>OX465482.1:1255000-2505000 GCA_950022335.1 Eurois occulta
TCGAAACGGATAATCAGGATCCCCAAGTGGATCTTCCTGGCTCTTTCTCGTAATGCATGTGTGCCCATGAATTTGTTCAACCCCCCGAC
This sequence comes from Eurois occulta, assembly GCA_950022335.1. NCBI lineage: Eukaryota > Metazoa > Arthropoda > Insecta > Lepidoptera > Noctuidae > Eurois > Eurois occulta. Next base: position 1,255,090 of record OX465482.1, read on the forward strand.
CTTAGGGTCGTAGTCGGGGGGGTAGTAAAGGTTCTGGCCCTTGCGTTCACCCATCTTTTAGCCTGCGAAGGTAAAAGGAAAGTAGGTTAGAAAATTATGCAGTTTCCTAAGGTTAATTTTAGTTTTAATTGACAAAGCTCCACCGCAGAGTTAACAAATTAAAAGGTGATTATTACGTGTAAATAAGAAAGCATAGTTTTTTTTAATATACCTTTTAAACACTGCTTGAGTTGTAGTTTTAACTATAATACTGTTTTGTGAGCAAATTCAGTGATATTTTATCGAAAAAGATAATAATTGTCTTTTGACGAAACGTCAAACCAACTTGTCAAAAATTCAATGCTGTCGCCTGTCTGTCTGTCAGCTGTCACTGTGAAATACAAAGAAACACAAAATGGGGAAGCTACACTTTCAGTTGGTACCCAATAAAAGCTCTTATTATTTTTTGCAAATAACACACACACACACACAGTATAATTTCAACTTAAGTTTTGGATATGATAAAAATAAAAATAAATCCTTGTGACTGAGACAGATTTTCATTTCTCAGAAAACAGAAAGTTTCATTTCATCATAGACTAAGAAAAGAAAATGCTGGCAACTCAGTGACAGCTGTTTGACAGCTCCACTTTTATTTTCGTAAGAGAAATACCATCTTTCGGGAATAAAGCTTTTTGTTGATTGTATTTGTTTGTTCATTGTGTAATTCGCATTGAACTATTAAATATTTTCGTGGATATATTTGCCTGCACCACTTAGTAATGTGAAGTACGATGTCTAAAACTATTAATAGATTGATCCGCAGTTAGTTTGATGAATCGTCTGATTGTGATGGTTGATCAGACATATTGACGAGTAATTTAGCGAAAATGGGCAGAAGAGAGGAGCCCGCTTGGGCCAGCGGCACCGTGGGGCTGGTGGCGGCGAGGGAGCGCGGGGATCTGAACAGGAAGTTCCAGACTCGGCTCACAGTGACCCGACCTATGATCGACAGATTGGGTCTAGAGAAGGAACTCCACGGGCATATGGGATGCGTAAATTGCCTGGAATGGAACCACGATGGGTCGTAAGTATTACAAAATCATTGCTCATACACCTTATATTTGTAAATTGGTACAAAAATCTTAAATATAATTATAGAATACTGGCATCAGCATCTGATGATCTCCACGTAATGCTGTGGGATCCGTTCCGCTACAAAGAACTAATGAACATATCTACAGGACACACTGGAAACATATTCTCTGTGAAGGTGAGTCAGTATACAAAATACTTACCTTTAAATTTTATTAAATGTAGGAAAAATTGTTTGTTTTTGTTATCTATTGAAATGATCAAATCTATTTGTCACTCATCATCATGGGATAACTTTAATATTGAAATTAAAATTTCAAAGCAAGTACTGTTACTTGCTTTGAAATTTTAATTTATACACACGTAATTTCATTGAAATATCAGTGTTACATTTCTATTTATATATTCAATGCCAATTAGAATCCATTAAAGATTATCAATGAAAGACATGACAGGGCATTTAAATAAACCTGCACATAACACAACATAGTAATTAAGTGTTATAATATAGTACAGCGTATTTCTATTGTATATTTTATTTTATTTACTAAATCTTTATCTGTGCAATGGTGGACATATGCCTTGGGCATTTTCTACTGGTTTGCCTTATGATGTCCCCTTCACAGTATGATAAATGTTAGTATTAGATTTTAAAGTTTGATACATAAATTACCAATATCCTAGAGGACAAGGGCCTTAGCATGTGCTACACCTGCTAGATGCCTAATTCAGCATATTATTTTCCACACATTTTTTTCCACAGTCGACTTTTTTCTGACATCAGTTTTAGACAATATCTAGGTCATGTGGTAGCACATGTGTCTATCATAGTGTCAAAGAGTCCATCATAGATTCTTCATAAAATAACCAATAATGTTGATGGTAGCCACAGAAACAAATCATGATGATATAAGTGTAATATACCTCTAGGGCACCGACATCCCACCAGTTATGTCATAATGCCATGTGATATGGGATAAGCCCATGAAACAGAGTCAAGTCCCGACTCCAGGCTCTTACTGAGAAATTGCAATTGATAATGCTACTGATCACGATGAAATTCTGGAAATAATTTGGCAATTTGTAGTGTTACATACTTAAATTCACATCTTTTTCCCATAAACCTGTAAAACCCTATCTGCTATGCTATGATCCACACCTGCTACTATTTGTAGTGTTTTTTCCTATGAATATGAATGTTCTCATAACCTAGTAAAGAGAATGTTTTGTTTACATAAGTTTTGATAACCCACAATGATTCATAGTGACCTACATGTCTCTGGCTTGATTTTTTAATTGTGTTGATGATGTGTGGTTTATTTCTAGACACCCTATTGACAGAGAGGATTACAGATTATACAAAGTAAATCTTATTGGCTAGTAATACTCTGTAGACATGATCAGTCTTACCTAGGGGTATGGTATTACCTAGTACTAACTGGGTTGTAGAGATTTCATAAAGTGCTGGTATTCAGCAGCTACAGAGTCAAATCTAATTAGCTAGCAATACTCCGTAGACATCATCAGTCTTACCAAGGGGTATGTTATAACCAGTACAGCATTGTAAAAGTCTGATATGCGATTGTTCCATGTAAAATAGTGGTATTCATTGGTTTGATCATTGTTTTTTATCAAATGCTGCTGCTAGAAATGAAAGGAAAACGGAATTTTGCAGCCTTAAAAAGTGTATTAAGCTATCATCATTCATAAATAATTATTAGACTACAGTAAATCCTTAATGTAAGTCATTATGCAGTATTCCATAACAATATCAGTCATGATATTTAAGCCTGAGTGCACTAACAATAACAATCGTGTCAATTATTAAATCGTTCAGAGTCACATCTATTCAAAAGCAATTGGACTCTCAATGGCAATTGTAGTCATCACACTGCATAATATAAAGGGATTGTACAGTCCCACACACTAATATTATACACTTAGCAACTGCAAAAGTGATTTTTTCTTACTGTGATTGTAATTTTATGTTGGTACGAAAATAGAATTTTAGAACCTAAAATAGTGAAATAGGTACTAGACTGCCTCGTTGGTCGCAAGTGCGACTGCTGAGCATGAGGTCCTGGATTCGATTCCCAGATCGGGAAAACTGTTATTGGGTTTTCTATCAGGAATTTCTCAGTAGCAGCCATGGAGTGTGGATTTGTGCCCGGTTGATGGGTATAGACTCGCCCCCTATTAAATGGGACTTGTTTAACTGGCGAAATGTGGGTTTACTAAAGTGTACATCTCTGCGTAACCCATCGGGGAATACAGGCGTGATGTTATATATGTAAAATAGGTATTCATTCAAGTTCGACCGTTATTCCACGAGAAATTTCAATAATTGTTGCTATTATAGCTCCTCTTATCTACCTCATCCTAGCTGTTACCATGGCAGAAGTAGAAACTCCAAAAACCTATAAATAAATTGCAAAAACCATTATCTTCGCTAATAAGTGATAATGTTGAATTTTAATCTGACAACCAACTCTGATTAAAATTATGTTGCCTCAGCAACAACTAAGACGTAATTTAATACTTGAAAGACGATTTATGTTATAATTAACACTAGAAACGGGATATTTACCATGTCATGTGTGTGTGTTTTGTGTGTGTGTGTTGGTAAATATCCCGTTTCTAGTGTTAATTATAATGTTAGTGATTTATGTTACTTCAGCCGCGTCCTAATATAAGCGATCGTCGTGAGAATACGCGTTCACCGTGTTCGCTTTTCACATAGGGTGCATTCGGGTTTTACGAACAAATAGTACAAATAATACAGAAGAACACGAAGATCGCTTATATTAGCACACAGGGTCACTGGTTGTCATCACTGTAATTCAAATACAAGTACTTAATATCAGTTTTTACTGAAATACAATTCTGTACCTAATAGGACGAATTGCTTATTGCCAAAAGTATTTCTAATATTTTTTGGGCTTATTGCCTTCGCATTTAAGTAGGTGATGGAAATTTTAATTTCAAGGTCGTTTGAGCGCTTTTAGCAAGCCTGAATCTACACTCATCCTAAGTTCCTAACTGATATTATAAATGCGAAAGTAAGTTTGTTACCTTTTCACGCGTAAATCACTTAACCGATAATCCTAAAATTTTGCATATACGTTGTCAGGTGTACAGAAATGGAGATAACCTTTCATCCCAAAAAAAAGTACTATTCGAGAGGAAAACAACAATATGGTTTTTATGATAATAGATGGCGCCACGTGATTTCGACTCATTATTGAATTAAAAGCAGAGTACAACCCGAATTGATTGTCAAATTATAAATTAACGCGAGCGAAGCCGCGGGAAACAGCTAGTACCTAAAATTTGTTCCACTGTGAATCTAGTGGGAAATTCCAAATGTTGTTTACAAAATTATATGACGGAATAAAGGATATGGTTATAACGTAATCATTATCCGACCGTCGTCGACGATGAAAAGAAAGAGAAGCACACTGCATCTGTGTCAACGGCATCAATTACTGTTATAATCCTAACATACAACAACATATTCAATTATTTCAATCAATCAATCAATATCTTTATTGCGGATCATAGGTAGGTACATAATACAGGTCTTACATAATTTATTTCTCTGTCTTGTCGTCTTAAATGAAAAACACGTTTGGGTCGCTACATTAAGTTTTATCAAATCAACAAACAGAAACTGTTATTGTATTTTTCTCCGGTGTCATTTTAATCTATGAAATGCATATCACCAGAGTTTGTGGTCCAAAAGTTAAATCACAACATCAAGTATACACACATAACATCACGTCTGTAGTCCCGTGGGGTTAGGCAGAGGTGTACCTAATAGTACACCCACATTTCCCCAGTTACCTATGTTTATGTCCCATTAGTCATTTATTCATGAACTATTTAAATTGTATCCGAAATTACATAGAAAATTAAAATTACAAAAATAAGAAAACAAAAACACGCCAAAATATTACAACAATGCAGAAATACAACAACAAAATACAACATATATGTAGGAATTTCGTTATAGATCTTCAACAGCACAAAGACACTTATTCAACAGGAAACTTTTTATTTGCTTTTTAAAGGAGTTTGAGTTTTTAATAGGGGGTGAGCCTATTGCCATCAACTGGATACGACTCCAGGCTCCGTGTCTGCTACTGAGAAATTCCTGATGGAAAAACCTAATAGCATCAAGTATGTGTGTGTATAATGAAGAATTAAACAAAATGCCCAGATAGCACTGCCTATGTGAACCCTACACTGACGTAAGGCAGTTAGCGTAAGCAGTGTTACTCCGGGACACTTCGAGCTCCCTTGCCTAGACGTTGTTCACTGTTGGTTCTGGCTTTCAGGAGTTGCAGTCGTTGGGAATAGTATGGCGGACTTGTCCCAATAAAAAATCTCAAACGTGTCCGTTGTCTCCAGTTCCTGGCCCCGGACTTGATAGCGACATGCGCGGCAGACGGGTCGGTGCGCGTGCGCAGCATCCGCTCCAACACGCCGCTGCTGGAGTGCGCGTGCCACTGCGCCAGAGTCAAGCGCCTCGCCACCGCGCCAGACAACCCGAATCTACTGTGGTCGGCGGGAGAGGACGGGCTCATACTGTAAGTAACTAAAGTCCTGGGTTTCTTGGAATAGGGTCAGGTCAGGTTTCCACCATAGCAGAAACAAGCGTAGCAGAGACGAGCCGAGCGGGAGTCGACAAACCAAACATTGTTGGTTGAACTCCACATAGCTTTTCGTCTCTCTTGTGATGGTTCGGATCTTGGAGGTCTCCTTCCTAAGCCTCCCCCCTACTTAGAACTGGACTTTAAGGCTTTACCAATGGAGTACGCCGCAAGTCAGCTTACATATAAAAAAATTGTCGTTAGCAACGCAATAGGCCACAACGTTCTACAGCAACAGTTTTCAGCTTTCAACTGGGCTTTAATATTTTAATATACTTAACCCAAAGTGTTTTTATTTTATTTTATACTATTCGGGAAACTTCCAGCTAATATAAACTACAATGTTCTTAAATAATACGAATTTGAAGGCCATTTACAAGTTTTCACAGATAAACACTTGAAGCACTCGAAACAAAATAGACAACCAAAACTTTTTTGTGTAATAACTTGAGTACGGATTTCACACTGCCAAAAATGACGATGAGAAGTGCCAAATAGATACAAAAACATTAAACCCACGCCTTTTACCAATGAAGGTAGGCAGAAGCAACAAAACGCCACCTGCTACGATAGTTAGGTACTCTTGCTTCGTCTAAAGTGCCAAAACTGAACTTTCCTCTTCTTCCCCAGCCAACACGATCTGCGTACTTCGCACACCTGCAACCCTGACTCCGCCAACGTGCTGGTGAACCTTCTCAACCACCTGGGCCGCTATGCCGAGGCCAAGTGCGTGGCCGTAAACCCTCGCCGGCCTTACCAGCTGGCCGTGGGGGCCAACGACTTCTATGTGCGGCTGTATGATACCAGGATGATTAAGTTGGCGAGGTTACAGGTAAGCGCTGAAGAAATGCAGATTTTAAAGAGTGGCTAAAGATTCTCGTTGCTGTGAATGACTTGAGATTCAGATTCCAGTATACATTTTAGAGATGTGTCATCGATTTGGATCATAGAATTCATGTCCAATCATTGGGCAGACTGGGAAAGATATTCTTTCTGTGTTATCACGTCGGGAAAAGTGTTATTGGGTTTTTCCGTCCGGAATTTCTCGGCATCAACCAGGCACAAATTCAAACTCCAGCCAGCTAGCCCGAATGTGTGAAAGATGATATAGCTTGAAAGGGACTTTGACTCATAACTACTCTTATGAAAGCGACTCATAGAAAAGTTTGGAAGAATCCCTTCAAATAATTTGGGATAAGGGTACAGGAATGAAATGACGATGCGTGTGTACTATAGGTTACCTCAGCCTAACCCTACCCTATAGCCTATATCTATAACCGATATCCGTGTATGGTCCAGGTGAACGCGCCGGCGTCCCGCCAGATGTGGGAGCGACAGAACATGCGCTGCTCGCGCGCCGGCCACGGCGACCCCGACAACAACATCCCGCGCGCCGCCGTGCATTACTTCGCGCCTGGTCAGTATACCTACAGTCCTACACCTTCATTCCTTCACACTACTTCTACTTCACGGTACTTCTAGATTGATGAACCTTTGCCAAAATATACCTGTAATTAAGAGAATTAAAAAAAAAATCTGTGCTAACCTACAGATAACCCAGAAAATGTATGCGCTTCGGTAATCTTCGCGGTTCCGAATGAGCACAAATGTCGCGCCATTGTATAAGCCCCCACTCATTGTGTACCACCAAGTGAGCATCTCCCTGCAGGGTCTAACCTGCCGTGGTCCACCTGGAAGTCTCTGAAACATTTCCTGACTCGTAAAGTGTAGTGTAGTATGTGACTCCATCCTCGTAAAGTGGGGCTATCTGGACGGAACAGCAGCGGGGCGCGAGTGGGGAGCTATGTTGCAAACTATGCTGCTTCTGCTATCGCAGGATCCTTCTGCGCCTCAAAACGACCTCTGCGCAGCCACCGACGACGCTGTGTAATAGGCCCAGTGAAGTTTTTTTTAATAAAAAAATAAATAAACGTTGGCTTTTGGTGTTATTAGTTTTGTTTGTTTATTTATTTATTTTGTTTAATTTTGAAGGTGTTTTTGTTTAGTAATGCATAAATAAACACTCTTTTCTTTCTTTCTTTCGACACAAAACATTCGGTACCTTAGTCCACCATCAATTCTTAGTTAGCTGACCTTACTCGTGCTTGTTTGCAGGTCACCTCTCAATGGAGCCGAATGAACACACGTTCCCAAAGAAGGCGGCTACATACCTCGCCTTCAGCAATGATGGCAACGAGCTTCTTGTCAACTTGGGCTCCGAACAGGTAACCGCAGTCTTTTCTCTCAAGATCTATAGTGTTATCCGTGAGATTAGCATGTACCAGACTCGAGCGCAACACCCATCTGGTCGAGGAATCCTACCTTTTCTATGGCGGATGAAGAACTTTTATGTTTCGTTCACAGATATACCTGTTCGACATAAACTCAGCAAGACGTCCAGTCCTGGTTGAAAGCTTCATCATCCAGCACAACCACGGTAACCGCGCTGGCGAGAGCAAGCAGTCGCCGCGCAACGGCACCAACGGCACGAACGGCACCACCAGCGGCGCCAACGGCACCACCGCGCTCGACCCGCCGCCGCAGCTGCCGGATCGGGTGCGGCAGCTTAAGGAGCGGGTGAGATATACATACAAATATAAACTCACGCCTAGGTAGGCAGAAACGACAGAAAGCTACTTGCTACGATCCTTAAACAGTCCTTTCGCCTCGTCCACGTTCCGATACGACACTACGACCTGACGGCCGGCGTTAGGTCGTAGTGGTCGTAGGATTGCGGTACTACGATCTACTACATTTTTCTTTAGTATTTGTAAGTTATGGAATCAGGCGAAACTGTGACAAATCCTCCCTCATCCCCGACGCGTGGATAGCTCCTCTACGGGGCATCCTCTGTAGAAAACAAGAATAGCTTTGGGTTGCATGCAATTAAAACTAAATATTTAAATTGCAAAACAGTTTACTTTATTTATGCTTTCAGTATGATCAGACTCAAGTTTCTTTGTATTTTACAGGCGAATGACTTCGTAAACAAAGGCAACTATTCGACCGCGGTGGAGTTTTACAACGAGGCTATAGCCGCGTGCCCCGACTGCGCCATCCTCTACTCGAACAGGGCCGCCGCACTCATGCGACGCGGATGGTAAGTCGTCGTCGTCATTCTCCTACCCTTATTCCAATTTACCCGGGGTCGGCGCTGCATGTCTTCTTCCATACTCCTAAATTAGACTTCATGTCATGAGTCACCCCAGTGGAATGGTTAGTGGTACAGAAAGATAGCGGTTGTATAGATAGAAACGTTACAGGTGCTCATGGGTAAAAACACAAATTAAATTAGCTAGCGAAATTTTACAGTAGTGATGGGTATATTATGTAATTATTTTATCGTATTTATTTCGATCTCCATCACGATTGCAAAAGTTTTCTTCAAAAACAGGTTTTGTATTGCCGTTTCTAATTTTTCGCCATCATTTGTGTCTATAATTATTGTGATTTTTATGTGTTCGACTACCAATTTTCTGGATAATCAAATTTTCTTATTCTCTCTCTTTTCCAGGTCAGGCGACACATACGCCGCAATAAAAGACTGCTACAAGGCCATAAAGCTCGATTCTTCCCACGTAAAGTCCCACTTCCGGCTGGCCAAGGGACTTATGGACCTCAAGAGGGCCCGGGAGGCCCACGAGTGTCTCCTGTACTTTAAGGACAAATTCCCCAGGCATGCGACCAGTCATGCCGTGTTTCTGCTGCAAAAGGACATCAATGTGGCGTTGGAGAGTATGGAGACCACGCCTGATGAAGGTATGGGGATATTTTTAGATGTTATTGTTTTATTTATGATAGGTATGCAGAATGCAAGTAGGACTTAAGTTAGAAGAGTCAAGTGACAGATCATAGCAATTAGCGCTCTGAAGTTTATTTGAGAAGACCATAGATAAAAAATATCGTAAATTGCAAATTTTGTGTGGTATAGAGATCAAGAAAGATTCAGGACATCTTACGAGCAACGGTTCTCGCCCTTAATGTTTAACGAAACACCCTTTTTTCTATGGGGAAATCGTCTTCTATACCCTCTGATTTGGGATAGAAGGGTTATGTCGAACTCCTACTAACTAAAACCATCCGGATCCGACCACTGCCGTCATGCCTAGCGATCCATCGCCAAGTGCAGCCGATCTCACGACTCTGGAACTACCTGTATTCTAACTTCTGGTTCCGACTCCAGCAGCCGCGGAATCCGAAGACAGCCAGCCGACCAGCGTCCTGGAGAGGCAGCTCCGCACGGCCGCGCTGGACTACACGCAGCGCTTCCTGGGCCACTGCAACACCACCACTGACATCAAGGAGGCCAGCTTCCTGGGCCCCGATGCTAACTATATTGCAGCCGGGTAGGTGGACTACTGAAAGGAACTTATTTCTACCAACAGCTTGGAAATAAACTTTGTTTAACATTTGTCTTAAAAGACGAATGTAAATTCCCGATTGTTCCGCCACATCTTCCCAGCTTAAACATTGGGAAGGTAAGAATAATAATAATAATAAATAAATAAAATTTATTCAAAAATCCAAGGTACAACTTTTACAGTTTTTCTTAAATTTATGTCAAGTTCACTCATGATTTGTGCCTGAACTAGGTAATCCTGTGTTTCAGGCGATTGGAAGTAACATTAATTGATTAAATAATCACATAATTATCATACTAATCTTATTGGTACCTCTACGTAAAAAGTTATATAAAAATTATAGTATCTTAACTTAGCTAACTAATTTTAAAAAATTACAATAATAAGAACAATATTTACTTTAGCACAAGTAATAACTTCTCTGTATCTTCATAGGACATATTTTGAATGGCGTCTATTTTGGGGACAGATGGCGGTAAGTACTTTATCTGGTCACCGATTGGTCGCTTTCATTCAAGATTACTTTGACGAACACTCAGCGCTCTCTTGCGGCGAAGCTTTCATTAAACAATCCCAATAAACAGATTCGTGTCAAAGCTTTTTCATTGTGTTTCTGCTAAGATCGGCGCAGACTGCATAAAAGTGTTCGAGGTGGTTTTTTGAGGCATGTATCAACGATATTTGTTTCTGAGTGGAAGATATTAAGATGATATGTTTAATTGTATGGTAAATCAAGCTGGTCTACGCAACTACACGTCCGTAACGCGAAAGGTTTTACTAGTAGGAAATTGATCATTCAATATACATCAGCACCCCGGGAAAGGCTAGCTACTCTTAGGTATTACTGACGATCTCGTGGAGAGGATATGCGTTACCGAAGTACTTTGCCCTGTATGTGGCGATCGATGTCTGGATGATGATATGCAATATAATTCCTTTTGGTTCCAGTTCCGACGACGGCAGCATGTTCATCTGGTGCCGCAAATCCGGCAACATCATCCGCTGCCTTCGCGGAGATGACTCCATCCTGAACTGCATCCAGCTGCACCCGTCCATGTTCCTACTCGCCACCAGCGGCATCGAGACTGTCGTGCGGCTCTGGAGTCCTAGGCCTGAGGTATAAATACTTTATTGAAGATACCATGGATACCAGATACCGTCGAATAAGAAATTACTAATTGTATGTGCTATAAAATTGCAATTGATTACAATTTTAAAATCAATTGTACTTTTCAAATAAAAGTGTTTCTTTGACGCATAGTATTTGACGTCATTACGAGGTTTTCGAGGACTATGTGTTTTGAGTTTGCGTTCCGTTTCACCAAAAACACGCTACATAAACTATTAAATTGTAATATAAGTGTTGTATTAGAGAATTAAACAAGTGCACCACAATGTATGAGCCAATACTAGGCATTTTTAAGAAAAAAGAAGTTTTGTATTTCTTACATAATCCCTATTGTATAAGCATCAATGAAATACTTATTTGTATTTCTTCTATTTTTCTTGGCATTAAAAAATAACTTTCTTTCGTTTACAGGACGGCAAAGAAGAGACCCGCATCATCCGCGACTCGGGCTCCGCAGCACAAGCGAACCAACAGCGCATGCGCAGCGACCCCTTCGAAGCCATGTTGCTCAACATCAGCTTCGCGGGCGGCTCCGACCGGGACCTGCACTCGCCCGCCTGCAGACCTACTTAGGTAAATATAGCAGGAAATCTACAACTACAAATATTGGGGACCTCATCAATCCCCTTTTTAGGGTGTCGATGACAATTTCAATTGAATCAGCCCAAAATTCGGCGACGGGTTTGGCACTTTCAGTAACGTCCACCAGCTCCAGTGATTTGCTAATAACGGTAAAGGCAGAACACGTCAAATCATCAGTTGTTAGAAGTCCAATGCTGGACATATACTTCTACATTTGCACGCCGAGGCACAATGTTTTTTTTTTGTAGCTGAATTCTATCATTTATTTATTTATGGCACTCCAACGACTTTTTCACTAATACATCTGGAGTGAATATGAACACAGTACTTACAGGTGTGCACAGCACTTACATAGGAATTTCAAGTTTTATAATATTACATAGAGTACATAAAGGCTAAATAAAAAAAAAACTTAATTGTAAATAAAACATCAAGAAAGAAATAACTACTATTTTGCTCTAAAGAATAACATAATCAATGATAAATAAGTAAGTTATAATATTAATATAGATATTAACTGTGGCCATTGTGGCTCAGATAGAATTGTTTGCGAAATTGCGATAGATTTTTGGCGAAGATGTCAAATTGAATGAATTTGTGCCTCGGCCACTCACCCAGCTGCTAACGTGCTGTGTCTTATGTTCGATTCGCCAGACCAAATCTTTGACCAAAGCCACACAGGGTTGCCAAAATATCTCATCCCGTGAGTCAGTGAGGTATCCGAGGTACTTCATATTTGTTCCGTATTTTTTGCAGTTGTGACTGTAATTTTATTATGGTTTTATTAAGATTGGAATGCAATTGATTCTTGTTACGCGGAACTAATGATGAAACTAACACATTATTCGTCACAATATACTACCAAAAACTTCGTGACTTATTTAAAAACTGCAGCCTCATACTGTGAAGTAAATGTAATTCTACTTTCTTTGTAATATTACTTTGGCCTCGTGTAGAATGAGGTTCGACATATAAATAACTTAAATTACCCATTTTTCATTTCAGGTAACACCAGCAATAAATTATTAACAATATTTATAGGCGTTATAGAAGCGCGGTCGATAAGAAACATTGTAATCATCACTTCGAGTCATTTGTAAATAGCTACTATTATATACATATTATTAATTCGGCGTTATCATTATTTTCCACCTTTTTAAGTTTTACTCAACGACGTTTCTGTGCTACGTACTAGGACCTGTTATACGATTTGTATATTCCATTTATTTAGGATTTAGGTATAATTAAAGTTTTGTATGTTCTGCCTGCGCCCATGGAAAAGTGCTTGACGTTTTTTTTGTATTTAATTAAAAGACTTAATAAAAGAAGGCGGGCTTCATTTGTGTATACATCTTTTTTAAGTACATTACAAAACTCGATATCGTCATGTCAAGTCGCTGGTTCGACCCGTAAAAGAATAGTTGTAAGACCTACATATTGTTTAGGAATCCTATACAAATGTGATTCCGAGCTTGAAAAAACCCGGAAAGTAGCCCTGAATAGTTGTTAACCCTTATCTTGATTTAGCGAGTGATCAAACTAATCGACGCGGATCCTCCCGGGGAATATTGCGTGGACCAAGCTCTTTCTGGCTGAGCCGGTTACGCGTCGATGAGTTTGGTCACTCCCATAGGCAATAGTAATTCCAAACCCTCGAAGAAGTCGTCATTTGTTTTCTGAAACTGTGTTTTTTAATTCGTAGCCGTTACAGCACGTCTTTTTTCATAATTCTTTATCTTGCGTCATCTTAGTGTTCACCCCCTAGCCATATCATGGTTAAACATAAACCATCCATGGTTACCTTGGTCTTTCTATTATTATTTTCTCTGATATTTTGATGTTATTATGGATGTACATCAGTGGCGAAGGTTCCATACAACTCGATTCGTACCGGCTTCCCTTTGAAAAATGGCAGTCAGTATTCTATAGACAAAAAATATAATCACATTAAAGATATGTGGAGTACATAATCGTCTTACCTCTTACAAAAATTGACCCTTCGCTACTGATGTACATATGTTGTAGCTTACAACTTTACTAGTGTAAAACTGTATTTGTGTCTCATTTGTAAGAAAACTGTGTGCTATGAGTGTCACCATTAAGGTCAACGCACACTAAACATATTACATACGGTATAAGTGCTACACGGGATCAGCATCTCTGCTCGGCCGCTCGGCAACCAGGCGTTCATCTAACGTTGCTCACGAAACTGGATTGGCTTAGCATTACCGGTTGGTGGCTGCGCATGCGGCCAGGCATCACACTAGATCTAAAAAAAACATCGAAAATAAAAATAAATAAATCTGAAAAAAGTCCAGTATTTCCCGATATATGTAAAACATCATGTAGATAGTACTACTTTACCTTCTGTCAGGATATAACGGAAAGTTTGGAATTCTAGAGATATTCTGGTTTTTCATACCTACTTCATAGGTTTACGTTTTTCGTAAAAAAAAAAATACGAATCCCCAGTTTTCCAGCGAACTTCGTGTGACATAATTGTCCACGGTAATACAAGCCCAAAAACGACACCTAGAAGCTGTCAGTCTTCGAAACACGATTTTCGTTCCAGTGTGCCTCCATCCCGAACGGATGCGTGTTGCTGTATGTTGACTTTTATAGAAAGACTAGATTTTGCCCGCGGCTTCGCTCCCGTTTAGAGATAAAGTTGAAAATCTATCAAAGAAATTTAACAGATTGTAGTAGCTTGATGTGCTGGCGTCTGTACTCTGCTTGTAATAATATAATTCAATCATGATTCGATAGACATGTGGCGCCATCTATTACAATAAGAACGTTATTGTTGTTTTCTACGACTTTTTTCGGGATGAAAGGTACCCTATGTCCGGTTCTGTACACCTGACAACGTATATACAAAATTTTAGGATGATCGGTTCAGTGGTTTAGGCGTGAAAAAGTAACAGACAAACTTACTTTAACGTTTATAATATTATTAGATATGAAGGATTAGGATTTCCGAACGGCTCGAGTTGATGCGATGCTGGTCCCATGTAGTGCTGACTGTGCGTTTACCTTTATAATTATGTTTGCTCAATCCGTGTCTAGTACGTAGTACACGGATGTCAATTTAGTATTTTGTGTGCGAAGTATAGTCAAGGTGCCAAGTTTGTTTTATTTTTATTTCCCTTGTCTAAGTTTCTTTTATGATGTCAATTTACGAGTTTCAATAATATAAATTGTTTGGAAATTTTTAGTTCTTATGTTTCTTAAGAAATTGGTGGCTAAGGGACGGGTAGATAAATGTACGGAGTTATTTTGTACGTTGGAAGAGACTCTAGTGAAACTTATATTGGAATATAAAACATATTTATTAATATATATTTGACATAGATTTAGTTACAAGAACTGATATATAATCATGAGTCATAGCCATAATTATAATCTGCTGTATAGTAAATACTCGTTCCACTGTGTCGTGACAACAGAAAAAAAAAACGCACTCACCGTAAAATTATCGCGGACGACTTATCGTGTCGCGTCAAATTATACTTTATAATATTTAATATGGCAATAAAGACTATTTGATTTTGTAGTCACGACACAGTGGTAACACTCACTAAGAAAGTAAGCAACTGACTAAGGATGGATAATGTAGCGGACAATGAGGGCTGTCTATGGTAGTGAGAATAAAATAGAAGTATACTTTTAATAAAAGAAGTCATTAAACTTGTTTGAGTTTTTCTACTTATTCGTTCGTGTGAATGTTGACATTCTAAAACCCAGAATTACGTGGAGTACGGTCCAAAGTTATCGATGGATTGAGCCGGACAGAGCGAGTAATAAAAGCTAAAGACGTCGTTCGCCTTGTTTCTAGGGCATGCGGAACCCGGTTTCGGTCCCAGAGTAAAAGACGGGGAAAACCGGGTTTTGTACCGGGTGTTGTTTTTGTGCGTAACTTAATATTCATGCCAAATTACAGCTTTCTAGTACTATGAGTCTTTGAGCTAAGCTGCGGACAGACAGACGTACATGGTGAACCCTAAAAACAATACTACTACTACTACTACTAATAACAATATTACTCATTAAAAATTCTTATTCATATGAGCTAAACTATTCTTTCACTCGCCCTATGCATTTAATATTAATCAATAAATCGTACTATTATTATCAAGTATTTCTTATTCTTAGAAAAATAATTCTTATTCTTCCTAAAAACCAGTTCTTTCTTCTTAGCAACTATACTTACGCTACTTTTCGTCATCCGAATCGAATGTATGTGGCTGGACAAATCTTCAAAATAGCTCGCATTTAACTAGGTCTTGCACCGCATGCCCTATCACCTGCGCTCTTGATGACTTAATTACTGCATTAGAGAGCGGGGTTAACGTGGCTGAATTTTGGGCTAAACATATTTGATTTTTTTTTTTTTTTTTTTTTTTTTGCCATCGATACGCTAAGAAGAAGATTAGGGCACTTTATGTGACGGCTAAACAGTCTTATTTCAGAATTTGTGACGCTACAGAATCTTAGATAATCGATCGAAAACGTGTCCAGCCAGCATGAAAAACTACTTTTCGCTGGTCTCTCAATCTCGGTAACGGAAGTGATTTTGACGACTTTTTGCATATCAACGGGCGTCACATAAATTTGTGACAGGCAGCGAGCTAATAGTTTTTTGTTACGTACAGCGGTTTAGTAGAAAAATGCAAAAATCTGTGTCCAGCCAGCTTGAATTTACGTATAAAACACACTTCCGAAACACACACACACACTTCTGAATCTCAATAACGGGAGCGTTTTCGAATATGGAACCATATTCGAAAACGCTCCCGTTCCCGCTCCGATTTTATTTACAACAAACATTATTTTTTCATTTAAATACCTTAGAGCATTAGTTATCCTGACACAATATTATTATCTATAATAGTACTTACCATGAGAAACACCAATACCTACTTACTAAAAAGAGTAGATATCTGCAAGTAAATAATCAATAACATTAAAAAATTACCCCCCCCCCGCTTCCTCACTTCTACACTTTTGTTTTCTATTGATTTAAATACCTACACAAATTCTGAAATAAGGTTCAACCGAGCTAATATAATATATTTTCCATGAATAGTGGCGTCGGTTTACCTGTGTACCAGAGAGGCTGCAGTTTTTCCCGCATCTCCCAGCTCGCTGTAGGTACTCCTCGAAACGGAGCGGTACGCAATGTAGTGAAGTTAAATTCAGTCACATGCTGGTGACGTAATATTTTTGATTCAGTGACCGAAAACATGGTCGTATGAGGCTCGAGTCAAAGTACAAATCGAAAGGAACCGGCTGATTGCTGACAAAACTGAATTGAAACGCCGAATCCAGCTGCGCGGAGGGCGACCTTCAATCGCTGCAGCAACCACTTTCTCCACTGTTTGGAAAATGCAGCATTGGTTTTTCTTCCACAGAAATTGATGATCTTTCAAATGAGCTTTTGTTTTTAAAGGAGGTCGATCATAATAGTTATCTACCTAAGTAGAGGCGTCGCTTATCATGCTGCTGCCACTGATAAGGCCAATCAGGATGGCTTGCAGCACTGCATTATCGTATAGTCCTACCCCTCCCCTATTCCGAGGAACAAACGAAACTTGGGAGTAAGTTGGGAGTCTTATCAGTTATCATACTGGAAATCGTTTTTTCTTTAATTTTTTTTTTTTACAAGTTTTGCCAGGTTTTTTGCATTGCAGCATCGCCATTTCGTGTTCCCCCATTAATGACGTGACTAATTATCTATATATATGTTACGGCTAAAGATGGGTGTCAACATAAACTTAAGATTAGCCGGCTAAACTCCGAACTAACCGAACCTCGGGGTGCCCCTGTCGTCGACTGTCTAGGGTTAGCGTTTCCATCAGCAGGTCGACGGATCCCCGCTGCGCGGGGCTCCTATTTCTGTCTGCAAGGTTTACAGGAACCTAACTAACCGAACCTCGGGGTGCCCCTGACGTCGGAGTTTAGCCGGCTAATCTTAAGTTTATGTTGACACCCATCTTTAGCCGTAACATATATATCATCTGGTAGTCTTTTCGAACTAGGTTTAGTGTCGTGGACTCTCGAAATATTACTATTCTTTGTGTTTATTGACCTATAATGAAAGCAACTCCGACAGAAATGCTGTACGAGCATTAACCGGGGCTCTTGATCTCCCAGCTGCTGTGTGCGGCAAAGATTTTATCAGACAATACCTAATGCCCCTTTTCACCAACAATAAGTGTCACCTAACCGAATACCTAATTCCGGTCTTCACCAACACTTAAGTGACACATAACTCAATTGCTTCAATCTCAATTACTCAATTGATTCTCACCGTGACACGTCGATCGAGATTCGTAGAATATCTACATCACTAGCTACCTGCCCGTTGCTATGGAAATAATCTATATGTGACAAGCTCCATTACCAATGACGTGAGGTCTCAAAATTGTTAAGCAGCTGTCTACGTTAAGCAGGCTTTTGATTTTGCAACGATTTCCTTTTGAAAACCTTTTTTACATTATTCTTTCGATTGAAGGTAAAGGTTTATGTAATAGGATAAAAGATTGTTACCTACTCCAAAGCTTAGCTCAGTTACTGTCTCGGTTGAGCGGCCGGTGAGCGCTGAGCCTGTTCGTTCAACTTTCTGACTGACCGATTTCTTGACAGTTCAACGGCATGGTGAGCGATTGGCTGCTGCGCTGCGTGTCGCGGGTTCGATTACCGCACGGAACAAGTATGTAAGTATAGCCTACAGGTAGTTGTTTCAGTCATTGTCTGAGTCAGAGTGTAAATGTTTGTAAATCCACCCACGATACAGGAGAAATTCCTAGTGTGGGGCAACGTTAATTTAAAAGTAAGAACAGTGCCAATAAATGGCTTAAAATAGTTATGTACCGAGCAGTACCCAACAAGTCGGGAAAGCCGAATATTTGGTCACGTTTGCAGACGGCTAAAACCGCCGACTAATCGGCTTGAGTGATTGAAATGAAACTAAAACCTTCATTGTTAGTAATTTTTATTTCATAATCAGGTTTACAGTTTCTAATATAATCTAGGAACTGAAAGTCTTCCTTTGGTAGTCCAGATAAAGGTAGGTACTTAGGTAGTTTATAAATATGGATAGGTAGGTAAACTTTCAAGTTTTAATAGAAATATATACCTACCTATTTTTTACGACCACACGGCGTTTGAACAAGCATTGTATGATTCGATGCGACTCAGCAGTACATGAAAGTCATATACACTGCCGATTAGGGCATGCAAAACCGGAAAGTCATCAAAACCGGTTTTGAACATCGTTTTCTTGGGACCAAAACCGAAAACCGGAGCTAGGTCCGGTTTTAGCAAAAAAAAATGAATGTAGTATAATTTAAAAAGAAACACCATTTTTTTTAAATGCCCACTAAGTCTACAAATAAAACAAATTATATGATACATTTCTTTTTAATCCAAACCATAATAATTTGTACAGATAAAAATGAACTTATGATAGTATAAAGATTAATTAACTAAGATCAAATCAACAACAAGTAAGTTTTTGGTATCTTTGGTACCTATTAAGTCTGCTATCAAAAATAATATCTTTTAAACATAGAAAACACAATCATGCATCTTCAAATATTAAACACAGCCACCCACAATTACCAAAAAAATCAACATTTTTGTAACTTTGAAGACGAACTACAAAATAACATTATTATAATATGATTCATATTGCACTAAAAAAGAGATCAATAATCAACTATGTATACTAATTTAAATAAAGCATAAATCACTTGTTTTCAAGAGATCGCTGTTCTTGATAATGTGATCTCAAGAATATAAGTGCATCCAACATTCGATCAGACAGCGAACTTCTTATTTTGTTACAGAAATACCCAGCCCTCGAAAACACCCTTTCACTCTCAACACTTGTTGGTAGAACACATAATAAATAATTATATGCTTCGGTGAGATACACACCTCGATGCCCTCCGCTTTCATACATGGCTTGCTCTACTTTTACGAACCCAGCCAGGTCGAAATCTGACCGATTTTTTGGGGTTCTCTTTCTCTTGCATTTGTGTTATTCCTTCTCTAGCTGCTCTTGAAGAGTTAGCTCTTCAGCGTCAGATGATGACGATTGCGAAGGTATGGACTGCTCGGTGAGAACTGCGGTGATGGTGTCTGTGTCCTCGGGTTTATATTTTAGCTGCTGCAACAAGTTGATAATAGTTTCAGTTATTTCAGCACCATTGGGTTTGGGAAATGTGTCATCATCATCTTGGGCGGAGAAGTCTTCCTAATCATGTAAATAGTGTAAAACACCTGCTAGAAGGAGACGTCTTTGCTTTATCCGACTTCTCAAATTAGTCGCTAGCTTGAAACTCAAAACGCTGTTTTGTTCGTCAAGCTTCTTAAACATAAATTTTAATGTTGTGTCAGCTGTGTGCAGCGTAGCATCACGTCGGCACAAGGACAGAACAGCGAGTTTGACAACATTCAAGCTGTTGTAAATTTCAGACAGAGTTCGAATTTCTTCTTCGGAAAAAGATATCTCAGTCTTCCAATCTATCAAGGCTTTGAGGACTGAGTTTTTAATTTTTTAAAACACTCCGATCATATCTGACATACTTGACCATCGTGTGCGGCAATCTAGTTGCAATTGTATGTCTTTTTTGTGTTCCTCCAAGACATAGACCCGTAATGCGTCAGCTTTTAGAGGGGATTTTCTTATAGATTTGACCAGTTTGCGAACTTTTGTGATTGTTTCCCTGTACAATTCTGGATGTGATGTAACAGCTGGGGTTTCAATTTCTAAACCTCCACTGAGATCTTCAGCTCGTTCGTCGTCACTATCGCTTTCTGATTCAGAGTCGTCTTGTGCGTGTGTAGGGGATGCAGGCGCGTTACTTGTGGTTCGCTACTTTTTTATACAGAGTATCGATCACCGCTAGCTGGATACCGTGAGCGAGACAAATCTGGTGATGTCCTTTAATGTATCTTCCCATCTTTACCATCACACTCGCACCATCGGTCGTTACTTGTTACTCAATGGGAAAACCGGAGCTGAGCTCCGGTTTTAGCTCTCAAAACCGGTTTTCAAAAATCGTTAAATTTTGTCCGATTTCCGGTTTTGCGCAAAACCGGAAAACCGGTTTTGCGTGCCCTACTGCCGATGCACCTTAACTCCACCGAAAGCAATAATTGGCTTGGCCGAGTAGTCGGCCAAAGTTATAGTTCGAATTTAAAACCATTGAAACATTAAATATAAAAAAAATTCTAACGCAAAAATAAAAGATTTTTTACTGGAATGTTCTTAACTACTTATTTATTAATAAATCATAACATAGATACAATTTTGATTTACAGAAAATAAATTAATATACAACGATTTAAAACAAACTACTCACTCAACTAAAACAATAAAATATTCTAACCCCATTGAATGACTTTTTCATGAAATAGTTATTGAATGCGGTTAAATGATTGTTGAGGGTTGTATGAATGATTGGAACTACATAGTGTTACTTGCGCTACACATATTTTCTTCAACCTGACGCTGACCTGCAAATTGCAAAAAACGTAAGATTTGAATTTTTCATTTTTCAAAACTTACTTTTCTTCATAAATGAATACTTTAATTTATTTAATCCACGATACAGGCCTAAGTTTTTAACCTGGGCTAAATTAGGATCGCCTAAGTACAATCGCTTGTTAGCGACAGTAATGACATAACTAAATTTCGGAACTGCGCAAAAATAGGAAACTCAGGACAGCGGATTTTTTTTATGTTTTTCATTTAATTGCCAATATTTTTTTTGCATGTAAGCCTTTTATCAAAAGATGAAAGGTTTATTTTATGTATTTCGTTACTTAATTTAATTATTACTTTCGTTATTGAGCTATGTCATCCTTGTCGCAAACAAACGAAATGGTATCAAGTTAATACATTCAATCGGTATCATTTTGTTAGCTCCTAGAAATAATAAAGACCAGCATAACAGATAAGGGCAGATAAGGGAAGATCATATTTTTGCTCACATGAGAACATCATAACATCACGCCTATATTTCTCCGAAGGGTTGGGCAGGCTGTGGTGTGCTATAGTAATGATAGCAATAATAAGTATCTAATTATAATTTATCTATCACAATAAACAGCCAGTGTTCTTCCTCCTCTCTCCTACCTGATCTATGCTGTGCCCGACAGGGTCCATAATTGTGACTAGTATATTTATTTCCTTACCAACTTTTATGGTACACAATAAAGAATTGAGAATCTAAACATAGGAATAAATCAATTTTTGTTGACGGTTACACCTGTGTAAATAATTTTGTACCACGTAGAGTTCCATTAGCTAGGTACTATATGAAGTGATAATTTTATATTAGGGGCTCCCAAGTAAACAATCTTTACAAATAAATAAAATTGAAGTATCTGTTTGTAACTTAACTTTGTTTGTTGTTTGTTTGAAATATATACAAAAACACATTTTTTTCAGTTTTTGTCAGTCTGTCTGTTTGTTCCGGCTGATCTCCGAAACGGCTGGACCAATTTTGACGGGACTTATACTGGCAGATAGCTGATCTTATAAGATAGGCTACTTTTATTTCAGAAAGATAATTACCGTTCCGTGCAATAAAATTAAAAGCCATTAAATTGGTAACAAATTTCGATTAAAAAGAGAAGTATTTTATAATATGTATAATAATTTTACGCGAACGCAGGCCGGGGGCAACAGCTAGTTTAGAATAAATCACGACAGTTTAACAACAACAATATTGTACTTAATTTATTTATACATAGGTAGTTATTTTTAGTTAATAAAATACATCAATTAATTAAATTTATTTTAGATTCTTCTTTTTTAAATCTTCTGTCTTCACATGTACTGTTCTTGATAATTGGAATTCTTCTCATGAGGATACTCGCAACTAGGAGTAGGAACTTCGCCCCCGTTGGCGCATGAGCACAGCCAACGGTGGTGGAGTTACCAGGCCCAGGTACGTCTGGAGATCTTCTAGAACACTCCAGAATGTGATGATGAAGACCTTCATGAGTAGGCAATCTTGATTTATAGTGTGGTTGGTTATTGTAACGGTAACCGGTGCCTTTCGATCATTTGAGGAACTTGTTGGAAGGGCTGTCGCAGGGCAGAGCTCTCTGAAAATAGAAAATAAACACGATTTTAGAATTAA
Organism: Eurois occulta; assembly: GCA_950022335.1. Lineage (NCBI taxonomy): Eukaryota > Metazoa > Arthropoda > Insecta > Lepidoptera > Noctuidae > Eurois > Eurois occulta. The sequence continues at coordinate 1,278,047 of OX465482.1, forward strand.
ACATTATTGAAGTAAATATACTTCCTCGTTGGTCGAGTAGTGGCAAGCGCGACTTCTGAGCATGAGGTCTTGGGTTCGATTCCCGGGCCGGGCAAAGTGTTATTGGGTTTTTCCATCGGGAATTACTCAATAGCAGCCACGGAATCTGCGCCCGGTTGAAGGCAATTAGCTCGCCCTCTATTACATGGGACTTAAACATAACTAGCGAGATGTGGGTGTAGGTACTATTAGTTACACCTCTGCCTTACCCTTCGGGGATTACAGGCGTGTTGTTATGTTAAGTAAATATTGAAGAATAGAATTGATAGAACTTCGCTTATTTCCAAACAATACAGGTAACCAACTATTGTTATATCTGTAGTATTGTAGTAGTACCTATAGTATTCAATAATAAATTGATTGGCATCCGATCCAAATCAACTAAATATCTAAAGACCGAGAAGGCCCATTTGTGGAACAATAATATTCAATGAAGAAAAAGAAGGCTTTTTCAATACCTAGTTTAAATATTCGAGTGTCTGTTAAGTTAAAAAAAACGTTTTATTCTTAAAACATTTCGACTCTCTATTTAATGTTCAGTACAATTTATTTCATAGCACGCCGGAACCCGCATTTGGCTTGCAACAATTTTCTCTGTGCGATTGGTTGGTGCTTTCCGTTCAGTGGCTACAGCACGGTCGGCTGGGCTTACTATCGCTCTTGATAACTGCGGCAGATATAATTTACTTTAACACAGGTAGTCTGAACGCTTTAAATGTCTGGATGGTTGTAATATTGCTTTATGGAGACTGTTCAATTTGTTTTTCTTCGCCTGCTGAGCAAACACTACGTTTGGCTATGATTGATTCCTGTTTGAACACAGCACCTATTTCGAGAAATTCATTGTTTCAATTGGAAGCTAATTTCGTGCTACTCTCGAACTTCACTTCTTTTGCCCATTTTTACTTCCCCTAGTTTCAGTAATAGGTAAGGGTCTTAAAATGGGATCATTTTGCCACCTTAAACTTGTTTTCAACTTTGCTTATTTTAGCATACCTACCGTACTTATACTCATCAATCATTTTCGGTTATATACCTAGTCTAAACAGGACAATCGGAATCTAAGTGCCTTAAAAAAATAGGTTCTACCATAAACACGACACTTGCTTGGCAACTAACTAATTTGCTGATTTAAATTTTATAGACTCGTTGTATCGCGTTACCTGGCTTCTGGAGATCAGATAGGGAAATTTGCTCCCTGCAATATACTGATATTCAACAACATAAGGTTTAACTGGAAGCAGGCCAAAGTATAGTTGGAAAAAGAGGCATATGATGGAGTAGTCTGGCTAACCGCTCAAGACGATGATACTGCTTATTTATCAGCTATACAAACTGATAAATTCATTAACCTAATTTAACATTCAAAGACACTTATGGGAAGACAGGGGTAAACTTTTAACCACCGGAAGCAGTAATGGTTATAACGTTTATTATTACGCGAAAATTGGGGAACCGGCAAGTGAGCGTAACGCTATAATGGGGTGTATTGTGGCCTTGTGGGCTAATAGGCCCTTTGGCTGTGTAGGTACGCCATAATTTCAACTGCGTGGACAGACCGTGGGTACGTTTTGGGGACACCCAGACGCGGAACAAACTTCTGCAGGTTAAGCAGATATTTATTTCATGTAAAGATGAAACCTTCAGCTATTAGGAAGTTCAATGCTTAGAATTTGTCACTCACAGGATGTGTTTTTGATCAAAACTATGAAATATAGCTTGCAAGGACATTAAGATAATATGGGACTACCCGTATCTGCCCCAAAATTATAAATCAACACGCAAACTTAGTTATAAACAAAATCCAACAACTTTTACAGAGTACAAACACAAAGAATTTCGTTATTCACCAGTAAAAGAAACCTACGTCCATTTAGACACTGTGTTATATTTCTAACTAACTGGAATACGATCCGCTCTCTCACTCACCCCTTCACAACGACCGCCTATTCGAAATTCAAAAAAGGAACGAAAAAGCTACGCTCGCGCCGGCCGCCATCTTGGATCGGGTTCGTTTGTTTAATTCATGGACCTATTTGGTTTCTAAAGGGTATAAAATAATACCTGAATGATTGTGCGCAGCTTTTGTGGAATTATATTAGCTAATTCATGCCGAGTTATAAAGATGGCACGTTAATAAATTGCCGCGTGTCGATCTAAATTGATTATGTGAAGTTTATAAAGAGGGTGTTTAATTGTGGTTTATTGGCATGCTGGTATGAAGGGTGGGATTACTGGGGGCGATTTAATTATAGAGCAGTAACTAGGTTACTAGAACATGTTTTGACGTTCGTTTCTTTTGTGGTTATGAGACAAAGAGAAGAGCTTGACCTTAAACATGGTGGAACCGCGGTCAAGGGCAAGAGACCACCACACGAAGAAAATATTGTAAGGGGATACTTAAATTTGATTGTGACCAGAGTCTTCAAATTGTAGATGTCCTGTTGTGTCCATAAGCACGACTATCCTGGAGATTGCGCTTTCTGAAAAGTAAAAAAAAAACAAGTTATTCTAAAATATTCGATAGATTTAGAGGTTTAATTAGTAAGTAGATCACAGTAAATTTCGATCAGGTAGAGAATAAAATAAATAAATCTTCGTAGACAGACACTACCACACTTACACTGTCGTTTAACTTAAGTAATAAATCAATATCAGAAAACCATTAAGTAGCTAATGCTTACGTAGGTTGTTTGCAAACTATCCCTATAATCAGCATATTACCATTTCTAAAAACTAATTTAGACACAAATAATGATTCGCACTGACTTAACAAGTTAACCGCAGCAGCTAGTAAGGGTACTTACTCCTCTCTTAGTCCTTTTGTTAAGCAAATAAAACTTCTCCACGAAAATGAAGAAGTCATTCTGCAATTACTATAATTAGAGTACCTAGGCAACTAAATGTGAGGCCTAACTTTTCCTAGAAACATTTACATCGCTTCCCACACTGAGGTAAAATTCTAACAAGCACTACTTACTTAAATAATATGTGCCGTATTATCTCTCTCAAGCTAGGCTCTGGATAGCCAAGTAAATGAGATACTCATTCACACATTCTTTTCCCATAAGATTCTTAGGTGATATTACATTATAATAATGTAGGAAACAGAAATTCTGAGTTTACGTAGAATGCCAGTTTCAAGCTGAGAAAATGATGTTACAATTAATGCAGCATATTAAACTATGCTTTATAAGAATTTAATGCATTATTTTAACACACAATGCAAAAAGAGCATGTTCTAAGACACGAAAGCGTAAGAATTGAGCCTTGCGGCACGCCCATTTTAAATAAAGAACTCAAAGATTCAAGACATTGAATTTACGTCCAATAATGAAATATTTTAGTGAAATATAAAAAGCGAGATCAATAAAATTAGGTACCTGAATTTCATAAAGGTTAAAAATAAAGTAAATTACTACCGCGAAGTAGGTAGTAAGTCGTATCGAATGCCTCTGAGGGTTCCATTTCTCAAACATCCAAAATATAATGTTTGTTCTGAAGGTTTCAATTTTAGTTATGTTTCTTTGTTCCCAGGCTTATTATACTTTTTTTAGCTTACGAGTACCTAGAAACTCTCAAATTGCAAGTTAGTGACGTAGGGCATTAACTGTCTCATGTACTTGAATGCTAACAGTAGGTTAGTAATATTAAATGACAATGAGATAAAATTGAAATGCTTGTGCGACAAAATTCATTTCACATTGTGAGTCAACAGTTTTTTTAGCGTGGGCGCATTAACGGCCATTGAATTGTTATAAATTGACAATTATTTGATACTTACTGCTGTATCAATAAGGTTTGGAATCCTTTAGCGGGTTGTATGGTATTGAAGGCTGATTAAATTCTTGTTGTCTAAGTTATGTTCAGCAATTATTATTTCTGATGGAACTGAGTTGAAGTTATGATCAAATTAGGTTTAATTTATATGATTGCAAAGTTAATTATGATCAATTAAAAGTAACAGAAGCCACTGGGTAAAAGGGCAACCATTAAATAAAAAGAAGAAGAGCAGGTTGATGTTAAAAAATAACGAAAAAAAAAAAATCTTTTGATACTAAATTCAAATTGGCTTGTTTTTAATTAACCCCATTTCTGAGTACAAGTTTATGATACCGTGACCTAAAAAAAGAAAGGAGACGGCTCCCCTCACTGGAATACAACGAACAATGAAAGTATAAAGGTTATTATCGTAATCGCCCTTATATTTTCTTGGCAAACTGAATAATAAGAACTTATTAGTAGGTACACTTGTTACAACCACCCTTCACGGAACTCAATGATGAGTGACTAAAAGAAGCCTCTGCATAAGTATATTAAGCATTGCCATTGAATGTCTTTATATAGAAGAAAGACACGTGTTTCCGAGAATATACTATAATATAATTATTATAATATTCAATTTCAATACAAATACATCACACGAGCAGTTTGTTTAATCAACAAGGTCTGAATCAAAGGATAATAGATCGAATTCTTTCGCAATGACGGAATCAACATGCCTACATTTATGTTGAATGAGGGAAACAAAGGAATTTCCTATAAAATGGAGAAAGTTATTGTAAACTAAATGATGTAAGAGGGTCTTTGAACGATTTACACGTGAAGATAGAATTCCTATGTAGATGCATCATTATCTGTTTTACCCGTGGATATTGTAGGTGTAGGTACCAATGTATAATATAAATATCTATGGTATCACCTAATTGCTCACGTGTGTTCCTCAACGTAGGTACATAATCTTTGCTTTGCACTGTACCTAACGGTTTATATTAAACTAACTTATGCTATATATATATTGGGAGTTCGGTAATTGTCCCACAGGATCGTGCTACCGGGATAAAAAGTATCCTATGTGTTAATCCAGGTTATAAACTATCTATGTGCCAAATTTTATCCAGTCCGTCGGTTCCATAGTTTATGCGTGACAGAGTAACAAACATCCTTCCATCCATCCATCCATCCTCACAAACTTTCGCGTTATAACATTAGTAGGACTCTCTATGTTTCTTACACCTTTCGGATCACTGTGTGTAATTATTGCAATCGGAATAGACAGTCACTATTCGTGTTAAATCATTTATATCAAAAGTTCCATGCATAGGTAGTGTCTGCAAATCATGAGACTAGTATTTCGTTCTCTCTTCTTCTGACCGAGCCTTTGTTTAGCATACGAGTGTCTCCAAATACTTCTCTTACAAATTACAATCCCCTTCTCCTTAACACTCTCAGTTATTAAAAACACAAGAAACAAAATCTTGCACCAAACCACAGCAACCTACCACAATGAAAATGATGAATCAATCTCTCTAAAACTTCACTAAACTCACACAGATAAGAGTCCATTGACCTCAGTTGGGGACCATGGTATCTGCCTACCCTTGTTTAAGTTACTTATCTATTTTTATTATGGGGAACCGGAATTGGGATAGGTTGTGGCTACGTGTGAAACGAAAGTGTCGTAAGGAGCGTTACTTGGGACGTGGTGCATAGCAACCAAAGTTGTACAGTTATCCGGGTTTATATTTTCATCTGAATGATATTTATTGCTGCTCATAGCTTCCTATATAATTTTCACTGGGTAGAAATTTACTCAATGGTATATTTACCTATCTAAGGTGTAATGGAGCTTAGTAACAGAAGCTAGACCAATAACAAACATTAGGGAAGCGACTTTGGTCTCAGTAAAAGCACATTTTAACCAAAGCTGTCCACTTTTAATAAAAAAAAGTTGATCATAATGTTTACCATCCATTTCATACTTAACATGCACCAAATATAGTGACCCAGTTTTAATCGCAATACTTTCCCCTACGATCGGTTTATTAGTAACACCTTTAAATATAAAGCCGTTCGTCCCCAAAACGACCTCAAAAGAAAGTAGTGAAGGTCACTTTAGTCAGTATTACAGGCGTTACGATGACATACAACAAAAAAGTAACTTGCCAGTGGCCTTGAAAGGAGTCAATGATCGGAAACCCTCGCATCCGTCGACTGCACTCTTCCATCTCACTCTCATTGCAGCTAAAACGTTGTGCCATCTCTTTCGCACGCCCGCCGCAGCGACTGGCATCGGCCAATGAGAGGGAGGCGCAAGCGCAGCGGCGCGCGTCGTTTGTTCAACTGGATCGTTAGGGATGTCAGCTTTTTCTAAAGCTCTCATGCGAGCTTTTTGTTCTTAATTGAAGGAACTAGCTTGCATTAATGTTTGTTGGAATTTTAATACTTCATTACACGTTTTCTAAGTACACACAGTACAGTACAGTACAGTTACAGTTAGTCATGCATGTGATATTTAAGTAGGGCTGCTGCTGCTTGCATGACATGAAAGTTATTGGTTTTATTATAATTTATATGCAACACAACTCTCATTTATTTTTATTTTTTTAAGGAATACGTTTACTACCTTTCTATACTGACCGATAATACCAATCAATAAGCTGCTTCCATGCTTTAACTATCAACGATGTTTCAAATTCCATAGAGTTTTCAGTGTTCGCACTAGGTATTTCAAGTCAGTTGTTTGCACATATTTTCCATCAGTCTCATCTCATCCAGTCAGGCTGGTTCTGATCTGATGGACACTACAACAGGTACTGGCGAATCTACAATAAAAACGATTCTTATTTCTTCAACATTAAAAATTCATTCTTCATAAAAATATTTTTACAAAAGAGTTGTAGATGGACAGCCCTGTGTCCACCCCGTGTTGCACTATTATTATTGCTAAGCGTTCGTGGCTCGAATACATAATGATTTATTTTATAAAACTCACTAACACACAGTATCCTATTCTTATTCCACACCACACTCCCTTTTGTTTTTCGTTCATCATCTTTTTTTCCACTTTCCAGTCTCTTTGTATAGATATTTGCTGTTCAAGTGGAATGGTGGAACAAATATGGGAGGCATGTCTGTGTAGTGCCGGCTACCCGTTTTTGGTAAAACTTGTTTGAAAGATCTTGTGTTTGACTGTTTTTCGACGAGATTTGAACCAATAACCAGTGGGATCGTGTTGCTAGCCGACAGGTTGACCAAGGTAAGGAATGAACACGATGACGATTTGAAAGTGACCGGTAGGTACATGTATAGCTGGCTACAATACGGTTGGAGACCCAGTGTATTATGGCCCAATTGAGAGGCAATCTTTTGTTAAATAAGGCACTTACTTTATCGTATGCTCCACAGCTACAAAGCGAACCTATTGCAACAAATGCAGATTTTAAACATTTTTACCGGTTTTTTTTTTCCTGAATATAAAACGAAATTGGCTAAGAAAATTCATAATGTGCATACAAGGTCTAAAGAAAACGAAATGCAACTTCAATATAAGAATCACAGACACGACAACAAAAAAGAAGAAAACAGAATTCCAAATCTAAGGAGCAGAAACCCAATCCAAGTAACAAATCAATCGATCAAGAGTGTCCCAAAGATTTAACAGCATGTTCCAATGAGGAATGAGGAAAACGTTGGCACCCTAATAGACACCTATTGACTAGCAAATAGCCAAGTTCCCAGGAATCACGGAAAACACACGGTTAGTAAACAGTTGAACGAACTGCTGGCCAAATTGACATGATTAAAGTGTTGATGACAGATTGTCCATACTTGGATGATGGGGACTCTGTAATTTCTAATCCCAGGCTAGGCTTCCAGCGAATTTTGATGATAATGACAAGAATAATCTGAAGATGTTGAAAACTAATAATTATGACTTTGGGCTTTGTAATTAAGCAACTTGGAGAGAAAAAAAATTGCCTGAGAGTCTTCTTTCCTGATCCAACAGTAGTCATTATTGGCGAGAGGTAAATGAGCGCAAAATATTTTCCAAAAAAAAAATACTGTTTCAGTAAAATAAAATAAAAGTCACAATTTCAAAAAATCCTTCGATGCCGAAACATACAATATTAACACCAATAAAAAGACAGAAAAGTGATGACGATGGGTTCATCATAAAATATAATACGCAGACTAGCTAAAAGTTTAAAATAGAAATGACCATGTTGCACTTTACAGATGTAGGAACATCTTGTGACAAAAAATGCCTACTGTGTCAAGAACTCAAGACGCTTGTACATGTTGACAGCACCGACACAGTGTGAAAAGGGTCGTAGTATAATTATTTTGGACTAATTTTACACTACAAGTGAAGACTGACATGTGAGTGACACGAAAGTTGTCGAAATGTCATGAAATTGTTAGCGCTTTCAGATGTTTTGGAGATTTTTGATCTGTTTGTAACCTGATGACGTGTCAATGCAAATGGCTAAGTGTGAATATTTTAAAGAGAATATTCCTAGAGTAAAGATAGTCAGAATGTTCTCCGCTTGAGTAGTAGCATCAACATTATAATTATCAGAAATAATCAAAACATGGATCATCATTTTGTAAAGTGTAATAATTTGAATTTAAAATGCCGAGAAAAACGTGCAACAGATTGAGGACCTGCTGTGTTTCAGGAGTCTACTTCACATCACATAAAAGCAAAGTATATAAAATAAAAACGTTCAAGAACCTGTGTAACAAATTAAAATCAAAACATTTTATTTCATATAGGCCTACATGGGCACTTATAAAACATCTACAAAAAAGTGCACCTTGTAGACCTGGCATCCTACATGCACTATTAAGAATTGTGTTTGCTGAACGTGTCTCAAAAAACTACCAACTTAATGTTGAACTTGAAGTGAAGCTTGAACTATACGCAAATATTAACCTACAGACTGGCCATACCTGCAGGACCAGTAGCAATCTCATATTGGAAAAAGAAATAACGAAAGTCCATCTTTGGCTATAAATTATTATCAAATAAAATAATTAAACGAATTCCCAATCGATACGCCACATAAATTCATTCATTAACAGTAACTAATTTAAATAGTGTAAAAACGAAATAATTAAAATCATTAATAAAAACCAACAGAATATATTCAGAAAATTTACAATCACTTTCAAAAAGATGGATGATAACATTTTTATAATTTTTCATGCACTTTCATCCTTTTAAAAACCAGTTCTAGAACCGAGACTCTAAGGTTGAAATTGAAATGTAAAACGGCTGTTACACTAGACTGAATTCTAATTACAATGTATATTAGCATAGAGACGGGACAGGTCTCACTATTGTTTTACTTTTCCCATTGGGAACGCGGAATTTGATTCACGTCAATTTAAGATGGCATCTTGCTCTATAAGGAGACTCGATGTAAAACTACTATTAAAATTGATGTATGCAGAATAAATGAAGTGTTTTAAAACTTTGTAATAAAATGAGTATGAATGAATATTTTAATATGCTGTAGGTTTATACGTTTTTATTTATTTGTTGTCAGTTTAATGTTAACAAGCTTAATTGTATTATCTTTTTAATTGGTATTAAAATCTTCTCTGGAACGTTAAGCTACGAGTATGTATTAAGCATACGTCTGATAGAAATTGATGGGAACCAGAACTAATTAAGAATAAGTACAAAATGTCTTAGTTCCTATTTCTATGAGAGCTAATTCGAGTTCAAAGCGTTCTTGAAATTGTCTTTGCCCTTTGAGATTGAAATAAATAGGTACAAAACAATTAAACATCGGATTAGTTCTGCTGAGAATTTCAAGTGAATTCAAACAATTAAATGCTTTGTGACAGATCTATCTAATTGGAAGAAGGCATTCAATTTCATTGAAATTTTATAACAAAGGAAATGCTAAATCATTCGCAGACAAGAACGAGTCTACTGCATGTTATACTAAAGTGTACACTGTACAGTCATTGTAAGCAATGGTCAGCACAAACACACAGTTCACATTACATAGTTAACGAAAAATGTATTACACCAAGTTCTGTAATCCACACACAGACTGGCCATTAGTAACAATTTTTAAATCTGGGAAATCGATTAGGAATTCCCATTCACTACGCTGCGTTCGAATTTCAAACTTTTATAGCTAGGGAAGGGTTAAAAGCGTGGTGAAACGGTAAACGCCGAAATAAAATTTAACATGCTAACGATAATAGGGCCGGTCCGAGTGTTGGCTGCGTTTCGATTGGGAATAATATTTTTATTATAGAAGTATTTTTTGGTGGGACTGGTTTTAGAAGGTCTGAGTTCTGTAGGAGTATGAATATGGTTTGGGTTTTAACTTTTAAGTTGTGGGATATTTCAAATGGGGACTAATGTTATTATATGGATAATCAAGTCATCAAGCTCAATCAAGCTAGAAAGTTAGCTTAAAAGAAATAGTGATTTCTCAAAAGTATGATTAATCTCTTTAATATTTTTTACTTCATAGACAAATGTTTCAATAAAATATCACGATAGATAGTCAAAATAAATTATCCCAGTTACTATAACAACTTGAAAAGCCTAGAAAGGTAATTTAGAAACTTAAAGGTAGATGAGAGAATAATTTGACGAGGTTAACACGATATGATGACTCACACCACTTCAATCAGTTTTAAACAATGGTCTCAAAATCAGAAATATTCGAATATCTAGTGATTTCCCAATTCGGGTTCTGACTATCTAAAATTCCATATTGCGGGTACAAGTTGTGGTTACAATATTTGGGTGTATGTTACCTTAGATTAGGCAATTGCACCAGAATTGAACTGTCATAAGTAAGTAGTGGTAAATAATAACCACGAAACTTGAAACTTTCAATACCTAGCTATTTATGACTTACTTATGTAGCCTATGGTAACAGAGTAAGCAGAGTAGTCTTGATTATGGAAATTACCAAGTGCCATAGTGTGGTAGCTAGAATTACTTTAGGTAACCTAAATTAATACTATCTTTATAACCTAGGTAATATTATATCCCTTACCTATAAAACAATGTCTATTAATATCGTCAACTATTACAATTTGCACGTTAAAAAAATTAGTTTATCATCAAATGCGATCATGGAAAACCAAATAATGAATTGATCCTATCGTAAAAAATCTTTCAATTATGTTAAACGAGTATTAATGTTCTATCCGTATTTATATTGAAACTGTTGAGATAATGCATAGTACCATAAACGTGGTATCTTTATACCGATACGAGTTCGGTGTGGTCGCTACTTGCATTCATAATTTTACAGTGGTTATGGGATTGTGATCTTTTTAATAATTTTATTTAATAACTTGTTAATGTTACTTTTGCACGCATGTTCAAAATTAAATTCCAATATGACCAAGAATAAACAGCTCCACAGCCGTAGACATTAAATTGCAATGATTTTAATTATTTCATATGTTATTGAAGTGCTTAAACATACACTTAAATAACAGGGTTCGTAGTTGCAGTTACAAGCACTCTGTGGTGCTCTACGTCAGGGTATTTTGTTCAAACCACTATCTAGCTGATTTCTATTCCAACAAGGTACTTAGTAAAAATCTTAAATTTATAAATTGACAGACAACACACAACCGAACCTTCTGTGTCTAATGACATGACATTTTTCACAAAAGTTCAGATGTAAGCCCCGTGGAAGGATTTTTGAAAACTCATTCCCTGAAGTGGTTAAATAGGGGATGAAACTTTGTACGGATGTTAGTAATTTTTAATAATGACAAGTGTCATCCATCAGGCACACGGCTTGTCAAACAGGATTTTGTCATCGCTTCAAGTGCCTCACAGCGGGGAGCTTCTCACTGGTTAATATAGCCCGTGATGAGTCCAAATGCGGTTAATTTTAATTTTGCAGGTTAAGACCCGATGTCAAAAACATTTGGCACATCAAATTCAGATTAATGGGCTAGATCCGTATGCACACTGCATACCGCTCACTAAAGACAAGTCCTCATCAATTCAAAAGCCTCCATAGTACGAACAATAACAAAAGTCCATTTATTCTCAAGTATCCAACTTTTTTGATCCCTTAGACTCGTTTAAAGCGGTCTATTTTTTTGGTATCGAGTAATACCGGTTTGAGTTACATCCCATCCCTATCGTGTTGGTATTATCACACCGAGAGCCCTGACTGTGTTCTTTGTTGAAAGTTGAATATAAAAATGTTATGTTTCGTTGGCTATGGTATTAGTTGGAAAATTTGAATATATGGAACGCCTGGCGGTTATTAAATGGGGCAATACGGACCATGTTTAGTTAAAGTTCTAAGCCTCGTTTTTTAAGGTTCCGTACCTCAAAAGGAAAATACGTAACCCTTATAGGATCACTCCCGTGTCTATCGTCTGTCACAGGCAATTTACTCCGAAACTACTGGACCGATTAACTTGTTTGGTACACGTATGTAATTTAGTGATAATTGATAAGTGATAATTAACGGGTTTCAAGCAGTAGCTCAAAAACTATTCTAGAATGTACAGACGCCATGCAGGTCAACCTACCCGAAACTGTCAGATTTTCCCAACCAACCAGATTTTCAACTTTATGTCTAAAGTTGAAAATCTATTAAAGAAATTTGACAGATTATAGTAGCTTGATATGCTGGCGTCTGTACCTAGTTCTGATCATTTAAAATCATTTTCAAACGATTTTATCGTTTAAATTCATCAAGCCTAAATAAAATTCAGCCCAAGTTTTAAAGACAAAAACTCATACAGAATGAGGAAACAGAGCTGCTCTTGCTAAGGATCATCACCCCAACCCGCATCAACATTGCCGAAACATTTTCTAGAACAATGAAGTATCAAAATTAAGGCAATAACGCCTTGTATCTACTAATAAACTGACATCTGCTTCCGCCACGTGTTACTAGTCACAACATACAACAAACACTGTTTATGAGTCGTCTTGGGGTGTGGGGTGGGGTGGCCTTAATGGTATTCGGAACGATTATCTGTGTAGTGTCAAAACTTAATTTGGGAGTAGCTTTTAAGTTTTTTGTAAAAGTAAATCAAATCAAATCAAAATCGTTTATTGCTATATCCATAATGTACAACATACAGGTGGTAATTTAAAAAAAAGAAACAATTATGGACCCTGTCGGGCACAGCAACTTTCTAAATAAATAGTGAGAGGAAGAGCGCTTAGTTAAAAATTGTTCATTATTATTATAATTTATACTGTAGTATAGTTTTTATAAGTGTTTTAGTATAAATTCTTATGTGTATATATGTGTAAGTACTTTAGCATAATTTGTTTTGTTATTTTACTTATTAGATATCTGTTATTCATAATTATGTATTATTATTTAATTTATCCGTTAGATATTCGTCGACTGTGTAATAGCTTTTATTTATTAAGTATTGCTTTAATTTATTTAAAAATATACTGGTTTTATTTTGGTTTCTTATGTTTTCTGGTAATTTATTATATATTTTTATTGACATGGAATATGGACTGGATGAGTGTGATTTAAGGCGGGAGGGGGGCAAAAGAGAATGCTCATGGAAGTATGGAATCCCGTACCATGCTGCATCAAAATCAAACCTTGTTTTTTATAGACTACACTGATCGTATTAACTCCTACAAAAATTATTTTTGAAAAAAAAACCCGCGTTTCAGAGTTATTTTATAAAATCGAAACTAACCTAAAAAGTAGGTCTATTTTTTCGACGCTACCAACGACGTATTTTAACACACATACATTACATTATTGCTCTAAAAACAGCGTAATACACTAATATTTGTAAGAATTACGAGTTAAAGTAACATCCACAGTATGCTTGACTGAAACTCGATTTTATTTAGACCTTTACAAGTTTACATTGCCAATAGTCAGTCAGTACAGTACAAATGTCAGATGCCACAGATAAGATAACTATAAACCATAGAGTATAGTAAGTGCTATAAACTAGTCGGGATTTAGGGATGTAATCGATAAATTAAAATCTTTAGGCTGAGAAAATCTATTTTGTTGCAAATAGCAATAAACCAAACTAAATCGATTTGGTGTACTGATCTTACTTAATTGTAATTCATTTTAGAGTCCGCTCGACAGACAAGGGTTTGTTCAATTGAAACGGAACGTCATTTATATTCAGTTGAAACGGAACGTCATATAAAGGGAGTAAAACAATATTCGTACTTTTAAACTCGAAAAGTATATTTCCAGTTCAAAAATCAAATCCCCGACGCGTAATGCCGTAAAAAAATATGAAACTAATTACTATAATATTTTGGTTTTGAGGCGCGAGACTTTTTGGTACCAACTTTGGTCATTGTCCTTTAATCTGTTTCTATGGCGCAACGAATAATTTGTTTGTATGTCTCCCCGTGTGTTGTAGGAATCTGGGTTTTTGCGGACTAGTTTACATAGTTCCAATATATATATGCTACTAAGGTAAGAATCTTGTATTTCTGGAAGTAAGGCTTGCAACTATCTGTTGGTTCTATATTAGTTATTATTCGAATTAGCTTTTTTTGTAGGATAAATAAGGACGAAGTACCCGGACCCAGTAAGACCTAGGGATCAAAAGAAACAATAGATGGAAGAAGAAGTCAAATTAATAACAAGTTCATATGACCCCAATCGGATACGTACGGATGCAATGTAGATAATAAACATTTAAACCTTCCTCTTGGATCACTCTATCTATCAAATCCGTTGCGTAGTTTATAAGATCTAAGCGTACAAACAGGCGGGAGCGACTGTGTTTTATACTATGTAAAGATTATTTCCTTTATTCCTTTTTACACATATTAATTACATTTTAAAATATTCCAATATAAAAAAAAACATTTAAAAATATAATAATTATTACTTCCTTTATTCGTCATTTTTCTTATTTTATACATTTTTAAATATTTTTAAAAACAAAAGTAAACAAAACATTTAAAAATATAAAAAATAGATGGCCCATCGGCATCAGGAACAAGGTCTAGGCTGCCGGTGGTCAGGGCTCCAGAGAGAGAAACCGCCTCACTATGCGTGCCGTGTCAAGCCCTTGACCTAGCCGCGCAATGAGAGTTTCCTAAGGTGTTGGTCGCGGCTCTTTGCTATTAGTCCACTACTATCGGTACAATGATTGCAGAGTCCATGTCCCACATGTCGACAACCTCGTGTGCTAAATCAAGATACTTAATTTTTTTATCGTTCTCAGCTTTCACAAGATTCTCGTCATGAGGGACAGTGATGTCAACAATCATTACACGTTGCTCTCGGCGATCTATCACCACAATATCAGGTTTATTTGCTAAAATAGTCCTATCCGTGATGACAGATTGATCCCAATACAATATGGATGGCATGACCGTTCTCGAGAACTGGGTCGGGCACATACTTGTATTATGGGACTTCAGAACCCACAAGGTTGTATTGCAAGGCAAGTTGCTGGTGGTTATACTAGCTACTAGATTGTGTCTGTGCAAGTACTCACCGTTAGCAAGACGAGAACAACCGGAAAATGTCGGACGGTGGCATGCAATATTATTATTATTAAGTAGGATTGAATAAGTTATTGTATTCATATTACTACTCGTAACTATTATTGACTGTCGGACAAAAACTGTAGCTGCATGCAATGCCAGGCCAGACATAAAAGTAAAACGAAACTAAGAATGACAATTCAAGACATTTTGCGTACCAATTTTTTTTCATTTACAAAGCATCAATTATCCATACATCACTTCGCTTTCAGCTCAGCCACAGTCTGATATAACGAGACCATACGTTTTTAAATGTAAAACAACTTTTAGATGTCTGTTGCCAATCAGACAAAAAAATATTCTCGTCATCTTTTAACTTCAATTCAAAACGTGTCACTATCAAAACTGTAGCCGACCTTCGTGTTTCAATAGGCTATGGGCATCAACGGCCATAATAAAAAGCTGTAGGATGTTTGTGTTCTTACAGACCATGGGGTGGCGGGGCCTTGGCACTGAAATGTCGGCTGTCGGCATGTGTACGTAGGGATGGGATTGTGTCGATAGTCGGTGGATTTTTTGATCGAACGACGTGTTCTGGCCACGAGAACGATACTTTGGCCTTAATATTCTTTATCATTAATTGATCGTCGTTAATTTATAAATAATTTCCCACCTATCAACACCGCACTTTTGGAAGTAAAATAAATAAACGTAAAACATGTTGATCAAGCTAATTTTTCTTAAATTATCAATTAATCATCGACATGATGAAGAAAAAGATTTAGTAAATACGCAACACAGAGTGTGAATATCATTATTATCGCTAAGGGGTCAATAAAATTAACCTTTACTGTTATGTTGCGTATTTTTGACGTTTATGCAAATGCCGAATAAGGCCTTAATGGATTTCATGGCTTTAAATTATTGCAATTACATCTCACTATTTAAAAGTTTCATTAATTCTCAAAAATTGCACATTATAACATCACGCCCGTATTTCTTCCAAGGGTTGAGTGGCAGAAGTGTATCGACAGTACACCCACAATTCTTAACTTTTTATCGAAACATCGATACCCGAGCTAAAACAGCTGACAGCCTCCCCCATCCCTATAATCGGAAACAAAAAACCTGTCTGCTGGTCACTCATGACCTCACCAGGTAGGGTCCCTCCCTCCCCCCTCCCTGCCTCACCCCTCGCAGGGACAAATTGTTATAGTTTATGGCCACATGTAACCCATGACTGGCCTTTAGGTCAGTTTTTTAGGTTAGTTGAATCCAATATGGTGGAGCAAGTTGGTGGTGGATGTGAAACGGTGGAATTTGAATTGAATAGTTTCACTAATTAGGGTAGGTCTCGTTTTAGGTTAGGTAAGTCTTCATTAGTCGTAAGGTTTCTTTCTTGTAATTTTAGTGAAATTAACGAAGTCTTTAAAATTTTAGGGGCTGTCTCCACGAGCGAGAGAATCGCGACGATATTATCGTCGTTGCCACGTATTTCTATACACTAGGCCGTCTCCACGAGCGAGAGAATCGCGGCGATATTATCCCATACAAATACGTAATATCGCCGCGATTCTCTCGCTCGTGGAGACGGCCCCTTAGTGTTTGCCAACTTATGAAAGTTTTCTTGCTTCTTTCTGTATGTTATCAATTCTCACATGCTTACTAAATTATATATCCTTTTTAAGCGGATTGTTTCATTCAATAGACACGTCAACAAAATAACTATCATTAACACTGAGAAACTACTACTACATATTTGTTCGAACTTTACTATTTGTTTTGAGATCCCGATATTTCGGCGTTGTTTCAAGCCCCATGGTTACCGATAAACTGAAGTTATTGCGGGAGGGTGTTTAGTGGCCCTGTCATTTTCCCCTAATTGGGCGCTCCTAAAAAGTTACGTAAACGGTCACGTGGGGTGCGTGACACCCCGATCATATAAATATAATACGAAATACATGCAAAATCACGTTTTAAATGTTCGATAAAGGATATGTTTTTATGAAGCTAACGGGAACTTCAGCGCTCAAAATTCAGAATTATAATAGTTTTAAACCTTTAAGGATGCGTTGGGGTGTGTAACACCCCATGCGACCAATTAAGGGTTGCTAATATTCAGCTATGTTATAAACTTATAATGTTACCACAAATTCCACTGTAGGTATTCACTCGTTTACCACAGTTTTGGTTTGTCGGGTCTACCTGTTCTGACAAATTTTAAAACTTTCTCGTAGATATTTCATACTGTTAGCAAACAAAATATTCTAGTATTCACCCCCAAAAATTCTCAGCATCGGATTAAATTATACATATATTCCAAAAAGGATCCAGGCAATTCCAAATAAGTATTGGCGACTGTCTCATAAACAGACAATTTTTGAAAACATACGCCTGACTGGGTTGCTAATAAGATGCATGGGTCTCCTTTTTGTGCCAAATTTTTCCAAAGGCTTCAGATATGCTAGCATGAGTATTGTTAACTTAAAAGTAGTCATTATTTTTAGCCCGCAGAAAATATATCACTCGTCTCATTTGAACAGAAAGAGGAGCAGTAATACAGGCTCAGTTAGAACGTTGACACACGTAGGTACTACATAGTGTACATATTAGTAAAACAGGTGCTCATTTCCCAGAAATCGTCAGGCAAAGAAACTGGTTGTTACGAAGCCAAGATGCTTGTTGATTGCAGGGTACAGAGATGACATTGTTCTCTTTATTTTTGGTATAGTTTATATTTTAACTAGTACCTTTTTCGGCTTCGAAGAACTGGAGAAGTTGAGAATGTCTTTCGAAAAATAGTTAGAAGTCTTTTGCTAAATATGGTTTGTGCAATCACGAAGACGCTTAAAGCGTTCAACGTGGTGATGGAATTTTACTTTGTGCAGACAATGATTGCTTACTTCATGGTTGCGATTATAAGACGAATTTAAGAAAGATTTTTGGAAAATAAAGCCTTTTAATTATAAACGTTTAAATGGGCTTTGGTCGTTGCCAAAAGCAGCATGCTTGGTATACGGATTGATCGTGGTTTGTTGTATTATTATAGCAGACAGGAAGGATCCGCCTCGGAAGCTGCTGATCTTTTGGGTGAAATACTTCGTCTAGTTGGTCTTTACGTAACCTACAAGTGAGGAAGGAGCAGTTTTTTCCTTTCAGGGAACTGCGTTCAGAAGTCTCATGAATCGCCAGGATCTTGATTGACACATCTCACTCTCAGAAAACATGATAGTCAAATCATAGAAGCATGAAAGCAGCGTAGGTAGGTGTAAGCCAACGTGCCCTGGAGTAATCGGACTACCCTGTGCTTGTATCACTAGAAGAATGTCTAAATCGCCAATCTCGTATCTAAACGACTGCTTACCAAAAAGTAATACCCATTTGAAATATCTCCAACAAGTTATGAATGAATTAGTCACCTTACTACGAAACACTATCGCACGTCTATCGTTTGACACAGCCCGTCTGCGTTCGGGCGTCGTCGGGCGCCTTCGTCAATGATCGTGAAAGCTCGTGCCAGTGACCTAGGATAACATGCAACTATGAGTGCGCTTGAGTCGACTTAGAAACCGTTTTTAACACAGCCTAGGGTTGGCAGTGTGGACTTGCTTTTCGTTTTGTGGGAATCGGAATGCTGGGTTAATCTTATTTTGCTCTGGTGACTTGCGTACTTAGTTTATTTTTAAAATTAATTCAATAATTATGATAGATAGAAAGATTTATTTATTTCTGAGTATATGGTAGGTACATAAGATCTAAAATTATCTTAATATTAAAAATTTTCACATAAGTACACTACCGTTGCCGGTGTAGAAATATTAAATTAATTACGAAATACCTATGTAGGTTTCATTTTATAAAATAAGCAGACGTGAAAAAAGCCTGAGTAAAAATTCTTATTTCTTGTTAGTTATGATATGTGTTTTACTTGAGGTTGAATTATGATGGCCCATATTTAGAATGTAAAATAAACTTTTTGGTATGTAAAGTCTTTTTATTTCAGTTTTATTAAATGGTGACGAGTTTCAGTTTTGGATTAGCGAAAACCGATGGAAATTTTATTTATAGTGTTATCTTTCTTAATGAGATACCTATCACTATCAACCTGTAATTAACGCGTGCCTCAACTCCCGAATGATAATTATTTTTTAACTTATTTCATAGTATAAAATCGCTTCCATTTCTAAAATCTAGAAATTCCAACACTCAAAACAGTTAGTACCTACTCACAATAAAACCGAAACCCGTACGCCGTCTGCCACGTCCAACTTCTAATTAGAATTCCTACATAAGACTAAACAAGAATAATTCTATTCCCGGGAAAGCGCATGACCATGACCGGGTGTATTGACCTGTGCTTCCTATCGACTATGTTGGCCTAGGTTAGGCCGCGCGTCACCACTGCACACCGGTGACGTGGTCTTGCCGCCATTTTCTTTCTAATGTTAAAATGCCGGGAAAATGCTTTTTCTTTTCTTTCGTGGAACAAGGTTTTAAGTTTGAATGGTATTGTTTATGGTAGGTTCTGATTTTAAAATAAAGTTTGAGTGGGAATTTCTTTGTTATAAGGAGGTATGTTTAGAAAAAATAAAAGATTTATATGTTTCTGTGCATAGGCGGTAAAAGCAGTGAGAATTTTAGTGCATATTTTTTAGTAGTTTACTGATAGATGAGATATAAAATATTTAAATTTGATTTCTGGTGAAGGAACCTACGCTAGATAGGTACCCATTTAAAACTTTTATGTTAAAATGTTTATCGAGATCCCCTAAGGCTACCCACTGACCGATAATTGAGAAATAGGTAACGTAAAAAGAATGCGGTTTTATTTCTCACTTAAGTAGGTAATTATAACTTTAGTTTCTCATTTGCATAGAAAATTCCTGATAATATAAAAAACAGCAAATATTAATAAGTAGATATTCTCTTTAGGACGTTTAAACATAATTTTGGAAAAAAAACTCGAATAAGAAAATATGAAATTTCCTTTTTATTATTTTTCCCAAAAATCGGACAAAACTACCGATTAGAAACTTATTAGAAAGGGTCTTAGAAAGTAAAAAACAAATAAAAAAAAAACTTACATCGTTCCCTCCGGGTAGGCCGCTGCTGACGACAACACACGTGCACGGGCGAGGTGCAACACTGTGTGGGACTGAACAAAATATCGACACATCAGAAACGTCAAAAAAATCACTTTTTTTTTTAATAAAAAAGAATGATGGTTTAGTTGTCAATGATTTTTTTAACAGCTTATTTGATGCTACGATATTTTTTCAATGTTGTAAGGTTAGGTTGTATGTGCTAGATGCGCAAGCGTCGACCGGGACGCGCGAGGGCTCGAATGCCACTGCGCCGGCGCGCTCCCGCCGTCAGTGAAATTACGTCAGCACACACACTGGCCGAGCACACCCCTTTCTTTTTTTTTCTGTAATTAATTTCTTGTAAGATTTTTGGCGATGCGATTTTTTTTTAATAAATGATCTCAGGTGCGATAATGGGTAGCCGTTTTCGAGTGCGTTTGCGTTGGAAGTATTTTATAATGATTTAATTTTGGGGAATAAAATATTTTGAAGAAAACCGCATGGAGGAACACATTTAATTATTACTAACGTAATTAAGACATAATAATTAACTTTAATTACACGAATATCGACTTCCTATCGTACATAATAGAACAGTTTATACAGTTATATTCACAGGCAGTACACAGCGCATTCTCGGCTTAGAGTTCAATTAATTTACTTCTCAGCTTGCTTTATTTAATCCCTACACCCTTCAGAATACTAGGCATTCTAACACAAATCCTCGACGTAACTCTAAATAACCAACCCACTAAGAATCTTCTAAGACTAAAAGAAAGAAACCTACGATTTTGTACGGAGTATGAACGCGGCCTATCCCGGCGCACCGCAGACGATCCCGGTTACCTGCGCAAGAGTCGCTCACACACACAGCTGCGCGTGCGCACACATGCAACCGACGCGAGACGTGACACAGACGCCGCTCCTAATGCCGATGTGAATGTCAGGGCAAAATGGCGTAAGTGAAATTTGAATTTTTTCTAAAGGGTTTTTTTTTTAATAGAATGTTTTTCTTGTTGGATTTCTCGATTTTTTTTTTGTAAAACTAAGTAGCTGTGTGTTAAATTGGTATGTATTAGAAATATAAATTCAAATAATAAAAATATTTTACTTAATCTTAAAATATCCACCGAATTGAACCAAATAGGTACTTAACAACATGAGGTTATTGTTATTTTTATAATCATATTAAAAAAATATTATTCTTATAATATTCTCGCAGAGGTTTCCATAACTTTAATGAATTATTAAAAACGTAAAAGTTTTGTGACATATTTTATGAAGTTTAGTGTTATTAAGTGGTATGAACTGAAATTAAAAAAAAATGAAAATAAATACCTTCACTACTAAAACTGAAACAAAACCATCCAAAATTCAATTTTCACAAAAAAAACCGCCGGTGATTCTATCGCAGCACAATTCAAACTCCATTAAATGGACATTGGCACTAAGAAATTCTCAGTCACCGCCGCTTGGCCGTATCCCCTAAGCTAAGAAAGTATAAATAAAACACAACTATCGGGTAGGTAGGTACACATAGCGAGTTAGGGACGTTGCCCGGTACGCGTTGGTGTGCGTGCGCCTTTATTATGTTCGCTCACGTAACCGCACCGGTGTGTGCGCGGCCTAAGTACACACCGCACACAGATGCGGTGTTGTGTGTTACACCGAAGTGTGGCGGTTAGTTTTTTTGATTAAAGAAAGTAGTAACCAGAAAAAAACGAAACTGTCGTCAATAGGTTCGGTAGTCGAGTCTATCACGATATCAATCAAACAATTCAGCCTGTCGCAGCCCACTGCTGGACACAGGCCTCTTTCAAGTTGCGCCACAAGACCCTGACCTCCGCCATCCGTTTCCCGCGTCCCAGCCAAAGTTGTTAGTTCATCTATCTGGAGCTTGGAAGGCGTTCAACACTACTCTTACCGATACGCAGTCTCCAATACTCCATCACCCATCGGGCTTACGACAAACATGGCCAGTCCACTACCAGTTGTTTAGCTCAATAAGCTATGTCTGTAACTAGGTTACACAGCACGATATTGGCCAAACTTCGGCGACTCCCCCAGAAAAACCTCCTAATTGAAGTCTGATGGTGGATACTGTTGATAAATTCAGTCTTTAATATCTGGTTCTTCATTATTGTCATTGCAGCTGAAGCACATCCACTGCTGGGTATAGGCCACCCCCAAGCGACGCTGCATCGATCGGTTCTGTGCTTCCTGCATTTAGTGGATTGCAAATGCTCACCACCATAACCACATTCGACAACCTTCTTCCTGGTATCTAGAAGGTATACCTATAAGATAAGGTGTTAGTCTAGGCTCTTGGAGACGTTATCATCATCATCATAACCGGAAAAACATGGCATGTACTGTCTGTTCTTGATGGTGGTTGCCACAGGACAAAGTCTAATAAGGAGACACAGAATCCGCCCATAAGTAATGCTCGTATAGCTGGGGCACAGGCTTTTTCTCTGTAGACGGGAGTGGGTAATTTACCAGGCCACACAAGCCCTGTGCGGGCTCACATTGAATGCCCCAAATACACCATCCTGAAATTGGCACTGCCATTAAAAATATCGAAACATTATTAAGTCAAGATATCCACTGACTATCAGTTCAGTTCAGGACAGTCTTTAAACAGCGAAGCGAAAATATGAGGACGTAAAGAACGCTACTGAAGCTGCGATCAACATGACCACCAATACCAAAATAATCAAGTTAACTTGACGAATGTATCATGGATTCGAAAAGTAGAAGAAGAACAGCGAACATTAGCCAACCAAACCTTACACAACGGTGTTACGCACGCCCTCGCCGTGTAGTGTTCGCATCGAACTCAGCTAGTTCAAGACTTCTATGTAAATGACAAATCGTAATTACGTTTACCGAGTTGCAACGTAAATCCCATAGGTTATGAGAGAACGCTTGATGGATCCCTGCCTGCCAGGAAGTTGCAATGGTATGTTGTACAGGTTTTCGTTAGATGTTGGGTTTAATTTACGTTGAAACTCTTTGGTACATCTGTCGAGAGGTGTGTTTTGAAGAGCTATGATATAATTATGTAAGTTTATTATGAACTAGCTTATGTCCGCGGTTTCGGCGCGTGGAAGTTGAAAATGAACACACTTAGTCCGGGATAAAAAGTAGCCTATGTTCAGACACAGGTCATGGTCAGCCTGTGAGCGTGCCAAAATTTATCGAGATCCCTACATCGAAAGTCGTGACAACGTAACAGTCAGACACACAAACAGACAGTCCAAGTAACTTTCGCATTTATAATATTTGTGGGTATTTGCTCGTCTACAACCGTTGTCTATATTTCATGGGTATTTGTTGTTTGCAGGTCTGTTTGCTGGATGAAGTGGAAGATATTTTGCTTTGAACTTATAATTATTAAATGCTACATTCATAACATACATGATTACCTTGTGCATTTTATTGGAATTTAGTATTGGACTGAATTCCTGTCTATCAATGGTTATTGGTTAACTAAACTCTCATCATCGTCAATATTGTAGCTTTTTATAGTATAGGACATTCAATCCTTTCGCAGGGTTGACAAATTTGTCTTCAGGGTGTTTTCAAATGACCAAGGCGTGATTAGTTCCCAGAACGTTGAGATATGTACTTAAATAAGCATTTAAATACAAGTCGATTTGGCAAAAAGTCTTCTAGTCGCAGGAATCACGGATGTATCTGAAAAATCTGAATACCAGTATTATACGTAGAGCGACGGTCTAGCTGACCTTTGCAACCCAGTTATTGGGTAATACGACTATTTCCTTCTAAGACTATTTGTCAAATTTTTGGACTTCTGACTTCGGGCTCTCGGCAGTTAATAATTCGTGCGTCGAGTATTGTAATTATGACCATTCTCTCTCATCATCATATTTTACATCCTTAATACAATTATTGGGCAATCCCTATATGGTAAAATGGTTACAATAGGTCAGATCTTCGCTGTGCTAACATCTTGTCACAGTTATTGTATGACCTTTTGTATCCCCGCAGGTCTCCAACCTGCTTTATTGTGTGTCGTGACCTTTAGGTCTAGGGAACTTCTTAGGTTTAGCATTAGAAGTGCCTGATTTGAGGGAGACTCAATTTCTGTGAGTTTTGAAGATTATTTTTCAAAAAATTTCTTTCGTATCGTTGGTAACTACGACTTCCTTTTTAATTTTCGGGTCCTGCGGGTGTCTAAGTTAATCGCGGCGTCTGAACAGTTTTTCAAGTTCTCTAATACAAGTGTTTGGTCACTTGGGAGTGGACACTCAAGTGGACCTTGCGGATTCGGGATCACTGCATTTAAGTATACTGAGTGTCGGAAGGATCTTCAATCCCTTTACCAGTGTTTTTGCAGTGTTGAAGATGTGATGTGGCAGTGGTGGCCCAGCGATATGACTTTTGAGTCGGATTCGAACCCAAGCAGAATTTAGAGTCGTACATTTGAACTCACAAAACCTACTTTCATCATCATCATCATCCACAGCCTGAATTCACCCACTGCTGGGTATATGCATCTCTTTTCCAATCTTCACGTTCTTGTGCCAGTCTCTTTCAGGTTTTTCCTCCTACGTTGATGGTTGACCAGTATGTCTATCTTGGCCATATGCTTTAATTTGGCAAAGAGCATCAACAAAAGGAGATATCACGAAGAATATAGCTTGGGTGGGCTGCGTTCAGCAAATTGGATGGCATTCGAAACCAGCCAAAATTCCGCTATGTCTAAGGTCCCGCCTCTATAACCAGTGTGTTCTGCCCACCATGACGTACGGTACTGAAACATGGACGCTCACGCAGGAGGCTGTGTACAGACTGAGAGTTGCTCACATGCTCGGCATAAAGCTGGTAGATCGACTTCGAAACGTCGAAATCCGAAGACGAACAAAGGTTTTCGATATTGGAAATAACGTAACGGAACTCAAATGGCATGACACCTAGCAAGGCGCAGCGATGACAGGTGGACTAAGGCTGTCACCGAATGGCGTCCAAGAACGGGGAAAAGAAATGTGGGTCGTCCGGCGGCGAGATGGGCAAAACCTACTTTACTTTGTGTAATTACAGACTTTCATTACGGTGAAAGAAAACATCGTAAGTTAACATGTCTTAGAACCTAAAGTTTGAAGACATTTGTTATCCAGTTAGTACCTATTCGAAAATATTATCGGTTCAAATCACGGAGCTCAATCTGCTGTCTACTAAATTAGCAGTTTCCACGACTTTAATAACCAAACCCATTCGGTGTGCTATCATTTTAGACAGAACCATCCGTATCGACATGGAGACATGTACCCTTTGTCAAGAAATAAAATCTCAATTTCTATGCAGTCTCGATTGGGATGGTTATTACCTATAAACCACCGTATGCGGTTTTCTT
The DNA here is from genome assembly GCA_950022335.1 of Eurois occulta. NCBI lineage: Eukaryota > Metazoa > Arthropoda > Insecta > Lepidoptera > Noctuidae > Eurois > Eurois occulta. The sequence goes on from OX465482.1 coordinate 1,303,800, forward strand.
TCTCTTTTGAAGAATGCTGTATGCACCGTTTATGGTATTTTTATTCTTGTAAGAATACGTGGAATTCTATGGTGCTATGATTCAATGGTCAGTGTGTATATAAAATAATTCTTTATCTACGTAATCATTACTCTTTCTTTTACACTCATAATCCATACACAATAGTTAGTTATGAAGCCTTTATTTAATTTGAATGAATTTTGTAATACACTTGTCAAAATCAAGTCGTGTAAAAACTAGTAACATACAAGCACTGGTGTTGAGTTGCGGCGAGTTGATCCGACAGAGAACCAGAGCTGTCGACATAGCTTCCAGATAAGTAAGTTGAAGTGGCAATGGCCCGGCCTTATTAGCCGTAGAACCAATGACCGTTGGGATGGACGTGTTCTTGAGTGGAGATCGCGAATCGGTAAGCGTAAGGTGGGGAGGACGCCCTCAGGCTCGGTGGAGCGACGATCTTCGCAGGGTAGCTGGTAGCAACTTGATGACAGTTGCGATTGAAGAGGCCTATGTCCAGCATTGGACTGTTGTAGGCTGATGATGATGATGACATGCATTGACGTTGTTTCAATGTGCCAAAGCACCTGATCCTCCCGAGCTAATTTGTGTGTTGTGTTATCGTCATCTGCTAGCATCTTCCCAGTTATCTTGGGGTCGTGGGTCGGTCAGTGTAACTCTATACAGCTGAATTAATAGCAGTGTTTTACATGGAGCGACTGCCTATCCTATCTGACCTTAATAGCAACCCAGTTACTGAAACATCATCATTAGAGTATTTGGCTTTTTTCCTTCTATTGCTGATCGTGATCACAGACGAACTCTTCTACAGTCAAAATCTCCAGTGTGATTGTAATTAGTTCAGTTTAAGCTAACATGTTAGCCTTACTTGGGGAGAGACTGGACCCCACAACACAGGGTATCCTAGTGTGGAGTCACAGATAACCTTTGTATGTGGAGTCCAGGGATTATGTAATATGTAAAAATCTAGCGCTTATCAGCTTGAAGTTCCAGTATGACATGGCCTCGCTTTGTATAGATTTTCCGTACAATGACAGATCCGTAAAATCTGGTTTTTTATAGCCTGATTGGTCGTCGTGGGTACTTAGTATCTACTTACCATGTTATGCGAACTGAATAAATTTTATTTTATTTATTTAATGTCTAAGGTCGGAACTGACATCGATATTTTTTTTCCAATACAATTTCACAAATGATTAACAGCGCACTTCGGACAGTGTCATTTGAGCGCCAATGGAACCACACAGCACTGTTCCAACATCAGCCGTACCCAAACCCAGGTCATATACAGCGTGATTACCAAACAAATTAAAGTATATATACGAGGTACAATTAGTAGTGATAACATAACCCTTATCATACGCGGTGGTCGCTAGTCAGCAGGAGAGTTAGTCAACAGGTTAATCAACGGAGATAACCTTGCTGGTCAGCTTCCAATCTGTACGGATGCAGCTGAATACCAGTATTCTACAAGGAGCGACTGCCTATTTGAAGTCTACAGCCCAGTTACTGGATAACATGATACGATTGGTTGTCAATCTTTCGGGCTTCAGAATACACGTTACGACTGGCAAAAATTAACCAATGACAGCCGGGACCAACGGCTTAACATGTGTATATGTAATGTATGGTCGCTCATCCACGGACCGTCCTCGGTGAGCGTTGCTTACCTAAGCATGAAGAATGACCCCAGCGGATGCTATCATTTAGTAGGTATGGAAGTTATAAATAGTCTCTTTAAAATGGACCACGTATTTCCCAACATCTAATAAACCCCGACCATCAACAGCGTGATTGCCAAACAAATTAAAGTTAATATTTCCTTATCTATATACCTCTGTTTATAGGTATAATTAGTAGTGATAACATAACCCTTAGCATGGGCGGTGTGGTCCTACCTCAATGCAGACACTGGTTCACTGGACGCAAGTCAACCGTAGAGTTACTCAACAGGTTAATCAACGGAGATAATCTGGCTGTGGTTGTCAAAGTGTTGCGATAGGAGATTTTAGATTTGAATGAAATTTCTTTAAAAACATAATTTTCTCATGAAATAAGTGGTGAGAATGATATCACAGATGACTATACATTATGCCTATAATAAATTGACAGACAGATGTGTGCTGGGGGAGCCATTTCGTCGTCCCATATAAAACACTAGAAAGTAAGTGTTTTGGGAGACTTATTATGTAATTTTGGAGGTAAAAAGTGTTGATACTCAACCTAATTTGAATAAATGACGTTTGATTTTTCAACATTCTGATTAACGATTCTCCAGTTTTTAATTTACTTTTTTTATCGGAAAAACAGGTCAAACTGCTGCTAAACAGTCTACCTGAAATGGTCGTACGTTTCCAAAAATATTTTCAAAAATCTTTGAATCTTTTCATTAAAATATCGTTGTCAAAAAGAAAAAACTGTTATTGTAGATACCGTTTTTCCTTAATATCGAAAGTCTAAGGGTTATTTATTCTTAAACGTAAAACATCTACCTAATTACCGCGTGAGAATTACTTTCTTTTAAAAATGGGTCAAAATTATAAAAAGGTTCATAAATTATCCACTAATTAATTTCAGTTTATGTGTACTTACGTTAAACATAAAAGTATAATCTTAATTGTATGTTCGTCATGGTTTTGATTTCACAGCTTAAGGGTGCAAGGTTTGTAACCGTCGGCATCGTTATAGATGTACATAAGTAGGAGGTATAAATTTTTTTATAACACAAACTCTTAGTAAAATATATGGTGAGCACGTAGTTGGGTATCGTGGAAAACTAGTAAGGCTGGTTTTATAGTCACGCCGCTAGACGCGCCGTTGGGCAGCGCGCTGTTGAACAGGAACACCGAACGGCGCTGCTCAAGCGCGCGAATTTGAAACGCTACTACTACCCCAATACATATCCGAGCGCGCGCGCTCCGAACGGCGCTGCTGAAACGCGTGACTATAAAATCAGCCTAAGTATTTCGTCAACAGCGCAGTTTTATTGGTCCAAAAATAACAATGAATTTATGTTTATGTAACACCTTTTAAAGATTTCAAACCTCTTAGACATTTAATATTATTAATATTCATCATCAAATAAACCTAAGAGCATCGTTAGTTCAAAACACGATACAAAACTAATTTTCAACGGCAGTCTGATTCAAATATTGGCAGCAGTTTTAGTTTAATTTAGATACCACCTGCATCCATCATAAAACTCATCAACCCCCAGAGCGTGTCATATAAAATCTTTTTAGAAAAAAATAACCGACTTCAGAAAGAAAAAAGTGAAAAATAACTTTACTTTCGGAAGTCGGTGTCTTTTATTTGTTTTGCCACCGACTTCCGAAAGTCTAATGAAAAAATAAGATGCTGGTGGAATACATAACCAGGTCCTTTTTGAAAAGTGGGTTAAAAGTAGACGTACGAGTATACATATAAACTTGTAAAACATTGCCCTCCTCAGGGACAGTCGTGTGACAAGCTTTGTATTGTAGATAAGTTTGAGCATCGTTGGTTGTGTCATTAATATTACGAGAGGCGGCGTGCCTTATATTTCTAATATTTTATCTAGATCATATAAAGTATATCGTGCCGTCCGTCTGGCATTAAGTAATAAACCCTTAGTTTAGTTGTACGAGTAAATGCAAACTTATTTGTTAAAATTACTTTCCCTTAGTTTGTTTCGTTTTCTAAAAGTTACGTTTTACATAAATATGTTGGTATCTCTAGACTGCATTCCATGTGTACCCAAGTAAGTTAAGTCCCATGTAACAGGGGGCGAGCCTATTGACAACAACCGGTCACAAATCCAGACTTCAGGCTGCTACTGCGACCTGAAAAAATTGCTATGGAAATGTTTTTTCAATCACTATTAGCAAAATCTTGGGCCAATTCTCGCGTCATACAAAATCCTGCACACACAACATAGATTGCATGAGCTTGAACAGGCGCCGATAGCGCCACAACAGGTATCAGCGGGACAGTTCTCAACAGGGTCTCTTGTCCCACACATACACAATCAGTCTATAATGTTCCCACTGGGACACAGGTCTTGCTCTCTGTGAGAGGGAGTGGGCATGATCCACCACGCCGGCGGCGTAGTGCGGGTTGCTGTTCTAGGACATAATTTATGGGTGCAGGAACCTATAAAGCTAAGTGTCTGTTTGGGTTGGTAGTGGGACCTTCTACTCTAGTCGAGGCCGATGCCACTGAACGACCTCTGCTCTCCGGCAATTATTACTTTGAAAGACAAATCCGCGCGTCATACTATGTCCTGCGCACACAACATAGATTGCGTGAGTTTGTAGTTATCTGCTAATGACGAGTACAGGCGCTGATAACGGCGCGTCACAACAGGTACCCGCAGGACAGGTCTCACCAGGCCCCCTGTACCGCATTTCATTAAGTTTTTCTCAAGTAAACTCGTTAAGACTAAGTGCATAATTAAATTTGTTAGTTTTTGTTTAAGAGGCATGATGATGGCTCATGAACATGTTTAATTTAGTGTTCAAAAAGATTTTTGGTTAGGTGCAGAATTATTCAAACATATTTTTTTTAGTTTAGTTTACTGCCTCGTTAGTCTAGTGGTCGCTATCGCGACTGCTGAGCATGAGGTCCTGGGTTCGATTCCCAGGTCGGGCAAAGTGTTATTGAGTTTTGACATCAGGAATGTATCAGTAGCAGCCACGGAGTCCGGATGAATGCACGATTTATGGCAATTGGCCTTCCCCGCACATGTGACATAAACATAACTAGCGAAATGTGGGTGTCTTTTAGGTACATCTCTGCCTTCCCCCCTTCGGGGATTTCAGGCGTGATGTTATCTTATGTTTTTTTTTCAGTAGCTGTCCAAAATCTAGACTTGTGTCCGGTTGATGGTAAAAGGCTCTCTTCCTAAGCCCCGTATCGTCGTCGTCGTGTATGTCGTCGAGCTTCATTGTCTCGGCGCCTTTCTGGTGGTCGCCACTGTTGATTCTGGCTTTCCGGAGTTACAGTGGTTTGGGAATAGTGTGGCGGGCTTGTGTGTGCCGTATTACATGGGATTTAAAAATAACCAGCAAAAAGTGGGTATACTAGAGGTAGAACCCCTGCCTAACCCTTCGGAGACATACATGCGTGATGTAGCCGTATGACAGGATAACTTACCTCAAGTCGACAAATAAATGCTTTTGCTTCAAAATACCATTCTCCGTTGTGTCCAGTTTTTTCTTCAGTTTCTGAAAACGTAAAAGTACATTTTATCTAAAAACGATTTCAGTTCAATCCTCGAAAAGAGACTAATTAAAAAATAGGGGATATAATATTCTACCACGAATTAGGCGACTACATGAAGAATGGATAAAGTAAGGAACATTAGAAGAAGTTTTAAAGTTGTGCCAGTTACAGAAAAGTTGAAAGGGGAATCGACTGTCGTGGTATGGGCATGTGATGAGGAGGGACGTATCGCATGTGACTAAAGAGTGATGAATATAAATGTTGATGAAAGGAGAGGCAGAGGAAGACCAAAGAAAAGATTGAGGGATAAGATGGGTTATGTGAGGAGTGATTTAAAGGAAAAAGGAGTAAATGATAGCGTGACGATGATAGGGAAGAATCGAAGAACAAAAACGTGTTGCGCCGACCCCAAATAACATGGGACAAGGGTGGGAAGATGATGATGAATTAGGCATCTGCATAATTCCCAAGCCTGTAAACAAACCGCTAATCACTAAAACTCCTGAAAACTATCCACGAGCACTTAGTCTCGTTATTCTCACGCAGCATGCAATTAGACGCGCAATCTGGTGGCGCGGGCGCAGCGACAGCGCGCAAAAAGTGCGCTCTTTAATAACTTCTAATAACTGGCGGGGACAGGTTCTAAGGCGGCTTGACCACGTTCCCGGGACTCAGGGGAGAGAACACACTAGGTGCGGAAACGTCGCGTTTTAGAGTCGAAAAGATGTCGACTGACAGTAGAGAATGGAAGCAAAAGCGTCGTTACGTCGACCCCAAGTTACATGAGGAAAGTTTTGAGTATAAATAAATATCCCTGGACATTTCACACAGCACCATCTAGTCCCAAGCTAAGCAACCTAATGCTTGTGTTATGGTAACTAGATGGCTGATAAACTACATATATACATTTTTTTTTTGTAAATACATACATATTATAGATAGAAAAACACCCAGACCCGGAACAACTACTTGTATGTCATACAAATATTTGTTCCGTACGGGAATCGAACCCGCGACATGCAGCGCGGCAGTCATAATCGCTTGACCATTGCGCCAACCGTGTCGTCAGTATGAATGGCTGTAAGAGACAAATGAAGATTAAAGAAAAGATATGGATGGACTATGTGAAAGATGATATGGTAAGAAAGGGGGTGACTGCTCAGATGACGACTACTAGAGAAATATGGAGAAAGAAGACATGCTGCGCCCCATGGTCCCCATGGCAGGTGAATGATGAACTGTCAAACATGTGACTTGTGTGCGTTTGATCATAGTGTGTTAAGGAAATGTTTGCGAAGTAAATCGTTTTCTTGTGAGTTACTTAAAAACTTTTTGAGAATATTTAGTGTTCCGTACCCGAAAGGTAACCGATGAGACCCTACTAATAAGACTCCACTGTCCGTCCATCCGTCTGTCTGTCAGCGGGCTATATCTCATGATCCGTAATAGGTAGACAGTAGAAATTTCCATAGAATGTGTATTTCTGTTGCCGCTATAAAAACAAACAACAAACAAGTAATAAAAATAAATTAAAAATTAAAGGGGGCTCACTTGGCCGGTTTTTATATTTATGGTTTTTATGGGATCTAATCCCAAACCGTTGTAATCGCAACGCAAACGCCAAGACCTGACGGGCCCTTTCATAACATAAATAATAGTAATAATTTCAGTGTCTGGGACACAAAGCATATCGTTAAAACTTGTGTTTAATTTACTGTCTGCATCGACTAATATTATTGTAATGTCGACCTTTCAGCTAGACAATATTAAAACTATTAAAGATTTGATAACATCATTATGCACAAACACTAAACAATAAACGTGAAACGTGGCGCATCGTCGCCTACTTGCATATCATTCGCTTAGTTTATGAGATACGATAACTACATCCACAATGGTAATATTGAATAGAAGAATAAGGTTTACGGAAAAATTAAACATGGGTAGCCCACTGCTGCATAGCTTGCTTACTTCGCAAGCTATGTCGACAACTACAGGCGCATTTGGTTTTGGGTATATGGAATATGCGCATTTCTCCTCTTACTTAAATAACGGTGAAGCCTCCTTACCTACTAACCTTTATTTCTGACTAGAGTTGGAGAATTAAGTGTTTTATCCAATTCAATGTTATATTTTGCTATTGGCACTTCTGCGTAGCTATTACATCTTTATATTGGAATATACTGCAAAAAAAAATTAAATAGATGAAGTTACTGTCGCCCTAAAATCATTAAATTGATGAATACCTTTCAGGGTTGTCATCAATTAATCAGTTGATGAAGGCATACCTAGATAGGTATATCAAATTATCGATTCAACTGCATATATATACAGCAGGCTGCAGGCCGTTCTGATTGAATTCAATCAGTTGCTGGCTGGGCTACAAACATCCTGTTCCTTAATTAATTACGTACATAAACTATAGAGCGCCACCTGCTCGGATCCTTACTTACTCCTTTGGCTTCGTCACTTTTACCACGTCCATACATCTAGTCATACATGCACAGAGGTGTAACTAAGAGCTCACCCACATAACGCCAGTTATGTTACTCCCGGGAAATAGGATAAGCCTATAGCCATAGAGAGCAGGCCGTGTGTCCCAGCAGTGGGAACATTATAGGCTGATTATGCTTATGCTATAGCCAACACCGGGGACAAATCCAGATTCCGGCTTCTACTGAGAAATTCCTGACAGAAAAATGTGATAACACTGCTAGAACTTGGAATCTAACTATACCTACTATACATTGCGACTAATAGACCAACGACGCAGATGGATTAGTTAATCGTATATTGTAATGAACATGTAAATCTAATCTTTAATCTAAAACCAGTATCTAACATTCTCAAAATCTTGACGACAAAAAACGCAGCGTTTTTCCGCAAACCTGTAGTACCCTTAACAGGAGCTTATCCATAGATAAGTTTCAAGTTAAGGCTGTTTATAAGTATCCTAGATTAATGCATGGTTGCGAGCATTGAGCTAAGGCCTAGCTCGGGCGGACCGCAGGCTACCGATCCCGACTCGATTGCAAATGTCCTATCAACCTGCTGGCGTTTTTCTTTATCTCTTTGGTAGAAAAAATAACGTGTTGTTGTTTATGATTTTGCACAAGTGTTGTAATCTGTGGATGGCGATGTTGTTTTTACTCGATTTCTTATTGGAGTCGTTACAGGTTAGGTATAGCATTACAGTAGCATTAAACTACTTAAGTTTTGAACTTATTTGCAACGTTCGTTACATGACTTCGGTTAGTGCCTCAAATTTTAAATATATTTCAGGAATGCTGACAAGGCTTAACAAAAGGAAACGAACGCAATGTTTTGCCTTCTAAACAATAGTTTAGTTGGCAAAGTGGAAATGGTAATGTTAGAAGCGGAGTTATGGAGGTGGCGACCCTATAGCCATCAATCGGGCACAAATCCAGACTCGGGGCTGCGACGGAGAAATTCCTGATGGAAATACCCAATAACACTTATCCCGACCTGGGAATCGAACCCAAGCACAGCAGTAGCGTTTGCGACCACAACACCAACGTGGCTGTCAAAAATAAAGTTCAAAAACAATTTCGTTTCAACCCGACACTGCTCGTAAACACTTCTGCCAACCGTCTTGCTCATCATTTTTTGCTCTTACACCCAAGCCCACAGTTAGCACAAATACTTACATAACTAGCTCGTGTACCAAACTGTGCAAAGACAAGTATAATTTGTAGCTGCTTCAATAATTCATGTGCAATGCGACTTGTGACTGCTGCGCGCGCGCATGTTGTCGCGACATCGAAGAAACGTATGTGGTTCACGCTCCGGGCATGTTTATTTTGTTTATTACAATTTATATAAATGATAATGTCCTTTTATTTGTTACTGCTGGAAATTTGCTGAAGGAGAACCTGAGGGCCTAGACAAAATGACATCTTATTACCGAGATCGATAATGGAAAGTCAACACTGTATTGGATAAACATTTATACTATCAAAAGCAGCAACTTGTTTATCCGTGCAACGATTTTTTTCTAAACTGAGCTTTATTGTGCCCAATTTGACTAAACGACAAAAGCTCTTAGCTCAAGACCCCAAAATTTTGTTAAAAAGTTCTTCTACTCGTACAATCAAATGTCAATTTGGTGTTTAGTACTTTGGTACCTGATCTCCAGAACGGGCTTAGCTTCATAATACAGTTGATGCAGGACATAATAATATTGGTTTCTTTGGCACGTCTCACGTACATATCTATCTATTTCTCTTATGGGATTCGTGTGTGCCTTATGTGTTTATACCCTTGGTGCTACGTAAAGGGCTACTGTCTGACCCGGCAGTACTTAGGTGTCAATGTTGTTTTTAGTCTTAATGGTCAGTTAACAGGTAACTAGTAGTGTTTAGCTGTTTGTCGGCTTTGACCCAGGGTTGGATGAAGGAATGCATATCATTAAGCTTCATTATCCTAAATGAGCGTTTCACTAGTTTTTCTATTGAGTATACATAAGTTCACGTTGCAAGATAAGTTATTATTTCTATTTTTGTTTATCTTTTCAATTATTAATCCTATACAAACTATTTACGGAAATAGATGTCTCTTTAAATTAGCCACAAGAACCAGATCTCCTAACCTTTCAGCATAAATGATGCACCAGTCTACTGATCCCTTTCGTACGAAGTAACACTTGAGTTGCAAAATAACATTTAACAATGGATTCGAAGGATTTTTGGAATTCAATCAAAGTCTAAAAAAATACGGTGTTATATTCCTTCAATGCTAGGTTCTTTTATTTATACCGTGCAAAATGTACACTATCCTCGCCTTTATCAATCAGTTGTTAAAACGCGATAAAGCCTTAAATAGAGAGGTGCTAGCACTCATATCTTGAACCTTTTTTACGATTTGGCCATTGCCCTCGGCAGTTTTAACGATCCGCGTAGGAAGATAGGCAATTGACACTTTTGATTTCTCTTTTGCATTTTTACTATTGTGATCCTAGGACCCTATAAAGTTGATGGTGGTGGTGGTGGTGGTGGTGGTTTTTTTTGTGTCATTTTTTTTTTTACAATTCCTTCACTACTTCATCGAAAGGAACTTCGTTCCATCCGGGTGTCCCTTGACACCTCTCTAGTTTGTGTCCTCCTTTTTAAGGATGTCTAAATCTACCATTATCTTTGGAAAGCAAGGAGATTCTTAGCAGCACAGGCAAAAACAAGAAAATGTCATAAACCACTTGTAAAATATCTCCTGCATATTTTTATTACATAAAATATCGCAACTAATTGCATTAACAACTATCAATTACCAACCAAACACCACACGCATCTAATAATAAACAGAAATATATTAAAACATGATAAAAAGCGTAAAAAAGATGGCGACCATCGCCATCTTGAATCGAATGCGCGGGAACGAGCGATCGGGTGCGTTCAATAAATTGACATACCCCTTATAAGGTCCTATAGCGTCCCATTCGTCTTGTTGTAGGTCTTAGACCTTAGCTACGAGTTAGATGCCGTGTTAAATTGGGCCTGTGAGGCTGGAAAGCTAAAAAGTAAGCGACTAACATTTATGGGGATATTGTAATGGTTAGTTGGCGTTGAGTTAAATGTTTCTAATGCATGTTGAGTTAAGTAGTTTGGTGGTCTGCTATTTAACGAGTACTTGATACTTTACAGTATTTGACGATTTGGTTTTTGGTAAAGAAATGTTCTTTTGCAGTTATTTTTTCACCACAATCTAAGGTTCTTCCAAAGCAACTGAGAGATAATCATAGATAAACACATATAATTAATTGAAAACGATATCAATTAAACGGAATGTTGAATCGAGCCAATTACAGATTCATAAAAGGACAAAATGGCCGGTCTAATTTAAAATACAATTAGAACGTGGAAACATCTCACCTAACATGAGAAACTATCTTCCACGATGGCCAATCAACAGCAATTGATATAGAATGATATAAAAATGTTCATATACTGCACAAACAACTATGGGCCAGCGTCCTAACCATTTAGATGGCCCTAACGTCTTACAGACTCTTCACAAGAATGTCGCCGGAGTCTGCGGACGTTTTTACATACATTTATTGACCAGCATAGTACATCAACTTGAACACCGTAACCAGCACTCATCTGCCAAGCAGAATTTCTCTTAAACTCGACGTAGGAAGGTCGGATTTTCGATGGAGTAGATGGTTCATAAGGTGGAAGATGGTGTGGTCTGGTGGTTTGGTACTCAGAGGCCGCAAGTTCTTGTGTTAGTGACGCTGGCCGTCAGGTAGTTTGCTGAACGTGATTATTGTTCGTCGTTTTGATTTGTAATGATTTTCGCATTGTTTTGAAGTTCCAGAAGCGAGTGCAGGCATTTTTATGATAATTAGTAAAACTAATTAATTTAGTTCGTTTTTTTGGGCGGAGACTGAATGGAGGTAATACAAGTAATGTAGATAGTCTTGAAGTTAATTACATCTTATGATGTATTTTGTTCCTCAAGAGTTCTTGGGGTATATGTGCTTCTAAGATATATTTTGAAAATATTCTGTTGTTATCTTCTAAACGGTCACTTGAAAAGACAGACTCCCTGAATGAATTGTTATTCATTCCCACTGCCTTGATTGTTACCAAACCGTAGCCTTCTACCTTCTATACATCTATACAAATAAATAAAATTGAAATGTCTGTTTGTAATATTAAAATAACCGCATTTTAATACATGCATATGAATGTATATACGGTACATATACCAAAATAACATTTTTTACAATTTTTGTCTGTCTGTCTGCCTGTTTGTTCCAGCAAATCTCTGGAACGGCGGGACCGATTTTGACGAGACTTTCACTGGCAGATAGCTGATGTAACTTTTATTTTGAGAAAAATGATTAGGGTTGCGTGCAAAAAAATTAAAACCCTTGAAATTATTTGGTAATAAAATCCGATTAAAAAAGGGGAGTTATATTTTTTATTATACAATAATTTCACGCAAACGAAGGTCTCGGCAACAGCTAGTCTTTCATAAAAATACTTCGTTGCGTAAGTAGTTAAGACATGTAAATGTGGTTATTCATAAATATCAAAAAAATATGGAAATCAGTCAAAACATTAATAAAGTAATAAAGCTTCTTTAATTTGTTTGTATTTTAACATCAAATATAACTTGTAGGTAAGTGTGGATTCTTACAAGGCAGAAAGCATTTAGACGGTGCTGTAAACCCCCTGCAAAATTATTAGTTTCTTATAATGAATACGTACATATCGTAATTACAAAGTCTTCTTAAGTCTTACACTTACAAATGGTCCCTAATTGGAAAGATATTGATGCGTCTACAATCGTGGCTATGTTTCTCGTTCTACCCGCGGGCTAGAATTTGTGGGCAATATATTTTATGATCTGCACAAGAATTTGTCAACTGTTGTGTCTCGCGGCTGTTTCTATCAATACTATTATAAATAAAAAGAGTTAGATATCGCACTAGCGCACAAATTGTTGTAGACAAATTCACACAATTGTCGTAGGTAATTTAAGTACTTCAAGCGCAATAGCTATCTCTTTCTGTATCATACGTTCCGTATTATCTATCGCAGTCGTAACAACATGCTGCGCTGACCCCAAATCAATTGGGACAAGGGCTCCAGAGAGTCCAGAATGATGATGATGACCTAGCGGTCAGTGGATAGGAACAGTCGACGTAGTCCCACTACGCGGGGCTCCTATTTCTGCCTGCAGGGTTTAAAGTAACCTAACCTAACGTCGGGGTGCCGCTTCGCTCACTCTTGCATCTAACACTTTTTTGGCTTAAAAGGAAATGTTCCAGAAACGTATGGAGCCTGGGCTAGCAATATGTACACTACATGTAAATATCGCTATATAATACAGTTACCGTTTTTTACTGTTAATTTCCTCTAATTTCACTTCGTTTCAATATAAATTCAAATGAACTTGGTCAAGGAGAGCAACACAACATTTTATGTTGTGTAAACATGGTGGATCAGATCAGCAGTACCTATGCGAAAACATTTTGATTGACGTGCAAGATTGACATAAAACAAAGCTAAAAGAGAAACAATTACTTAATCAATGTCCGTAGTATTAAACTGGGTCGCAAAACAATCACTAAAAACTCCGAAACACATCCAATTCAAACTCAAAGCAAAGAAAGAATCAATGACGTCACTTCTTAAAACTGTCAAAGTCGTAAAACGTTATGTCAAACACAACTGTCATGGCTGCCCTAAAAATAAAGTTATCTTATTACAAAACTTTTCAAATGTTCATTTTTGTACGCCGGTACCCTTCTTCAAATTAATTTGTTAGTATTGTAGTGTGTAAGCAATAATACTAAGCATGTATGTAGACAGCCTTACTTAAAGTGCTTCTTCAGCAATATTGTATTACAATAAATTGTAAGTATTTTTAACACATTAAACCGCACCATGAAACCAAACAGACGTTTCATTTCAAGTCTTCCAACCTAGCGACCTGATCACAGTACAGTATTTTTATGAAATTCCCCTATTTTTTTCCTATTTATCTATGTAGTGTACATAGTGGTAGCCCAAAATCAAACATCTCTGTCTTTTTTCCTCAGTGCTCCGTTACGTACAGCCGCCAGCAGTTCAACCTACCCGTAACTGTCAGATTTTCCCAACAAACCTTGACCTTTTCCCAACAAAAGTTGAAAATCTATTAAAAAAATTTGACAAGTTGTAGTAGCTTGATGTGCAAGCGTCTGTACACTCCAACCGACCTAGCTTCTAGTCGAATGACAGCTTTTTCTTACAAACAAAAGTAAATATTGTTTTATTCATAAGCAAACGAGTTTCAGAATAATGTTAATATAATTTAACTAATCTGTCTGAGCAGTACTTACTGCGACATCCTCGAGGCTGCTTAGGGACCGTAAAATTGAGATAACGATCTGAATGATTGGAAATGGCTGTAGTTGCTGACCGGACCAATAATTTAATCTCAGTTTTATAACTTCCCTAACAAATAGTTGTCTTTCTACGGTGTTTCAAACCAACAATCGGTTAATCCGGGTAAGTCGGTTCTATAATCACTGCAAGTGTGGTGATAAATACATTTCTTCTGCACTAGTTTTTAAAGCAGGTTTTCATATGAAACATCTATTGGTGTGTCTGGGATACGGCTCGTATGCCGCGACGGCAAATGGCATGACGCTTTCTTATGCTAAAAAAAATCAGCTGTTCCCTACATTTTGACGAGTTAATCGATCATAAATGTAGGGAACAGCTGTTTTTTTTTTCGCGATTTCAGGTTTGGTCCCATAGTAAAAGTTGTTCATAATGATGAGTACAATGACCTCTTAAGAGGTTACTGGTGTTTTACAAATAACCCTGTACAACAGACATCTTTCAGAAAATTACATGTGTCAAAAAACTAACAAACCAGAAGACCGCATTTAATGGAAACCGGGTACTGTTAGCTACACTGGATTGGACACATAAATAAAAATACAGGAGAGAAACAAAGCGAACACACTTATTAGAAGAACTCATTTCGGAATATCGCAGGATGGCGAAACGCAAGCGTCCTAATTCTATTGCGTCGTTATTATCGCAGCAGTATAACTTCGTAGCCGTCCTAATGCATAGGTAAAGTACTAAAAACAGATATCGCAATAACCCATCCGGTATTATCGACCGATAAAAACGCGCCTATGTGGGAGAGCCTTAAATAACTGGCGCACTTACTACTGGTGGTATATACCTCTGCCTAAACTTTTGGTGAACTGGTATAGGCGCGATGTAATGATTATTTACTGTTTAACAGGCAAACTAACTATTAAGTTGATGTTAAAGTAAGAGCAAGCAAGAGATTATAAAGTAGGTAAGTGAATCGAGAACAATAAATATAGCAACACAACAAAATAACAATAAAATTGTAGTAATTAATTGAAGCCATCGTACCAGTTATGACGTCAGAAGCCAGAGCATGTTTAAATCTAGGTACGAACATTTTTTCCCTGTCTTCATTTAAATAGGTTTTCTTTAAAAAATGCAGACGATAGCCTAACCACAATAGATATTCCTGACGGTAGGTGGTAATCGCTTTCATATCGTTTTGTATTTCTATAAAGACTTTTATTTCGACATGTCAATTCAATACATTTTTGACGGACATCATCGTCAGGAATTCAAACTTATTTTGAATGCTACTGGCTTACCATTCGTCCTTCTTAACTATAACAGTTAGCAATTTTCAAAACCAATCTAAATCTAAACACTCCTCGACTTTACTTAACTACCTTATGGACCCATCTATTCTATCGCAGAAGAGACAGGTTCCAATGTCCCTGAGGAGAAGGTGCATTAATTATCACCCGTATCTATTAATAAGTCAAAGTGACTATTTGAGGTAAAGTGTCAAAAGTTAGAATTCTAAGCGTTGCTTTCTTTGACGGTTCTTATTTTGTTCAAATTCTTGTCTATTGCACAAAATGGTTGCTTACTTAACTACTTTAATTTAAGTTATTACTTTAACTTGACTATAGGTAGACACAATACATTAAGTGTTAGCGTTACTGATAAACGAATGAAAGTGTTCTAAATCAGAATTAGGATTAGGGGCAGGAAAATATAGGAACATAGGTATATTACTAGCAAGCGGGGACCCAATCTAGGGGTTCATTGAATTGACAAAGCTTGACAAATCATGCTTAAAACACAAAAATTTGAAAACTTAAACTTGGCTTAACAATTTATGGCTCCCATGTATTCCTCGGACAATCTGATATGTCGGCAGTAGAGACAGGTTCCGATGTCCTTGGGGAGAAATGCGGTGCCCGCGCACGGAGCGGGCGAAAGTGCGCGCTGGCCCGCGCCCGCGCATTGAAGATTAACTTAAATAACTGATACCACTTGATTGGCTTTTAGAATTTTTATGATCGACAGTTATGGGACTTGAGCTTCGTTTGGAAGAGTATGGTTTTCGAATTAAATGTTAGAAAGATAGACTGATAAAGTATATTTTATTGTGCATCAAAATTGTTGCACAGCTTTTACAAAATACTTATTTAAGACGGATTTAGATGAGAATAAGATGAGGTACGAGTCATTCGTATGTTCAAATCTTCTAAGTGTAGCAGACTTGTATATTGTTCGAGTAATAGTTAGGTACCTACTTGCAGTAAAACTTACTGAGTTTACTGGGTGTTGCGATGGATAATAAAAGAAGTAGTCTGAGAGAAATTCATAATTTGATCTCTAGTCTGATCAGTTAATGGCCAAGCCAATTTCTGGGCCATTTTTTTAATTTTTTTTTTTATTTGCGTAGTAACTAGAAGAAACATCAACTTGAAAAAAAAACAATGTCTTTTTACAGCAAGCACTAACTTGTTATTGCAGAATCAGAGTAAAGTATCTAATTTTGCTAAATTCATTTTCAGATTTGTTCACCCGGCTAACCACGACATTACATTTGATCGATGTCTATGAGTGCGGCGGTCATGGTAAGACTTGAAACTTGTACAATAGTTTTGTATAGTAGTCAGGTGCATTCTCGAGTTTAAGGAATGCTATAGAATAGTCCCCGAGTGTTGCTAGGCAGGCCTTTGTTCCTGCCTAGGTGTTATTGTGATTTTTGAACAACAGCTATGACTGCACGTGGGAAACGGTACCGACATACCTGTCTATACCGTAAGATTCTTTTACTCGAAACGTGGAAGTTAATAAATATTTGTACGGGTGAAAGATTGAAGAGAACCATTGCAATCCATCATATTTTAATGTCATTGAAAGTGGTAAGAATTTCGGTTTCCAAAGAACGAACAGGAACATTTTCATTGAAGTTATTTTAACTTTTTCTCCGAGACACACAAAGCCCGATCGGCGCGGCGGCGAAATACAACGATTAGAAACCGGTTAGGGAACTGCATGAGCGGCGCATTGCACTCGCTAACTCCTAAACTCGGTTCCAGAATGTGTTCCCGACTCAACCCTAACCACAAACCCTGACGAACTAAACGCAAACGTGCACGTTGACGTCAACTTCACTTAAAGACTTGAGAATTCTATTCAAGTCTGCGAGTCAGCGAAACGTGGTTTCCTTAGGTTTTGCAATAGTTTCTAATATAGTTCTTAGTAGCTAACGTGAGGTTTTGTTGGAATGTTCATTGCAGACTAGGGGGTTAGCGATAAAATAAGTGGGATTCATTGACATCGGTCATGAGGCTCAGATATGCTGCTTAGACTGGATTAGTTGAAGCTAGATGCCTTTTTAAAAGTCTAGGTTTTACACTGAAAAACATGGTTGTTGCGCTTTGTAGGGGGAAGGCTAGTATGGTAATAACGGCTTTGGATACTACTGCATTCGTTTTTGTTATTGTTCGTTTGCTCGGCGACAAGTGGAGGTGATCTCTCAGCTTGGTTATGCGATATGAAAGGTTATGTAGACCCATTTTTATAAACCGTTCATTTTAAAGTTTCTTTTTGGACAAGTTCATTAAATAAAGCTAGATATGCCGAAAGGAACGCATTTTTTATGTGAAACTTCATGAATTTCAGTTCATTAATTTTATTCTTGCTAGAAAAGTAGGGGATTCAGTCGATCGGTGTTGGCAAAAGTTTGCACTATCACAAGTACAGTCAACAGCAAAAGTAGATGATCAAAATCAGAAATTCAATACCAATGAACGGAGTTCGCGTCAGAACTATGTGGCGTCGAAGTGATTCAAAAGTATGTGATTATAAATTATACCAAACATTTACTACTAGTACAGCTGCCATATATTCGTGATCAGTTTTGACTCCAAAAGTTATGAACTCAATTCGCATCAGAACTAAGAAGTGTTTTTTTTTTCAAAACTAGTGAACAGTTAAAATCAAAAATTAAATGATGAAACTGAAGCCACGTAATCATGAGGCAAATAATTTATCCATACTTATTTTTAATTACCCCAGTAATTTAATTTGTTATGTTTTACGGAAAAACAGCTGAATTGGATTTTCTTTTTTCATCAAATTGAACCCCGAAAAAAGAATATGCTCATTAAAAATCATATAATTGAAAAACTATACTATTTTTTTTTTTTTTTTGTAAATTCAGTCAAATGTTTAAAAGTAGCTGATGTGATACAAAACGATAATTCAATAAATATTATTATCTTGGCATGTTTGTGAATTTATGTCAATGTTCAAAAGTAGCTGATGCGATACAAAATCATAACTCAATAAATATTAAAATCTTCTTCAGTATCTTGCCATGTTTGTGAATTTATGTCAATGTTCAAAAGTAGCTGATGCGATACAAAACGATAATTCAATAAATATTATTATCTTGCCATGTTTGTGATGCACAAGGAAGGTAGATTGATATTTTTATCTTTAGATAAAAATATCAATCTACCTTCCTTGTTTTAATACATATATTGTAGCCAACTGGGTAAAAGCAATCATTGAGTTATGATTTTGTATCGCATCAGCAACTTTTGACCATTGACATAAATTCACAAACATGGCAAGATAATAATATTTATTGAGTTATGATTTTGGATCGCATCAGCTAGTTTTGGACATTGACATAAATTCACAAACATGGCAAGATAATAATATTTATTGAGTTATGATTTTGTATCGCATCAGCTACTTTTAAACATTGACATAAATTTACAAACATGGCAAGAAAATAATATTTATTGAGTTATGATTTTGTATCGCATCAGCTACTTTTGAACATTGACATAAATTTACAAACATGGCAAGATAATAATATTTATTGAATTATCGTTTTGTATCACATCAGCTACTTTTAAACATTTGACTGAAGTTACAAAAAAAAATAGTAAAGTTTTTCAATTATATGATTTTTAATGAGCATATTCTTTTTTCGGGGTTCAATTTGATGAAAAAAGAAAATCCAATTCAGCTGTTTTTCCGTAAAACATAACAAATTAAATTACTGGGGTAATTAATAATAAGTATGGATAAATTATTTGCTTCATGATTACGTGGCTTCAGTTTCATCATTAATTTAATTTTTGATTTTAACTGTTCACTAGTTTTGAAAAAAAAAACACTTCTTAGTTCTGATGCGAATTGAGTTCATAACTTTTGGAGTCAAAACTGATCACGAATATATGGCAGCTGTACTAGTAGTAAATGTTTGGTATAATTTATAAACAAATACTTTTGAATCACTTCGACGCCACATAGTTCTGACGCGAACTCCGTTCATTGGTATTGAATTTCTGATTTTGATCATCTACTTTTGCTGTTGACTGTACCCTGCTTGCTAAGTAGACCATGAAATACTTTCTGACATTCAATATTAATTAAATCAATTAAATAATTATCTATAGGCCACACGCAAGAACATCATCATGAATACGATCTTATCAATATTTATTAAGTCTTAATGACCGATATAATTTTTAACTTTTATAAATATAAGTAAAGCTAAGAAACTAGAAAAATATTACGGAAACCTAAGTGTTGAGGTCTCTGTTCCACTACTTTGATTGTTCTCAAGTTGAGGTTTACTTTAAATTAACTGCTTTTCCCTATGATTGTGCACAAACTTAAAATGTGATGCAAAATGGCCATGTATTAGTGGTGAGATGCATTGAAAACTTTCCTACTTCATAAAATGATTACTAAATTCAGTCAATCACTGCTTGATAATGTACAGCCAAAACTACCGAGTCTAAAAGCTTGAAATGTTGCACAAAAGTCCTGTTAACGAAAGTGCGAACACTGAGGAAGAATCATGAAAAATTATCCCCAAAAGCAGATAAGTGGGATGTTTGTATGATAGCTCTCAATCTTTGTCGACAGGCAATCCCATCCCATCGTTTAAAATAAATTCTATTTTCACATTTTTGTGTTTGTTAGCAGGACTCGCAACAAGGTAGATACCTCTCATTTTGCTCTTTATTCCCCCAGTGACGTATTTATCCGTTACAATTGAAAAAGTTAATTAATAGTCTGTGTTAGGTCAGTAAGCAAAGTTCACGCGACTGACATTTAGATAATAATATCCTCTATGTTTAATTAGCTAGCGTGACCTTTATAACTAGGGGTAGTCGGATGCAAAAACTGACCAAATAACTGACATGCTGGCTTTTAAATACCTTGTAATTCGTATGGTAGGATAGGGTGCAGAAGTATCATAGGAGTTATTTTGTCGTCGTCATATTGTGGACTTTATTCGAGAAATTTTCGTTAATGTAAGCTAGGAAATACGTAACAGTTCACGAAATCTCGCACAGGGATTTGACATTCTCAGTCAAATACGTACTTTCTCAGCCTTAGAAAATTGGATTGTTCATAAAAACTAAAGACCTGAGGGATCTTTAAGGACTCTTCAAGTGGCAATCTCTTTCAGAACGGGATTGACATCTTTTCGGTACCATATGTCAGTCCCAAACATATTGACATTCAATATTGTTTTCTCTGATAGAATTTACCTTTGTTAAGGCCCTCAGGCAGAGCAACAACAGAAAGATAGTTCTCACTTCTGAGTGAAATGCATTTTTATCGAAACTGTTAATTCTTTTTTTTACAATAATATTGCGTTTGGCCGCAACTCACCTGATGTGAAGCGATGATGCGGCCTAGGGTGCACGCTTGCCTAGAATAAACCGATTCAATCTAACTTTGAATAGATCCAGATTATAATGATCAGGAAATAAGCCGGCAGTGAATTCCACAGACTGGCCACAAATAGTCCTATTTTTGGGGGTCACTTCCTTTTAGAGCTCTGTCGTGTGTGGTCCTTCTGAATCATGGATTTAGTGTGCCACAACTGAAAAATAAACTTCATAATTAAATTGTTTAATTTCTATAAACCACGATAGTTTTAAAAACTAACAGAAAATAGTAATTAAATTAAACCTTATCCTAGTTAAATTAATGAATTACTAGTTAGCTTACTTATAGAAGTTATTACCGTCATAATTATGAACTTTAAATGCCATTAGGCGCCCGTTAATACTTGCACGCCATCTTATTCCTGTTGGTGTTGGGGAGAAAAGGGACCGACTGACTTACCTTTAACTAGGTACTTAAGTCAGGTGCAAAAAGGTCAGCCCTACGTTAAATTCCTGTTCATCCAAAACCGGAGGAAGAAAGCTATGTTAACTTCAAGAATGTTGATACAAGTCTGTTTTTCAATGATTTTAGTGATGAAGTTTAAAGTTGTGCAGACCTTTTGAGAAGCCAGAATGAGATATTTTGTTACGTTACTTTAGTTCCTTCAACACAATATTAGAAGGTTAGATAGATTTTTAGAACAACAGCTCTGACTAACGATAGTGAGACCATGATGATCATCTATTGTTATGACCCTTGGGAGTCGGATTACGATTTCGAAATTCGAAGTCCTGAGAAAAAGCCAGACATTTGCAGTTAGGTCCGGACATATCCTGTTTAAATCTTCGGGAGGCCTGGAAAAGACCGAACAGACTGGGATGAACTCGCATCAATAAGTTAGCAGTTAGGTATTTATGATGACAAAGTGTAAAAGCAGTGATAGCCCAGTGGTGTGACCAACGGACTGCCAAGTCATGGGTCTCAAGTTCAAACCTACGACACCTCTGCTTTTTCGGATTCATGTGCGTATTATTGTATAATTATCACTTACTTCGGTAAAGGAAAACATCGTGAGCAAACCAGCATGCCTGAGAGATATTTCTCGACGGCATGTAAACCCAAGTCAGAGGCCCATGGGCGGCATAAAAACTCTGACACCAGGTTAGTCACCAACCACACGATAAAGAAGAAAGACAAAGTATAAGATCATAAAGTTTTAATTAGCAGCGCAAGTTAACTATTACATCAGCTTGTTCAACAACTTGACAAGGCAGCCTGCCAATTTGAAACCGACATGTTCACATACTAGCAGCCATATCATAATAATTTTACTTCCCTCGGAATTACTGTCATTATAATAATTCGAGTAATCCATCAGGGATGACTATTTAATCGGCCAATTAGGGTTGCTGTGTAGTTATCCTTTTAAATTGTCATCTGCTCCTAGTCGAATGGACAGGCTGAAAGCGATCCTGGAATGTTGCCTAAGGTGACACTAATAACGTAGAAGGAAAGTAGCATTGGGCTTATTTAGGATTTCTGTAATATGATCACGTTGTTTTTTAAATTTATAGGTACTACAGACTTACAGATTATTAGAAGCAATGTCACAAACATGTGATCCCATGTCTTGAGATCATAATGAATTAACTGCCAAGCGCTTCTACCGACAGCAATCAGGTTATTGCAAATAGATTGCGATTTTGTTCGGGTCTTCCGTCGCAACATCTATGTTGTGCTTTCTTTCTGAATAAGCATTGCTTAGTATTGCCCACTTACCCTAACTTGGTTAATTCAACTATTAATTTTATTGCAGTATTCTCTTTATCAAAATTGTTTCATTTATTATTCTTTTCTCTTCTAACCTAACCTAAGATGTTCGTGGCAATATTGACTTTGTACCACTTAACGAAGCTCTTAATTTAAGCAAACATCTAGTCTAGGTAGTAAACTTACAGGATCCAACAATAACACAAACAACTTGAAAAAACATCGTACAATTCTGCTTCTTTTTGTCTCCTGAGAACCGCCATTAGATACGTTATGTAAAGCGCGTTATTTTTTCTTGTTCTGTCCAGTCATTTAAGGCCCAGCCCTGTAGTCAGAGAAATAAGATATAAAACATAGGGTTGAACAAACGCCGGGCGAACACTCCTTATTTGTAAACATTGGTAGCACCCGATATTTAAAGCTTGGGTTACACCGTGTGAGCTGTGCTAAAGTTTTATTCTAGAGTAAAGCCGTGTACATAACAGATATAGAATAATAAACGTCCACACAAAGTTTCGTCAACCTCATTAAGGGATGAATTTAAAAAAATACTTCCTTTGTTATAATGAGGTTGGTTGAGGTTGGTGCCTATTTTTATAAAATCCTAAGTATTAAAAAAAAAATGCGTAAATCGGCATCTTCTTGATTGTTTTGACAGAGTTTTCATAAGTTAAGAATAGTCCTTTTATAGGCCAGCCGATTTTCTTTGAAAGTAATTGTGCAATCCCTATCGGATTCATAAAGTCACTGAAGTCATAAATTAGATACTTCTAATAAAATCCAGATATTAATATTTTCGTCACAAAACGTCTATTTTATTTGTATTTTCGATGACCAGCCTTTCAATAGCCGACGTTCACTGCCATATCTGTAAAGAAATTAACAAAAATATAGTTTTTCTTTCAGTCATAAAACATAAATAGCTTTTACTGTGCGACAGTTTCTTTAGCCAGCAGTCGTGGACATCTTTTTGCTAGCAAGCCTAGTCGCAGGCTGATCGGAGATCCGTAAGGTGATTCTTTTTCTAGTTGGCAACATTGTATTTCATTATTTAATGTTGGTAAACGGTTTAATATAAGATAACGGTTGATTTAATAAGTGTTGAATCGTTTATTCTGTATAAGTACCTATTAGTTTTATAGGTATTGAAATTAAATAGTACCTACCGATACAGTTATCTTCTTCTTGTGCATGAAATGAGACTACCATCAACCGATATTTCCTATTACGTCGAAAATAATTTTGTAGGAGTTCAGTATGAGATAAAATATCAAAAATACCTTACAACTACCATTTCTTCTTTCTTTCCTAACCATTAGTAATAAAGAAGATTGGATTCCGCTTATCTATTTCTGTCCACAATTCGAATTCTATAAAACGAAGAATATTACTTATAATGCTTAGAAGTCTTAGATTAACGAGCTGATGATAATTTAATACTGTTACCAGGTATCGTTAACAAAGGTTCGGTTCGATTGACTAAAGTACAGAAGAAATTATAATACGAAAAACAATCATATAAATAATTTAAATTCTTGCAATCGGTTCATTTCTTTCGGAAATTCACGACCCTAAGTACGATTTAAGTAGCCCTACCAATTTATGCCTACAGAACCCCCCATCGATCTAGCATCTATTCTATTGTATTTATTTTTCTATATGTGTTATAACCGGTCGTAAGCAATCGTGTGAAAATAATACTGGCTTGGTACTAGTGCCCGTGACAAACGCCTTCGACGGCCGTACGCCGCGTAGGTTATGTGCCCCTAGTATGTTCCTAACTGGTCAACCACCTATGCTAACTGCATAGACTAAAATGCGGTATCCCAGAAATAATGAAAATCCTGTTTTTTCCGGTCTCCAACATAGTTGAGAAAAGGTTACGCAGAATTATCGATTTCATTACATGACGATGATGTTTTTTGTATTTGACAGCTTGAAACATCGGACATGCGATGGACTCGTCAAAATAACCATAATAAATATTGCGGATAATTAAAAAAACGAGCAAGAAAAACTATTTATTCTACACAAATAAAACGCACTGTTTTGTACAATGTCTAGAAAGGGAGCGAGTGACTAGAAAATGCACTCACTCACGAGATAAAAACATGTCACAGAAGTATGGAAGAATAAGATAAAAAGAAAAACATTGTTCCCTTGTTTTCGCAAAAAAATAGTTTTTTGAGTTACCGCTGTTTGGCGTACGGGGACAGTATGAATGATACCCCATATTTTTCAATTAAAGGTGCGAAAGTAATGCATGGCCATTCAACACTTGAATTGGTCCCTTTTTAAAAGGAATGTAGTTATGATCTGGATATCGATTTGCGATATCATTGATTGTAATTTTATTCAAGTTAAACGAAGTTGGTGTTAACTAGGCACATAACAGGATTGATTGTTTTCGACTGGTGTCAGGTTTATAAAATGGAAAGATCCGGTGGCTATTACAGGAGCAACTCAAATAATCCATACGAATGCGTATATAAATGCGAAAGTAACTGTCTGCTTGTCACCTTTACACGCTTCGGTTTTAGATAAAATTTGGCATAATTAAGAACAAATAATTCTTTCAATTCGGTAGTACGTTCCCGTGAATTCATTAGCAACCTCCACGTGGGCGATGCCGCTGAGAAAGATTAAAAATATGTGAAAAAACAAAACAGCGATGACAGACCGAGAAGGAATACTCACACGTGCATCTAATCTGCAATACTTTTATATATTGGACCAAGAATTAGATGCAACTAAATAACAAGAGGTATACTATTATACTCCCCTGCGTAACTCGTCGAGAATGACAGGCCCTGATATTATGTTATGTAATGGTAAAAGCTCGAACTATTCTGTGATTATCGTTCAGCGGACTTTAATTACCATATACTCGGAAGATTTACCTCAGAGACACGGTAAATATTGTGGGCTACCACAAATCGTAAAGACGGCGACTTGAAAGTACGCTTCCATTTTGGATGTAAGTAGCTGTTTGATGTGTTTGGTCACAGTTCTAACCTAATCTCATCATCTGCCTAGCCTCGGCTTCCAGTCTCACCGGATGCAGCTGAATATCAGTATTTTTCATGGAGGACTGCTTATTTGACCTCTAAAACCGACGAACTAGGTAATACGATACACCTTTGCAAGACTGGTTGGCAGACTAGACTACCCACTGACCACCAGTAACGACTGTCAAAGATCTACAAGTGACAGCCAGGATGACTCTTAATTCCTCTAACCTATTCTAACCCGATCAAATATCGGGGTGTCCTAGCTTAGTTACCGCGACCATTTCGACTTGCACAATGCTACCTCACCCCTCATTTGATCGCTCAGTTTATTATTACAGTATATCATCATCAGTAGTCAGATATTTCAGAAATAGACATTGCTTTCTTCCCAAGTCCAACATTTACTAACTGCCATTCGTAAATGCTAGCATGTCCCAAACTGTAATGGAGCCCGAAAAATCGTCTCTTCTTTATAAAATCTTTGAATTTACCTACTCATGTTAAATTCTAAGATTTACTACCTAGTAGAAACTAAAATTTACCAATATTCGGGCTTTTACAGTAACATAAACATATAAGCGCTCGTGTCTGTAGGTATCTACATTGTGTACTATTATCGGTACCATTAAATTACCGAGACCAATTACTTTACCGTATCATTTTGAATTAATTAAGACATCTTTCTTTTCTTAAACAGCTTTTATTTATTTTGTATCTAGGACGCGAGTGTTTGTCGGCGGATGCTATATTTGCTGGTTGCTAATTGGCATAAGAATAAATACAAGTATGTTTATTCTGCTGATTAATCGGTAGTTAAAAGACAAACTAATGTATTGTGAGATTACCTACAGTTAAGTACCTACCTATTGGATAATTACAGTATCTATTGCGGTATAGAACTCTTAATGATTACATTATTTAGGAACACCAATTAATTTTTGGTCTTTCTGTACGTATTTATTTATTCGATAATAAAATTCATGACGTGAAATCACTTTAAAGATAAAGATTTATTGCAGTCTACTTCTTTAACGCCTAACCTTTTGAACGCCAGAGCATAAACGCACGCCGCACGCGCGTGCCCTCCATGCCAAGTTCACAAAAAGGTAGATAGCTTTTTGTCACATATTTGTGTCGTTGGGCGTACCTACAGAACACGAGCTTGCTTGTCAAGTATGTACATATTTATGTGACATTTGCGTTCAAAGGTACATATTTTTATTGGCTAAATACCCATATGAGATATGCAATTCTTCCAATGCATGATAGGAATTTGTTTTCAATATTTATTTCAGCAAATGTTCCAGAAATAATAAAGTGGTCAGGAACGTAGATAGGTAAATCTAGTCCAGCTCGATTGCCCCAACAACATACATCGGGTTTTATCAGAATGAGGAATTAAGTAGATTCCACTAGCGTATCGTTCTCGCAAATTTAGATCCACACAAACACGTTGGCTGTTTAGTGCCATTGTGAAGTACGTCCATTGCCTGTACACTATCTACTTTAATGGAACTCTTAACATATAATTTTATCGTTAAACACCTAAGAAAGTGTCTGTTGGGTTTTAAAGAGAATTTCCTAAGTGAGAATTTAGTCTGGCAGAAATCGATGATGCTATGTTCAAAGTAGGCAAGGGTACGTACTTAATTAAATACTGTTATATTTTAGTGAGTAGGTAAGAAGATCTTTGACGTCCCAGTCAAACGTTGCTTTTTTACAACCCAATACTTATTTCTTGATACTTTTGGTTCTAAGTTCCTTTAGGTTATTAAACAATCCGCGATTTGATACAAAACTGGAATATCTAAAATGCGTAGATAATTAGCTGTTATTTTTTAATTAAGTGACGTAATACCTATTTCAATAAACTGAACCTAAATTCAGAATAAAAGGGTAAATAAATAAAATTGCACAAATATTTATATCGTTTAATACATCAAATGCATTGCATTGTTACTTGGGAACAATAAATAAACTGGTGTGTTATTATCTTGTATAATGATAAACTATGTTTGCAACCATTTTATACACATAAACTGCAGTTAAGTTTGATACACATGTAGATATTTAATGGTCAGAAATGTCGGGCATTGATCTGCAATTTTGAATTAATGAAAAAGTTTGTCCTAAAAGTCCTAATGGAAATATAGAAATTATCAATAAAATAAAAACGTAGAATATACAAGATAATTATTAACGATGTTCTTTTAAAACTTTGGAGGGTATAAATATAGATTAACACAATGGAGATTAACAACAATGCTGACCTCTAGGTACATGTGTATGAATTTAACAAATATGAGAATCTATCCAACATTTCAGAACTATAGAGTCTGTCCAATACATGAAGAAATTGATATCAAGCCGAAAGTGAACGATACTCGTAAATAAAATCAAGAAACAACATAAAATATATGAAAACTCGTCTTTGGTTCCTGTAAAAGCTTTGGGATACCAGCAGAGAAAAATAACACAAAATTGTACTAAACAGGCGAGGAAATAGAAACAGATCATTGTCAATACATCTTGCGTCACTTTGCCTTAGTTTAGTTTACTGCGTTGCAAAAACAACCTTACTTGATATTTACATAAAAATTCAAATCACTGGTGCATTACATAATTATTATTTATGTACTCGCAAATAATCATTACAGTTCAACCGATCACAATACCAAAAAACGTACACTTTTTTTCAAAATAGCACCAATATTTTAATATCAGCACATCGCGTGTACCAAAAAACGATTGCTGGCAACATTGTTGAACAAATTAATAGCTAGCAACACCAAACTTTATGCAAATTCGCGCGATAATATCATTACAACCCTTACTGGAGTATTTCTTAAGTATTTTAGTACATTTAGGTGTAAAACAACGAAGAGAAAATATGCACTGAATAACAGTATACGTATTAGTTGGTATCTTTGATTACAGATGCCTAAAGTATTAAGATATGGTAAGTTAGACACTGAAGGATTACAGAGTTCGCACCTTATATCCAATCACACATCTTAAAATAGAAAATATACATTTTATTCTTGTATAAATAGATATGTATTAAGGTAAAATTAATTAAACTATGGTAACACTTTGTCTACGGAATCATAGATAATAGAAGCCAGAAAAACTGATACTCTGTGGTTTCGTTTTTCTGTTTGAGAAGTTTTTTTAACGTGAAGCATAGGTATTTGTTTCAGATTATCCCTTTCCTAGAATAGGAATAAGACATAGAATTTCATAAAGTGTTCGAGTATCTTTGATATGGTATAAACAATTTCTAGGAAGAGTTTTGCCTAGACGTGATATGATATTTTTTTGTTATAGAATCATAATCAGTATAGATTCAACAAAGATTGATCTAGTATCAACCACAAGTTCGAAACTATGCATCAAGTTAAAAATAAGCGATAGTTACAATTAAAATTACTTCACGAAAATTATATATTAACAACAAATGTGAACATTAACGTTTTAATTTACAATCTACAAACAAATGGCTCTAATATACAATGACGTAAGTTACAAAGTTTATTTTCTTCGTATTTTGCGAAGAAATTTTATAAATTGTTCATCAATCTGTGAGCTTAGGTCATTGTATACAGGAGCCATAAAAAACACAAATGTTGCCAACTACGAAAAAACGTTTGATTTATTTAAAAAACGTACCTAAATTTATTTGGTCTCATTTTAGTAACGGTTATTTATTTATCAACAGAACTCGATTAACAAATTAAATCTATACATAGAACGGATTTACAGTTTATTTTGCGTATTAGCTGCGATTTTGATTTCCTATATCGGAAATGTTCATATTGAACGTCATATTCGCTTTTTTTCAGATTTTATCCTCCAATTACTTTCAACTCACGTGATATTGAGAGAAATCTTGTCATTTTGTCTGTCATGTTTTAAAAAATCGATTCGTGAGTCGATTAATTCGATTCAAATAAATCTAAATCGATTTTATTATAAATCGCTGGACGACGCTTGCGCCATCTGATTGTACGTCATGATTTGCGCTATACAAATATTAGTATCATTCCTATCTAATTCCATACATCCATTCATATTACCTTGTACTTAAAAGTACTCTTTAATCATTCCATTTTCATTAATATTATGCTTTCATTACCAAATTATATTCGACTCAAAAGACTGAAATTGGTCCTTTGTCCTATGGAGAAAATACCCTAAGGCTTCTCAGTAAGGTAGCGAGGACATTTGCTAAACATTCAGCCCTTAGTGCCAGTTGACCTTCCAAGGTGGAATTGTTCTCCTGCCCTTGACCTTGGGACTTCTTGGCGTTGTACTCGTGGATGATTTGTGCCATTTCTGCGCCGGCCAGTTCTTTGAAGGCTGCTGTCACGTCGTGGACGCGAAGGACCAGGTTTCGTGTTTGGAGTGGGGCTGATGTATGTCTGCCGAGGGCCTGAGAAAATAAATTTAAAAATAATTTGTCAAACTGATTCATGGTATTATTTTGTTATCGAACAGTAAAATGTTGTTTGGAAAATGAGACCTTAGGTCCTAGACAGATGGCAATTGCGTTCAAAACTTTTCTTGTTTCATAACGTTTCGACCCTGTAAGTCAAATTAATGCATTTTTGGATTTTTTAGCATCGTTAACACTGATACTCGTACAATATCACTTTGTAGGCTCTTTTGAAAGTGCTGAATTTTGTGTAAGCTATAATCAACAGAAATGAATACTGAAGCTGAAGTTGTGACATTCAGTGATTTAAGCCTACACTATGTCTACCGATTCTCAACTCCCTACAATCAATTAGCTCTTGACTTTCAACCCCACGTACCTGTGCCAAGTCAGACAGTCTTCTCAAGGGTGTGAGGCAGTCGGCTAGTGCAGTTGCTGCCGCGCCGCCCGTCGCGCCGCCCAGCGCTCCTACAAGTGCTCGCGACGCCGTCACCAGAGTCACCGCGCATGCTGTCAGCTCGCTGCGAGCACGCTATAAACATACAAACACTCTTTGACCACCAATTCCCACTAGCAGAAATAGTAGAAGTGGACCGCTATTTATTTACCTACCTACTCAATTTTGCCGTTATGTCGGAGTAAAAAGTCAAAAGGAATCAAAAGTTGCAGATGAACTTTTATTACTATGTAGTTTTGTCAATAGTGTGTGAACGTGGAGAAAGAAACAAAATTAATAGTTACTAGAGTGCACCATTCTCTCCAATGAAGATTCTGATATCTGGCTTTAATAACCAATTAGAAGTAGTTTTAAAATGTAAATGTTGCCAAATTATACCGTCTAGATTATCTTACAAAAACAATGAAAATGAAAACTCACCTGAAATTTAGCCTCATCGATATCCTCCCCGCCTCCATGCGCGTGCTGGTGCGAGCACCTCTGTGCGACCTGGTGCAGGCGCTGCAGCAGCCCCTCCACCGCCACCTCGGTCTTGCACAGCAGGTTCTCGATCGACACGTGCCCGTTGTTCCCCGGGAAGTCCGGGAACTTCACCGTGGGGGGCGAAGGGGGCGTCGGGATATCATCCACTACATCATCTTTGAACCTCACGTGGTTTTGGACTTTAGGAGTCGGACTGGCACTGTCTCTACGGAAGGACTGTCGCTCTGATAGGGGAGGACTGAAGACCCTCTCTCCTGGCGCGCCGTTTAGTAAGTCCGGACGGTTGCTAAACCGTCTATTCATCTGCGGAGAGCATAAGGACAGGGCCGTATTATTCTTCAAAATAGTACTCTTCGTTTCCGAGTTCGATCTCACATGGCGAGTCTGTAAAGTCATTGAACTGTAATTTGGTGTTGCTCGGATGTTTTGCGTCTCTTCGTCGGTCAATCTGTTCTCAATTTCAAGGTTTCTGTAAGTGTTTAGGTTCCGTTGAAAATGTGGGGAGCCAATGCTGGCTAACCGTTGTTCTGGGTTCCTGATTGGCGATTGCTTTTGCGCATTCTTCAGTCGAAGCACTTCGATGCTCGGGACGGGAGGTAGTGGTGGCTTTTTCGGAGGTAGAAGTATAGGCGGTGGTGGTGAAAGAACTCTGTTTTCTAATCTTGGAGGTATCTGTGGAGCGTTCTGCATATGTTGCTCGTTTATATCGCAGACGACTTTATAGTTCAGTTTCCTATTGTTCAGTGTGCTAAAGTGATTGTTAGTTATCTCCACAGCTGTAAGCTCGTTGTTGATACATGTAAATGAGTTCGACCGTGGTCTTGGTGCTGGTACGGGTGGTATCTTCGGTGGTCTTTCCGGAGCTTTCCTACAGTCTGAGTTTTTTCTCCTCGGCGGTGGTCTTATTTCACAAACGTCTGGAATGGAATCTGAGTTCTGAATTTTCGATTCAACTTGTTCATTTTCGTCTGAATTCTCTTCTGACTTATTTTTGTCTTTACTACAGCAAGAGAACATTCCTTTTCTCTCAACTGTTGGATATTCTATGACATGTGCTGTTCCATTCGCCTGTTTATCACCTGATACACTTTTTCTTTTCCCTTTTGGCGAATCTGATTTCGTTTGATTAGAAACTTTGTTCTTATCTTTAAGCAGAAGGCTATTTCTGGCATCGCTGAGGCTTTTTGCTGCAAACATATTCCTAATCTCACTGACACTTAAGGTTCCTTTCACGACGTCACCGTTGGCAGTTTTTGCTGCCTCGGCATTTGCTTGTTCGTTTTTTGCTTGAAGTATTTGACTATGATTAGCATAACTAACTTGCTCTCTATCTAAGGTTGATGAGTTGGAAGCCGGTGGTGGTGGAATGATATATGACATGATTTCTTCTGGAGTTAGCTCTATCGCTGGGGTGACCTTCACAGTCGGTGGTTGTATCGTAACATTAGCTATAAATTCTTCTAGTGCACTCTTTTTTGGTGCATTCGATAAATTTTCTTGTGAATTTACTTTATCATCAGCAAAAGATGGCGGAACTACGGGTAAAATTTGAGGCACTTGCGTTGCACAGTCTAATTCATCGGGCGTTTGTGGGGGAGGTATCAAAGTTAAATCTATAAGCTCAGCATCATTATCAACTACGCTTTCCTGGTACAAGTACGGGTACTCGGCCGCTCTCGTTTCTTCTTTACTACTCTTCTCTCTAAGTTGCTTCAAATATTCTTTTAGATTTGGTTCCTTATTGTCTGGCGTTGCGTCGGGGCTGACTAGACCAAAACTAGTCCGAACCCCTTTAGTTGTCGTGGTCGTTTTGTTTTGATGTTTACGTATCGGACTATTTGTGGGCGTGTAAAGAGAATCATTGTCACTCTCTGAGTGGCTTATATCATTGTTCAGAGCTATCAGAGCATCAGTCAGGCCACAGTTATTCAGTATAGCACTGAGACCTTGTGATTGTCGCGTGGTTAAGCTATTATTGTCTTTTTCACTCTCCGGTACACCTAAACCATTCAGCCCTTGGTTTATTGTTTCAGTCAGCAAAAGCAAGGAATCACTATGTCTCAGTATACCAGGTGCGTCGTCCGTCATCCTACTAGTATTAGACTCTGTATCACTCTCTACATTATCTACACAAGTTTCTTTACCAACTAGCTCATCTCTTAAATTCTCATGATAAGCATCGTAATCACTATTCTCAGTCAAATATTGTTCGGAGTTTTCTACTAGCTTTTGCATTTCTGCTACTCTTCTAAGGACTTCTTCGTTCTTGGCTTCTACTAGCCTTGGGTTGTTCGACGCATTCTCTAAGAGTTCCATGGATAGAACACTTTGAAGGTCGAAGCCCATACCGTCGTCGAGGTAGCAAGCATCGTTGGGATCGAAGAGTCTGAAGTCATCGTTTCTCTTGCATTTCTCGAAGTGAACATCGTGTCCAAGGAGACCAGATTTGGAATCATAGCCTATTATAGGGCTGGAGTTGTTGCTGTGGTTCCTGTTGTTGATGTTGGTGTTCATGTTGGTGTCGAGGGACTTGTTCTGGTCGGGTGTGGAGTGGTAGGGCGGAGGCATGCTGAAGATGGCGTAGTGCTTCTTGGAAAGCGTGTTGGGGTCGTCATAGTGGAGGTAGCTCCATTTAGCTGGCACCACGTTGTGCTGCGACAAGTATGGCGGAGCTGGAACAGAAGAGAGATGCTCACTTAGCAATGTTGCCTGGTTTGAGAATACAGCTCATACAATGAGAAACAACACGAGTTTTTCGATTACTTACCTATATCTTCTGTCATGGGCTCTCTTTCTTGCTCAACATTCAAGTCTTGACCAGTCACTAGGCGGTAGTATCTGTGAACGTAGAACAAATAAGTATTTTTAACTGACATTTATAACATATCGCTAAACTCAAATACTCAGTCAGCTTAATCGCCTAGCTTTATGAAATATGAGCTTGTTTGAGACCGTGTCCTAATTTAAGTGATCGTAAGACGAAATAAACGCAATTAATGCTTAGTCAACCGATGATCGCTAGGACATGAGATAAAGTTTGGCCAAATTAGTGCTGTTTTTTAGTACAATGATTTGATTTATCCAGTAATTATTCTATTGATTTTTATAACATACCCAGCAATGATAAGCGGCATCTCAGCAGCATCCCGCTCGTCCATTAGCAGCGCTAGCACACGGTCTCGTTGTAAGAAGATGGCGACATCCGCGCCGCCGCTGGACCAGTCTCGCTTCACTCTGATGCCTTCCACCTCTTCTAGAGAGGCGATGGGTTGAGGCTAAAATGACAAAAGAAACGTGATGAGAAAAAGTTGAAGATGCCTGAATATGCATATTCATTTTCCCCCGACGCAAACAGAGGAGTCTCAAGTTTTACTTTAATTAGTGGATTCCGGTGATAAGATTAGATCAACGGTTAGTTAACCCGGTAAATAAACAAGGCCAAGAAAATTGTAAATCATCTGGTAGGATTGGATTTGAATTTTCGACAGACGGGCTTCTGTGGTCAAAGATTGTATTTATTTAAGATAAACGAAGTGGACTGTGAGCTTTCTTCGACTTCGCATTTCTTAAACAAATTAAAATCCATTAATTAATGACTTATTACTGATGGTTCTAATTTTCATCATCATCACATCAGCCGACGTCCACTGGACATAGGCCTCTCTCAAGCGTCACCATATCGTCTGAATCTTTGCACCCAGCGGATTCGTCTTCAGTCCACTTTGGCGTAGCCCTCCCACAATCCGCTGAACGCATGAAGTACAAGACCGGTCGTTCGGTTGTGC
Source organism: Eurois occulta (assembly GCA_950022335.1). Lineage (NCBI taxonomy): Eukaryota > Metazoa > Arthropoda > Insecta > Lepidoptera > Noctuidae > Eurois > Eurois occulta. The sequence goes on from OX465482.1 coordinate 1,338,491, forward strand.
CTTTTTTGACCCAACTCTGAACTTCACGCATAGACTTTGTTATACAAAGTTCATTGTGAAGTTCAGTAGTAGTCACTTACCACAGAGTTACTCCTGCCCACGATCTGACTGAGCCCAAACCGTGGAGAGACGAGAAGCACTCGCTCGGGCCTGCTGCTGCTGAAGCACTTGGCTCCGTAGCTGGGCAGACCGGCCACTATGTCCAAGTAGTGGAGCTTAGCCTGGAAAGAACATAAAGATGGAAATAAGCTGGAGGTTTGACTTAGTCTGTAGGTAAGAGAAATAGGGCATCTTCCATTGAAAAACATGATAAGGATTCTTCGAGCAGTACCTAGTTGTTCCTGGCGGGCTACTTGCTGCCCGACGTTCGTAGCCGGACTGATGTATAACTATGCTTCCGGAATGAAAGATTGTTAGGTTTTTTCCATGACAGTATCTTTCAATTTCAATAACTAACTCTGGGGATTGTCCAGTTTTCAAAACCATTTCGAGGAATAAGGTCTCTAATCATTAATTTCTCGTTAAAATGAAGAAATATATTCTCTATATTTGTTTAAATTTTTGTAGAAATGTGGTTCACCTTTATTTGGCCTTCAATGACGTTATCTCAAGAAGGAATATCGTGAAATACGCCTGTGTTCAGATCAGATATGGATATGGCAATCGCACGGTTCCCGCGTGTCTGAACGTGACCTTATCTTCATGTGGATGCCATTAAAAGCAAAACTGTCATTAGAGTGTCACTCACGTATTAAACCGTTGAATGAGCAGAGGAATCTTTTCCAGTGATGACGTCATCTGCTCTAAAACTTTAAAATTAAGTATACTGAAATAAAATTAGCCATTGAATTTCAAAAATTTTCTAATCAGTTTTCAAAAGTGCAGGTTAGATTTTTCGGCAATGCCCATGTACGGTAACATACGTATTTATTTATCACTAACTACGTGTAACTAACCTGTAACTGCGTGAGCTGCCGTTGACTGCCAGTCATCTGCGAGTTCATCTTGAGGAAGTGCGCGATCAGTCTGCTGAGCTCCTTGCGCTTCATACTCTCCAGTAGCCCGCTGGGTACGAACCGTTCTAGACCGAACTCTCTCCTGGAATGGATACAGAATAACGTTACTTAGATTTAAATTACGAGAGTAATGAAAAATTACAAAAGTCTATAACACATTATGCAGTGTAATTCTCCATTGCTAGAATAGGCTACCACACAAACCTAAGAGCGGGAGCACACGATGCGTTGCTCACACCGCAAAGATTTCACCGTATCAGCGGGCAGCGGGCTAAGCTAGCAGCCCGCTGATACGGTGAAGTCTTTGCGGTGCGGCGCCGCAGCGCATCGTGTGCTCCCGCTCTTAGGTTTACAATAAGTGATGCTGACTGATAAGATTTTTTTACAAATCTTTTTAAGCACGCCCTAGTGCAGTAGCGCCCCATAAAATGAGAGAATATCACGATAAATATCACTTTAAACTGAATGTTTGTCCATGTTGAATTGTTACTATGTTGACGTGAGAGTCTCTATAGCTAGGTACATTTATTTCTATGGACGTCTCTCTCACAACCACATTAGGGTTTATTTAAGGGTTTAGAAAAATGCTTAAAATTATGACAAATTTGAACTTTACAAGAACTATAAACAAGAACAAAAATTACATTTCTCTATTATTTTTTGTTGTTTTTGTTATAAACCTATGCTATACTCACTCGACAGCTTTAACAGTGAGCTTCGCCGGCGACATGTTGTTGGCGAGCGCGTGCTGGTGCATGTGCAGCGCCGCCAGCCGCAGCGCCACGTCCGGCTGCAGCTCCGGTGCGAACCGCTCCTGGGAAAATCAAATAATTTATTTTAACTGAAAGGCACTTTTGAACGTTAATATGTATTTAAGGAAATACAATCAGAATCTCTTCTTATATTTACTTCTTGAATAAGAATGGTAACTGTGAAACTAATGGCGCTAGAACTAATGGCGCTAGTGTAGCTAGTTCCAGGTATCATCATTAATTGTTTGATAATCTGTAAATGTAAATTTAGCTTCACATTAGTCAGATAGGGACCTCCTACTATAGAGACTCCTACCAAAAGTTACTTTTAACTTGGTAGGAGTCTTACATGGGTATTTAAAAGGCCGATGTGTGTGGCTAAACCGGGAGAGGATGCCCTAGACTAGAAGGACTTACCTAATTGGAGATGCACTTCAAAAAGGTGAGATACGAAGTACTCGCAAGCGGCGTTTGTGTATGACCGACTGTATGAACGTGGATGAGGCTGAATGAGTATGTTCTGGAGTTTCTGGCTTCTCCATGGGAAAAGGTGAGAGTAAGTATATAGGTGTATGTGAGTTAAAGTACCTGCGCCACATCATTGCAGCACTGCATGTACAGGTAGTCGAGTGCGGCGAGGTCCCGCTGCGCGAGCTCGGCGGCCGACGTCGGCATGAACACCACGCGGAACAGGCACCGCATCTTGTACGAGCCGGGCCGGGCTGCGATCTGGAAACATGGCATTGGTTGTTGTAGACAGTAACACCTACTTGCTTTTGGGTTTAAGCGCATTGTATGACCACACTTTTCGACGCGGATTCGGTTTGAGCCGATCATGTTTCACCACTTTTGTTGCATTTGCTTCGGCAAGGTATCAAGTCGCGTCATCCAAACCAAAACGAGGCGAAAGACGCCTATTCGCTTTAATTGTATGCACACAAAACTCTTCCTGACTGGCTTAAGCCAATTCCGTGTCGATGAGTTTAGTCACTCTTAGCCTGCTGTACAAGTAAATGCTACATCTACACTAAATCCCTGATGCGCCTTTTACCATTTTCGTGTGTGAGGTGAATTTATTTCAAGATATGCTCTTAATCAAATCTTTATGCGTGGTAATGGAACTTTGGGTCTGAGTGGACTATTCCTATAAAAATCCAAGCAATAATAGGATGATTCAACATTCGACCCAAAAAACTAGGTTAAAAGGTTGTCTACTAGCCATTGATCAGTCCTAGGAGTGGCTGGACCTTCACCCGTAACCAATTAACTTATTTGAACGACTACTAGACTTACCCAACTGATTACCTGAGGATGAGAAAACACATCTATGTTATACATATTTGAATGGGTTTGATAGGGTAGATTACAAATTGTTATAATTACTTCAGCCCGCCATAGACAATAAAAATAATTTCCTAGCAGAATTTGTTTGATTCTCCCAAGATACAGGCGAAACAAAACAGATACTTCGACTTCCCAATAATCGATACAACAAAACTGCGCTCTAACCAAAGCGAACGGGCACGCAAATACACGGTTGTCGCTTTCATAATTATGAAAACCGGAAGCCACCCTCTGTAAGTCTCTGTAGGCGTGGCCATCCGTTCGGGTTCGCTTAAGATGGTAACGCCAGTAACCCGCTGGTAAAGCGCCGGTAGCCCGCGGAAATTCAATCAGTGTCAGGTTGTATGTTGAGGTTGTTGTTGGTTGTTTGTTGAATCACGACCCTAGAGCTTCCCCTTAACAAAATGACAGCGACGGTCGCGTATGAACTTGATCGCTTTGGTTAGGACGTCGCTTACAGGGTTTGAATACACTAGAAATCTAGTTTAACATGACTCCAGGATAAATCAATCAACACTACAATTAGAACCCTAAATTAAAAACTTTAGTTCATAGTTACCCTAGCCAAAGACTCTTTCGGATCCAACAGCGTCAGCTTGTTCCTCCTCAGACTCTTGACATGTTCCACCACCAGGCTGAAGTGCTCCTCCGCAGTGATGCAGAGCTTATCCTTCAGGCTGGTCACCACGTCTGCCACGGAGGTGGTGGTGTCGTACTTGAAGGACTTCGTCTGACCGTTCTCCAGGAATACTTTTAGGACGTTCGCCATAGGGGGTAAGCAGAGATCGCCAAGGGAGAACGCTGATGGCTGGAATAGAAAATTTAATTGTTTAGATGAGAAAAGAGATCTTATTGCGTGTTTACTCAGGTTCCTTTTTTCTGATAGGTAGCTTGAGAGTCATCAGAAAGAATCATCAATCTATATTTACCAATAACCAGCCAAGCGCGAGTCAACATCGCGCACAAAGGGTTCCGTATAGGTACTAACAATATGTTTAACGCTCATTCATTATGTCAATTTGCACTCAACAGCAAAACTAAATTTTGTTTTTCATATTATGTTAATGAAAAAGAATGTTACTGCTGCAGTTTTACGGACGTACATACAGATAGACGGACAGGACGAATCTATAAGGGTACGGTTTTTTTTTCATTTGGTAACGGAACCCTAATGATAGACCTTAGTTTTTCAGATAAAATTGTGACCTATATAGCGTTACATAGCCCACTTGGTATTAAAGCTAACACACTTCCATTTCCAAACTCGAGAGATAATGTTGAAATGTCTCTTGTAATTTCACCGGTAGGTACACTAACTTTGAAACTAGAACGCAGCTGCAGCAGTTACTTCACGGCAGAAACTTCCTGCCTAGCACTTAGCAAGAGTTTTACTATACTACATACACTCATACACCTATTAATATTACCTACGATTCATTCTGAATTCTAGCAGCCCATTCTCAATATCACTCTACTTCCTAATTAATAATGAACCATGTAGGTACATAATAGGGACGGAATAATTAATAACTATGTCAACTGTAATGTGTTGTCGCTTATATCCTTATCAATTAGCTAATGGGTTGACTTAACCGCAACAAAGTAACCAAATTACGTAAATATTCACATTTTAATTTTCTATTCATATTAGATAAACATAATATGAATCCCTAAAATGCGTTATATGGAAAAGGGATCCCTTCTTTTCGCATAATGTTCTTTGTCCTAATATACTTCAGCATAACGATTTTGGCACAATTTGTTTTGGCATAATTTTTTTAGGCAAAATTTTTATGTTGGCATAATCATCTTAAAGACTAATTTGTTTTGGCAAAAATTTTATGTTGGCATAATCATCTTAAAGACTAATTTGTTTTGGTATAAATTTGATTCGCATAACGTTAGTAGGCCTAATGACTATTAGCATAATAATATTTAGGCATGCAATTAATATAAATAACGTCAGGGGCACCCCAAGGTTCGGTTAGTTAGGTTCCTGTAAATCCTGCAGCAACAAATAGGAGCCCCGCGCAGCGGGGCTCCGTCGACCTGCTGACGGAAACCCTAACCCTAGACGGTTGACGTCAGGGGCACCCCGAGGTTCGGTAAGTTAGGTTCCTGTAAACCCTGTTATTTTTGAATATTATGCTTAAAAAAGTTATGCTTCAAAACTTTATGCTTAGTAAATTTATGCTTTAGAATATTATGCTTCACCATTATCATGGTTAGAGAAATTATGCTTAAAAAAATTATGCGTAAGCTGATAAGCGTAATTATATTATGCGAAAATATAATTATGAATATAACTTAGCATAATTTTGTTTGGCACCTATGGAAAATTCAATACTTTCCTCCTCGTCCTAGGATCACAAATTTTGAATTTATCTCTGATTTTTAAAGGTTAGTTCTGTTGACGATATGCTAGGTTGTGTGGGTTGTTCTCTTGGTCATGGCGGCAAATCTCAGCGAAGACCAACTTCCAAACTCATGGCTGCTGCAGTAGAATTCGATAGAAAATCCAAATTTAACTGTCCGACCAAGGAAACGAACCTCCGCAGTCATGATTTCGACCACGAGCACAACGGGGCATTAAACTCTATTCCTCAAACGTAAAAGAAACCCAAGAACACTTACAGGATACATCGGAGCGCCATTTAACTGCACAGAATCAGCGAACCGCACCCTTGGTGGCCTGGCCCGTAACCGCGCACGCTTAGCAGCAGACAGCAGAGCTGATCTCCTGGCAGGGTTCCCACTCCTGGCTGGCTGGCAGACACGGAGGGTGACTCGTTCGGAACAGGCTCGCACTGCAGTGATGACGTGTTCTCTGGCTGCTAGGCTGACGTCTTCGCCGTTCACGCAGAGGATCTGGTCTCCCGGTTCCAGCTGAAATTTGTTAGTTTTATTTTAATAGTACTTTGATATAAGTGTTCCTTATCTCGTTATTTCCTGTTGGGAGGCCCACGACTGACTGCCAAAATTTAAAGGTTACGTGTGCGTTTTAAGATTGTCTCCAGCAGTTTTAACATTTTCATGCCGTTCCATTTAGGGTCGGCACAAAACTTTATTTAAGCAGGTAAGTACTGTAAAATTAGTCTCAACGCCTCATACAGTGGCGAGATGGTCGACAGCTCTTTTATCTACTTCTTTTAATCATGACAAAATTTTAAATAACTAGCTTTTGCCCGCGGCTTCGTTCTTGTGGAGGTTGTTATTTATCCCACGCGATCGTTCTACTGGAATAAAAGTGTGTTTATCCATGTGCCATAAGCCTTGACAAAAAATACATTTTTTTTTCATTTTAATAATATAAGTAAGGATTTCCTTACCTTTCCCACACTAGGCGAGTTATCCGTCACGAAGCGCACCAGCACGGGTCTCTCGGAGCCCGCCACGAAGCCGAAACCGAGCTCGGAGTCCCTCTCCAGCACCACGTCTCTGGGCGCGGGGGGAGACTCACAGGAACAGCCCTCTGGAGCCACGTACGTCGTGGTCTTGTTGACGTGGCTGTAAGGCGGAGAGGGGTACATACAAATGAATTTGATAGGCCTGTTGGTCTAGTGGTTAGTGACCCTGACTGCTAGGACGGAGGTCGTGGGTTCGATTCCCACACAGGACAAATCTTTGTGCGATGAGTACGATTATTTGTTCTGTATCTGGGTGTGATTTATCTATAATATGTATGTATTTAGAAATATATAAGTATGTTTATCAGTTGTCTGATTGCCATAGTACAGGCTCTGCCTAGTTTGGGATCAGATGGCGGTGTGTTGGTTGTCCCAAGATATTATATTATTATTATTATATTATTAATATGCACGCAGAAACGGATATGATCTAGGTCTTCTACAAGCTTTGAGTGGTCGGTTGAGCTTTAGAGTGGTTTTCGTTTCGATACCGGAATTATAAACAAAATTCCTTCCTAAGTTACATTCCAACACTGTTCATCTTCTTTATATATATAATTCTTCTGTGAGTGTGTATGTCACTGAACTTCTCTCAAACGACTGGACCGATTTTGATGAAATTTTTTGTGTGTGTTCAAGGGGATCTGGGAATGGTTTAGATTCACAAAAAATTAGGGTAGGGTGGGTAGGTAGGGTAGGTAGGGTAGGTAGGGTAGTAGGTAGGAAAACATGCATTGCAACGCATGCCGGGCACAGCTAGTTGTTTTATAAAATTATTAAATGAAGCTGGTAGTTAAAATTTAACATCTTGGTATACCTTTCGGCAGTACCTCAGACTGCACAGTTACCTAAAGACTGTTTTAAATCAAACTGTCACCATAAAAACCGTTCAAAATACCGCAACAGAAAAGTTTGTGCTTATCTTAACAGTTTTGAAAGTTTCAAACAAAACAGATATAACAGCTTTTTGGTAACATTTCTGCCCTCAAACGTTCCGGGCAGATAAATATCCAGTTTTATAATCACCCCTGAATTTTATTACACCCAGACAGTGTGAAAGTTGGGAGTGTGAGTGAAGAAGTTCACTCACACTCCCACTTGCAGTATCTTCTTCTCTTCTTTTCACTTTCTTCTTTCTTCAGATAAGCAACTTATTACTTACTTGACATAATAAGGTTTCCCATGGCAGTCGAGCGCCTGCTCCCAGCCATAGGGCAGTTCTTCCTCATCATGCTCGCTGCCACTACCGCTGCCTTCCCTGCCGGTGGGCCAGCTCTCGGCAGGAGGCAGCCAGCTAGCTGTTCTTGTGATGTGACTGCAAGAAAACAAAGGAGGATATTATTGAAGTACATTGTTAGGAGTTTAGGTAAATTACCAGCCGTAATAATTTCATTCATTCATATTCTTTGCATAATGCATACCATGATGTTTTGAAGGAAGTCGTTTGTCTTGGTATGGACATGTAATGAGGAGGGATGAAACGCATCTGACTAAAAGAGTGTTGGACATGCATGTTTATAGATGGAGAGGGAGAGGAAGGCCAAAGAAAATATGGATGGATTGTGTGAGGAATGATATGAAAGAGAAAGGAGTAAATGATGCCGTGACGTCTGACAGCGGAGAATGTTGCGCCGACCCCAAGTAAAATGGGACAAGGGCAGGAAGATGATGATGAAGTTTAGCAGATATTACAAAAGGCTTAAATCTAAATACAAATTATGGACACTGTGTGCTTTTTTATCACCGTCGCGCACATGTAGTACGTAGGTACGCGTCCACCTACATCTTCCTCGGGAAAAGAGGGGGCGTAATGCGCTTGACGTGTCTCGAGCTCGTCACCAATGCCATTCACCAGAAGCAAATACTGATAACACCACGGCGGCACGGCACCAAGATGCTGAAAGTTGCGTGCATGCGCAGCATAGCAACACGGAGGATCAAAAATAACAATAAAATTAAAGTTGTTATTGGTTAAAGAAAATCTTGGATAGGTTATTGGTTATATGGAATTTGCGCTTCAAAGTACCAATTCAAAATTTTTTGGGTACTAACGATAGATTTTCAACACTCATATACAGGAATATACGTTTACAAATAATCACAAATGTACAGAGTTAGATTTAATGCCACAGGCAATTTAATACCAGTCAACCTAAATTCGGTACCTTACCCTAAATTTACGTAATTTGCAAACAAAAAGTCCAACCTACTAATTTCACAGAAACATCCACGAAACCGCAAACAATAAAATTACCGTGACTCATGTACAAAGAGCGTACCAGCGAGTATTATAGCCGCATAAATAGGGGTTATTTAAAACGAACGAAGAGAGGATCCGTGTGGCGGAGTGCCAGGGACCCTGGCTGCACTTCCTCACTGCAGGATAGTTGGCCTTGTTCCACCATGTGGGGTTACGGAACTTTGAGTGACAATGTTATGCTAGAAACAATGTGTTTGAAGAAAGACTAAGTCTTACACCCGCAACTAAAGGGTGTAACAAGACCCTTAACGGAGCCGAAAGGCACTTGTTCTCCCCATCATTGCGATCATTTTTTTGTTCTAGACCATACCGGACGTCCGTCCTATATTGGGGGTCAAAGTTCCGATTTTTTCACAAGTTTTTTTTTTTAATACATGTTTTTAATGTAAGATTTTTACTATAAACACCTCCACGACCCCGTACTATACAATCCATTCATCAGCACAATGTTTTGAGTGCGTTACATTGAGTCCTACCGTAAAACGTGATTTTTCACCCCCAAAAAAAAGTCGTTTCCAGCACTATTTTTTGCGTATACTTACTTAGTTTGATGTACATAATGCGTGGCTGACGGCTCCGTGAGAGGTTGTTTACACCCTGTATAGTCAAGTTAAAGTAATCACTTGAATTTAAGCTGGAAGCGTCAGGGTAGGCCGCGAAATTCAAATTTTCTTACGTTTTTTGCAGCTTGCAGGTCAGTGTCAGGTTGTATGTTGATGAAAAATGAGTCGCGCAAGTAACACGTATGTAGTTACAGACATCAAAACCATTACTACAACCATCTAAGTTCATTTAACCATATTCTGTAACTATTTCATGAAAAAGTCATTCAATGGGGTAATATGAACTTGGAGGGTAATTTCTTAAGCAAACATTTTATGCCATAGACAAAAATGTAAACGAAGTAAGAATCGTCAAAAAAGCCAAGCTAGGAATGTCAAAAATTATACTTTTGACAATTATATCTTTACAGTTTCTTCTTCTTCGTATCGTAATTACTTTTACTTAAGTAATCACTTGTTTATTGATACGGGTGTTAGAACAGAGAAAAATTCTAGGCATAGTGACATTCGTTAAGCGATAACATCATCTGCCTAGCCTTGTCCGAATTGTGTCGCGGTGGGTTCCAATCAAAAGCCACTGATTACCAGTATTCTACATAGATCGACTGCCTTGACCTCTACAATCCGACAAACCAATATAAATCAGCGATAACGATACTGGAAAAGGCAAAAAGGTTTTTAATTGACACAAGCTACCGAAATACTTCAATCCTGTTGACAGACGTTGTGGCAATACGAAACGCTATGGAAACGATTGCTACCTGTCTAGGCTCTCAAGTTTACCTGTACAACCTTATTATTATTAACGAAAACTCTGCCTTTAATGTTAATTTTACCAGTTCTTTCCTACTTGTTGTTTGTCTACTTGCAAAATGCACTTGAAAACTTTAAACCACCATCAACTAATTACCGTTTTACATATTCGTTATAGCTTTTTAAATCCACGTGCCACGCATATGTGTCTCGCGATAACACACGTTTAAAACAATAACAAAAACACCTCCTCAATTTATAAACCAACGCTAAAATAGCAGCAACCCTTATCAGCCGTATTTCAAGCTAGTATTATGTCGCCGCACCCTTTGTGGCTCGTCACAATGACCAAGATAAAGCAGTAAAAAGGTTATGCTTATGAACAAGTACAGCAGTAACTTTGTCGTGATTTGAGTAACATTTTATGAGAAAATCACGGGTGCTTTTCGGGATAATATTTAATAAACGCCGCCACCTTACTGGACAAATCTTTTATCATCTTTGCGTTTTGTGATCCACTATTTTGCTTTTGTTATATTTAAAATGACAATGGCCCACTTGCACCACAAATTTATGGTTATGGTTTAAGAACTTTATTATTCCTCATCAAGAATTAACAATAATTCACTTACTTACTGAGAAACTAAATTTAAATAAAATGTTTATGAGCGTACAGAATCTACGGTCATTGCAAAAAATAACTAATTGTATTGAGTAGAATCAACAACCAAGCAAACACGGATCTAAACTAAAAGTAAGTTATTGTACATTTGCCAGTGCCTTAAAAATTGCTCGCTCCCCTCGGGGGTGGGAGTAGCAATGAACTCGTTTATCCATAGCTTGAGGAAAATAGAACAATAACAACAGCCACTATAAAATTATCATCATAACGCATCATCATCATCATCATCATTGCGTAGGTATTTTAAGCACATTCTGCACTCGATCAACCTCTGCATAAAAATACTTGACATTTTAATTGTGATTTTACAAAAAAATGGGCAACAGGGCAAGTCTCGGTAGGGTACGGCAATAAAAAGCTATTGTCTGAAAACAACCAAACTCCCGGGTCACTGTGGCATCCATCTTACTTTTTAATTTAGCCAAGAAAAATGTTTAAGTGTAGCGCCACGATCGCTTTGTTGTGAGAAACAATACCCTGGGTGCCTTAAATATACATAACCGTACTGTTTTTTATATCATGACAATAAAATAAAGGGTGCAGAAGGGCGACTCTTATCGGCATGTGGAAAGGAAAGCAATGAATGAAATACCGTCCTCCCATTGCCGCATAGCGACTTATAGCCAAGTTCCTGATTTCTGGTGCCGTTTTGTCAAATAGTTCTGAATTTATTAGGTCAATCTAAAGACTCTTTAATTTCTGGAGGCGCGCAAATCGCAACGGCAAAGCCCGTTCAAACGCTATAACAAGCCGCAATGACGACACTGCAGTCGAGCGGCAGTCCGCAAACACGCTTATTGTCAATCACTTACGTGACTACACTTACGGGACGTAATATATTCAGAACTATTTGACAAAACGGCACCAGGAATTAGGAACATAGCTACAACTCGCTATGCGGCAATGTGAGGACGGTGTTTCTATAAACTTTTTAGTAGGTATAACTTTTCAGTAGGTTTTGCGTAAGTATGAGTATAATTTTATGCACTTATTGGTAACAGCAGTTTCTGCCACATAGAATGTCACAATAAAGAGGCACAAAACGTGGCGTATGTATTGTTTTTCTGCGCCGAAAATAAGCGACATTTTATTGTAAGTACGACTGAAACTTCTGTATCACTATACTTCTCATTACTTCTCCAGGAAGATTACTAGTCAAATATGTATAGGATCATTTGTTTGATTCGTTCGTTCGTAATGATTATAATCTCTCTGTAGTTTGTTGTTTTGGTGTTGGTAGATAATTGGAACTACTGGAAAATGAATAAAAAAAAATAGTGAATTGGAACTTTGTTAGGCCCTGAGGCTAGACCAAACAAAGAATGGAAAGTTAGTTTGTTGCTTTAGGTATACGAGAAAATAAGGCCAAGTATTTAGTACCCAGTAGACATCGACTGAAGCAATTTATATCATCATCATCCGCCTCATCATCGCCTTTTCCCTATGTTGGGGTCGGCTTCCAGTCTAACCGGATCCAGCAAAATATCAGTATTTTACATATTTAACTGAGTTGGCAGTCGCCTATCTGACCTCCACAACCCAGTTAGTACTGGGCAATACGATACCAATTGGTAAGCAATCAATCATCGTTTAATATTAATTCCACCTTTTTTTGTCACTAAATTGGCTTGCGCTTGGCTGCAACTCGCTTGGTGAGAAGCGATGAGACGATCAAATCACATAAATTCAAACAAGCTGGATTTATAGTGAGTTAATTTAAGAGTTTTAAGTAGATTTTTTTGAGAGCATCGGTGGCCCAGTGGTGGCGACCCCGACTTACGAACAGTAAGTCGTGGGTTCTAACCATTGATATGTTCTAACCCAGGCAGGCGCATTACTTTGTGTAATTTATTTTATCACCACTGCTCACAAAAACGGTGAAGGAAAACATCGTGAGGAAACCGGCATGTCCTAGAACCAAAAATTCGAAGACATGTGACATCTACCAACCCGCACTGGGCCCGCGTGGTGGATTATAGCCCATGCCCTCTCTTAGAGAGGATGCCGTGTGTCCCAGCAGTGGGAACATTATAGGCTGATTATGCTAAGATATTGATCAACCAGAACTTTGATTTTGGCTCGAGTGTTCAACTTGAAACCTGGTACATTCTTCTTACTTCCTAAAGGTAAACACAGAAAGAAAATTGTGTCAAGGAAAAGGGGTCTTTCCTTTCATGTTAAAATAAAATAGAAAATTACGTTGATCAAATAACTTGTTACCAAAAAATAAAGATAAAGTTTATTCGTAATAAAATTTATGTGGGTCCGGAGGAAAACGCCCGCGCGTCCGCCAACCTGTAGCCACCCTGATGAGGTCGGGGTGAGGACACAGTGCCAGGTATCAGCGTTTAAAACATGGAAAGTCCTGCTATCTTGCCAGTCAGATAGCGATAAACAAGCAATCAGTAAAACAAAAATTGGGCTTTAATCTATGTGGATGAATTGATTACAATTAAACCTATAAATTACACTCGTTGTTCTAGTGGTAGCAATCGTGACGGCTCTGGGTTTGATTCCCCGGTCGGGCAAATTGTTATTGGGTTTTTCCTATTAGGAATTTCTCATTAGCAGCCACGAAGTCTGGATTTGTGCCCGGTTGATGGCAATAGACTAGCCCCTTATTACATGGAACTTAAACATAACTTGGATAATGTGGTTTTATTACTAGGAAAACCTACGCCTAACCGTTATGTGTATAAATTACTATTTACCAACCGGAACAAATGCAAAAATTTTAAACTTATTTAACGCTGCAGGACAATTTTCAGTGACTTCCATTCAGTTGTTTACAGGAAAGTACAACATCTCGCTTTCGTTGCGACCTTACCTTTACCTCAATTACAGAACATCGCAGAAACTTTTTTTTTATTTACGTAACGCGACATAATCTAGCGTAACGGCACGCATTACGCGTTTACGCGTTACGCGAGACGCCGCCGTAATGCCGACCAAATTATTGTGCCAACGCTCTGGCTTAAGGTGCTTCATATTACCGGATAGGATTTTGGTTTATTTTCTAATTTATTTATTACCCAAGGGCGTAATGTGTGTTTTTGCGAAGTTTTTCCATCTTGTTGGAAGATAACATGGTGAAAACCTCGGTTGGGAAATGGATCATTATTATGATTGTACGACTGGACGTATGAAGAGGTCGTGGCTAAATAAAAACAGCCGCTCGGGTTGATCTTTAGGTTAAGCCGTGCTTACCTAGGTTGGTCCATGGATGGGTGACCACCCATTACATACCGAGTTTCCTCCATGCCTCGGAAAACACGTTAAGCCCTTGGTCCCGGCTGTCATTTGTAGATCTTTGACATTCGTTACAGGTAGTCCAGTGACCCAAAAATCTGACAACCAGTTTTACCAAGGGGTATCGTATTACCTAGCGCTAACTGGGTTGTGGAGGTCAGATAGGCAGTCGCTCCATGTAAAATACTGGTATTCAGCTGCATCCGGTTAGACTGGAAGCCGACCCCAACATAGTTGGCAGGCTAAAAAGCTAGGCAGATGATGAAGACTGGACGTATTACCCAGTAATTGGGCTGTGAAGGTCAGATAGGCAATCGCTCCATAAAACTCTGGTATAGTGGTAAGTTATGGAAGAAGAAGAAGACATGCTGCGCATACCCCAGATAAGTGCAGGAGAATGATGATTATGATGATGATTCAGCAGCATCTGTAACACTGGAAGCCGACCCCGACATAGTTGAGAATAGGTTAGGCAGGTAATGACCGGCCTGGGTAGAACAAATCTTAGGGGCCGTCTCCACGAGCGAGAGAATCGCGACGATATTATCGGCATGCCACGTATTTCTATTAGGTGGTCTCCACGAGCGAGAGAATCGCAGCGATATTTTCGCATACAAATACGTCGGACGACGATAATATGGCCGCGATTCTCTCGCTCGTGGAGACGGCCCCTTACATACTAAACACAGATTCACACAGATTACATATCCTCTGGTAAATAGACTGTGGAGTTTGTTTACACCCAAGAACTTCTATGACCCTTTTCTTTTCTTAAAACTCTCCATTAGACAATATTTTCCGGTGATCTGTGACACACCTGGTGTACATTAGGGTTCCTCCCACACTTTTTATATTATCTACATTCATTATTTAGAAAGGTTAACACACATTTTGTTGATGCGAACATTTCCTAAGAAAATCATGATGCTCATAACTTGTTGTGGCATTTTCTTCTTCCACAAAAATGTGTGCGATATCTAGGCTTGCTATATTAAGAGACTTTTGTGGGGTGGGGAAAATTTTGTGAGAAATAAGGTAAAAAATCCCAGTTCGAGTTTTTCACCAAGAAAAGTATCCATTTGTGCTGTGTTTGATGATATCACTCGTAAATCAGTCCTGCCGTAATTTTCCACGATACCTAGGTCACACCTTTCGTTCTACAGCTGTCGTGAAAGGTAATTCAATCTAGCAGATTGCCTACTGCGCCTATCCAGGCCGACTTTATACTGCGATCATCAATCTAAATGAAAAGCGTAGTAATACGGAATTTCCCGAGCAATTCCGAGCGATTTACGAACAAACCTATGTTAGACGCGTAGACAGAGTATCCTATAGACACCGGCAAAGTGTGTCGCAAAAAGAGACAAAAAATAAATACGTCACGAATTTAGGGTTACCGGGTGAGGAAAAATTTACCCCACAATTTATGAGAATTGGAAATTAGTACGTAAGACAAAGCCTGAATATGCCAATGACATATCCGTTACCATCGGTACGCAAAGGCATGCGATGCGGAGAAGACATGCTTCCGAACTCAAATTAATTGCGATGAGGGCAGGAGTGACGATGGATGATGATGATGTGGTTCTAAATTACTGCCATTTCTGATGTGATAGTAGGTTCTGGGTTTGTGGGTAAATAATAGAACATGTTTATTTTTAATAAGCTTTTATTGATTTAACACATTATTGTCCTTTAAATAAAACAAGCTTCGTATGTTTCTAATTTTTTGCTTAGGTTCAAATCCTTTTGTTGCGTGATGTATACGCAGTTCAAAATAGTGCATGGCAATTGCCTTAATAAGTAAAACTTTGTGGTTTCCAATAAAAGGTTGACTTTCAAAATGATTATTTATGAATTCTTCTTTCTAATTAACTTATATTCTTCTTTTTAATTCTCAAAATGTTTGCTGCAAATTTTTGATGACGGTTTTGGTGTCCAATCTGTTCGTCCTGTAGCTACAATCCAATTCTGACGTAAATTATCAGGTTCAGGGAAACTGCAAAAAGTCATTAAATATTTCAGATATTTAATTAATACTCACTGCAGAAGCCATCACATTATTATTTCCCATAATAGTGGGTAATAATTTATAGAAAAGTTGGCAACACCAACGTTTTAAGGTTAGAATTTATAATTGAATAATAATTGTTATTTTTGTGCTTTTTAAGGATGAATCGTACGTCTAGCGTACATTATACACAATATATGAACATAATAAAATGTTACTGAATGCTTAGAACTGATAAAGAGTGGCATACTTACGAATGAAAAGACAATCCTGGGATTTTCGTTCCACTATCACTTTTACACCCTTTAACGCTACACCACACCATTTTTTTGTATAAATGGTTGAAATAGTAAGTCTAAATTGTTCAAAACAAAATATAACATAAATTACTTAACATATAACACGTAAAAACTGTATTTTAAAGGTAGACGATGGCTAGCTGCACGTCAGCTGTCAAACTTTGTTTAGCAAACTAGTGTGCTGACCTTGAAAAAACGTGGCACGCTCGATGAAACAAAAAATTTTATCGTTCTGTTTCATTTCTTTACACGACATCGGCATAAGTTGTTCTTTTTCTTGTGTGAATGCGACAAAACATATCAATTAGTCTATAGCATTCTCTGTCTACGGTTAGACGTGTCTTGAGGGAGCAAATTGCCTGTTGAATGCAGTAAATTGCTTAACTTCTATCAGGGTGGAAGGCACACCGACGCACAAACGGGTACCACACAGCTGTTCCATACATTTTGACCGTGTAGGTATTGAACTTTTGCAGGAAATAGCTGTTTTTTTTAAATGTTGTGCTGAACACGAGGTTCCCGTTTGTGCGTCTATGTCCCTTACACCCTGTATAAGGTGGGTTAAATGGGTTTTGTATTGTATTTCCCTCAGTACCTAAAAGCGTATCTATCTTTGCACACACATTCCTTCTAGAACTATCATACCAGCTGCATTTTTACGAAACTAATAAGAAAGTAGACGATTATCAATTTCCCTCCTTATAGTTTCTTCTTAAGGTTTTTGTTATAAATTCTTATTTTTTAACATAACATCACGCCCTGTAATTCCCAAAGGGCTAGACAGAGGTGTACCTTATAGTAGGTACCCACATTTCGCCAGTTATGTTTAAGTCCCATGCAATAGGCGGCGAGCCTATTGCCATCAACCGGGCACAAATCCAGGCTCCGTATCTGCTACTGAGATATTCCTGATGGAAATCCCAATAACAATTTGCCCGACCTGGGAATCGAACCCAGGACCCCATGCTCAGAAGTCGTCCTTGCGGCCGCTAGACCAACGCTGCCTCGTTGGTCGCAAAATAAAAGTTCTTATTTTTTGTAATTTGTGCGTGTCCCAAAAATGCCTTTCTTTCCCTCCAGAAACATTGACATATGTGAATATAAACACGTAGCAAGTTAGAGATGGTTTAACTTAATATTATAGACCACTTTAAACCACAATTTAAAATCCAAAAATATTTTAAAAAACCTATTCCAAACTCCGTACCTAACTTCCTGCCTAAAAGCATACAAAGCAAAGTAATCAAAAAAGCGGTTAACACCAAGCGGCCGTGGTAAACGGTTAATAACCATCCCGCAGCGGAACCGGCCCGGGGGACCGGCGGCCTGGGGGACCGGACAAATTGCAGGTACGGCCGAGCGGGTGCGGCGGCCATGATGGTAATGTCGTTGAGACTGTCACTTGTTTTTAAACTTTTCATTTGACTTACCTTAATTCGGCATTTGTTTTTATGAGGAATATCTTAAGGTATAGCGATATGAAAAACCTGGTGTAAAGTTCTTCATCCTCCATTGTAAAGGGAGGTTCCTCCGACCCGACGGGTGTTATGTCTGGTGGGCTACAGTGCAGTTGTTGTTGGGTTTCCATGAATTTTGATATTAGTTCTTCCTTTGTGGCATAGATGGCGTTGTAGTAGTTTTTGTAGGAACTAGGAACCTAAAGTATGGTCTAATATAGGGACGATTTAGGTTAAAAAAGATGATACTGGTAGGAATGAGAGACTGAAAAATTGTTTAAATTATGACGCAACAAAACTACAAATTATCTATAATACCTAGACGTGGTTAACATTTACTTATATTTACTACTTAAATTGATTATTTATATTTTATTTAGACGAAATACCATCTGTTTCCCCAAAATATTCGCTACTGTTGAGCACAAGGCCTTAGTTTTGATTCCCGGGTTAGGTTGTGATCGCGGGCCTGTGGACGGTGAGTAATGGGCTAGCTCGCCGTCCGTCCATCTTATGACGACAGGCCGTGTCGACGGCGCGTTCGTGTTCCACGCGCGCCTCAAAGAGATGTCAGCAAACAGGAGGGCCCCGCAAGGGCCGATGCCTGCCAGGGCTGCGGGACTGTTCGAAAGAGATACCGCGGCGCTGGAACACAAAGGGCAAAAGCCAGAGCGGTAAGAGTCATTTGATGATTTCCCATCCCAAAAAAAAGGTTAGGGTGTGATTGGGTTTTTCTATCAGGAATTTTTCAGTGGCAGACATGACTGGCGCACTGTGGATGTACTATAGGTACACTCCTGCCTAACCCTTCAGAGATTAGGAGTGTATTCCAAATATTCTACGAACCATGGTCCCAGTACAGCACGAAATGACCGGACGCTGATCACCGACCGAATACGTAGTTACGTCTGATTGTGCTCCCCCTCAAACACACGTGACTGTTATTGTGCTCATCTGAGTCCAGTCAGTTGAAGACAGGCGAGAAAATAGCCGCATTACTAGATTAGATCAGTTTGGGAGACGTGAAAGGGGCGGATAAGGAAGATTTTTCATCAATTGTCGTTTTTTTGTGATTTAAGCATCGTTTATTGGTACTGGTATACTTTTGTATTTTATGAGGGCAATTTAGAAATTAGAAGAAGCGGAGTAATCTATCTTCGATTTATGTATATTAAGATTACATCAAATTGTTGTTATGGCAACGTATTCGATCTAATGACGTAATCGTCATCTTGTGCTGGATAATGTATTTACGTTCCAGTATTTTTTCTGGAAACCAAATGGTGGTTAATTTGTAAGACAAATAAAGGTGCACCAGACTTAACTGATTGCTTAATCAATATTTAGTGTTGTGTCAGGTACTAATTTCAATAAGAAGTAATAGTACAGATAAGATACCTTCACTCGAAGTTACATCTCACACAAAAATGAAAACGACTGAGTGTTCGTTTTTGTTTCAGTTAAAAGATTTTCAACATCTAAAAACATAAACTTTTCCAAACTAGTTGGTATGTAACACCAGCTCCAACATTTTACATTCTATCTTTAAATGGCATATCATCCATTAGGGTTAGTGGTGGCCATTTTAACTGAATTAGCGCTAAGCGTAAAAGCTGTAGCCGTATATTATCAATCTAATGTAAACTGTGGGATAGGTAGATCACTATTTTAAGTTATATAGTCATTGGAAGCAAGGGGAAACTTATTTACTTTCATTAGTTTTGATTTTTCCGACTTTTATTCTGCAGCATTTAGATTTAAATTGATCTCGTTGGTAGAGGTCGCTAGCGCTAGTGTCGAGCATGAGGACTTGAGTTCGATTCTCAGGTCGAGCGAAGTGTTTTTGGGGTTGTTCTATCAAGAATTTATCGTGGTTATAGTATAAGGCACACTTCTGCTTAACCCTTAGGGGATTACAGGCTTTAAGTTATGATAGACGTAAGCAGAACTCCTACTATCCCACTATCTTCGTCCTATCTGAGTCCCAATTTGGATTTCGTAGAGGGATTTCCACTGAGGATGCAGTTACTGCATTAAGTAATCATTTAACTGAACAGCTTGATAAAGGTAAAAAATGTATAACTGCATTCTTAGATCTAAAAAAAGCCTTTGATACCGTTTCTGTCCCTATCCTTGTGAGAAAGCTGGAATGTATCGGAATTCGTGGAACGCCTCTTAGCCTCTTCAGAGATTACCTCAGGAACAGGAAACAGAGAGTTAGAGTGGGTCACTACACTAGTGAAGACGCATACACGTCATATGGTGTCCCTCAGGGAAGCGTATTGGGACCTACATTGTTCCTTATCTATGTTAATGAACTCTGCAACATTAATATTGCAAACGCACAAGTATTCTGCTACGCGGATGATACTGCTGTGGTCTTCACCGGGGATACTTGGCAGGATGTTAGGCTTAGTACTGAGACTGGCTTGGCCAAAATCGCCAAGTGGTTGGCAATTAATTTACTTACATTAAACATAACGAAAACAAATTACATTTGCTTTAGTGTCGGCCAACGTACACAACCAGGGAAAGATTTTAATGTAAGAATTCATAATTGTAATAACGGCACTCGCAAAAGTTGTGACTGCTCAATAATCAACAAAGTACCTCATATTAAGTACCTAGGTGTTATTATGGACCAGAGACTATCATGGTACCAACACATTGAGCAGGTTGCCAATAGAATCAGGAAGTTAAGCTGGATGTTCAGGACCCTTAGATACGTCGTTCCGAGGACTGCCAGTAATCAATCAGGCCATCAAAAAGATTTCCTTAAAATGATTTATGTTGCGTTGGTCCAGTCGGTACTTTCATATTGCATCCCTGTCTGGGGTGGTGCAGCCAAAACAAAATGTCTAACGCTAGAAAGAGCACAATGCGCTCTTATCAAGTGCATGTATTTAAAAAAAAAGAGATATCCTACTGAAGACCTATTTCGACTTAGTAACTTGCTCTCAGTCAGGAAACTTTACATAACACAAATTATATTAAAAAAACATAAGTCTCTTTCCTACGATGCAGGTATACTGTCAAAAAGAAGGAAAGACATGATATTAAATGTCCCTAGGACAAGGACTTTATTTGCCAGTATGCAATTTAGCAAACGATCTGCAGCGCTATATAATAAAATCAATAAATACATCTACAAACTGTAAATAATTTGGTGTTAAATGAGAAGAAAACTAAATGTATAAGATTCGCGTTACCGAATGTAAAAAGTAACGAATGTAACGTTGTATTGAACAAGGAAATACTAGAATTCGTCGATAAGACGGTTTTCTTGGGGATTACGCTTGACTCGAAACTGCAATGGAGTCCTCACTTAACAGCACTTGCAGGGCGGCTAAGTTCAGCCGCTTACGCTGTCCTTAAAATACGGCAATTAACAGACGTGGATACCGCGAGACTGGTCTATTTTAGTTACTTCCATAGCATCATGTCTTACGGTATTCTGCTGTGGGGACGGGCTGCAGATATTGACTCAATATTTATTCTGCAGAAAAGGGCTGTAAGAGCCATCTATAACCTACGCAGACGCGAGTCTCTAAGAGAATTGTTTAAAAAAATTAACATCATGACGGTACCTTGTCAATATATTTATGAAAACATTATGTATGTTCGGAAAAATAGACATCTTTTTAGTAAAATAAGCGACAGGCATAATTTCAATACTAGAAATAAGGACAAATTAGATCAGCCACGTTTCAGATTGTCAAAAGTACGCACTTCTTTTATGGGGTACTGTGTAAAATTTTACAATAAAATACCACTTGACATTCTACAACTTAATGAGAAGAAATTTAAAACATGCATAAAACGCACACTATGTAAACGAGCATATTATAAGTTGGAAGACTATCTCGTAGATAAAAATGCATGGCTCAATGCTGGTCCTGCTCCACAGCCACTTGGGCTCACGAACTAAGATTTTATTGTTTGGAAGAGATGCTCCCCCTTTAATTCTTTAATTATACTTTTCTTTTTTTTTTTCTCTTTCTCGTTTCTCTTTTGGAAACTTAGGGTGTGAATTGTATATTTTATATCAACATTGTGAGTGCAAACTAATTGATTATGAAGTGTGAAGTTATTGTGGAAGCTGCAGAAGATTGTAAAATATCTTTGCATTGTATAGATTCCATCTCTTAGTATTATATAATTGCATAGCACATGTGTGAGTACTATGTACTGTAAAGCTTCCATTTATATTTTGTTATCTTTCATTGACTGGAATGTGTCCTGGTGGCTGAGAGAATGTCATGCTCACTCAAATGTCTCGCTGATGGTGGCGGGTGTGTCGGGTCATTTAGTTCCCTTCAATATGGTTGAGTTGAATGGCGCTGATCCATGCGTCATGTTCGTGAACGGGCGCTGTCAGTTGGGACTGGTCATCTCTTACCTGCCACGATTTATTTTAATTACTTTATTTTTAAATTTTTGGCTTAATCTTTTACTCTGGACGCTCTTAATGTGCACGTCTTTGTACATCGTTCTCACATATATGTATAATCTCAACATGAATGATGTAACCAAGATTTTGTAACAATATTTTGATTTAAAAGAGTGTCCATGGAGTTTCTTGCCCATTCTTCTCCATAGAGATCTACGATTTGGAATGTGCAACTACAGTACTTTCGCAAGTTATTATGCCTTGTGTCTGTGACTGTAGCTTAGCTTTTTTATTTTTGACTTTCAAAAGTGCCTGTAATGGTCTAATTGAAATAAATGCTTTGACTTTGACTTTGACTTTGACTTACATTTATCCAAAAAACTACTACGACAGTAAAAAAATAATAATGGAATGGATACAAACTCTCACCTACAATGATGCCGAAACACTTCTGAAACCTTGACACATACACACACTCACACTCTCTCTCTCTCACTCACATACACTCACCCACAAACTTACACCAACTCTTAAACACATTTGATTTAATGTAAGTTAACCTTAATCTTAATCTATGTAGTTTTAGTATAATAAATAATAATACGTTTTGCTTTTGTATTACACGACTTGCTATGGAAGAGCGGACTCTCCTAACACAGGCACTATCTGCCTAAAAGGAGGATCCAATCACAAAAAAATTGTTAAAACCTAAACTTGTTTTACCAATAAACTATTTTTATTTTATTTATTTATTTATCTTCAATTTCTAAAATTCTTGACAAAAAATCACTCTAACATCTAATACTTTGTGTATTTCACTTGTGTCCTATAAAATATTTCCACAGAATTTTCCGTCGTGGTTAAAGTTTATTATATTTTCCAACATCTCAAGTATATTTCGCGTCGTTCCGACGAGCGTCCCCGAGCGACTATGAAGCTTGGGAAAGTGCACAATGCTTGAAAACTGACCTGAAAATTGTTGCCGAGAGAAATAGAGAAATACTTGGAGTTTACGTGTGAAGCCTGGATAGACAGGGCCACTTGAAGGGATAATGTTTCGAGTGTTATAATAAATTGTCCTTTATTCTGAATTATTTCTGTTTTTTTTCCAGTTGTTATAATATGTCTCTCAATTCAGTGTGCCTTTTGGCAAAGGCCTCCTCTAGCTCTTTCCACTGGTTTCTGTCACGAGCCACTCTCCTCCAATTGGGGCCCGCTGTTTTTTAATCTCACCTTCCCATCTTCTTTTCTGTTTCCCCTTGCTGCGTTTACTGTCCCTTGGATTTCGAGTGTTAGGTAGGAGTAAATATAGAGTTACTATGTTTAATAATAAAATATGAGAAGTTTTAATAATAATGGGTGCCAGTAACACCGTTTCTAAGTAAAAATAAATATAGTGTAAATATCGGACTTTAGAAAACAACTGACGATAAGTGAGTGGGGAAACTTATGAGAATAACAGACGTGATTTTATCTTATGTGTAGGAAACATTATTTTTCTGTTCATTTGTTTTGGCTCTGGCACGACAGCACTTCGAATTTTTGTCGCCCAAAACCTCTCCAGTTCCACGGCGTTGTCGGCAGCGCAGATATTATTGTGATTTAGTATCAAATTGAACACTGTTTAACTTGTTCATGCTATCTCTATGGCTTTTGTCTATGGCATTGATCACATTATTTTGTAGTCTATTAAAATTAGTCGTTGTTCAAACTTAACAAGCGTTGTTTCATTATAGATATCACTTTCACTGAACTTTTTGGTGTACTTACATACAGCCGGCAGGACAGGAGGATAGACCTAGTTTGCGACACAGTTCCACATCCATCTGAGTGGACAGTATAAATTCAATCAGTGATTAGTACCTAACTATATTTCTGTTTTATATTTGGGGCTCCAAACGTACCTAAAAAAACGAAGCGATTAAGCTACCATGTAAGCCAATTGCCGAAAGCCTTTGAGCTAGCATTACAAAACCTTCGATATCAACAGGGACCACAATTTGCATATAAAAACGCCCAAGAAAAGAACTGAACCGCCCACTTAAGCACTATGATTACTCTAAACTGGTCCCCCATTGCTATACGACTTGGAGAGCTAGCATTCAAAAAGGGGCGATTATAATATGATGATGAAATGAAGGATACGGTCTGTCTGCGGTCACATTTAGAGCTCTTGAGAGCCTGCACAACAATGCAGGATTAGCTAGATCGGAGCAGGGCTATTGTGTAGTGCTGAGATTATTTGTAGGGTTGCCACAGCAATTGAATACAAACCACTGATTGGTTTTCTAGAAAAATCTAAAAAAAAATGGTACGAAAAAGTAATTTGGTACAAGAATCAATGGGAATAAATTTTGTTTCTGTTGAGTATACTTAGTCTTGGAGACATCGCTATAACTTTTTTTCTAAAATACTTAACATTTCTTCAACAGCACAACATTATCTTGTGTTAAAACGGAAAAACTAAATCTTCAACATAATTATTATCTGATCACAAAATCTATCCACATCTTCTTCTCTTCTTACTTTTTAAGGAAACTGCAAACTGGAAGTGAACTAATAACTACTATCGCCACAAGAACTTCTCTTCGAGTCTTCCTCATTACGATACAACAACTCATATCAAACAAGCTCCAAAATGTAATAAGCTCTAGTTTTAATACTAAACTCGAATATATTAAATAATTGCCTAATTTAAACTTGGTCTCCACACGAGGCACCCCTAAACGAGGCTGTGTTATTACTTTAGCACTTTGGCGCACATTTGCCTGGAAATATAAATATGAATGGGATTTAGCAGGATTGAGGGTAATACTGCCAAGTTAGGGCCCTCGTCCATCGATGCTTGAGCAACGAAAACGAAACACTGCCATGATACAGTCGCGATCACAGCATTGCTGTTGCTGGCTGTGTACCTTCGCCCACCTAACCACGGTTCTGTATCTCTGCCATCGTGATTCTGTCACGCTGCAGTGGCCATGCAAACATGATTCAGCATCGATACAAAAATGCCTCCGTCTTTTTCGTTCCGTCGATGTTGTCAGAAACAATCACGAGTTGGCATTATGCAGTAGCGATGCGAACGCGCGTTTACATCGCTTCTGTCGCTCGTTGCAAATGCGACTAACGCGCGATAACTACGATGCTGTCGCTACAAAAAGTCACCGTGGGCGAAGACCCTTTTAGTAGGCTAATACTGCCAAGTTCTGCCCCTACATACCTTATCTCATTGTGATGTGTTTTGGTAAGGATTGCGGGTAGGACCAAAGTTTTTTGAGGATTTAGAAGTGAATAG
Source organism: Eurois occulta (assembly GCA_950022335.1). Lineage (NCBI taxonomy): Eukaryota > Metazoa > Arthropoda > Insecta > Lepidoptera > Noctuidae > Eurois > Eurois occulta. The sequence continues at coordinate 1,363,969 of OX465482.1, forward strand.
TTTGCGGTTGAAAGCGAAGATTATGTGGATGAAGTGGTAAGAGTGATAGTGGTACCCTTTGTTGTACGGGGGGAATTTTTGACTGGATCTGGAGCGAAATTCAAAACTGTAAGCAAACTGTATTTCTTTTTTTTTGGTACCTATGCGACACTCTTTTCTGTGGTTTACTAAACGATAGTGTTTCTAAAAGGAATTAAACAATATTTACGGAGAACAGCAAGAATTGTGAAACACTATCAGACAAAGGTTTTACAGTTACATGCATAAAATTATCCTTTTAGCACACTTCTTAGTGTTTTAATATTGGCTAGCGTTCATTTCTATTTTGCTAATACAACAGTGCCCAATGCGATTAAAGTAACAATCCGTTTCCAAGAATTCCCAAATAATATTTACCGTAAAATTCCGTACGTTGAAATAACAAAGATATGACTCGACTTTTACAGGATTATACCGTATCACAACATTCGACTAAACGTATGTAAACCCCCAAGAGTTCTGCAGAGGTGTAAGTACCTACACACAGTAGAACACCTATATTTGTTAAAAATATCTCCCATCTGATAGGGGACGAGCCCATTGTCATCCGCAGAAATACAGACTCTGAGCTATTACTGTGAAATTCCTGATGGGAAACCTCGCTATCACTTTGCTCGACCTTTGAATCGAATTCAGAATGACGTTCAGCAATATCGGATTAATCCTTTTCTCCACGACACCATATATTTCAAAAACTGTCCTATATTTAGCAATACAGTTCCTTACAGTTTATCGCTCGTAAATCGGCCGGACACGGTTCCGGCAACGTGTGAAATGTACCGGAACGTTCGCGATACGGGACGGACGACATCATTAAACTTTAAACAGTTTGGGCGAGCTCCTGGACTAATGAGGTGATTCGATGTACTAGGGCTAATGTGTGGGTATTATATTAAAGTGTTTGTGTTTCAGTTGGGACTGCTTTATCAATTAGTGGTCGGACTAGACAATTAGATATAGTGGGTCAGGATGGGCAGACAACATTGTTGCCATTGCGGAAATATCTTGGATGAGGCTGGCACGGGAGCGTGGAGCTTGGCACAAGCAAAGAGAGTCCAACCCAGCAGGGGGTGTAGTCGGGCTGTGATGATGATGATGGTTCAGGTTACGAAAGTGTAGGTAGTATTAGGTAATTTTTGGATTTAAAAGTGTGGAAGAGAACTTATTTATTTCGGGAAAATTTTCTGAAATGCAATATATGTTTTCGCTTCATTTACATAACTAGCGGAACGTGGGTAAACACCTCTGCCTGACACATCAGGGGATAACTGAGATGATGAGCCAAGTACCTACATCTGTCGTACAGTAACCTGGCTAAAGAAATAACTCGTCCTATAACCAGTTACCCGCTTCTACTTATGTACATAACATCTCGCCTGTTACCCCCGAAGGCTTAGACAGAGGTGTACCTAATAGTACATCCACATTTCGCCAGTTATGTTTAAGTCCCATGTAATAGGCGGCGAGCCTATTGCCATCAACCGGGCACAAATCCAGACTCAGTGGCAGCTACAGAGAAATTCCTGATGGAAAAATCAAATTAAAATTTGCCCTCCCGGGAATCGAACCCAGGACCTCATGCTCAGCAGTCGCAATTACGACCACTAGGCCAACTAGCCAGTTTTACTTATACATAACATAGCTTTAACATTATGTTTAAATCATCGTTCTGCCTTTATCCCAATTTAATTATTCGGGGTCTGCACAACAGATCTCTTCTACCATCCATCATCATTCGCCTAGATGTTCCCAGCTATGTTGGGGTCGCCTTCAAGTCAACCGGATGCAGCTGAATACCAGTATTTTACGTGGAGCGACTGCCTATCTGACCTTCACAACCCAGTTAGCACTGGGTAATGCGATACCCCTTGGTAAGACTGGTCGTCAGACTTTTGGGCCACTGACTACCTGTAACGACGGTCAAAGATCTACAAATGACAGCCGGGACCAACGGCTTAACGTGCTTTCCGAGGCACGGAGGAAACTCGGTATGTAATGGGTGGTCACCCATCCACGGACCAACCAAGACATTTCTTCTACCATCCAACTTTTTCAATATTGATTTCAATATTCACCCCATATGTAGAAATTTCATGGTACCTGCCAATATTTCATACCAAGTCAAAATTATTTGTGTAACTCAGCCAAGCAAAATCTGCAGCGACAAAATGCTACCACAAGAATAAATGAGGCTGTATTTCAAAGCAGATGAATTCCTTACAAAGTAAGAGATTCCCACCGACAGAAGATTTGCTTGCCTTTAACCAGCTCGCAAATTAATTAGACACTAAATTCAAAATATGAGGAAGGTTTATTAATTAATTAATGAATTTTCGCGATGGCGTCAAAATGTAGGAGAACATTATTATATTAAGTGCGCACATATTGCTCTTACATAAGGTAAGTAATGAAGACCCGTAAATTGAAGAGTTAATGGCAGAGAGTACATTATACCTACTTACCTATTTTTTTATTCTACATGGTGGAAGATTGGCAATCATTCAAAGACAATGAATGATTGGTCAATTAACTTGGGTGCGGAAAACGGATCTTTCTGTTATGAGTACGTACGGCGACCAAGCAAGCTATCATCATCAGCATCATATCAGGAATCACCCACTGCTGGGTATAGGCCTCCCCTTTTTTCTGCCACACTTCCCAGTTCTGTGCGACCCTTATTCAGGTGTTTCCAGCGACTTTGACGATATCGTCGTCCCAACGAGTTTCAGGACGGCCCTGGTTTCTTTTACCTAACCTTGACCACCACTCAGTCAAAGCCTTGCTCCATCGGCCATCTCCGCGTCTAGCCAGATGTCCTGCGCAGGTCCCCGGCGTCATACACGCGGAATATGTAAATATATAAATTCCGACATCTGTTAAGGAATTAATGTTCATATTTTTCATTAATATCTGTCGTCGTCACCGATATCATTCGTGGAATTAATTTAAAGTATTTAATGTGATCGTCGGATGTCAGGCTGTCATGATTCCCATGTGTCGCGACTCAGGAGTATATACGAGTAATGTATATAGCGGTGTGGGTTATATTACGTTATTAATATTAAATAATTAAAGCTTGATATCGTAACCGAGGAGGATCAGATGTGCGTAGATTGTGTGGGCTCGCACATATCCCAAACGCAAAAGTATCTCGGTTTGTATGGTACATTTTCACAGGATTTGTGATATAATGTTGTTAAAATCTTTAGATTCCGCGCTTGCCTAAGTTGGTCCGTGGATGGGTGATCACTCATTACATACCTTCCTCTGTACCTCGGAAAGCACGTTAAGCCGTTGGTCACGGCTGTCATTTGTACATCTTTGACAGTCGTTACAGGTAGTCAGTGGCCCGAAAGTCTGACAACCAGTCTTAACAAAGGATATCGTATTACCCAGTGCTAACTGGGTAGTGAAGGTCAGATAGGCAGTCGCTCCATGTAAAATACTGGTATTCAGCTGCATCTGGTTGACTGGAAGGCGACCCCAACATAGTTGGGAAATGGCTAGGCAGATGATGATGATGTTGTTAGATTCTTTAGATGATATCATTTTGTAATAGTTACTAGTTAAGTTATTAAAAATTATTTATGGTACATGCCAATAGCGGAACTCCTACTTAAAGGATGGGGCTCAAATAGCTATAGTCTCTGCCTTGCAGTGGTGCACAACAGACTAATCAGTATGCGTCATGCCACAGCCTAGTAGTCTTGGTAGTCTAACGCCATGAATGTTCAACCATTACAGCCCCTTTAATAATTTCAACACACAAGAAAAACTACCAACAGGACTACACAATAAAGTGTATTTTTAATGACTCCTTTAATTAAATGTAAGAAACAACTCTTTGTTAAATGCAATATGTTCTTTGTTGAGTACAAATAGAATAAAAGTGAACTCGGGACAAATACTGTGTCCAAGAAAAAGGAAGATTAATCAGTGCACGTAATAACAGAACTCAGCAATGTGTGGCTGTGTAGTGGGGTGTACACACACGTGTGTAGTGGGGTGTATGTAACCCGTCGGGTAGTTGTGTGTGCAATGTAATTGTTAGAAAGTTATTAGGTTCAAGTAGAACAGAATTTAACGTTTTGTTGTATATCACTGTAAAGAGAAACAACACAACGCTAGGAGTTGTTATCTTTGATTGTATTAGATTGCGTTCTCTACGATGCATCAAACAGAGAATTTAATAAAACCGTTATGAACAAACAGATTTTATTTCTTTAGAGATTATTTTAATTTTTTTTGTTTACCTTTGCCAAAATGTGGGTTCATTTTGGCAAAGGTAAACATAAAAAAAAACATACAAGGTCTTGCTCATAAAATGGTATGACTACACAAAAATACAAATCTACATTAAAAACGTACCATGGATAAACTTGCTACCAAAAAGCAGAATTTTATTCACCTGCACAATATTTTTAGAGCCTAGTCGCTAACTCCGTTTATCTCATTTCCAAACCACTAAACACGAACACACCCACATAATTTGCAAATAAAAAACCGCTAACAACTCAACACAAAATCTAAAACTAAATAAAACCTACTTCATAAAACTCCAGTAAAAACACACACAATTAAAAACAAAAGGACGTAACAGGGTTCCATACTTTCCGGACAGCGTACACCGGACAGCTGTCCGGGCGAGAATATCAAATTATCCGGACACCCTGCCCGCTCGTCCGTAACTTCGTTATGTAACTGTGCCCAGTTTATTTCTAACCTTTTCTGTTTTATTAAAGAAGTAGAGAAATATTGTGGGAGAGGCTAACATCTGTGACAGCCTAAGTTTTTGATATTTTGGTGACGTACCCTTTTAATTAGAGAAATCTTTGGTTAAGACTAGGCCACGGGTCTTCCCAGTATTTTTTAAGATTATTAAATTAGGTTTGTGGGACAAATTGGTTGTAATTCGTGATTTGCTTCGCTTATAGTACTGCAATTCTTCCATAACTCTTTTCCCAAACTTTTGTACACAGCAAGTCGCTGTGTGTAGCCGAGCTTCGAATGAATCTCAAATTACAAAAATCAATTTTTACTTTATTTTACATCATCAAGAAAGACTCGATTTCGAAGTCAACATCACAGGGGCTAAATTGGAACTGGGCTGGTCATATCGGCCTCAAATAACCACGCAATGGAATTGGAAACGAACTGTCAGAAATCCACAAGGTGGCAGTCCCAGGGGTTGGCGGGATGTACTGGACTCATTTTGAAAGGATTGGCCTACAATCACTATACTTAGAGGATAGACGGAAGGGCCCTGCAGTGGACAACGTAGGCGTATGGTATAGTGTAGTAGTAGTAGAGGTGATATAAAAGCTATGCTAAGCAATCTTAGCACATATATATACACTCGAGAGCAATGAATCCGGGTCACTTAAAGAATCCTAAAAATCTCGGAAACTAAAAATGCTAGGTTAATGCAATAAATTGTATTTAATAGACAATGTAATACTCCTTAAATGAAGGTATTAAAACTTCTTAGTTATTGTAAAGTTATATCATAAAAAAATCAAATTTGTAAAAGGGCCACTTTCGAAGATGGAACTACGAAATTACAGCATTTGGTTTTGCTTTTGTTTGTAATCTGTCATTTATGTGGGTACATAAACCATGTTGATAATGCTCTATATTCATTATTCAAGCTGAAATTATGTCGTTTACGCCTGAAGAATGCACCAGAATACTTACAATGCTGGAAACCGGCCGGAGTCAGCGCGATACAGCCAGGACTGTCGGTGTGTCGCTGTCAACAGTACAAAGAGTTCTCCGACGTTACGAAGAAACTGGTTCTAACCTACGCAGACCAGGAACGGGCAGAACCAGGTGTACCACAGCACGAGAAGACCGATACTTGGTGAACACCATGCTTTGAAATCGCTTTCTCACAGGAACTGAACTCACAAATCAGTTTCGATGCCTCGGAGGAAGTAACCCAAGTGCATGGACAGTAAGACGTCGGCTTGCTGAATCTAACTTAAAACCCCTTAGACCTGCAAACGGCCCTAAACTGGAGCGTGGGCATCGTATTTCAAGACTAAGATATGCCCAGAGCCACGTAAATTGGAGTATTGAAGATTGGTCAAAAGTTATGTTCTCCGACGAATCAAAATTTATGCTCTACAGGCACGATGGAAGACACAGAGTGTATCGAAGACCAGGGGAAAGATTCAAGCAAGCATGCATGGAAGAAAAAGTAGCCTACGGTGGTGGGTCTGTACTTGTGTGGGCCGGAATTTCTTCTGAAAGTCGCACAGAGCTGGTGATCATAGAAAACGGCTCTTTAACTAGCGTAAGATATGTGGAAGAAATCCTCAATGATCACGTTGGTCCATTTATGGTCAATTTAGGTGAGGATGCTATATTTATGCATGACAATGCCCGACCTCATACAGGTAGGATTGTGAATGACTACCTTCAAGAGATGAACATTACTCGTATGGAGTGGCCAGCGCGCAGCCCGGATATCAACCCGATCGAGCATGCTTGGGACGAGCTAGGCAGATGCGTAAAACAACGAAACCCTCCCCCAATCACGCTTCGTGAGCTCAAAATTGCTCTCACAGAGGAATGGGAGAATATTCCCCAAAATCGTATAAGGAACTTGGTGTACAGCATGCCAAACCGCGTAAACGCAGTAATGGAAGCACGAGGAGGCAATACGAAGTATTATAATTCAAGAAAATCGTAATAAAGTTCAAAAATTTCATGTTTCCTATTTTTGTTTTAAGGAGAGATCAGCAGTTTTTTTCTTTATGTAATTTTGTGTTAATAAAATGTATGGCGACTCATATTTTTTTTACTTTCATTTAAGGAGTATTAAATTGTCTATTAAATACAATTTATTGCATTAACCTATCATTTTTAGTTTCCGAGATTTTTAACATTCTTTAAGTGACCCGGATTCATTGCTCTCGAGTGTATTACGTGTTATGTTTGATAAGATAACGTTGCTTAACAGCATATAATATGTGTGTTTATGTATGTAGTCTGTTGCCTTTCATTAAACCGTTGACTGACGCAGCCATGTAATTAATTTCACAATAATTATTACGACGAGAAGCACTCGCAATTCGACGCAATTATAACACATTGAATAACGTCAAAATGTGTGAAACACAACGTTTGACGTCGACGTCGACGTTAACGAGTACCTGACGCATTAAAGTGTCGAACTTTATTAAATTTTGTATGAAAGCTTCATGTTCTGTTGACATGTGGTTCGGTTGTTACTGTTTGACCTTTTAACATGAACCTTGTTTACTATTTCAGTTAGGTTTTTAAACGTAGAAAAGGGAATTGGTTATAAAAATTGTGTATATTGTTCCTGGACGAGTTACTTCGTTAAGTTGTGTGGTAATCGGTTGTCATGGTGTGGGCATATAATGCGGAGGAAAACAGAGTATGGAGACACCAAAAATACGATGGCTGGACTCTGTTAAATATGATATGGCTAGGAAGTGGATGGCTCAAGTTGACGGCTAATACGACACTATGGAAGAAGAAGATACAGGGTGTAACTAGACCCTTAACGAAGCCGTCAATCAAGCGTTATGTACATCAAACTAAGTAACTTTACGCAAAAATTATTGCTGGGAAACGACTTTTTTTTTGGAGTGAAAAATCACCTTTTATTGTGTAGCACTCAATGTAACGCACTTAAAACCTTGTGATTATGGACGGCTTGAATAGTACGGGGTCGTGGAGGTGTTCAAAGTAAAAATCTTACAATGAAAACATGTATTTTAAAAAAAAGTTTGAATTTTCACCCCCAATATCTCCGTGACTAGAAGGTTTATTCCAGGTATGGTCTTAAACAAAAAAACACCCTTTATGCTGCGCCGACTCCTAATAAAGTCGAATATGGGCAGAAGAATGATGGTGGGTTCAAACAAAACCATTACATTATAAGTACAGCTTAATAAACCTACGTACGTACATGTACGTAGTCAATAATCCTTTGTTCTAATAATCCTGAACATCGACGGTGTGAAACCTGTGCTATTGTGAGTGGCCATACAAATAGTTTCCAGGAACACATATACAAAGACTATCGATCCATTCGGGAATACACAATACAATCGATATTTGTACATCTTCTATACAAATAAATAAAATTGAAGTGTCCGTTTTTATAATATCAAAATAACAGCTTTTTGCTGAATGCAAATTATAAAAATATATACGGCACTTATACCAAAAACACATTTTTTACAATTTTTGTAGGTATCTGTCTGTTTGTTCCGGCTAATCTCCGAAACGTCTGTATCGATTTTGACGAGACTTTTCCTGGCATATAGCTGATGTTATGTTATAAGGTCTAACACAGGCTACTTTTATTTTAGAAAGATAAGTACGGTTCCGTGCAAAAAAAATAAAACTTGAAATCTTCTTTAATCAAAATATTAATTATTTACAAACTACAAACTACTGAAATTGTTAACAAACTCCGATTCGCGTACCGAGGGTTCGTATAAACTTGTAGGTATTTTGTCATTAAACTACATCTTTACGGTTTTCAATATTTTTCCTTTAGGTACATGTCCTGTAAAACATTGCTTCTTGCCACATTTCATGATTCTAGGTCAACGGGAAGTACCCTATAGGTTTTGATTCTATTGTGAAATCGCAAAATATGCGACATAAACGGTTATATCTTTTGATCGCGTTTATTTAATCAGCTTGATACACCCACGCGTTCCTAAGAAAAAGGGAAGGGTTCAGTTTTTGCCGACTGAGGTGCGAAACCCTAAAATTATGAAATGAAAAAAAAACACGCAGACAAAGTCACGGGTAAGGGTAACAGCTAGTTACAAATAATGAAGTTAATAAAAACGGCCGCAACAATACCCGTTTTAAAAAGCAGACGTCCAGTCTATGAAACTAGCCAGTCCATCGACTATTCGAAACTTTATCAATGTCCTCCGGCCAAGTTTTCTGATAAAAAAACTTACAATAGACGTATGTAAAAACGGCCCGAGGGTAAGTTATTAGCTCCTCGAAAGTTTGCAACGAACTCGTTACAGTAACGTGTTGCTCAAGACGGGGGAAGTTTTTGTTATGTGAAGTTATATTAGCCTTTTTGGAAAAGGTAGGACGTTTTCCTTTTACCGTTACGTTTACTTAAAAGTACAACATAACGCTTGTAATCTCCAAAGGGTTAGGCAGAGTTGTACCTAATAGTACACCCACATTTCGCCAGTTATGTTTTAAGTCCCATGTAAGACTTGACTTCGTGGCTGCTACTGAGAAATTCCTGATGGCAAAACCCAATAACACTGTGGCTAAAAGTATAACCTACTTTTTTTTTCATGTTGTGGATACTAATTTGATCTGTTACTGTGCTACTATTGTATTGTACTTGACAAAAAATTGAGATATATTGCGAACAATTGAATCTGAAACAACGTAACAACCAACTAGGCTAGGATGAACGATGATGATGAATCGTCTGAGTTTCCTACTGAATTCATGATAAAGCGCGCCATGTCTCTTCCATTCCTATCCTCAATCCTGTATACAACATGTTTTCGACAAGTTTTTAACATTACGTGTAGCTACCGATGGTAATTTTGAAAATGACGCTAAAACAAACAATATTCTCGACCACGTAATAAATGTCGTAGAATTTTAACCCACATGAATCATAATTAGACATTGCTAGATTAACCTATCGAATCTAGCGCCGACTTGCATCTTTTTTCTAATCATCAATAGAATGACCTAAATGTGCATGTTAATGTCAAGCCCTCCCAGTCAAACTTCGAATACAGGCAACATATACCAACCTGCCTACAAGTAAATACATAGGAACCGACATATACTCGTAGTACAGGCGTATGTTGTTTGTGTGTTGTTGATAAAAACCGCAATCCGGATGGCTAACCGCAGAACGCTTCACAGATATCGAATTGGGACCACACGCATTGACCACGTAGTGATCTACATATTTTGGTGATCGCGTAGGTACTACGGATATGTATGACTACACTTATGTAGGCTCCAAAACACAATACAACATAGATATTTGTTGTTCAAAAACAAGGGGAGGTGGAGGTATAGAGGTTCTTGAAACATGAAATGGCCGACATTTATTACATGAGCACTTGCTTCAGTCTTTAATGTCCCCCTGTATATTGTCTCACACTGAAAATAATTATGTCCTAGAAGTGCGCTGGAAGTGCGGGATTTCAGTAAAAAAGATCCAAGAATAATCAGGTGAATTATAGTTCTTCTAAGCCTAAGAATTGTGTTAAATGTAACGGTGAGCACAAATTAAGCAGTTGTCCTCAATTTTTGGCGTTGAGTCATGAATCACGGTTACAATCGCTACCTAAATATAAGATTTGTTTTAATTGTTTGTCTTCAAGACATGACGGTAATAACTGTAAACAAGCAAGTTGCAAAATATGTCGGCGCAAGCACCACACTCTGGTGCATGTCGCAGATCATTCGAAGAAGTCAGACTTGGCTACTACTTCTGCTAACAGTGATGATGCGACCAGTGCTCCTGCCCCGTCAGCTTCTAGTACAGGCTTGTCCCTTTCTGCGAGCGTTGAACGTGGTGACGTAGTGCTATCCACGGCGTTGATTAAGATCATAGGGAAAAACTGTCAGCAATACATTATTCGTGCTGTGCTTGATAGTGGCAGCACATCATGTCTCTTGACTGAAAGAATGTACTATCAACTAGGTTTAACTAATTTTTAATTTCAATAAGTATACTTATAATTTATTAAATTTACCACGAAGAATGCGGGTTGGTAGATCATGTCACATGTCTTCGATTTTTTAGTCATAATTTACGAATGTCACTGTGAACTGTCACTTTAAACCTAATGCGAAAGTTTTTCGCTGGTATCCCATTATCCAGTACACAAAATGTGACTGTAGAATTGATATTGACTATCTTTATTAACATAGACAGGCAGTCGTTCCATGTAAAATGCTGGTATTCAGCTGCATCTGGTTAGACCGGAAGCCGGTTACATTATAGTTGGGAAAAGGCTAGGCAGATGATGATTACTTAACACAAACATAAACTATAGTTCAATTTTATCAATACCGCAAAATGGCGATCACCACAATCGATCATGTATGGTCAGAGCGCAATCCTTTCCACCTACAAAATATTGCTATCTATAAAGCTTTATAAAAAGCCGGTATTATTCATACATTTCCCCGGGCAGAGCTCGTTCACAGTTTATTAAAGGCTCTCAAGGAGCCCTGGGCATAAAATACGACGGCCGATTCTCATCTAGAAATATTTTATATATATAATTTATTTTTTATCTCCCTGCCCTCCGTATTGAATGATCGGAATTTAATATCCAATGTGGAGAGAATGGATATCCGATGATACAATAAAAGAAAGAAAAGCTTTGGGCACGTGTGTATTCTTTTTTCGCTTGACTCACTTTTCTTGGTACAATTCGGTATTTATTTGGTAAAGATTCCGATGTTTCACTTGATGGCAAGTAGTAACTATTTCCTATCGATTCGAGAGATTTAGTCAAGTTGAAGTTATTACTTAAGTTTAATCTATAATATAAAAATGAATCGCAAAATGTGTTGGTAAGCGCATAACTCAACAACGCCTGGACCAATTTGGCCAATTCTTTTTTATAAATTTTCCTTTAAGTTCAAGGATGGTTTTTACGGCGAGAAAAAATTAAAAAATTGCCTGGATAAGTCTAAAACAACACTAGGATACTTTTTTTTTTGGTAGAATTAGGGTAGGAGTAGTGTAGGAGTAGGTTAAGAGTAGGGTAGGAGTAGGGTAGGAGTAGTGTAGGAGTAGGGTAGGAGTAGGGTAGGAGTAGGGTAAGAGTAGGGTAGGAGTAGGGTAGGAGTAGTGTAGGAGTAGGTTAGGAGTAGGGTAGGAGTAGTGTAGGAGTAGGGTAGGAGTAGGGTAGGAGTAGTGTAGGAGTAGGTTAGGAGTAGGGTAAGAGTAGTGCAGGAGTAGGTTAGGAGTAGGGTAGGAGTAGTGTAGGAGTAGGTTAGGAGTAGGGTAGGAGTAGGTTAGGAGTAGGGTAGGAGTAGTGCAGGAGTAGGTTAGGAGTAGGGTAGGAGTAGTGTAGGAGTAGGTTAGGAGTAGGGTAGGAGTAGTGTAGGAGTAGGGTAGGAGTAGGGTAGGAGAAGTGTAGGAGTAGGGTAGGAGTAGTGTAGGAGTAGGGTAGGAGTAGGGTAGCAGTAGTGTAGGAGTAGGGTAGGAGTAGGATAAGAGTAGAGTAGGTTAGGAGTGGGGTAGGAGTAGGGTAGGGTAAGGGGTAGGACACCACGCGAACGAAGTAGCGCTGGGCAGCTAGTTACCTATGAAAACATTTTTATGCAACAGACAACAGTTCCAACTTTAAGCAATTACTAAATTACTACAGGACAAAAATCGTATCGTAAGTAAATACTTTTAATCAAGTAATCAATTTGACTTGTTTATACGGCTGGTAATATCAAGTTTATGTAATTCAATCGTTTTCATCAATCGTGTCCATAGATATTTTTCCCAAAAGAGAATGCTCATGGAAGTATGGAATCCCGTACCATGCTGCATCAAAATCAAACCTTGTTTTTTATAGACTACACTGATCGTATTAACTCCTACAAAAATTATTTTTGAAAAAAAAACCCGCGTTTCAGAATTATTTTATAAAATCGAAACTAACCTAAAAAGTAGGTCTATTTTTTCGACGCTACCAACGACGTATTTTAACACACATACATTACATTATTGCTCTAAAAACAGCGTAATACACTAATATTAGTAAGAATTACGAGTTAAAGTAACATCCACAGTATGCTTGACTGAAACTCGATTTTATTTTAGACCTTTACATTGCCAATAGTCAGTCAGTACAGTACAAATGTCAGATGCCACAGATAAGATAACTATAAACCATAGAGTATAGTAAGTGCTATAAACTAGTCGGGATTTAGGGATGTAATCGATAAATCAAAATCTTTAGGCTGAGAAAATCTATTTTGTTGCAAATAGCAATAAACCAAACTAAATCGATTTGGTGTACTGATCTTACTTAATTGTAATTAATTTTAGAGTCCGCTCGACAGACAAGGGTTTGTTCAATTGAAACGGAACGTCATTTATATTCAGTTGAAACGGAACGTCATATAAAGGGAGTAAAACAATATTCATACTTTTAAACTCGAAAAGTATATTTCCAGTTCAAAAATCAAATCCCCGACGCGTAATGCCGTAAAAAAATATGAAACTAATTACTAGAATATTTTGGTTTTGAGGCGCGAGACTTTTTGGTACCAACTTTGGTCATTGTCCTTTGTCCCAAAATATGATAGCAACGCTGCTTAACGTCAAGGTGGTATGAAACCTGCCAGGGCTGCGGGACTGTTCGAAAGAGATACTGCGGCCCTTGAACACAAAGGGCAAACAAGGAACATGGGTGATGGTGACATGATTTCCCATCCGAAAAAAATAAATAAAAAGGTAGTATGAAATAGTTATGAATATTATACATTTCTTTAAAAAATAATGTAAAAAAACACGCATCGATTTTCCTCTAGCAACTGCACCTACCAAATTTTTTTACTTGAATGTTCAGTAAATCGATTTCAATCACATTCCATTAAAAACCTTTAATTAAAGCCATTTCAGTTTAACGCCTGAACGATTAAGTTTTTCTCGTAAAACCTCAGCGGTGCGATAAAGTTTACTTACTTGTTTAATTTGAAAGCGAAATCGTTTTTGTGAAGCTTTAAAATTGGTTGAAAATGTTTGGCCATTTTGTTAAAAGTCAGTTCGTCAATAAATTGTAAAATGCGAGGAAATAAAAGGCGTAAAACTTATTAAAATAACTCATAAAATTATTTCAATTGCGGATTAATTGGTAGTAGGTTAGCGTTTGCAATGTTAAAAAACAATGCACACAGACATAAATACATAAACGCACTATTTAGAAGATTATTGAACTTATTTTTAGATTCTACCAGTCTAATTACTTAATTCACCAAAAAACAGTAGTGATTATTTTTCAAAGACCTAAAATTGAACATCTTCCGTTCAAGTTAGTTAAACGTCCAAGTTTTATTCAGACATCTCTTATCACGGAGACGTCGCTAAAAGGTACTTCACTTGAAACTTTATCCATAACATCAATCCGCCATTTTACCAAACAGTCTTCTCTTTCCATTGTATTCATTAGCACAGTATAAAGAAAACCAGTAAACCAACATACAAATACATGGGACTCAATCATAACTGTCGTAATGTGGGTGTACTATTATGTATACCTCTGCATAACCCTTTGAGGATTCCAGTTGTGATGTTAACCAACCAACTAGGCCCTTTTTGTGAAACAAACAAGGGTACCAAATAAACTTTTTATCCATTGCACTACTTACGTAAAACGTAACCTTAAAACTTGTGTCATGCGACTGAAGTATGCTTAGATTTCGTGTGAACGCTTTGCATGTGTGTGTGTGTGAGCCGATTTCAACAATTTGTTTATAGTTGAAATACTGTACGTTGATATTATTAATAAGTCTACTGTGTCATTAGGTAGGTACAAAACTTTCTGTAAAACTACAATAAAAGCTGATCTAGCTTGTCTGAATTAAATACATCTTATTCAAATATTTGAATTTTGTTAAGAAGATTCAAGATTTTACTGAATTTAAAACTAAATAGTTCTAAGTTTTAACTCTTAAAGCTTGTAGTTTTAAGAAGTGAATAATATTGTCATGCTTTTTTACCGGCTAGGGCTGTGCTTCTGCTCAACACTGTCTATAGTCAGACGCTGTTTGTAAATAATGATAAGACACTTGCTACAAAACAATATCAAGCCGATATAATAAACTTTACTTAGAACATGCTTTGGCCAAGCATCGTTCCTGTCAATGCTGTTTCAAATGAAAAGATATGATTGTTTTTATTTGCTAGAATTTTAGTACATTAAAGATGAAAATGTCAGAGTAAATCTTTAAAGTTAAATTACTTCTATAATCACCGAATGAAATGATTTGTTTAGAAGCCATTTGAATAATGCCATTTTAAATCGGCAGTATCCTATTGGTAGTTCAAAGAATGGTCTCTACTGAAAGTACCATCATGATCGAAGTCACTGTCGCACAACTTTGAAACTACGAGAGCAAAATAGAGATGAAAATGCAATCATCTTAGCCAGAGCACGTAACGGATGTCAAGACACGGAGGGGCAAAGAACAAGAGCATTTTAAGTGACGTTTCATCATCCTCATCATTATCGCCCTTAGCTTAGCCCTTATCTCATTTTATTTGAGGTCGGCGCAGCATGTCATCTTCTTCCATACTCTTCATCCCAACAGTCACCTCCTTTCTAGCCATGTCATCCTTCTCACAATCCATCCATTGTTTCTTTGGTCTTCCTCTACTCTTACAGCCGTCTACATTCATACTCAACATTTTCCTCACTACATTTGCTAAGTGACGTTTATAAATACCAATTTTGACATGGTATTACAAATTTTTATGTTTACAACAGACGGGACTGTTCCAGAACCCTGTATGTTCAACTAAATACTCGTAGTTCTGCTAAAGCCATGCGTCAAGTTCGTAGTTTTCGGTTGAAAGCGAAATTAAATAATATTTGTATAATTTGTACGGTAGCAAAGTTTTCATAATTCCTACGAAATTTCTTACTTGCTGTTTGAATATTTGCGAAGGTTTTACGTTGCGTGAGTTTTTTGTTTTTGCAAAGTGATTTATGGTAATTGTACACTTATGACAGGGCTTTTTAACGTGGAATGAAAAATGTTGGCTGGTATGGTAATTATAGTCTACTGCGTTTTAGGTATATTATTTCTCCATTGTTTATGGGAGTTCAGTTTAAGAATTTCAAAAAAATTGGAAATAAATATTTTTACGCAAACATTGAATAGCTCCACTGATTCTAACAAAGCCATTTGGTGTTTAATCGATCGTTTATTATGGAAAGGTACCTTCTATCACAAACAAAATACTTAGTTTAATATTGGTATGGTGTGTGGTGATAGACGGCCATAGAGACATGTGAGTAACGAAGTAAGTCCTGTCGGCATCCTAGAGCACGCAACCCCGATAAACCAATTAATTATCTAGGACTCCTGACTTTAGTCCATTTTCAATATATATTCAATTTTATGCGTTCAATGATATTATTATTATCACACGTATGCATACGAATAGAAGAGCTGAGCAAGAGGTCAATAAAGAGGATATCTTGATAATCTTGCCTCAATAAGATTGAGCATATTTTTTTTTTTATGTAATAATTTTATGAATGCTTTTGGAAATAAATAGATTGAAATTTTTTTTTTTTTTAGTTGATTTTATTTTTGGAAAAAATTACATAACATAACATTACGCCTGTAATCCTCGAAGGGTTAGGCAGAGGTGGACCTAATGCGACCTACAGTACATTCACTTTTTTCCAGTTAAGTTTAAGGCTCATGTAATAAAGGTGGAGTCTATTGCCATCAAAAAACCTAAACCAAAAGTGTTTTCTCCTCAAAACACAGATTACTTTCACATTTACGCAACTGCAGCTAGGTTATTAAAAAGTAGTCAAAGAGTCTTCCACCCGACACGACAGCATCCCCGGGGGATCCGAAGTAGAACACAATTTCTCTTAGCCAACCCAATCACGTTTCAGAATCAATAAGTTTGTAGAAACAAGAAATTCATTTTGTTCTTTCCTATCCGATGTTATAAAATGGAAAATGTCAACAGCGGAACGGAGGTTTTAAAGTTACAGGGAGCAATTAAGAATCTTTGATCTTGGATCAAATTTATGGAGTATCTGTAAAGTGCTTTTTGACGAGAGTTGTTGCACTTTTGCTCTTTCAATACTGTTAAGTCAGGGAAATTAATTTATACCAATATACAAAGAGGTAAAATTTGTTTGTAAGTTTGTATGTAGGAGGTAATCTCCGATCTACTACTAATGATCCAATTCCAAAAAAACTTTCACTGGGAGTAAGCTACATTATTCGTGGTTACTGTAGGCTATAAACTATATTTATGTCATGCATATTAATGCATAAATAAATGCTAGTTTTTTTTATTTTTTTTTTATTTATGGCTTTTTTTATTTATTTTTGTATATATTTATAGCTCGACTAATGCCGTGCTATCACAATTTTTTCGAACGAAGTCGCGGGTGAAGTACTAGTTGTTGATAAAATTAACTACCAACTTCACATAACATCACGCCTGTATTTCTCCAAAGGGTTACGCAGAGTTGTGCCTATAATACACATTTTCGTCAGTTATGTTTAAGTGCCATGTAATAAGGACAAGTATTTTGTCACCAACCGGCCCAAATTGAGACTCTTGGCTGTGACTGAGATATTCCTGATAGAAAAACCCAATAACACATTGCCTGTTCCGGTAATCGAACCCAGCAATTCCAGTAGCGTTTACGACCGATTTAAATTATCATTAAAATGACAAAGAGAAAACATAATCAATACGTAGTCGTAGGTACTAAATGAAAGCAAAAATCTTAAAATGAAATCGGAACGTGATGAATTAATTACATTCGAAGCGAAAATTAATTAACAGCGGCCTCATTAATTAACGAAAAAAAGTTCAATTTATAAAAAGTGGCTTGTCAATATGCACAAGTATAATCAGCTTATAGTGTTCCCAATGCTGGGACACACGGCCTCCTCTCTATGAGAGGGAATGGGCTATAATCCAACACGCGGGCCCAGTGCGGGTTGGTAGATGTCACATATCTTCGAATTTTTGGTTCTAGGACATGCCGGTTTCCTCACGATGTTTTCCGTCACCGTTTTTGAGAGCAGTAGTGATGAAATAAATTACACAACAATTGTCAATATGGCTTGTTTGCAATAATGAGAAGCTTCACACGAAACTTAACGTATTCATTAGGTAATCAATCACACTTATCGACGCAGAATTGATTTGAACCGATCACGTTTCATGATAGTTGTCGCATTTAGTTAGGCTCGGTTTTACGGAGATATTGGAGGTCCCAACTAATTCTCAAGTTTTATTTTTAAATACAAGTTTTTAATGTTATACCTTTACTTTAAATACTTCCACGATCCTTGTACTATTCAATGCATTTATGAGCACAATATGCTGTAATGTTTTGAGTGCGTACATTGAACCCTCTTATCCATCTCTTAACGTAAAACGTGATTTTATACCTAAAAAAAAATTACCAACAATATTTTTTGCGTAGAGTGACTTAGTTCGATGAGCTTGGGTGACGGCTTGATGAAGGGTCCGTTGACTCCTTGTATGCTACACAAAGTAAAGCGCCTGCCTGGGATCGAAACTACGACCTACGAACTCGTAAGTCGTAAATTGATTACATAACCAATGTGCTGCGGCCGGCAATACCAACGACGCAGCTTTATGTGTCCCGACTACAACACACCACGAAGGTTGAGGAGATCGTGGAGTATGTCCGAGCGAAGACCACCTGGACCTTGAGGGTTGAGAAGTTGGAGTCGCGCCACAATGCGAATTTCAAGTCGTTTGTGGTGCGAGTTCCGACTCATCATATTGAGACCTTCCTCAAGGAAGAGTTTTGGCCGAAGGGTGTCATGTATCGGCGTTTCCGCGGAAGGCTACCCGACACCACACAGCGCAACACGACGCCGTCACTTCGTGTACAATAATTGCATATATTTGGTTTTTATAAATATGTATGATAGTCTATAATTATGGTATATATTTTATGGGTCTGTGTTACCTGAAATAAATTATACATTATATTATATTATTATAACCCTCAACAAAAAATATTAATAACACGATAATCTAAAACCCCGGCCACATACAAGAAACGTACGGAACAAATATCTAAACAATTCCATTACACCTCGTTCTACGCTCACTAACTCGCTACGAAACTCCGCGTGCGTGCTACAACTGCGTAGCGCTTTGCTACGAGCTACGCCGCCGCCGTAGCCATTAGTTTCCTCACTGATTGGATTGTAGTCAAGTTTCATTGTATTGTTAAGTTTTTTATGATCTATTTATTAGTTTTATTTGTGAAGTGTTTTAAAGTGGATTCGTTTATACGGGCTTGTTTTAAAGTGTTTCTGTACGACATATTTTCTGCACATTTCGTAAAATACCGATTCAATTTGTAAATTGAATCGGTATTTTTCAACATGGCGGGAGACGCTATCGGGAAAAAAATTGTTACTAGTCAAAAAGGTGATCTAAACAAAGTAGGAGATAATTGCGAATGAAACGCAAAAAAGAACATTTAGTTTAGGGTAATGGATTGCATTGCCGGTTCAAAACATAACCTCAACCACGTCACTGTTTCAATTTTGACATGCAAAAGTTTGAAAACTGTGATGATATTGTGTCTGTTAAATATTTCTAGTTTACACATTATACGTTTAAAAATTCTTTTTCAATACACTGAAACTGGTACTTACCGCACTATGATTAGGTTCAACATGCAATGTATTTTCACACACGTGGATTTTTAATATATTTCCGCACACGTGGGGAAATAAAAATTTCCACAGATAACTACTTAATACTAAGTCTAAATGGGTTCAGTGACTATAGTCGGCAGTGATTGTTTTTTTATTAAATTGCGGCAAAGAGATATGTTTTTTTATGGCGTAAATATTTTTTGAGTATCAAAATTGTGTTTATAAATAGATAAACATGATTATTTAAAATAAATTATCATGTTTATTTTTTACTTTTATGAACAAATTAATTATTTATGTTCTAAATTAAAAAATTTTTTTTTTTTTTTCATATTAGGCTTTGCTTCTTCTTCAACCTGACCAAAATCAAAGCGTGGTAAAAAAGCAAGTTTCAATCATAGTTTCCTAATAATTCCTGACAAAAATACTTCCATTCTAATATATTATTTATTTGAAAGTGTATTGAAAAATATCGTTTGATACGCGTTGGGATTTGTTACTGCAGTTCTCGGTTCCATAACACCCTCGCCTGCAGCTCGGTTGTTAATTCCACCTCGAATGCAATAACAAAGTTTCCCCACGTATATCAAAATGTACTGTGTGTGTGTATGTGTGCCCTATTTACATACAGCGAATTGTCCTGTAAGCGGGCCTTGTTTTAATTGCCACATTCACAGAAACTTGAAAAAGCACAGTCATGCCATGAAGTAATTGTACTTAGTGGAAACTCGTGTGAGTTTAGGCTCACACACACGACTTTCCACTAAGTTCAATTACTTTTTACTGTTTTCATTTTTGCAGCAAAAGTTAAAAACTCAAATCATGAAGCACAAACATTGCACGAATTTATTTCTCTGTCAATTCCTACGTGTTAGTGAAGAGTGGCAACATTCAGAATATTACCAGTTTATAGTCAAAGACAACATTGTCAAAACTCACTTGCAGAGCATCGAACACGATAATTTACAGTATGTATGGTAACATTTGAATCGATATTACGTTGAAATTAAGAACATAAACGATATAAAATAAATACTCGCCTCGTTAGTTAGTCTTGGGTTCCATTCCCAGTTCAGGCGAAGTGCTATTCGAAATTTCCATCATCGTTATTTCTCAGTATCATGCTGGAGTCTGGGTTCTTAGCACGTTGATGGCAATAGGCTCGCCCCCTTTTACGTGGGATTTAAACCTACATAGCGAAATTTACTATAGGCACACATCTGTGTGTATGTTATGTAAAATATCGGTACATACATTGAAAATACGAATACCTGCTCAAACAGAAAAAGCACTACCTTTTAGAAATGAGCACGTAGTGATTTTAACTAGGACGCACAAATAGAACTGTACTGAGTTCGAAGTTGTCGCGGTCGAATGCGGACGCCTTGTTTGCAATTTATTTGTAATTTTACCCAAAAATGGTGTTGTAATTCATGGAATATTGACTCGTAATGTTTTCGTGCAACAAATGAACTAAGTGCTAAAGTGGAGTGAACTTTTTCGCTGTTTTTATTCGCGAGAACAATATCGTGCGCGCTAGCAAGGCTGAGGTAAGCTCTTCCTCACCTCGGGGGAAAGAGACAGGCTGCGCGCGACAAATAATTCATCCTTGTCGCACTACAGCGAGAAGTGGAGCGCTCGGCGTTGCATTAAAACATCGACGTATTTTTGATTTGTAACGGCAAAATAATGGCGAAGCAGTGCGGCGCTTGCAACTCAACTATTATAGATAGCTTCTTTATGGAATGCTCAAATGGAAAATGCGGAAGATGGTATGACTTAAAGTGTCTCAAAATTACACTAGATGCTTTTAAGGCATTTACCCTAGCTTACAAGAAGAAATGGGTATGTCCGGAGTGTGTTTGCGCTAATCCAAAACAGGTCAGAGCGGATACCACTAGATTGCATATTACCACGACACCTGACAATGTGAACACCAAGCGAGGGAGCCAGGCCCAATCCTCGCCGACAATTTTAAACGACGTGGATTCCGTGTTACTGGATGAACTCAGGCAGTTAAGGCTGGATATTGTGGCCCGCCTGGACTGTCAGGCAACTGCGATTACGCTCATGCAAGGTCAATTTGCACAAACGAAAAGTGATCTTGATAGATTGGTCGATTTAATGACGGTGATAGAAGGAAAAGTCAATCTTAACTTGGCTCAAAATACCCAACCTCAGGCAAGGTCCACCACCGCTCCACCAACGAAGGAGGCATCGACGAGCTCTTACTCTTCTTTTGCTGAAGCCGTTGGTCAAAATAATCGCAATAAATCTAAAAAAACGGGTAGGCAACCAACCGCCACAATGCAAAATGTAAACATGCGTGGGGCCACGAAATCTACTGTACTTGAAGCACAGACGAGTAATAGTAGCCCACCAGACGCTATTGAACAGTTGGAACATGAGGAAGAAATTGGCTGGACTACCGTACAATATAAAAAACCAAACCGTTTGCCAAAAAATGTGACAATTGGAAGTAATACGGAGATTAAGGGAATAATGGCTATGGAAAGAAAGAAATATCTACATGTGTGGCGTTTACACCCGGAGACCACGCTGGAAACTATGACTAACTACGTTAAAAGTCTGTGCGGACCAGAAGCGCCTGTGAAAATTGAGAAAATCAAACATAGCACACCACGAGATTATTCTTCTTTTCTAATAGGTGTATCTGGAGGGCACTATAACATATTGAATAATGCGGAAGTATGGCCTCTGAACGCGGAATTAAGTGAATGGATTTGGTTTCGTAAACAGCCCAAGGGCCCGTTCCATTAGTAATGGTCTAATTGAAATATATTACCAAAATGTAAGGGGTCTTCGAACCAAGCTGGACAAATTCAGAAACAACCTAGTGTCATCCCACTCCGACTTCTTCGCTATCACTGAGTCGGGCTGCAGTGAGTCCATACAAGACGCGGAAATTGTTCCATTGGGATATAAAATATTAAGATGTGATCGGGCGGATGGTCGGAAGCAAGGCGGCGCGCTCCTCGTGGCCACACACCGGTTCGAGCTGCGACAACTACCTATCTGGGAAGCGTCAATAGACACTTGTGTGTTCGAAATGGTTTGCGCAACGGTACATTTAAATAATCGTTTTTTGTTTGTGTGTTGTGTTATCTATATTCCGCCAAGTAGCTCGGAAAATGATTATTTGTTGTTATTTAAAATAATAGAAAGACTGTGTGATAGATATGGAGAAGTTATTGTGATCGGAGATTTTAATTTGTATTCATGTCCGGTTAATATTAGTAACTATTACGAATGTTTTTTATCATATTGCGAGTTCACTCAAAGTAACACGGTACCCAATTGTTTAGGTCGTCAGTTGGATTTGGTTCTGAGTGCAGGAATTAGCGGAGGAGTGACGGTGGTGGCGGCGGACGAGACGCTGGTCCCTGTCGACTCGCACCACCCGCCACTAGCGATTAGCGTGCGCCCCGCACCCGCCCCCGCCCCGCCGGTGACCCCCGCCGACGCCTGCGGTACTCGCGCTCACTATATTAGACCACAGTGGAATTGGAATAAGGCCGATTTTCAATTGTTATATTTTAGGCTTACTTCCACTGACTGGAGTATATTGTATGGAATGCATGATTTGGAGGAGATGTTGAACTTCTTTTATGATACCATTAATTATACGATAGATGGGTGCGTGCCGCGGAAAAAACTTATTAGTCGAAATTCGCGATACGTATACCCAGTATGGTATACAAGCAGCGATATAATAAAACATATACAGACTAAAGCTAGGCTTCATAAAAAATTTAAAAAATCTAAGTTGAACAGTGACTATCACGAATTTGCGCAGTGTAGAACTCGTATAAAAAAGTTAATAGACATTGCACACTTAGAACATAGAAATAAGATTCAATGTCAATTCGTAAAGGATCCAAAATCGTTTTGGCAGTATATGCGGTCAAAACAAAAAAACAGTAATAAGCACTGTATTATAAAAGACGGTCAACATCTAACGGATGAGGAGTGTGCTGGGCAGTTTGCAGACTTTTTTGAGTCTGTGTACAGCAAGGAGCCACCCCAACTAGACGCGGGCGCGGCGGCGGCGGAGGTCGGCGCGACCAGTGCACGTGTGCATATTGAGACGCTGAGTCTTTCGGAGGTTCAGCAGGCGCTTGGAAGTCTCAAGCCAAAACGTTCGTCTGGCCCAGACGGTATTCCAGCGTTTCTGTTCCGAGACTGTGGGAGGGTACTGGCAGAGCCATTACGTCACATTTTTAATTCATGTTTGGAACAATCGGCGTTCCCTCCTAGGTGGAAGATCACGCGCGTTATTCCGGTCCCCAAAGGAAAATCTGGTCCGGATATCAGTAATTATAGACCGGTAGCTGTACTATCGACGCCTGCTAAAGTACTGGAGTCAGCTATTCAGCGCTCCGTGCAGGGACAAGTGCGCGCGCGTCTAACAGATGCGCAGCATGGGTTCCGGCCGGGATGCAGCACTGCCACTAACCTGCTCAACTTTATGGTGCAGGTGGTACCGTCAGTAGACTCTGGTGCACAGGTAGATGCTGCGTACTTCGATTTTAAAAAGGCCTTCGATACGGTTGATAATGACGTCTTATTAAGGAAACTTGCGAAAATTGGATGTACACAGCCTCTGCTGCAGTTCTTCGCTAACTATATGAAGAATCGTCAGCAGTATGTAGATTACAATGGCTGTGAATCTCGCCCGTATTACACTAGGTCCGGCGTGAGTCAGGGCAGCAATGTAGGGCCTCTCGAGTTTATTATAATGATAAATGACTTACCGGAGGTCGTCAGACATGGGACTTGTTTATTGTTCGCAGATGACCTGAAATTGCTGCTCGAGGTTAGGGATCACTCGGATTGTGAACGCCTGCAGGAGGACATCAACCGAGTGGTCGAGTGGAGCATCGCCAACAAACTTCATTTTAATGTAGCCAAATGCTCGGTGATGTCTTTCACTCGCGCCCGGACTCCTTTGTATTATCAGTACAAGGTAGAGGATGCACCGATCCAACGAGTGTCGCAGGTACGGGACTTAGGGGTAATCTTCACTCAGGAGTTAACCTTCCGTGAGCATATCAATAAGATATGTAAGAAGGCATACCGAAACCTAGGTTTCGTACTCAGGCAGGCTCAGGGGTTTACCAACATCACGACACTCAAGGTGTTGTATGATGCGCTAGTCAGGAGCCACCTTGAGCATAGTGCAGTCATATGGGCTCCTCATGAGGCGAAATATAGTGTCATGCTGGAACGTGTCCAAAATAAGTTCACTAGACACTTGTATTTCAAACTGTATGGGGTATATCCGTTCTACCCATTAATGTACCCTACACTCTTTGTACTGGGTATGGTCGGGTACAACGCGTTAAGGGTGCGACGGGACTTTGCGCTCGCAGCGTATGTAGTCAAGCTGCTGCGTGGCGGGGCGCATAACCCCGGAGTGCTGCGGCACCTGGAACTTTGCGTGCCTGACCGGTACGTGTGGAGGCGGCGACGCGCGCCCTTGCTTGTTGTGCCTGCAGCCAGAACCAACTTACGGGCGAAGACTCCTCTCACTAGAGCTATTCGTGTGGTGAACGAGGTTCACGAGAGGGTTGATGTATTGTGTTGCAACTTGAGTGAATTCGCAAAAGCTGCATTATATGTAATATGTTATTTAGATGTAGGTTAAGATTTAGGATGTAGTATGTAATTTTATAGGATGTAGATTAAGTATTTAGCATGTAAGGCCACTCTATCGCATTGGATCGCAGATCTGTAATGGTAGTTGTAGGTAAGAGTTTGTAAATAAATAAATAAATAAATAAAACTAAACATAATAGGTGAGCACTAACGAGCGCTTGTAGTGCACGCGTTTTTTGTAATACAGCATCCGTACGTGACGTGTGTCGGACGTAGATGTAGGTAAAGCAAGCTTTACATTTGTGTTTGAAACAATATGAATATCTGACACACCTTTTAAAAAGGAATTTCAAGGACTAGGCATCAGTACCTTTAAACTTCATTCAAGAGCTATCAGTGTCATCATTGGTACAGAATGTTGACACTAGCAGGTTTTGAATGCAGTCAGAAGCTTATTTTTATGTTCAAAATGTATAAAGCAAGAAAATGGATCAAGAAGCGCAGCGTAATCATCCTTCTTAAGATAGAGATAAGATCTAGATTAGATTAGATATAAAACTTTAATTTTAACACACATAAATACAGAAATGACGCCTATTTCAAAACAACGACAAACAACCAATTTACCTCACTCCGCTTCTCCTATCCCCCGAACAATTAAGCACGAAAACAGCACAACATCTAAAGCCCTCCCAGACTAAACTAACAAGTTCAAATGTAAATAAACCCTGTTTCTGTCGAGTGTGCGCCCACCCGAGTGTATGTATGTATGTGTTGCGCTCTCAACTCGCGAACTGGGTTATTCGCGTGTATGAATGAATTTTTTTAGCACAAGTCTCGCTGTAATTTACTTTTGTCGCTGTTCAGAATTTTTTGTTGTTTTGGACTGGATTTTGAGGAGTTTTTGTGTTGTAGTGGGGTGGGATGGAAATAATTTGTTTATATGTGGAAAGTTTTGTGAAATGTTTTTTTTAAGTTGGTCTCCTTCATGTTGTTAGGTCAATTTGAGATAAGCGTCTGGTTTATACCTTGGTATTTTTGCATTTTACGAGTAGGGTGGGCTAAAAAAAAGACTTAATACAAACTATAGCAAATAGCTCGATTACTTTTAAGTAATCCAGTGATATGTCAGACGTCTGATTTGTTTCTTGTTGACAAAAATATCGATTTTGATTCAGTGTTCCTCCTGAATGGTTAAAATATTTTTGATGAGATTGAGATTGACTAATAATTTTTTGCATGCTTTCGAATTAATAGGAAACAAGCATCGTTCATTATCCATGTTGAACAATCAAAAGCACCTTTAACAAACTAATTACCATTACAAATAGCTAGCAGCCGTCAACCCTTTCATTGCATGCAACACAAACCTCGAATTATGAACACGAGAGGAAACAGCGCTCCTCCATTCATTACGGAAACTGGTACGAACGTCAATCGACTAATTAGTCGATTTTCGAATAAATGAATAATCGAGTCGAATGCTATTCGAATTCGTTTGCTGAACATCGCAACTCAATATGCCTGAATTCCTTTGATGTGGGTTTCGTTAAAATAATTTGTGGATAAGTAAATGTATGCAAATATTCGGTGTAATATTGTTGACAGCTAGTGTAGAGATATTTTTTTAAATTATTATGTTAACATGGATCTGTCATCATTATCCTATTTTATTTGGAGTCGGCGCAGCATGCTTTCTTCTTGGTCTTCATTTCTTAAGTCGCAGTTACATGACATGGTGCTGCTGAGCCCAACGGTCAGAGCGCTTAGAGAACTGCTCATTATCTGCGAAGAATTTACGCTGGCGCACGCTTGCCCTATAATGTTAAAAATAATGTTAAAAAGAGCGAGTTCATGGTCTTTGAGACCGTCGGCGGTAAGTGTCCAGTGACTGTACTTGCCATTAAGTTGACCGGTCAGGAACGAACACGGGTCTATCAGTTCAATTATCTGGGGCACTACGTTACCGACGACCTTAATGACCAGGCGGCTATTATGGATAGGGAACGTAGGGTGTCTTCTTCTTCTTCTTTCTTCTTCTTTAGGGCGTTGGCAGTCCGGTGTAATATGTTGGCCCGCACGTTTGCACGTTATAGTAAGCAAGTTAAAATAACGATTTTCAAAGCTTATTGCCAAGTTTTCTACACGTGCAGCCTGTGGAACAATTATACTCAGCGGACTATCAGCGGCAGAGCCCTACGGGTCCAGTATAATAATGGATTCTGGTTGTTGATGGGGCTGTCCCATTTCTGCAGTGCATCTAGTATATTCGTGCAGGCAAACGTCGACGACTTTCACGCGATCATTAGGAAGAAATCTGCGTTGTTACTCTGCAGAGTACGGGCCAGCTTCAACCCCATCCTGAAGACTATAGCAGGGAATTTCGACTCCCGGAAATTTTGTAATATTTGTCGCTTTTGTCGTGGATGCATCTCGAACAACAAGCTTGTGTCTAAATAAATAACATAAGCATAGCATATTTTATTTATTTATATAGTCACCCCCTTTTCTAGCCATATCTTCTTTCACTCAGTTCATCTATCGTGGCTTTGGTTTGGTATATCTAGTCTTTAAATACTCAAAAAATCATCACATACCTAGCCTTTTTGCCCGACTGCCAAGGAAGGGTTATGTTTTTCGCGCGTTTCTTGTATGCATGTAACATTCTTTATTACCTCATATCTTCCAAACCGCTGCACGGATTTATTTAACATATCGTTAGATTTGTCTTGGTAACCCAAGTGTGCTTAGATGACGCGAAAAAAAACCAACATGACGACTGTGAGACGCTATAACATCATCAGCCACTTGACCACAAATTATAGCCTTTTTTCCCAACGATGTTGGGGTCGGCTTCCAGTCTAACCGGATGCAGCTGAATACCAGTATTTGACTGATCGAGAAAGTAAAAAAAAAAATCGTAATACTTGAAAAGAGAATTTGCACTTGACCACAAATTATGGGGACAATCAACAGGCTTACAGCATTTTTTATTACCAACATAAAAATAAATACTCATCTACTATGTAATCCCAAGAAACCAGGTGAAAAGTGCCCTCGAAACTTTTTTACAAGCAAAGGTAACATCCATTCCGCCAAGTGCCAAGTCTCGGCAACTCCAATAAAAAAGTAGGCGGCGCGGGAATGCGCGGGAATTGGGAGATATTTTGTAACACGTCAACGAGACGCGGTTCTTCAATTTATGGTTTGAGAGATTACAATGATTTTGGCGGGAATGGTGGTGGCAATTTGTTAAAATTCTGAAGTTATTTTTGTATTTGTTTTGTTTTCGTGTGTGAAATGGTTTATATCTATCACTTTTCTTGAACGATGCAGTTTTCCAAACACTATTCTTTGGTTTTCAAAACCCTGATGAAAGCAGAACATGTTAGCCATTTTTTTTTTTTTTGCTAAAACAACAACGACCAACGACATTGACGTAATATTTGTCAAAGAAAGTGTTCTCAGAGTCCAGGAGACGTCGACGAGAAGTTTTTAATACACCTTTATGAATTTCGTCCGCTGACATTACCCAAAAATGCAGACACCAAACTATTTCATATTTTCATGAAATAACTTGTTTACCAAGACTTCTGCCGTTCCCCACATGCCCAGCATCTGAATGACAAAAGACAACTCGAAGTTGCGACCACGTCTCGTTGCAAGAATTTTAATAAAATGTCGCTCATAATAATGAGCTGGGATAGAGAGCTCAGCCGTATAACTTTTTATTTTGTGTGAAAATGTAAAATGTTTTTAATAAAAATATTTTTGTTGAAAACTTTCGTGTTGTGTGGTGTAGATATTTAATAATGTCTGACGAAGTTATGTTGACAGTACGTGACTTTGTTTGTTTCATTGATTTTTTTGCCATCGACTTCCGAAAGTGAAGTTATTTATAGACGTTTTAGTGTTTTTTTAGAAGTCGGTTTTATTTGCAAGAAAGGTTTTAATTTTACCCTTTTATTTGTACCACACAAATTCTTGTCAAGAAACATTTTTTTACATTGTAACTTCAAGTTATCAAAGAAACATCATGACGTCAACATACGCCAAGTAGAAAAAATACGTATTAAAGCCGCTAACTTATAAACAACTTAAGAAAAGTTAAAAAAAAATATAGGACAACCGCGCGGGCTTTCTCTTCCAAGTGTAAAAAGAATCGCGTAAATCGGCCAAGCAATCACGGAGTAATCGGTGTACCTACTCGTACTTAAGTACATGAAAAAACCGGCCAAGTGCGAGTCGGACTCGCGCACGAAGGGTTCCGTACCATTATCTATAAAAACGGCAAAAAAATCATATCTGTTGTATGGCAGCCCCCTTAATATATTTTTATTTTTTATTTTTAGTATATGTTGTTATAGCGGCAATAGTAATACATCATTTGTGAAAATTTCAGCTTTCTAGCTATCACGGTTTATGAGATACAGCCTGGAGACAGACAGACAGACAGACAGCGAAGTCTTAGTAATAGGGTCCCGTTTTACCCTTTGGGTACGGAACCCTAAAAAGATGCTGGCGGAATACATAACCTCCTCCTTCTTTAGAAGTCGCTTAAAAAACTAATGCACGTTTTCAGTAATACAAAGCGACTCCTGAATATTTTAGCACAATTGGAACTTCACTTTTATTTCTGTTTTACTCAAAGTTCAGCACGGCCCTTTTCAATATAAGACGTGACGATTTTATTCTAAACTAACAAAAAACATTTAAATAAGGGCTTCAAACATTAAAATTCCGTTTTATAATTAACTTCCCGTGAACCTGTGAAAAATGGTGACTTGTGTCACTTTTCTCAAGAATAATGGAACTTATTTTAAACGAAAAAAGCCCTTACTGGTATTTTTGTCATTTACTATATATTTAAACACTACTAGCTGTTGCCCGCGACTTCATCTACGTGTATTTTTATTCAATGTCTTTTTTTATTACAAAAATCAATAGTAGCTTTGTCTTTCTACAGATCTCAAGCTACCTATTGTCAAATTACATATCGATTGGTTCATTAGTTTAGACGTAATTAGTACAGAGACAGAATCATTTTCGAGTTTCTGTGGAGTAAGTATGTTAGAAAGGTAGGACTTGAACATATCTCGCGAAATGTGAATGTACAGCCGCCAGCAGGTCAACCTACCCGAAACTGTCAGATTTTCTCAACCAACCTTGAACCTAATGCTTTAGAGATAAAGTTGAAAATCTATTAAAGAATTTCGACAGATTGTAATACCTTGTTGTGCTGGCGTCTATACGTTGACCTCTACCTAAACCTCTAGGGATTACATCATTACAGGCATGATGTTATATTATTGTAAGTGTATGTATTACAGATGGTTATTAAATGATTGTTACAGACTTGAAAAACATTGTAATGTATCTCTTTTTCTCACTGAAACATAATATCGCCTTCCTCACATTTGTTGAACAGCTTGTCCTACATCGTTGTCTCACAATATCTAACGTTATGACAGCCCCAACGTGAGGACTTGACTTGTCACATTCAACTTGAGTACAAATATGTTGTCTGTGGTCTTGTAACGTTGTAATAAGAGCTATTTAAGTTTGCTTGTAGCTAAAAATGTTGCGATGTTATGGTAGTATTGTCTTGTATAAGTTTGGAGTTCAGGGTTTTTGTTGTTTTGAGAAATATGTACGAGTCCACATATTTGTAGGGCACTGCTGAAAATGTATTTGTACATATAACAATATATCGCAAATAAAAGGTTAAAGAGACAAATCTGTAGGTCTATAATAATATTTATATCTTTATAATATCTTTTTCCGTATTAAAATCCAAAAATGGTGACAATATCAATATGTTTGTAAAGTGTTCAAAAATTAAAATACCTGAAATAGGTACCTACTTCTATTTAGGAAAACCCTAACATTTTACGAACCTTAGGTAACAGGAACATTCATATAAGTCAATTTTCAAATTTAATTTTATCTTACTACCCGAAAATACATAATATTTAAATACGGTTTGTTTTTGGTAAGGAACTAGCTTACTAATAAGTATATACTTACAGGCTTATATACATACTAACTTATAAACCCACAGTGAATAAAACCATAGCGAGATCTAAATCGATCCTAGCGCCATCTACATTGAAGAGGTGTCAACTTAAAACAACGTCTTTGATTTTTCACGAGTTTTTTTTTGGTAAGCTTGGGTGTTTGATTTTGTATGTGTATTGTTTATTATATTAAAATAGGTAAGTAAGGATCGTAGTACGTAGGTAAGCCGTGAATTTATGTATGCACGTAAATAAAATTAATCAACATAATTAGTTAATTAACACTGAACATCTTCAAGGTAAACAGTAAATAGTTTACCCCTAACTCAGCACTTTAGAAGGCAATGTGTCAAGTTAATGTTGCTCCCCGGTTAATTGCCGATTGCCGGCACCCACGTTATTGCTCAGCAGGCTAATTTATTGCCCCAGACAAGAAATATTGCCGTTTTTGTACAGATAAGTCGATGTTTGACTGAAGTGTGAGTTATTGCTTCATTTGACGGTAGTTTATCGTCGCACCTTAAATTTTAAATTAGGTAATTTATTATTTTGTAAACTTGCTGGCTTTATTAAAATCTATCTATCATGAAGTGTCTCGAAAGAAGGGAATTCTAAATGCATTCAATCAAACTGTTCCGAACAGATGATATCTGGGGGGTTACTAAGTAATTCCAATGTGGGAAAGAGATGGCGCTAGACGAACTGTATAGGTCTGTCTCTTTCCCACACAGGAATTACTCCTGCTTTAAAACGTCGCGTCGTGGTAGCGTATTTCCCTTTCCGTGTTCAACTGGCGACACCGGTCTCGCGAAATCCACACGCTTTTGTTTTACTACGGAATCCTACGATCCCGTGTTCAATTCGCGTCAACTGAGCACGCCTTTGTGATCAAGTGGCGCTGGGTAAGGTTTAGCGGGGCTCCGTCGACCTGCTGACGGAAACGCTAACCCTAGACGATCGACGTCAGGGGCACCCCGAGGTTCGGTTAGTTAGGTTCCTGTAAACCCTGCAGACAGAAATAGGAGCCCCGCGCAGCGGGGATCCGTCGACCTAACCCTAACGCTAACCCTAGACGATCGACGTCAGGGGCACCCCGAGGTTCGGTTAGTTAGGTTCCTGTAAACCCTGCAGACAGAAATAGGAGCCCCGCGCAGCGGGGATCCGTCGACCTAACCCTAACGCTAACCCTAGACGATCGACGTCAGGGGCACCCCGAGGTTCGGTTAGTTAGGTTCCTGTAAACCCTGCAGACAGAAAAAGGAGCCCCGCGCAGCGGGGCTCCGTCGTCCTGCTGACGGAAACTAGATATAATTTAAAATTATATCTAGTAGACAGGTTAAAAAACCGTGTTCAATTCAATTACACACTGTTTTGTAAAACTTCTTTTAATGTTGCTTAATCGCAAAAGCGTGCTCAGTTGACGCGAATTGAACACGGGATCGTAGGATTCCGTAGTAAAACAAAAGCGTGTGGATTTCGCGAGACCGGTGTCGCCAGTTGAACACGGAAAGGGAAACACGCGTCGTGGTAGGCCCCCCTGGTAATCGGTTTAATAAAAATCTTAAATTCACTCGCCGTCAGACCACGTACAGCCTAAATGTAAACCTTAAACTGGCTCTAGAAGACTTCCCCAGGGCTACGGGACTGTTCGAAAGAGATACCGCGGCCCTGGAACACAAAGGGCAAAAGCAGGAACATGGATGGGTTTTAGTCAGTAAAAGTCTGACACTCCCTTCCGCTCCGCTCAGAGCGGGAGGAGTCATTTGATGATTTCCCAACCCAAAAAAAAGGGTCTAGAAGACTGAGTACATTTGTATGAAAAATACATTCCCTAAGTAAAATAGACGATGACACTTTATATGGACGTTCGTAATATTTGCTGATGGAAATGCCATCATGGCTTGCGATGGGCTGTCTTTATCAGTTTATATTTTTGTTAGCCTGAACAGTCCCACTCCTGGGCAAAGGCCTACCCCATTCTTTCCACTTTTCTCGATGTTGCGCCTCTCCTCGCCAATTAACGAGAAAGCCATCCAAAGCGTTCCGTCATCTTCTCCTCGGTCTACCGCGACCCCGTCTAACTGTCTCAGGGCTCCAGTTTTGCATTTGCATTCGGCAGACATGCGCCCAGGCCCATTTTAGTTTAACAGCTTTATGAGCTACGTCAGCAATTTGAGTTCTGGAGCGCAGTGAGGTATTTCTAAGTCGATCTGTAAGTTTAACGTTAAGTACTGCGCTCCATTGCCCGATATCAAACCTTGAAAACATTCTATAATACATTATGTCTTGTTATTTAGGTACTTAGTTACATCTGCTTCTTGTTGTTGCATGAATGCTTATAGTTTACCAGTAGATACTAATTTATTTATACATCCGTAACAGAACGCTTCAAACATCAATACTTGGATGATGTTTGTGCAAATAATATCTGGGCCGCACACGGTGCAGGTATGGGAGCAGTAAGATCACTGTCAGAGATAGATGTGTTAACACACACCTTTTTCCATTGGGGTACGTAGAAACTATAGAACGCCTGCTACGATGCTTCTTTTGTCTCGTCCACGTATATGAGTTTGTGAGATAGTTATATTAGATAACTAGCTGTTTCCCGCGGATTCGTTCGCGTGGTAATTTGGTGAGCAAGAGCGAGATAAAAATATCTCATGTGCATCCTATGTGCTATTCCAGACTATAATTTATTTCTGAGCCAAATTTCATCCAGATCGGTTCAGCTGTTTTGGCGTGATTGAGTAACAAACATCCATCCATCCATCCAAACTTTCTCATTCATATTATTAGTTTAGATAACATTGATAAATGATTGCGATTCTGTATTAGCTATGTAGTCGAGAGATTTCTTCAAGCACAATAAATTATACTCACTCAATAAAAAACTTTAGTTGGTTAGTTTTACTTTCTCGATTAGCACCACTTAGTACATCATAGGTAAATACATTTTCTAATAATCTACGAAAACAAATCAACCATTATTATGGTCTAGAACCAAATGGTGGGTCTAGCTCTAGATGGTCCATAAACCGGTTTATCTATTCAACACTTTCTCGCTATTTATGTATTATGTCAGTTATCCAGTTAAGTATATATTCTTTGCCCATGACTTAAATAACAATTACGAATTTAACCCACTGCATTGATGGAGTAGCTTAAACTTAAACCAACCATCTATATTATATCAAAGAGCATGACCGGCACTTCTGCTTACCCCGCCCAGTGACTAACAATAAGTGTGTGCATACGAGGCACCGTTTCCGGCGGATATTAAACGTCAAGAGGTGAACAAACATGCATCGCTCCACTCAGCTGTTTGTTTTGTATTATTTTGTGACTATTTGTCGTGGTAGCTGTTTAATTTGTATGGTGAGGGGTCATGTAATGGTGTGATTAGCGTCTTTCAAAATAATAACAGCCGCATGGGACGATCTTCAAGGTTAAGCAGCACTTGCCAAATTCGGTCCGTGGATGGGTGACCATCCATTGTCTCCGTGTCTCGGAAAGCACGATAAGCCTTTATTCCGGATTTTCATTTGCAGAACGTCGCAGATCTGGGTGTCAAGGTGTTTCATTACTTGGTTGGTTGGAAATTTATGAAAATTTTCAGTTTTATTCCACTAATAAAATAAAAAGAGTCCAATCCAATTTTCACATTTTTTTTTTCATTTTATTTTTGCACCGTACACATAGCACACAATGCCTAACAGATTGTATGACACAAAATATAAAAAGTACGTTATGTGTTTCTCGGAATTCCACTTTTATTATTTCTGTTCATTATTCTAAAAATACGCGAGCACATCAATTGCTGAAAAAACGTACACACCTCTTCAAATGAAAATTCAAATTCAATAATCAAATATTCGACTCCCTAACAGTTCACCCGATCCAGTCCAAACCGCCTCAAATCTGTTTACAGCCAGTTCACACGAGATATAAACCAGTTTAACGTACGAAAAAGGTTTTACACAGTCTTATAAAGTTCTCCGGGAAACTTTACATGCGAAGTTAAAAATGTACCTAGTTTATGAACAAGTTGAAATTTACTAAGTTTCAAGAGGAAACTTGCGAATTGAAAAGCTCAGCTTCTATGCTTAAAAGGGAGTTTAATTTATACTTGTAAGCTAGTACGCTGTACTAAACGTAAAGTAAAAATGAATTAAGCGAAACACCGTTTGATGCGAAAGAGATTTCGATTTATTTTTGCAGCTAAAAATAATTCCGATTTGATTGAACGGAATGGGTGCCAGTGGAACTGACATTTAAAACTTCCTTGGAAATCGTCATTTCGCTTTTATAAATTAAATAAAGTATAGGTAGTTGCACATGGATATTTCAGCGAATGGTCTTAATCTGAACAAGCGCCGCCATCTTAATTTTAAAATACATATAATGTCTACAGACGCAAATGAATACCAAATACTTCTGTTCTGCACTTCTGTCAACGTCATTGAGGCGCTAAAAGATCAAAAAAATCAAAAACAAAGCATTTATTTCAAGTAGGCCAGTTACAGGCACTTTTGAATTGTCGACATAAAGATAAAAAATGAAATGTAGCTACAGTCCCAGTCACATGGCATAAAAACTGTGAAAGTACTGTAGTTGCCCATTCCCTAATGTTGATCTCTATGGAGAAGAACGGGCAAGAAACTCCATGGATACTCTTTTAAATTGACGATTTTTTTAATTGATCCTTGTAATAATAAAGCCTAAGCAAATAAATTAGAAACACTTCTGCTATTTGCAAAAAAAAAAACATTCAATTTATAACGTTAATTTCATTCAAACGAGCAACATAAGCACACACATTATTTACCCAATCATCTTTATTTCCTCTGTTCGAAACTTGAAGAAAAATGAAAGAAAATGTCTCGTGATATCAGACGTTCTTGTGACAGCCTGAATTTGTATTTAAATAATGTCATTATTTATCACTGAACGCGCGCCGGAAATTACTTTACTTATGTATACATAACATTATGATGGTTTTCCCCGACAGGTTACGTAGAGGTGTACATATAGTATTACATACACTAGATAAATGTTATAACGGGCAAGCCTATTACCATCAACCGGGTCCAAATCCTCTGGGCAAATCCTGACTGAAAAACCAATTACCACTTTGCCCCACCTGGAAATCGAAACCGAGACGTCATGATCACCAATACTTGCGACTATAGACCATAGAGGTATCTGTAACAATTCAGATACCTAGTGTTTTGACACTTGCTTCTAGTTTATCTCTATAATGTTAACTTTAACAGCCACAGAGATTAAATTGGTGTACCATTACCAAACCAATAGCGGAATATACCAGAATTTATATTATTTGTTTTCTTTTATACGCTGTAGGAGGTCATAGCAACAAGGCGCCCGCGCTTTCTTGGAAGCGAGCGTATGTAGGTACAAACCGCTCGCCGCTGCACGCTGCGGGCGTCGCGCACGCGCCAGTCCGGCTCGCATCGCTGTCGCATACGGTCACGTTTTTGCAATGTTCTACCGTACCTACTGTTCTGAGGTTTTTATTTATCTAGTCTGTATAACTGTAATATCTGTGACATTAAACATTATTTGTGCACAATGTATCATCTATTCGATTCAATTCGTTACCTGCCCCACTACAACGCCCTTTATTTGCCTTTAAACCAGGAATCGTAAAATACTACGTATATAAAGTTATATTTGCCTTATTATTACGGCACTTGAAGATCTTGGCAAGTACTCAAGGATGTCTAAAGTGGCTTTTCGTGGTCGGACCACTTTAGATAATGATTTTCGTGGACACGTGTCTTCTTGTACGAAAACTTTTGATCCGCAGGTCATTTTGGTTGATATTTTAGAGGAAAAGTCGGTGAAATCAGATAAGGCTTAATATAACAGATAAAGATTCAGGCTCGGCATAAGATTATCAGAAAAAAATAAAGGAAATTGTTTAGTTCCACACGGATTAAATGCAAAACATAATTAAAACGGAACAATGTAAAAACCAACATACAGCAACCCGCACTAGGCCCATGAGGAGGCTAGTGTCCCAACAGTGGGAACATTATGAGCCCAGTTTCAAAAGATGTTAAAACAAATTATTATCAAGAGAGAGATAACTCAGCATTGCAAAGCTGCTTAGACAAAGTTACAGACTATTAGCGATATCGATGATGGAAAAACAACAACATTTTAACAATTAAAAACAGGCCAAGCCAAGTGCGAGTCCGACTCGCGCATGAAGGGTTCCTTACCGTCGTAGTAGAGGAGCCCCTGCCGCTATAACAACAAATAATAAAAATAAATTAAAAATAAATTTATTTTTATTATTTTTTGTTATAGCGGCAACAGAAACACACATTCTGTGAAAATTTCAACTGTCCACCTATTACGGATCATGAGATACACAGCCCGCTGACACACAGAAGACGGACAACGTAGGCTTAGTAATAGGATCCCGTTGGTTACCCTTCGGATAAGGAACCCTAAAACGATGAAATAAACCATAAAACACCTTTCAAACGAAAAAAACTTAAACAAAATCGGTGTTCAAGAGCTATTATACCACAAAACCCTTGTTTTGGTCGGGGAAAAAATATAAGGATTGGATTCATAAAAGCTACCGAAAAGCCAATCGTGACGAAAATTGTTTTAGGAATTTGGAGCAAATGCCGCTCGTTTAGGTCTGACATACTTTTAGGATTTTTTATTCAAATACATGATATATTATGTATGTACAGACGCCAGCACATCTTCAGGCTTCTGTATTATGTACATACCTATATGTACCTAACCCCCTTGACCTAAGTAAGAATCTACACAAGCCCCACATAAACCCCTAAATCTCTGCAATACAGTGGAATCTCCACAGAACTCAGTATTCATGCCCTACGTTAAGATAGGCCGTCTGCGTGACACGGGTGCTATCGTCTGGCGAGTAAAAAGGGTTAGTTACTCACATATTGTGTAGTTTTTATTTATGTAGGTCTGTACTGTTTTTAGGAATAGGGTTTTATTAGTTCAATATGTATGGAGTGGAGGCTTGATACAAGGTATTTTTTTTTAAAAGGGTTAGAAAGTTTGTAGTTATTTTGATTAAAATAATTTGGATGTGTAACTTTGTTTTTAAAAATATAGGGTGGAAGGGACACCGACGCGAAAACGGTTACCACGTTTTCAGTACATCATTCTGAGCACGTAGAAATTATTCATCGGATATTTTAAAAAAAATCAGCAGTTCCATACATTTTGACCGTGTAGGTATTGCACTTTTGTAGGAAACAGCTGTTTTTTTTTTAATAAACGACGAAAAAATGATGTACTGAATACGTGGTAACCGTTTTCGCGTCGGTGTAATTCTGAATCAGATGCATGCATTTTTTGTAATAGTTTACTGTAAAGTAAGTCTTGCACTCTATTGTAACAAGTACCTACAAACTTGGCTTAACCTTTTTCGCAATTTACACCACGAAAACGCAGGTATTGTACGTAAAACTTGGGATTTTCGTCGGCCCTCCATACAATTCGACCCTACAAATGAAAATACCATCTCACCGGTATGCAGACAGATTTAAATCAAAGCCTACGGTCAAGTGTGGCAACTACATGTCGGCACAACACAAATGAATTGGCTTACAGAATGACATATTTTAGAAGTTTCATCGGGAAAAGACGAACACATCCACTAACTTGTGTGACGAACCTCTGCGAGAATGTTTGACGGAGGTATGAGTGGGAGCGATCTATATACATCTAAAAAACTGCTTCAATTGTTTCGATAATTTCGTTGCATAGTTGCTCCACATAGCTAAATTTTGTACCTATACCCAGCAATATGGCACCGTATAACAACTTTATTTACCGTGCCGTTATGTTTAGCCAATAAAGCTCGTAATTTACTAATTTATGTTGGAAGAGTATTTAGGTCTTTAACCGTAGTAGTACAGCTGCAGTAGTAAGCACACCATATGATGTCGTCTGATTTTCGTTTTGGTCAAGTACATCGATAAATGATGGAACCTCTGAGTTGTGGCGTGCTATCTCACACAGATTCGACCACAGACATTAGGGCTTGGGGAGGCGACTGCCTCTCAAATTAGTTTCGAATAGTTCCGCTGTTAGTCAAATTTAGACTACATGGAGAGGGTTTAAGTCATCTGTGGAGTACCATTTTCGGGGCTAGGTATTTAGACTGGTATTATACTGGAATATTTGACGTTCCCGACTGAGGTTTGAGTTTAGAAGCATTTATGTTGGAGCACTTAGCAGAGAGTCTACACAATTTGAACAAAATTCATTTAGAAGCAAAATAAGATAGCCAAACATATATTTTAGAATACAGTTCAAGACACAGGGATCTTTCTCGATCGGTAGTTTTTCAGTTGCTACAGCTGAAAACGGTGATAAGACTAAGCCAAAAAAAAAAGAATGGCGAATCCTGAATCTCTACTTTAAATATGTTATATAAATAATTAATTTCCTCATCAATAAATTGAAATATAAAGGAATAATCATACTACAGGAAATCAAGTCAAGGGAATTATTATGGTCAAGTTTTGTATTTAGGTACTACTAAAAATCTGTTCTGTATCCCCGCCATATTTCCTTGAAGGCAGGGCGCTACCGAGGCAGTCCTGAGACTCCGTAATTAAGTTGCCTTCTAATTACCGAGGTGGTAGCTTAATGAGGCCCCAAGCTACAACCTACACACGATCAGAAAAACTCACGCTGAATAGATTACAAGTAAATTTCTTGTCGTTTTGTTGGGAATGGCAAGGTTAACATGCAAGTTTACTACATAATTTACGAGCCTTATACAATCTGTGTTATTAAGTGACTGCCTTGATGGTTTAGTAGTTGTAAGCGGTGCTGATGAGCGTGAGGCATTAGCTTCGATTCTAATGTCGGCTTAAGTGTTATAGGGTTTATTCATCAGGTTTTTTTCTATAACAGCCCTTATTCTGGATTCGTGCCCGACAAAATGTAGGTGTACTTTACAATTAAAGATGACGTGAATATGAAAGAAAGGCAGTTTATGTACATTATTCTCTTCACGTTTATCAATAGTGCATACTGTCATGTGTATATTACATTATTATATATTATTATATAGCAAAGCGCCAAACCTATAAGTTGAATTAATTCCGATAAAATGTATGTACTACCGACTTCACTGACGTTCTACCACTTTTGACCCTTATGCCCTAAGTAATAAGGTTGAAAAGTAGCTTACAAAGTCAAGTTTAGCTCCTGTTGAGAGAAATAGAATTGATTCCAGTCACCCATTCGAAAGGTAGTTTCCTAAGGAGACGAATGGACGAAAAACTCCATCGGTACTCTTTTGTAATATTACTTTAAAACACTCTTAAGATCAATGATTTATTTTAAAGTTTCCAGCACACGTGCACTATACACTTCAAAATAAGTCTAGCATCATCTCGTAAAGGTAGCCATATATTACCACAGCCCCCCACCTGGTCCATTACAATCTAAGCGCACATTACACAGATTAAACAATTTTAATGCGTTGAAACGACGTGCTGTCTGCTGAAGCTGAAAGCTGCACTACATTATTTTAGTCTGTATTGCATAAAGCAAGTATATGTGGCCTGTAATTATTGTGTAGCTTAGGGTTAATGCTTTTACTGACAGAGAAGACAACTGGGAGTTGCTCACTGTGCAAGCTCACTTACTGTGTTCCAGCCCATCTGTTTAATAAATAAACTATGAATTAAGTGCCGTTTCGACTGGTTAGAAACCGAAAGTTTGACAATTAGTCTTAGGGTCTCCTATTCCTATGGTTAGATAGAAAGTCTCTTCATGTAGAATACTGGTACTGAGTTGCACCCGGTTAGACTGGAAAACTACCACAACAGCTGGAAAAAGGCAAGGCAGAGGATGACGATAATGATACATTGATCAGTAAGGTTGTTAAGTCAAAATCTGTCCATAAAAAGTACAGTGAAACATTAACAGTGGCCATAGTAAATGCCCACATAAACGTATAGCACCCTACACCATTACTTCAAGGAACGCTGTGTCATAGACTGACAAAACTGTTAAATAATTATGCCCAGTAATTCTCTGCCTTTCAAAAAATGAACCAAGCCTCTTCTCATAACGTAACATCACGCCTGTAATCCCCGAAGGCTTAGGCAGAGGTGTACCTAATAGTACACCCACATTTCCCCAATTATGTTCAAGTCCCATGTAATAGGGGGCGAGCCGATTGCCATCAACCGGGCAAAAGTTCAGACTCCGTGGCTGCTACTGAGAAATTTCTCATAGAAAAACCCAATAACATTTTGCCCGACCCGGGAATTGATCTCAGGACCTCATGCTCAGCAGTAGCACTTGCGACCATTAGACCAAGGAGGCAGTTCTCTTCGCATGATGCACTAAAACAGCAGCAAATAATTCGTGAAGCATCCCCGAAGCAGATATCATGAGCAGTTTACAATGCCTCCATCATCGTAGTGAGAGCAGTGGCGAAGAAGCGCCTGCCTGATTCCAAACCTACCACTCGTATAATTATATGCCTAGCCTTTTCCCAACTATGTTGGGGTCGGCTTCCAGTCTAACCGGATGCAGCTGAATACCAGTATTTTACATGGAGCGACTGCCTATCTGACCTCCACAACCCAGTTAGCCCTAGGTGATACCATACCCCTTCGTAAGACTGGTTGTCAGACTTTCGGGTCACTGACTACCTGTAACGACTGTCAAAGATCTACTAATGACAGCCGGGACCAACGGCTTAACGTGCTTTCCGAGGCACGGAGGAAACACGGTATGTAATGGGTGGTCACCCATCCACGGATCAACCTAGGTAAGCACGGCTTAATCTAAAGATCGACCCGAGCGGCTGTTCTTATTTAGCCACGAGCTCCTACCACTCGTATGTCTGACACTAATACATTAATCTAGCAATTTACAACCCATACTTTAGTTTTATATCAGAACACTAGCAAACAATATCGTGCCTATTTACGCGAAGCATTCCCGAGGCTGGCGTCAATAAAACGTCAGATCCACGCTTCGTATAAATCGAGCTACAAATTAACATAAGTCGGAGTGTGGATGACTTTAATTGATTTATAACCAGTTTACAGCTCGCGTCGGAAATGGGTGTTGAAATTAATGCTGTTAGGTAGTAACATCCTTAGGGAAATGCCAGAGACACCGGCGTAGAGTGCGCAGCTCAATAAGCAGGAGTTACGTTAGCCCCAGCTAGATAGACCATTGACCTTAAAAAAACCGGCCAAGTGCGAGTCGGACTCGCGCATGAAGGGTTTCGTAGCATCGTAGTAGGGGAGCCCCCTTTAATTTTATTATTTGTTGTCATAGCGGCAACAGAAATACGAATTCTGTGAAAATTTCAACAGTCTACCTATTTCGGAACATGAGATACAGCCCGCTGATAGACAGACGCATTGTATATTGTGGCGCAGATTGGGACAAGCCTACCTAATCCAGTAGCGGACTGTAACGTTGCACTGAAAGTAAAACTATCACCTGCCTAGCCTTTTCCCAACTTTATTGGGGTTGGCTTCCAGTCTTACCGGATGCGGCTGAATTACAGTATTTTACATGGAGCGACTGCCTATCTGACCCCCACAACACAGTTAGAACTGGGTAATACGGTACCCTTTGGTAAGACTGGTTGTCAGACTATCGGACCACTGACCACCTGTAACAACTGTCAAAGATCTACAAATGACAGCCGGGAGCAACGGTTTAACATGCTTTCCGAGGCACGGAGGAAACTCGGTATGTATACAGGGTTATTTGTAAAACACCAGTAACCTCTTGAGAGGTCATTGTACTCATCATTATGAACAACTTTTACTATGGGACCAAACCTGAAATCGCGAAAAAAAAATCAGCTGTTCCATACATTTTGACGAGTTAATCGATCATAAATGTAGGGAACAGCTGATTTTTTTTTCGCGATTTCAGATTTGGTCCCATAGTAAAAGTTGTTCATAATGATGAGTACAATGACCTCTTAAGAGGTTACTGGTGTTTTACAAATAACCCTGTATACTCTCATATCCAGAAAAAAAACCGTTTTCTCTATTTTCACCCGAGCTAAGTTCCGTCCCCTAGGTACTTTTCATAAAAATGAGCACAGCACATATTTGTTTTATATTAAATGGGCCTACTCTTGACCTCAATCTTGTCCTGATGACAGAGAAGAGGTCGACGATGGAACGTGCTAACCCAAAAGAAGCCTATTAAGTCGCGATTTAAATCGATTGGGGCCATATGAACTTGGGAACTCCGATGCAGACAGGCAATTCCACTCCTAGGTGCTATTTTCAAAGCGTATTCTGTGTCAATTATTCAAGATAAGTTGGTGGCAGTATTGTGGTTCAAATAATGAATCTGTCTCATTATTTTCCTTGTCTGTCATTAAGAATTCTGAGCAACGAACAAAGGAGGAATTGTTTTGAAATCGGCTTTTATGTGACACCTTAGAAAAAACAAGTTTTTCAGCGGCTTCAGCCGACTTAGCCAGGGAAAAGTATTTTTCTTCTTTGAATGGCGTTGTTTTCGCACCTCGGGACTTAAGATAAGAAAATTCAAGAGACTGAAACGACTTTTTCTTTCTTATCACACTATTAGTGAATACAGACTACTTTTCTGTCTGCATGTTTAAAAAGCTGAGGCCCTAGCCCGACGGACCTGTGGATGGTGAGTAATGGACTAGCTCGCCGTTTGTCCGTCCTATGACGAATTGACGACAGGCCGTGTCGACGGCGCGTTCGTGTTCCACGCGCGCCTTAAAGAGATGTCAGTGGCAAATCGGAAGGGGTCCGTAAGGGCCGATGCTTGCCGGGGCTGCGGGAAGGTTCGAAAGAGATACCGCGGCCCTGGAACACAAAGGGCTAAGAAGAAACATGGATGGGTTTTAGTCAGTACAAGTCTGACATTCCCTTCCGCTCCGCCCAGAGCGGGAGGGGTCATTTGATGATTTCTCATCCGATATAAAACAAAAAAAGGCCCTAGCCCGAACGCACGGTGTAAAGGTAACGTAAATACGCCGATTTTTTAATCACAAATACAATTATCCTTCCATTTTACATTTATTATTGTTTGCAACAAACATACTCTGTATCGTCCATAGATATGAATAAATTTTAAAAATT
Source organism: Eurois occulta (assembly GCA_950022335.1). Taxonomy (NCBI): domain Eukaryota; kingdom Metazoa; phylum Arthropoda; class Insecta; order Lepidoptera; family Noctuidae; genus Eurois; species Eurois occulta. Next base: position 1,408,211 of record OX465482.1, read on the forward strand.
ATGAAAGTATTATTTGTGAAACGATATAATTTAAAAATTGATGTATTTACGTTACGTTTACATCGCGCACTCTAGCTAGGGCTTCTGAACTATTTTGAAAAGGCAGGCATAAATTGTAAACCACTACAATGTTACCATTGTTTCATGAATGTTTTCATGCCTGAAAACTTAATTTAATAAAAAAACTTTATACAACATTGTTACAGACATCTTAAGATATAACATAGTTACAGATTATGTCTCACAGATAGGTCCCCTGGCTCCCAAACTAGGTTTACACCTGCGACTTGGTAGTAATACTATTTGTTGTTCCAGTTTTACTCGCGTTTCAGGCGAAAAGTTACCCATTATCTTAATTCAAGATAACATCAGTTCTATGTACAAAATTGTACCCAAATGCGTTCAGCCTTTTATAGTGTAACGTTATTAATTTAGCGCTTGAATGCAATACAAAAAAAAAACAAAATTACCAGAGTTAGTTACGACTATGACCACGCGCCAAAATAACCATGTAGCATCGTATGTAGGTATGATTCTGTTACTAAACATAAGTACCTCTCCAGAGCTTGATAACATTACCATAAGCCACCTACATCTCTCATAAGATATTATCACAGAGTTATGTATGACCAATAAATTAATCATAATGATTGTGTCAATACTATCGAGTTGTCGTCTTGGACATGAGTTATATTATTGATACTGCAAATCAAATTCCAATTGACTGATATTCGATTATCACAATGTCATATCATCATTCCCATAATTATGTATACATGATTAATGACGATTGATTGATTAACGAGTAACTCAGTACGGGTTTGTACAGTGGTCTACTCCTTTTTCTAAAATAAAAGTAGCCTTAGTTCCTCAATCAGACTCATCTCCCGCAAGGGAGCAGTCAGTCTGATTTTGGCTACACAACGAAGCAAATCAAAGTGAACTAGAAGTGCGATATCTAAAGAATAGTGATCAGTAGTGTAGTTGTGATTAAGTTTTAAGTGTTTTGTAATTAATAAAGTTATTTCGTGTTTAAATTCAAATTCATTTAATTCAATCCATTTCAGATCATATGAGTAGTATACATTTGACATAAAAATTAACAATATTACAAAATTGAAATCTCAGTTAGCAATGACTAACAAGACAAAAATTAAAATTAATCACAATACACAAAAATAATTATTTAAATAATACTTACTAATTAAAATTGTCATTTTTTTTCAAAATCGGTATTAATTAATTTATCCCATACCCAGCTCGTAACAGTATCGTAACTTTTATATGAATTCAGTAAAATGCTGTTATTTTGGAATTACAAACGGACACCTCGATTTATTTATTTGTATGGATGCATAGATGACGTAAGTCAATAATAATCATCCGCGGTCTGAGGGTTCAGACAAACTGACTTTTCATCAGCGACAACAATGACTTTAAAGTCAAAACATGCTTTCGATTGACATAATATGCTACCGAAAACCGTATGCGAATCCTGTTCATTGTTGAATAATTATGAACAAAACGCTTTGAAACCGATTGTCAATTGTCCTCGGCCATATGTCCCGTCTTTATTCAAATTGATTTGCGAAAATAAAACTCGTTGAGACTCTGCAGAGGCGATTGCTGAGCATGAGGTCCTCTGAGGGTTCGATTACCAGGTCGGGCAAAGTAATAATTCGTTTTAATTGGGTTGGTTGATGGCAATAGGCTCGCCCCGTATTACATGGGACTTAAACATAACTGAGAAAATGTGGGTGTACTATTAGGTTAGAAAAGAAAACTAAAGAAAAACCTGTACGTTACAGAAATCCGGATTCACAAAACTTATTATTATAGTCCCACTCGTTACTATCTAAACCCAGGAACTCGCCATTTCACGGCTTAAGGAATTGAACATGGCCGCCGAAACTAATTGTTTGCCCCGTCCCCGGTTTGTACGACAAACTTAATTTCCAACTATTCGACGTGTTAATCCTTCGCGGAGTTTCACCGTTCACGTGGAGGTTTTGGCACGTCGCAAATTATTGGGATAACTTACTCCCGGATGTATTTGGGAATATGGTTTTATGAGATCAGTCTATATTGTCTGACTTTATCTAACTACTAATGTTTCTTAGATAATACTGGTCCAAATAAGAAAGATATGGTTGTATTGTTATTGTCACTTAGGCGAGGCCCGACTTTGTTGGCTTCCGTCTCTTCCCTGCTTACTTGTAGTTTGAAGACAGGGACAAGACTAACGCTTAGTCAAAATAACTGCTAAGTATCGTTTATAAATCTCGGCCTTACTGTTGTTGTTATAGTTTATAAATGAGAGGTTGTGATGATGATGTGTATTTTTTTGAGAAAATTTTAGTCATTCATGAGAAATGGTCAGTGAAATCACGAAAGTATTAATTAGTTACATAGGTACACCACTCCATATACTTATTACAAAATATGTTTCCCGGTGGTCAATCAAACAATAAACATTCTTGATTTTCACTAAAACTTGAAAATTTTAACCGCACTAACAAATGCTCGACTTCTTTCTTACGCAAAGTATGATTTACTAACACCATTATTTATGTGTAACAGTGTATTAATAAACGTCTAATGCCAGAACTTTCCACCACCTACTACAATAAATATCACAACCGATGGTCGATAGATTAAGTTGTCACAGTCGGCATGAATTAGTGGTGTGCCGCGACGCCGACGTATCGATCGACACTTGATATAGCATCGACATTATTTATGCATAGTGGCGGGCTGGTCGCATCACTAGTGGTTTAGTGGTAACTGCTAACTACGTTGGGATAGACAACATTGCAACATCGTTAGTAATCATCAGATAAGTTAGGGATCGGTCAAACTGGAGCGGACAAGTGTGGACGCGGCACCGGACACTGAAATTGAACAGCTTATGGCCGACCGGCTGTTATTATTTAGACACGAGCTCCTAGAAAAACGCAGAATCTCAACAGATTTTTTTTTGTAAGACAAACTAATGCCGCAGTCTAAGAGTATCAGTGTCCACAATCAGTATAACCATCCAAGCGAGGGTATTCGCAAATATTGGTGTGCTTACGTTTGATAGGGTCCCAGGTGACACGAACAGTATCTTAGGGTCCTTAGGTCAGTAGGTCCCACTTACCTGCAAAGAAAAAAGAACATTTAAATATAGGGTGAATGTCAGGGGTCTTAAATGTCTCTGCATAAACAGAGGCAAATATTTTTGGTACGTGACCTTATAGCGTAAGATAAAGTGTGTTCTTGAATAAGAATCTTTTCTTAGCGAAAAACTGACTCAGGTACGATATCTGAGGGGTTTGCGGTTAATTCCCTTATTTTTCAGGACGTGATTCGTATCTTAATTTCTGTCCCAAACTGTCTAATATACTTACCTACTTTTTTTTCAAGTTTTTAAAATACTGCCTCGCTAGTCTAGTGGTCGACTACTGAGCATTGTTTTAGGTTCGATTCCCATGTCGGGCTAAGTGTTATTGGGTTTTTCCATCAGAAATTTCTCAGTAGCAGCCACGGAATCTGGATTTGTGCCCGGTTGATGGCAATAGGCTCGCCCCCTATTACATGGGACTTAAATATAACTGGCGAAATGTGGGTCTACTACTAAGTACACCTCTGCCTAACCCTTTGGGGATTACAGGCGCGATGTTATTTTCCTTAAAACAAGAATGCTGTTGGATTGCTGTGTAATAGTAGATTATCGCTCACATTAGCTTTTAAACGTATTAATATGGCAATTGGCATTCAGTTGAACACTATACAATTTAAAAACCTGAATTGTGTCTACTACAGGTCCAACCCAAGCCAGCCGTAGCAAAGACAATCTCTACAGATGAGGGTTATGACCCACCTTCCATCTTGCGCTGCATGCCCTGACACCAGCGCACTTGACGATCTTATGACTGCATCAGAGAGCGGAGGTCGCATAGTTGAATTTTAGATGTATTTAATGCAAATTTGCCATCAGCACGCTAAGAAGGTGGATTTTTATAAATTAACAGATGTGGTAGATAGGCTTATTTAGCAATATGTTACCTTACTTCTGGCTCAATACATATTTTTCTTACCGTATACGATTTCTGTAATTCTCAACCAGATTCCAACATTACTCTCAATTTCTAAATCACCCTCAAAATCTGGAGCTTCCAGGTAAAATATCTGTCTGGATTCAAAACACGGATCCCAATCGTGGAATATTACAGTCAGTATTACGGAATAACATTTTAGGACCGTTCCGAATAGGTCTTGAGGCTTTAAAGAGCTTTTGAGATAATTGGACAAGATAGGTACTTTTGTAGAGACCAAGCATTTTTAAACAGATTTTGAAGGTAACTTTAGTTTTGGTTCATGTTTCGCAGATAATAGAGAGCTGACTTCGTATTATACTAATGTCTTCTAATGTCTTATTGTTTTATTAATTTGAGTAACTACGTATTGAATTTAGCGAATTTTTAATTTTAATTTTAATTTTCTAACATTTGACATTGTATTGAAGTTGACTTATTTTAGTTTTATATTTGATTACGGACATTCTACATTTTATCTGACGAAAAATGATTGTATTAATTTATTTATTTATATTAATTTAATTTAAATTTTATTTTGTGTTCAACTACCTATGTGAAAATAGTATTTTGTGGTGTGAATTTTGTCTGATTATTTACTAACATTATTTTTAAGTATACTTACTAACTAATCTATGGATCGTGAGTCTGATGCAAATAAAAATAAATATAAGAAAAAATGCATAGGATTCTAAAGTATCTTCAAAATAAAAATGTTTATTTGGCCCAATTTTCAAAGCATTACGATACAAATTGAATAGAAGGGCGCCAAAGAAATTGACGTCATTCAATTTGTATCGTTAGTTATTTCCATAATTTTATTTTGATGTTAACGTTGTCGGTGACGTTTCAATTCGAGGGTTTCAAAAGCCATTTTCTCCTACAGATAGCAATTTTGTTATGTTAAGAAACCATACTATTATGAAATAGGTCTTATTTCAAAACTCCAATCGATATTTCACGGAAAAAATGAATTATTATCTATATTATACCCATATTTTTTATAAACTAATATAATTATTCAAACAAAGGCTATCTCGTGCCGTGACACTGAACTATAAGCCGCTGTAAAACGTAGACAGCGTGTTTATGTCTCGTACGACCTTCTCGTTAAACATGACAACGTAATGTCACACAGTTCAGATGAGTCTACATATTCTGTATTAGTGATTAGATTGGCAACGTCTGTTTTAGAGGTGCGAAGTATGTCAATTTTTGATACTAGATGTGTTTGGCAAGGAGACCAGGCCGTCAAATGGCGCGTTAGGTTGACGAGAAACAGTTGGATGAGGGACGTACAGGATCGAGAAATTTGGAAGAAGGAAGGGGAGACGTATACCCAGCGATTGGTGATGTGATGTTTGAAAACCAGAAGGTCATTCTGAGTTTAAAATTCAAAATTCAGTCACAATCCCATCTCTGCATTATTTCTAAACACTGATAGAAATTTATGTAAATTAGAGGAATTTGTCAAGAGTGAATTTGGCTTTGAGACTGAACTTCCCAGCGTTAGTTATGGCAAAGTGACATTCTACCTACGATAACGATGATAAAAAAAACAAAAATGTCGTTGCAGGAATACGAAACAATTTAAAAGCGATGCGCACTTGCCTAAGTCCTCTTCGTTGAGTCGCAACTGACGGAAAACTAAAACCAGAATTAGCGATATTTGAATTTATAGCACCATTTGCCCCATGTTCGGACCAAAATCAAATCTAACTAGAGCATAGACAAATTGCTTTGAGGCTTACCAACAAGATTTTGAGACTAGCTGAATTAGACAAATTGTCTTTGATAAACACCGGCAAGACTTGGTCTACAAATAATTTAGAATAGGAGTCTCCAGCTATTATACACCATTATTTTTAGGTCGTTCTGTTGCCGAATACCATGAACTCGATCATCGAACTCGAAACGATTCGGACTATTTTTTTCATAAAATAACAATAAAAAAAACACGAAAGAATAAAGGACATGGACAAAAAAGTACATTCCATATACACTTACATAGTCAATATATTATATTAAGAAAAATAGAGAAGTGAATTGTTGCGTAGTTTTTAACCTCTCTGCACTTGTCAGTATTGATTACAATATAATAAGTAGTGCAAGTAGAATTCAAAGTCTCATTTGTCAACTTTAGCCATTATGGACCATAGAGAAAGATAAATAGAATAATAGACGTTCTACACCACGCATACTACTTGTAGATATGTATGTGAAATGAACGACAAATGCTCTTACCTGAAACATTTTGATTTAAACAAAACTGTTTTCATTGGTATTTCTTACATGTAATTAAATTATATTTTGAAGTGTTGATACGTAAGATATATTTATGTCACACAATTATAGTAATAAGGTAACCGTACCATAAAACGGAACGCGTTTTACAATGTGTCATTGTTTATGTCAAAATGGCGGTACTGCGATTGCACAGATCCTCCGTTGCGTACGAACTGTTTGTTTTTTTTGCGATTATCTTCTAATATTTTTGACTCCTGCTTATCTCTACGGAAAAAAATATTTTTACTTATTTTTACCAAGAAATGAGTAATTATTTATAATCTTTTGTTTTATTTCGTATTTCCCTTGTTAATTAGTAGTTAAACTGTTGAAGAAAAACGTCACTTTCGGAGTCTCAATAAATGTGACAATAATAACATATACTTTGTCTCAGTTTTCTGTCAGACTTTCTCAGTTCAGTAAATGTTAATCAATATATGGTTAAGAAACCTTAGTTCAGGTAGAATGACCACCTGAAATAAGGATTTTGTATCTTGTTGAAATGCCTAATAATTCACAGCACTTCGTTATTTTAAAACGCCTTGAGGTTTTTAAGAGCAAAATCATTATATCATACGCTTTGCCAGCAATCTGATAGAAGGTAACATGAAACTGTTTACGTCTAGTTATTTGTAATGAGAAGTTCTTTGAGCTTTTTATTTTTTGCAATTTAATATGGCAATATTCACGAATATGAAACACCAAAAATTATCGTTGTACATTAAACTTGATAACTATGCAAACGCCCATACAAAAATTGGCCATGTCCTTTATGTTTTTTTTTTTTTAAATAATGAGAACTCAAATGCATCGTGTGTATAAAACGTATCCACGATCGGCAACACATGCGAGCGATACCCATTGAAAAATTCATTCATCGATCGATTTTCATTATTTCACAAAAAAAAACATTAAATTTATTCTTTCGTATTTTTTTTATTGTTATTTTTTGAAAAAAATAGTCCCAATCGTTTCGAGTTCGATGATCGAGTTCATAGTATTCGGCTCCAGAACGACCTAAAAATAATGGTGTATTATGGACGAAACAGGTTCTTGATGAAACTAATGATGATTAGAGAAAGGTTGCATTGAAAGATGATGATGATGGCGATTCAAATAATTATTATATATTAAGCGGCAGCTTTAATTTTATAATAAAAAAAAATGAAATACACGAAAATAACCTAGCTTTAATAAGTTTTTAAACAATCAATTTAAATAACACAAAAATAATATAATAAGCAAATACAGTTTACGACAGAAGCGATGTGAACTCGGCGAAATCCTCGAACAAAATGGACGAGTGGTAGGGCGCGCACTGCTTTTATAGCCTCGCCGACGGTTGATTTTGAAAGGTGGTGGTTTCTTCATAATACGGCCTCTCCTGACGTGTGGTCGTCCTCGACCTCACCCTGTGTGTGCAGCTCAGCGTCGTCGCGAAGCTCAGCAAGTGGACTCGGAATGACTTCAGACTCGGTATTCGGTTGAACCCCATGGCTAACTTCAGCAGCTTCTTTGCAGGTACTTCTAAGTGTACTACTAGAGGCACCAGCTTCCAGATAATCTTCATCTGAAAATGAGATACAAAACAATGAGAGTATCATCCTTATAAGTTGACCAGCAGGATATACATCATTCGTATATCCAAAGACAATCTCAGGTTTGTCTTATTTAAATGTCCTGGCAGAGCTACGCTCAATGCCACACAAGTAATACAGACAGAGGCACCCAGTTAGCATGTCCTGGCAGAGCTACGCTCAATGCCACACACACAGACAGAGGCACCCAGTTAGCATGTCTTACATGGACAGAGGCACCCAGTTAGCGTGTCCTGGCAGAGCTACGCTCAATGCCACACATACAGACAGAGGCACCCAGTTAGCATGTCTTACATGGACAGAGGCACCCAGTTAGCATGTCCTGGCAGAGCTACGCTCAATGCCACACATACAGACAGAGGCACCCAGTTAGCATGTCTTACATGGACAGAGGCACCCAGTTAGCATGTCCTGGCAGAGCTACGCTCAATGCCACACACACAGACAGAGGCACCCAGTTAGCATGTCTTACATGGACAGAGGCACCCAGTTAGCATGTCCTGGCAGAGCTACGCTCAATGCCACACAAGTAACACAAAGCATAGTTTAGCATTAAACAATTACATAAAGTCTACTCACTATCAAAACATAGCATAGGACTCAGGAGTCCACTCTCCTCGCCATGCAACCATATGCTCGGCGGCAACCTGAGTGACCTTACCATATGAACCACTTAACAACTGCAGTTCATACCTACCATGAGGCAAGACTTGTCACACGATACTGTCCTCGCATCCCCGAGTCCAGCTTGCCTGTAACTTGAGAGGTTTTTATCACAAACACATAATCATTAAGTTTGAATATACGTAGGACTTTACGACTTTTGTTTACGTAATCGTCTTGCTTACGTCTATTTTGGTCTAGCAATTCGCTAGTGCGTTGCCTCTGCAACTCTCTCAAGCTTTCGCGATTAGGGCGAGTATTGACTAGGGCGATATCGCGAACAAGTGATCTGATGACCGGGGTCACTGCCTCGATGCCAACCAGCAATTGTAGGGGCGAGATTTGAGTACTTTTTTGTTTAGTGCAGTTGATCACTAGCTGCATTTTCCACAGTGACTCGGACCAGTTATTGTCGCGTTTATTGGCCTCTATGCGTAACATGTTGAGTAAAGTTCGACAGTAGCGCTCTACCTGACCGTTCTCACTATGCATTTTCGAAGTTACATAGAAGCATAACCGGGTATGTATCGACGAAAATATCCAGCCAGGCCAAGTAACTGTCGAACCTGTCTAACGTTTGTGGGCACAGGAGAGTCTATCAATACTTGAATTTTTTTTGTCGGCTCGGTCTAACCTGACCTTCAGATATAGTACGACCCAAATATTCGACTTCTGACGAAATATCGCTGAATTCTATAACTAAAGTAACGCGGCTTCTAGACTGAATGTTTTGTTCACCTATACCACGTAATACTTGATATGAGGGTACTTGTGCATATTTAAAATGTTTCAACACAAGTTTGGATATTAGCGATACGCGTGAGCCACTATCTATTAACACGTATATGGGGATACCCTGTATAACCGCGGTTGTGAAGTCACTGTCCGTTGAAGCACCTTTTAGCTAATTTTCAATCATTTTTCTTATTGTTCCCGTCAGATCGTTGTTTCGCGAAACATGTTGTTGCGTCATGACCCGGTTTTTTACAAAACGAACACGGTTCGTTCGACTTTGAGTCGTTTGTTTTCGATTGTTTCGGACAAAAACGTTGTATATGACCAGTGGACTGGCATGAATAACACTTAACATCACTTTTATTGTTGAGAGGACGCTTTCGTGAGTTTTCGTCGAAGTGTTGAGTACTACTTTGAGGTTTCACGGAACTAACACTCGTTTTAGATTTTGGTTTTGTATAAATGGATAAGAATTCGACCAGATCTTTAGGCAAAAGCTTAGCATTGGTTGCAGCGGCACGTACCTGTGCGTCAGTTATTCCACGTATTACAATCGCGACTGTCAACTCGTCGCTTAAGCCCTTTACAATATTGAGACGAAGGACAGAGCGTCGGGCGTACTCGGCATACGTAGAATAATTGTCGGAGTTTGTACTCATGACATCATACAAAATATTGGCAATATCGATTCTTCGTGAACATAACGGTTTAAATTCAAATTTAAAATTGGTCCACGAACGGTCGTTGGTGACCCATTCGCTGAGCCAAGCGCGTGCATCCCCCTTTAAACAGTGAGCAATCCGAGCTAAACACTCATTATCATCCCAATCATTGATATTACGCGCCCGTTCTACCTCCTCGCACCAAGAATCGATATCATGTAAACTAGGGTCGAAGTTGGAAATATAATAATGTTTAGATCTGACCTTAGACAACGCACTCAGTGCTCCTATGAGGCGATCGGTGACATCCATCGTTGAATTACTCGCAACCGACTCCCCAGTTGTACTCAGGTGCGATGCGGGTACCGCTGGCGTTGATGACTGCGGTGGTGGCATAGCAACCGTGCTAGGCACCACAATGGATTGCACATCCGATGGTTCGGTGCTCGTTGAGGGTATGCAGCTATTTTCTAACGCATTAAGACGCGCCAGAATAGCTCCCAGTGTTTGTTGGAGCCCGCCATCCTCGCTATTTTGCCCGCGCCTGTTCCTACCTCTACCGCGAGCTGAGGACCTTTCGGCCATTTTTAAACTACAAAAACTAATCTGTTCGCTGACGACCAGAGCTAAGATAGACTATGGAGTCTATCCCACTTCTGAATTAAGCGGCAGCTTTAATTTTATAATAAAAAAAAATGAAATACACGAAAATAACCTAGCTTTAATAAGTTTTTAAACAATCAATTTAAATAACACAAAAATAATATAATAAGCAAATACAGTTTACGACAGAAGCGATGTGAACTCGGCGAAATCCTCGAACAAAATGGACGAGTGGTAGGGCGCGCACTGCTTTTATAGCCTCGCCGACGGTTGATTTTGAAAGGTGGTGGTTTCTTCATAATAATATAATCATCTATCTACCTTTTCTCAAATATATTGGGGTCGACTTCCAGTTTAACCTAAAGCAGCTAATACCAATAATTTACATGGAGCGACTTCCTATTTGACCTCCATAACAGTTACCTCTGTAACGTATCTCTTGACAAAACTGCCAACTTTTCAGGTTTCTGACGGCCCGTATCGACTGTCAAAGACATATAACGACAGATAAAGATATGTATTGTCACCCATCTACGGATCGACCTCGGCCTAACCTTCGATCGATCCGTATAGCTGTTATTATTTAACCATGAGCCTTTCGATAGAAATCATTATTATAATGGTACGATATTCCTAAAACCTGACCGACTTCAACATTCTAAAAATCTCCACATTAAGATTGTCTTTGCGACAAATTTAATAATATGGAGATTTCAATAGCGACAAGAAAACTAGTCTTCACTGAAACATAATTAACTAAGTTTAGGATACATTAGCATCGACGGATGAAGTAGCACTGGTTACAAGTTCGGACACTAACTTAGCTAAAACGGATCGATGGACATCTCATCAGTCAAATCTGTCCGGAATGGACGCAACGGCTGAATCTAAAGCAGCAAGTACTTTGGTACGTACTACTGTTACAATATAGATAAGTACTGACTATCAGTCTTCTCAAAATATACATGTAGCGGACATAAATAAGTTAGCAAAAAGAACGCTAGCGCCATCTATGACATCAATGAAGATTTAAAAAAATTGCATCGAGGTATCATTGTCCGCGAGTTAAGCGTATATAAAAGAACATGACACCCCTCCCCCGGTAGCGGGCGCCTGAGCCGCCTCTGCCGCTGGTCGCCGTCCGCTGGGCCTCCCCCGGGTAACCGGAGGTCTCACCCGGCGGCGGCGGACCGCCGAGGCGGCGTGAAGCAAGCGGCGCTAACATACAGCGCCGTGGCGCCCCCTACCTACACAAACAGCAACTACACCCAAGCGAGCGCAGCTCGCCACCGGCCGGGCCTATATGGCCAAGCAACTGAAGGTGTCCGCAATTCTGCGGACACAACCAGAGCCCGCGGGACCAGGGGCCTAGCCCATAACCCGCCAGCCGCGCCCCCTTGCGGGGGTGCAGCGAGTTCCAACACGTCTCGGGCAGTAGCCCACCAGACACAACACCCGACTGGTCGGATGATCCTCCGTTTTCTATGGAGTATCCTTAAACCCCCAGAGACACAGCCAAACGAATTTTATGTCGTTCCAAAATCATGTTAACCAATTTAAATTCGATTTTGAACAAAAATGTCAAATGTTCCATGTTATGGGGAGCGAGCCTATTGCCATCAACCGGGCAGAAATCCAGATTTCGTGACTACTACTGAGAAATTCCGGGTAGCAAAACGTAATAGCATTGCCCGACCTGGGAATTGAACGCAGGACCACGTGCTCCACAGTCACGCTTGCAACCGCTAGACTAACGAGGCAGTCTGTGGAAGTAACTAACCTAATAACGCCTAAACCCCAGAAGCGATCTTCATGTTTGAGAGGAGGTAGCCAGGGACCAGAAGATACGCACCAGCTACTTTACTTCAAAGTTCTTAAAAAAAAGGAAGGAAATACATAAACTTATTACACCCCTGTTTTTGTTAGGGGCTATATATACTCGCAAATGAAGCCGCGGGCAACAGCCAGCTTTATATAAAATTACTGGGGGTCTAAAATGGCCGCTTTTGCAGAATCATAATAGGATAATAATATGAATTAGGTTTAAATTCGTAAAATGGTCACAAGGTGACAATTCATAGAATACATAATACACAATATTTATTATAGAATACATAATAGGTACACAATATTAGCATTTATGGCTTTTCTGTCATCGTTAGACGATTCTCACACGAAACCTTTCCACTCGTCCCCGCGGTCTGCCTTTTCGGTGATAGAATGTAGGTACGTCTATGACCATTTTAAGAATTTGAACGTAATTCATATTATTATCCTATTATGATTCTGCTAAAGCGGCCATTTTAGACCCCTGGTGGCCTACCGCGAGTTCTTAACGCGATTCAATTTACGCTCAGGGATCGAGATGGCGCTAGACGACTTGTATAGCTCTGTCTCTTTCCAACAGCCTAAACTGGATCGCGTTAAGAGCTCGTGGTAAGGCCTCTGTTCCTTTCCAGAGGACGCGGACGGAGTAATGAAAAACATAGTTTTCATAAAAATAAACTATAAACGAACTAGGGCATGCTGCAAAAACGAAAGACTTCGCTAAAGTACTCTCGAATTGATAAGACTACTTCGCAAGCGTTGCAGAGCCTGAGTACTCAAACAAATATTTATTATAATAACACCAACAACTTTTATTAAAGTAAAACATCGTGTATCTGTAGGTACTTAGTTCCTAAGGTACTAGATAAGTAACAATTGGAATTGCAACAGGACTAACATATGGTTCTAGTCGATGGTAACTTCAATTCATACATTTATTATTATTAATTCATTTATTTCAGATACTGAGGTCCTGGATTCGATTTCTAGGTCTGGCAAATTGCTATTGGGTTTTCCATCAGGATCAGCTTCGGAGTTTGGATGTGTGTCCGGTTGATGGCAATAGGCCTAGGTATTACATCATAACTGGCGAAATGTACTATTAGGTACACCTCTGCCTAACCGTTCGGGGATTACAGGAGTGATGTTATGTTATGTTATTTGAGATAATCATAATCCACACATTCATCTTCCTCCGCTAATCTTTACTGATTAATTTCGTTGTGTGTTCCAAGACAGTTAAATTGTTTCTCTGGGACTTCGTCGAGCTTCATTGTCTCGGCGCTTTTCTAGTGGTCGCCACTGTTGATGCTGGCTTTTAGGAGTTGCAGTGGTTTGGGAATAGTGTGGCGGGCTTGTCCCACGAAAAGAAAAAATATGACCCATAGAATACGTAATACTATTAGCATTTATGGCTTTTCCGTAATCGTTAGACGATTCTCACACGAAACCTTTCCACTCGTCCCCGCGGTCAGCCTTTTCGGTGATAGAATGTTACTTTGTCTAGATCTGGTTATAATTCGTCATGACACACGAACTAGCGATATACCATTATTTTGATGGAAATAACACACATCCCTGTTCCTATGGTTAGAGCATCATTAGGAGCTTCGCTCCACCCACGGTGGAGAATAGGCTTCCTCCCTACGTATATAATAACAACTTACTACTATTTTTATTCTGTTTCGGCTTTAAGTATTCTGTCTGACAAACTGCTAAACAAGTATGTTTTCTAGAGAAAAGAAACACAACAACTATCCTTATATTCTGCCCCGTCTCAAAAATCCACCCAGTATAACAGTAGTGCGAAGTATATTCGCCCTATATTTTAGTGTCTGTAGTAGATTTGCATCCAGAACAAACTGCCTCTTACCCGAACACCTTGCTTCCACAATATGGTAATACGCGGAGCAGGAATATTCAGCGAGCAGTAGACTAACAAATTGAGACACATGGCCATTGCCGACTTTGTTGTGTATTTGTGGGTAAAAGAATTAGATGCTTGTGTTGGCAGGGGAGGGTTATGGGGTGTTCGGGGTTGTTGACTTTTAGTACATTGTTTTGGGCTCTTAAGTAGATGTGTTTTTTGATAAGAGTATTTTAGATTGGTCGTTTTTTGTCAGTATGGGAAGAAGCTTTGGTCCGGTTACCTTGAAATAAGACGATTACTTGCAGTTTAAGAAATTTAGGTAAATGAACTTACGATAGGAGTACATTAATTCTCTGATATTTCTTATGATCGTCGCTCTATTGCATCTTATCACTCTTCGCTTACAGTACATTTATGTGGTCTAAGACAAAGCTCATGAAAGATAACCACGAGCTATCAGCTTATTTTACAATGTCTAAAGTTTCCAAAAACCGAATCAGCACATTAGTAAAATTGGGCAGATTGATTTGCAGACTGTTAATAGACAAACTCCTATTAACTCTAAACTAACTAAACTCCTAGTAGACTCTAAATAGACAAACACTGTTTCAGCTTTCACAGTTTAAAACTAAACTTATACTGTCACATAAAGGATATCTTCCGTAAATAAAACAAAAATAAATAAAATACACAATTTAATTTTTGCATTCTCAGTAAACCCGCGATCATGGCGCTTGCAACAGCGTCGAAATATCGGGAGCTCAAAATCATGAACAATCACGGAAGATATCCCGTAAGTGACAGTATAAGTTTTGTAAATAGACAAATACCGTAATCATTTCATAGCCAACAGCAACGTAAGGATACGGGGTGAAAGGGACACCGACGTAAAAACGGTTACCACATATTCATTCTGAGCCCCTGAGAATTTTTTATCTTCTTCTTGCAAATCTGCACTTTCCTACAAAAGTGCAAAACCTACACGTCAAAATGTATGGAACAGCAGATTCGTTTTAAATTACCTATTACATTTTTATTTTTATTGTTCGCAAACATAATATGTACATATTTTTTTTATCTACAATTTACTCGCCAAACATTTTAGTTTGATGGCGAGAAGCACTTGTTTTTACATACAAATGTTATACAAATAATCTCTTACAACTGACCTTAAAACTACTATTAACTGTTACTAGGTACAGATGGTATGGATGGTATGGATGACAGACGGTAGATGTGAATTTATTTAACGGCTGAATCCTCGTTACCGAGAAATAAAATCCTTAATCTTAATTTTAATATACCTTTACTTAATTTAGGGCTATATCTTAGCATATCTATTTTATTAAATACTTGTGGCACTAAATATCTTGAAATTCTTTCCCCATAATAATTTGTAATGCAAAACTATATTTTACACCAAATAAAACCACAAATTTTTAACCCTTTTCTCAAAACTGGAATCTTCGACAAAATAAGCGAAAGTTGCACTAAGAGCATAAAGTTCAGCATTCGAGTGGACGACCATCTTTAATTCATAAGTCGACAAAGCCCGCTCCTTAGACGCGACCCGGGCAGCTGTGAGTGGCCCCGGGGAAGTGATCACATTGATAGTCCCACAAACGCAGGATTAAGTATTTACTAAAGATTTGAAATTCAACCGGGATTAGGTAGGCGATGTGTTTACTTGAGAGGTTTGAGTACGTGTGCTAAGTTTTTATAGTGCCTGCATTTTTATTTGGAATTCTGGTGCTTTTTTTAGCTTTGAGAGTTAGAAAGCCCTTTAAATAGTTACCAAGTTTTTTTGAAGTAAGGGTATTTTATCTACCTTTTTTGAGAATAACTTAATTCAAATCTTAATGCCTGAAAAAGTAGAAAGCAGATTTCGACCACGAAATATAATTATCATGATAATAATTTGTCGATGATTTGTAATATGTACGATTTTGTCTATTATATTTCATGATACTAGAAATCCTGAAGTACTTAATACAAAGCTTTTTTCTCATTGATTGGTTGATTTTGAATATAAGTAGTAAGATTCAAGTAGCTACAATGAACGGACCAACTTTTTACATCACTCTTCGTAACTAATTATTCCAGCATGGTGTTCTGGTTTGCACCACAATGCGCAGTGCGACGCTAAATATCGATCCTATGAATAATGAGCGATCCTTATTGCATTCAGACACGCGACAATACTTCACTGGAAACTAAAATAGGACACTGCAGTTTTTAAGGCAAAGTTTATTTAACGATATCTGGGACAGTAAATTATAGATTTGCAATAGGTACGGCATGGTAATATCCGGGTCAATGAAAAGCGTACGATAATTATTCCCAGAGATACTATTTTCTTTTTTTTGCTAGCCTGTTCTGTCCCACTCCCTCCTCTTCTTCCAGTTCTGACAGAATCTGTCAAGTTCATCCCACCATCTCCTTCTTGGACTGCCGCAACCAAGGTTTCTTCGAATATATAATGAGCTACCTTCGCTCATTTAATGTTCAAAGAGGTCGGTGGCAATACCGTCCAGACAAAACCTCTACGATAGTTACTTATAGCCAAATAGCAGTGTAATTGTACAGCAAACTGAAGGCTGTACACCTTAGCCTGACGAGTCCAAAGTGTTTTGAAAAAAAAGAATGAATACAGGACAGTCTGAAGAACTAAGTCTTTAATAAGTGGAAGTGTGAATGAACAAACGGAAGGAAAGAGATTCGTTGTTGGGATATTATTCCCAACAATCTCTATCTCTACTTGATTGGTTAACAACAAGTTGTTGTTTCAACCTAAGAGAAGAGGAACTTTTGCAAAAAAAAAATTACAATATTAACTTAATAACAATCAATAACATTAACTAAAGTTATACTGTCACTTACGGGATATCTTCCGTTCGTCCGTCTTCCGTCTGTCGTTTCGGCTCAAAATTATATGAACAATCACGGAAGATATCCTGTAAGTGACAGTATAATTTTAGTTTTAAACCGTGAAGCTTAAACAGTGTTTGAATAACATAAACTGTCAGATAATTTAACGTTTTAAAAGTTACCCGCACCATCTTTACAAAGTCTATTTAACACCACCTCCACATTATGCGAGGCGTCTAAAGATTAAACTCACTAAAAGTCGCGTCCAGCACTTACTCAGCTCAGTCCCGGACATGTCCCGGACTCCGGACTCCGGACTCCGGGACTCGGTTATCTTAAGTGAAACTTTTAATTGCTTGCAAAGCCGTGAACATAAAGACGTCGGATATAACCCTTTATAAAAGAAAAAGAAAAGATTCAAGAGAGATTAGTAAGGAATTTATTATTTCACGTTTTATTTTGGAAAGATAAAATCTTTTACTTAGTTTGCGTAAATATTAATTCTTAGACACACATTAATCATTATACAAATGATTCCTAACAGATGTACGAGCTCATATATCTAAGTAGGAAAAGGTCGATGGCAGCATCCTAAGCTCTAACAAATATGTAGTTCGGGAAATAGGTTGTGTGTGCTACGCTGACTGTTAATCAGCCCACGGGATTGCCATCATTTTTTTTAATAAAAATCTTCAATTCAAAGACTGACAAACAAAGCGCAGCTTCGCCTGCTTCACCTAGAAGAATGGAATGCATTGGAATTTTTCTAATATAAGAAGTTGATATCTGAAAATGTATCCCATAAAGGGGTTATAAGGGCTGAAAGTTTGTACAGAAGTTCTTCATTTTTGCGGGGAGAAAATTCCGTAGGGCTAATTGAAATCACTTCACAGTTACTATACTTTCCGTAAACAAACACAGCGATGTTACTTTCGGTAACAAAAAAACCGGCCAAGTGCGAAACGGACTCGCGCATGAGGGGTTCCGTACGATCGTAGTAGGGGAGCCCCCTTTAATTTAATTTTATTATTTGTTGTTATAGCGGCAACAAAAATATACATTCACTGAAAATTTCAACTGTCAACCTATTACGGATCATGAGATACAGCCCGCTGACAGACAGACGGACGGACAGCGGAGGCTTAGTAATAGGGTCCCGTTGGTTACCCTCGTATGAAACCCTAAAAAGTAAAGTAGCAAGTTCCTATCCGACCTCCGACAAGAAGCGTCACTACACTACTAAGTACTAACTATAATTAAATCATGGCACGGTCTCCGCACTTCATTATAATAGCTACGTAATGGCTGTTTTTAATAATACAATGCGCGCCCCCGGGCGGCGTGGTCGTTCATTACATTAAACATGAGCGGTCATCCCCTGGTACTGAACATGGAAATATAGGGTAGGTGTAGTGGGGGCGTACACTCGCTTTACTACTGTTTGTATGTATCATTGTCATTGCTATGTTGCATGTATTTTGTTAAAGGCGTTATATTTATAACTTCTTAAGGCTATATACAGGGATACATACATGTGTCTAAAAAGTGGCAATTGGCCACATTTTGGCTTTCAGCTGGGATTAAAATTTTCAGTATTTATTTCAATCCAATTCAATTTAAAATTAAAGAAAGAAGAGTCACACACAATATAATATTATAAATACAAGAAACGGTGATTTCAGGTGACTTACGGATGAGCCAAATTGGCCCATTTCAGCAAAATGCCAGACAACTAGTGCCTGACGCTGTTTGACTTTTCCATCATCATTATCGCCGATAAATTCTCACTGTCTATGTCTTGTCGTTTTGTTGTTACGTTTTTTTTTTTTGTTAAAATAATGACGTTCTTTCGTAGTTTTAGTTTTGTAGTGTTTTACATCATTACACTAAATTAATGTAGTCAACGAGTATAACATTAAAAGTATCAAGTAAGTATCAAGTAGTAGGAGTAGTAGTAGTGTAGTAGTGTAGTAGTGTTAAGTATCTGTGTGTACATAAATAAGCATTAAGTGTCATTTATCACTTTCCTAAAAACCAGAAACAATACAAAATGAGTAAAAAAACTAGACCACTGGTCACTACATACGAGGGCAAGCCAGTAATTCGAAACAAAAAAAAACAATTTCCATAAAATCCTAAAAATTCTCTCGAAAATATAAATCCGTTAAACAAAAATCGGTTTCACTCACTACCCCGTATATCCCGCCTCATACTGGACATGACTGCAGTAATAACACGAATACAGTATATCAACTAGGAACAAAATTAAACAGTCGAAAGTTTTTTGGTGTGTAAAGGCAAAGCGTTTGCAAGAATTCTAAGCATGCTTCAGGTTATTCGTGAGAGGGTCGGGGCTGTCGCATCAAGACAACACTTTGCTTTGTTTGGTGTAGTTCAACATCTGGTTGGGGGGATGACGAACTGTGCAAGGACTCCAGCACTTCGGCCGATGGCGACGATAGTCGTGTGATTTTAGTCAGTAGGAGTCTGACCCCTTCGCACACTTCAGGGCGGAGGTCATCCATGAGTAATTTGTACAATTAAAAAGAAAGTTTACAGTGCAACGTAACAAAAAGTTTAATTGACAACCCTAACACTCGCTTTTAATTTCACAAAAATGGCCGAGTTGGTTTACTGGTTATGTTTATACCGTGCGACTTCTGTGCGTGATTTGCAAGAACTATTCATTACGGCGTGACGGTGCGCGTGTACCCGCGTCAACGGGACGCCGCCGCCGCGGCAGTGAGGCCGCACCTTTATTGAAAATAGTGGTCGTGAAAGATTTGGGGATTGAGGCGGGTCTGAACTGATTGATTTCGAAATCTATGGGGTGTCTTATGTTCTGAAGTTTTGGTGAATAATAGAAAATTGAAGACTCTTGTAGATTATTTTGAAGTATGAGGGTACAGTCACGAGCACCAATATTATGTAATTACTTAACAACTTTTAAAGTGTTTTTCTCCTTCTGTTCTGATTAAAATTTCATGTTGTTAGGAAACATAGTATTCTGGAACACAAATATTTATGAAAAAATCCTATCTCCAAGTTACAATCGTCTTTTTCTCGCGAAAATCGCTTTTAAATTTCAAACTGTATAGTATTACCCAGTTACTGGGTTATGGAGATGAGATAGGCAGTCGCTCATTGTAACATACTGGTATTCAACTGCATCCGCCTAGACTGGAAGCCGACCCATCATAGATACTTGGGAAAATGATAGCCCTATCGATAACTTTGTCATAGAAGTAAGTTGTACTAACTATTTTAAATAATATAACAATCGAAGAATAAAATCTGTCTTCTTATGGAGAGGTCTTGAGTTCTCTCCCGGCCAGCACCCCAATTGCGTGACACACTTATAAAGCATTCCATAAATTCATAGCGTCATATTATAATTATGTTTGAAAAAATCGTCTGTTTTAATAACGCAATGAATATTACTGAATATTGACAATGTGTTCAAAATCAAAAAATCAAAATCAAAGTATTTATTTCAAGTAGGCCAGTTACAGGCACTTTTGAATTGTCGAAACAAAGACAACAATGAAATGTAGCTACAGTCCCAGTCACAAGGCATAAAAACTGTGGAAGTACTGTAGTTGCCCATTCCCTAACGTAGATCTCTATGGAGAAGAACGGGCAAGAAACTCCATGGACACTCTTTTAAATCAGAATATTTTACAAAACCTTGGTTACATCATTCATGTTGAGATGGTACATTATGTGAGAGCGATGTAGCAAGATGTGCACGTTAAAAGTGTCCATAGTAAAAACAAAGAAAAGAACAATTCAAAAATAAAGTAATTAATTCAAATAAGCCGTGGCAACCAAGAGATGACCAGTCACAACTGACAGCGCCCGTTCACGAACATGACGCATGTATCAGCACCATCCAACTCAACCATTTTGAAGGGAACTAAATGATCCGACACACGCGCCACCATCAGCGAGACATTTGAGTGAGCATGACACACACTTAACCGCCAGGGCACATTCAAGTCAAATAAAAAAAAAAAGACGTAGGTTTCCAGCGAATGATAGCTTTCTAGTACATAGTACTCACATAATATGGGCTATGCGGTTATATAATGCCAAAAGAAATTGAATTTATACAATGCAAAGATACAATACAAATGCAAAGGTACAATCTTCAGCAGCTCAATGCAAAGGTACAATCTTCAGCAGCTCCAACAATACTATTTAATGCTATCCATTAATCCATTTATGCGCCCCTGTCCATGTGGAGCACGACTAGCATTGAGCCAAGCATTTTTATCAAAGATATAATCGTACAACTTGTAATATGCTTGCTTACATAGTGTGCGTTTAATGCATGTTTTAAATTGTGTCTCATTCAGTTCAAGAATACTTTGTGGAATTTTATTATAGCATCTCAAACAGTACCCCATGAAAGATGAGTCAACTTTAGCGAGTCTGAAGCCCGGCTGAACTAATTGATCTCTAGTTCTAGTACTGTAATTGTGTCTGTCACCTCTTTTATTAAAAAGATGTAGATTTTTTCTAACGTACATTATGTTTTCGTAGATGTATTGATAATGTACCGTCATGATGTTGATTTCCTTAAACAGTTCCCTTAGAGAATCGCGCCTACGAAGATTATATATGGCTCTGATGGCTCTTTTTTGCAGAATAAATATAGACTCAATGTCTGCAGCCCGTCCCCATAACAGAATGCCATAAGACATTATACTATGAAAGTAACTAAAATAGACCAGTCTAGCGGTATCCACATCAGTAAATTGACGGATTTTTCTAACAGCATATGCTGCTGAAATTAAGCGCCCTGCCAGAGATGTCAAATCAGAACCCCATTGTAGCCTTGAATCAAGCGTAAGCCCCAGGAAAACGGTTTTATCTACGAATTCAAGTTTCTCTTTATTCAATACTACATCACACTCGTTACTTTTAACATTTGGTAAAGCAAATCTTATGCATTTCGTTTTTTTTCATTTAATACTAAATTGTTTGCTGTGAACCAATTATGGACCTGAAGTAGGGCAGTGTTTATTGATTTATTCAACTTTCAACAATAATATAATTCTTACAGGTATTCTTAAACCTAATTCTATAGTGAATTGTGAATGTGTTACGCAATTAACCTGCATAGTGTTACCTACCCACTGCAGGCACTGCAGCACTGGTGGGAATTCACAAAAGAATATACCTATTGAAATGGAACTTTTTCCACGAGTACTTCCACTAAGTGAGCAGTCCAAGCCTAAATAAGACCAAGTTTAACAAATAAACTTGTTCGTATTTTCCTTATTGCCTTAGACAAGATACTGTTTTTCAATTTGCTAAGTTAAGTTTGTTGCAATCTCAACTAGGCAGCTAAAGTTTCCTCGGTAAACGTTTGAAGGAGCGGAGGAAACCTCAACGAAACTTTGTTTTTCGTCGATAATTGAATAAGCTCGGCTGATAAATAAATGGTACGACGAATAAATCGACTAAATAATAAAATCGACTTTATATCAAGTTTAACAGTGTGTGTGAGTAGTACTATCTGTTTTAAAAAGTACATAAATGAATCAAAAATCGAACCATAACATAATCATCAAGACTGTCATCTTCGATTTTTGGCAGAGGTTTACTTTCCTAATAGTACACCCACATTTCGCCAGTTATGTTTAGCTCCCGTGTAAAAAGAGGCGAGCCTATTGCCATTAGCAGGACACAAACTGATACTGAGAAATTCCTGATGGATAACCCCAATAAATCTTAGTCTAACCTAAGAATCGAACCCAGGACCTAATGTTCAGCAGTAGCACATTCGACCACGATACCAATGAGGCATAAAACGTTGAGACCAATTTCACTTGTTGAACCTAAAGATTCTAAATAGAACCAATAATTGAACATGGTCCTTCGAACCGGATAGTCATAATCATAAGTAACGAATTTTTACCCAACTTAGCGTTGGCGACATGTTGTAGCCTATTAACATAGAATGATTCATTTGATTTCATCTAAGCTGTGTAACGCGAGGGACAGGATATAGATTTTTTTTTAAAACAATATTTACAAAATCAATCGAAAGGAAGCGAAGTCTGTAAAGAAAAATACTTGTGAACTCACGAGAAAAACACCGTAAATAAAAGGCAGTGTGAAAGCAATCTTCATTGAAGTACCTACACAAGGAAATATGATCCGGCTGCAGGAAGGCCATTCCAAGTTGCGCTAAGTTTTTCCATCTGTCCTCGTCTGAGGGAGGAGTGGATAAGTTTCTGTTTGAGGACATGGCTAGAGCTTTTACTCTTATTGGTAGATTTTTAGGATTTAATGAAACTAGATGGGATTTTTGAAGAATATTGCGAATGTGCTCGCGTACATAATTTTGTACACTATCGTGACTGAGCAACTTGAGGGTGTAAACGACTGTTTTATACAATAGTAACATACATATGTGCACGCATTTTTTCCAACCAAACCAGACTAAACCAAACCAAACCAGACCAAACCAAACCAGAGAACGCCACCTGCTACGATCCTTACACACTCCTCTTGCTTCGTCCACGTTCATACATCTGCTGACCTTAAAGGTCAGGTGCGTACTGCGTAGTACTCGCAACCGGCGTGCGTGTATTATCAATCATGAACTTCCCTGTTCCCTTGTTTTCCGAGGCAGGTTTCTCAAATTACAGGACCGCCTTTCTCGTCTCATTAGCTTTCCACAGTACCCTCTTTTAGTAAGTGATTGACCAGAAAACAACGGTTGTTCTGAGAAGGTAGTATTTTAATATAACTGGGTAGTGCAGATGTCCAATGCTCAATCATACACGCACGCCGGTTGCGAGTACTACGCAGTACGCACCTGACCTCTCTGAAGAACCTGGCCAATAAGGTCATTGTATGTCCTTCCAGGGCGTCCCCTCACGGCGTCGCCACTCACATCTGCCTTGTAAATACCTTCTGTTAGTTGTCTTTCACTCATCCTCTCCACATGACCAAACTATCTAAGCATACTCTTTTCAATTTTCGTCACTACATCTTCCGTTAAACTGCAATGTTCTCGGATAACTTCATTCCTCAATTTATCAAAAATGGATACACTAGTAAGTTCATAAATATTAGTATGCTTGACGAATACAACGAAAATGCACAACGGGCAACTGCTGAATATACTAATGCAAATATCTTTCAGAAATATGAAATCGAAAATTAAAATTGGATCCAACGCCGCCATGTTGTTTGTTGAATACAATTTCACAAATGTTTACCAACACCGCCCCTTGTTAATTCCAAGTGCCAGAAGATCATTGACACTGTTTTTTTACTTTATTTGTGTTTAATTCACAATCACTCTTCTTTCAGCACACCTCACCAAAAATCAGATGAAGTACCTTCACCCCTCTACTTGTCTCACCCTCCATGAATATTCCTCCTCTCTAATTACACCATACAGTAGGTAAACAACCAGAATGAAGCACTCCAGCCAAGTCCCAAACTAATTACCTGCTTAAAGCAATACCGTGATGATTGTGAGGGTCTTACGAAGGTTGAACTTCCCTGACAAATGTACGGATGGCAGGGGTGCACGAACTCTTAATTACGGGGTATATTACAACCCCTGTGGTACAGTCAGGGGCGGAAGTAGGGTCATGGTTACCACTGAAGAGACTTTTTTTTTAAGAAAGAGAGAAGAAAAAAATATTTATTTGTCGCAGGGACATGACGTGCATACAACAAAAAAATTACACTAATCATACAACGCATAACAAATATAACATAACATAACATATTATCACGCCTGTAATTCCCGAAGGGTTAGGCAGAGGTGTACCTACACCCACATTTCTTCAGTTATGTTTAAGTCGGCGAGCCTATTGCCATCAATCGGGCACAAATCGGGACTCCGTGGCTGCTACTGAGAAATTCCTTATAGAAAAACCCAATAACACTTCGCCCGGCCTGGAAATCGAACCCAGGACCGCATTTTTCTTTCTATTAATATCATTTTAACTAATTATGATATAATATTATTCATTTGACCAACGATAAATATTCATATTGGCTTTCCACAATGGTAAACAGACGACAGAATCAGCTTTTAACATTTCCACTTCTTATACACAGGCTTCCTCTCTACGAGATCGAGTAGGTTATGATCCATCACAACGGCCCAGAGCAGGTTGAAACTATTTTCCATGCAAAATAACACGCAAAAGGAACAAACACACATTTGCACTTGTTATATTAGTAAACTAATAATTGTGATATAACTTAATAAGCAATCAAAATTCCTCAATAACGATCGACTTGTGTCCGCGACTGTAAGCCAGACGGATAGCCGCGACGCTGCAACACGACCGCAGAGAGAATTAATTAAAAAGAAACTGCGAAATTGTTTCCTTTTTGTTCTTGTTTGAGTGGGGACTTTGAAGATGAAAAATGTGAGCCCTTACAACGTTTTCAATCACAATTTTCAATTTGACGTGTAAGAGCCTCAAGACCCTTACATTATGTGTTTAATGCTTACTTAGACTGTAAAGTAATACAGTTGTTATGCAATTTGATTTCGTGTAATGAAATGGCCGGTTTCACTAAATTTTAGCACACAGTTGAATTTTGTTTGCAGAGAGATGGCCGACAGAGAAAGAAATTCCAATAGTGCCTAAGCCTTCGGGGATTATAGGCGTTATGTTATGTTTATATGTAAGTATGTATTAAAAAGATGACGATAGTGAAATTAGGCAATAATTCCTTACAAAAATAATCATCCGTAACCCAAAGCGGACCTCAGAACCCCTACGAAACTGAACTATTTTTTTTAAACTAACCCCAGGCCAAAAACCGTCACTACCAAGCCTATTTCACTGGTTGATTTTTACCCTATTACCCTACCTGATCCGTAGCATCACGGTACATCCATTCCATTGAGACGAAGGTCGATTCACACATCACGAAACCTTGTCAGGACGTATCTCTGACAGTAATTTATGTAGTCGTAATTTACCTACGAACGGGGTGACGGAGATATTTCAGGGATGTCTTTTAGAGATTCGCGGTGTGTGAATCAACCTCAGATAGAGGGTCTAGCAGAGATTTTGTTCATATTGTGGTTGAGATTTTGGAATTGGAGTTTTGAGATACGTGTAAAATGTATCGATAATTCTATTTTTAGCCAGTTTAAAAGCTGCGATTCCTGAACCTGTTTCTGGGGCATAAACTATTTGTTATTTGGTTTTAATTCCTTTTTTTTTACTTTTAGAGTAATCACTACATATTATAAAACAAAGTCCTCCGCCGCGTCAGTCTGTCTGTCTGTCTGTCATGCTGTTTTCATTAATGGATAGAGTGGTTCTCAAGGAAGGTTTTAGTATATAAATTGTCAAGTTTTTGTATATATTGGCTAAAATATAATGATAGTTGTTGGAGGTGTCGGAAAAAAATAAGCCGTCTGGAGGCTTTCAACAAAAACGTTGCCTAAACCCTTTCAGATATAACAAAATGATGTATGGTGGAATTGTGTATCTTATATAGGTCTACAAAAAAGTGCGCGATGTCATATGTCTAGCTCTTAAGGATAACATACTATATTAATTATAATACTTTAAAAAATGGGCAAGTATAAAGCGTTAAATGGAAAGCTATGTAATTTGGTACAGGGATAGATTATAGCCTGGAATAAGACATATGCTACTTTTTATCCCTGGAATAGGTTCCCATGGGTTACGGGAACGGGATCAAAATTTCATGATTACTTTTGGTCGCGATAACCGACATCCACGCGGGCGAAGCTGCGGGCATCAGCTAGTAAACTCACATTTTTACAATTCAAGTCCCTTACATGGTATAATGGTCTTATTCAAAGGAATAAAAGTGCCTTTTAAATACAGTTATACAGGAATATTTTGGCGCTTGCATGACATTTACAGAGACACATTAACAGAGATTGTCGGATAATACACAAACAATATGGCGGCGTTACTTTCAATATTACCTGAGCGCCAAAAGGTTCTGGTACAACTATACAATCTATACATTCAGCGTACAATAAAAAAGTTACATCTTTATTTCCAGAAAATAGTAACTAACTCTGCAGCCACACCGGCAGTTACACACAGACAAATCCCCAAGCTGCATGGTGTGTGATCACCTGCTTATTAGGTGCTTGATCCCCGTACGAGCAGGAGTTAACGCACTCAACGCTTCACAACCGTGCTTGTCTTTGCCACAGTGCAACAAGTTAGAGAAGGCTCACATAAAACTTAAAAGATCCAAAAGTAAGAAATGCTAAGTTCTACAACTTTCTGTTCAGCGATGGTCTACTCCTTTAGTTTTATTTCAATAAACTGATCTGATGACATCTTATTCCCTTATAAAGAAAGAGAGAAGTAATTCAATGTTGTGTTGGTCAATTCCCAGCAGACATTGTCCTCTTTATAGTGGGTAGCTGGATGGTGGTTCCATATAAAAGGGGGTGAGCTCATGCTCACCTTTATTTATTATTATCCCACTATTATTTAAAGAATGACAAAAATGTGTGTATTTAACATACACATATAACTACCCCTACCCCCGCTCGGGCCGATCTTTGGCTTAAGCCGCATTCGCCTAGGTTGGTCCGTGGATGGGTGACCACCCATTACATACCGAGTTTCCTCCGTGCCCCGGTCCCGGCTGTCATTTGTAGATCTTTGACAGTCGTTAAGGTAGTCATCAGTGGCTCGAAAGTCTGACAACCAGTCTTACCAAAGGGTATCGTGTTACCCAGTGCTAGCTGGGTTGTGGAGGTCAGATAGACAGTCGCTCCATGTAAAATACTGGTATTCAGCTTTCTTCTTTCTTTCTTCTTTCTTTCTTTCTATTCGGTTAGACTGGAAGCCCACCCCAACATAGTTGGGAAAAGGCTGGCAGATGATGTATAACTACCCCTATATTGTATCAACAGTGTCTACCATTATATTTATATTCGTATCACTGACCGTGGCATCACTTTGGGCCCTATCAGAATACCAGCGCTATGACTTTTTTTAAGGTGAATGCTCCAACCAGCCCGCGAAATTCAAAATTACTTGCGTTTTTTGCAATTTGCAGGCCAGTGCTAGGTTGTATGTTGATTAAAATATTATTCGCGGCTGTAAGACGTATGTAGTTACAGAATTATAATTGCAAAAAAACCCAAGAAATTTTAAATTTCGCGGGCTGGTTGGAGCATTCCCCTTAAATGTCACAGCTCTACGTTATACGTTTTCGCCTCTTAAAGGACCAATTTCGTTTGTTTTCCTATGTTTACATTTTGATATAATTTTATTTTACTGTTAATTCAACCATTTTGTTTTTTCCTGTACGGAGTAATATACTTTTTCTTTCTTTCTTTCCATTCTAAAAATATTAGTTCGTAGCAACCGACCACGTGTAGCAAACAAATCCACTTTTCTTTTTTACCGTGAACACTATTTCCATAGGAGGTGTTCTTATTTCACCACATTCTAACCCTTCTGTATCCCCCTACTTAGTATCCGCGTTAACCCTCTCTCTGCGTCTAGCTTGAACGGGGAAACTAATAACCGCCTGCGGGCCGTTTACCGCGAATAACCGCCGTATCCGCGGAATTTTGCTCGTAAACAGATAATCACTGGGTTGCCATATTGCGAGCAAAGACTTTGTATACGTGAGATAAATGTTAGATAAGGTGCTTGTCGGATATTGACGGGACAGTAATGTATAATACTTTAAAATTTACTTATTTATTTATTATTCACAAAGTCAAAAGCTCTTTGAAATTTTATCTCAAAATATTATAAACTAATCTTACAGCCAATTACAGATTTACAATTTAATAGCTATACAATACATTGCTAAGTGTACTGCGTGGATGAGTGTGTAGGAGTATGCCTGAGGAGTTGCAAATTGGTGTTATGTATGTTATAGTGGTGTGTTGTGTATCTCTGTAATGTTTCCATTAATGAAACATAAGCCTCTTATCCGTGAGAAGAAGTGGGCTGTAATTTAAAATACAAAATCAACGCGCCTGCCTGGATTCAAACCCACGAGCCAACTCGTAAGTCTAAGCCATTACCACTGGACCACCATTGCTGGTGAATTAAAAAAATACAACATCACGCTTGTAATCCCCGAAGGGTTTGGCTGACCTTCAGTAGGTATCCACATTCTGACAGTTATCTCTAAGACCCATGTCAATAAGTAAATACGATGTGAGCCAATTGACATCAACCGGGCAGAAAGCCTGAGACAGAAATTATTGATTAGTCAAATATTTGAAAACATTGCTTCAACTGCACAAGGATTATAATACAGATACCGGTCATATCGCGATACATAACTCCATTATATCATGAATGTCGCTTGATACAAAGCGACGTGGAAGTGAGCACATTTCACATCGTAAACGCCATTTACTGCGTACAGAAGACCAGCTAAACGGATTGCTGCATAACTTTGTTATTTACACCCTTTCAGCTTCAAGAGTTGGTGAAAAGAGGTTTTACTACATTATTGTTTGGAGATTTAGTTGTTAGAAATCCTGTTAATAAAATCAGAGGGCTCAGAAAATGTAATAAGTATTTTAAAAGCGATAATGATGATGGAAAAATTACAAATGTACTGAGCTGACGAAACCCACTGGATGAAAATGTTAAACCTGTAGATATACCAAACGCTTACGACCAGGTGTCCAGGTGAGGCCCGTCTTGAGCAAGCGTGGATCAATGCTCGTAAATGATGATGATGTAGTAAATGATTTTTATTTTATTTTTTATTTTTATTTTATTTATTTTTATTTAAAAGAGGCCTTTGCCCAGCATTGGGACAGTACTAGGCTGGCAATATTATCTCTACTGATGGGCATCAGTACGCACAAAATTACTTTTACCGTCGTAGAATGTTTTTAGACCCAAAATGTGTCAATAATATCCACATCTATCTCCATCTTCTCTTATCTAACATCTAATTTTATACATTATTTGCATCTGACATGGATCGCTTTATTTATGTACATCTATTTACGTACCTACATAGATCCCAGAATTTGATGTTGTCAACCAATTTGGGTGGAATATTGGAAGCATTGGAGCAAACAATGGAGCCAAGCTTGCTTCAGCGCTTCTTCACGCTTGTGTTGTGTTACAGGACAGGTAGATAGATAGTCACTTGTCGTATTGCCTTTAGCTACATATCAGTGATGCAGATAAAGAAGGCACTCAGTAACGATCAACCAACAATCCGACAACAAGTCTAACAGTCAATTTCAGTAATTTTAGACACCTAGACGAATGCCTAACTAAGGCGCACTGATGGATGGGAAGCCGTCGCCTCCTTCTGCGAAGCAGTCATGCTAGCGAAGGAGGCGGCGGAACGTGAGAGGGAGAGAACCTCCTCACGTCCCAGCCGCCGCGGGAGAAGCACCGGGCGTCGGGGGCCACGCCGTGATGGCTCTCGGCCACCGTAGACGCGGGCCTGTGGACGGTGAGTAATGGGCTAGCTCGCCGTCCGTCCGTCGTGTGACGACGGGCAGGCCGTGTCGACGGCGCGTTCGTGTTTCACGCGCGCCTCAAAGAGTTGTCAGCAAACGGGAGGGGCCCGCAAGGGCCGGTGCCTGCCAGGGCTGCGGGACTGTTCGAAAGAGATACCGCGGCCCTGGAACATAAAGGGCCAATGAAGGAACATGGGTGGTTTTTAGTCAGTAAGAGTCTGACACTCCCTTCCGCTCCGCCCAGAGCGGGAGGAGTCATTTGATGATTTCCCACCCCAAAAAAAAAAAAAAAAGGCGCACTGATGGATTTTCAACGAAAATGCGAAATTACAAGTCAACACGATTTTAAATCACTCTATCAATCGATACATTGTCAACGATATATTATTACTGAAATATCACTAGTGTCTGAAATTCTAGCAAAAATCGGTCCAGTTTCAGCTCAAAAATAAATATGTACCTACTGCAATTGTAACAAATGGAACCAAGAAGCAGGCACGAGAGATATCGACGTGACCGCTTGTTATCTACTGAAAGTGAGTACCATAGGGTTGAAATTCAAAACTGAATAAAAGCTTATTCTAGCTTTCATCTATAGCAGACTGGTTAGTTTTATTTGAGCCACAATCATCACCTGCCTAGTCTTTTCCCAACTATGTTTGGGTCGTCCTTCAGTCTAACCGAATGCAGCTGAATACCAGTATTTTACATGGAGTGACTGCCTATCTGACTGACCTCCACAATACAGTCAGTAGGTAACACGACATCTCTCGGCAAAACTGGTTGTCAGACTTTCAAGCTTCTGATTATTATTACCATGTGTACCTGTAGAGATCTACAAACAACAGCTGAGATCAAATGCTTAATGTATTTTCCGAGGCACGAAAGGGACTTGGTATGTAATGGATGGTCTTCCACCCACGGACCAACCTCGCGAAACGCTGTTTGACCTTCAAAATCGACCAAGTAGCCTCTGCTGCGAATCTTCTGACTTTTTCAGGAGAATCTGATAAGCTTTATAAGGTAAAAGAACAACTCAGCGATGTATCATTATGTGTACGTCATAAATATGTATGAACCACGGGCTCTAAGTTCAAGAGCCCCTTGCAACCCTAGACTCAACACCGCCATTGAAACGTCGCCAAGTATACATTTTAATATTTTTTCTTCGCCATCTCTTTCTACGAGATTATTAGAATTTTTCCATGCATACACAATGGACTTTTGATAGATTTTTATTTGAGCTTCTCTTGGTTTTCGATTTTGGTGCCGATATTCGTGTCGCGTTTGTGAGGGGAAATTACGCTCTAATCTTTTATAGCAAAGTGTGATATGATGTGGGAGCCTTTCTGCATACCTAGGTAGCTACTTAGGTTTTAGTCTAGTTCAAAATACGAATGTTTTACAAAAAGGTCTGGTGCGTACTCGTAATACCCGCAATTGGTGTTTGTGTTTGACCAGATGTATAAATGGGGACCAATCAATAAGACTAAGCAAGTAGCCAGAGTTCTGTAGTTAAAAAAAAAAATATGGGACATAATGTGTCGCAGATGGATTGTCGAATCAGCAAATTTACAAAACCGTTAGTGGTAGTAGTTTTATCAAACGTAGCGCAAGGCCAATCCAGCTGAACGTTTAGCTATTTTACATAACGGAGCTTTTGTAAAACTACTAAGGGTTTTGTTAAACCGCTAATTAAAGAATTCATCTGCTACATATATTATGCACTACAATATGAACGTCATTTAGTGAGATTTTTTACACAACAACAATACAATCAACTCCACATTAGTGTGTCTTTTTACAACAGCAAACTCAGTTTTGAAGATAAAAATCCCATCCTTAATCTTTTCACGTAGAAAAGTACCTATTTCTCCTTCCATTAAGAAAATAAACTAAAAGCGTGTGCATGTGGTGTTGCCATACGTTATTCGCGACACGTTATTCGTATTCGTCACTGGGAGGCGTTAATACGTTTCATGTCAACTCTGCTTGGGATTCTGTTCAGCCGCAGTAAGGCGTAAGTAATCAACCACAT
Organism: Eurois occulta; assembly: GCA_950022335.1. Taxonomy (NCBI): domain Eukaryota; kingdom Metazoa; phylum Arthropoda; class Insecta; order Lepidoptera; family Noctuidae; genus Eurois; species Eurois occulta. Next base: position 1,440,893 of record OX465482.1, read on the forward strand.
ATAGGTTGATATTCTTTGAGGGAAGAATGAGTTCTTAATAATGTTAAGGTGTATTATCCTGTTTCGGTCGTTGCTACAGTAAAACTGTGATCAACCTTTTCACAGTCAATTGTAAAGATGCTTGATTTAGAATATTAGTCTCAGAAGACAACTGCGTAAGGTAAAGTCTTTGATTTTTCAGAAAAGAGTATAGGCACGCAATTCGAATGGAAAGATGAAATCAAGTCCAGCGCGATAATTTAGTTACAAACACCTTTCATTTTTATAATTCAACAGCACTAATTGAACAAAAGTTATTTACGAAATCTAGTAGGCGATTTTTTCAAACATTTATGAAGCAATGGATTAGGATTTTCCTTCATAATCCTTCGGTTTGTGATTGTGGATGTACTACGCAAATACAGGGCGAGTTTTTTGGTATATTTTTGGCTTATTTTGCCTCTATTTTGTTCGCCGATAAAACCTTCAGTAGATAGCTCCCGTAGAGGAAGACCAAAGAAACGATGGATGGATTGTGTAAAGGATGATATGGCGAGAAAAGAGGTGTCTGATGAGATGACGAGTAATAGAGAAGTATGGAAGAAGACATATTACGCTGACTCCAAATAAATTGGGATATGGGCATGAGAACGATGATGATGATGAGGTATTACAAAGAGCTATTTGAGGGTCTAGTGAAAGTAACATTTTATCAAAGTGTGGTGATGGAAAGGTTAAAAATGTATTGGGTTGACTAAGCTACTAGGTTAATTAAGCCACTGAAAACTATACAAGGTTATTTGTAAAACACCAGAAACCTCTTAAGAGGTCATTGTACTCATCACTATGAACAACTTTTACTACGGGTCCAAACCTGAAAACGCGAAAAAATAATCAGCTGTTCCCTACATTTTGACGAGTTAATCGATCATAAATGTAGGGAACAGCTGATTTTTTTTTCGCGATTTCAGGTTTGGTCCCATAGTAAAAGTTGTTCATAGTGATGAGTACAATGACCTCTTTAGAGGTTTCTGGTGTTTTACAAATAATCCTGTATATGTTAATCCTGCTGAAAATCTTTGTTGAAATACGAAACGGTTTGGCTACCACGTATTGCTCTCAATAATGTTGATGCCTAGCACTTAGCTAGTGTGCGTCCTGTCTATAATAAAGTCTTATTTTTTCACAAGGAGAGAAAAAAAATGATGTCATAATTTAAACTGCATCATTGGTCTAGTGGTCGCAAGCGAGACTGCTGAGCATGAGGTCCTGGGTTCAATTCCCGGGTCGGGCAAATTGTCATTGGGTTTATCTATCAGGAACTTTTCAGTTGCAGCCCTTGAGTTTGGATTTGTGCCCGGTTGATAGCCATAGGCTTTTTTTTTTTTTGGTGGGTGGGAAATCATCAAATGACCCCCCCCCCCCCCGCTCTGTGCGGAGCGGAAGGGAGTGTCAGACTCTTACTGACTAAAAACCACCCATGTTCCTTCTTTGGCCCGTTATGTTCCAGGGCCGCGGTATCTCTTTCGAACAGTCCCGCAGCCCTGGCAGGCACCGGCCCTTGCGGGCCCCTCCCGTTGCTGACAACTCTTTGAGGCGCGCGTGGAACACGAACGCGCCGTCGACACGGCCTGCCCGTCGTCATACGACGGACGGACGGCGAGCTAGCCCATTACTCACCGTCCACAGGCCCGTGATAGCCATAGGCTGACCCCCTATTACATGGGACTTAAACAAATTGGATAAATTTTGATGTACTATTAGGTACATATCTACCTAACCCTTCGGAGATAGAGCCGTGATGTTATATGTGTCAATAATTCATGGAAAGAACAATGTTTTAACATCAGCTGTGGTTTAAAAAAAGACGGTGTGTGGTTCTGAAAGAACTAGTTGATTATCCTCAAGAAACTAAATCAAGTACTTTACTACAAAACTTGCCACATCACACACTTATATACATACTTTCTTATAATTTATTATACTTACATTTTCCCTTAAACTACGTTCCCGGAAACAAGAATAACTTGCATTAATCTGAACAGCTAAGCGAGACTAGTGTAAGTACCCACATTCCTTATCCCTCATCGTAAGGCCTTGATCACAGCCTCGCGCGATGCGTCTTGCGTCAAGCGACACATGTGCGTGTAACTTGTTACCTTTTATGTGTCGCAAGTCGCGTCGCAGTGACTCGTGTCATGCACTAAACAACTTATGTCATTAATTGTTTTCTCCACATTAGCTGTCGTAAGACGCGCTGAGTTTGTGTGTATAGGTTGTGGACAACGGGTAAAAAGACACATTACATTGACGTATAAGAGCGTCGAGAGCACTTCACATAGTATAACTTACAATGAGACACTGTTTTCTTTACTTATTCATGGAAAAACAGCAATTTTTCTCCTGTAGAACAACACTCTTGTTAGTTTATTACATTTTTCAGAGCTTATCTTGTATTTTATAGGAATATTAAGATAAACATGTTTATGAAAATTTTCCTCGAAAATATTTATTCTTTATTCTTAGCTTTTTAAAGGCACCTACTCATTTTACACTAACCCAGTTAATAAGGTACCTTCTGAGTATACAGCGTGTATTAGAAACGTGTGATCGATCATATTTAAGGAGATGTCCTTATATCGTAAAAAGTTGTTCATAGGACCAACATCATGATCTCAAAAAACAATCAGCATTCCTATACACAACTTTAATAGAGTATTCACTACTCGACCCAAATGATCCTTGATTTTTTTTCGAGATTATGTTTTCTGCCAAAAGGAGAAAGTTGACAGTTTGATAGTCTTTATCTCAGCCTTCCACCAAATTTCTAATACACGCTGTTTACTCCTGTGCGTTCAGTGTGTCCACACCCTAACATACCGTTGCCAAGTTTTGCTGTCAAGTCGTGAGTTATTAGCACTACTAACTTGGACAGCAACTTGGATTGAAATATAGCTCCGCCAAGCATCTATTGATTACAACATATTACTCTAACTATGAGTTGCAGTAAGCACCTTGGCACTTGGCAAACAGCTCAGCTGTAGTTGTGTCTTATCCTTACAAATTATAAAAGTCTCTGACTGGCTGTCCGTTGGTGGGATTATAACTTGCGAACCAGTTGTCTTATTTACTTGTATGTTTCATTCATAGTTAGCTACTTATGTTCTCTAGTTAGATTCGACTACGCACGAGCTGCTTAAGAGCACTGTTACAATGTTTATTTACAATAAAGTATATTCAGTAAATGCCTCATTGGTCTAGTGGTCGCAATAGCTATTGGTGATCATGAGGTTCGATTCCCGGGTCGGGCAAATTGTCATTGGGTTTTTCCATCAGGAAATTTCAGTAGCAGCCACGGAGGCTGGATTTGTGCCCGATTGATGCCCCCTATTACATGTCACTTAAACACACACACATACACCTCTTCCTAACCCTTCTGAGATTACAGGCGTGATGTTATGTCAATAAATTATATTCGTTCTATCTCTCTGTTTACATGCATATGCATTTGCATATAATTATATGCATTTTTTATTTAGACAGGAAAAAATTAAAATTAAATCACAGCTAGTTTATAAAAATAAGTAATTTATTTTATTCCGACCGATAAATAGTGTCACTTCCCACGAGCCACGTCTTCTAGAAAATATTTTAATAAAATCTTGAACTTCTCTGAGCGAAAAGCAAAAATTGACAACATCGCGCAATATTGTTAATGGAATGTTGACAGGTTGTGGAATTTGATATTGAGAAGTTGAGGCCCTACCTTTAGGCTGGTTTTATAGTCACGCCGCTAGACGCGCCGTTGGGCAGCGCGCTGTTGAACAGGAACACCGAACGGCGCTGCTCAAGCGCGCGAATTTGAAACGCTACTACTACCCCAATACATATCCGAGCGCGCGCAGGCCCGACGGCGCTGCTGAAACGCGTGACTATAAAATCAGCCTTACTTCTAGGTATTAGTAGTGTACACTATTCTGTTCATATCAAATTCACTTAAAGAACCCTGTTTACGTGAATTATTAACAAGGAAGAGATCAATAATACACTTAAACATAATTTTACATGTATAATATGTTTATTGTTAGCAATCTAAGAGTGAATTTCATCAATGAATCTGAATGTGATCAGTACATCCAACAGCGTGTAAGACAAAACTGTCAATATCAACATTCCATAGCCCAACGACCGATTATGTTCTACCTATTTATTCACTTACGACGTTATTGCACTATGGGTACTCTACTCTAGCATCTAGCTACAGCTATGCAGGATATTAACTCATTAGATTAATAACTTGTTTAATCACCCGACAAACTAAACGCTATGCAGACGAGCAAACATATTATTGAAGGCGAATTTAACTTAGATGAAAGGATAGAGAATGAACAGCTGCATACCAGATACAAAAGTACCAGTTACTTGTACTATTTATTGTGTATTCTGTGATACAGTGCTGCATGGTTCTTTAGGTACGTCAAAATCAGAACTAATGCCGCCAATATGTTTTTCAATGTATTTCACAAAACAGTTTTACAGTAGTTAAATATTTTGTTCGAGTAACAAAAGATCTTGGCAGCACCTTAAAATTTAGATCAACGACAGAATTGTAGATGACGTTTCAATGAATGAAAATACATATGTAGATTTAAAAAAAATTCTAAAATGGGACTGGGCAGGTCATGTATGGCAAAGCTGAGGGCTCGCATATCGCAAAACTGGAGCTCTGAGACAGCTAGACGGTGTCGCGGCAGACCGAGGAGAAGATGACGGACGCTTTGGATGGCTTTCTCGTTAATGGGCGAAGAGAGGCGCAACATCGAGAGAAGTGAAAGTAATGGGAGGAGGCCTTTAGCCAAGAGTGGAACACATTCAAATACATTTATTAGTGTGATTTTTGGTGCATTTCCACACACACAGACACACACACACACAAAGGCAGTGCCGGTTCAAAAAAAAATGTTTATCTCTGACTGTAGGTACACACCTCCGCCGGACAGGACAGGTGGCTTACCTTCTTAAGACAATCAGTCGCAAAGAATCCGATATGGAAGCAAAATATAAACAGTAGCGGATATTGGAGATCACCGTGAATGTGGAGTTGGGTAGATTTTTCTGCAATGCGTTTTTATTGGCTTTTGTGTTATCTTTTATGTAAATTGAAATTTATATGGTGTATACAGGGTGAATTTTTCAAGCGGTCGTGGATGGCCAAATCCGATGATTGATGAGGAATAGCGAAAAACACTCAAAGGAGTCTCGAGCCCAGATAAAAACTAAAACTGCATCATTAGATTTTTGAAAAAAATATATTCCTAGCCTGGAATTGAAGACATTGATTTCGGAAGAAAATACACATACTGCATGATTACACCATTCGATAGTATCGCTAATAAGGATCAAATTCTGGTAAATAATGACATACATCCTTTTTTTTTTTTTTTTTTTTTTTTTTTTTGGAGGGTGAGAAATCATCAAATGACTCCTCCCGCCCTGGGCAGAGCGGAAGGGAGTGTCAGACTCTTACTGACTAAAAAACACCCATGTTCCTTCATTGGCCCTTTATGTTCCAGGGCCGCGGTATCTCTTTCGAACAGTCCCGCAGCCCTGGCAGGCACCGGCCCTTGCGGGCCCCTCCCGTATGCTGACAACTCTTTGAGGCGCGCGTGGAACACGAACGCGCCGTCGACACGGCCTGCCCGTCGTCATACGACGGACGGACGGCGAGCTAGCCCATTACTCGCCGTCCACAGGCCCGCGCCTACGGTGGCCGAGAGCCATCACGGCGTGGCCCCCGACGCCCGGTGCTTCTCCCGCGGCGGCTGGGACGTGAGGAGGTTCTCTCCCTCTCACGTTCCGCCGCCTCCTTCGCTAGCATGACTGCTTCGCAGAAGGAGGCGACGGCTTCCCATTCCCTCTCGCCCCGGACCATGGCTTGAACCAGGGCCGGACGCGAGAGGTCGCCGCCGCCAATCGCCGCTACGAGGACACGGCGGTGCTCCGCCCAAGCAGAGCAGACCTCCACGGTGTGCTCCACCGTGTCCTCCGGTCGATCCTCGCAGTTGTAGCACCCGGACGTTTCCTCCCGCCCGATTCGGTACAGGTACCTCCCGAAGCACCCGTGTCCGGTGAGGACCTGCGTCAGGCGGAAGGTGAGGGCGCCGTGGCGCCTCCCTAGCCACTCCTCAAAGAGGGGACTTACCGCCACTATCGTGGCGTGCCCTGAACGGGGTTGCGATAGTCGCTCTCTCCATGTCGCCATGAGATGACATACATCCTTACGTACTCCTTTTGCTCAGTCCACGGTCATTGACAATGGGATCTCTATTTTGCATAATAAAAGAGTCACTTACCTGGAACAAAAGAAAAAAAATCGTTAGGACAAGAACATTTATACAAATTTCTTCTAACTCAAATATCTTAAACTTAATTGTGTTTCTAATACGGCGAATCATCACCTTTTAGTTTGAACTTCATTTTCGTTCTCTTTCTTAACTTCGTGCAAACACAAACTAACTCATCTTTCCCCATGGAGTAAGGCCGAACCCCATCGGCTACGGCTACGGCTAATTGCAATAGTTTCATGATAAACGAGTCAAATCAGCATCTAATTCATAGCGTTTATGCAACCACAGTTTTTGCAGAAATTTTGTCATGCGTTGGTAACCGATGATCGAAAGTTAAATCATAATGTCTAGAAGTAATATGCACTTTGAAAAGCAGATAATAATAATAATAATTTTTGTTACTAAAAATATTTAAAAATGTAAATACTATGTTAGAAATGAGTAAAGAGAAAATAATAATAATATTTTGGGACAACCAACACACCGCCATCTGATCCCAAACTAGGCAGAGCCTGTACTATGGCAACCAGACAACTGATAAACATACTTATATATTTCTAAATACATACATATTATAGATTAGAATACACACCCAGATACAGAACAAATAATCGTACTCATCACACAAAGATTTGTTATGTGCGGGAATCGAAACCACGACCTCCGTCCTAGCAGTCAGGGTCACTAACCACTAGACCAACAGGCCTATCAACAGAATACCTATATATATAGATCTCAGAACTATCCAACCATCTTTTTCATCCTACCTCTTCCCTAATCGTTCGTAACCTCTCAGAATCACAAATTCCTTCAAGTTTCCACGCAGAACCCTTCGAATGCGGACCATGTCCTCCCTTATGTTACACAATTACGAGAGGGACCGCTATTTACATATATTATGGAGGGAATTTACACTGACATTATCTCGGAACCCATCTTGCCTGCTTAGTCAGTTAATAGTTACTGTTTAAGGAGGTCTCACAACCATTTAGAAGGAAGTATTTTGAGTGGGGGACAAGAACGACCTTATTTTACTATTATTTACTAGAGGACATCAGTACATGAAACACAGTTTGTTATATTTATTACTAGCTTTTGTCAGCCGCTTCGCTCGCGTTATTTTAGAGTTTGACAGTCAATACGAGTTGTACTTTGCTTGTAATAATATAAGTAATAATACAATCTTGATTCGAAAGACAAGTTGCGCTATCTATTATCATAAGAACGTTATTGTTGTTTTCCTCGGGAACAGCACTTTTTCGGGATGAAAGGTGGATGTCTGTACACCTCACAACATACTCATTTAAGAAAAATTTCAGGATGATCGGTTCAGTGGTTAAGCCGTGAAAGGTAACAAACAAACTTACTTTCGCATTTATAATTTTAAAAGTTAGGATGATGGGCTGAACTGAGATAATGGTAAATATAGCTTATTGCAAATAATTTTTTTTGTAAGAAATAAAATAAACATTGAGGTCGAAGCATTGTCGATGAGCCGAAAAGCAAAATTATTTATAGAATCGTAAATATCAACTTCTGCCTAGCCTTTTCCCAACTATATTGACTTCCAGTCTAACCGGTTGTAGCCAATTTTTTACAAGGAGTGTCTGCCTGCCTGTCTTCTAAACCTAATTATTGCTTTACAATATTGCTTAGGCGTCGACTGTGAGACTTCTTAGCTACTATACATGTAACTACTTTCAAAGATCAAGAAGGGTAACCTGTTGCCCCAGGCCTCCTATTAACTTAAACAATGTAATCTAAAAATTAAATATATGCCTACAAATTGCGCCAAGTTCGTTGTTGCAGCGGACGCATACTGCTTTAAAAAATATTAAACAGTTTCAATCAGCCCGTAGCGTAGGTTGGTGTGCTCGTCATTGTTAGTAATTTTAATTATTAAATGTGTTAATTATGTTACAGTTTAGGAAGCGTGTGTGGTTCATAGTTATGTTGTCACTAGGATCCTGTGTCTGCAAGTTCTGTAAGTACCATTTTTCTTCTTTCTTCTTCTTAGTTTATCGGTGGCAATCTAAATTGTCTCGGCCAATTTTAAACGACGAGTTTGGTACTTTCAGTAGCGTCCTTCAGCTCTTGTTATGTTTGTTCCTGTCACTCGCTCAATGCTATGGATCGCGACTAAATACGACGCGACCCCAAGCTATGCGATCTTCTAAAGGGGTGATCACTCGGTACAAGCGGCTTCCAACAGCACTTTTTGATCTCGTCAGAACATTTGATCGTTTATCTAATATTTATAAAAATGTGAACTTCAGTAGTTCCTACCTCCTAAGGAGAAAAAAATCAGAGTGACTTTTCTTACACTTTTCTCAATTTAAAAAGTGTTTTAAAAAAGAGTTAAGTGCCTTCATTAGTCTATAGTTTCACGGAAATCAAACTTCTACGGATCTCTTCATTCATCTTTTTAAATTACGAATTATCTATTCTAAAACCAAAACACAGGCTGCTGCTATCCATTACCCAGATTAATACCTCCAAACCCAGCAAGAAGTAACTCTTATTTTAATACCATAAGCCGTTTCGTAAAATTCTTCTCTCAAACAAAACTTTTGTGAACAATAGATTCACTGCCGCTTTTAAAGCACTTTTACCTCCTGGCCACGACCTACAAGCTAAAGTGATACGCGTCTTGCGACTGTAGATAAAATAAATAAAAGAAGAAAGTAGAAAAAAGAAAGAAGTTCCTTACAGTATCTTTACAGTTATTAACCGACTTCAAAAAAGGAGGAGAGGTTCTCAATTTTTCGGAACCCTTTTTTATGTATGTTCACCGATTACTCGAAGATGCCAGAATCGATTTGAAAAATTATTTTTTTGTTTGAAACAGTATACTCCCAAGTTAGTCCTATAGAAATATTGTCATGATCTAATCATGGACTTCGGAGATATGGAACGGAACTCTTCAATAAAAGACAGTAAATCTGTCGTAATTGCTGCAATCGCTTGGATGTTTATTGTTTACGCAACATCATAACATAACATCACGCCTGTATGCTCTGAGGGGGCACGCAGATGTGTCCAGAACACCCACATTTCGTCAGTTAGGTATGTTATGTTCCATGTTATTGGGGATATGCCTATTACCATGAAATGTTTTGTTAACAATGTAAAATAAATGCATAGCAATTATTTGTGTGGGATATTACAACTAAAAATGGAAAAATAAAACTTTTTGACTTTTGTTTGTTTTTTGCCACCGACTTGTGAAGCTAAAGTTATTTTCCACTTTTTTTGTGTTTTTGAAGGCGGTTTTATTTTTTGCAAAAATTTCTTTATTTTATCTATGATTTAGCGTCGCTGTTAAAACAAATATGTATCATGATACACAATGATCTATTTTCGTTAGAATAGGGATGAAGTTGGATTGCTGCTCTATTTTTTTTTTATGTTTAATGGGCCTACTCTTGACCTCAATGTAGTCTTAGAGGACAGAGATGAGGTCGACGATGGAACGAGCTAACCCAAAAGATGCCTATTAACTCGCGACTTAAATAGATTGGGGTCATATGAACTTGGGAACACCGACGAAGGCAGGGAATTCCACTCCTTAGCTGTGCGCATAATAAACGATGTAGCAAAGCGTTTCGTGCGAATGTGTGGAACATCGACAAGGAATGGGTGATAACCTGCAGTACGTCTGGACTCCCGATGAAAAAAGCGAGATGGTGGAATGATCTCGTGGAGCTCTTGGGCACACTCACGAAGTACAGCCTGTAAAAGACCGACAGACATGCAACCTTGCGCCGGTGGGCCAGGCTATGAAGCTTGGTACCCACCAGCTTATCGTCACCAATGAGTCTCTTGGCTCTGCGCTCAACAGAGTCGAGTGTGGCTAGTTGGTATTTGGCGGAGCCATCCCAAAGGTGAGAGCAATACTCCATGCCAGACCGAACTTGAGCTTTATATAAGACTAGAAGCTGTCCTGGCTTGAAGTAACGCTTAACCCTATTTAGGATACCCAGCTTTTTTGCCGCTATTTGAGCTTTCGACTCAATGTAGGCACCGAAGTTGAGATTCTATTCTCTATGGTGAATCTGTAAATTTTTAGGTTCCGTATTCAACAAGGAACTCTTATAGTTTCGCCATGTCCGTGCGTCTATCCGCAGCTTATCGCAAAGGTTTTTAGTACAGGAAGCTGTAATTTGGCATTCATACACAGATTAGTTATGCCAATAAAGTGGTAAAATAAAATCTCGAAAAGTATTTGTTTTTATGGGATAGGTCTTTAAAAATATTGCGAGTTTGTTCAAAAACAAGACACCCTTGCGCGTTTCACATGATGCAATTTGCGTCACCTGAGGCGTTTACTGCCTCGGGAATTTTTTTTCATTCATTTTCTCCGCTGTCGCGGTCGTGGCCAGGCGGTTAGACCGCGTACACACCGCTTCGCTACCGCGTACGTACCGCAACCACGGGGCAATCACTTTTAATCCTCAGTTCACAGGCAGGTAGGTTCACTGGTAGATTATTCTCTGTTCGGCGTGGGTAATGTCGACGGAATTATCTTGTAATATTGCTTAATATTGCTGGTTATCTGTTGAGCTTGTCTGAGCTTTGTCCAACTTCTAGAATAATATGGAGCATTATTGTTGAGTGTGTGAGAATATGGTGCAATTAGTCATCGTCGTTATCGCTGATGTAATGCCACTCTGTCTCCCATGCGTTTAGAAACTCTAGACACTAGGATGTTACATTAAAACTTACAATTTACAAGCGCCACAATTAATTATGTCCATATTAGAGCCGTTAGTTACTCAGATTTGTAGTGTCGTAACGCGCTTCGTCCTGAATCCTGACAGTATGTTGTAATTACATCACAGATGACACAGGGCGAGTCTGGAGTAATTTATACGACAGTTTCTATCGTCGGCTATATTTGTAGTTGTTTCTCATACATATGTATTTATACTCATGGCGTGTTCATTAAATTAACAGCTATAATTATACAAAATTAACCTACTAATATTATACAAGATGGGATTCAAACAACGTTTTATTAAGGGGGATGCGCCAGGGTAGTCCGTGATATTAATTTTTTTTACGTTTTTGCAATTTTCAAATCATTGTAAGGCTGTATGTTGAACAAAAATGTTACCGATCGCAACAAATATGGCTTTACAGGCTTATAATTCTGTTGCGGTCACAACCATGTTCTGTTGTCAAAATCGTAAGAAAATTTGAATTTCGCGAGCTACCTTAGCGCATTTTCCTTAAACCTGAAATCGCCAGCTGCTCTATACATTTAGGTATGTTTACATAGCTCAATAAAATGTAGGGAACACCTGATTTTTTTTCTCGTGATTTGAGTGTTGACCATACAGTTAAATATTTTAATTTTATCTTGTATTTATGAGCCGATCGAAGTTAATTAGACATTATAACGACGTATGTATTTATGAGGTTCCGACTTCGATTCTCGGGTTGGGCAAAGTGTTATTGGGTTTTTCGATCTCCCTATAGCAGCCACTGAGTCTCTATCACATGGAACTTAAATATAACTGGCGAAATGTGGGTGTACTATTAGGTACACCTCTGCCTAACCCTTCGAGGATTACAGGCGCGATGTTGTGATGATGATGTATTTAGAAATTTATCAATAACTGGGCAGTTGTCGTTTAAATTAAAATTTAAATCCCATTACAGAATTCATCTATCTATCTATAAGACATCGTTAAAAAAAACTCCTTTCTTTAATATTTCAAGTACAAAAGCTATTCCATTAGTACACAATACCCATTCACCCATTATACCCTTGGAAAAGTTTCTAAGGTCTGTCCCACTGTGGAAAGTTTACAGAATTATTCAGCGTGGCTACACTGTTATAGGCTTTGGACCTCTATAACGGAAAATGCTGCGAATGCTATTACCTTTTTCGTTTATGGTACACACGGCTACTCATGACGCTATACATTTCCCGATTAACATGGCTTCGCTTTACGTAGATTTCCCTTACAATAAGAGATCCGCATAAACAGGTTATGTATAGCTTAATTGGTCGTGCGTACAGTGAATTTCAATACTAACCTAAATATTTTCCTTTCCAACTAATATTATATCTTACCAAAGTTACAACCAGTCTTACCAAGAGGGGCCAGAGGTATCGTATTACCCGTGTTGTGGAGGTCAGATAGGCGGTCACTCCATGTAGTGGCGGTACTTTCAAACAAGCCTACAAGCTTAGCTTGCTCCTAAAATATACTACTCTGCCTGATGTTAGAGTTTCAGAACAGCCTGCTCGCTTTACAGGCTTGCTGTATAGGGAGGCTCGCCACTGACTCCATGCAAAATACTGGTCAGCTGCATCCGGTTAGACTAGAAGCCGACCCCAACATAATTGGGAAAAGGCAGGCAGATGATGACAAAAGTAAGCTTTCGTATTTGTCCTGGACTTTTTAAAAGGCATTTAGGCCAAACTATCCCGCTTAACTATTCCAACTTTGGTGGAATTTGATACAGAAGTAGCGTGGTATGGAATATTGGCTACCTTACATGCCGGAAAATTAAAAACTTTCACGAGGCTGAGTTGGAGTTCGATGGTTCTATTTCCATGTTGTGATTTTTTCTCTTTAGAAAGTTTTTCTCAACTATACAGTCATCACTGGTTTTCGTTTTCATTTCACGACTCAACCACTTTGTTTATTAGTTGAATTATTGCAGAAGCATTCTTTTTTTTTTCTTTCCGGAACACGAAAACTGAACAGTACTTTTGCGTGTAATGTTGGCATCACTAATTCCGTTGAATAAACCTGGGGGAAATAACATATAGCCAGAGGCCAAATTACTGTATCACAATTATTATATTACACCTACAAACACCGACATATAAAAAGTAAACATATACACTGGTTAAATTTTCCAAGTGGGTATGAAATTATGAATCCTTATTAGCGACGCTATCGAATGGTGTAGTAATACAATATGTTTATTTCCAAAATCAACGGGTTCAATGCCTGACTACGAGACTCCTTTGAGTATTTTTGGTTATTCCTCATAGTTTCAGATTGAGCCAGTCACGCCCACTCGGGAAATCCTGTACACTGTATACATAATGTACAACAGAAGTGTCATCATCATCTGCCTAGCCTTTTCCCAACTATTATGGAGTCGGCTTCCAGTCAAACCGGATGCATCTGAATACCAGTATTTTACGTGGAGCGACTGCCTATCTGACCTCCACAACCCAGTTAGTCCTGGGTAATACGATACCCTTAGGTAAGATGTGTGTCAGACTTTCGGGCCACTGGCTACCTGTGACAACTGTCAAAGATCTACAAATGACAGCCGGGACCAACGGCTTAACGTGCTTTCCGAAGCACGGAGGAAACCTCGGTATGTAATGGTGGTGTGGTGGTCACCCATCCACGAAACAACCTAGGCAAGCGCAGCTTAACCTAAAGATCGACCCGAGCGGCAGTTATTGTGTAGCCACGAGCTCTCTACAACAGAAGTGTGTCTATAGTATATTACATCGCACGAAACGCCTCGTCACGACATTAACATTGTTACGGCGATCCTCGGACATAACTTTGTTAGCACTTCATGTTAACGATAAACTAGTTTCCTACAATAGTTTCTGACCTTCATCTATGCGTAGGCAGCATTAGTTATGTCCTTTGTTAAAGAACAAAACGAATGCCTCCGTTTACACTAACACAAGCAAAACTTTAATATATGCCTTAAAAAAACTAACTTACTAACTAACTTTAATAAAAGCTTTTCGCCATAATCACTATCTACTAATTGGTGATTGGTGGCTGGCTCTGCCATAGGTAGCTCTGGAGAAAATCGATAGTAAATGATACACTTTAAGAAAAAACTGAGATATTTTTGGTAAATAAAATATCACCCCCTTCACTCTGCCTCAACGCCCCTCAAGAAAAAATTAACGCCAATCACAAAATGCGTAGAAAATTCTCATCAACAACAATTTTCCCTTGAAAGATAGGGTATCTTTTCACCATCTCCATTATTAATCTGTCTCGGGAAACAAAATATTATTCACCCCTCCTGAAAATCCAACTCCTTAATTTTATATTCTCGAAGAAAAACGAGACAAAAACGGAATTACCGGCACTTGAGCCTAACCAACATAATTCATGTGAAAACCCAGAAAATAAAAAGGGTTAGTAAATTAATTTAATCTGAGTTTAAGCACGCACAGGTAGACAGGATCTGGCAGCATATATATTATTAATCTGTCTCTTTAGGGAGTAAGGCAGAAATGATAAACGAAGTTGGACCTACGCCTCGTTGGTCCCGATATCAAAAATTCGCGAGCTCTAAATATTTATGAGAACCGGAACAGGGACCGTGTTGTTTTACGCATTGGCCACGACTTACACGCTTTAGCGACAAAGACAACGACAAAGAAAAGAATGCTTTTTTATCTCTGTAGTACATTCTTGTGGAATGATCTCTGACATGGGTGAAAACGTGGGCCAGAGTTAGGTTTTTGTAAGTCTAATAAATAATATACCTATGTATCATCAAAACATTCCTCAATAGATAAGCTCTGAAAAATATACCCAGCCTAACACGGTTGTTGCTCTACCGGAGAAAAATAGCTGTTTGTTTTTCATGAATAATAAAGAAAGCAGTGTCTTATTTGTAAGTTATGTCTTGTAAAGTGCTCTCGACGCCCTTAGACGTCACTAAAATGTGTGTCTCCAACTTTAGCGGGTAGTCACGATCTAAACGCTCAAGCGACAAGCGTGTTGCGACTGCGGAGACCAAATGTTTGAAGTTGTTTGGAACAAGTAACAAGCCACAGCGTCGCGACGGTACAGTCTTTTTAGTAATAAAATTAAAACACAAATTGTGTTTTATTTCAGGCAAAATACCCATAAACCACAAAAAAAAAACAATAGTAAACAAGTTACATAATTTAAAAAATCAAAAACTCGACTGCAAATATTATATTACTCCTAATTAAATTGAAACATATATTTTTGTAATTCACTCTTAATATCTTACATGTTGATACCTTAGGCTGGACTCACACATTCTGAATTGTTCGAGAGTTGGAATTCATATTATTAATTAAGAAAGGCCGGAAATGCAGACAATTTCATTATGCTCTACACACATTCTGATTTTATCAGAAATGAAATTGTATGCATTTCCGGGCTTTCTTAATTAATAATATGAATTCCGACTCTGAATTCAGAGACTCGATAGGTTTAGTTATTTGTTTTTAGTAACATAAGTATTACTATTTCGCGACAAAAATCTGCTATTTTATTTATTTATTTTTTCAAACACCAAGGACACTTGGGTTTTTAAGACGAATATAACGATACCGTAATTGTAGAAATCTATCCCGCCGTTTGGATGATACAAGGTTATAAAGAAATTTACAAACATAACCCTTCCTTGGCAGTCGGGTAGAAAATCATTAAAAAATCAAAAATGACCTGAGACTACTTCGGCGTTGCATGATTGTCAAATCACATTGATCTCTCGTTGCAATGACGCTGTCACTGACAAGTCTGTCAAAATTAAATTGATATTTATTCTCGTTGAATAAGGTTGCTTTTGTCCGAGGTAAAACAATTATTGTGAAAAGGACTTTAATCACGTGAAGCAAACAAGTGAAGCGCGTGCGTATCGCTTGGTGCAAGCAGCATCGCTCGAGGAAACTCAAACTCAAAGCATTTATTTCAATTAGACCATAACAGGCACTTTTGAATGTCGGCAAAACAAAGAAGGCGAAGCTACAGACACAAGGCATAATAACTTGTGAAAGTACTGTAGTTGCCCATTCCAAAGCATGACGCGCGAGCGAGGATGTGAACGAGGTTTTATTTTCAACAAACACACCCTTTGTAAGCATCTCGTTCAATTGTTTTTTGCCTTTTAAATAGGATATTATCTGTTGGCATGTCATTCTGACCCTGTTTGGAAAACTCACGTATTTTCGCTTAAAGTGAAAAGGGGAATATAATGAGGGCTGAAAATGCCATCATTTTCTAATGTTATGGTGTATTTTCATGTTTACGTTTATGATTTCGATACTGATCCCAGCTTTTTGTTATGGAAATTTTATATTGGCAGAAATATTTTGGGATTCCCTTTTGTCATCAACAATAATTGGACAAAAGATAAAAATGTAGGCGAATATAAATCCTATTTTGGTGTAGCGAAAAGCCACTAACACTAAACTAAGTTGACTTTCCCAAAGCCTTGGCACAGAACCACAAACCTTATCTTCTTCCATTCTTCTTCTTGACGGCACGGTTGGCGCAGTGGTCAAGCGATTGACTGCTGCGCTGCATGTCGCGGGTTCGATTCCCGTACGGAACAAATATTTGTATGACCTACAAGTAGTTGTTCCGGGTCTGGGTGTTTTTCTATGTATAATATGTATATATTTACAAAAAAAAAATGTATATATGTAGTTTATCAGCCATCTAGCTACCATAACACAAGCATTAGGTTGCTTAGCTTGGGACTAGATGGTGCTGTGTGAAATGTCCAGGGATATTATTATTATTAGATATTATTCACCAGCGAACGAATCCCACCGCGGTCTGCTCCCCCCGATAGCATCAAGTGTTTGCATCATAAACTTGTAATATAAAGTCTAGTTTACAAGCAGATCACTTACATGCACTTGCAGCAGCGTTGACGGAGCGTGGGCACTAATACATCCACGACCAGATGGTTAGCTGACGTATCGGATGTCTCAGTTGAGATTGTGTTGTTAGAAAATAAACAAAAGACGAGTGTTATTGCACTATGGAGATCTTTATAGTTTCCTATTTAGTCGGAAATACATTTAACTAACATGAAAAAAAAGGTGTCGGCCGAATACATAACCTCCTCCTTTTTAAAGGCGGTTAAAAATCACGCCTCTTTTCGCCGAAAGGTTAAACAGAAGAGCACCCATATTTCGCCAGTTATCGTTGAGTCTGCTGTCTATTAGGGAATGAGCCCATTGCCGTCAAACAGAGTATAAATTCAGGCTCCGGGCTGCCATCAGGAACGAATCCAGGGCCTCAGAGGCACCGTCACGCCTGCGAAGTTTCACTAGGCTCTAGTTTAATAAGTACAACGTTGATCAATTGTTTGACAATCATTTCATAGAGGATTAACCTGCATTTTACCACCCCAATGATAATGATGTTAAATCCAACGGTTAATTAAAAAAAAACCGGCCAAGTGCGAGTCGGGCTCGCGCACGAAGGGTTCCGTACCATTATCTATAAGAAATACGAAAAAAACACGTTTATTGTATGGGGACCCCCCTTAATATATTTTGTTTTTAATTTTTGGTATTTGTTGTTATAGCGGCAACGGAAATACATCATTTGTGAAAATTTCAACTTTCTAGCTATCACGGTTTATGAGATACAGCGGTTAAAGTTTAGAAACGTGCTGCCTCGATTGGGGGTGGGGGTTGGGGGGTGTGGGGGGGGGGGTGGAGGAGATGCCATCTCCCCTCATTCCACCCGCCGGAAACGTAGTTTTTTTTATATATTTTTGTGTGTTTCCGAACCTCGGGGTGCCCCTGACGTCAACCGTCTAGGGTTAGGGTTTCCGTCAGCAGGTCGACGGAGCCCCGCTGCACGGGGCTCCTGTTTCTGGCTGCAGGGTTTACAGGAACCTAACTAACCGAACCTCGGGGTGCCCCTGACGTCGACCGTCTAGGGTTAGGGTTTCCGTCAGCAGGTCGACGGAACCCCGCTGGCAGGTTGCGTTTCGTCACGTTTTTCACATAAAACCTAAAATTACATTTGAAAAACTGAAGACTACGTTCCGTTTTGCATAATTGCAATAGTATTTAAGAATTTTCGGAAATTATTTAAAAATATTTATACGCAACTCCGGCAGCCAAAATTACTTTGGGGGGATTAAGACTAACTCCCTTAAGCCCCCTACATCACCAATACCCTCAAATTCAGGCGACTTGTTTCGAAACCCAACCCACATAACCTAAAAATTAAGATTTTTGTAAGTGTTTTTTTTATAAAATGGCGTCTCCGGCAAGAAAATAATGTTGCATAGGTATCAGAAAACCCCCTAGAACCCTCTAATATCCTCACTTTTCGTCCAGCGAGGCAGCACGTATCTAAAGCCAACCCGATACAGCCTGGAGACAGACAGACAGACAGCGGAGGCTTAGTAATAGGGTCCCGTTTTACCCTTTGGTTACGGAACCCTAAAAAAGAAGAAAGCGCAACGATTCAGTGAAATGTGACCTGTGAATTAAATATCTCCTTGTATAAAAACATTGGTATCTACTTCAGTATCTGACACCCAAATATGTACAATACACTCAAATGAAATATAACAAACATTTTATTAAGCTTGTTATATTTTACAGTCAGCCTGTTTTCAAAGCACAGTAGCAATTCTACACTCAAATTGTAATACACACACAATGGCATCCCCTACAATTATCTTTACTCCGTTTCCGGGGTGACAATACATAAAAATAAATCTATGTAGAAAATGTTACCAGTCATTAGTAGACATTTTTTTTAATACTTTCATCTGTTACCAAGTTTTCATTTGTTAGAGATGTTTTTCTTCATGAGAATATTTATCTTTTTTGTGATAAACTTTTTGTTAGAACGATTGTTCTCATTATTATTGTAGGAAGAAAGTTAGCTATATCATATTTTGATATTGAGCAGGAAGTCGTCATTCTACTAACCTTTTCACAGCTAATAAGGTTGGGGTCGGTTAGGTACTGAATATCAATAATAAATAAATAAATAATAAATATCTTGGGACAACCAACACACCGCCATCTGATCCCAAACTAGGCAGAGCCTGTACTATGGCAACCAGACAACTGATAAACATACTTATATATTTCTAAATACATACATATTACAGATTAGAATACACATAGAATAGAATTTACTTTAGCTGTAATTTACATGTACTGTCGAAGTTCATCTTAGACATCTCTAACAAAAATCCTCCACTATTGAGTGTCTTTCACAAAGAGTACCTACTCAGTATACACCTACAGTTTATGTTTAATTTTACAACTTTTCCAAGTACTCAATACTGCCCTTAATCTGACACATTCCCAGCATTCCCTCCCACTCCCAACGCCCACAGCACCAGTGAGGGATCCCTCTTAGAATCGTCTAGACTACTTAATTATAGTCTAATATTAGGTGTCCTTAAATATCTCCGTACTATTAATATACGAGTTCAAGAATCTTACACACTGTATTCATTGTATAAAATAATCATGTGTATTGTTCTTGGTCGTTTTATGTAATTCCGTTTGTGAACCAATGAATAAGAACAGGGGTTCTACTCTCTAAGCACGAAACCCGTAGTTTCGGCCGAAGTTACGGGCGTTTCCTACTCCCTAGCACCGACGGACGTACGATTAGTTCGAGGCCCGAACTAATAATGAATGACAACTCGATTTGACAGTTGTCCCTACTCCCGATGTCTTTCAGAGTACCTACAATAAAGTATTTAATAAAACAGTCAGGGCCTGTTTCACGATGACCGAATACGACTCAACGAATAAATTCAGAAATGGAACAGAATTTTGTATCAAATTACCTGCCAAGTAAATTAACGGGCACTTAATCGTAGGTGGTGAAACAGGCCCTCAATCTATCAATCTAGTAAGATAAGCCAAGATCACAAATTCAATAATTATTTATTGAAATTAAACTGATAATCAGCACTTTTTGAACGCCTTTACATGAGACAATCTCGCAAAACGCGCGTCCTCTTAACTTCCTAATGTTTTAACTGAGCAGAGAAAGTGGTGCACCACCCACTTGCAATAACTTCAGTTTATCCGTGATCATGGTGCTTGCAACAGCACCGAAATATCGGGAACTCAAAACAAACAGTAAACATGGTAAATATCGCGTTTCTAGTGTTAATGATAAACTCTCCAGCATCAACTAACTTGAGATTTTAATTATTCCTACAGTTCGTTCCAAAGGCATTACACATATTTTATAGGAATTTTTTCTGGTCTCACTCAATGTATAAACTGCCTCGTTGATCTAGTGGGCATGAGGTCCTGGGTTCGATTCCCAAGTTGGGCCAATTGTTATTGGGTTTTCCATCAAGAATTTCTTAGTAGCAGCCACGTGTCTCGATTTGTGCTCGGTTAATGGCAATAAATTATTATTGTTATGTAATTGTAATACATAATGGAATTAAAATGTTTTTTTAAATTTTATTTATTTATTTTAATGGCAATAGACTCACATTATTGGGACTTAAACATAACTGGCGAAATGTGGGTGTACTATTAAGCACACATCTGCCTTACCCTTCGAGAATTAGAAGCGTGATGTTATTTACGTTTTGTCAATTAATAAACGTAAGTTATATTTTTTCCAGACCGCTACATAATTACCTGTCACACGACCGACTTCGAGTGCTTCAAGCGGCAGTACAAGGCTCTGAGGGACAATTTTCTCCTGGGTAACGAGAGGCACGGCATACCGACATACGAGCACTATGTGTTCGAATATGGTGGAGGCACCTGCGTCAGGTTGACGGGTCTAGAAGACAGCGAACTGACTTCCATCACGTGAGTTTCATCATAAATATTATAATACACGCATTTCAGCTAACGTGTCTTTTATTCTCCCCTATTTTTAGAGTTCAATACCTCTAAAGGAAAAAACGGAACCCTTATAGGATCACTTTGTTATCCGTCTGCCCGGCCGTCCGTCTGTCTGTCTATTTGACAAGACCCTTTATCTCGGGAATGCGTGGAGGTATCGAGTTGAAATTAAAACCATATCACTCAAGTCTACAGTCCCTTGAAGATGTGAAAAAAATGAAACTTCTATGTTAAAGTAAAAAAAAACGATACGGCTGTTTATGCCACAAAAAAAGTTTATTTCGACACTCTCAAAGGAAACAAAATTTATAGGGTACTTTCCGTTGACCAAGAATCATGAAATTTGGCAAGAAGCATTGTCTTATAGCGCAATTAAAGGGAAAAATCTGAAAACCGTAAATAAGTATGTAGTTTAATGACAAAATAGCTACAAGTTTATAAGGAACCCTCGGTGCGCGAGTCCAACTCTCACTTGACAGGTCTTTTTTCAGTTATCGGCATTTATATGCACTGAAAACTAATCTATCTTGGAAGCATTATTACCCATCATTTAATTGTTCTTCACAATGTCCGTGTTGGTTTAGTCAGGCAAGGTTGGACTCTTTCTTTTTTCTGCTCATTGTGAAGGGCTTAGACGAGATCGTGGCTTAACAATAACAGTAGCTCGGGTCTATCTTTAGGTTAAGTGGTGTTTGCCTAGGTTGTTTCGTGGATGGGTGACCCATAACATACCGACTTTCCTGAGTGCATCGGAAAGCACGTTAAGCCGTTGGTCCGGCTGTCATTTGTAGAGCTTTGACAGTCGTTACAGGTAGCCAGTGGCCCGAAAGTCTGACAACCAGTCTTACCAAGGGGTGTCGTATTACCCAGTACTAACTGGGTTGTGGAGGCCAGATAGTCGCTCTATGTTAAATACTGGTATTATCTTAGACTGGAAGCCGAGCTCAACATAGTTGGGAAAAGGCTTCACAGATGGTGATGTGAAAGACTTAGAACTCATTTTCAAATTTATATAGGTACACACACAACAAACTTAAGTATGCTTATTTACATTAAACAATTGTACATTTTCAGACATCGGTAAGCCTCCTAGGCCTCCCCAGACTCCTCCACAATCCTCCATGTCGCACCTGCTGTTGATCTCAGACCACCCTCCCACTTACGTACCGGTCTTCCTCTTTCTAGAGAGTAAACTCCGGGAGGTCCTTCTCTCGGATACCATTCCGTGACGTCTTTGACCCATTATGAAATGGTAATTTTATTAACAGCCATGTATAATGTAGGCTTCGCTATCGCTATTGACACTTTTAATTTAATTTCCAGAATGGACAGTACGTCCAGGAGATACACGCTGGTGATAGAGTTCCCGCTGAGGATCCTCCAAGTGACGAACATTATCAAGGTTTGCGCCAAACCTCAACTAGGTTAGTTATGCTTGATTTACAATCACCGCTGTGATATCTTCCATGATACATAACATCCTGTACTCCCCGACGAGTTAGGCAGAAGTGTACGCAATTTAATAGTACATCCACATTTCGCCAGTTATGTTGAAGTCCCATGTAATAAGCGGCATAAACTTTACGTAAATACGTCGGTGTAAACGTAACATCATCAACATAGAGAGTGGCGCGGTGGCCCAGTGGTGGCGGCCCCGACTTACGAACAGTAAGTCGTGGGTTAGTTACCCAGGCAGGCGCATTCCTTAGTGTAATTTATTTCATCACCACTGCTCTCAAAAACGGTGAAGAAAACATCGTGAGTAAACCCGCATGTACTAGAACCAAAAATTCGAAGACATGTGACATCTACCAACCCGCATTGGGCTCGCGAGGTGGATTAGCCCATTCTCTCATAGAGAGGAGGCCGTGTGTCCCAGCAGTGGGAACATGGCAATGGCATGGTGTGGTGATTATGCTATGCTATTCTAAACGTAACAATCATAGGATACATTCTTAAAATTATGAAAATATTGTAAGTGAAACGGTTATTTTAAATTTTAAAATCGACGTGTTTACTCGTACGTTACTTTTACACCGCGCGCTCGTGATGAGGCCTCTATTCAGAGTTACATTCGAAGTTCCGAATGCATAATGCAATGGAGTATGGATATCTTTCTCCCAGAAAAGCGGTAATTGTGGAATTGCTTAAACAAATTTTATTCTCACGTCTCAGTCACTTAATAACACGAAAATAAACAAGGCTATTCAGCTAACAACTTCAATTTATTTACCAAAGCTAAGTTATTTTGTTGATTTACATATTTTGACGTAATATTATTTTGTTGTTTCAGAATTCACTGTCATAAAACCACGCAAAAGTAAGTTTATTATGATAAGATAATATTAATTTTATTACATAATTTAACTACTTGGTACTGTTAGCTCCCTGCGGTGCCTTACACCCCTCTTACGAAGGATAAAAGGGGAAGAGAGCCAGGTAGTACAGGGCACTGACTGTGCCCAATACCTAAGTTTGTCATAATCTAGAATTTTTTTTTAAATACTCACCCACTAATCAGAAGACGCGGTAGCCTTCACAAGAGATGGCGGTACGAGCTGCGCAGAACCAACTACCAGTGGTGCACACTGGCCCTGGATCGAAGAGTTAGGAAGTCATGGGGGAGGCCTTTGCCCAGCAGTGGGATGACACAGGCTAACAATAACAGTAACCCACTAATTAATATAAGATCATTATACATATAACAGCGTAGAAGGTGTTTTCGTATTGTGATATCAGTCGTCATAAAATAAAAATAGTGTAACTGTGCCTTCATCAAAAGTCACATGGGATTTCAAAATAAATTGCGTACTGACAATAATTAGGTCACAATTTCATGAGTCCTCATACATATCAATCAATAATGCAAATGTTCTGTTCCCTGTTACACTTCATTTACTCGATCCCAATTAATTTGTCTAAATTGGTTTATATACACCAGCAATTTTGTTTTACAAATAGATATGTATGTCTACATGAAACTAAAATTAAATACTAAAATAATAACAATTAAGTATAATTAATTATCATGTGACATAATAACATAGCATCACGCTAGTATTTCCTAGCAGGGTTAGGCAGAGGTGTTCTATAGTACAACGAA
Source organism: Eurois occulta (assembly GCA_950022335.1). Classification (NCBI taxonomy): domain Eukaryota; kingdom Metazoa; phylum Arthropoda; class Insecta; order Lepidoptera; family Noctuidae; genus Eurois; species Eurois occulta. The sequence goes on from OX465482.1 coordinate 1,464,909, forward strand.
ATTTCGCCTGTGTTCTTGTAATTAAAACCCACATACATAATATTGCAGAGGCCAGGGAGCCGTCGTATAAGAGGAAGGCCTATACTTAAATGATTTATAGTACTGAGTGGAATAAGGCTATCAATGATAATGATGAAATATCTATTAATTTTTGTACACATTTTCAGATCGTCTAATAAGATTTACAGGAAATGGTAAGTGTTACTTATTAATAACTTACTAATTTAATGTTATCTGTCTGGTAGTAGAAAATGTACCTATAAATATAATTAGGCCAAGACTATAGAACAATACTATACAGGGCGAGTCTTAAAAGGTCTCCTCAATTTAATGGAGGAAGACGATTTCGACGAACTCAAGTAAATTAATCATATTATTACGCGATTCCGAGAGGGAGAATAATATTCATTCTAAAAGGTTCGAAAATGCAATGAATTTTACTCTAAAACATGTACGTGTCGCATCTGGTACATAGGACCCTGGTCAGGAACTCAGGACGTACTAAGTGACATACACCGTGTCAAACAGTGGTGGGTGCAGAATGGGATACCGGTAAATGAGAGAAATAGCTCCTTTAACTTGTATACAGTTTATTGTTCCAGAAACTTATCACTACTGTACTAACTAAATGCTCTGAACTTAAAAGTAAACACAGAGCAGTTCCTAGGCCAGTATGTGTCGCGAACACTCCCGAACGATCACTGTCGATCCATGGTACTATGCTCTGTATTGGACACCATACCTCTACAGTCCGTACAACGCCTAAAAAGGTGCTTGTGTTTGATGTTAAGTGCAAACTCATCAAGATCCGACATACGTATCTTTGTGTTGTACGGTTTACGTACGGCGACTTTCGTATTCACACTTCTGCATTGCTGCTATCAGTGCTATCATGTGATAGTCTCATTTTTCTGACGACATCGGAGAAACGAAGAGTGGAGAACATTGAACGCGTTTGCATCGTGATAATAGCGATACAGAATAGTGGTAATACAGGCGAAGGTAAACTACCAGCGATAGCATCGCGACCATCTTGCGTTTTCATCGCTGTAAAACTTTCGGGAAATCTGCCACCAGTAACAACTGCCAAAGATTTATAAATGACAGCCCAGGCTTAAAGTGCTTTCCGAACCACGAAGGAGTCTCGATGTGTAAAGAGTCACTCATCCACGTATCGAGCTCGGCAAGCGTAATAGTGCGGCTGTTTTTATGTAGCCACGAGCCCCTCCGAATCACGAACTGTATAGGAAACCAGTTTCAATGCCTGCATTCAATTTATGTCGATGGATGTAGCATGTCCCACTAAAGCACACCTATAGGTTTATGCCTACATCCACGTGTACAGTTAGTTGTTCATGCTCAACCACGCACTAATTGGTCCCGGTTCAATGGGTCCCCGTGAATGTCCCACGAGCTCTCCAGTACTGCAGAGCTTATTGTTTAGAAGCCCCATTGTTATCAAGAGCAGGAGGCATCCTTGAATAAGTTTGTAAAGATTAACACTTGATATGAGAGGTGATATGTATGTAGGTTTTGTGTAGAAGAGGATATTGGATGATGTACATATATACGTAGGACGTGAAATCTTTTGAGAACGTTTAAAAATGTACATCCTCTTGCCAGAATTTCGCGGCGATCAATCTCGACGAAGGAGAATAAAAAGAAGCATTGTCGTAGCCGAGGGAGGCACAAAAAGCGCTGGCGTGACGATCTGGACTCATTCTTAACAGATTAGTCGCAGAAGTCAGATGTTAAAGAAAACTTTGCTTTACCCAGCAGTGGGTCAGAGTAAGCTGACAAAAAAAAACTTGAAGGATTAAAGGTGTTTTTATATTACCAAACGCCGGTATAACCTAACAATAACCAATCATGGGCAGGCATGTCAACCCACCAACCTGCGTGGTGGACTACCCATTCCCTCCCACAAAGAGCAGTAAGAATATTATAGGCTAATTACGCTTAAAATGCTAAACATCAACTGACATGGGATACAAACGTGCAGTAACCTAGGGCTAAATTCACAAAACAAATTGACACGAGCTCAAAATTAAACCACAATCACATATCCGTCTGCATCCACTAAATTAGTTGGTTGGCAATTAAACAAGTTGTGAGGACAACATTAATTCCAGTTGGAATTTAACATTTTCATTATTATGTATTTTCAATTAACAAAAACAAATATCACTAATTTGATGTTTTCTGAATTTCTATTATAGTATGTGTATTGTTTAATTTATCCCCGAAGAGCTGGGCCACATTTCGCCAGTTATGATAAGGTTCCATTTAGGTAATAGGAGGCGAGCCTATTGCCATCAACTCAGACGCAAATCCAGACTCCACAGCTACTGAGAAAAATCCATTAAAAAAAACCGACACTTGCCCGAACTGGCATTCGAACCCAGGATCGTGCTTAGCAGTAACGCTTGCGACCACTAGACCAAAGAATAAGAAACAATCAAAATAAACACTTATTATTATTAGGATAAGAGCAAGAGAATGATCATATTTTTTTTTTCAGCTAGTGTCATCATAACGTACCCGTATGAGCTGAAGAAGAAGAGAGGCGTCACCTACATGCACCTGAAAGACGAGAACCTGGACCTCACCCTGGACATCCCAGACCTCAGTCACTTCCACATGAACAGTCAAGTTGAAGGTAACTTAGACTTATAATGACTGACTTTGATGGCACGGTTGGCGCAGTGGTCAAGCGATTGACTGCTGCGCTGCATGTCGCGGGTTCGATTCCCGTACGGAACAAATATTTGTATGACCTACAAGTAGTTGTTCCGGGTCTGGGTGTTTTTCTATCTATAATATGTATGTATTTACAAAAAAAAAAAAAAGTATATATGTAGTTTATCAGCCATCTAGCTACCATAACACAAGCATTAGGTTGCTTAGCTTGGGACTAGATGGTGCTGTGTGAAATTTCCAGGGATATTTATTTATTTATTTATTTATAATGAGACTGCCATCATCACTAGATTCTCGACAGTTATAAAAAAAACTTTTCAGTAGCTGTATGACGTCCCATGATTGAATCGGATTTTGTTGCATGGAATCCTAGTATTTTTTCTACAAAATTCATACAAATCAACCTTATAACATCAGCTATCTGCCGCTAAAAGTCCCGTCAAAATCGGTCCAGCCATTTCGGGGATTAGACGGAACAAACAGACAGACAGAAAGACAAAAATAAAGGTAAATGTTTTTGAAATTACAAACAGACACTTCAATTTTATTTATTTATATAGATAACATGTCACCTGTTATCCCGTTACGTAGATGTGTAGACCAGACCTAAAGTCCACCAAACATGTCACCGGTTATGTTCAGGTACTCGTACCATGTAATAGAAAGGGCGCCTATTGCCATCAACCGGTCAAGATCCTAGACTTCGAGCTGCCACTGAGAATTCTAAGGGAGAAACATAAAAAACCGACTGAAAAAACTGTATAGCAAAAAACAAGCACATTTTAAATTAAACAAAAGTTGGAAGCAGGCGGGGCCTATTTGAATATGAAATTGTAATTATGAAAAAAGATTTCGCTGACGATTTAAGTTTTTATATAATACTGAAATACGACTTTTCCATTTTTTATACGATTTGTCACTTCGAATTACTTTTAAACATTTAAGTTGTTTATATTTTTGTAATCACTTTTTAAAACCCTTCATTTTGATACCCCACTCGATGGTATTTGAAGAAAGAAAAAATTCGAACCCCACGTAAGGCACCTCAAATCCGCCATTTTTCTTTGTTTTATAATTTTAATAAAGCCAGTGACACTCGCGCCACCAAAACCAATCTAACGACGAATTATCTAAATCCGTTTAGGAGTAACGAGGCAAGAAAGAAACGGACATACATACATACAGGTCAAACACATAACCCTCCTTTTGGGCTCGCCGCAGTAGGGTAAAAATACGACAAAATTCAATAAACAAAGTTATAGTGCTAGCTAAAACTAGACTACGCTATTTGTTACCCAACTGCGGCGAACCCCAATAAGAGGGTTATTTTATTTTATTTTTCGGAGACGTAGTACTTTTTTAATCCAGTTATATCCACAGCTATGCTGTACGAGTGGTCGGAGTGGGCATACGAGGTGGTGCAGCATGTGGACACTGCGGGGAACTTCGCGCTGCCCTACACCAGCCAGCTCAGTACCATCATGGAGCAGCTGCCATTGAAGAGGTACCTGTATTTAGCAGTACCTACGGTTTTTAATGCGTTGTTCAGGCAGAGGATGACGGCAATGGCGGACGGTTTGACAGTAAAAAAGTAACTATTTATTTACTAAATTAGAATCAAAATGATTTAAGAAAAGTATAGAAAAAGGTATCCCGATAGTAAGGAGACCAGCAGCATGAAGAGCTTTAATTTGGCTTTTACAGATCAGAATTGTGAAACGAGGGTAGAAACTAAACGTGAAGCTTTGGATCCCGAAGTACTGGTACCTATTACTTTAAACGTTTTATATTCCTTCGTGTACCCGTTTATCTTTAAAGAAAATTCAGACCTGTTTTCGACGTAATAGAGAAAGTTTACCTACTTAAAATTCTTTCAAAGTAAACCTAAAAACATCAAGTAAATTGGGAAAACTAAAGACCAAGCTTAAGTGGAGGTCTAGAAACGTCACTTAGTTTAACATGCTTTTTGCATAACCATGCTTTGGCTTATACTCCCGTCTCTATCTTATAAATGTAGTTTGACAGTGACAGGAATAACGCTTAGCCAAAGTACCAACGGCTAAGTTAAGTTTGTAGATATTGACCTAAGAATAAAGCCCAAGTAGGTACTAAAGGTCGTAAATATAAAATGTTTGGAAGGCGAAGCGACCGATGGAAATAGATAACATCGAAATAACAATAGCAAAGTTTTAGAGGTTAACGCGGTCTGACAGCAGCCATATTTCATTACAATAACCGTTAAAATAGAGTTTCGCTCGTGAAAATTTTACTCAAGGTTACTTGAGGTCACATTGTATTCGTTGTTTATTTTAAGGACTGTGGGCATGCTTTGGAAACTGTTTATATTATATTGTTTTTCTGTCTTTTTGTGACGGTATCAAAATTGGTAACGTTATTTTTATATAACGTATGTATTTATTTTCAGAATAATATAATCATCAACACAATCCCCTTCATTTAATCCCTTTGAATGTGAATTAGTTGAGTGCGAATCTCAACTTCGGTGCCTACATTGAGTCGAAAGCTCAAACAGCGGCAAAAAAACTGGGTATCCTAAATAAGGTTAAGCGGTACTTCAAGCCAGAACAGCTTTTAGTCCTATATAAAGCTCAAGTTCGGTCCGGCATGGAGTACTGCTGTCACCTTTGGGATGGCTCAGCCAAATACCAATTAGCCACACTCGACTCTGTTGAGCGCAGAGCCAAGAGGCTCATTGGTGACGATAAGCTGGTGGGTACCAAGATTCATATCCTGGCCCACCGGCGCAAGGTTGCATGTCTGTCGGTCTTTTACAGGCTGTACTTCGGTGAGTGTGCCCAAGAGCTCCACGAGATCATTCCACCATCTCCCTTCTTCCATCGGGAGTCCAGACGTACTGCGGGTTATCACCCATTCCTTGTCGATGTTCCACACATTCGCACGAAGCGCTTTGCTACATCGTTTATTATGCGCACAGCCAAGGAGTGGAATTCCCTGCCTTCGTCAGTGTTCCCAAGTTCATATGACCCCAATCTATTTAAGTCGCGAGTTAATAGGCTTCTTCTGGGTAATCTCGTTCCATCGTCGACCTCATCTCTGTCCTCAGGACTAGATTGAGGTCAAGAGTAGGCCCATTTAGTATTAAAAAAAATGACTTTTTGATGAAATAGTCATTCACTCAGCTAAGCCAAATTAAGATCGCGAATCATGTTTTAATCGACATACAACCTGATACTAACCTGCAAATTGTAAAAAAGTAAGAAAATTATAATTTCGCGGGTTACCCTAACGCTTCCTTAAATAAAAAGACCAGAAAATTCTAATATTACTAATAATAGCCAGTATGTGCACAAAATTCTGCAAAAACATCAGTTGTATTAAACATTTTTCTTATCCTTTCAGATTTATTCTGCTTTACCCAGATGAGCAGTACTACAACCTGCATTTCTCTTTACAAGAGGAGAAATGCAATAAGGACATTCCCTAAGCCTTAGGGACAAACGAAATGTTCTGCAAGGTTACATTAAATATACCTAATATAATATGTTTTATAAAGGAGTAGCATTTCTTAACTTAACCCTTTCAAGTTTTGGAAAGTCTCTTCTTTTTTTTTGAATCTGAGTTTGAGTATTTCCGTCTGAGTGGTCGACCATTTTAGCTCGATTTAATTTAGTAAGTGTAAACTGTAATAACAGCCACCCAATATTTTTGAAATCCCTGCAGTGTTAGTAATTACAACTTTTATAGAACATGAACAAAGTTGGTCAAAAGCTAATTAATAATTGTGCACAGTACATGTCGCGATCAAAAACAGGTTTGACAATTTGTAATAACATTTTCATATAGCAACTGTACAAAGACTATATAAATTCTCTATGCAACTGAATTAACACTAAAACGATTTTATGAGGTATTAATTTGAGCTGAACAAAGCTTTGTAGATTGTAAGAGTATAAGTAAAGTTTGACACGGCTTTAGCAAATTGGGTCCTAGAAAGATATCAATTAAATGTGTTTCTGCAAACACGTGTTTATTAATGAACGTGTGTTAGTCACTACTTAAAAGTTCCCAAACACCTTTATTTATTTATTTTCTCTCATGCACATCACATATTTTACAATAAGTAGTTATTACTGTCGGTTTTTGTACATGAACCCTGTCAAGGCACTGCAAATCACAATGTTGGTTTGCTGTTGAGTTTATGGAGTTATGAACATTAGATTAACATAGGTAATAAATTGAGCCAAAACTTATCAAAAACAGTACAATGCAATACATTTCAGAAATAATATGTCAAGAAGTCGTTAAGATGTACAGTTAACAGTAATAAACAGTATACAATAACATACAGTCATTATGTAAGTCAGATTGGTCAAAGGTCGCAAAAAGTACAATAAAATAATAACAATAATTAGGAATAGGTAATAATTACAATCATGTCATGTCAATATCGCAAGTGGTGAAAATGAATTATGGTGTCATTTTACAATACAAAATAAAAATGTCATTGAAATAAATTATATTTATGTCTTTGATCAGACCGGATCCTACAGAAAAGTGAGTACACCTATAGAGTTTTATCCGTCATGAATTGGTCTACTGTATTACATTTACCTATTAAAAGTAATCTTAGTTCACTTTATGTAGAATGAATTTGTATTTTCATCATCTTTTATGTATATTGGTAATTTATTATAACTTGTTGCAATTCTATATCAATTTTATAACATATAATAAATGAAAACTATGAACTTGGAACTATTATTCAAAATTCATGAACGAAAAATGGCGTTTGACAGCTGTCATTATTCAAATATGGAACCTTAAAAGTTCACTTTAGCTTATAAAAGATTATTATAAAAATGAAGCAATATTTTAAATTAATTACCAAAGCTAATTAATAAAGAAACATGGCTTATTTTGTTGCCCACTCTTACTTACTTAATTATATTTTCCTAAAAAAACATTGTAAAAGAAAAAATATTAGCGGCGTCTATAATAAAGGGAATTAAAATTACTTGCGAGCTAATACGGCCTATTCCTCAGATTACGTAGCAGATTTAATGTCCAAACGATGTTTTTTATTGTTCACGATACGATAACGCTACGACATGGACGAAATAAAAACAAGGATATGGATTTTTATTTTTCTCGCGTTAATTCTCTCTTACAGTATAAATCACTACAATATAGGGAAATCCTTTCGCAATTAGTTTTCCCCTGGGCTTAAGTAAGTGTAAAAAAAATACGTTCTAGACAAATTTACGTGAAACCTCATCTATCAGTACGGAATCGCATTTTTCCATGCACCAATCCTTATCTGCCGTTCAGAACCGTCATTCGCTCGACCGAGAAGCAGAGGAGGAGGGCTATCCCACGCGGCATCATCGACGATGCGCTCGGCAGCACGCTCTGTTTCTGCTGCTGCTGATAGATGTGGCGCAACCCGTAATAGCGTGGCATAAACTGTGACAGGACTAAATACAAACGTATTCAGCGCTAAACATTATGTCATCTTGAAAGGGATGACAGAAAGGTGTAAGGCTTAAAGTTGTGGTGCAAGAGGGTCTAAAACCTAAACGTATTGTTTCGTGTGAGTTTTAATTTAAATCTGTTTTTATTCACAGTGATTAAAGATTGTTTTTTAAATTGATAAAATATGTATGTACTTGTCACCTTGCTTGATATTCTAATAAACATACAAAAGCAGAATTTTTGCAAAGTCACGCGTCGGGCAGTCTGGATGCGCGGACGTCATCGACAGATTCGCAAGCTTCTATTTGAGTTTTGAATAAATGAGTGCGATAATAATTTAATCAGAAAGTACATAGTTTTTTTGTGTGTTTCTGTTCGTACTAAGTTTAGTCGAATTATTTTATCCTGTTTCATTTACTAAGGCTGGAATAAAAATAGGTACTTGGTTATTTACATATTTTAAGTATTTTGATCGTCGGCTCTAAAAGCCATCAAAATTAGCCATTACAACGCCTCTACATTATAGGGCTTTCGAAAAAATAATTAAAAGTACCGTTTCAGTACCAGCCAGGGCGATAATTTATCCGGGTCACTGGTGCCGGTTAAAACCCGGATGAGGATAAAAATGAACGAGAATTAATCCCCTCGCGAAAATTGGGGGTGTCGAGAGAAATCGACAAAAACTCGACGAATGGATACATTGTCAGTTTGATTGTTTTTCCAAGTAATTTATGGAATTTAATCAAATAAAAAGTTACTTTGTTATTGGAAATGGTAAAGGAAAAGGATTCGGCCTCATTTCGTTTTTTTTTTAGATTCAATTAAATGAATACCCTACCTTCTTTAAGCTATGGTCAGTAATGCATCACCATGATGTACTTACCGTTGAAATACGCCAATACCTTATTTATACTGGAACTTCACTTACCTGAAAAAAGAAAGTAAATCATTAATTTAATACAAGAAAAAAGATAGGTTACATTTAAGTTTTATGCAAAAGCTACTTGAAGTTGTGTTTACGGCATTCTAGAAATGTAGAACATAACATCACACCTGTAATCCCCAAAAGGCAGGCAGTGGAGCACCCCTGTATATAGATTTTGCTCCACACTTCGACAGTTATGTTTAAGTTCCGTTGACCGCGACTTTCCATGCGTTTGTATCACCTTTTGGTTTTAATTACAATTTAAAAAAAGTGGCGCAATAGGCTACCCAACTTTAATGGATCTGTCGCATGCCGAACAAGCTGTGGACCCGACAAAGTCAAGACTGGTGCCCTGAAACAGGGCAGACCACGAAGGAAATGGCGGGACGAACTGGATGTCTTCCTTGACAATTGGAATCGTGACCGTTGGAAGGAATGGAGGGAGACCTTTGCCCAGCAGTGGGACTGTATGGGCTAGGTTTAATAATATACAGCAGTCATTGTGCCGATAGTCGTATCGATCAATGGCTCAATTGCCAATAGCCTCGACCAATAGCTGGGGAGGCTCTCGCTTGGCAGCTGGATCAAGGGCTTGATTCAGAAAGCAGTACTTCTGGACACGGTGCGTATTGTTAGGGGGTTCCTCTCTCAAGAGCCATGACCACCGGTAGCTCGGACCTTGTTCCCGATGCTGGTGCGCTACTATTTTTTAATAAATAATTATGTTAAAAAATGAATAAATGAAATAATAATAAAAAAAACATTTAAAATTTCTTCCGTCTTTCTTAATCCAAGTTTCACCAAAATTCCAACACCCTTAAAACACTGGTGCCTCCTAAAAATAACCCCATCTTAATGAAACAAACGAAACTCGCCAAAAGGGAGTGTTTTCAATGAAAAACAGAAGTTTATGAAGTTGTGCAAATATTTCACAATTTAAATGAACTGGCTGTGAAGGGTTCTAAATGACGGCGGTATTTCGCGCCAACAGCTATGGGAGACTGGGTCATAGACATTTGGGTTTGTTTTTAACATTTTTACACTGGAGAGTCGAATTCCAATAACGTCAGATGAGTTTTTGGAACACCATTACTCTGATATCCAGGATACCTAATAGTCTGATTGTAAGCGTTGTTCAATTAAATTTACCTTGTGAAGGAAAATCCTTCCAATGTTCAAAAAATCGTTTGTTCAACGACGTAAATAACGCAATGAATGTCGAACTTGAGCTGTGAAACTGAATGGCATTGCCATAATATTGTATGTACTTAAGAAGTGTGGTACGCAATTACCAGTAAATTTTATACTTAGAGGAAAATATTACAGTTTTTATCCTCATTTCAGCCGCTATAATGTTTATGAAAAGACCTTATAAGTGTTAACATACACACACACACACACAAATAAATACATGGTGCAAAAAAAAAATCGGTTACCGCGTATCGTTCATCATTCTGAACCCCCACACAGAATTGTATCATTGGTTATTCAAAAAAATCTAATGTTTCCTACAAAAGTATACTGTAATACCTACACATCAAAATATATGAAGACTCTATGTGGTTCAAAATGAATGACCTAGTGAATACGTGGTAACCGTCTGTGGGTCGGTGTCCCTCCATCCTGTATATGAACCTGACAAAAACCTGACACCACACGCATCAAAATATTTCTTGTAAACAAAATAACCTACCCCAACCCTCCACCTAATTAGGCGGTTTTCATACACCACACAAAAGGCTGGGTTCAGTACATAAAGGACATTAATTTGCCCCATCATTAAATGCTGAATTATATTCATTAGGGCTCACAGAAAGAAGCCTTTTGCAGCCTTACGTTACGAGACGCTTCAGCAAGGACAAGTGGGCATAATACACCTCTTTATGCGCCTGAAGATGGTGCGAGTTAGGAGAGTAAGCGGGGAGATTTTGGAGGGTAGTTATAAGAATATATTTGAATGAATACTGGTACGGTAATGAGCACATCTGAGTTAAGATAGATTTGGCTACAAAACGAAAGGTGTATGAGAAAGATGGAGGTGTTTAATTCCTCATTTTTTTTTTGTCATTTAGTGGTGACGATCAGAGACCAGAGATAATCCCAAAATTTGTCCCAGCTTTGACTGAAAGGAACCTGTCGTATCATATCTATCAAACTAACCTACGATGTTCATCCAGCACCATTATAAATTTACAAAATGTATGAAATGGACGGGTTAGGTCCAGAGTGTTGAGAAGGTTCTCGTCGCGGAGATTTGCAAAACTCGCAGTACATAAAAGGTGTTAACAAACCCTTCACGAAGCGTTCTGTACATCAAATTAAGTAACTTTTCGCAAAAATGATTGCTGGGAAACGACTTTTTTTTGTGGGGGGAAAATCACAAATTACTGTTTGACTCAATGTGACGCACTCAAAGCTTTGTACTGATTCATGCACTGAATAGTACGGGGGCCGAGGAGGTATTTAAATAAAGATATAACATTAAAAACTTGTATTTAAAAAAAAACTTGGGAAAAATTAAATGGGAAATTAGAGAATTAGACTTGGGAAATTAGACCCCCAATATCTCCATAACTAGAAGGTTCCCAGGTATGTTCTAGAACAAAAAAAATATCGCAATATCGGAGACAATAAGTGCCCTTCGGCTCTGTTAAGGGTACTATTACACCCACTAGGTAGGTACTGCAGTTTTTTAAAAACAATTTCTACATTCACAACAAGCATTACCACTATAACTTACGCCCACCAAGCAAGGGTTGTACTCAAAGCGGCATTGTGCGGCTTACTTCCCAGCAATAATGTTCGAGAGCCTTCGATTAAGAGCCCCGCAGAGAACATAACATTTTATATTTACAACCCCACTTTATGATTGAGACCCCGGACTGAATTATTTTAACGTTAAAAGACGTACATTCTGAATTGGACGATCAAATTCGTGATGCGTAGGGACTAGTCGAGCCATACTAATGAGATCATGATCGATTTGTTTAAGTGCCTAAACAGGGTTGTAGGGTTGTAGGGATAAATAACGACGCACAGACAGTTCCCACGTGTTTAGTACATCATACCGAATTTCGTTTTTTTTTAATCAGCTGTTCCGTACATTTTGACAGTGCTTTGTAGCTTTTGTAGGAAACAGCATATTTTTTATAAATTTATTTGGCTTTTTGGACTCGCACAGGACCAGGGGCCCAATTCTGCTATTACAATAGACGACAATAGTGTCAGAATGGTCTCTCATTGATTTCATAATTGTTGATTTTGACAAGTTTTGACAAGTCAAAATCAACAATTATGAAATCAATGACAGACCATTCTGACACTATTGTAATAGCAGAATTGGGCCCCTGTTAGTTAATTTAAGTATGTCTTATTTTTTTGTTTATTTACTTTTTTAGGGTTCCGCACTTCAAAAGGAAAAAAGGGAACCATTGTAGGATCACTCGAGTGTCTGTCTGTCCGTCTGTCACAGCCAATTTACTCTGAAACTACTGGACCGAATGAGTTGAAATTTTTTATACATATGTAAGTCGGTAACCCAAAGACGGACGTGTAATGTAAATTAATGAATTTTAAACAAGGAGACCACTTTTGGGGGGTAAATTAGAAAATAAAAAAACCAGTTTTTGCAAACTATCTAGCATCTCAAATATTTTCTTTTCTAAATGCACATCAACCTTCTGCTTCGTCAATCTGATAGAGTTCCTTCGGGAACATAAACATTTTATATTTATAACCATAATTTACGGCAGCTACGCTTTTTGGATTATTTGCATTCAAGATTTCGGTATTTTGTGAACGGGGGTAGAATTTTAATTGTATCCTTATCATGGAATTCCCATAAAATCTGTGTACCTACTTAATCCAGAGTATCTAATTTGTAACTGCTTGTTGTTTTTTTTATTATTTTATTTCTACAGGAAGGCAATCGGTTTTATATTGTTTAAGAACACTCAGAGGCTCCAGCACGAAAAACGTAAACGTAACTTAAAATTCGAACGAATTCTAATTAAACAATAAAGCTTAACATTGTTCTGTTTTTTTTTTGTGACAATCACAATTCAGCTGCTCGAAGTTGAACAAAAGTTACTCGTGAAAAAACATTTTTACGTTTTAACTCGGTAACTATACAATTTTAAAACGCTCTTCTTCTTGTCACATGTGGTTAGTGCCTAACCTGGTGTCAAAGTTTTTATGCGGAGTCCTCTGACTCGGCTTTACATGGTGGTTTAAAACGTAAATTTTATTCTACGGATAAATATGCACCGGAATAACCAGAATATTAGTTTTCAAGCATGAACGGCCGTGTAATAGTATAGCTAAATATATGAATGAAATCTACAAAACATAAACATTATGTGCGGAACGAGAATTTTCAATTCTAAAATCATTCATAAGTATCTAAGTTTACACCGTCATCACTTCGTGTGAGGCCCACAGACACTACAAAAACGTTTTATCTGAAAATAAGACGATCTTTAAACTCAGAAAGCTAGTATGTAATCAAACCGACTTTCAAGGGATCATTCCCATTTTATAGTCTGTCACGTAAAGATTAAGTCGAATCGTTGGAGCAACAGGTTGACCTTAAGTTTTGCTCACATCCAGTTTTATGAGACCAGCACAGGAAGTAGGTACCGACGTGTGGTTTCCTACGAAATAAATGGTTTTCAGTAGGTGCTTTGTGGTAGAGATAAAGTTTGTCGTTTCCTTTATAAAATGACAGCTGCAATGAATTTTGAATAAACAATTATCATTTTATGTAAGAGACTCTTAGAGAACACACATAGGACACACGGCGGGTCGGCACAGTCAAGAAACTTGATTTATAGAAAGAAAGAAAATACATTTATTTGCGGAAAAATCATGACCCATATGTATTGATAAAATCACTGTAATTTAAGCTCTCATAAGTCTTAGCAAGATACCATACTACCACATCTACAAATGTAGCATTAAACTACACTACAAGAAAGCATACTTTCCTACAGAATGAATATTTAAAACACCTGCCTGTAGGCACGCTGCCTACCTTTAAACAGACAAAGGTATGAAGTTACGACGAAGCGCTTGAAATTCTGACGAGAAGCGATGCGCAGTCGTTCACTCCGCTAAACACTTGACTGTCGACACCGATATAGTGATGAGAAGGGTTCACTATCCATTTGCATAAAATGTTAAGACCTAATATAACTTAGCATAATTTTGTTTGGCATAATTATATTTTCGCATAATATAATTACGCATAACAGCTTACGCATAATTTTTTAAGCATAATTTCTCTAACCATAATAATGATGAAGCATAATATTCTAAAGCATAAATTTATTAAGCATAAAGTTCTAAAGCATAACTTTTTTATACGCCCTAGCTTTTTTGCCCGAAGAGGATGATTATACCAATTTATTTCGACGTTTGGAAAAAAGCCATATCTCCTGAATCAGGTAATAAATAACATATTAATATAATATACCGTATTGAACAATTTTGTGGGTTTTTTTTTTCGCTGTAGGAAGCATGAAGCAAGCAAGCATACAGCATGCAAGCAAGCATACAGCATGCAAGCAAGCATACAGCATGCAAGCAAGCATGCAAGCAAGCATGCAAGCAAGCATGCAAGCAAGCATGCAAGCAAGCATGCAAGCAAGCCTCGGTTTTGTCACTAACTTTTGTTGCACAGCATATTAAATTTTTAACCAACAATATTTTGTATGCCTAAATATTATTATGCTAATAGTCATTACTAACGTTATGCGAATCAAATTTATGCCAAAACAAATTAGTCTTTAAGATGATTATGCCAACATAAAATGTATGCCTAAAAAAATTATGCCGAAGTATCATTATGCCAAAACAAATTGTGCCAAAATCGTTATGCCGAAGTATATTAGAACAAAGAACATTATGCGAAAAGAAGGGATCCCGATGAGAAGTGTCGATGTTTTTATAACAAAGATAAAATTAATATTTTAAAATACATATCAATATTGTAAACGTAAAAGTACCTACCTAACTCTGTCTGTACGTTGCTTTTTCACGTCTCAACCGCTGAATGGATTTGGATGACATTATTACATAGATTCACTGTGACCTAGGGTAAGACTTAGGATACTTTTTATCGTGACGATTTTTTAAACGTGGGATAATTTACAACACCCTCGCGAGCAAAAGCTAGTATCAGACAAAGAAAAGGTTTTACTCAGTAAATAATAGTTTCAACTTAAAAAAAAATAGTATGACAGTGACGTTTTCACGACTGATATATCGTAGTTTTCTTTAAGTACGTAAAAACTTTAGAACCCATACATTATTCACAAGTGCAGCAGTTAAAATGGCGACGACTCCAAACGCCAAAAGTTTTGCTATAAATCGACGCGCCTTGCATGTATTGATTTTCGATTAAATCGACATCGTAGGAAGATAAGTACGGGTTGTAGGCGTTAGTTTATCATCTATCTAGCGACCTTAAGTAATTTCTACATGATCGCCGTTTTTAACTTAAGCAGTTAGTCGTTATTTATATAAGACCGGTCTTCAAATTATTTAGGTATCGTCTTTTTTATATATTTTGAAGTAGTTTGTGTTATGGAGGTCAGATAGGCACCTGCCCTTCACTAACACCTGTATGTGTCGGTATTCAGCTGCCTCTGGCTAGACATGAAATCGACTTCGACAAAGTTTGGAAAAGGCTAGGCAGATGATGAATGGTGAAAATTTCAGCACTTTGGTAATTATTAAACGATATGATCATCCCTTTGGAATATTTGGACCTATTTGTATGGAACCACAAATAGGTCTAATTATTCCATATTCCATCTGCCAAGTCTTTTCCCACCCACAAGTAACCAGGTATATCGCGGTTGGCCTTGACGTTGTCTGTTTTATCGTTGTCCCTTTTCCCAACACTGCAATTTGCTGACATTCTGGATCATATGCAAAAGTTGTTTTAAAACAAAATTGGCTCCCAGCACAGTGTGCCAACTATGGATCCCTCGGGGCAGGGTGTTTAATTTTATTTGTGTCAATATTACACTGATGCTAATTTGTGTAGTTACTAAATGTTGACAGTTAATTGTATTGGTTTTCATTAAATTAGCAAATTGTGTTTCCAAGTAATTTTGATGTCACGAAATGATAATCTATCTTCTATAATATAAAAATGAATCGCAAAATGTGTTGGTAAGCGCATAACTCAACAACGCCTGGACCAATTTGGCCAATTCTTTTTTTTTAATGTTCGTTGAAGTTCAAGGATGGTTTTTACGGCGAGAAAAAATTAAAAAATTGCATGGATAAGTCTGAAAACAACACTAGGATACTTTTTTTTTGGTAGGATTAGGGTAGGATTAGGGTAGGAGTAGTGTAGGAGTAGGTTAAGAGTAGGGTAGGAGTAGTGTAGGAGTAGGGTAGGAGTAGGGTAGGAGTAGGGTAGGAGTAGTGCAGGAGTAGGTTAGGAGTAGGGTAGGAGTAGTGTAGGAGTAGGGTAGGAGTAGGTTAGGAATAGGGTAGGAGTAGTGTAGGAGTAGGGTAGGGGTAGTGTAGGAGTAGTTTAGGAGTAGGGTAGGGTAGGGTAAGGGCTAGGACACCACGCGAACGAAGTAGCGCTGGGCAGCTAGTTAGAAATAAAATTGGTTTTCAGTTACCTCTAGTTACACTGAAAGCCCGTCTTCAACAAAAGGCTAGACAGATGATAACAGAGAGATTTATAGCAATTGCCTGTAGTAATATTGATTAATTCATTCAAACATTGAAGTATTTGACGTAGATACCTTTTAGAATGAGCCTCTGAATTTGACAAACTACACAGACTAAAAAACTATTCAAAGCTTCAGTTACATTTTACAGAACAACGTCCTCGTATCGACGTGTAAAACATACCCACATACGGAACCAAGATAATCTACTCTAGGCCGTTAGTTCCATCGACCGAAATCCGGACAGGCCTGTCGACAGATCCCCAAATCTAACACTTGTGTGTTCTTAGCTACCTCAGTTGAAACTGCGCAGATTCCGGCGATCCATTAGTGCTAGACAATAGACTAACATTTGTCTAAAGCTTTAAGTACGATGTTGTTCTTGTAAGTACAAATTAAGTAGGTACCCAGTGGTTTATATAAATGTTAGTGTAGGTATGGATGGATTGTGTGAGGAATGATATGAACGAAAAAGGAGTAAATGATAGCGTGACGACTGACAGGGGAGAATGGAAGAAAAAGACGTGTTGCGCCGACCCCAAATAACATGGGACAAGGGCAGGAAGATAATGAAAGTAGGTATTTGAAATTTCTTTAGAACTTTAGACTAATGCATAGATACATCTGAGGGCTTTAAGAAATCATGCACCCGATTTGCAGTCAGCAGCGCGTGTCCCGGGCTTCAAGTTCCGTCTGAGTCCATTTGAGTATGCCGAAAGAATACATCAAAACCGGCATGACCCAACCGTTGAAGGCGCGCACCTTGTTTCCGGCTGACAAAAGACTGTTTAGCACCTTATTCAGGCGGCCAAAGGAGCGTTCCCTCAACGATTGTTTCATGCTTGATTTCGACATGTCTAAATACTTGCAGGTTTTTGTTGAGGAGAGGGATCTAAGGTGTTTGGGATCTAAGAGTTGAGCTCCCACGGTTTCCAGAAACTCCCCTCGCTTCACATGCATGACTGCACATTAGTTAACACCAAATTCATATTATATCATTTCAACTGTTAACCCAGCTTTTTGGTAGCATTTGTCAATTTAATGTATTTTTAACCTAATCGTTATTGCTGATATAATGTAACTTCGTTTAGGCCAATATTATGAAATCATTCATTAAAACTATAGATCTAAGGGGCAGTTCTTATAAAGTCTGGTGGACCTACAATGTTAAATTTAATTGGTTCTGACCAAAAAATAAAGACCCTTTTACCAAATAGATAAACAAATAAAATAATCCATTTTGATAGTACCTATCCACGGCTTGAGACTGACAAAGCCCTTTTTAGACCATTAAACTAACCAAAAAGTACACTTTCTTTATTTTAAAGTACCTCACAAAGTAAAGCACTATACTGATGAGGCTCACTGGTGTAAGCAAATTATTATGAATAGAGTACCAACCTTCACGGTCTATCTGCCACCCTTTTCAACACCCCGGGTACGTTAGTCAAGGTAAAACACAACAGAAGCATTGATGTCAATGAAACCATTTTCAAGCACTTTGTTGTTCGCAATTGTCAACAACTCGGTCGATTACTAGTAAAGTTAAAGGTAATAATAACATAAAT
This sequence comes from Eurois occulta, assembly GCA_950022335.1. NCBI lineage: Eukaryota > Metazoa > Arthropoda > Insecta > Lepidoptera > Noctuidae > Eurois > Eurois occulta. The sequence goes on from OX465482.1 coordinate 1,483,250, forward strand.
CAGTCTACTTTACGGAATTCGGATCAGTTTCAATTGAAAACAGAAGCATAAAACTATCGCAGGTACCTATATCCAAACCCGAAAGCTTTCACAAATCGATTTCCAAACTACTCAAACTATCTAGCCGAACTGACGAGCCAGTCAATTCGTCTGATCTGCCAACCGTGGCCCTCTAGCGGAATCTCAGGTCGAATCTATAAAGATTCTCCACAGTCCATTAGTACTACAGGCCACTATAGAGATCGACGCAGAAAGTCTACTACACATTTGTGAACTACAGGCACGCGAGATTCTTTGTCAAAGATTTTGTATCTCAATAAATGATTTGATTTGATTTGATTTTTTGTCTTATGGGCTTGCCGTATTGTTGGCCCCTAGCATAATCAGCCTAAATGTTCACACTGCTGGGACATACGGCCTCCTTTCTAAGAGAGGGAATGGACTATAATCCACCACGCAGGTCCAGTGCGGAATAGTAGATGTCACATATCTTCGAATTTTTGGTTCTAGGACATGCCGCACAACTTTATAACTATGACGTTATTATTGGAACGGAGACATGGCTTGATGATAGTGTAAATGATGGCGAATTATTCGACTCCCGATATATCATTTATCGTAGAGACAGAGCTTCTACTCCTCTTGGCAGCAAAAAAGGCGGAGGGGTACTGATCGCTGTATCTAGGGCGATAGACTCAACACGAGTAACAAAATGGGAATCAGATGCTGAAGATCTGTGGGTCAAGCTCAAAACCGATAGCGGAAGTGGCAACCTATACATCTGTACGGCCTATTTGCCACCACCTGTGCAACATGCCCCACTTAACTTGATCCTGGATACCGTGGATGCAGTGATTGAATCAACGGGAGGAGATGTGATAATTGCTGGGGACTTCAATCTTGGGTTCATCGATTGGAGCACGGACAATACTGTCTCCAACTCACCGTGTACAACTGCTAGGAACTTTGCGAACAGGTTAGGCTACTCACTGGTTGATTTTATGTCATCAAATAGTATTAAGCAAATTAACACTGTTAAGAACTGTTACAACAGAACTTTAGACCTTATTTTGTGTAACTTCCACGGTGGATCAGTCAGTGAATGTAAGAATCCATTGTCGCTGGTTGATGTTTACCACCCTCCTCTTGACATCACCATCAAGAATATTTCTCCCGCAATATTAAAAAGTAAGAGTTCTCTCAAATATAATTTCTGGAAAGCCAACTATGCACTCGTAAATGAGAGGTTGGGGAGCATCGATTGGGCGCATTTGTTTTCGGATCTGGCGGATGTGGACTTAATGGTGGACACGTTTTACGCACAACTGAACCAAATAGTCGATGAATGTGTTCCTAGACATAATAGACGCAATAACAAATTTCCTATATGGTTTTCAAATTGTTTGATCAGACTCCTCAACGAAAAGGAAAAATTAAGAGTTCGTTTTAAGAAATACAAAAATCCCAGGGACAAATATGAATACCGTATATTGGAGGAACGTTCTAAAAACATGATCAAAAAGTGCTACAGCACATACATCAATAACACTGAAGATAACATCAGACTGAATCCGAAGGCATTTTGGTCATTCGTTAAGGCCAAAAAAGCCAAGTCTAATGACATCCCATCTGAGATGTATTGGAGCGGGGAAGTGGCAACTTCTGGGGAAGAAGTGAGTAAACTGTTTGCCTCACACTTCTCTGCCACCTTTGCATCTCCATCTGGTACAGTCGCGGTACAAACAAACTCAAAAGAGTACCCTCAGCTTGCGCTAGGAAGCCATAATTTCACAGAGCGAGACGTACTCAAAGAATTAAAAAAACTAAATATCTGCAAAGGTCCAGGGCCTGACGGCCTACCGCCGCATTTCATAAGGCAATGTGCCAAATATTTATCATTACCGCTCAAACTTATTTTTAATAAGTCCCTTATGTCTTCTAAGTTTCCCACGCGGTGGAAAATCGCACACGTAGTTCCAATATTCAAAAAAGGGGAGCCTAATGATGTTAAAAATTATCGGCCCATATCTCTTCTTTCAATTTTCTCGAAATTGTTCGAATCATTAGTTTGTCCTGTATTAACTTCGCTCATTAAAACTCAATTGGCTACGGAACAGCACGGTTTCTGTACCAATAAATCCACTACCACCAACTTAGTTCACTACATTAATGATGTCAGCAGATCCGTAGACTCCGGTGTGCAAGTGGACTCAATTTACACTGACTTCAGTAGCGCGTTCGACAAAGTTAATCATGTGCTTCTACTTCAAAAACTTGAGAACTATGGTATGCATGGTCATTTGCTGCGCTGGTTCGAATCATATTATTTATTTATTTATTTATTAAAACTTTATGCACATAATGTACAAAGGCGGACTTAATGCCTTGGGCATTTTCTACCAGTCTACCTTAGGGTGATGCAGAGACAAAACAGTAGGTGCAATAGTACAGAAAATTACAAAGAGTAAAATATAATAATAAATACATATATACATACATACAAACAAAATATACAAAGTAAAGAGAGTTAAAAATCTTACATAGATAAGGAAAAACAACAAATTAACTGTGGGACGAGTCTGCCAACTTCTTTTGTAAATGTTCGCGAGCTTTTACTTTAAAAGTGAACTGACTGGTTGCCGTCCTGATATTCAGAGGGAGCTCATTCCAAAGGAAAACCGCCTGGACAAGAAAAGAAGATTTAAGAAAACCAGAGCGGTGAGTAGGACATCGTAGAAGACGATTATTGGAAGAACGAAGGTTCTTGCTGTGCGCAGAGCATAAATATTGGAAGTGAGAAGTCAAATAAGAAGGAGAAGTGGGTTTGTCTAGAAGAGAAAACAAGGTTGTCAAAGCCCTTAACGCTCTGCGCTGTCATATCTTTCAGAACGACAGCAAAGAGTTATTATAAAGGGTTATCAGTCACCCCTTTATTACTCAACATCTGGGGTGCCACAGGGATCGCATCTTGGCCCTATTCTTTTCCTGGTATTTGTGAACGACATCATTCACTCCATTAAAAACTCAAAATGCTCTATGTTCGCGGATGACCTAAAACTATACAAGGAAATTAAATCAAGTACCGACATTGCTTTGCTTCAGAAAGATTTGGACGCACTTCATGAGTGGTGTCACAGTAACATGATGACTCTCAATGCCGTAAAGTGTTATCATATAACATTTACACGGAAAAAGTTGATTCAGCCTTCAGCATATCACTTAAACGGCATAACTCTTCAGAAAGTCAATACCATTCGTGATTTGGGAGTCCAACTTGATAGTCAACTATCCTTTATAAATCACTTTGACACTATTGTAGCCAAAGCAAATAAAATGTCGGGATTCGTAAAAAGAACTTGCAAGGAATTCCGGTCATGTGGCACCCTAAAGGTTCTCTATAACTCTCTGGTGAGGAGTATACTGGAATATGCATCCCCCGTATGGAATCCCGTGTATCGTGTCCACATCGACAGAATAGAGGCCATCCAAAAAAAGTTTACGAGATACCTCCGCTACAGATCACAGACTTGTGATCGCGAAGCTAATTACCCTCAAAGGCTCTGTCATTTCAAGATGAGCTCCTTGGAGCAACGAAGAAGTTGCTCAGATTTAATTTTCCTCTATAAGACCCTCCACAATTTGACGAATGTACCGGAGTTGGTTTCGGAGATCAGTTTGAATGTGTCCCGTCGTACCTCATACAGATCCAATTTTAAAACAGAAACATTTCAAATGCCTAAAACTAGAACTAATCTTGGTCGTTCAGCTCCTTTATACCGGTTTTTGTCTAGCTACAATAAGTTGAGCACGCGTACTAATGACTTGGATATATTTTCGAACAGTCTGAGCGAATTCAGACGATGCGTCCTCAGTTCTTGATCGATTTGTTTGTTTATTCCTCTTATACAAAATGTTAATTTGTGTATGTGTAGTTGTGTGACTCCATTCAATGTAGTTAATACTGTACAATTTAATTTAATTTAATTAATGTAATACTTATGTCCTAATTTATTTGTTATTTTTTATAGTTTTAATTCATAATTGTTTTTCTATTCCAATTTAATTGATGGTTTTTAAATTGTCGAATATACTGTAATTTAATTTAACTACCTGACATTTTAAATTCAATGTATTTTTGTTTAATTTTTATTTTGTTATTATCAATATTATCATATATTTCCATTTTAATTTTTATAATTGATTATACAAGTGCTGTGCACACCTATAAGTGACGAATTCACCACAAATCTGTTAAAATGGAATATATTTAATGTTATGATTTAGTGAATAAGTCGTTGGTGTGTCAATAAATAAATAAATAAATAAATGCCGGTTTCCTCACAAATAATGTTTTCCTTCACCGTTTTGAGAGCAGTGGTGATGAAAAAAATTACACAAAGTAATGCGCCTACCTGCCTGGGTTCGAACCCACAAGTTACTATTCGTAAGTCGGGACCGCCACCACTGGGCCACCGCTGCTCTCTTTAGGCTTGCCGTATTGTTGGCTCCGTCCGTAAGGTTTATGTAGAAATACAAAACGATTGCAAACTGTGAGGGCCAACCTTTCACCAACCAATCACATAAAAGTAAAAGTATGCGAAAAAGACAACCAAATAACAAACAATGACCACTTCTCTTGCCCACGTAGGGTAAATAAATTTCGGTAAGAGGATGCATTTTGTGCAATTACCTAAGTGAAAGAATGGTCAAAGAATGATAATATGGATTGCTAAAACGATGGAACCATAAAAGTTGTCTAAAATCTGTTTTTTTCACTTCTGCCTCCATTTTTCGTGTGTGACGCACGCTTTCCGGACTGTCCCCGGTGACGGCCGGACATATCCCGGTCACCGGACAGACATCCGTCCAGTTGTAATCGCAGTTATCTGGAATTGGGATCAGCTCAACTCCGGCGTTTCACTGCGATGTCTCAATTTCCACATGGATTCCGTTTATTTCCGTGCATTTTGGATCAAGCTTCGTATGTTTTATCTTTTATTAGCACTTTCACACTCATAGAATTAAAGGCTTTGTGCTTTAACATAACGTAATATCACGCCTATTATCTCCGAACGGTTAGGCAGAGCAGTTCCTCAGTAGCTACGCCCACATTGCGCAGAATATTTTTCAGTCCCGTGTAATTAGGAGCGAGCCTATTATCATGAAACGGGGAGCTTCTGAGAAATTCTGCTTTATTTTAATTATTAACCCGTACTGTCTCGCAGCTAGGCAAATGCCTTCGTCCATTGCTTCTATCATTCACGATTCTGCGTTTCTTCTTTTCAATTCTTAAGGAAGACATCCTGGTCATCTCACCATCTTCTTCGTGGAGTGCCGCGGGCCCGGGTCACTGTTTCAGGGTACTTATTCTGTATGTTAAGCCCACAGCTCTTTTGGCATAGTCTTTGTTAACAGAATCATAATTTTCCTACCTCCTTTGCGAATGAGATTCATTAAAATATAATTTACATACACACTGAACGCGTAGGAAAGCAATTTAACCCCACTTAAAATTTTGATAGGATTTATAATTGAAATAAGTTTGGAGCACGGAACTATTCTCATACATATTCATGTTAATATCCTTATTAGGGTTCACACAAAAATAGAAAAAAAAGATAAATTTTGGGGGTACTAAGCACCCCATACTAAGAACTGAAACTCAACATTTTTTCTAAAATAAGAGAATGATAAAAGTAAAACAAATATATGATGTACATTACCATGCAAACTTCCACCGAAAATTGGTTTGAACGAGATCTAGTAAGTAGTTTTTTTTTTAATACTTACGTCATAAATCGTAAACCGCAATTTCCCTTTCATTCAATCAACTTGACACAGACAATTGTATACTGTCATTCATGCAGAACGCTAGATACAGGACGTTATTACCACGTTGTCCAACTACGCGAGGAGGCACACAAATTGATAATATTTTTGGAATTATTTCTTGTCATACTGGAATATATATTAGTTTGAGTAGCTATCACAAGCCTATATGGGCTCGCATATATTTAGATCTAAATCCCATCATTTAGGTACCTTATTATAATTTTTACTTAATTATAAATACAATAACTTAATTTAAAAAATTGATCAGATATTGCTGTTTTGGTCCAAATTTTATGTATTTTCTCCGTTGTTCTCCTCTTTGGAAGAAACCACAACTTTTGGACAAAATTGACCAAATTATTCGCAACACATTAACATCCATTCTTAATGTGGCCCTGGACGACCGAGCGTGGCTGCAAGCCACCCTACCAATTCGTTTTGGTGGCCTCGGCGTCCGCAAAATTTCTAGTATAAGCTTACCGGCGTTCCTGTCCTCTGTCCACAGCACTGAAAAGCTAACCAGGAAAATTTTAGCTCTCTCCCTGGTTGACTCGGAAGTGCCGTGCTTGACCGACGCAGAAGTCGCCTGGAAAGTGACTTGCCCGGATACGGATCGGCCCGAGAACCCGTTTTCCCAGAGACAGTGGGATGAGCCGCTCTGCAGGTTGGTACGGAATAAACTTATTAATACGTCTACCAATACTGCTGAGCGTGCCCGCCTACTGGCTGTGGGTGAGTGGGAGTCGGGCCTCTGGCTTCAGGCACTACCGTCACCTAATATAGGCACTATGTTAGGTGACACTACCTTCCGGCTCGCTACGTGTTTGCGATTGGGCGCTCCTTGTGGGGCTCCACATCGCTGTCAATGTGGTGAAGCAGTCGACTGCCTCGGACACCATGGCCTTTCATGCAGTAAGAGTGCAGGTCGGATTGCGCGGCACGCTAGCATTAATGATCTCATCCGTCGTGCTCTTGCCACCGCCGGGGTGCCAGCTGTCTTAGAACCCAATGGCTTGGCACGCGTCGATGGTAAGAGACCAGATGGTATGACCATAATGCCATGGAAGTTGGGTAGGCCTTTGGTGTGGGACGCAACTTGCGTCGACACCCTTGCGCCATCCCATCTTCCTAGCACAGTGGGCTGCGCTGGAGCGGCTGCTGCAGGTGCTGAAAACCTCAAACGGCGCAAATACAATAATTTAATTGGTAATTATGTGTTTGAGCCGTTTGGGGTTGAAACACTAGGGCCATGGGGTCCGAGTGCCCACCTAGTTTTTCGGGAAATCGCCAAGCGGTTGGTCGACTCTTCACGTGACCAGAGGGCGGGCCTATTTTTTGGCCAAAGAATCAGCATTGCCATCCAACGTGGTAATGCTGCCAGCCTTCTGGGCACTTTTCCTGTTGACAGCGATGCGGACGAATTTTTGGATGCCCTGTAACCCTTTTATACTTGTACATATTTAGTTCTATTATAGTTTTGTAGTTTGTAAATATTTAATATTTTGATTAAAGACGAATTTAAAAAAAAAATACACTAATATTAAAACATCGATCAAAGTTACAAAGAAATACAAGAACTTTTATATTATGTTACTTGCTGTTACGGAACCCTTCATGGGCGATTCCGACTCGCATTTGGCCGCTTTTTTTATACATGCATGGAACACTTCTGCGGTATAAAAATTCACACCTAAATGAATTACTAAAAAAAATAACGTCGTTGGATATTCCACGCTCGCCTTAACGCTGAAAGTTAGAAATCAAATAGCACGTTGTTTTGAGTGCTCCAAGAGTACGTGAAAACGGGTATGAATATCATATGTGTTCTTTGTTTTTCTGATATTCAAAAGTGCCTGCAATGGTCTAAATGCTTTGCGTTTCCGTTTATATTCCGAGATTACTCTAGATAAACCACGAACTACATCTTACTAACAAAAGCCCAAGTTCCATAAAACCCTTAAAAGATTCAAATCGTCCCCATATTCATAAGAATTCAATTTGAATCTGCCAGAAGCATGGCATATGTTGGCAGACACGATAACAGTCCGCCAGACGGCCAGACTATCTGGCATTACGATCAGTGGGTCGCGGATCCGTGCGGATTCAACCGATCACGGACGATGTGGCGGTATCAAGGGTATTAGAGAATCTGTACGGTGCGGACGATACCGTGACGGATGTAGGATTGTTTCAGTGTTTTGTAGAATGAGGTTACAAAAAAAATATATATGTGTGTTTACGTAGTTTTGATTTTTAGAGGCTTAGGTTGGATTATAATTTTCGTCATTTTAAAATTGTGATGGTGATATAGCTAGACAAACAGTTAGTGAATATACAGGGTGAAAGGGAGACCGACGCTTACTACATAATCAGTAAATTATTCTGAAGTGGACATAGAAATTGTTCATCGCTAATTTAAAATTTGGCATACCACTGTTAAACCCACGATGGTTTGTGTGGTATGTTTGAGTTTTTGAAATAGTGTAAAAGTGTGTTTTGATTAATAAATAATAAAAAAAAAAAAAAAAAAACAGTTGTTTCCTACAAAAGTGCAATACCTACACGGTTTTTATATGTGCGGAGGGTTAAGAATGATTCATTAGAATGCGCGGTAACCGTTTGTGCGTCCGTGTCCCCTCCACCCTGTATAACTGTCATCAAGAACATACAGCAGTCCTCTGTTGGACATAGAACATAAGTCACTAAATACATTTAGCGACACAATACATTTAGCGTTAAACGGTACAATGTTTAACTAATTTAATTATCTGTAATACAAGTAGGCCTTACAGTTTCTAGACTGAAATTGTTTAGAAACTTTGATAAAGGAACTGTTTAAAGTTGTATACCAACAGTTTATTTTCTATCTAACTTCAAAAACCGGCCAAGTGCGAGTCGGACTCGCGCACGAAGGGTTCCGTACCATTATCTATAAAAACGGCAAAAAATCATATCTGTTGTATGGGAGCCCCCCTTAATATTTTTTTTTAATTTTTAGTATTTGTTCTTATAGCGGCAATAGTAATACATCATTTGTGAAAATTTCAGCTTTCTAGCTATCACGGTTTATGAGATACAGCCTGGAGACAGACAGACAGACAGCGAAGTCTTAGTAATAGGGTCCCGTTTTACCCTTTGGGTACGGAACCCTAAAAAGCACAATGTCAAAAGGTTCCCAAAGCGGTCGTTCTAGAATAAATCACTCAAGGTCCAAGGCCGCCGTACAATCAATATTGGGTCACCGTAATATACCCAATGTTATAATTAGGCAGATTGATATAAGAATAGGCGACCCTCTTGAGCCCTCTTCTCTTGATGAGCATACTACAGGGAGGTCCCTTTATAACCTTATATCATGCAGAAAAAATGGTTGGCCCTTTTAAATAAAAATTTGGACACGTGGACAAATAATTTTATATTTTTTCTAAATAATATATATCTAAAACTACACCCAATTTTCGCCATTTTTGTAGTCCCATGTATTAGGGAGCGAGCCTATTGCCATCAAACGGGCGTAAATCCAGACTCCGTGGCTGCTACTGAGAAATTTCTGACGGAAAAACTCAATAAGTAACACTTTGCCCGACCTGGGAATCGAACCCAGGACCTCATGCTCAGCAGTCGCGCTTGCGACCACTAGACCAGAGAGGCAGTCCGTTATAATATATTATGATGAGTTATATGACAATTGAACAACAAACAACAATGCATGACAATTGGATGTTTTGTACTTTAACTACCTACATATTTACAGAGCATGTGACATAAATTTTGTATGCCTCAATGGCGGGACAGCAGACTTGCCGTGTCGACGGCGCGTTCGTGTTCCACGCGCGCCTCAAAGAGATGTCAGCAAACAGGAGGGGCCCGCAAGGGCCGATGCCTGCCAGGGCCGCGGGACTGTTCGAAAGAGATACCGCGGCCCTGGAACATAAAGGGCAAAAGAAGGAACATGGATGGTTTTTAGTCAGTAAAAGTCTGACACTCCCTTCCGCTCCGCCCAGAGTGGGAGGAGACATTTGATGATTTCCCATCCCAAAAAAAAAACATAGCAGACTTACCTGTATTTAATTAACACAACATCTTATGAACCTATGATCCACAATAAATTATTTGAATTTGAGTTATGGGAAATACAGTAACAGGTCAGCAAACATTGTCGTTCCACTTCTGTTATAACGTGTTCTTTCCAACACGAAGCACACGCTCGGTTCATACAAACTCTTCGGGAAACGACGCTCATCTGATTGAAATAGTTGACAACTGGACCGCGCAGAGCGCTGAGTTTCAGAGCTACATAGTTCAGAGAAGCGTGGAGTATTCCCAGGTACGGGTGTTATGACGATGTATGGGTAACTGGGTGTATTGTTAAGAATTTGCAAGATATGAATATCTGTTTTAGCTGTCCCCTATTACAATATGGAACTTCCTAATTATAAATGCGAAAGTTTGTGAGGATGTATGGAGGTCTGGATCTTTGTTACTCTTTCACGCAAAAACTAGTGACCAGATTTAGATGAAATTTGGCAATCAGACAGTTTATAACCTGGATTAACACATAGGATACTTTTTATCCCGATAGTAGGATCCTGTGCGACAATAATCAAACTCCTTGCGGGCGAAGATACGGGCATACGCTAGTAAATCATAACTGGTGAAATGTGGGTGTTAAGTACACCTCTGCCTAACCCTTCGAGGATTACAGGCGTGATGTTATGTGTTAAAGCTGTTACACGTGTTGCCTTCAAAATTTTTCTTGTTTTCTACTTCGTTTGAAGAAGTTTTCTGTTTAGTATCGAATTTGTTGATCCGGTAATTTCTTGATCAAAGCAGCTTTTTGTTGGTCTACTTCGGAACTACAAATAGAAGAATATTTTACTTTTGTAACTTAATATTGAATCTTTTGATAAAAGTTCTCAGAAAAGACAATGAAACGAGTAAGAAAAGGAATAAATACTCGTAGATTAAGGGACTCAATCAAAAACATCATTAAATATATTTTGAGGGGGACTGGTGTTAATCTCCAGTTTGGGAATAAAAATCACCATGCAAGACGATATTTCATCATAAGATCTACGAGGTTTCCCATATCCAGACAGCAACCACTTTTTAATAAAACTCTTTTTTTCTGAAGTACAAACTTACATAAAAATATTAAAATGTGATTTTGTTTCTTTATAGAATGTCCCGTAGTTCAAAGGCCTCTAACATTTTCCTATGTGTTCTGTATCACACTACCTTTCTCCAATGATGTCCAAAATGAAACTTCTTTACATTACATTACACCCAGAATTTACCACAAAATCTCCTTGAACATTATAATGTACTTTCTAGTAAGTAAATAACCGACAACTAAACAAACTTACACAACAAACAACTGGAAGCATTGGCAGACAGTCACGTTGGGACCCGCGTGCCATCGCAGCTGGCTGTGGGAAACGTTGGAGAAGACACGTGAGCGTAAGACTGTATTGGAGGAAAATCTAGTAGGTATTGCCATATCGATATTTGCCTACATTTTAGTAGGTTGCGAGATATAGACTACCATAATGTAATCAGTCTACAAGGTGTAAACGGACCCTTCACGAAGCATACAACAAATTAAGTAACTCTCCGGAAAACGACCTTTTTTTGGGGTGAAAAATCACGTTTTACGGTAGAACTCCAATGTAACGAAATCCAAACATTGTAAGTACTGCATTGATATGCATTGAAAAGTGCAAAGGGGATGGAGGTATAAAAACAAAGTTGGAACTTTAACCTCCAATATCTCCGTAACTATGAGGTTCCCAGGTGTGGTCCAGAACAAAAAAAACCGGACAAGTGCGAGTTCGACTCGTGTGGAGAGGGTTCCGTACGTTAATTTTATCTAAATTCCGTAAGTTGTTTTAAATCTTAGATTTTTTATAGGTTTTCCTGTAATCTATAGGCAAAGAACTATTTTTGTATGTTTTTTTCAAAATTTACGGCCCTATAGTTTCGGAGTTAAGGGGGGGGGGGGATGGTCAATTTTCGCATATTTTCTTAAACTTCAATGATATACTAATAAACGTAGCGTGAGCTTTAAGATTGCGTCACCACAGTCCTCACTTATCCCGGGCAGCGAGTGCACGTACTCTTAAAGTAGTTCATCTAGTTACTGATAATTTGGTGGTTTTATTCTAAACCCTATCTAGTGTTTCTAGTGAACACCACAATAAACTAATTTTATATGAAAATTATATAAAAAAAATAAGATTCTCACAGTGAGTCCTTTCATTTTATATGTAACACGATATCGTTTTATTTACCATCTAAAAGTGGCCCCCATGTTTAAAATTCATTAATTTACGTCCGGTCCCCGACTTACCTACATAAATGTGTACCAAATTTCAACTCAATCGGTCCAGTAGTTCCGGAGTAAATTGGCTGTGACAGACAGACAGACAGACACGCGAGTAATCCTATAACGGTTCCGTTTTTTCCTTTTGAGGTACAGAACCCTAAAAATATCGTAATTGCGGGGAGAACAAGTACCATTTGGCTTCGTTAAGGTTATTTTTACACCATTTATTATGTTCCTCCTGCTGGTCACAGTCACAGGTGTCCTTTCCGTGAAAGGAAAAGGGCAAACACCACGATACACCACGTGGGTCTGGTGCGGGTTGGTAGAAGTCATATCTTTTCGAAATTTAGGTACACACGTTTTTAAATCCCATCTAATTCTGTTCCGCCTTTAAGGAGTGTAAAGGTAACAGAGTTACTTTCGCTTTGATAATATTAGCTGCTGCTGACGTCTTGTTCCATTTAGGCTTTTAAAAACACCATTACAGGGCCCAAAAAGCTCTTCCTACTAGTTTCTTTGCACTTAAAACAATACCTACCAAATAAAACAAGAGCATCAACAAATTCCGTCCATTCCTACAGTATGCAATTCAATTTTATTTCCAACAACTATTCAAACACGGAACTTATTCCACTTGTTTGTTTCGTTACAATAAACACTAGATGGCGCGCATGTGACAATACACGAGTAGCGAGATATCTGTTTAGTCGACTGTACTAGGAAACTTTTATTGAATAAATGCGTTCTTTATTTTTTATATTTATCAAGAACGTCACGTCTTTGGTATATTTGCAAACGCTACTGCTGCACTGTCCTGGATTCGATTCCCTAGTCGGGCAGTAGCAGCACGGAGTTTGAATTTGTGCCCAGTTGATGGCAATATGCTTGCCCCTTGAAGGTGTACTATAGGGTACACCTCTGCCTAACTCTTCAGAGTTAACAGGCGACAAGAAAATATACCATTGTTAGGCTTAAACAATAATGCCGATGCTTTAATTTTGGGTTAAGACCAACATAAAAAGACATCAGAATTATTTAACAGAGTAATGAGGCTGTCTTAAACTATTTCCTTCCACAACTAGGTATGTTACGCTAGACTAAGGAGTCTACATCCGATTGAGGTTTAAATCGAAACCCCTTAGGAACTACAGACTACAGCTTACCTGTCCTCTGTATCAATACGTTTTTCCTACAACATACCTTCAATCCGCAGCAAACAAACAAGTACAGTCAACGTACAATATTTGCTGACAGTCTCGACGAGCACGGAACGCATCCGGTGTTTCGCAAGATATCGGCTGTTCAAAGCGTGTTGTGTCGAAGTGTACCTGAGTTTGTATACCTGTGCCTGCAAGCACGGGATGTACACTCGAGTACAGCGTTGCAAACGTTTCAATAAAATGAAAATGGTGTCGATTCTATTGAGTAGGATTGGAATGAAAATTTTGCTGCCATCTTTTTATTTGGAAATGGATTAAAAAAGAGATGAACAAATTTTGTGACTGTCAGCATTTAACAGTTTAGTAGTCCTACTAATATTATAAATGCGAAAGTTTATGAGGATGGATGAATGGATGTTTGTCACTCTTTCATGCAACAACTACTGTCTGGATTTGGATGAAATTTGGCACACAGATAGTTTATAACCTGGATAAAAAAGGAAAAGTATCCTATGTGTTAATATAGGATACTTTTTATCCCGGTAGTACGTCCCGTGGGACAATTACGGAACACCACGCGGGCGAAGCCGCGGGCATAAGCTAGTACTTTATAAATTTGAATTTTCATACTATTGTATACATATTATATGTATTATCACATTATACATATAATATACTAAGACCAACATCTTTTATAAATCATGATCTTTTACACATATATCATATCTGGAAACTGCCTAGGAAGCAGCCGTGAGTGTGAAGGTAGAATCCATTTCTCAACACACATATTTTAGAGAATAAAGTTTTTTCTCGAAGGTACAAAACTTCGGTGACAACATATTAGATAATAAAGAAAACGTCTAGAATATCTAGCCCTAGGGCCTATCCCATTACTTTTCAACCCTTAGGTATAAACTTTCGTCGTTTATTGGGTTTATGTCATGCTAAGATATGAAATAACTTTTTAGAACTTAAACATATTTCGTAAAATAATAAGTAATAAGGGTAAAATATCAAAACGGTTTTTCTAAAGGAAAATGTAATCTGAGAATTCTAAATAACTCAAGAAAATTATTTTCTTTATATCTCAGAAGGAACAGGACCAAAATAAATGGACTGCCAATACTGAAATGCTAATTTCAAATAAATCTATTAATAAAGTAAAAGACGTTTACCTACCCAACTCAGCCATCCAACTCAACTTGGTGCATAAAAAAGAGGTGAGTGGTTCCAGTTGCTCGTCCATTATTCTCCATACGAAGCTGGTTAGCTTGTGAAGAGGCAATATAATCAATTTTATTCCCTTCGTTGTAAAGTTTGACGTTCAAAAGTGCCTTTCAATAGCTCTTTTTTTGACATACGGGCCTCCTACGCATTCGAACACACCTAAAACCGTACTAATTTGATTTGACCTTTTGAGATCTGCCGAGGAATACAATCGTCCATCAAGCATTGTTGCTTCAACTTCGGAACGATTCGGCCTAGTTCGGCCCACTTCGGGTTCACTCGGAGCGGAAAATTAATTTCTCTTTAGACATTGAATTGACCGCGATTCTGGGAATGAAAGCTTCAAGGTTGAGTTTAAATTGTGGGGTCTGAAACTGGGTAGTGAAATGGTTGTTTTGTTTTGATATATTTACTTAAGTATGGTACAAACTAATGGAGGAGCTCGTGGCTAAATAATAAGTCGCTCGGGTCTATCTTTAGGTTAATCCGCGTTGCTTAGGTTCGTCCGTGGATGGGTGACCACCCATAACATACCGAGTTTCCTCCGTGCCTCGGAAAGCACGTAAATCCGTTAGTCCCGGCTGTCATTTGTAGATCTTTGACAGTCGTTAAGACAGTCAGTGGCTCGAAAGTCTGATAACCAGTCTTCCCAAAGGGTATCGCGTTACCCAGTACTAACTGGGTTGTGGAGGTGAGATAGGCAGTCGCTCCATGTAAAATACTGGTATTCAGCTGCATCCGGTTAGAAACTGTAACTGTAAACGGTAGACTGGAAGCCGACCCCAACATAGTCGGGAAAAGGCTAGGCAGATGATTATGGTAACAAACTAATTTTATACGAAACATGAATAGAATCAAAAAGTCATGAAGAAATATTTAGTTTTAGTAGATTCACTGTTCTGAAAAAAACAATTAAGTACCTACTCACTTACCAACTATGAAGAACTAAATATTTATAAAAAACCAGTCAAGTGCGAGTCGCACTCGCACGCATACAGGGTTGCGTAGCACCAAACAATAATTATATAAATCATATTTTGAAGGCTCATTGATATGTTGTATTGTATTACATTCAACAGCAAAACTATTTTTTTTAGTTTTTCATAGTATGTTAATGAAAAACAAAGTTACTGATGCAAAAGTCCCTTATCTCAAAAGCTGAACATCAAATCTTATTCAAAACAATTTTCGTTTTTTTTTTTACGTTCTACAATCCTAATTTTTTTCGGAATTTTCCTCCTCTTACTTTAGAAATTAGAGGGGGGGGGACATTTGACCATTTCGGATTTATCTTTCAAACAATTGACTTTCAGAAAAAATTGTTTTTGAAACCTCAATGTCATTTTTAAAGACCCATCTATAGATACCCCGCACGTATAGATTTGATTTTTTTTTTGTATAAAAATCGTAAAGCGGTTTACAGAATACATCTACCTACCAAATTTCAACCGTGTAGTCCTAATAGTTTCGGAATAAAGTGGCTGTGACATACGGACAGACAGACAGACATGACGAATCTATAAGGGATCCGTTTTTTGCCATTCGGCCACGGAACCCTAAAAAGACTAGATTAAGACTAAAACTAAACTTACTACATACTTATATTTTGTTCTTATTTTTAGTATTTGAATTTATATGAGCCATTTGTGTCGCTCTTCAGGGCTAAGGCCTTCATCCACTCCTTCCACTAGGGATAAGGGATTATTTAATATTATACTTGAAAAATACATAAACAACACGATGAAACTAAGAAGCCAATTATATTCTTCATCGTTCACGAAACACAAGATAGAAGTACAGGCACCAGCACATCAAGCTACCCGAAACTGTAAAATTTTCCCAATCGACCTTGAACTTAATGCTTTAAGGAAAGGACTCAGAAGTCGCCAAGTCTACACATGTTAGTGTTTGTGACAGTACACCAACCAGGTATTAACCTATATAATAAGCCAATAAATCTATTGTATGACTTACTTAATCATACAAATAATAATGTGCTCTGGTTTATACCGAAGCTGCGCAAATAAACGGCTAGCCGTAACGTAAACATACGTAAAGTTGCGAATTTATTGAATGATAACATAACAAGCTCACACGACTCACTTTAAGCACAGAGTAAGCTATAAGGCAGAGATGCGGAGTTTTTACAATGTAGAGTTGCATGTTAAAAGGGCAGCAATTAGGTACTACTTTATGCGGAAACCCCGCATGTGTAACAACTTTAATAAGCAATAACAAAAAACAATTTATTCATGCGGGGCAGGGTACCCCCATAAGGTACCAAATCAATTCAAACGTCATTTACTTATTCCAAACTAGTTTTCCGCCCGCGGCTTCGCCCGCGTCGAGTTCGGTTATAACGCGTTTCCAAGAGAACTCTTCAAAAGTCCGGGATAAAAACTATCCTGTTCTTTCTCAAGGTCAACTCTATCTCTGTACCAAATTTCATTAAAATCAGTTCAGTGGTTTAGACGTGAAACTTGAAAGCGTAACAGACAGACAGACAGAGTTACTTTCGCATTTGTAATATTATATATAGTAGGGATAGGGCTGAGCATCAGCCTTTTTATGATAGTCTCTCAAAACGCTGGCCTTCATAACATTCTGTGGCTGAAGAAAGTCCCCAGCAATGCATCTGTTTGTTTTAACAGTAAATTTCTAATAGTTCAAAATCACCCAAAAACTTTAAAACACGCTGTTGCTACTCTCTCGCTACGCCCTCACATCGTCTTTCCGCCAAAAATATCCACTTATGAAATAAACAACAGAACCCTTTGTAACGAAGAAGAGAACCAAGGTTACCGACGAGCCGGAAGAATTGCCTAACTTACGTAGCAGTGGGTAGCCCACATTGCTCGCAGAACGGATGGCCGATGCAGCGATGGGGCCGAAAAGTTCTGGAGTGGCGACCGCGAACTGGAAGCCGTTACGTTGGAAGGCCTCCCACTAGGTGGACCGATGACCTGGTGAAGGCTGCGGGAGTCCGCTGGATGCGAGTCGCACGGGACCGGTCAATGTGGCGGCACTTAAGGGAATCTATGTCCAGCAGTGGACGTCTTTCGGCTAAAATGATGAAGATGATGACCTCTTTGTAGTCGATACTTTATCGTTAAGGATTTAACTAAATACTTCTCTTTGATTTTCTATTTAAGTTCTAACAAATATTTACGAAGCCTTCTTTCGTATAAATGACTATCATTTCGCCCGCGACTTCGTCCGCAAAAAATGTGATATCTCAGCTACTATGCATGACATGAATACAATTTATAGCCTACAGTACCCACGAATAATGTATCTTTCTATTAGTTATTTTTTTTAGGATTGAATCATTAGTTCCGAAGATTACCCCCTACATACAAATTTTACCTCTTTATAATATTAGTATAAAAGTATAGATAAATTCTGAATCATCGCGTGCGTGATTCCTAATATATTTATCTCTAGGCGCCATAGATAGATCATATAGATTTATTACATGAAGTGTAAAATGAGGGGGAAACAGTAAAGGCAGAAGAAATAAATCAGAGTAAGTACCTATGTAGGAGCTAGCAAGTAAATCAAAGTACAGGTCGGTATAACAATCTATACTTATCATAAGTAAAGTTTGTAATGCAAGCGGATAGGAATTAAAATAAAATCTTGGCAATTCATAACTAGCTTGATTTTGCGTAGTATAATTAGACTAGAACCTTCCCACAGCTGGGACGTAGGCGCCCTATATCTGATCAAGAGTGGGCCGTCATCCGGCTCGAAGGCCAGTGTGGATCGGTGAATGTCTTAAGCATTCAAAATTTCAGTTCTAGGACTTGTTGTTGATTCTGATCTTTTCCTTCACTGTTTTGAGAGCAGGGGTGGTGATATAAATTAAACAAAGTTGGAAAAAACTTAGGTTCGAACCTACCATTACTTGGTTACCAAGGCTCACTTTGCATACGACGTCATTGATCATTACATTAAAATAAGAAGTTCTTTACAAAAATATCCTAAAGAAACATCACCAAACCCAGACACAAAACTCCAAACCAAATTACCTTCTGAAAGCAAATATAACCCCACCTCAAACATGCATGAATTACCGCCCAAACTACAGGAGGTTGCCAAAACGAAAACATGAGCAGGAACTAAAATGTTGATTTAATAGAGGTACTACGTAAAACAAAGACGGTTGAGACCTGCGACCGTTTGGCCGCAAGCCAAGCCACGACACTTTATACTGCCTTGTTTAGAGCCTAGCTTTTTATCTAGATTTCTACGTATATCTGGCTAGTTGGAAGGGTAACGGGATCGCGGGAGTACCTAGTATTTACTGTGTAACCTAGATTGCTTTGATGCTTTGTAACGTCAGCTCCTTTTAGAAGTAATTAACTGTGAATGTGTTTTGTACAGTGTTGATAGTGTTCGAT
Organism: Eurois occulta; assembly: GCA_950022335.1. Taxonomy (NCBI): domain Eukaryota; kingdom Metazoa; phylum Arthropoda; class Insecta; order Lepidoptera; family Noctuidae; genus Eurois; species Eurois occulta. Next base: position 1,502,197 of record OX465482.1, read on the forward strand.
TTACGTTTTTAACTACATCACAAACGATGGGTAGTTAATCTACTTGCCTATTCTAATATAGTCGTTTTTCCCTAAACGATATCGTGGTTGAATTAGTTAGGGCTTATCTACTTCAAACTTCCTCACTTTGATGGTACGGTGGGCGCGATGAGAGATGAGAAACTCCTGGAGCGGGGCCACGTTTTTATAAAAATTAAAAAAGAATTGAGGGAATGAAAGATTGAAATGAAAGACAGGTGCCAAAACTTGATAGTGAGGTCAAAAAAGATCAACGAATGCTTATAACCTAAATAAGGGCCTAGAGAAGGCTTAATAGGGAATAAAAATTCAAATATACAAGTAATACTTTGGTATGAATGTGAATGAGAATAAGAGAAAGAGGAAGACCAAAGAAACAATCGACTGTGTGAAGGATGATATGACAAGAAAGGAGGTGTCTGCCGAGATGCTGAGATGACGAGTAATAGAGAAGTATGGAAGAAGAAGACATGCTGCGCCGACCTCAAATAAATTGGGATAACGGCAAGAGAATGATGATGATGACTTCGGTATAATTTTATTAAGCCACAAACATCCCGTACAAGACCTAACTAATCCATTTTCTTTAGGAAAATTCACATAGTATCTACTAGTATCTGCCATTCTTCTGAAAAACTCAACCACTTACTCTCAGTCCGTGCATGTCTCAATCAAATATCACTAATACCATCCAACACTGCAACAAACCAAAAGCGGCAGTGTACTAGTACTGGCTCGGAGCCAAACCCCCGCTAATTACTTTACATACCATACCTTTTACCGTTTTATCTTTGAGCTTGATGTTTCTACTCCAGCTAAATAATACTTCTGATAAACGAAATATTTTAAATTTTTTTTAGCACGTTAAGCCCTTGGTCCCGACTGTCATTTGTAGATCTTTGACAGTCGTTACAGGTAGTCAGTGACCCGAAAGTCTGACAACCAGTCTTACCAAGGGGTACGGTATTACCTAGCACTAACTGGGTTGTGGAGGTCAGATAGGCAGTCGCTCCATGTAAAATACTGGTATTCAGCTGCATCTGGTTAGACTGGAAGCCGACCCCAACATAGTTGGGAAAAGGCTAAGCAGATGATGACTTGGAAAAGAAAAGTTCGTAAAACTTGTTTTTATTGAAAATAGTAATATCTCTCCTCTTCCTCTTTTGGTACTTTCTTTTCCACCGACTTTAAGTTACGAGTACATTGTGAAAAAGTGTGTTTATCTAATATAAAGTTGGCATTGTGATAACGATTTTTTTTATTATAAAATGGGCCTGCTCTTGACTCGCCTTGTGGAAAGCGATGGATGAGGTCTATGATGAAACGAGTGAAGGAAATGATCCAGAGAAAATCTGCATGTATATGCCTGCGCGGTAGGTTCCGTCCCACTCCCAGCAGTGCAAACTTGCTTTTATAACCAAATAAGATTTTAAAAGTAATACACCAAAAGCACCCAAAAATATGTGAATGAAACAGACTTCCTCATTCCGTCGGCAAATAGCTCTTAAATAAATTATTTTGTATAGCGACCCTGGCGCCTGATACCAGCTGAGGTGGAGAAAGTAAAAATATGTGTTATTAATAGTAATGGACTCTAAGGGGAGCTGTTACTTGTGGGCAAGTGGTCGAGATTTTTTGATAGATGGAGGGAAAAGGTTCTGAGTATGAAGAAGCACTTTCTGAAGTAGACTTTATTGCTGTTTATATACGTTTGCGATTTGTTCTGTAGGTAGATAACATAAAATTACGCCTATTTTCCACGAAAGGTTGGGTAGATGTGCACCTACAGTACACCAAAATGACTTAGAATAAAAGGTTCCTTAAACTAAAATAGGTAGATATGCTAACTTTAATTGTGCTCGAGCGTTGCTGTACGGCAGTTATGAAAAACTAATCGTGAACACATACCTACATTTTTAAGCTTCTTCAAGCTCAATAAGTAAATACTGATATTACACCATTATTAAAGAATTCATAACTAACATACAGATCTGGCATAAGACAGTAGGCTGCGTAGGTTTCAGTACTCACTACCTTTGACAGTGGAATATAGTATTTTTATTTAAGTACTTCCACCATAGTCAACCGCCGCCGATCTTCACTGTGACTGGTGTCCAGTCCGAATTCCACCAATCCAGCACACTGTGCGACCTATTTATAAAGCCAACAAATTGTCACGCGAAACTGTTTTGAAAGGACAAGAGGAGAGGTGGCAGAAAATAGGTATAACTTGCGAGTATCAGACCACTCATATTATGAGTGTTAGTTATTTTCTAGCCTTCACAAAAAAAAATTAAACACGTCTCGCGTCGCTCAAACTTCAAACCTAGATATAATTTTATTTATCACGACCAAAAATCGTATCTAGCTCAGAGCTTCATACCTAATACTTTTATTTTCAGTCTGCATCAGACAATAATCATTCATCATGAAGACATATTACTAAAGCACATTACATTACAAAAAAACCTTATCTAGAAAACTGTATTATTAAACTTTCTGTGGAAACATAGTTCAGACCTAGACATGTTTTATCTAAAAGACATAGTTTACACTCACACCTATTTACCATGGGTGTAGGCAGAAACTACAGAATGAAATCTGCTACCATCTTTACATAAGTTCTCTTCTTTCTTCGTCCACCTACATGCATCTGGTCATACCAAAATGATAAACTAGCCCAAGACATTATCATTTTATTTTTCAGTTTATTATACGATAATTACAAAATAAATTAAGTTTGTTTATCTAGGATACAATAAAAACGTGACATCCGCAAACGGCGTACCAAAGCCGCTCCAATAAAGGTATTTCATATTTTTATTTCATCGTCTGCAGCAGTGATGCTCAAAGTTTTGATATATACTTATTTGTTTATTATGTGCATTAGCGTTTCGAAAATCGAAATATTTTGGACTTATAAATAATTCTTCTTCTTGATTGTCGCTGGCACGACAGTATTTGATTTATTTTTTTGGCCCTAAACTTCGCAACTTCGAGTACGTAGTCGGTGGTACAAAATAGCGCAGTAGGTACTCTCTCATTCTTTAACAACACGTTGAAAACTATTTACTGTTATAGCGGGAACAGAAATATACATTCTGTGAAAATTTCAACTGTCTACTTATTACGGATTATGAGATATAGCCTACTGACAGACAGACGGATGGACAGATGGACGGACGGACAGCGGAGGCTTAGTAATAGGGTCTCGCTGGTTACCCTTCGGGTATGGAATCCCAAAAAGTGATGACTATTTCACATCCATTCTGTAAAGATTGTTGTTTTAGCTAGCAGGCCTATTACTTTGGGTTTTCGACGTGGGTAAATGTGTTATTTCTGAAATAAAAATTATTATAAATAAGTATCAGGTTTTTAGTCACACAGTTCCACACTCATTTCGCAATGTTCTAAAGAGGATGTATTACGTTAAGTTTGAGCGCCACTGCCTTTCCTCCAGTGAGTCTGCCTCGCTTCCCCCTATTTGCAGAAACCTAACGATCTGCGATTGCGTTTACGATAATAACGAAGGGATCGTATAGACTCCGGACTTTTTCTAATTCTCCCCAGATTTGTTTGAATAAATAAGTTTCATTCTTTTTGTAATCCGGGCGAGTATCTCAGGGGATTGCTTGAGGACATATTATTTAAAAAGAAGATAGAATATTTCTCAAGTTTACTTAGTGGATATTGTAATATGTATCAAAGCAATTAGTTAATTAAATAGGTACGCAGGTATATTATAATTTCACGGCACGGTTGGCGCAGTGGCTGAGAGATTGACTGCTGCATTGCGTGTCGCGGGATCGATCCCTACACCGAACTAATTTTTTATGTCCTACAGATAGTTGTTCCAGGTCTGGCTGTTTGAGTATGTAATTTTAAATGTTTGTGAACACACCCACGCTACAGGAGAATTTCAAGAGAGTGGTAAAGTTTTAAAAAAATAAATTGAATTACCTTTAGTATTGTGTAAGCCTGAATAAACATGAGTATTTCTTTTAGTGTATTTGTAAAAACTAAATTAAATTAAAACTAGATTAAATGGTCCCGGCTGACCATTTTGGTGATGTCCTTCAAGACCAGGTGCGTATATGGCCAGATGTATGAACGTAGACGAATCAAATCAAATCTAATCAAAATATTATTTTGTTAGAATATGATACATAAGGTGTTACAGAAAATTTGTTTCATCATATCCTGCCATAACATGGCGTGCAAATGCATTCACAATAAGCGATGTCAATTAATATTAGGGGCTGTCTCCACGAGCGAGAGAATCGCGACGATATTATCGTCGTTGCCACGTATTTCTACACACTCTCATAGAGGCCGTCTCCACAAGCGAGAGAATCGCGGCGATAGTACCCCATACAAATACGTAATATCGCCGCGATTCTCTCGCTCGTGGAGACGACCCCTTATTTACAAATTACAGATTATATTGATTTGTCTTCTACGAGGCGAAAAGAGTATGTAAGGATCGTGGCAGGCGGTGATCTGTAGCTACCCCATGGCAGATAGGCGTGTATCTATGAATAGTCCAGATTTTATTTTGTTTAAATGAAATAGGTGTACTATAGATTTGTCACCACACCATTCTAACCAGTTTTATTAATTGAATCTAAGAATTTACCAGAAAATAACTTAAAGTACTTTCAATGGTGGGCGCGTTCGCTGAGGCTGCGTGCAAAGCACTACCTGAACGCGCCCCAAAAGGTGGTAGCCGTAAGGCTGATCCGTGGGTACCGCACGATCTCCCGCGAGGCGGCGAGCCTCCTTGCCGGATTGCCGCCATGGGATCTGGAGGCCATAGTCCTCGCGCGCCTGTACGAGTGGCGCGCGGAGGTACAGAGCCGGGGGGTAACTCCGCTGCCGCGGCATATTGTCGCGCGGCGGACAGACCTCCGCCGTGATCTCATGGCGACATGGAGGGAGCGACTATCGCAACCCCGTTCAGGGCACGCCACGATAGTGGCGATAAGTCCCCTCTTTGAGGAGTGGCTTGAGAGGCGCCACGGCGCCCTCACCTTCCGCCTGACGCAGGTCCTCACCGGACATGGATGTTTCGGGAGGTACCTGCACCGAATCGGGCGGGAGGAAACGCCCGGGTGCTACTATTGTGAGGATCGACCGGAGGACACGGTGGAGCACACCGTCGAGGTCTGCTCCGCTTGGGAGGAGCACCGCCGTGTCCTCGTAGCGGCGATTGGCGGCGGCGACCTCTCGCGCCCGGCCCTGGTTCAAGCCATGGTCCGGGGCGAGAGGGAATGGGAAGCCGTCGCCTCCTTCTGCGAAGCAGTCATGCTAGCGAAGGAGGCGGCGGAACGTGAGAGGGAGAGAACCTCCTCACGTCCCAGCCGCCGCGGGAGAAGCACCGGGCGTCGGGGGCCACGCCGTGATGGCTCTCGGCCACCGTAGGCGCGGGCCTGTGGACGGCGAGTAATGGGCTAGCTCGCCGTCCGTCCGTCGTATGACGACGGGCAGGCCGTGTCGACGGCGCGTTCGTGTTCCACGCGCGCCTCAAAGAGATGTCAGCAAACGGGAGGGGCCCGCAAGGGCCGGTGCCTGCCAGGGCTGCGGGACTGTTCGAAAGAGATACCGCGGCCCTGGAACATAAAGGGCCAATGAAGGAACATGGGTGTTTTTTAGTCAGTAAGAGTCTGACACTCCCTTCCGCTCCGCCCAGAGCGGAAGGAGTCATTTGATGATTTCTCACCCTCCAAAAAAAAAAAAAAAAAAAAAAAAGTACTTTCAATGCATTCATTCAGGAAGAGCGAATCTGCTTAACGTCTGTATTTCCAAAGTTACTTAAGTGAAAACAGGCCTATACGTTTCAGAGAACCCTCTCTCTCTCTCTCTCTCTAGCTTATAAACCAGACTTAGCTTTTAATCCCCCTGTATATATAAATTAAGATTGACTTCCACTTATCCATTTTCCCGAGTGATTCCCGGAAAAAGGAATCAGTGTCTGGAAAGGAAAGGAATGAAATAAAGGTCTATGCGATGAAATGGCGGAAGTAAAGTTAATAATAAAAAACCGGCCATGTGCGAGTTGGACTCGCGCACCGAGGCGAGGGTTCCGTATAAACTTGTAGGTATTTTGTTATTAAACTACATATTTACGTTTTTCCCTTTACTTGTGCTATAAGACAATGCTTCTTGCCAAATTTCATGATTCTAGGTTAACAGGAACTACCATATAAATTTTGATTCCTTTGAGAGTATTGAAATAAACGTTTTTTGCGGCATAAACAGCCGTATCTTTTTTTTACGTTAACATAAAAGTTTGATTTTTTAACAGCTTCAAGGGACTGTAGACTTGAGTATATGGTCAACTCGATACATCCACGCGTTCGTGATATAATGGGGCTTGACAGACAGACGGACGGACGGACAACACAGTGATCCTATATGGGTTCCGTTTTTAGGGTTCCGTACCCAAAGGGTAAAACGGGACCCTATTACTAATACTCCGCTGTCTGTCTGTCTGTCTGTCTCCAGGCTGTATCTCATAAACCGTGATAGCTAGAAAGCTGAAATTTTCACAAATGATGTATTACTATTGCCGCTATAACAACAAATACTAAAAATTAAAAAAAAATATTAAGGGGGGCTCCCATACAACAGATATGATTTTTTTGCCGTTTTTATAGATAATGGTACGGAACCCTTCGTGCGCGAGTCCGACTCGCACTTGGCCGGTTTTTTTCTTTTTGAGGTACGGAACCGTAAGAAGATGAATTTAATTCTAAAAGCTACTTTACTTGCAGAGTAAACCTATGCCAAGGAGTTAAAAAGGGCTTCAGTAATCAGAACTAAGAAAATAACGAAAACAAGTATTTTCGAAATAAATAATCATTAATTATAGGGCCAAAATAAAGTCAGATGCCATTTTAATTTACGGTAACAACCGTTAATGCTTTGGTGTCCAACATGGGTACCTTCCGGCAGGAATCCAATATCACATCCACGGATTCGTCAGTAAATGGAATGCTTACGCACACAAGCTGCAGCCGCTGAGTGCCTGAGCTACTTCAAAACTTACTACTATTGATTGAGTACGTTTCTAGCCCAAATTATTAGGTTCACTTTCGAGTAGATTTTTTAGGTGGGTACCTATATGAAATAACTAGCTTTTACCCGCGGTCTCACCTGCGTGGATATTGGAGATCATCCCACGTGCTACTAGGATAAAAGTATGCTACTTCCTAACCCAGATCACGGTCTACATGTGTGGCAAGTTTTACAAAAATCCCTTTGATTATTAAGTCGTGTAAGGTATTGGAAAAACTGAGCTCCATTCGCTTGTAAAGTAAGTAAGTATGGATGGAATCATTAAAAAGTCCAACAGAGGTAGTTTTTTTTTTGTTACAGTTACTGACGTGATCAAAGTATTCTAAAATTTCAATACAAATCTGCAGCATTTTAAAGTCATCAGTATTCTCGACCATTATTTCAGTAATGCGAGGTACTTAGCCGATAATTCGCAAAAACCATAGAGCTAACGCTAAGCACTCCATTTATATAAATTCTCAGTGCCACAACATCACAGGTAAGCACCAAGGGACAGGGACGCAGTTTAAATATTTATTTATGGCAACATTGCTGATTACAAGTCGGGATGGTTTCCGCTTCCGCCTCCAATGCGAGACTTATGGCGGCGGGGGAGTTGCGCTGTTTGGGAATAATGTATACCTAGAACTGTACGCTTGCTTGGGATTATGTGGTGTTTAGTCTTTGTTTATTAGTAAATACACACAATTTTTGAGTGACGACAGGTGAAATGTGTAAGAATCGATATAATTTACTATGTTAATTTATTTATTTTTAAGTCATACACAGTAATATAATCGACTATTTATATACGATTGTAATGTGTCAACGTCGGTGCGACATTGACACTTGACGTTACTTGTCTGTGGTCATCTCTAGTCGGCCATATTATTTTTTTGTTACTTCACTTGCTAACCGCGTGTTGAACTGTAAAGTTGACTTGCATTAATAAATCGGCATATATTCAAATAATCCTGCATATTTTATTTGGAAACTGAGTTGATCCTATAGCTCAGAAGTGGGATTAACAAAACCCACGAGTTATTTCCACGCCAAGTGCATCATATGAAAAGATTCGTGAACTTACACAATGGACAAAGATATTGAAAATACACATCGTGAAGGCGAAAAATCAACGCGTAAACGAAGCCATCCTCGAAAAACTCATAAGAAATCGCACATTCGAAGCTCAACGACGGAATATCGCGAAAAAGATACAAGAAAGAAACGTCATAGAAGATCATCAGAAAATCATGAAGATTCCAATGAAGACAGCGTTGGTGAACTGAACAAAGAAGGCACGAGACGATCTACAACAAGAACTCCGCGTCGTTCGGGTTCGAGGCGCCGCCGACGTACGAGCTCAAGAGATAGTTCAAGCTCAAGACACCGACCGAGATCAAGAAACTGTTCGAGATCAAGAGGCCGTTCGAGATCAAGACGCCGTTCGAGATCAAGCCGCCGTTCGAGATCAAGCCGCCGTTCGAGATCAAGCCGCCGTTCGAGATCCAGGCGCCGTAAACATCATGGTTCGAGTACGTCGCCTGAAGATAACCATGTGAGTCGTTCTAATGTTAAAGATAATACTCAATTATTGTTGACTGAGTTAATTAAATCTATTTCTAATAATCGGCCAGAAGGCAATAAGTTTCCTATGCTTGGTAATGTTATACCAGAGTTTGATCCCATGATTAAAGGTCAGACTATTGACATGTGGCTTAGCAAAGTGGAAGATTGTGCTCGATTATATAAATGGGGTGATGACCAAACAATTCATTACGCATTACCTAAGCTAAGCGGTGTGGCCAAAACATGGTATCAAACTCTGCCATCAATGTCGTTTTCGTGGCCCGAATGGAAATCTAAGCTGATTGAGTCATTTCCATCAAGCGATGATTACGCAGAGCTCTTGACGGAGATGTTGTCTAAGAGGGCTAAATATAATGATTCTTTGGAACTATATTTTTATGAAAAAATCAATCTCTTACAAAGATGTGAAATTAAAGGTAAACGGGCGGTAGATTGTTTATTATATGGGATAGAGGATCGTAGCCTAAGATTGGGGGCAAAAGCGGTAAAATGTGAGGAACCGGAACAGGTATTAAAATACTTTCAATCCATTAAACAACAACCACGTGAATCAGATAATAGGGTTAAAGCAAATTATGATAAAAGGACAAACACTTATGTTGGTAACTCTTCTAAGCAAACGCCGAACTCCAAAGCAATAAGATCAAATGACAACAATAAGACTATTACTTGTTACAATTGTAAAGAATCCGGTCATTACAGTTTCAATTGCACAAAGAAAATTTTAAAATGTAATATTTGCAACAAAATAGGGCACTTATCTACTAACTGTCCAAGATTATCAAGTAACGATACGTCTAAACCTGAAATAAATCAAGAAAAGACAATTTTGGCATTAAATACAATGACTAATGTAAGTAATGATAAATATTTAATTGATTTGAAAATTAACGATCAACCGATGCGAGGGTATGTTGATTTAGGTAGCCAATGCACGTTATTACGTCATAGTGTCGCAAATAGGCTAGGCATTCAATGGTCATCGGAACAACTACCTACAATGCGTGGTATTGGAAACAATATAGTTCTGCCAATAGGCAGGGCGGTAATTAAGATGGAAATTCAAGGTATAACGGAGACAATCGATAGCTATATTGTTGAAGACAGTGTGATTAAATATGATGTTCTGATTGGTCATAGCTTTACTGAGATACCGAGTATAACTATTACTAAAACTAGTGATGCTCTTATATTTGGACAAACCTTATCAACGAAAATTAAACTTTTACTTCTCAATGATATCTCAGTTTCACCACGTGACACATGCGTAATAAAAATAAACACTGATAAGGATTTTTCTGGTGTCGTATACGTAAATGGTTCCTTGCGGGGTTGTACTGGAATGGAATATTATTTAATGCCAGGTGAATACAACATACTAAACGGTACTGGCGCACTATTAATACAAAACATATCAAATAATGTATTAAAACTTAAACAAGGAACACTGATGACACGTGCTTCTTATACTGATAAATTTTTGAATATTAATATATTGGACTTTAACGATTCAAATGCACATTTATCATTGAATTGCGGTAAACATTTGTCTAGTAGTGAAATTCAACAATTGAAAAACACCCTGCAGAAGTATAATGAATGTTTTTCACGAAATATGATGGATTTAGGTTACTCTAATGTAGAAAAGATGGAAATAGATTTGATTGATACAAAACCGGTAGTTTATAGGCCATATAGAGTGTCTTACCCGGAGAGAGAACTCGTTAAATCAATGGTACGAGAAATGCTCGACGCAGATATCATATGTGAATCTAATTCATCGTATGCTAGCCCCGTTCTTCTTGTTAAGAAGAAAACGGGGGATAAACGTCTTTGTATTGATTACCGTGCATTAAATAGAAAAACCAAAAAGGAGCATTTCCCCCTACCATTGATCGATGATCAATTGGATCGATTATCAGGTAACTCAGTATTTATAAGTTTAGATTTAGCGTCAGGATACTACCAACTACCAGTAGGGGAAAACTCCCAAGACAAAACGGCTTTCGTGACCCCTGACGGTCAATACCAATTTAAAAGAATGCCCTTTGGATTAACGAACGCGCCGTCAGTCTTCCAAAGAGCAATGAATAAAATCTTGTCGAAAATAGATTACACATTAGTCTTTATGGATGATATTTTAATCCCAGCGCGCACATTTGACGAGGGTTTAGGCAGACTAGATGAGGTTCTGAATATTTTTCGCGAAGCGAATCTTACTCTTAAGCTAGAAAAATGTTTTTTCTTCTATAAACAAATCGATTTCCTAGGCTTTGAAGTTAGTGGATCAGGTATACGGCCCGGTTCTCGCAAAACAGTCGCTGTATCAAATTTTCCTGTACCTAAAAATGTTCACGATGTTAGACGCTTTATCGGGTTAGCTAGCTTTTTTAGGCGCTTTGTAAAAGACTTCTCACTGATAGCTCGACCATTAACGGATTTATTAAAGAAGCAGTTTCAATGGAAATGGACAGATGAACATACAATAGCATTCGAAACTCTGAAAAGTAAATTAATAGAAAGACCTTTACTCGCGTTGTATGATGGTAAATTAGAAACGGAGTTACATACCGATGCATCAAAGTACGGTATTGCAGGTATTCTGATGCAACGTAGCCAGGATGGACTTATGAGACCCGTAGCTTATTACAGTCGAAAAACTACAAATGACGAACAGAAATTACATTCCTTTGATTTAGAAACTCTTGCGGTAATAGCATCGTTAAATAGATTTCGCGTTTATTTACTAGGACTAAAATTTAAAATAATAACAGACTGTAATGCGTTACGGACTACAATGACAAAAAGAGATTTAGTACCTAGAATAGGCCGATGGTGGGTGCAACTCCAGGAGTACGACTGTGAGATAGAATACAGAGCAGGCTCAAATATGTCACACGTCGATGCTCTCAGCCGTGCTCCTGTTGATGAACCCACTAATGTAGACGGAATTCACATAATAGACATACTTACTGTGGATGCTCAAGACTGGATTGCTACCGTTCAAAGTGACGATGATGAGGTTAAAAGAATTAAAGAAATTCTATCGAGCAAAGATACTACGTTTATCGTAGATGTTCATAAAAATTATCAATTGAAGGGTAATTACGTATACAGAATAGTTGATAATGGACTACGTTGGGTGGTTCCAAAATCAGTAAGGTGGCAATTGTTAAAAATGAACCATGACGACGTCGGTCATTTTGGTCACGATAAAACATTAAAAAGACTTAAAGATTCATTTTGGTTTCCCAAAATGAGACGATTTACAAAAAAATATGTAAGTGCTTGTCTGGAATGCGCTTATCATAAAACACCTGGAGGACCTAAAGAAGGACTACTTCATCCTATTCCTAAGCCAGACATACCCTTCCACACGTTGCATGCCGATCATCTGGGCCCATTTGTTCGTTCGCGGAGAGGCAACATGTATTTATTGATAATTATAGACGCTTTTACTAAATTTATTGCCATAAAACCCGTTAGAGACACGAAAACTGCTACCGCTATTCGCATATTTAAAGAGTATTTTAGTTACTTTGGAGCACCTACACGGTTGATAACGGACAGAGGTTCATGTTTCACAAGTGTCAAATTTAAAAACTTTATAGAAAATGCTGGTATTAAACACATCTTAAATGCCGTCGCAACTCCGCGAGCAAACGGACAGGTCGAACGGTTTAACCGAACAGTTTTGGACGCTCTCAGTACTAAGTGTCACGATAAAAGCGATAACTCTTGGGATGAGTATGTGAACGAGATACAGTTAGGTTTAAATACGTCGGTTAATAAGACAACCGGTAAAAGTCCTTCAGAATTGTTATTTGGATATAAAGTTAAATGTGTCACGGAAAATTTACTAAGTGATGTAATTAATACAACGATAGACCGAGCCAGCGGTAATGACCTAATAGACCTAAGAAACGAATCTATACGTAAAATTGAAGATGCGCAAAAAGTGACAAAACATCATTACGACAAGCATAGAAAACCGGCAAGAAAGTATAGCGAGGGAGATCTTGTAAGATTGGAAAGAACAACTTTTGACAAAGATAGAGTAGGAAAATCTAAAAAGCTCCTAGCCAAATTTCATGGTCCTTACAGAATAGTTAAAATACTACCTAACGATAGATTTTTAGTGGAGGATACTCCTCTTACAAGAAAAGGATCCAAAAAATATGAGAATATAGTTTCAATTGATAAAATACACCCGTGGTTAAATTTTAAGGGATTTGAAAGCGAAAACGATAGCGATGTTAATGATAGTACAGATGAAAGTGATTGTAATAATGATAAGAGTAAATAAATAAAAACGAGATAAGAATATAAAATATGTAATAGATACAGAAATAATAATATTCAGTGCTTTATGTGTAAACATTGCATTTGTTAAGTAGATTCATTATAAGAATGTTAGAGTTAAATGTAAACAGCGCAGATCGCTACAAACTATACTAGTATGGGTTGTGAGCGCCAGCACTATATGCGCAGATGACGCAGATTACGACAGACCATACTAGTATAGGTTGCGAGCGCCAGGATAAACATGACGCAGATCGTGACAGACTATATTAGTATGGGTTGTGAGTGTCAGCACTCGTTGTGCAGATGACGCAGATCACGGCAGACTGTACTGGTATAGGTCGCGAGCGTACGATTAGATATGACGCAGATCGTGACAGACTATGCTGTATGGGCTGTGAGCGTCAGCACTAGTTGTGCAGATGACGCAGATCACGGCAGACTGTACTGGTATAGGTCGCGAGCGTACAATTAGTTATGACGCAGATCGTGACAGACTATGCTGTATGGGCTGTGAGCGTCAGCACTAGTTGTGCAGATGACGCAGATCACAGCAGACTGTACTGGTATAGGTTGCGAGCGTCCGATTAAATACGACGCAGATCACGAGAGATTGTCCTGGTACGGGTTGTGAGCAACAGCGCTCGTTGCGCAGATCGCGACAGACCGTACTAGCATAAATCGTGAGCGCAAAAGGATTTATATCGTGATTAATTATAATAATATAGATTTTGAACGGCGGACCTGAATGTAATGAGAGCTACTACTAGAACTAGAACTTATAGCGTATCTAGCTATAATTTGAAGTGAATAAATAATAGTAATTTTGTTAATTATAATAATATTAATTATGTGCAATCGATGCTAATTATAGTAGAGGTAAATCTAAGTATGCATACAAAATGTTTATGTTTCTACATTGAGTGATATCTGAACAGATGTTAAAAAAAAAAAAAAAAAAAAAAAAAAAAAAACATTGTTGTTTAAATAATTATTTTTAATTGTACTAGATTGTGTTTGATTGTTGTGTATCTATGCGGATAATGTTTATCAATGTGTGAGGACCCACCTTTATTAGGATGGCCGAGCTGTAAGAATCGATATAATTTACTATGTTAATTTATTTATTTTTAAGTCATACACAGTAATATAATCGACTATTTATATACGATTGTAATGTGTCAACGTCGGTGCGACATTGACACTTGACGTTACTTGTCTGTGGTCATCTCTAGTCGGCCATATTATTTTTTTGTTACTTCACTTGCTAACCGCGTGTTGAACTGTAAAGTTGACTTGCATTAATAAATCGGCATATATTCAAATAATCCTGCATATTTTATTTGGAAACTGAGTTGATCCTATAAATGCGGGGGTACTATAGGCACACCGCTGCCTAACCTGATTACCAGCGTGATGTAGTTTATGTATATTTTAACTTACCTAAAACATTTTTAAGTTATTGATTGAAAGTTAAATAGAAGCTTTTCTTTTGTGTACAGTCAAAACTGGTACACATTATTAGGTGCATCGGTTACATTGACTCTTTTCCATCATGGTATTATCGCCAAATGTGTGGTGTGTCTAAAAAATTAATTGGTTTAATAGAATTTGGTTCCTTTAATCAGATTCCATTCATCCATTGTCATTGAACCATCACCGTTAATTGATGAAATAATGCCGAGTTATGTTTATCACTCCCAGACATCTCAAATGTATTGAATTTCCAATAAAAGAAGTCCAACGAAAAGAAAATTAATCGACAATTAAAAAAAAATATATTCTGGTATCTTTAACAAGCATAATTTTCAACAAAAGACGCTCATTAGAGGCACCATTATATCAAAGATTAACCGATGATCTCTAACACTGAAATCTATAGTCACATTCAACATCTACCACAGATTTCTGTAAACCACAATTGCAAAAGAAGCAAATAAAACTGATTACTCCAGAACTTATTCAGAATCACCGTCTTACATTAAATCTTCGAGAAACTCAACAAAACTCATGAAATAACCTTATTTATCGCCCTTTCAACATGTTTTAAAAACACACCCACATTTTAGCCATCTTATTATCCTTAAAAGAGCTCCGGAAAATGGAGACGTTTATTTCCACCATTTAAAGAGGCCAAACCTCAAACGTCGGAAATTAAACGCGTCTGTTTGGGTTTTATTTTTGGAGTTCCGTACCCTGTGGTGACCCTATTCACTAAACCAACGCCAACTAATTAGTAAATGAGTTCTAACTTTAGTCCCTATTCGAACGAGCTTTCGTTTTTTGGATTTTATTTCAACGGAGGTAAAGATCCTATTGCGCAATTGATATCTTAAAATCAGTTTTTACACTTAACCTTTTTGAAGAAGATGGACTTGGTTAGAAATATAAAGAAAAAGAAAGACAATGATAAAGACAAAGTATTAACGATGCTGGAAAAGTCAAAAACGTATGCTTAGGAAAATCGTGTAGAAAGATGTTGTTTCTAAAAGTTCGAAACGCATTGCAAGCGAATGTCACTTATCGGTTGCTCACTTGTTATTTGTCGGTCAATATTTTAACATCAAAAGGTAAACACCAAATATTGAACGCGCATCATCACACCCTTGTGAATATGACCAATTATATTAAATTCATGCGTAAATTGAAACTTTTAATTATTGACGCCATTGTATGGAGAACAGTTACTAACAGAACAATTATTGCCACTAGAGACCACCACATTGCGCTACCACTTTAGAATTTGGTTTGAGGTTTCGATTGCTTTATTAACATTATCAAATATTACCTTTTACCTAGGCTTCGGCGCGTGAAAATCGGATGATGATTTGATTATTTTAATAAAGGGCTGCCTCTTTGGTCGAGTGGTCGCAAGCGAAATTGCTGAGCGTGAGGTCCTGGGTTCAATTCCCGGGTCGAGCAGTGTTATTGGGTTTTTTATCAGAAATTTCTCAGTAGCATGAGACTAGATTTGTGCCTGGTTGGCGGCAAAAGGCTTGCCCCCTATTACATGGAACTTAAACTTATCTGGCGAAATGTGAGTGTACTATTAGGTACACCTCTGCCTAACCCTTGGGGAATTACAGGCGTGATGTTATGTTACGTTAATAATTGTAATATACTGGCACGTACTCTTGGGATAAAAAATATCCTATGTCCAAACCTATCCGATCAGCCGTTACGGCATGGAATATTTACAGACCGAGTTACTTTCGCATTTTTAATTAGTATTGATATTTCTTATTCTTTTTATTATCAGACTAGCTGTGCCCTTTTTTTGTTTTTTTTTTTTTTTGGATGGGAAATTATCAAATGACTCCTCCCGCTCTGGGCGGAGCGGAAGGGAGTGTCAGACTTTTACTGACTAAAACCCACCCATGTTCCTTCTTTTGCCCTTTGTGTTCCAGGGCCGCGGTATCTCTTTCGAACAGTCCCGCAGCTACTAGCTGTGCCCTGTGTTTCTCTTTTCGCTCGGTTCCTGAGGGTCGTACGTACCGTGATATCAAATAGCCTATTCCTCAAGAATTGGGCTATCAAATGCAAAAATAATATTTTAAACCCGACTGGAAGTTCCCGAGATTAGCGTGTTACAAACTTTTCAGTTCTATTATATTAATAAAGATTTAATTACGGAACCCTCGGTCCAACTGTCTAAACAACTCGCACTTGGCAAGTATTTCGTTATTTTTCTTTTTATTCCTGTCTCTCAAATAAATGTCACAGCTGGAAGTGAATAATATCATCAATCTGGCTCAGAAGCGGTCTAAGCAGAGATGGGGGCGTGGGATAATCCTCTATTATAGTAAGAAGCTGTGACATAAGATATACAGACATACCAATGATAAAGGCACTGTATGTATATAGTTATTCGGTGAGGATTTTTGTTTTTTTTCATGACCCTGGACTTATCTTTGGTAATGTTTGCCGTGTCGTTGAGCTCCTTGAGTTATGAGACTGGACAGATCCACTCAAAACTGTCTGGTTATATCTTCAAAAAACCGGCCAAGTGCATGTCGGGCTACGAACAATGTAGGGTTCCATAGTTGCCCATCAAAATATGACTAACTAAACTGATTCGCTGAAATTAATTTATGAACATTGAACTTTAATAGCATAAAATAATATACTCCGTAATGTATAAATATTTGTGCGCCGAAAACGGTAGAATAATTTGTACATTGTGGTAATTTTAAGACCAATTGTAACATTATTCTGACAAATAAATGAAATGAAATAATAAGAGGGCTTTTTTGTTTCATACATGAACATTCAATCTTTTCAAAGTCAATGACGAATATACCACAGGTTCACCGTCAATAAAATTTTATTTATTGTACAAATATAAATGTAACCCATTGCCAAAAACTGAGAGACAATGATATTCCTTGTAGTAGTCGTGATGATTTTTATTGTGATTATAAAAACAAACTTACATTTGCAGTTGAAAAACCTGTGCTCCCATACGTTATGTTTAGGAAAATATGTTGTCCAAGTAGGTACATTTTATAAGGTCGACTATTACTCGTAAACTTAGCCTACTTAGCTGTGAAAGTTTTCCTTTTAATTTCGTTATACATATATTCACCGTGATTTTTTTAACTCACCCAAACACAACCGTTTAGCTGGTAGAGGGGGGGGGACACTTGAGTATAACAAAAATTTGAAAAACTCAACTCAATTTCACAAACGAATCCCTTAATCGAAAAATCGACCTATCCAACGACATCCCACACTATGGGGTACGCAAGAAAAAAATCCCCTCTTTATGTGTAGGTACTGGAGATACCATAAAAAATACTTTACGAAATTTTTTTTTCCACTTTATCGGCGTAACTAACCTGTATATTCATGCCAAATTACAGCTTTCTAGTACTAAGAGTCTTTGAACAAAGCTCCGGACAGACAGGCGGACAAGGCGAAACTTTAAGGGTTCCTTGTTTGTTGACTACGGAACCCTAAAAACCATCTCCGACACTAATCAGCATAGACTTCATGTGCGATGACCAATATTACGTCTGGACCTTAAAAGACACCTCATGACCTCTAGGCCTAGATAATTATGACCTAGATTATGATTATGATGATCTAGATGTTTATGACCTCTGAGTTTGTTTCGGCTGTTTCTCCTTAGACTAGCCTGGTACGAAACACCGACGTTAAAAAGACCTGTTTTCGGATTTACTATATTTGACGCGAAAGATACATTCGATATAGCGTTTAAAAGCTAATGTATTTTATTGAAAAATACAACTGCTTTGTGGAAAATACATGTATTTTTGAGAATTTTCATCGCTAGACGCAAGTTATATCGTCCGAGATCGTGATCAGGGCGTTAATAACACCCAACGATCAATGAGAAGTCTCCAGTTATTACCTTCTTAAATTGGTGAGTATTTTTGTGGCGTTGACAAGTCAAGACTTATCCTTATGATAACGACTAATCTCTTAGGGGTTCGGTAGTTTCAAACAGTATTGTAACATTTTGTCTGAATTCAGTAGTTATTTCTAAAATGATTCACAAGCGACACAATGGGCATCACAAAACTTTCCATATTATTGTAACTGAAATCGAGTTGTTATCATTGAGTCTGGATTTTAGCCTGGTTTATACTTCATAGTAACAGGTTCGCCACCTATTTATTACATCATGGCCTTTTTTTTTTTTTTTTTTTGGTGGGTGGGAAATCATCAAATGACCCCCCCCCCGCCCTGGGCGGAGCGGAAGGGAGTGTCAGACTCTTACTGACTAAAAACCACCCATGTTCCTTCATTGGCCCTTTATGTTCCAGGGCCGCGGTATCTCTTTCGAACAGTCCCGCAGCCCTTTACATCATGGCCTTAAAACATCACTGGCATAATGTAAGAGTAGGTATTGTACACCCCTGCTTAACTCTTCGGGGAATAGCAGCGTGATGGCATATGAAACTCCAAATACCTTTAATTAACGTTCTCAGAATACAACATTTCCAGCGTAATTAATAAACCGCGTGGCAACACATTAAATGACTTAATTAATTTTATAGTAATATTATTATAAGCTTAAAATCAGCCCTAATTAGAATACTAGTAAGTGGAGAATTACTAGAATTCCAGCTCGTCTATGTACTTAAGGTATCCGTCACACCGTTGGCGATAGCGAGAAGCGAGTAGAGAGAGCTAACATTAACATCACGCCTATAGCCCCGAAGGGTTAGGCAGAGATATGGGTACTTAAACCTAATAGAACACCCACATTTCGCCAGTTATATTTAAGTTCTATGTAATATGGGGCGAGGCTAACCGTCATTCAGCGATCAACTATTAACATGCATATGTTGGTGTTATAAGCGGCTTCGTTTTTATATTGGTTTGAGTATTTGACAAAACTTTTTCACTTTGTGAGTTCATCTCACGTAGGTATATTTATATATAGGTATCTGTTTTTCTGGCACAGGACGTAGGTCCTTTTAGGAGGTCATTATCAACATCTTTTTGTACGTTTCTTGAGCCATCGCTTCTTCATCGTTAAGACAGTTCGTTTAGTACTCAAAGTGTAATTAATATGGCGTGTTTGAGTCCGTCCGAGTATTCCGAGGTGGGATTACAGCGTGATCGATGTTAGCGATAAATGGAAAAAGGTTATTGATGGTCTAGTGGTACGAGTTTGTGGTGAAAGGTGGTGGAATGTCGATAACATTGAATTGGAGCTGATATTGATGGATTGGAACGTGCTGATAGGATGTTGAGCTATTTTTGGGTAGAAATAATAAAGAATAGTTTAAATAAATATCTCTTCCAGCTATTGGGCACAAACTACCCAAAATCCAACCCTCTTATTTACCTAACTGTTATGAGAGTATAAAGAGTTCAGTCATCCCCTTTCATAGGTGATATAGTGATTGCAAGAGTAACGGCACGGTTGTCGCAGTGGCTGAGCAGTTGGCTGTTGCGCTACGTTCCTAGTGTGGGGTAATGTTTTTAAAGAAAAAAAACTACTGATGTGGTTGTAAAGTAAAAGATTCGTCCTTAATTAGTGGTGTTAGGTCAGACCATACTGGTCAACTTGTATCTTTTGAGTTAGACAAAAAGTTAACCTTAGCCAAAACAATTCGATTAAGACCTCTTACTAAAAATAAATTAAAATCGTTTAAAAATAATGTTCTTTGCAATCTATCTAACGCTAGTTTTGATTCAATAGACCCCAATATAAATTACGGTACATTATTTTCTACAGTTTGTCAAGAATTTAATAAAACGTGTCCTGTAAAAACAGTTAAAGTTAATTCCAAATCTAAATTTAGTGAATGGGCCACTACGGGAATAAGGATAAGCAGAGATATTCTATATAATTTATACCACGAAAAATCTCTGACTTCAGATCAAGCTTTTCACACTTATGTTAGAAGCTATTCAAAAATATTCAAAAATGTCTGCGCTCAAGCAAAATCTCAATTAATAGTCAACAAAATTGGTACCTCTAATAATAAAATAAAAACCGTGTGGCAGGTGATTAATAGAGAAACCGGAAAGACACAACAACGAGATCAGAATGAATTGTCTTTGAAAATAAATAATCAAACTATTTCTGATAAGCTAGAAGTCGCTGAGACTCTAGAAAATTTCTTTACCAATATTCCGTTAGAGGTTACGAAATCTCTCCCCTCTTCATCTAAATTGGCTGAAGCACTTCTTAAAGAAAACTTTACTAAGGACATTCCAAACTTTAAATTTAAACCAATATGTATTGATACAATTATAAATGCATTCAAAAGTCTAAACATAAAAAATACTGAAGACTTATGGGGGATATCCGTCAAAGTTCTTGGGGATATTATTGACTCTATTGCTCCTCTCCTAACTGGCATATTCAATCAATGTTTGGATAGCGGCAAGTTTCCTGACTTAATGAAACATAGTAAAGTAATACCAATATTCAAATCGGGTTGTAAGGGTGACCCCTCTAATTATAGACCTATATTTGTGCTTCCAGCATTGAGTAAAATCTATGAAAAAATAATGCTGGACCAGATGCTGTCTCACTTCAACTCAAATGGGATTCTGCATAGTCAACAGTTTGGTTTTACGAAGGGTAGGTCGACAACAGACGCGGGAGTAAAACTCATCAGTCACATTCTGGAATCCTGGGAGAAGTCCCAGGATGCCATTGGTATTTTCTGTGACCTCTCAAAAGCGTTTGACTGCGTCGACCACAACACACTAATCTGTAAATTACACCACTACGGAATTCGTGGACAAGCTGCTGATCTTGTTCTCTCATATTTATCAAACAGGCAGCAAAAAGTAAATGTAAATGGGGCGACGTCCTCCGGGTCTCTAGTAAAGATGGGCGTGCCCCAAGGTTCAATTCTCGGGCCTTTCCTATTTCTTGTTTACATTAATGATCTCCCTTACATGATGGCCAAATTATCGGATATAATTCTATTTGCTGATGACACTTCGCTAATTTTTAAAATAGATAGAAAGGATACGGATGTCTTACATGCCAACGAAAGTCTAACTGTTCTCTCGAAATGGTTCGCAGCTAACAATCTTTTACTGAATGCGAACAAAACAAAATGTCTAAAATTCTCTTTACCAAATGTACCTTAACGGGATATAAATTTAAATCTTGACGGCAAAAAACTTGATGTTATAGCGGAAACTGTATTCCTAGGGATTACTATCGATTCAAAATTGCAGTGGGGACCGCACATTAGAACTCTTTCGGGTAGGTTAAGCTCAGCTGCATATGCAGTAAGGAAAATAAGGCAGTTAACTGATGCAGCTACAGCTAGGTTAATATACTATGCTTATTTCCACAGTATTATGTCTTATGGCATTCTGCTGTGGGGATCGGCGGCAGACGTTGACTCAATTTTCATTTTACAAAAGCGGGCAGTCCGCGCGATCTATAAAATGGGTCCTCGCGAGTCCCTCAGAGAAAAATTTAAAGAGATCGATGTACTGACTCTGCCTTCCCTTTATATCCTAGAATGTATTTTATATGTCCGCAAAAACCGAGGGCTTTTCAAAATTAGAAGCGACTTCCACAATATTAATACACGCAATAAACACGAAATTGTAATACCCAAATTCAGGTTAACAAAAACTAGTAAGTCTTTTCTTATTAACAGTATACGTTTTTATAACAAATTACCTAAGTCAGTTATAGAACTGACCGATGGAAAGTTCAAAAATTACATTAAACGTGTCCTTATTAAAAAAGCATATTACAAAATCAAGGACTACGTTGAAGATAAAGAGGTTTGGCTTTAGTTCCTTCTGCGCATGCGGCTTCCCTGGTAGCTCATAAACAGCACAAATATGTGGATGTCTCTAACTATTCTCAATCAATTATTTTTTTTTGTTTTCTTTTCATTTTAATTTACAATGGTTTTTTTTTCTTTTTTTACAATGGTTATCACATCACTTAAACACCCTTTGTTCAGAATAGTTGCAGCACTGATGACAATATTTTTGTCACTTGTTTAATTTAGTCTTTTTATAATATTTTCTTGCCTTTGTATAGATTCTTTTTAACGATTTTTTGTGAATGTGTGAACAGTGTAGGCCTTGTAGATTCCTAGATGTGTGTTAACTTTTGTTAACCTCTTATCTTGTTTTCCGTTTTTCTTGTGTAGTAAGCAACGACTTATTGTCGGGCCTATGCTGTCCCTCCATACTTGAGTACTAATGCTGTAACATGATAATATTGTAAAACTAATCATTTTAAAAGAGTAACCATGGAGTTTCTTGCCGGTTCTTCTCCATAGGAAACGACCAACCCGAACCGTGCACCCTTTTGTCGACGTTTCATAAGTGCCCATGTAGGCCTATGTGAAATAAAAATATTTTGATTTTGATTTTGGTTCTGAGGTTAATATCCGGGACAAGCCAAGTGATACTAGCGCAGCGTGGCCAGGCCCGCCACAAGATAGACCAATGAAAGTCAGCAATCTGCTGAATGCGAGAGCACCGGTCGATATGTTGACGGTTGGAGGAGGTCCATGTCCAGCAATGGACAGTAACGTCTTTCAGCAGAAATGTTATATTAATCCCTGTTCAAGGAGAGAGACAGCTAATTCTATTAGAATAAAAAATAACCACTTGGCCTCTCGTCATTTTATCACCAAACATCCCTGCAATAAAAACACAAAGTTAAAACAATTTTGTCCCCACACAAACTTGGTCCTTAAAAACAAAAATCACAAGGTCTCTTTTAATCGATTATGCCTGAGGGTCCTCCACTTTCCGAGATGCCCGTAGCCGTCCGTAACTGTATTGCGGCTCGCCCTGAAATTCTATTAATCCCATCTCGTCAAGTCGTCACGTAAATTAGTTAGGGGAAACTTAAAACGTGGTGTTGCAAGCTATGAGTTAACAGCGGTTGTGCTTATTACTGGAAGTTGTTTTTTATGGTGTTGTGGTATATTTGTTGTCTAAAAGGAATTACTGTTTTGCTGTATTTTTAAGCTAGGTAAAGATAGAAAAGAAATAAAACGCAAGTAAAACCAAATTGCAGTGGAAAATCTCAAGAATTTTAACTGATTGAAATATTGACTAGTATGTACTTTACCAAATCTGAGATACTGTTCATTTAAAACAGCACTTACCTGGAAAAAGAAAATGAAAATGTTAACAAACATAAACAAAGTCACTCGAAAATTCTTCATTGACTTAAAATCATGGGAACAAAAAATTGATTGTTATTTATTTGTTGACCGCTCCTTTGTAAAACTATTTTCTTAAAGATCTAAACGCTATAAGCTTATCCCACAAAACAAACACAAAATATTAAACCCTTTACGACTTCATCAAGCCAGGTAATAGAAACTGATAAATTAATTTGTCAAAAACTTTGCAAAATTCATTGAAAATATTTGTTTTTCGCCATTGTTTGGTTGGTATTAACGTAATTATAATCAAGTCAGAAAGTTGGCAGGACTGATAGCGTCCACAGATTATAATGGATCTAATTCAGTTTAGGAATTTGGTTTTCTTTGATGATGGTATAAAAGGGAACATGGACTGGAGTTCATTAAGTTCCCTCTTCGGGCAAAAGATAATTTAACCTTGTTAAAAGTTATAATAGCTATTAATTTGGGTCTTGTAATTATTTCATTTTAAAAAACATTACTTCGGATTAATTATGCCTGATAATTCTATTATGGGCTAAGATCCAAATTTTTTGTCAAGATAAGATCTTGTCTTGTATAACAGGTTTAACTTAATTAATTAGCTAAATACTGCAGACGTCACGTGGCTCTACGATAAATAAAATATTTAAAAAATTATTAAAAGATTTGACCTTGTATTTTAAAACACAGAAGGGGCGACGAATGAACCACAAGTATGTCATGAACGAGTTTATCTCCGATTCACACATAGTTGTGGTTACATAATTTGTTCCTACCGTACCCACAAAATCAACGCCAAGACCAAAAACTACGTTTAAATCACGCCCCCCAAATAACACAGTGCCCCGTTTCCCCAATTTACACCCTTACAACCGGAACTAATACCCCGTACCTTTTCCTGAAACATACCTACGTATCACCCCATACCTGCGAATCACCCTAATACCACTGAATAGGTAGGTACAGAAGATCTAGTCCATACAACAAGCAAAAACGCACGCACACAGAGGCGCCTTACGTAAAACGAGTGCAAACGCACTCGCGACTGTCATTTGGCTGTCGTTGAGACCGCCGTGTCTATGTACAGTTTAAGGAGTTTACAGTTTACACTTCGTATCAATTATTTCATCGTGTCTTAGACCCGATTTGAAGAAAAGTAACACCCTAGAGTAGCTCTCGCCGTCTCGCTCTGACAGAGAAGACGCCTTTGTCCCAGCAGAGAGAACGTTAAAGATTGCTTAGGGTAGGCGTCCATGTGTGCGTACGCCTGTTTTAGCTCGTTATATAGACTCGGTCTTCTGAACACTATCTATTCTGTGTTGACAGGTACGAGTAGCCTGCAGGCACCATTAGCCACCCTTCCTGCTGACGCGAAAAGATAACCAGCCGACAGCCGATACATTCCGCTAGCCTGCTGGGGGTTTAATGGAATTAGGGATACTGTACCACTTCTTATTATTACGGTTTTTAGCGATTCTGGGGTGGGCAGGTGACCAGATGATTTATTTAACTAGTGGTTGATAAAGCCTCATTGGTCTAGTAGTTGGAAACGCGAATGCTGAGCATGTGGTCCTGGGTTCGATTCACAGGTCAAGCAAAGTGCTTTTGGGTTTTCCATCAGGATTTTCTTAGTAGCAGAAGCGGAGTATGGATTTATGAGCGGTTGGTGGTAATAAGGCCCCCTATTACATGGAACTTAAACATGACTGGCCAAATGAGGGTATAGGTGTACAATTAGGCACACCTCTGCCTAACCCTTCGAGGATTAAAGGCATGATGTTTTGGTTGATAAACCAAAAGCATGGACATAGCTTTTCGTTTAGGAAGTGTTGTAAAAGAGTGAGGATAACTTACCCCACCTCCACTCCACTCCTTACTTCTTACTGTGGGTTGACTTTGATTTTGATTATGATTTTAATTTTGATTTTAATTTTGATGTTGACTTTGATTTTGATTTAATTTTGATTTTAATTTTGATTATGATTTCAATTTTGTTTTTAATTTTAGTTGTGATTTTGATTTTGTTTTTTGAATTTAATTTAATTTTGATTTAAACTTTTAATGTTTGCTTTAATTATATAACAATTGTGATGTATTTGTATGATCCAAAGTTGATTGAAATAAATATATGTATATTATTATAATCTTAACAAATTGTAATAGAGTAAAATGTAAGCGTTTTAAAAGCGAGATAGGAACCAATACTATACCATCGGAATAGTATTGGTAAAAAACCGATAAAAGCAGCGGTAAAGCCGGCAATAGCAACCATAGACCATACCGACACGGTTTCTAAGAAACAGTATGAAAAGGGGAACAGGAGAATTCGCGCAATTTCCATTTACCTAAACGGTAGGCAGTGGGCTACTAAGAAAAGTGTGAACATGGTAGGCCAAGTTAACTTCTTAGTATCCGACTGCCTGGTTTCCTCTAACCTACCTTACCTTAAAGGTAATTGCAGCCTACTTGGAACCCTAACCGTTACAATGTCTAGCCGACTCCGTAAAGTCAGTCCTCCCGGCCTCCATAACTCTTGCGAGCTGGTCGACTGTCGCTGGCAGTCATGGTAGCCTAGATAGCTATGAAGCCTCTACTTTCGTTTCGTAAGTCGTGTGTTCGAACCAAAGTAAGCACTTCTGTATTTTTATTCCATTACCACTTATTTTGTTGAGGAAACCCTAAATGTCTAAAACCCAAAGATTCGAATACATGTGACATCCTACCAAGACGCACAGGACTTCATTATCATCTGCCTAGCCTTTTCCCAACTATGTTGGAGTCGGCTTCCAGTCTAACCGGATGCAGCTGAATACCAGTATTTTATATAGAGCGACTGCCTATCTGACCTCCACAACCCAGTTCACTCTGCCCACTCAGACAGAAATAAAGGAAAAATTAAATACTGTTATAAATATACAGAATATTAATCCAAATGCTTCGGTACATTCAGAAAATGCATTTCTTGACCATAATGGTAGACCACTATTCAAACGCCTGTTAGAATAGTGCCTTCACATAGTTGTGTAAGCGCAACAAACTGTTAAAAATTGTATTTAATGAATTTTAATTTACGTCCATCTTTTTTATAATTGATCCATGTAACATCATTGTTTTATTTTTATTTTATCTATTTTTCAATGTTGTCATTGTCAAAATTGTATCAATTTCACTTTTATCAATTTTATAATTTTTCTGTTTTTCACTATTTCCAATTTTAATTTAATATTGGCGCCTATTACTTAGTAAGCTTTTTTTTTCTAATTTGTTGTTTTATGCATGTGGTTTACCTGTAACTAATTGTTGCGCTGTAATTTAATTTTAAAAATATATTGTGTCACTGTAATCAGTTTGAACAATTGTTGTTAAACCTTATAAAAAATAAAAAATAAACAAAAACATAGTCATTTTACTTTTTTTACACAACTTTTTAGTCAAATAAAATAAAAAGTGTACCGAAGAACTAACGTTCTCCATCTGAGGAACGCTTCAGTTTTTCAATAACAAACTTAGATATTTATTTTGTTTGCTTGCTTGTCGCTGAAAATACAAGACAGCGCCTTTGTTAAACTGAAAGTATTTTGTCGAACAGTACAGTCATGAGCGCCAATAAGTAATAGAATAGAGAATAAGCAGTATTGTAAAAGAGCTTTGTAATAATTTGGGGCACAATTAAATATATTCTATCTAGGTACATAACATAACACCACGCTTGTAATCCCCGAAGGGTTAGGCAGAGGTGTACCTAATAATACACCTAAATTTCACCAGTTTTGTTTAAGTTCCATGTAATAGGGGGCGACCGACCCTATTACCATCAACCAGGCACAAACGGAGACTACATGGCTACTACTGAAATTCCTAATAGAAAAACCCACCTAGGAATCGAGACCCAGAACAGATTTGGGTAAAATTGACTATTAGTTTTATCTAGACCTACACGTGTTTGCTAAGTTAAATCAGAAATTCGATGAACTACTTTAATAAAGGCTTTATTGCTTTGGAAATAAAGATTAAAATAAACTTTTAAAACAACGCTTTAAATATAATACTTTATTAACACATAGGAACTAAAAGCTTTCTATAAAAGGTCAAAGAATTTAAACTCACATAAACCTTGTAGAGTAATTCTTTGTACAGTTTATTAATCGTTATACAATCCAAATAAAATCAATGAATATTTTGAATAATATTTTCGCGCGTTTAAAAAAACACCAGACGATTCTAAATTAAAATCTGTCTGAAATTGACAGAGACATTCAATAGAATCACAAATGGTTCAATAAAGAATAACCCACGCATTTCATTGACACTTCTCCCCTTGTCTAGAGGGCAGACATATCACCATCCATACTAATATTATGAATGCGAAAGTAACTGTGTCTGTCTGTATGGGAAAAATGGGGCATTTTCCTTAATTATAAGTTGGTGAAAAAAAGGAAACGACAGGGACGCGTCTACAGCCGACCTTGACTTTATGAAAAAAAAAATGATTGCTCTAGAAGTCTACAGGAAGAAAAAAGAGGATTTCATTTGTATGGAGAATCGAAGCCCCTGCTCTCTTTTAACGGCTAAACGGATTTGAGTGATACTCCATGACTTGTGTTAGGACATCGGCAAATTTTACCAACGAAACTTTTCGTGATCAAGGTCAGAAGTAAAAACGGAGACGTAATACCAGGGTAAAAAGCAAAAGGCCAACGTCACCAATAAAACTGATCGCAACCAGCACGTCTAAAGCGCGTTTAAGAGCTGTTATCAAAGTCAAAGTCAAAGCATTTATTTCAATTAGACTATTACAGGCACTTTTGGAAGTCAAAAGCTAAGCGACAGTCAGTCACAAGGCATAATAACTTGCGAAAGTACTGTAGTTGCACATTCCAAATAGTATATAATAGTAAAAGATTAAACCGAAAATTTAAAAATAAATCGTCGCTATCTCAATATTCCACAACAATGATGACACTGATAACGCTTTCATTGGACGTCATCATCAGCCTAGCCTTTTACCTACTTTATTGGAGTCGGCTTCCAGTTTAACCGGATGCTGCGAAATACCAGTATTTTACATGGAGCGATCTGACCACCACAACCCAGTTAGTACTAGGTAATACAATATTCCTTAGTAAGACTGGTTGGCAATCGGTTGTCACCAACTACTTCTAACAACTGTCAAAAATCTACAAATGACAGCCAAGACCTAACAGCTTACGTGCTTTCCGAGGCATGGAGGATACTCGGTATGTAATAGGTGGTCACCCTTCCACGGACCAACCTAGGCAAACGCGGCTGAAGATCGACCCGAACGGGTGTATTATTTAGCCACGAGCTCCTTTCCTGACAATGCTTGAACGTGGATTATAAATGTTCTGATCTCCACGCAGGCGAAAACGCGTTTAAAATGAAAATCCTATTACATTCGCCATTTAAACAAATCTAAATCCTATTAAAAACTAAAGTGTTGAAATAAAAAGAATCCTGCATGTGTAATCCTCAATCCGAAAGTAAACTTAAACGAGTAGAAATGGAAGGGTCTGGGCCCTCGACATAACTTTATCAAATCATTTAAATTTACTGTGAAAAGTGAAGAATTTCTTTTTGAACATGAACCAGGTGATTTAAGGGGCTGGGTGGGTGGCAGAGGGGGGGTTGACTGGCGGAAAGCGGGTTATACGGTTAGAGAGGATGGGTAACAGATAATAAACATTGTTTTAAATGCCAGTCTCGGTCGTCTATGGTCACAAGCGGTACTGCTGAGCATGAATTGATGAGTTCGATTCCCATTCTGAGCAAAGTGTTATCGGGTATTCTCATCAGGAATTTCTTTGATTCTGTGGATTCCATTATCAAATGATTATTGTGAACCTTCGCTACAAGTATGCAGTAGCGATCAGAATCTGTGAAATAGTCACAGTAACGGTAAATCCCTACTTAATATTATAAATGCGAAAGTAACTCTGTCTGTCTGTCTGTTGCGCTTTCACGTCTAAACCACTGAACTGATTTAAATGAAATTTGGTACAGAGATAGAGTTGACCTTGAGAAAGAACATAGGATAGTTTTATCCCGGACTTTTGAAGAGTTCTCTTGGAAACGCGATATAACCGAACTCGACGCGGGCGATGCCACGTTCAGAAAACTAGTCTTTAATAATCTACAAAATACCTATGCTGTGATAGTCGATTTGTACCGCGACAATTGGAACTGAGGATAATATTGTTACGTCGGTTTGCTTTACGAGAACATTCTAGATTACGTTCGAGCCCAGTAGAATGCTCCTCTAAGTGCGATATCTTAGTAAATAGTGATCAGTAGTGTATTTGTGATTGATTTATGTTATAAGTGTTTTGTTATTCATAAAGATACTTGGTGTTTTAATTCATCCCATACTCAGTTCGTAACAATAATGTAGCTGGTAGCAGATTTAGCAGAGTCCATCGTTTTGTCTTCAAATACGACCAATCTCCTCACCTAATCTTAGTTAAAACACGATGGCCCTCTTAAACCCTCACCAACCTTGGTTAACCAAATATTTAGATAAATGGAGAGTAAAGTTGTGTAGTGGTGAAGACTAAACAACCACATTCCCCATCTAAGCAACCTGTGTGTCCCAGAGTATCGGCCGGCGAACCACGAGCTAATGAATACAAACCACTCGATGTCCTACACTCCTACCTACCCACCTTAAGGTCGATATACACGATTACACGTCCACGAGTACAGGTGCGGCATTTATTAAGTTAACTCGATAAGCTTGTTGTTCTGGTGGTCACAGGAGTTATAGTTGAGTATGGAGTCTTAGATTCAGTGGTTCTGGTGATTCTGGTGAAGGAATCTACCATCGTGAGAACATTGTTCTATCACTTCGTGTCCTATCTCCGACCAACGCGCACTTCGAGTGAATTTTGATTAAGCCATTAGACACCTGGAAGATCAACGAGTGCAGGTCGCAGTCTAAGGTACGTACGCTGCACATATCTTTACTGCTGTCTGCGCAGACCTATTGTGAACCTCATCTTAACTTATTAAGTAAGACCCTTGAACGGTCTCCCCAGGGTAGCGAGAAGCCATAAAATCCATTTCGGCTGATGCGGATGCTACATCTTTTAACCATCAAGCATATTCCAAAACAGCCCTTTTTTTTCGGATTGGAAATCATCAAATGACTCCTCCCACTCTGGGCGGAGCGGAAGGGAGTGTCAGACTTTTACTGACTAAAAACCATCCATGTTCCTTCTTTTACCCTTTATGTTCCAGGGCCGCGGTATCTCTTTCGAACAGTCCCGCAGCCCTGGCAGGCATCGGCCCTTGCGGCCCCTCATGTTTGCTGACATTTTTTGAGGCGCGCGTGGAACACGAACGCGCCGTCGACACGGCCTGTCGTCATAAGACAGACGGACGGCGAGCTAACCCATTACTCACCGTCCACAGGCCCTTACTTTATGTTATAACTCCGTTCAAGTTACCTTGGCCACTATACTCGTAGCTCCACAAGCGTAAACTAGCCTTTACCTACCTACCTACCCACCTAGTCCCCTCCCCGTCGTCACGTAGGCTACCTGATTAAATGCATAGAGACTATTTGGACTTGAAAGGGTTCACGTTGTTTCGCCGTTCGACCGCCATTGTGAAGACGTGTTGCCAATTCTCCGAGTTAAACTGTTAGCGTTGATTTATTTATGTTAGACTAGTTTAAGTTGGTGACTTTGTTTGTTGGTATTGAATAGTGAAATGGCTGTACCGTGATCTATTTGTTACCCATCTATACAAAGTGTAAGCAGACCCTCAACCAAGCATTCAGTCCATCTAGTTAAGTAACTCTACGCAAAAGTTATTGCTAGGAAATTATTCTTTTTTATGGTGAAAAATTACGGTTCACGGCAAATGTAATGCACTCAAACATTGTGCTGATTGTTGATTGAATGATTGTTGCATTGAATAGTACTACATGAGTCATAGAGGATTTAAAGTAATTTTATAACATTAACAATATGTTTTTTTTTTAAACTTGAGAAAATTTTGTAACTTTGACCTCTAATATCTCCGTAATTGGGAAACAACAAAATTATCGCAATGCCATAACGGGGATAAAAAGTCAAGAAGCCTTTGGGCTTCGTTAAGGGTATTTTTACACCCATTAGGCTTCGGCTCTGTCCGTGTGACTGCGATGTGCTTTTAAACTGCGCATCGGATTTAGATACCTTTTTCACCATTATTTACAGAATTTATCCAGAAGGTTTAAATGTTCTTTATATTCATATTAAACTCACATATAATAAATATTTTTTTTATTGATAAATATTTTTATTTTTTATTTTTATTTTGTCGCTTTGTGAAGTCGTAAAATAATACGTAGGAAGTATGAAAATAATCGATGGGCTTTGTAATAGTACTCACGCTACCGGGCGCTGGCGTTTCCACGATTCTACTGAGAAATCGCAAGTTATTTATGCAAAAGCCCCTTATTTCCGCGAATAATCCGTGCGATAATCCAACAACACAACAAAGTCAGTTATACTCGCGAATCGCGGGTAGCTCGTCGGATTAACACATGCGATAGTTTTAATCCGGAAATTACGTTTCACATAACACACAATTATACATACTTAACACTTGACTGTTGATCATGTAATGGTATTCACAAGGTTAAGAGGTATATCTATACGTCTTAAAGTTTTGAACTCACATCTGGGAGCCCACCCCCCGCGTCTGGCAAACCACGCATGTCGTACCCCGCGGGGTGGGATCACATATAATCTTTCGCAGATTTTACTTTTTTGATTCTTCATAAAATTCCCTACAGATTAGTACGAAAATATTCTAAAGTTTCAGTACCTAAATGTCATTTTACGCCTCAACGGCCGAACGATTTTCGACGAAACTTAGTACTCAGGTAGACCTGGGTTAGGACATAGGATTACTTATTCCGGTAGTACGTTCCCGTACATTTTAATAGTATCTCTAAAATACTATATTTGACTATGACCCCTTGGGATAATCTTAGATCTCTTTACAGCCAAGTCACCGACAAAAGCATGGTTCCTCCCAGAGAAACTTTCGAAATCCTTACAGTTCGCCAGATTTATTAAGTTCTTTGGCAATAAGGAACCTCTACATAAGTAATAAAGGTTTAATTGTGTAAATTCGAGACTCTCTTTGCCATCAAAGAACGCTGAACAAACATGAAATAATCTTAACATTAAAGCAAGCTTTGCAAGATTTCTACCACTTAGGTAAAATAATACAGAAAAAAACATGTCTTCTTATAGAAAAACACTGCCGTCATTTTATGGCTTACTGGATTTTTAATAAGCTGATGAAGTCACCCTGAATCAAAATAAGGTATGCATTAGCGAGTCGCATGATATTATAATTATGTCAACCATTTTAAAATTTTATCAAGTTTGGAGGCCTACAATCCATACGTGAAGAAAAATCGAAACGAGTAGCAAAAATTAAAACGTCGAAAAAAATAAAAAGCTTTTTCTGTGTATAGAGTCGACGGGGGATCCTGCACTTGAGACTGTGGAGATAAGTACAAATTTAATAGATACACACAGAATGAAAGAAAATACATTTATTTGCACTGAGAGTCGGACTCGCGCACGCAGGGTTCCGTACCATTATCTATAAAAAATAATTATGTGATGTAACTAAAAATTTAAGGTTTTCGGATTTTTTCCTTTATATGTGCTATAAAATATTGCTTCATGCCAAATGTCAAGATTCTAGGTCGACTGGAAGTAAGTACCCTTTAGGTTTTGATCCCCTTGCGAGTATTTGCGAGTTTGATAATATGCGGCTTAAATTGCTGTTTCTTTTGATTGCGTTGACATAGAAGTTTGATTTTGTTACAAGTTAAAGATATTATAGACTTGAGTATTTGATATGAATTTCAATTTAATACCTCCACGCGTTCCTGAGAAAAAGGGTCTTAACAGACAGACAGACGGACGGACAACAAAGTGATCCTATAGGGTTCTGTTTTTCCTTTGGAGATACGGAACCCTAAAAATAAAGCAACCAAACACAAAAACAATAAAATACAAACAATTTAAAGCCCGCTACGCCCAAATTGCCTAATCTCCAAAGAAAGCATTTCAATTAATTAAATTCAATTAAAACACAACAGTTAACTTTCAATCTAAACTAAATAACTTTCAATTTAGACGGAGCCGGAGTTTCGTAAACTCCGTGAGTATAGTCGAGGAGCTGGCCGATCTGATAACGTCAATTACTAACTGCCACTGTTATCTTTAACCGGGCTGCGGTTAGGGTAACCATGGGGGCTTTTTGTATCCCAAAACCTGATTTGCCGGCCTTATAATTTGTTCAGACTTTAGAGGGTTTTAATCATCATCATCGTCTACCTGCCCTTGTCCCTGGTTACTTGAAGTCGGCGCAATACGTTTTCTTCTTTCATTCTCTCTTGTCAACCGTCACATCACGGTATCATTCACTACCTTTTCTTTCATATAATTCTTCTCACACACAATCCGTCTTCTTTGCAATATTTTATATCCATCTTTTTAAAATCCATTTTCTTTTTGTCGGAGCTTTTCGAACATAATGGTAACCCTAGCTGCGGTAACGTCAAATTACTATAGTTATCTTCTACAAAGTAATAGTTCAGTTTAATGTTTATCAGTCTGACCTTAAGATGTGATAGCATCTATTGTCTGGAGTGAAGTAGGAAAGTGTGAAATTGAGTTAGATTTTTAATCGCAATACTTAATTGTTTAATCTACAAGGATCTAACTTTACTTTTTAAAGTTTACAACCTACATAAATTTGTTAAAGTTTACAACCTACAATTATTAAAATTTTGTTAGTAAGAATTTAATAAGTATACGTATAGGTAATGGTCAAAAGTAGACTTCAAACGGCGAAACATTTTCTCGTATTTGGCATCTCAGGAAGACACTAGAAAAAACTGAATGGAAATCTTTATTAATATTCTATAGAGGTAAGTTAGAAGTCCTGATGTAGGGGTAATCTTCGAAACTACTAATTCGATCCCAAAAACTGGGACACTAATGGGAAGCATTATCCCAGAGTGCCTTGGCTTAGACTGCGTTTCCACTAGAGATGACCGAGGATGCGTAGTGATGTGTGTAGAACTAACCGATCATATAGCTACAATAGCTCAAGCTGTGAAAAAGAAGCGATAACGCAGCCTTAGGCTAAATCAATTATAAAATAATAATATTGATATAATGATGTTGGTTTATCTTACTACTATGTCTAAAATTGTTATCGTGTAATTGTACTAAATATGTTACTAATAGCAATAATTGTAAATTATAATTTGGAATGGTTATTAATTATCATTAACTACATGAACTTGAATTTTAATATGATATGGATATAGCTATGTAACAGGGTCCATAAGGGACCATTCAAATATTTCGTAAGCACTACAGGGTGGCGGGGGTCTTTGATTTGCTTATTTTTTATAACATGGGGGATGGGGGGTCTGCATGGTGCTTACGTCAGCAGTATTTTTTTTACTTTTTCGAAATTTTTCAGCAAACAGAGTAGAATTACCGCGCGCTATTCACTTGTCTTATCATGAATCAATAAGAAACCAGAACACATTGAAAATTGTATATACCAATGTTTACGTAAGCATGGGAGGAGGTTAGAGTTTTGCTTACTTTTGATGACGAGGGCGAGGGGGGTTAATAAATGCAAAAAAATCTGCTTACGTAATACTTGAACGGCCCCTAATAGGTATTGTTCTTAGCTGTAAGCCTTTTTGTTACACCTTTTTAGCATTGTGGAACCCAAATAATATGAATATATTTGAAACATTCCAGTGCGACAATTCCCGACCATAACGCAAGCGAAGCCGCGGGCAAAAGCTAGTCTTGAAATATTGAATTGCTGATCACCAAGCTAATGACTGTGGCTAAGTCTAAATTGGATTTTAAGTGCTATAATCCGTTTTAAAATAAGTATCATTTAATGGTACAAAGGTCAATGAACTTCCAACAAAGGAATCAATCAATAGAACACACAAACGGCGCATTGTTTTACTATGACACAAAGAAACAATGTTTCAGATATAATTGTATGCGATCATGGTTTAAAAATGGGTGATTAAATCACTTGAGAAAGAGGTTGTAACATCACGCCTGTAAGCCCCGAAGAGTTAAGCAGAGGTGTATCTAATAGTACACCCACATTTGGCCAGTGATGTTGAAGTACCATGCAATAGGAGGCGGGGGGGGACCTTGGCTGCTACTGAGAAATTCCTGATGGAAAACCCCAATATGACTTTGTCAGACCCGGAAATCGAACCCAGGACCTCATGCTCAGCAGACGTGCTTGCAACCACTAGACCAACGAGGCACTCTATGAAGAGGTTGTGTGTTTAAATAATCCAGATTAAAAGAAGTTCCATGTTAAGATACTGCATTTTAGAATAAAAACAAGAATCAATATAGATCATTGGATAATTTGCTAAGTTAACGAGACTTACACGCTGATTGAAGGTCGCAGTAATGTTTTAGGTAATACTGCTTAACCTAGTGATGTTCACCGAATGTCACCTTGTTACACCCGCAACCCATTTACGGGGTAACACGGCTCCTCTTGCTAAGTTGATGCGGAGCTGAAGCGGCTGATTGACAGATTTTCAGAATTCGAAATACCGTAACGACTGTCAAGTCAAAGATCTGTAAATGACAGTCGGGACCCACTCCTTGCCGGATAATGTCTTTTAGTTATTGGTGATTGTGGTGATTACAAATTCTTACCCTACAATGTTCATCTATTGCTTGCCGTGGCCAGAAATACTCCAAAGCACTTCGCATTCTATCACGGCGGATAAATTCCTTCCACTCTAATACAAAGCGAAAGTTCCCAGTATATTTGATAGAAGTCCAAACTATTCTCGACAATACAGAATGGTCTGCACACAATAAACGTGATATTTTCCCGATAGGGATTCTTATCGAATCACAAAATTGATACAGAAGGTCTTTATAAAGAGCGAGAACATACGCACACATAGACACGCTTCACGTACAGTAAGTGCAAGCGCACTCGCGACTGGCATTTGTTTCAGATCACCGTTAATAAAATGTGAAATGATATTTATTTCAGTGAATAGATTTGTACAGACTCTGTTACACGTGAATTTTTTTAAACTAGATGACGGCAGTTTTTCTTATCTGAATACTCTGACAAACACCGGAAAACTCGGAGGTATATTCTAAAGTATAGACATTGTCTTGATCAGATCATGACTGTGATGACAATGCTGATTAGCGTCTGCAATGGTCTTTAGAGGAAAGAGTCACACGATTTGAGTGGTCCTGCCCGTCCAGGCAGCGCAAACATGTGTCAGTAAGCCTGAAGGTCTACTTAGAACTTAAAGAGCTCATCGACATATAAACTCACACCTTTTCCCATGGGGGTAGGCAGAAACCACAGAACGCCACCAGCTAAGATCCTTACATACCCCTTCCGCGTCGTCCACGTTCATACTCCAGGTCATACACACACGCCTGTTAAGAGTACTTCGCATAGACCTTTCTGCACACCAGGTCGCTGCATGTCCTTTTCGAGCGCCCCTCTCGGAGTTCCCACTACATCTGCCTTGTAATTAGCCTTTGACTCATCCTCTCAACATGACGAAACCATCTAAATTGTTGTCACTACATCTTTTTAACCACAACGTGCTTGAACTTCATTTCTCAATCTATCACGAACAATACCACAGAAGGAACATTTCAGTACGCGTCTATAATTATGTGCGTGCGCCTCTATTCGCTCATTGTATGAACCTGTTCTTCTGTACGTGTCTATTCTGTGCCCACAATAAAGCATTACAACATCTTTTCATCTCACTATCAGCTGCGGTGACCCACATGTGTCAGTGAACGTGCCCAATGACGCACGTCACGTCATAGTTTTGAGGTTACAACGAGAATCGTGACGTGCGATCTATAAATGAAGAGGTGCAGTGTTAAATTGATAACTATTTCTTGGAAGCGGAGTATTGTTTTGTGGTTTGGGATGAGACTTGTAAATTAATGTGTATTTAATCTAAGAGATGCAGTGAATGTTAATCTGGAACAGTAAATAGCAAACGTGTAAATGATTGTTTGAATTTACATTTGAAAACTTTAGTAAAAAAAAGTGTTGTGGTTACGGTCAGTCTTTAGTTTGAATGTCCGAAATACAATAAATGAGACTCAATCTTTTCATAGCTTGTACTTCAGCTCTCCAGTTGACATTTTAGCTATTGGGCACTCCTGGACTACCGAATTAATTATATTTGCATATTGCGTGTTGTGGCTTTACAAAAAGTACTACAGCGCCATCTATGACACAAAGGAAGAACTAACATCAAATTTTGAATCGCGCTATTAAAGTTATCCACAACTATGGTCTTACCCTATAGAAAAACCCGACAGCAGTTGTCGGGCAGCAGCCCACCATACGCAACACCCGTCTGGTTGGAAATCATGCCTTTTGTATGGAGTATTGAGGAACTTTATACCCTGTTCTAGTTCTTCATACACATAAAAGCGAGCCTCTGTACATTCGTACTAAATAGGCGGGCTAAATGTCACAGGCGTTTTCTACCAGCCATCCAGCCAAGGTGAACCAAAACAAATGGTAGGTGTACCTAATGCTGAAAATTTTACTACACACGTCTGAAAATCAACACACTAAAACCGTGCTACAATGGACCCTCACCTTTCAGAAGCTTTCATTCTATCAAGCGGTTTTGATTCACGTGCCGACACTCCGACACTTCTGTATCCAGGAGAGCACCTACGTAGGTACTAGTTACGTAAGTATGTAACTACTCGATAGTAGCCGTTGCGTAAACCGAGTGAGATGACGACGTATCGTGAATGGGCACTATTTATAGAGGCAACAATGGAATCGTTTAAGATCGGAACCGTTCGGGTTTGTTTGTGTACGTTATTTTTGTATTCTTTTTACGAATCGTCTTATAGAGTAATGGACTGGGTTTGTTTGTCTCTGTATGTTATTGACATCAAAAACTGTAGCTTTGATACGATGCCATGATAACGATCGATTGATAGACTGGGCGAAGGATGATATAGAGCTAAGAAAAGAGGCAACTAATAAGATGACGAGTAATATTAAGTATGGAAGAAGAAGTGTTGCGCCGACCCCAAATAAATTAGGATAAGTAAAAATAATCGTCTCAATATTTCGTTGTTTTTTTTTGTTCTAAACTCCAATGTGATTGTACTCAAGAAATAAAATCCCCAGCAATCCTGGAAAGGCTTTTTGCTATCACCAGAATTCTGCAGGATAAAGGACAGGAAATTGATATTGATACATGTAATGTTTATACTTTTTTCCACGATAGAGTCGACCAGAGCAGGTCAATACACTAAGCCCGGAGATTGATACATCGATTGAGATAAAATCAGTGCGTACAAACGATAATGAAGCTTATTTACGTCAGTTCAACAAACGGATCGCTCGTTACATTCCACCGTTCGGTTTATTCGTACTCGTCATCGGGAGTTTTTAGACGGGAGAGAAATGCAGGCTTATTCCGCGATTGGGATTACTTGTGTACCTAAGCATGATGGTACATAGGTCGTCAGATCATATACGCATAACTTGACAGTCGTCTTCTTAGCGTGTCCATACTGGTGTAAAGGGACACTTCATGAAGCCGTCAACCAAGCATTCTGTACGCAACTTAGTAACAATGCGCTATAGTCATTTTGAAATTTTTTGTGTTTTTTGAAAGTCGCTTATTTTATTTTATTTGCAAAAGTGTTTTTATTACACCCTTTATACTGCGTCGACCCAGAACTTAGTTGTAAGGGTGCTTTCGTTAGTTTCGGTACGACATAATGTATCCAATCGTTTGTAGAACAGCACCACATTTGATCTGCAAGCTAGAGTCGCGTATGAATCTCCAACGGAGCGGGTTTTGCTTGCTTCGAAAAACCTGTGTTCAGTCAGTTTGGAGACTGCCAGGTCTCTCAAGGCAATTCATGTTCAGTTGGGAGATTCTCAGCTAGCTAATCGTTCAAGATTAGGTACTTACAAATCTTGTTTGTAAAGAAAGAATCTGATAAATTCAAAAACTACTGCTCCTAAACTATCAAGCAAAAGAAACAAGAAAATATTCAGAAAAGTTTCCCCAAATACATTCCAAAATTTACCCACATTACGGAAATCACGCTAAACCACCAAAAAAGTTGGTGAGCATCGTCCCAGCATCCGGCAAAGCACTGAATAATTCATCATCGCCGCGTTTGCCTCAACCCTCTGACAATACTTTAATCCCGGTTATCTATAGGAGCAGGCTAGGGAGCTTATGTGAACAGAGGTTATGGTTAAGCGGAGGATGGACACATAGCCACACTGACAATATGCACTATATAACGTTTTCGGGGAATTTGAAGGTAATCTCATGCTTGGGCCGGCTGCTATTGTGGAAACTAGTTTGGCTTAGCTCAAAGCCTTGTCAAGGCTAGCTTTACGCAGAAATGGAGCAGGCTATTGTTTGGTTTTGTCCAATTAATTATACATAGCCACCACTCAGAAACGGTTGACAAACTAATTTTCGGGGTGTATGGATCAATCTTTGGTAAAGATGTTGATACTGAAGATTTCTGAAAGCTACGGTAAAGCTTACATACATATAGTTATTCAAAAGCTTTGTAAAGTTATTCCTAACAGCTAAAGCAATCGACATTGTAACTTATCAATACCTACTAAAGAAAAATAAGAAAAGGTAACATTGAATTTAAAAATCTCCAGGATCGTAGTAGCATGCCTTCTCGTAAGCTATAAGAACACATGTACATAACATAACATCACGCCTGTATGCCCCGGAGGGTTAGACAGCGATGTCCCGTTAGTACCTACACTCACATTTCACCAGTTATGATTAAGTCCCACGTTACAGGAAAGGAAGCTACCACCTACCGAACACAAATCCAGGCTCTGGTGTGTTGGGCTGCGGGACTGTTCGAAAGAGATACCGCGGCCCTGGAACACAAAGGGCAAAAGAAGGAACATGGATGGGTTTTGGTCAGTAAAAGTCTGACACTCCGTTCCGCTCCGCCCAGAGCGGGAGGGGTCATGTGATGATTTCCCATCCCAAAAAAAAAGGCTCTGGTGTGTCATCATCAGCCTAGCCTTTTCCCAACTGTGTTTTGGTTGGGTTCCAGTCTAGCCGGATGAAGCTGAATTACCAGTATTATACATGGAGCGACTGCCTATCTGACTTCCACAACCCAGTTAGTACTGGATAATACGCCCTTGGTAAGACTTGTTGTCAGACTTTCGGACCACTGAATAGCATGGCAGTAACGACTGACAAAGATCTACAAATGACAGCCGGGACCAACGACTGAGGCACAGAGGAAACTCGGAATGTAATGGGTGGTCACCCGTCCACGGACAAACCTAGCCAAGCGCCGCTTAACCTGGAGATTGACATGAGTGGCTGTTATTATTCAGCCACGAGCTGCTACGGAGTAAGATAAAATAAATGAAAACCAGACTCAAAATTACACAGCAACAATTATCACAACTACTCATTGTCGCGTCTAAGCCAGCATGTATCCCTTCCTCATGTCATAACACGACTCAAGCCGTCATCCCTGTCATCTCCCGAGCACATCCTTAAACGACATACGTGTACAGATATGTTGAATGGAGCGAGTGTTATGCCCTAATCCAGGGTTGTTGGTCTTAATGGAATGTACAGCCGCACGGGTCGATCTTCTAGGTTAAACAATGCTTGAAGTCAGACCGTAAATGGGTGATCACCATCCATATATCGCGACCTCGGAAAGGACTTTTAGCCGTTGGAGGTCACATAGACATTCGGTGCATGCTAGTATTCAGCTCTGCATCCGATTGGACTTGAAGCCGACGCCAATATATTATGTAGTTAGGAAAAGGCTAAAGATAAAGAAAAGATAAAGATATATTTGTTTTGTAAAAACATGAGTAGGTAGGTATACACTATACCAGGTCTTATAAATGAAAGAAAGTGGCTACATGTCTTGCCATATAGGAATGGCATACAAAAAAAAATTGTTTTTAAACATAGGGTAAACTCGGGAGATGATGATCAGTTGGGGAAGTTCATTGTGAAGGATATTGACATATAATGTCAATTTGCGGTGGTACAGTCATTAAATACATCTGTCAAAGAATGACAGTTGCTATTTTAATATACGAGCAAAGTAATTTGGTAGTTAATGTGAATATATATATATATTAATCTGTTAACCCTTCCCCGCCGCATGAACGACACACGGCTCAGGGCGACTGTGTCTGCTTCAATATGGAGGAAGGTCCAAAAATGCATTGCATAAAAAGGGTTGTTCCTTACTTTTACATAAAAACAGAAGCATAAGCAGCGTATAATGTTCCCACTGCTGGGACACACGCCTCCTCTCTGTGAGAGGGAATAGGCTATATCCACCACGCGGGCCCAGTGCGGGTTGGTAAATTAGATGTCACGTGACTTCGATTTTTTGTTCCTAGGACATGCCGGTTTCTTCACTATGTTTTCCTTCGCTGTTTTGAGACCAGTGGTGATGGAATAACTTACACAAAGTAATGCACCTGCCTGGGTTCGAACCCACGACCTACTGCTCGTAAGTCGGTGCCCCCACACTGGGGCCACCGCTGCTCTCTCAATGGATAACAGAAGTTTATTTCTAAATTCCAACTCAGAAGGGTCTGAATCAGAAACACTGATTCAGTGCTAATGCTAATTCAGTGATAAATGTTTGTGTCGCGATATACCTATTACAATTTCCACCAGTAAACGTTTAAATTAAACATGTATCTGGTACTAAGTGTGTACTATCAGCGACCATAATATAGTCATTTACATATAGATATCTGTTTCCGCTTTGCCTGAATATGTATTTGCACAGGAAAATTGCGTGTCACGTAGTACATGTTTATTGTCAACATAATTTGTTGGTTCATATGAATTTTAAAGACTTCAGAAAGAAAGCAGAGCTCGTGGCTAAAGAATAACAGCCACTCGGGTCGATCTTAAAGTAAAGCCGCTCTTGACTAGGTTAGTTCGTGGATGGGTAACCACCCATTACATACCGAATTTCCTCCGTGCCTCGAAAAACACGTTAAACCGTTGGGCCCGGCTGTCATTTGTAGATCTTTGGTAGTCGTTACAGATAGTCAGTGACCCGAAAGTCTGACAAACAGTCTTACCAAAGGGTATCGTATTATCGTATTACCCAGTACTAACTAGGTTGTGGAGGTCAAATAGGCAGTCGATCCATGTTAATTCAGCTGCATCCGGTTAGACTGGAAGCCGAACCCAACATTCTTGGGAAAAGGCTAGGCAGATGATGATGATATGAATTTTAAGGACAATTTAAGTCACGGTATTGAGGCTATGATACTTCTAACCTACCCATAGATAATTTACATTTACCCACGGACGTATTTTTCTTTCATTTCGAACGCCATGCGGGTCGTGAGATAGAAAATTAGTATTACAAAGCCTTTCTTTATTCTCGTATGAAAACAAAGCTGATTTCCGTCGTTTTATTTGGCGGCTCCTGAGCCGAGCTTACAGGGGACAAACTATGCTCCACTGTTCTGACAATGAGCAAACTTGTATTCCGGGGTTTTATCTAACAGAGCCGCCTTTTGTTTTTACTCCTAGCCTATGTTTTTTTACCATTTTGATGGAGTTAGGCAACATCACGCCTGTATTCCCCGAAGGTTTAGGCAGAGGTGTACCTGTTAGTACCCCCACGTTTCGCCGAATTAGTTTCAGTCCCATTTATTATGGGGTGAGCCTATTACCATCAACCGGACACAAGTCCAGACTCCGTGGCGGCTATTGACAAATTCCTGATGGATAAATACAATAAAACTTTGCGCGACCTGGGAATCGAACCCAGGACCTCATTTTCGGCAGTTGCACTTGCAACGACTACACCAACGAGGCAGTCCGGTAAGAACCGTATGTATCATCGTACCTAATTGCTGAAAAAAAACACTATTGGCATAATTTAGCTATTGAGTAGCATAATATGTCAATCTAATACAGTTTTGACATGACCATCATCGACATCCCTGAAAAATTTTGTCACTTTGGCCCTATTTTCACTTGATTTATAAAAATTAGAACGCATTTGTCAGAAACAGCCGCCGCGATCATCCAATGTGAACCTTCTTTAT
The DNA here is from genome assembly GCA_950022335.1 of Eurois occulta. Classification (NCBI taxonomy): domain Eukaryota; kingdom Metazoa; phylum Arthropoda; class Insecta; order Lepidoptera; family Noctuidae; genus Eurois; species Eurois occulta. Next base: position 1,545,975 of record OX465482.1, read on the forward strand.
ATACCAATCATCCAAATGGGTCATTCGAACATTAAGAAACAAACTATTATGAATTTTAATAAGGCTGCCCATTAACTTGGTAGGATACTAATTGAAAACGATGGTGACCAGTCATTACAGCTAGGGCCTGTAGGTATGATAGGCTACATACTGGGGCCTGTTTCTCAACTATGTGGGGGCCGGTCCAGTCTAATCTGATGCTGAATACCAGTATTTTACATGGAGCGACTGCCGTGAACTCCACAATCCAGTTACTGGGTAATACGACGATACCCCTTGGTAAGACTGGTTGTCAGTATTTCGAGCAACAGACTACTTATAACGATTGTCAAAGATCTATAACTGTCAGCCGGGACCAGCGGCTTCACGCGCTTTCCCACGCATGGATCGAACTCGGTATGTAATGATTGTCACCCATCCACGGACCGACCCTGGTCAGCTCTGCTGAACTTTGAAGATCGCCCGGCTGTTATTATTAAGCTTCAAGCTCTCTAATAGGCTACATACATCAACACGATTTTTATTTACTTCTAGCGGAATAAGCACATAAACTTCTTATCAAGACCATATACTCTATGCTTAAAATTTCTAGTCCCACTAAATCAAACACGAACGACCCATTACAGACACTTACAAACGTATCGATGGACACAGTTTCAGCGCTGAAATGTTTGAAAAAACCGAATCGGAAACTCATTTCGTATCAAAGGCCTGAACGTCCAATATCCTGTTACCCTCTTAAATGGGGATGTCCTTTGGCATGTCACCAAATCTGTATGCGCAGAAGGACTACTTAAACCGATATCAGAGGCCTCACTCGAGTGAATGTTCATTTTTGTTACATTCCACGTTCACTCTTGTCTTGATTCATTCATTCTGTTCAGGCGTTTCATTTCGAGTGAATGAGACCGAATGATAGACAAACATGAACAGAAATTAAAGCGTCTGATTTCGGTTTGTATAAAAATACGAATTACATAATAATGTAGAACTAAAATAAAATAGAGGAAAATGTCATCAATTCATTATTTAAAAGTCCCTGAGACTACGGCAATCACAGACAAGACTAAAATGATTAAGCGTGGCGATTTCTTGTCCAATTTATTTATTTATTTGTTTGCTTGTGATCTCCAACAAAGGATATATACACAAACACGCGAAATAAATAATAGACGAGAAAATAATAGACATAATAAAAATATGCAATTAAAATATGACACGCGAAAGCTTTTGAAATAAAATAAAATAACTTTTTCTAAAAACGGATATCGTCAGGTAAAAATATAGGCTTAGTGGAGTCGACATGTCCTATCTGAATTCCGCTTAAAGTAATGGCGAACAATAGAGGTCAAGGTATCTTAAAAGGAGAATTGATTTCAGGGTAGACTTTATATGCATTAGTGAACATTTTTTAAACGACAAGTCCATCATTTCTTTTTATTTAAACAACTATAACCTGATTTCATACAACACCAGACGCAAAAAGACTAGAGGGGGTAGTTTGATCCTGGGGCATGTGGATAGAAAAGTAGAGAATGTAGATGTTATTAACAAACTTTATAAGATGGATAGCTTTGAAATATGCTGTATTAAAGATGTCGATACTGGTCTATACATATGCTGTTGTTATCGTAGCCCTTATGACAATAATTTTGAACTTTTTATGACATGCATGGAAAATTTGCTGGAACATTTATTCAGTAGGAATTGCATTATATGTGGAGACTTTAATATAGATTTACTTTTAGATAATAAAAAATGCACTGAATTTCTCAGCTTATTAAAATGTTACAATTTTAGGCATCTTGTTAACGCTGCAACTTTTATTCGAAATGACTCATATTCGTGCATCGATAATATCTTAACAAATCTTCCTGAATATTATGTAAAGGAATGTGATGTAGACCATAATAATTTGGCGGATGGACATGGAGGCCTTTTAGGTAAATTCTGGTTGGAATCTCTGACAAGCAAGTCAAGTAACTACAACCAGCATATTGTCATAAATAAAAGAGTTTTCAGTGCTAATAACGATATAAATTTTAAGCAGGGAATATTGACACACAACTGGAACAGTATGGGAATTAATACGTTTCTAAATAAGTTCTCAGACCTTTTTAAAAATAGTTACAAGAAAAAGAAACGTAAAATTAATCTTGTAAAGAGTACTAAATTAAAGTGGGTCACTAAAGGTGTGAAAGTGTCTAGTAAAATGAAACGCTTTTTATGCGCTAATAATGGTAATAATCATGAAACTAGTGTTATAAATTACAAAAAAAACTACATCCGTATCTATAGAAGGGTTATCACGAAAGCCAAAAAAATTACAGTTACAGAAAATATAAATAATTCAACAAACTCTAGCAAAGAAATCTGGCAAATTGTTAACAAATGCACAAACCGGTCAAAAGTAATGCAAACGGAACATCTACTACTTAAAGTTGACGGGAAAATAGTTGATGACCCCAAAGAAGTAGCTGACACCCTAGCAAAAGTTTTTGATAACAAATGTCTTACCAATAACACTACAAATGAAGAAGGGATTTTAATGCTTCGGCAGAGTACACAGCGGGTTGAAAATGAACTTTGTTTTACTCTTACCACTCCCAATGAAATTTGTACTATTGTCAGAAACATGGATAATAAACGTTCGAGTGGGTATGACGAAATTCCTATATCTATTATCAAAGATAATTTAGATATACTTGCCGAACCGCTATCTTGCTTTTTTAATAAGTGCATTAATGAAGGAACATTCCCAGAACAACTGAAAATTGCCAAGATCATACCAATTCACAAAAAAGGCACAAAGACCGATCCTAAAAATTACAGGCCTATCTCTTTGCTTCCGACGCTTTCAAAGATATTCGAAAAAATAATTAAATCTCGACTTTTGCTTCATATTAACTTAAATAAAGTCTTACATAGAAGACAATTCGGATATCAAAAAAATGTTGGTACAGGAGACGCTATATATACTCTTGTTAATGACATAATCAATAAAATAAATAATAAAATGAGAGTAGCTGGTGTATTTTTAGATTTGAGCTCAGCTTTTGACACTGTTGATCACCATTTACTTATAGCTAAACTTAATCACTACGGAGTGAGAGGCAAAGCTTCCCAACTTCTGTTATCCTACCTAAAAAACAGAAAAATGTTTGTAGAAATCAGTGAGATACAAGATGGAAATAGACAATCTTACACATCATCCTTTTTTAATATTAGGGCCGGTGTACCCCAAGGATCGATTCTAGGGCCCATATTGTTTATTTTATTTACCAATGATTTAATAAATTATATAAACACTATACTACCAGACATACAACTTGTGGTTTTTGCGGATGACACAAATGCCATTATTGGGGCAAATGACACAAAAGAACTTGCAAAAAAAGTTAATGAAGCTATAAGCTATATTTATTCATGGTTTACTGTAAATAAGTTAAAAATTAATAGTACAAAGACCAAGGTAATTTTATTCAGAACAACTGCTCGAAATAAAGACACCATGGAAATTTTACTAAATGACGACAATATTGAACTCGTGAGAGAAACTAAATTCTTGGGAGTACACATAGATGACTCATTAAATTGGAAAAAGGAACTAGCTGCCATTGATGCATCTATATCTTCCGCGTGTTATGCGTTGAGAACCCTTAGAGACGAAATTGATATTAAACATTTAAAAATCGTATACCACGCGCTAATTGAGTCTAAACTAAGATACAGCATACAATTTTGGGGGAACAGCTATAATTATAACTGCCAACGAGCTTTTGTCCTTCAGAAAAGAGCTATACGTACCATTGTCCGTATTTCACAAAGAGAGAGTTGTCGTCCACATTTCTTAGATTTAAACATCCTTACAGTACCCAGTCTCTACGTGCTAGTCCTTCTAACTAATCTTAAAAAGTACATACACGAATATGAAACGAATGAGGAAAGACTGGTCAGGGAGAGTACACGTAGGAAAGATTTGAGAAATAAGATAAGTCCTCATTTCAACATTGTGAAGCATAGTTCACAATATCAAGCAGTGCAATTATTCAATAAGTTACCACTACAATTAAAAAGCTTAATTATACATCTTCATTTAAAACAAAGCTTCAAGCATTTCTACTGGATAAGTGTCTCTACTCCGTTGACGACCTGTAGTATTGTGACCATACGATTTTGTCCCCAGACTATTAATTTATTTTGACTAATATGCTGTTATTTATATTAAGCTGACATTGAAATATTATTATTATTATTTTTTACAATTTTAGTTGACATTTGTTAATTTTATTGTATTTTTTTAATCATGATTTTTAGTTGTAATTTGGATTTGATGTGAGAAAATAATTATGTTGTGAATTTTTATTATTGTGTTACATGCAGAATGTTTTTTTTTTAATATTATTATTATTACTTTTTCACAATTTTAGTTGACATTGAATAATTTTATTGTATTTTTTTTTATCATGATATTTAGTTGTAATTGGATTTGATGTGAGATACTTAATAATTATGTTGTTAATTTTTAATTGTGTTACATGCAGAATGTTTTTTTTTTTTTCTTTTTCTATTATTATTACTACCGTGTTATTTTAGGTTATTTCAAACACAATGTAAATTGTTTGTGAATAAATTAAAAAAAAAAAAAAAAAAAAAAAAGGTCAGACAGTAAAGTGGAAGCCTAGGGTAGCATGCGAAATTCATGGAAAAGTCATTCAATGGGGTTACATGAACTTGGAGGGTTTTCATTCATGATTGTAATGATTATAAAATCACGCATTTTTCCCATGGGGGTAGGCAGAACCGTTGCTTCGTCAACGTTCATACATCTGGTCATACACGCCGGTTGCGAGTACTACGCACCTGACCTTTCTGAACAACCTCACCAATAAGGTCAGTGTATGTCCTTTAATGATTATTACTCAGTAAAGCCATTTTTTACGGTCGCGAATCATCACAGACCTGTAAATTGCAAAAAACGTAATAAAATTTCGATTTCGCTTGCTACCTTGGCGTTTCCGTGTGAAATATAAAAAATACACCGTGTATCAGAATACCTACCGATTGTGTAAACTAGCACTTCTGCCTTCAACATTTAGACGTAACTCCCCTGAGACCTCTTAATCTGTCTATCGGAGGGTCTGTAACGTCTCAGGACATCTTGATTGGCCATTCAAGACGTTTCGGACCACTATCAGCGTGTTAGTTTCTTGTATCCTTTAGTAATGTGTGAGGGCTCTTCTGTCGTGTGAGGAAAAAGTTTTTCCTGTAAAGGGGAATGTGTAGGAACGTAACGGTGAATTTTAATTCTTAAAACACAAAATATATGTAAAGGCCAAATACGTGTTAGAAAAGGCCAGGAGACTTCTCAATTCAATTCATTTATTGCATCAAATATGGTAGGCATAAGAAGTTCTTATATAAAATATTTAGTAACACACATTTGGCCAATAGATAGCATGCAATAGTACAAGTTTTTACACTTAAGAACTCATGTGTTTCCAAACCATTTTCTTATTTGTACTGTAGATCAGATAGATATTCCCTTCTTGTAAACTGTTGGTATCCAGCTGTTGGTTCAGCTGCATCCAGTTAGACTGCAAGTCAACACTATCATTGCCTGACATGGCACGACCAGGATGAAAAATTCACCAACACGAAGAGCCCAACGCCCTCGAAACGAAAAATAGAGTACCTAAATTGGATAAAGGCAGCTGAACTCTAGCTAGTCCCTCAAAAAGAACATTGTCACTATATTTAGGTACCTCCTTTCTTGTTAAACATAATATACATTCAGCTAAAGAAAACTCAGGACAATAAAGATAGTATTTTTAATCAACAAGTTACAAACCTTCCGACGCCTACGCCTCGAGCTAACAAAGTGACGAAAGCAACTATTTGCGTTGTGATAACAGCAATCAAAGATTTAATTAATGATCCGTAAATAGACCCCCTTCACTTCTCCCCTACCCTAACACCCCTACCCTATTCGTCTGTAGAACACGTGAAGATATAAAACAATTGGTTCTGGTGAAATTGAATGGAGCTTCAACATGAACAGAGTGAGTTACTCTGTAGGACTTAATCAGTTCCCTTCATATGGAGAACGGACGAACTTTGATTACTGCGTTTGTACTGGGGTCATCTAATTGAAGGAATACAAAGCATGTCATAAGAAAATGTTACTTTAAAATTATAAGCTTTAAATACTTATACCATCAACTTTTAAACAAGGAAAAATCCTTCCTCAGTGAAAGGATTTTTAAAAATTCTACGTACATCATAAACAGAGACGAAAATGTCGAAAAGAAAATGAATGTGAATGAGGAAAATGTCGTGAGGAAAGTTTTGAGTATGACTGTGGATGGATACAAGAGTAGAGTAAGACCAAAGAAAAGCACCACATACAAATTTTTCATCGGTAATTATATAGTCCAAGGAATGGAAAAAGAAATGTTAGTCGTCCGGCGGCGGCGAGATGGGCAGACGACATTGTTGCTATTGCGGGAATACCCTGGATGAGACTAGCACAGGAACGTGGAGCTTGGCACAAGCAAAGAGAGGCCTATACCCAGCAGTGGGTGAAGTCGGGCTGCGGATGATGATGATGATGATGATGAATTAAATATAGGAAAACAGCTGATTCCTACAAAAGTGCCGTAAAGTAGGTGTTTTTTTGCCGACACGGTCCAAATGTATGGAACAGCTGCTTTAAATAAAAATTACCGATAAAAAACATGTATGTGGATTGTGGGGGGGGGGTTCGGAATGATGTACCCTGTCCCTACTACCCTGTATTATGTAAAATATCAGGTTTCTAGATCCTGCGGTTTAATTTTTGCGGTGTCTATTAGTATGGACACGACACCATCCACCACCACCAAGAAACACGACGCGACGCTTAAAAATCGCTTTTACTATAATTGGTCTAAAACTACTCATAACGAAGCCGAAAGGAAGATGTTCTCCCCGTCATTGCGATCATTTTTTGTTCTAGACCATACCTGAGAACCTTCTAATTACGGAGATATTAAGGGTAAAATTCGACGCACGTACTATAGAATGCATCCGTCAGCACATTGTTTTGAATGCGTTACATTTGAGTCCTACCGTAAAACGTGATTTTTCACCCCAAAAAAAATGTCGTTTCCCAGCAATAAGTTTTGCGTAGGGTTACTTAGTTTGATGTACAGAATGCTTGGTGGACCGCTTCGTGAAGGGTCCGTTTACACCTTGCACCAAAGGCTTTACTAGTTCAGTCCACAGGTCAGTTCAGTACTTCTGCTCTTCAAATTTTCTTTACGTACATAGCCGTGAAACTATATTATATAACTAAAGTTTCTCTGTAAGTGAATTATTGTTAATTCTTGATGAGGAATAATAAAGATCCTAAACCATAACTTCATTCGCTGAAAGCTAGGCCATTGACACACAAAGCGTTTTAGTGCCTAATATATCAGCTCCAGCCGTAACTCCCTGAGACGTGGTAACGACATTGAAACGTCAGCAAATCCCGGTACATAAGCACATTGTGTATGATTGTCGTCTGTTCATGACGCCAGTAATTAACTGGCAACACTCCAAATAGAAGCTGGTGTTGCCAGATGGAATGTTTACAGAGAATTTACGTAGATTTTTTATAATGTAGTTACCGATAGACTTATTAAAGTTTTTTTTAATATAAAATGTCAACGGAATTTAATTTAAAATATGTCGAAGAAAAAAGTATTTGTGGATTATGCGTATCCCCTTGAGAAAACAGTGTGAGTTTATGTATGTAGTATGTAAGTTAATCTATGGATTAAGTCAATCTTGCTGCAATCATAGAATCAATAAGGCAAACTAAATCTGCTATTATGAATGAACAAACTCTTAAAAAGAACAAAATACTGAGCATTACAAATTCGTGGTCACGTAATATATCAAAATATTATTTGCGGACATCTGATATCCTGAAATGGTATCCCAAACACCGCTCCATTGGAAATATATTTTGCTTTATCCGTTCAGTAATCACTTTATCAATTAAAATATATCAATAAACTAGTTGTGCCTCGTGGTTTTATCCGCCGTTTCTGACTTGTCCTCTTTCTGCTCAGCTACTACCGGTTGTAGCGTAATGTTCAATAGCCTGAAACCTTCCTCAAGAATTGGGCTATGACATGCAATTTTTTTTTAAATCCGTCTGGTACTTCCATCAATTAGTGCGTTCAAACAAACATTCAAACAACTCTCCAGCTTTATTATTTCAGTAGAGACAGATAATATTAATAAATAGCCCTATTCTGTGCTCTGTGTGGTCGAGATTCATCTTTTTTCATGGCTAAGTGAACACGCCTGCATAATCAAGCGCGGTTTAGCGCAAAACCGCCTAGATAACAGATTCAGAGCGTTTTCCAATATCGCACTATGTTATAGAGTTTTTTTGTTCGTGTAGATATCCAACAATGGTGGGGTTAAAAATAGAATGTCTATCTTTAGACCATCATAATGACAAGGCCATATAATGTATTCAAGATTTAGACTATGTGTGATCATCAGTGAATATTTTACTACTATTAAAAATGCGAAGGGTTTTTACACTTTCACACAAAAACTACTGAACGGGTCTGAATTAACACATCTATAGGATACTTTTTATCCCGGTAATACGATTCCGTGGGGCAACTACCGAACTACAAGCGAGCGAACCCGCGGGTGTAGCGAAACTACAAAAAGTACTACAGCAACATTGAACCAAAAGTACTACAGCGCCACCTATGACACAGATGATGAACTAAACATCAAAATCCTACATCGCGTAGTTAACGTCATCTGCGACTTAAGAACATATAGAAGAATCCCACAAAAACTATCGGGCAGTAGCTCACCAGACATAACACCCATCTGTTTGGAGGACCCTCCCTTGTCTATGGGGGATGAAGAACTTCACACCCTGTTCTTCATACCCCCAAACGGGCATAAGATAAGTGTCTATCATGTTGATGAATAAAATTGAAGAAATGAATAAATTTTGAATTACTTAAAAAGGCCTCCACGTGGGTCAATTTAATGTACAGCTACAAGAATAAATGGCCAGGCTCATATTGTAAACACAGTATGTTTATTTTGTATGTATTCTTATATGTATTGTTCACACGACATAATAAAACCAATTTGCCTAGTTACAATTTTTTGAGCCATCATCGAAACTGCACAGAAACAAACTGTTTTCTTAAATGTTACACTGACAGTATTAGACTCAATCATATCACCATCAACGGAAATACACAAGAAAATACTATCTCTGAATAAATAACTGGAAAAGCGAAAATCAACGTAAGGACTAACAGCCATGTCCATAGATATGTGCGTCAACCTGTCAACTACAAATTGTATCAAAAATATTACTTCCACCAAAAATCCAGCCATTTTCCCGCGCCAATTACGACAGCTGTCAAAGTGTCAACACTACAACTTTTCCATCGCGTCAGTTAACGAGTTTAAGTTCACACCTTTTGTTAAAAACATACACGTTTAAATTTCTGTACTCTCGTCGAAAACGTTTTTAAATTCTTGTAAAAAACATGGCCGTAAATCCGAAATGCCGCCAAAATTTTCCCGCGCATTCTCTGAACCGTGACAATGTGACATCTGTCAACGTTGTAACTTTTCCAACACAGATATCAATTAACGAGAGTAAATCACTATTCCGCTATCCCATTGTTTCCGAGCAGGAACACCATAATCAAAAGTGTATTATTTCGCTATAGGCGGATGTATGCGTATAATTTACAAGCGGATACCGCGTACATTGTCTCAATTCAATCCGTCTAATGAAGGCGGGAACGAGTGACGCGGGTCCGCCATGTTGGCTTAGCATTAGGGTTGTAGCATTATAAAAATTGAGAAAAATCAATGAGAATAAAAAAAAAGTTCAATAACTGATAGGATTTGCAAATACGTGAAGCAGGCGTTGCCTACTGCCTACGTGGAGGCTAAAGGAAGATGCGACTCAGATAATTAAGCTTAACCCATTCTGTGTTTAGAAGAGGACTTCCTCGTCGAAACAGAACTGCATGGCCTTGTCCCTATACATTTCATCTGATCTTGATAAAGTGGCAGCATAGACGCTAGTCAATAGTAGTCAGACACGTCGTTGTCGCGTTTGATTTCAATACTAACTAAATTCTCCATTCTTCCACACGTACATACCCGTACGAGTATGGCAATAGATAAAAATATCATCATCGGCCTAACCTTTTCCTAAACTATGTTGGGGTTGGCTTACAGTCTAACTGGATGCAGCTGAATACCAGTACTTTACACGGAGCGACTGCCTATCTGACCTCCGATAGTACTTACTATGCCCTTATAAACATTTATTCAATCGCCACTGCAATATATCTCTAGGAAATAAAGATATTTAAAACCTACATTTGACTTAAATGAAGATAGAGTTTCGCAATAAAACCAGTCTTAACCCTTAACTCCCACAAACTTCCTTGTCCTATAAACGTACACCAAGTTCCAAGGAGCCACACCTCACATAGTGACAGCCAACGCGTGTTTATTTACTCACAGCCCCATAGACACGCGTATTTGCATGCAAATTGAATGAAATAGCTCGTCGCGAACGTTCGTGCAATCACATTCAAATCTTGTACCAACACTTGGGTGGTGTGTGCTGAACTAATACTGGCTGACGGATTTGTGTTTGTTGTCTTTGTGATAATGTTGTTTGGTATTTATTGTTTTGATGTGGTCAATAAACAATAATCTTTATTACACAAGAAAGAGTTACAAAATTGTGTGAAGCCCCTGACTCCTGTGCTAGGTGATCGACCTGTGTTACAGGAGCCAGTGTCCTCTCCCAAGAGGAGAGATTACAATAAGATTTAAAAAATGTAAAAAAACTACGGAACAAACAAAAAATATTTTTTGCGGTTAAAAGAAGCCTGTATTAAGTTTGAAAGTGTTTGCGTGTGTGTCTGTGGGTCATAAATTCATCTAAAAGAAGTATGAAAGAGTTTTCTGATTTAATGTCGCAAGAAAATGTTGAATTAATTCTATTAATTTTATTTTTAGACGGAGGACAGATATAAGCAAAATAGCGTCAACTTAAAATATTCCAAAAGGGCCATTTCCGGACGAACAAAACGATCAGTAAAATTACGGCCCGGAAAATTCTTCGCGTTTTCCCCCACAGATTTGTCGTTACAGTTTTTGCAACTTTGGAGAAGCTTATTTTCTAGTTATGACTGCACTCAACTCAAAGATTATTGAAAATATTTACGACTGATTTTGGTTGCTAACTTTCAAGATTATTTAATTTTTTTTCTTCCATGACAAGTATCTGCTCATTACCTCAGCCAACCTATGTACTAGTAGAAATTTTAGTTTCATCATTTAATTTTAAACACTCGCAACCCTACCAGCTGACAATGGCGGGAAAATATTGACGTCACAAGCGCGTGTTCACAGCCGACGGCGACGCAGTTGTGCCATTGTAGCTGTACAGTCCTCTCACATGTAATTTACCTCTGACTCTGCATCACTGTCAAAATCACAGTGATATTTATATTCTAGCAATAAGGCTGCTATTTACGAGATTGACGCAAGCCTCTTCTAGCCCCGTCAACTTGTTGCAGGTGCCTCCACGATATACAAACACATAGTGTTCGTATACCTTACCAGTCATTACCTAGCAAGATAAAACAAATGAAATTTAAGTGATTGTCGCTATTAAGCAGTAACTGGATTTTGAACTAGTTGGGACTAGGCTAGGCAGATGATGATGATGAACAAGGTTGCTGTCACTGACAAGTCTTTGAAAAGCATAATGATCTTTATTCTAGTAACAATAAGGTTGCTGGTAGATTGCAGCTGTCAGAGGTACAATAACAGTGAAAGGACTGTAGCGACGCGCTCCTCCCTGCGAGCGAGCCCATCACAGCCGGCCGTCCAACGCACTCGATGATTATAAACTAGTGGTGCGGAATCGATACTCGGATGACAGTGGTGTTGCTAATAACGTTGGCTGGATACGGTTGTTTGTTTGTAAGACACGAGGGAACAATTCGTAAGCCAACAAAGACAGCCATGCTAAGGACTTAAGTTTTCCCCCGGCTTGAAAAGAGATCGATGGACATGGGTCCCATCCGTCTGCCCGTAGAACACGAATTCAAGACTTAAATAAGGCAGTAGGTGTCCAGGTCGCTGCGTACTAGTCGGACTGACTTCAAGTCATCGACACGAGAGAAAGAAAAGATTCTCAACTTTGTCACTAGCGAGAAAACCACTTCCCGATCAGTGATCTCTTCTAAAGAAAATTCCTTGCTAGATTCATTTTTGGCTATAAAATACAGCATCTCAACTCGAATTTCGTAAAAGAAACAGACATTACAATTTACTCACGCAAATTATCGTGGGAACTTAGTAACTTCCGCAAACCAAGAATAGAACGGAATATTTATTTTATGTTTTTATAAACATAATATAAAGGTGGCCTCTCATCATTACTATACTTCCAACATACCTTTCGTCAAGGAGTCTAAAAGATTAGCATAAAATGAATCGCTAGAAACCAAAAACATATCATAAATATAATCTAGCCAATTCGAACATGCGATCAACGAATCTCATCGCACTATCTACCTAAATCGATTCGATATTGATGTCATAAGCTAGTACGATACAATATTGGTGACACGTCCGACCTCTTATTGCGATCAAATCATCTCGAAGCATCGATATCTACACGGGTAATAACCAATAAATTCTGCTCCTTCGACCTTCGCCATTTACTGCCGTGGCCAAGTAAATACGAGTATTGCTGTCTTTTGTTGGATAGATAATAAAAGACCCAATAGAAATAGTTTTGCCGAAATATTACCAAAGATATTACCAAAGACGTCAGATGTCTTAATGTGATATAAAGTGTGACGTATTCTATTAAATAAACTAACACATACAGGGTGGAAGGGACACCGACGCTAAAATGGTTACCACGTATTAGTACATCATTATTATATTTTTTCATCGGTAATTATTAACAAAAGTGAAATCATTGCCATTGCTTACACGGTCAAAATATATGGAAGAGCTGTCACATCTGTGCCCATAACGTTCAACGTCATAAACGATCCGGGTTACAACTGTAACCAAAAACGTTCAAGTGGTTAAGCAATAATGTAAAACGTGTAGAAAGTCATTGTAGAATTAGAATATGCTTAATTGAAAACGATTACCACTTGTGTAGCCCTTTGGTCTACACGTACAAATAAATGTTCGTTAATACTTGAAATTTTGCTCCAGATTTTCAAACTTCAAGTGAACTTTCAGGTTTGAAAAGTAGTTTCAAGAACAGAATTTAATTATAATGCATCCGCCAGTTAAGCCACTTCACATTGTACGTAATGAAGAGCAAGTTAAATGGCATAGAGTTGCAAATACCAACCTCGAAGTTCGATCAACAGAAGTATCATTCCACATAACGTGGGGAACAAAAAGCTCTAGCAAGCAAAACTACCATACAAGGTGATGACGGACTCGTCAAACAAGCATTCTGTACATCAAACTAAGTAACCTTAAGCAAAAATTATTGCTGAGAAATGACTTTTTTTTTGGGGTGAAATATCAAATTTTACGTAAAACTTAACGTCAAAACATTGTGCTGGTGGATGCATTGAATAGTTAACGGGTCATGGAGGTTTTTAAAGTAAAGTTATAACCTGAAAAACCAGTATTAAAAAAATACTTGTGAAAAAGACCTCCAATATCTCCGTAACAAGAAGGTTCCCAGGAATGGTTCAGAACAAATATAGATCGCAATGACGCTGACGGGGAGAACAAATGTCTTTCGGCTTCGTCAAGGGTCTTTTTACACCCATTTATTATAACTACGATGATGAAAATGTCACAAATGTATTGGATTGAAATACCTACTGTTAAGCTTATGTCAGTCATGTATCGCTTGAAGCGCTTTGGAAGCGCCACTTGTCTCACTATTATTGTTGATCCTTAGTACTTGCCTTATCTAGTCATCCTTCTTACCCTTGTTACTTTGTGTCCGAATTTTCAAAGTTGAGTGCGGTTGCATTCGCCTCGATAATTGAATCTCTTGTTCGGCTTCGAACACTGTGACTGTTCAAACTGATTCCCGTTCTCTCTTTAGACACGCGGTTATGTCTGAGTGCATGGAAGCAAAGAGAATAAATCTTACAGTAGGAAGTATGGACGTAGACATTATGGTAGCAAGGATATAGACACGTACGTATGCTATCAAAAATATAGCACCTTGTATATCTGTAAATATGTAGAGTATCTGAAACAAAGTCGCTTTATGTGTGTTTGTTGGACCACTTCATCATCAGCCTACAACAGTCCACTGCTGGACATAGGCCTTTTCAATCGCACCTCATCTGAAACATGGCAACTCTACTCCAGTTGCTACTACCCTGTGAAGATTGTCACTCCAGCTCCTGAGGGCGTCCCATCTTACGCTTGCCGATTTGGGGTATCCACTCAAAAACACGTCTACCCTGACGGTCATCGGTTCTACGGCTAATATGGCCAGCCCATTCTCACTTCAGCTTACTCACTCTGTGAGCTACGTCGACAAGTCTGCCAAAGTTGTCGGATCACCTCTTTCTACTAACCACCACCCCACTTGTGTGATCACTTAGTTCTTTTAAATTACACTACGGATTTTGATGCGGTTTTCTCCATCAATTAGATAATTTAATCCGGAAGGTTTCTGTGCATAGGTTTGTATGTGTTTCTTAACTTAGATATAGCACAGACATTAAAAGAACTATGGGCACCCTCACCAGTGTTTCTTTAATGAAATAAGTAAAACATCTCACATCGTACCAGACGGCTAATAGAATCGATATAAAATGGAATTCTTGATACTGTCTGCTTCTGGAGCATAATAATTTCAATCATTCCTAAGACAGACTCCATTTTTGTTTCTAGACTATACAATGGCGACCGCTAATCCCAGATATCGCTTATTAGGAACAGATGACAATTTTATATTTTATTAGTTTTTCCCGAAGGTTCGCTCGCGTGGACGACGAATATTATTCGGGATCATAGATCTGATCAGCTACTAAGATATGAACAGGTGATAGACAGACAGATAGAGGTACTTTCGAATTATTTAATTTTATTATACAGCGTTTATCAGAAAAGTGTAGTTATATTTAAGGGTAGTTATATTTTAGGGGTACTGTAGAGACGTAAACCTCTTCGATAATTTATGATTTAACTAGCATGTTGTAAATAAAAATTAAATACACACTAATTTTGGAATTCAGAATAAGAAAAGATCAGATAGAATATTAGATAGTCTGTCAAAGTGGTGACATATAAAAATATGTTTCTATATCTCAATTAATAGCCCTAAAAAGTATTTTATTTATATACAATCACACTAAAATTGCACACAACACAGTTTAGATCCCTTTTCTTTTTTTTTTTGGTGGGTGGGAAATCATCAAATGACCCCCCCCCCCCCCCGCTCTGGGCGGAGCGGAAGGGAGTGTCAGACTCTTACTGACTAAAAACCACCCATGTTCATTGGCCCTTTATGTTCCAGGGCCGCGGTATCTCTTTCGAACAGTCCCGCAGCCCTGGCAGGCACCGGCACTTGCGGGCCCCTCCCGTTTGCTGACAACTCTTTGAGGCGCGCGTGGAACACGAACGCGCCGTCGACACGGCCTGCCCGTCGTCATACGACGGACGGACGGCGAGCTAGCCCATTCAGTTTAGACCCCTACGGTAGAGACCATCAGACTGAACAATTATCTCCATGGGACCAAAACATCGTACTCTGAAAAAAAAATATTCAGTTGTCCCATACACGCTGTACCTACTAGTGATTATTTTACGCAACAGTATCCACACAGACTACACATCACATGATGATCAGCATATGATGTGTGTGCATCTGTAGTAGAGTATTCACGTGTTCACCTTTAATGAACAACGCAGCAATAAGTTTCATACTTAACATTTTAAGTTTAGACCCTTGTATCATTAACCAAATGGACGTTAAAAAATGAATGCAAAGGATTTTATAGTCCGCCATAAAATAACTTCGCACATAAAAATGTTTCGTGTAATAAAATGTTTACAAAAAATGTCCTTGTAAAATTGGTTTTTCATTTATTCATGAAATTCGTTCTGTAATTACAGCGAGTGTCCGCACAAACAGTACGAGATATAAATATGTATTTGCAAAATGTTAATGCTGATTGTAATGCAAATTGATAACTTACTCTGTTATTTGCCTCCCTCGGGCAGGAGCACCTCGCACCTTCTGTGCGACATATCTGTGTCCTGCGTCGGGTTTCCACACTCACATTATGTTCATTGGGCTTAAATGAGGCAAATGACACAGCTGTCCAGGTCGACACGTACTGGTCGGACAAAATTTAAAGAAGAATATTTCAGCTCACTTACTTGCAATAATACAGTCTGCCATCTCTCCCCGTGTGCACCGTCCAGCCCTCCTTCAGTTCGGCCTGCAGCCTCTCCAGCGCGGCCTCGTCCTCCAGCGCCGCCCGGCCCAGCTTCGGACTCCCAGTCCCCAACCTTGGACTGCCATACTTCGGACTGGCGCCCAACTTGGGACTATTGCCGCCCAACTTGGGACTATTCGAACTCGAAGCTCCATCACTCAAACTTGGACTACCAGTCGCTCTACTATTAAAACTTGGACTCGGGTTAGGTCTGGGACTGGGAGCTAGTTTCGGACTCGCCGTGCCGCTGGGACCAGGCGACGACGACGCCTGCTGCAGCAGCATTGCTTTCACGTCATCGTATCATATTTAAGGTTATGCTCATCTGAAACAAAACAAAAACAAATCAAGCAAAAACTGTAATTTAAAATATTCCACAGCAGGTAGGCATCCGAGACATTCAAACAACAACGCTTCAAAAAAGGACAGACAAATGAAACGCCCTCGTCGGCGTGCTCTCTAAAATGGCAACACCGATTAAAACTGGCCGCAAAAAGTCCACTGAAAATACCGCCCAAATTGCCGCGAAAAAAGAACCCGACCGTTCCCTCACAAACCGTAATCGTTGGAACGCGACGGACGAAATATGAATGAAAATGGACGCCATTTTCGCGATGGCATTTTGTTTACGCGCGCTTTTTTGCCCACTCGATAAAGTGGGGATTAGGTTATTTTGGAAAGTAGGGTAAGATAACCTTTAGCGGGTGCGTGTCGGTTTGAATAAATGGGTCGGATATAATACCAGACTGTTGAACCAGAAACTTGGTAATTGAATATTGTTTCTTGTGTGTAAAGCTGGATTTTGTAACACTGTTTGATATAGGTCAAGTCCGGATTAAAACAAACCAAGAACAAGTTTTCGAATTCAATTCTTGTTCCTTTTCTGTTGAAGTAAAGTCCCCAAGCGCGAGGCCAATTAGGCTTGAAATCATTGACAGTAAATACAAAGAGACATAAACATCAAAAGGACATTATTTAAACATTCGGAACATTAAATATTAATTTTCGTGCTTATTTCAATAAAATAATATTTCAGTGAGGAAGGATTACGGACTGGCGTTCCGCTCTCGGAATCCGTAAATTGTTTTCAATAAAAACTCCCGCCAGTACCATTGTCTCTGGAACAACGTGGAAGGATTAAACGACGCCATATTGTCGATTCGCAGTAATCTATTTTTTTTTTCGACATATTTTTTATCACATCAACTGTCGTTGAATATTTTATTTTGATTTATTGGTTAAATAAAAATAAAATCAAGCTAATCCGCCTTGTGATTATTATTTTGTTTTTATCTACGTTCGTTATTTGACTTGTTTCATTTCAATCAGTTAGAACACTTATTTCTATTTACACAAACATTAGAAAACACCGAAATGGATGTTTAAGTGTTATTGCACTGCTGGATTCGCTCATGTTGGATCAACTCATGGAAAATCCAACAGAGCTCTCTTATTAAGACATTAAAATAAAATAAACCTTTTTAAAAAGGATCTCCTTTACGTTCATAGTCATAATCCCGATAATTATTTAGATCACTACCATTCACATGTTCTCCTACCTATGCACAATTTAACAAAGTTAATAGAATAACTAATTGAGTGTCTATCACGATAATTCAATTGTCAGCTTCGTATAGTGCATCGCAGTAATTAATGCACCGCCACGCCACTAGGTGGCGACACCAGTCTCGATCAAACAGCATCATAAGTTTTATTAAGTTCATTTAACTTCTATTATCCACATCTGATGAGATGACGAGTAATAGAGAAGCATGGAGGAAGACATGCTGCGCCGACCCCAAATGAATTGGTATGAGGGCAAGAGAATGATGATATCTACAACCTTAGTCGTTGTATCTTAAGGGATCTTTGTAGTCGTCATTATGAACAACTTTTACTACGGAGGCACCTTAAATCTAGAAAAAAAATCTGTTGCCCGTCTATCCTCGATTAATCGAGCTCGAATTTAGGAAACAGCTATTTTTTTTAATAAAAGAAAACCATCTACAAAACATATTTATTAACTGTTACGTAATTACATGCCTTTACCAACATTATTAGAAACACCATTTGCTCTCATACAATTTACCTATATCTTACGACCAATTTCCGATTTCCAAAGTAAAGACGCTTCTGGCTTCTATAAATATTTCGGAGATGGATTAAATTCATTTACCGATTCGTTAAAATTTGCACGACGTACCTAACACTTATGGAATTTAGAATCAGTTATGATAAAGATATTACAAAAAAATCGGGTCAAATCGCCGCATAGGCCCTCAAAACACAAAAATATAAAAGATTCCGCATGAACTTTTTATAAAATGATTCTTTAGAGCGATGAAGACAATTCCCGACCGTCAAGGAGAAATGTCAAAGAAAATGTTATAATGACAGCCGACAACTGCCATAGATTTTATAGAAGTTTAAAAAAAAATTGTAAGGAAATTGACATCTTTTGTGATGAATAACAATCCACAACGGTCAATTTTATTTATACCAAAGTACTTTTTAAACATACTTATTACTTGTTACTAATAATATAAATTATAATATCCAATATAACCTCAAAATAAAATGGTAACCCGTTAAGGACTGTGAAGCTAAACGAATTCCTTATCGTCAGTAAGATATTACGGTTTGCTGTCAGAAGCTATTCCGGGCCTTCATGTCGAAATATCATGACAAGAAAATATGGTTTGATGGTAAAATTATGTTGCTCTTGCCCGTATTTGTAATAATGAAATAATACAAGAAGTGTAAATTAAAAAACAATACAGAAATACTAATACAAAGCTAGTCAAAGACTTTAATGAAGAATAAGATTGAAGTATACAACAAGATAAACTTATAACAAGCGACCATTCTGAATCCACAGCTTCACAGGTTAAGACACTCGTAAAAAACAACAGTTCGTCCACAGACTGTCATCATCGTATTAAGCAGATAAACGGTCACAACTGAGCTTGATACGTAGAGTAAATTACTATCTATTAGGTACGTCTTAATTTTCTTAAAAAACGCTACTGCCTATCAGCAAATAGGCAGTAGTGTTTTTTGAGTAAGTTTTTTGGATTAGTTTTTTACAAATACCCATTGTTTTGTGATGCTGACACGTTTTTCAGCATCACAAAACTAATGGGTATTTGTTTACCAGCACCTCACAGCATGAATGTTATTGTTCTGTGTCCAAAGGCTGTTACAAATAGTAGACCTAAGCACAAACTCTCTTAATCCCTACAACTGCACAAATGCATGGGCAAAGCAGG
This sequence comes from Eurois occulta, assembly GCA_950022335.1. NCBI lineage: Eukaryota > Metazoa > Arthropoda > Insecta > Lepidoptera > Noctuidae > Eurois > Eurois occulta. Next base: position 1,565,752 of record OX465482.1, read on the forward strand.
TACCACTAACTTACATTCCAATCCTAAATTAACATACACAATCGCAATAACACATTGTATGTAAAGTAACAAACGGGACCAAAACATACGTCAGTACCGCACGATACCGCTACAAAAATCATACCTACAGTAAAATGGCAATTTAGTAAAAAAACTTGCCACCATAACTAAAGCGTACAACAAACCCCGTTATAAAATAACTTGAAACTTCAGACGACAGATTCTCTTTCAAAATCAGAGTAGCATGACAAAGAAATAGACTACAAAATTACGCAAAGGACAAACTTTTAAACGGAAAACGATTAATCCTAAGCCTTACTATTGTAACACACACAATCGGAACCACACCGTGTCCAATATCAAATTGACACGGTGCCAATTCTCACACAGAGCCCGAATAAACCGCCAACTAAGCATGTAACTAAGTATCTTGTTGGAAAACAACGATTAAGAACTCCTAACAATGCCTGTCAGTTACACGTTCTACGTCAAGGAAAGAGAAGGATAGGTGATGGAGAAATTAACATGCTAGAGTGGGATAAGCATAGTTTTATGTGACAGGTAGCCGGTCATTGACCTGCATTGTAAGTGTATGAACAGATTTCGTGAACGCAACCCAGTTGGTATAAAGTTTATTGTTTTAACAAAAATTACAACAGACGTTTTATAGACTAAACAATGTTTAGAAGAATATACTCGTAACCTAATTATTCACAATGTTGCGGAAGCCAGACGAATATAAATAAGAATAAGGAAGTATAATACCCAGAAGGGAATGATTGGGGTTGTTATTTATGAAGTTGTGAGTGACATCAATATTGATTTTGCACCTTTCATTCTTGTAGTAACGTTCTTTTATTCTTTGAAGGATATTGATAAAGCCCTTAAAATTGAGCGTAAGCTTATCATAATATGCAAGATACACAAACTGTCTTGGTTTAATTCTTATATCATCATCTGCCTAGCCTTTTCCCAACTGTTTTAGGGTCGGCTTCCAGTCTAACCGGATGCAGCTGAATACTAGTATTTTACGTGGAGCGACTGCCTATCTGATCTCCACAACCCAGGTAGCACTGGGTAACACGATACCCTTTGGTAAGACTGGTTGTCAGACTTTCGAGCCACTGACTACCTTAACGACTGTCAAAGATCAAAGATCTACAAATGACAGCCGGGACCAACGGCTTAACGTGCTTTCCGAGGCACGGAGGAAACTCGGTATGTAATGGGTGATCACCCATCCACGGACCAACCTAGACAACCGCAGCTTAACCTAAAGATTGACCCGTGCGGCAGTTATTATTTAGCCACGAGCTCCTCCTCTCCTCTCTCATCTTGGTTTAATTATTATAGGCAGGTAACAATAATAACAAACAGTTATTATTGTTACAAAAGCATCAGGTCACAGGTGCGTCATTCATGATGTTGGAATCTTTCAATCCATCGTATCGGAGTTGGGTGGGTGCCAGTTGTGTTTCGAGTATGTTGTTCTTCGATAGTTTCTAATTGAATGTGTTTACCTTGTCAGTTATAGAGACCAAAGAAAGATGTTTGATACCATCAGACACGAACAAAACCATGAAACTCTCTACTTCAGAAAAATGAAATAATTCATGAAGTCTTGATTAAGAATGCGATTTTTTATTCCCGATTAGTGTAATTAATAATTATACAGAGAGATTGGTAATTAGTGAGTATATATTGTTGATACCAAACCTAACTTACAAATGACCTCGATAACTTGGACTCTAAACTGCGTTAGAAACTTTTCAACTAATTGCTAATTTTGAAAATTCTACTCGGTTTAGTGTTTAAATCAAATGCAATAGAATCTTTATTGCCATCCCACACTGTAAACTAGTAGGTACTTCTGATTGATAATATACGTAATAAAGTTCAACTCTATATTGAATCGACCAATAACAATATAGGACCCTACTTCCAAGTTCTAACAAACAATACTTCGCACCCTGTTGATTTGATCCGAGATAGCCCGAATGTCATACGTCCAAGTTGGAATGACCCAATCAGGAGCTTATGTCGGGGCGGCCTTTAAAGTGAAAAGTTGAAACAATTCAAAGGGCAGTAAATGTCAGCTGATTAGGCGGGACCCGGTCTAGGGCTGCCATACACTGCCGTTCACACACTTGAATGTGTGAACAGTGTAGGCCTTGTAGATTCCTAGATGTGTGTTAACTTTTGTTAACCTCGTATCTTGTTTTCCGTTTTTCTTGTGTAGTAAGCAACGACTTATTGTCGGGCCTATGCTGTCCCCCCATACTTGAGTACTAATGCTGTAACATGATAATATTGTAAAACGAATCATTTTAAAAGAGTAACCATGGAGTTTCTTGCCGGTTCTTCTCCATAGGAAACGACCAACCCGAACCGTGCACCTTTTTGTCGACGTTTCATAAGTGCCCATGTTGGCCTATGTGAAATAAAAATATTTTGATTGATTGATTGATTGATACGTACGGAATTTTAGCTCAGTGTCCGAAATGTTGGGGAAATCTAAAAAATCCGATTTTTCTAAAAACAAGAAAAGTAAAAAACAATCACAGTATCACTTGTATACGAATAAGTACATAATTATAATTGGAGTAGTTTTTATATTCTAGGCACCCGGCAATATTTTTCTATCCTTTACCTTTGATAATAAAAAATCGTAGTTTAATTTTTTTTTAAACTTTATTCAAATGTCTGGAATTTTATCCGGATTTTTTTTTATGGATCTGGAAACCCTAGACCCGGCTCGATCTAGACTGGGCACATTGTTCAGATAATGTGGGAAACGAACTTTGACCTTTGGGGCGTTAAATGTCTGGGCCTAATTCAAGTGTTAAACGGTGAGGGCATTATATCAAGTGGTCTAGATTTATTTTCATAGTCTACATGAGACAGAGTTTTGGAAATTCTAAAATAAACTTGGGTAAGTTTATTTGCTTAATTGCCTATACTGTACTTATGTGTAGATATTAAGTTGGCAGCCTGGTAGGGTTGTGAAAATAATCAAAACTTAATTCTATTTTCAGGTATTGCATGACTATAAAGTGTTCAATTTTTAAGTATACAAATACTAGGATCTTAATTCTGTTATATAATACACTATTAAGATTACATTACATCACCTAACACTAATTTAACGATCACAAAATTATCTTTATATAATCCGATTGGAAGCATCAACCGACAAAAACCCGATTAACAGATTCGCATTTTCGATAGGTCCTACGGTAGTACCCTGTGGGACACATGGCTTTGTGCCTGCAAGTTCACAAAAAAACACAGTCTGCCTTTGACGCATGTGACGAGCTTTAGCGAAAGCCTTCGTAAAGTCGCTTTCAAAGCGTTAAAGCTGCAGGATGCAGCTACGAGCCAACTTTTTCCGTAGGCTGGCCATGCCAAACGCTACAGCAAAAATACTATCATAAGTTACACACTTGGCAGCCATGTTGATTACTGTTCAAATGTTCATATTATTTTATGTTTACAGACGAATTTGTTAAGGTGTTGTTGTAAATTATTATATTATGAGGTGTTAAATGGATTTTACAGAAACATGTGTTTTGTTCGGAGTTTGAATTTTCTGGAAATAGGTGAGCGCCACTTTAAGTTCAAACTTTAGCTAAATATCACTGAAATAGACTCTGGAGTTAAGCCATGAAAGTGTTTTAAATAAACAGGGACAATTTAAGACAGAGGTAGGGACGTATAAAAGCCCACCATATTAAAATCCGTCTACGAGGATACCTTAATACAGTTAGGTAGCCTGCCCACAAGGAAACAATGTCTGTCTTATCATATCACATACCTATTTTACAGGCTTCCTTAAACTTAACTATTCCACAAGTAAACCACACAACTTACACAGAACACTAAGTTATTAACTAGGTAACATTATAAGTTAAAGTTTGATCCACAGGTCGCCGCGGTTAACCTTTATAGTCCAAAACTTGTTCCGTTTCCTTCACGGGGTTTAACCTTTTAGAACTTGCTTTGCCTTCGGAAGCAACGACAAATTAATTTTGATGTATCGCGGTTGAGGGGAAATTCTCCGTTTATACAGTGAATAGGCTGTAATACTTCATACGAATAATGGAAATGTTTAGTGGTATGTGTGGCTTTGCTCACGTGTATTTTATTGGAATAGCGTGAATAGTTTCAGAGCCTGGAGGTGGAAGTGGGCTGGTCACGCGACGAAGTCATGAGAGCTATAATGCACGTTAATAAAGTCATACATATTCTTTGAAAGACTTCCGGAAGCATAGAAATAAATGGAAACGCAGTGAGATTTCGAATAAGCAAAATAAATGACACCAGTGCATTAAGTTTCTGCGCCAAAGGCGCTTGAATGACACACAGTGACACATTTGTGACATCGCCCGTAGAAATCGTATTGAAAAAACAAAATGGCGGCGGTTTAATCCGACTGGCCACGACAGATGGCAATTTTTTGAACACTCTGTCAAGGAAAAAGATAATGCACCACGCTTTTAGGATTAAGTATTTCCTCAGATTATTTTCTATCTCTAGACGGAGATTCCTCTACCTCTAGACCGGTGTTTTGCTCATGATAACCACCAGAGCAAATCGCACGCATCATTACTTCCCCTCCCAATTATGGTGGATCCGTGGATCAATAAACACTGGATGACCTCCTGACCTCTGGGAACACAGATACCCCCTAACTCTTATCAGTACACAGATGACTGCATTCAATTCACAAGGAACAACTTTCCACTGTTAGAATAATAAGGATTTCCGTAGACTCCGAAGAAGCACTTGATCAATTGACGACTCCTTGAAGATGATATAGCAACTATACATTTAGACCTAGGTGAGAAAGAGACAATACTTTTCTAAGCGTTTCGTATTTTTACATTGACTTTTAGAATTCACATAAGATTTTCGGTACTAGTGAATCCAATAGGTTTTTGACTTTAGAATGTCAATGTCATTTGTCTATACTACGTTCGTGATCAGTCTGGTTTCCAAATATGTATTTTTGGTCATTCTGAAATCAATATATTTATATTACGATAAAGTTGATATTTTGATTAAAAGGACATCAACTGGAAACTGTGCTATAAAATTGACTAAGTTCGCAGGATTTCCGTAACAGTACCTATTAGGTACCTACTCATCCACAATCAATTGCCATCGACCTCTAGAGAATGCTATGGCACCCATAGATGGTGTCTTAACTCAATGACCTGATTCTCAATTGAATAAGTTAGATAAGGCGTTTGAAGTACGCGTCGGAAGTTCTTCAGGTGATAAGAAAGTTAATTTAGTTAACTGGGCTATGGGGAGTGAACGTACATATTATTATGTTTGTATATTTATTGAGATTAAGATCTACCTATGGAAGTTGTATAGTTTGTTTTACACGAAGCATAGATAAGAAAGTATCGCGCCTGTAATCCCCGAAGGGTTAGCAGAGGTGTACCTAAAAGTACACAAACACAGGTACTCAATACTCAATACTTTTATTGCATTCCACATGAATTCTTAGGCGGTAAAGTTATAATTAGATCATGTGTACATTACGTCGGGCAAATAGTTATTGGGATTTTCCATCAGGAATTTCTCAATAGCAGCCACGGAGTTCGGTTTTGTGCCCGGTTGATGGCAATAAGTTCGCCCCCTATTACATGGGACTCAAAACATAGCTGGTGAAATATGGATGTACTATTAGGTACACATCTGCCTATCACTTCAGGGATTACAGGTGTGTTGTTATGTTATCCCAATTTATTTGAAATCACCGTAGATTGTCTTCTTCTTCCATACTTCTTTTTGGTCGACATCTCAGAAGTCACGCCCTTTCTATCCATATCACCCTTCACACAGTCTATGCATCGTTTCTTAGGCTGCTTCTACTCTTAAAACCACATTCACACACAAAACACCAGTCGCTCCAAAACACAGCGGTAACAAATAACAATTATTATTAGGCACATTGTTTATGCTGCGTATGAGTCACCGCGGCAGCGCCATTGCGTGGGCTAAGGTCGACCTGTTGCTAATGTATGTACCATCTTTATATTATGTGTTACGCGTACATAATTACGTCATGGCGAGTGTTTACGATCAGTTGGTGATATCTTAATTTGTAATGGTATCAGAAACATAATAAGGCGTAGAGAGCTCGTGGCCAACTAATAACAGCCGGTCGGATCGATCTTTAAGTTAAGCCGTGCTTGACTAGTTTGTTCCATGGATGAGCGACCACCCATCACATACCGAGTTTCGAGCCTATATTGCCATTAACCTGGCGCAAGATCAGACCGGGCTGCAGCCGACAAATTCCTGTCGGAAAAACGCGAATAACACTTAACCAGACCTGTCTATCGAACCCAACGCCTCTTGCTCACCTTTCACCATGGTGTCAGAATTTTTTTAGTCTTTACTAAAAAATCCCATTTAACATCAATTTTTAATTTATTTTTAACATCAAGTCTTTTGCATGACGTTAGAATCTACTTCTTTTAGTATTTTTCTTGATAATATTTAATCTCCAGAGACTTAAAAATGCAGTACGATTTTATTAAGCACTAGTTGTGCCCCGCGACCATCGTCAATGAAATGTCCATTGTGAAATTATTATAAAAATATTACCGTAATATGAATAATAGGGAAACCTATTTGAATAATAATTACACACGGTACACTAATTCTTTTTCTAAAATAAAAGCAGCCTAATTTACTCCTCATAACATCAACTATCTGCCAGTGAGAGTCCCGTCACAATCAGTCCAACCGTTTAGGAGATTAGCCGGAACAAACAGACAGATAGACAAACATTTTTAAAATAAGTTTTCTGTAATAAGTACCGTATATACTTTCATATGCATTCAGTAAAAAGCTGTTATTTTCAAATTACAAACAGACACTTCAATTTTATTTGTTAGTATAGATTACCTTTAGGTGTAGCGTAGTGTTCTCTAGAGATGAAAAAGCAAGACTAATTAGTACTAATCAAACCGTTAATAAAGCAAAGTGATTACAATCATTGTCCCTAATGACCATTGTGATGGCAATTGGCTCGGCCCATGTCCATTTGTCCAGCAGTAAAACGTTTACCAGCCTCGAGTCTCTCATAATCCGAATTATCATTTATTGCGGGCAGAAAGGGTTCAAAACGTTTTGTGTAACCGAACCCAGCATATAATTGAGTTTGATAATTGAATTTTATAATTAACAGACTGGGATGGACTTTTGTTTTATATGGAGAACAATACAACGTTTGCAGAGAATTTTGGGTATATTTGTCTGATTGGATTATTTATAATTTGTATTTGATTTACGTGATTAATTGGATTTTGGTAGGTAAAAGCGATTTGTATCCAAGAGCTGGAGGATAGGTAGAGTAAATTAAACCTAAATCGAAATACTTATTGATTTGCTTGATTGCTTTCGTAGTTACCAGAGTCTTTTTTTCCCCATGTAAGATAAGACAATAAGGTCATCAAGTGTAGCTATACTTAGTAATGCCCATTATAGGGACCACATAGGGACACCCCTCCGGAATTTGTTGAGAAATATCAGGCTTTCCCCCCCCCCCCAACCAGATCTGGACATTGGTCGACCCAGTCATTGATCCGGATTTTTCGTACGTAACGTACATATGGTAGTGGTAAAATGTGAGTGTACTATTAGGTAGACCTCTGCCTGTAGTTGCGGGGATTACAGGCGTGATGTTATATTATGGTAAATTACTTTCGGAAATAAAAAACCGGCCAAGTGCGACTCGGACTCGCGCACGAAGTCGGGTCCCGTTTTACCCTTTAGATACGGAACCCTAAAAAGTATCGAAAAATTAAAGCTTTAAAAATTGAACATACGGAGGTGTTTGTAAATGTCTCGCTTTTGCTCAGAACTTTTTCAAATTCCAAAATGGCAACACTAGGAGCAAATTAACTACACGAACTGCGTCAAATAAGTGATCATTGATGTTTTAATTTATGTCTCAACCAGCAACGCTATTACTATGCAAGTCACGTACATAGGAGGTAGGAAGGTGATTCAGTTCCTGCTGTAGAAAGTGACAGGTCTGTGGCATGGATAGCGGTCTGACTAGTCGCCGGTATAGATCGCAAGCCGCAACACAATCTGCTGACCGCATCTGTGCTGTACTTGTTATGTGGCTGTGCGGTTATTGGTTATTATATCTGTCTACTAACTTATTGTTACAAAATGCTGAGAAATTCCTGATGGAAAAACCCAATAACACTATGACCTACCCGGAAACGAACCCAGGACCTCACGCTCAGCAGTCGCGCTTGCCACCTACCAACGAAGCAGTGTAGTGTAGCGTTTAAGAATCTTTAGGTACGAGGCCCAAATCGGAACTAGCGCCGCCATCTTGTTTCCAAAACAATTTTAGATGTTTGACAATTTCACATGTCTACCAACAAGTGGACGTCAATGTCTTTCCTACCTTTGATTTGAGAGAGGAAATGAAATGGAACTCGTCAACATAAAACACCATTTTGTTTGGGGACGTATATGAACGTTTTCGATGCATCCGCATCTATTTGGAATAATTCAGGCGGAATATGTTCAACATACTGACCAAGAGGATGTTTTGCCTTTAAAGCTGATAGATTCCATAAATTCCAGGTAAACATACAATTGGTGGAGATTTTATAATGAAATCTAGAAGAAAATCTGTGAGATTTTGGTGTCTCGCAGCTTTGATGCCAAAAACCATATCAATACACTTCATATCGCTGTTAAAACGAAAACCCGTAAAGTTCAGTCTATCACACACCATGAAACTCAGGTGATAAACCTTCTTAGCTTCATAATCCGGAATCTATCCGCAATAAAAGCACGATAAAACATTTTAGTGCACGAATAAAAATGGCGCCATATTTTGCATGTATGACAGAGTTTGGATTATTCCACTGTGCTCCATCAAGTTGCCCCAAGTGATTTTATGCCGTTTTGTCCCTTAAATCTAATAAGTTAGGGTTGGTAAATCACAAAAAAAAAAAAGTTTTGACTTCACAAACTTTTCTTATTCGATGTTTTTTCTTATTAAAAGCATTGTATAAATTTTTCATCGGTTATTAAAAAAAGTCAGCTGTTCCATACATTTTGACCGTGTAGGTATTGTACTTTTGTAGAAAACAGCAGATTTTCTTTTTTAATGAAACAATTCTATGTGCGGGCTCAGAATGATGTACTGAATACGTGGTAACCGTTTTCGCGTCGGTTCCACCCCTAAACAGTCTCTTAAATGTTAAATCCAAAACTGCTCACCCCTGGCTGGAGGCCTTACACTCAAGGCACCTACAGGATAACCTGATTAAGCAAAAGCCAACCTCATAAGCTGAAAAACGACAATTGGGACTAAGGGGACGTTATAATTAAACATTCACTTCTTCATTCCGTGGGACAAATTGATAGGGCAGAGTGGAATAATACAGGAGTTTTTGCTTCGTTCAGTAATAAAGTCACTCTTTACGACAATATCGAAGGTTTGATGGACTCCGACCTTTTTACGGAAAGGTTCGCACTTGACTCTAAGTTTTCGTAAGTGATTTTCCGTAAGTTAGTTATGTTGGGGTCGGTTAAGTAGGTGTAAGTTATGAGTCTTTACTGTTGAGTTACTGTGCAGGAAAAATGGTGAGGAAAACCTTTGGTTGAACGTTATGAATAAAATTCAGTAAGCATGGTGTGGTGGAACCCCTTTACAGCTCTTTTACAGATCGACTGTCTCTAGCGTGGGTTTCCTATATGAGTTCCATTTTTTTTAAATAAAATTATAGTCATTCATTACAAAGTTATCCATAAAATAAACTTCAAATCGCTGTCCTATAAAGTAAGTAGTTTTCACTTTCGATAGTTTACCTAGGGACAGTCGATATATTGTACCTCTGATAGCGAAAACTCAACAGCAATATTTTTGTAACGAGAATATCATTATTCATTGATCTTAAAAATTACATTTGATTTTAACAATGATTTAAAAGCGAGGGTCAAATAGCTGTGCAAGCTGGTACACTGTTAGCTAGCTAGGTGATACAATAAAATGCTAGTAAAAATACTCTTATCGAAACTACGATGATGAAATGTTCACAATATACGTAGGTTTAGCATAATCTATACTTCAAGAACTCTTTGCCTTTTGTTAGAATCCTTTCTATACCAAACTAATCAGTGTCCTTCAGAAACTACTCTTCATTCCAAGTTGTAAGTCCGTTGTTACAACTTAACAAGAAGTAGCTGACGTAACAAGTTTTCTTTCAAGTTATTACAAGTTTTGTTTTCAGGAACGGATTGTATTTCATCCCAGAATGAAGTCAAGCAGAATAAACTATGGACTCACTAAAGTTTTATATGTTTAAAAACGTTTTTTCTTATCTTGGAAATAAGGTTCTATGTGGTACAAGAGAATAAACATTAACAACTGAGGGATTACTTCAAATGATGGGCAGCAGCCTCCTCTTGTTTTCTAATAACAATAAACAGGTTATAAAGCTGAAGGATGTTTATCGCAATTCAATGGATATGGTGATGATACCATTGATGTATTATCTCCCGATGACACAGAACAAAAGGGCTTAATGACTGGAAAAAGAGAAATCAAATATTTTAGTTATCCTTACCGTCATAAATAACGACTAGATTTTGTGAAACCACAGACCGAAGTGACCAAAAAGGACCGCACACTATAATAACTTCAACTTCACCAATTCCGATTTCCGACCACTATAAATAAGACAAATGTTTTATTTCGACGTGACCAAATAAAAAAGAGTAATATCGCGAGTCGGGGGCAAAGAAAGGAGTACATATGAATGTGGGCTACAGTGGGTCACGGCATTGAATGGTCGGCATCCGCAATATCCACCTTTGTTCGTTTTTATTGTCCACACGTGTGACAGGTCGGGGTACGGGGCACTTTTAATGTTCCTACGAACTTCCCCGAAGTTCCCCGAACACCAAAAAGTTTGCATTGAAATAAAGCATGTAAAAACGTAAGGTTTTTTCGTAGACCGCTTTATTTAGACGGACCTAAGATATTTGTTTGAAGGTGAGAAAAGTTTTGCTGAAGATCCGAATTCTGTGATCCCTTCTTTATTCGGGGAACGTGCTGCTGAAAGGAAAATGCTCAGCTTAGGTAAGTTTTACATAAGGTTTCTTTTCAAGTATGAATTGTTAAATCTTTGGGTGTCAAGAGCGGATCTTTGAAGAGATTTGCATATTATTAAGGTAGAGTAAATTGGATGGGGCAGGTTAAGGACAGAACGTTGTGGAGCTACTAAGTAGATGGAACAATGAGCCAGAATAGTGTTGGTTAAAAAATGTGCTGCATTCAATTTGAAAAAGTCGTTTATGTAACTCTTACATAATTCTTAAAAGAAAGATGATATTAATTTCTAACAGAAAACTATTGAAGACACATTCAACAGTCCCAAACCAGGCACAGCCTATATCTTGGTGACCCAAACACCACACAAATAAAGGAGTTGTATAGTTTGCGTGTTAATTTGTTAAGGTCATACCAGCCAGCAAGATATGACATTGTTTAGTGACATCATAAGTTATTATTTTTAGCAAAAACTGCGACAAAGCTTCGCAAATATTGTTGTATCGTGCGCAAATGTCATTGAAACTGCTTCGAACGTTAATTAATGCCACAAATAGATTGCTCGGCAATTGATTAACAAAATAACGATCTAAGGTTAATCGGTTTGTTAAAGTTATTTGTTTTAGTCACGCTTTGTTTTAATGCAAGGTGAATATGGCATTTAAACTATTATTAAATTACTATCGAAATTCTATTATTACATTTTAGAATATAAACCTTTCTTTGGACGTGAATGACCCTGAACAAAAAACACGATGGATGGACTGTGAAAGATGATATCGCTACAAAGACGGTGACTATTGAGATGACGAATAATAAAGATACATGAGAAGATCTTAGCCGACCCCAATAAAATAGGATAAGAGTGAGGAAATGTTGAATGCAATATTGGGAGGCGCATGGCAACAGCACAGATATTGCTCTATTATATTAAAGTAAATCAGATCCTATCAGTAAGGTCTCAACGAGAGAAAAAGGCAGCTCCTGATTAGAAGTACAAGTATTGGAAAACATTTCATTATGGGTGATCAATACTACATTGAACATTTCATTAAGGGAGATCAATACTACATTGAACATTTCATTATGGGACATCAATACTACATTGAACATTTCATTATGGGAGATCAATAACTACATTCAACATTTCTTTAAGGGAGATCATTACTACATTGAACATTTCACTATGGGAGATCATTACTACATTCAACATTTCACTACGGGAGATCATTACTACATTCAACATTTCACTACGGGAGATCAATACTAATATTAAAAGAGGCAAAGTTTCTAAGTTTCGATTGTAGGGGTAATCTCCAGAACTACAGATCCGATTCCAAAAATTCTACATTATTCCCGAGTGTCACGTTTCCGTCCGACGATGCCCGACCATAGCGCAAGCAAAGCCGCGGGAAAAATCTAGTACGTAATATATTCAGTCCTATTCAGCAAAATCTTCCTGAACAGTGTCTTGGGCCCAACCAGCCTTGTATCTATAGATGTCTTTAATGAGCTTGTTGGGTTGCCCTGTCTAATCGGTTCAGTTTCATCCCTTATCTTTGTGAGCAAGGGGTGACAGGAAAGCAATTAATTGACCCAATCTTGTGATAGATACTGTACAAGGTTTGCAAACTGACTACAGATTGGGAGTTCCGATTTGAACGGGGTACTGGTTTAGGAATCTGTAGCTGGTTATTGAGCCAAGTAGATATAGTGATATGGCTAGAAAGCGGGTCTCTACTAAGATGACAACTAAAAGAGAAGTATTAAAGAAGAAGAGATGCGGCGAAGTTCACAAATAAATTGGGACAAATACATAGGTAAGACTCTCTGTAGTTACCCATTTCTGTGAGATAGTTCTATATGAAAAAGTAACATAAATCACTTTCAAAAATTCTTACTCAACTCTGAAAAGAGAATGTTTGTTTTTCAGCGTAACTTTATAAGTAGTGAACCAGCGAGCTAGTATAAAGAATTATTTAATTAAATTGAAATATAAATTAAAACAGGAAATGGAACGTGAATAAAGTCGGGCTTAGTCGGCGCCAATCATGGCGTGGCGTGTCGAGGAGATGATCCTAATTATACGCAGCGGTTGACCTGACCACTTGACGCACTTGCCTGGCTTCTGACTGACAGCCATATGACAACCAGAAGGCCTACTCCGGCAAAACAATTGTGACAGACATACACGCGATCTAGTTGGAAACAGATGAAGGTTTAGAGGAAGCAGAATATGTATTGCCGAACACGCTGCGGCAACCAAACCAACATAAATTAGAGTAAGGGACGAAAACAAGCAACAGTAAAACTTTCATAATACAGATGAGTTCTTCAGTCGTGGACTCTTCTTTTCATAGACACCAGGGAATCTCAGAAGAGCCAAAAGAATTGGCACTTTTCCGTTTCTATTTTACCATCTGTGCGGTTGCGATGGTAAAATACAGGAACACCGAACACCATAAATGTTTACGTCGTTTAGCTTGCTCTCTAAAATCTAACAACAACTACTTATTTGTACCTTAGATGTAAGATGGCCTGCATCCATTTAGACCTGAGAATCCAAATTATTGTCTACAACTTGAACAACCCTTTTGTGTATTATTAATACTATACGAACCATAGCAATATTTTCTATTTTGTTCTGTAGATATCAATGCGCAGGGTCTTCCAGTGATGACGCATTGAAGTGGACCTTCTGTTCAATGTGTTCTATCTCCCGCGATACGACTGGCGATTGGATCAAGACTCGGTTTAGCATTAATATGAATTTACAACGATGCGCTGTAAATAGTATGATTATGTAGATTCCTAATATTGTATACGTAGATAATACTGAGAACAGTTTTTGGTTGCGCAAACTTCAAGAGTGAATTTCGGAGAGCATTTTGAAGAGTAGAATTTCGGCTATCAAATTACATTATAGATACGAAAAGTCTAATCAACCTAAAGTATATCGGTTCTTCCTGCTCAACCTGTTATTTCGAGAAAAACACTCTGACAATGGGTATCGACGCCATTTTTGTTAGGAAAATTCTAACGGATATAAAAGTTACAAGTAAATCACTAAGTTTTGTCTCAATGGACACCAAACTTATAATGAGAAGACAGGTAGGTACTAAGACCTATATAAAAGTAAAAGAATGTTCTAGAACTAATCATTACACGTGGTATTGTCACATTAACCTCTCTGTCGCCCCCCAGACACATAACGACTTTAATGCTAAATGTTATTACTGTTATGTTTAGGATTTGGACGCTTAATGTCTACTTCGTGCTGTCAGGGTTGCCAGGTAAATAGTAGATTTTTATGCAAAAACGGCGATTGTTCGAGTTGCCAGGGCTAAAAATCCGTTTCCAGGAACATATTTTTTTAACACTCCAATTTTAAAAGTATTTCCAGTGTGAAAATTAGGAATAATCGTAGATGGTGGAATTTTCGTCAGCGAAAAATATAAATGATAAGTCTACATCAATGTAGCAAGAGCTACCTCTGTATACATACTTATTTGGTTATTTGGCAACCTTGAGTTCATAATATCATTTTGCTAATGTGTTCTCACCGAAATTGAGTGTCAAGTTAATTTACGATTCGTATAAAGTTATTATTCGTAATTTTGTTGTGTTTAGCTTTTGTAATAAAATACATCAGTACTTTAGCGCTAATGCTTTTAGGTTTATGATTAAGATTAAACCGAGTATGTTTTATTTTAATAAAGGTAAGATTTGTAGTTAATTATCGTAAGGTTCAGTTAGATAATTTCTTAAAGGTAATTTACTCCTTTGTGTATGTTTGTAAAATCAATACTTGAACTAGAAAAGAAACTAGGCTAGGAACACACACACAGTGGAAAGTCACATCGTGTCACAAACGTTTACCATGGATTCAGTAATAACACGATTCTCAGCTTTCAAATTGTTCGTCGGTTAGATATTAAAACAAGCTCTAAGCAAAAAACATTTGTAATACAAGCTTTCAAATATTAGTGTGCCGTCACTTTTTTTTGTATTCTTCTCAGCAATTCCTTTAAACTGATACCCATATCATGGGAGTACATGAAAAATAACTAATCCGCCATCTTTGAGAGTCCGCCATATTGGATTTAGAATAACGTCACTTAGCCAACCATGCATTGTCACGAAACTAAACGTGTATGCAAATTCTTTTCAAATTCAGTTGTAAGATTTGACCTAAACAAACATACAATAGTAATATATAAAAGCTTGTAAAAAAGTGCTGTTACACAATTTAGACTGTATACCGTATGTAGGTACACACAGCACGGCACTTTTGTGTCGTGCTGTGTGTACCTAACCCTGATAAGCGCTGAATTGAATCCATCATTTCAGCCAGTCACCCTGGATGCAGACCTTCATAATTTCATAACCATTTAATCCCGCTTGCACCCAACGCTCCAGCAACACATCTAACCCACTAAATCCTGCATATCTCATTATCATTATTCACCATCCTACTCGTACTTATACCGCAAAAAATCCGCGCCCTATTCTGAATATTGTTTAATTCATGTAACGGCACCGACCGCCATAACCCTTAGATTTAATTAGGTGCCCGTCAGCATACAAACGGACCGAAGGGTTCCGTACACAATTATTGTATTAATAGCATTGTTTGCTCAACTTTTGGGAGGACCGCCTTGTTCTGTAATGGTCTGGATATCCCTGGGTAAGCGGGATTTTCGGAATGAATGAAGTTAGGTTAGGATGCTCTGTGTGAAAAGGTGTCGTTGAAAATTTAACTGTGGAGAAGTGATAATAAAGACTTTAATTTCCAAATAAAATAAACATCTGTTTGGGAATTGAAGTCTTTTGCAAGAAAACCATTCATCATCATAGTCTGCCCAAATTTTTAGCGCTTCAGAATTTTTTTACCCGACTGAGGAGGGTAATGTGTTTGTCAACCCAAATAGTATGTGTGTTTCTTTGTGCCACTCTAGAGACAAAAAGCTTGGGCCACTCATTCCATGTTTTAATAACTTTATATTTCAATGGGTCCCGCCTGCTTCCAAATGCGCTTGTTTTTTGCTTTTCAATCGGTTTTAGTTTTTATAATTACTTTCTTTGGCTTTTAGACTCCCCACTAACAGGACGAACGAATACTAGTATTTCTTATGTCTTTACTATTCTAGGAGCTACGGCGGTCCATCCACAACCCAGTTACAGCCATACGGGCACTAAAAGACTACCATGCTGATCACTATTAGCAATTCTAGGTATAGTAGACCAACTTATTGCTTCAATTAAAATAACGTTACCAACAGATACTTCTACTTGACGACTAACAGCCATTGTGTAAGCTACCAGGCCATTCCACGATGACCATCGCTAGTTATTAATATCTCCACACGCTAAGCCGAATAGTTGAGCAGTTGCGCGGTATCCTTCAAAGCGCATAACTCGGCGAATAATGAAATTCCGCCTGTCAAGCCGAACTGAAGTCCTGGGCTAAAATATTCAGACTAGTTCTAATGTCTGTATTATATTCAGGGATAGTTCAGAACATTCGTGTCGTAGTTCAGGTTGGGCAGCAAACTGTGGAAGCTTGGAAGGTCTTAAGTCAATTGTTGTTGATAGAAAACGATTCATAACATCACGCCTGTAGTTGTAAGTAGACCCACAATTCGCCAGTTATGTTTAAGTCATGTAATAGGGGGCGAGCCTATTGCCATCAACCGGGCGAAAATCCAGACACCGTGGCTGCTACTGAGAAATTCCTGATGGAAAAACCCAATATCACTTTATCCGACCTGGAAATCGAACCCAGCACCTCATGCTCAGCAGTCGCGCTTGCGACCACTAGAACAACGAGCGAAAACGATTCAAGAAGTTGATATTGTTTATGTTTTAAAGACATATTATATTTTCTCACAAACTTTCCTAAATCATCATTCTCTTGGCTTTATCCCAATTTATATGCGGTCGGCGCAGCATGACTTCTTCTTCAACACTTCTCTATTACTCGTCATCTCGTCAGACACCTCCTTTCTAGCCATATCATCCTTCACACAGACCATCCATCGTTTCTTCGATCTTCCTCTACTCTTATACAAATAGATAGATTCTTAGCAAATCTGAATCAGAGGCCCAGGGCGCCATGAAAACTCTGACACTAGGTTAGGCACTTACCACACGATAAAAAAACAAATCTGAAGACAAAATGCGTATACAAAAACATATAACGCGTATCTGTGTAAAGGTACAAAAGTACGCAAATAGGTACCATGGGTAACTAGTAGAAAAGCTTGATAAAACATTATATAGTGCTCCCTTTAAGGGTAATGAACAGAACTTGTTATAACAATAACATTATTAAACCACTATAAGAACAAGTCACTCAATAAACCAATCCCTCAACTCAAAAGTAAAACCATCAAACATCAGAAAGCAACAATACTCCAACAAATTCAAACTTTCAAACAAGAAAACAAATACCTATCAAACAAGAACAAACATGGGAGCACACCTCAACAAGTCTAATAACCAACTCATAAACACACCACATGCATTGTCAAATAAACCTCTTAACAAACTTTAATTAAAAACCTATCACGCTCTGTAATCTCTTAAGGGTTGGGCAGAGATGCACTTAATGGTACCTATTACACATTTCACCAGTCCCATGCTATAGGTTGCGAGCCTATTGCCATCAACCAGGCACAAAAATCCCTGATGAAAAAACCTAATAGCACTTTATCGAATCGAACCTAGAACCTCATGCTCAGCCGTAGCGCTTGCGACTACTAAACCAACGAAGCAGTGAAGTTTAATTAAAATGTTTTCATTAAAAGAAAGTTGAGAACAATCGGAAGCTCGGAGCTCATAAGCCAAATCCCTCAACTTTCCGACGGGGGATAATCTGTCTAAACCTGTCAATGGAGATGTGGATGAAGGGATTAGAAGACGGATAGCAGGATGGCTGTTGAAATGAGAAAATTGAGCGTGGGAGTGGATTTGATGCGGTGCGTACACGAACAAAATAGAAAGGAAGCAAACTTTTGGCAATGAAATACACACTTCAAAACGAAATATACAGGTAGTCCTTATAAGTAGGGAATGCAATCTCGTCTCGCCGAGATCCCGATCTCGCGAGATCCCGGCCATATTTTACGAGATTGTATCTCGTCAAATTTCGTACGAGATCTCGCGAGATAACGAGATCGACATTGGCATGCAAAATCAGAAGTCGTCTGTCAGATGATACTCTCGACATGATGTGTTTTTTGAGAAGCCATTTTCAGACAAACTAACTTGCCTTTCCGTACCTTGATAACTTCATCTGACTTCTACTTTAAACTTTTTTTATACGATCTCACAACATTTATTTAACAACTTCTGAAGTTAAGTTTTTGTTTTGTTGTATTTATTTACCATATGTAATGTCCCTATTACTCTTAATTATTGAAACTAAAGTAATAATTTACAAAGGACTAAATATAGATAATTATTGTTTTGTTACCAACATTGTAAGAATTTGAACTGATTAGCTACACATTTGTTTATGTCTACAATTATTATACCTACTATAATAATTATAGACATAAACAAGTGTTATTAGAGTTAGAGACAAAATAATAAGTACTCTGTTGATTTTTAAAATAAAACTTACATTATTTTTATAACTAAGCAACGCAGTTTCTATTTAATTACATATCATGTCAATTACTAGTTCTTAAAACAAGCATTTGCATATGTTTTAATTGCGATTCTCTCAATCTCGCGAGATCCCGTAATTTGCGAGATCTCGCGAGACTGGGTTTTGAGTCTCGCGAGATCTCGCTAGGCGGAAATCTCGTACGAGATTGCATTCCCTACTTATAAGCTTGTAATAGTGGTTTCCTGGCTTAGATCCAAAAATAATGAAGTGTGCTTGGCTGTTTGTTTCATACACCTCAGGCTTTTTTATAACCGAAGTTATTTTATCAGTTCTTATCAAGGAGTATCGTATTGCCCAGTACTAACTGGGTTGTGGAGGTCTGATAGGCAGTCGCTCCATGTAAATTATGGTATTTAGCTGGATCCAGTTAGACAGAAGCCGACATATCATTTAAGTTGGTTGAAGGCCAATTTTCCACAGCCCCTTTTAAACAATAAGATGAACTAACATAACATAAATCCCCAAAAGGTTAACCAGAGGTGTACTATAGTGCACAACCATTTCTCCAGTTATGCTTTAGTTTAAGTTCCGTGTACCTAATAGAAGGCGCGAAAGACACACAACACAACATAAACCCAACCCCACCCAAATCTATTCCAATCCCAATTAAAGAGGAGACTCGATTGAAAAACAAATGAACGTCACCACAACACCCCGCCGCCGTCAATGAACGCGTCAACTTGTACTGGGATTAGTTCGGTCAGACTTAGTACCGGCACGACGGAGATTAAAGTATGAATGGGAAATAGAGTAGAGCGTCGTTGTGGACAGATAGCTTGAGTAGGTTTTCTTATGCGTTAAGGAGTGAACTCCATAATTATGTTCTGATAATTATTTTAACCAGGGAGTTAGTAAAAAGGCAAACGTGGCACCACATTATTGACGGTATCGTCATTCAACATCAGGAGACGTATGTATCTAACGGACACGTAATCGAATGCTTCAATATTATTACAGTGTTGGAATTTCAATTCTCGTCGCTGAACCGAACATTAAAATTCCAACAGTGCGATTTGGTCGAGACATTCATTTTATTGTCGCCTGATGGAAACACACGAAAAGTACAGCAGATAGATATTTGCTTTACTGAGTTGTACAGTTAGTTATAGCAATTAACTGACCCACCTTTGCACATATACTTGAGATTTTTTTAAATACGAATCGATAGAATTTTGTAATTCTTTTAGCATAGTAAATTAAATATAAAAGTTATTAATTATAGAATTCTATCGATTCGTTTTCTAAAAAATCTCAACCATTTATGCAATGGTCAGCTAATTGCTATAACTCACTGTACATGTCTGATGCTCTAATGAAAACCGCATAAACTCGAACCATTTTTATTTAAGAAAAAACATTTCTGAATTCAGCGCAATGGCAGACCGCAGCATTGAATTTCCATAATCGTATTTTCCGTCAGATTTCCACCACGTTTTTACAACTAAAATCGCTGTCTACTCTTGTTCGGACCATCATTCCTTATGCATTCTGTAAGCTCGTCTCATTAATACTCCGTCAGTAGTGACGGGCTCAGTTAATCCGGTATTAAGCCGTTCTCCCGGCTGTAGGAACGGTTTTTCTCCGGCGAACGGATTAAGGAATGTTTCCTCACAAATTGTTGGCCAGACTTACGAGTAATGCGGTAAGTAAACAGAGTTTTATTAGAGTCCTTTCTATGGGAACAATTGCGATAGAAAATATAGCTTTAAAAAACATTTGAACATCCGACTTCTGGGATTACGACTCTTCGAGGATTGCAAGCGTAATGTTATGTTTATGTTAACATCTATTCATATATTTGAATCATACTCATAAAATAAACATAAACATCACCATCAGGCAGACAGAGGTGTACTTAATAGTACACCCACATTTCGCCAGTTATGTTTAATTCCCATGTTACCTATAGATAACATAGCCTATTGCTATCAATCGGGCAAAAAACCAAAAAAAAAAATCGGGCAAATCGGAGTTTTTTTTTTTTATTGCGTGCGGTATGTTTATGGCAATCCTATTAAAAAACGTTAAAAATCCAAAACGATTTAAAAGCTATTGCCTTGCCTTGTCTATTCCTTCTATTTAGCAAGTCATAATAATATTCAATCTAACTTGCACAAGAAGCCTTGACAATGAATTATTACAACCTACAGACTACGACGGCATTAGTAACCAGACTGGTCGACCATAGACAATCAATTTGAGCAAGATAAAGAGATTTGTTGCAAATAATGAGCAGATCGTGCCTTCGAACCTGATTTGTTTGGCGGCTTACCTTGCAACGGACTTGGAGGGAGAACCGTGACAAGATTTTGTTAGGGAGTTGTGATGCTTAATTTAATTCATGGAAACCAAATAAATATGCACATGGATTTTACTATACTTGTTGCAAACACGTCTTGCAACCGTTTCTATTCCCTATGTTGCATTTTTTTAAATAATGAGCGATACTCATATAAAATAATAACTCAACACTTCTTATGTGGTAAATAATCTACATAATAAAGTAATATCTACCAGTTCAAAATGACTCTTAACGCACGTTGGAAAAATTAAATATAATAAATCATTCAACATTGTATTTATTGTTCATAACTAGAAGCTAAAGCATAATACTTGTTAACTAACTCAGTTAGCCTTTACACATATTGGCGACAGTGTATAGTTTCTAACACAGATCTAGAGAAGAATGGATCCGACAAATTCGACAATCCAATATGTTTTTGACTTTTCCAACATCTTGCTGATAGAACGTCACTTTGTCCAGACCCTCAGGTTACTTATTAGGTTAAGACCAGTTATTTATCCCAAGCAAGTAAATCTTTTCTTTTTATGAGTATAAAACTGCTATATTTGAATGTCCAAAAACTTTATAAGCAGCATTTACATTACTGGTTGATATCGATAGATGGCCTTATTGCAGTTTTGACAATCATTAAATTAGAAAAAAAAGGTTGACTGGCAGAGAATGCCTTGTATTGTGGCACAAAGTCCGCCTATGTACCAAAAGGTGCAGTACCAAAAGTAGTAAAGGTACCTACAAAAAAATTTTTTTTTTGGTCAGCCTGCTCTGGCCCTCTGTTGGGCACAGGCCTCCCCCATAGCTTTCCAATTTTGTTTACAATTTGCCTTCTCCGACTAATCCGTTAAGAATGAGTCCAGATCGTCACGCCAGCGTTTCTTGGGCCTGCCTCGGTTCCGACGGCCGTCTTCAGGCACCCACCGTGTGACTATCTTCGCCCATCTGTCCGGCTTCATCCTAGAAACGTGACCCGCAGTTCCATTTTAACCTGGCAGACTTCTCAGTATCACCAACATCGGCGATGCCTGTCTTAGACCCTATTAAGGTGTTGCGCATTCGATAAACATAAAGTTTAAACAAATAAATTCTAAGCATTTCGTAATTTTATCTCCATAATAAATTCTCAAGTCACAGACTTTCAAACAGTTTCTACATCCATGTGTTATCAGTGTAACACAATAGGGAGTGTCGCAAAGTTTGCGGTCTCAAGCGCAACCTAAGGGCCTGTGAAGTCCCCGGGCAAGACGTACTCCTACCTATTGCAATACGATTCTAGTAAGCACTGGAGTCTAATCCTTTGGGGACGTTTTCAGGCTTCTTCTGTCGCGTTTGTTATATGCAAAGACATTTAAATATGTTTGCGATAGGCGGGGTAACGCGAACAAAATCGTTATCTACTTGTAGGAGCCAGATTGTTGTCGGGGCTGTTGGTACAAGTGTAATGCTTAAAATTATGTCGTTTTGCTAAATGGCCTCTGACGCATTGGATCACATTTTTCTTCTGGCATTGTCTTCTGATATCTTAAATATCTTTGGTATATCGCGTCTCCCCAACGAAGTAAACTGACAGACAGAATCGATTGAATAAACCATGTCCTCTAAGGACTTCTTATAGCTTTGATTTGTCACTTCGTAACTATTTTTAAACTACCAAAGGTCATCAACATTCCCAACTTTTATCCAGTCAATTTAGCTTTTAAAATACACTTTTCTCGAAGAAAATGATGTGAGGAAATGAATCAGCAAAAATTAAGAATAAGCTATAAAGCCGATGGGAAAATTCCCCATATCTTCTGAGCTTATATTCCTTTGTAAACAGAGGGGTACTTAAAAGCATGTCAATCATCTCTGTGCATGTTTGACGCAAGATTTAAAATATTTCATACGGTTAATATCCGGTATGGGAGAAAATTATGATATTTTAACTTTGTATTTTTAGATACGAAAAAGATTGCAGCACTAATCCCACGTAAAGTGAGATACGCCCAGAAGGATGATTATAATGATTTTTGATCTAGAACTAACAACGTGATACGCAATTTTATATAAGAAGTCAAATAGTATATAACTACTATTAGATATACTTACCTACGCAGTCAATTTTTTGAGAGAAAATAGAAAATTGATTCAAAAAATTCTAATAAAAACTGCCGAAGTATGAGTGAATGATGAATCCTCCAACAAAAACCCTGCAGGCTTTGTTACATACATCCTCGTTAAATCCTACTATATACCTACCTTCAATATTTTATTCAACACAGAGATTATTTGATTAACGAGACAAACACGAGTTTCACAACCATTAACCCTCCACATTTATGAAAAGTGTAATGCACAATCGGCGCTAATTGGTACTCTGCTGATCCCCTCCGGGTCCATGAATATGTATAGGATGGCAACCCATGGCATAATTACTTATACAGGCAGTGCTGCCACCCTTTACTCTGCATCAACGAGAATGGTGTCTATGGGAAGGTATCAATTCGTGAACCATAGAGATTAGAGGTGTGCTAACGCATTCAGAACCGCTGAGTGATATTCTTCTTCTATTTACTCTATGGTTTGTTACTGTGTGATACGTATTTTCTATAATTTATTTTTTCAATTATTATTGCTGTCCTTATAAAAATCTAGGTTTAAGTAATCTTTCGAAAGGTTTTCCCAGGAATGTAAACAAAACAACAAAAAAACAGAAAACAAAAGAAACATCAACATCACATTATCACCTCCCTTCAAAATACTCTCACCAACTACGAGGAACTTTCAAAATATTCACCAAGTTTTAAATGCCGTAAAGTTTTAAGCTGGTATCCCCGATTTCAGCCAAGTACTAAAAGGCAACGGAGGCAAGATCTCTGCCTCGCGACAGTTTAACAGCCTCTGTTTTAGCACTAGTTATTGAAATTCTTGAGTGTTTGAGTACAAAGTTATTACTTAATATGCCTCCACTTGGTAGTTTGCCTACCTCGTAAAGACACGTCGTAATAATATCACGGCGGCGTCTTAAGTCTGGATGAGAATTTAATAGCGTCTGCCTGTGTTCAAGATTGTTTGGTTTTAACGACTAATTTTATTGTTATAATTGATATTTGATTGAAGTATTAATCTGATGATTTTGTCACACAAATAACAATTCATATGGATTCGGAAAATTATACACTAACCAAAACAAAAACCTAATTAGTATTCTAATTGTAGTTGATTTAAACCAAATTGAATTGTTTTTTATCAACCAATAACTGCAGCTTTGCCGCCAAAAAGCCTGTCATGAGCCAATGTGACAATCATATTCAATTGACAGACGACCTGGTTTAAAAAATAAAAAACGTCAAACGTCAATTGTACTTTCTTAGACGCAAAGGAATGCACGCTTAAGTTGTATGTATATCAATGCGCCGGGGTTTGTTTATATTCCGGACGCATCGTTACATTTAGTTAGTGAAAACAATTAGTTTGAGTTAGTAACTGTTGAGTCAGAAATTGGTGAGTTGCGTTTAATTAAGAAAGTAACTTTGAGGTTACATTTTCTTTTTGATTTTCAAGCGTATTTGTTTGTTAGTTAAATCTGAACTAAACTGACTAACTCTGTATTTCAGCAAAGAATGAGCTAAATGGCGCAGTCTCTGTTAGTTTGCATTTTACAAAATTGGCTAAAACCACAATATCAAGAAAACCGAAATCTGGCACACTGGAAAACCACACGATTTACATTTCAGGCCAATCTTAAATTTCGTTCATATTCCGCCAAAAAATTAAAATTTAAAATACAAATTGAGCTCTCATTTACATTTAATTCTGTTCAGAATTGCTACGACGAACATAATCCTTCCGACACTCGTCCCTTTATTCTTATTAAAATATTCAAGGCGTTTCTGAAACTATTTCAAATTATATCCCTAACAGCTGTTCCCAGTGCCCATTTGAGTGGAAAAGACGAAAATTAGACAATTACTGAACCTCCGCAGCCTCGCCGTCTCAAGTACGTCAGGGGACTACATTACACTCCGCGAAATTCCGCTCCACGTCCATAATCGTTCACAGCTTTTGTGTCACCGCGGATGGAGGCACTGGCGCGGAAAATGGCGAACCGAGTAAGACGAGCATTTTATAAAATCAGAATAAAAGAACGAAGGCCTCTACTTCCCTTCTCCCCACTATTACCTACACTAAATTAAATCGACTGACTCGGTTATTTCGCAGCGTTAAGTGCTGGACCTACGCTCCTTGAAAGTAACGCGCAAATCGTATTAGGGCAGAATAAAATCTATTTTGGGCAAGTCCATACACAGCGCACAAAGCGGCTCACATACGATAGAATTTCTCTACGCTGAACCGAACGCGACAACCGCGCGCATTTCAAAAAAGGAACGTGACCTGATTACTGACGGAAGCTGTCAGTTGTCTATGGAGGGCCTTGAACGTCACAGGTGCTTTGCAGCAGTCGGTTTGACTCTAGACCCTATTTTAAATTGCACAAGTTTAAAAACTGCTCGGTGTAATTTTCCCTCCATCTCGCAATTTGCTCTATGAACAGTTTATTGTTCTCACCGAGAACGCCATTCCTTCACACTCCTCAGTAATAGAACGACTTAAACGAGTCGACTGTATTATTTCCAGTTCAATTGAATTGCTTCTTTCTCAATTGTAGTGCTCGTTAAAACAAATCCCTTGAAATTGGAGGGGTCTGTCCGCGAGGGCTCTCTGACACGATTCCTGAAAGATAATGAGTTGTTATTTAAAATCAGGAAATCCCTTCCTGATGCTGCTATCAGATAGCGTAGACCTTTTGTTTATTTGTTATTAGTTAAATTAAGTATTCTTTTGAATCTGTATTTATTTTTTGTAAAGCGAAATTTGAAAAAGGAAATAATCAATTAGAAGGAGTGAGAAAGCTCAAAATACGGAAGAGTCCGTAACTCGTTTTCCTTAGTTAGGTAATGCTGTCTTTGAAAATTGTAAAGCGTCCATTAGGTCCCAAGAATCTTGGAGCTTCAATCTGGTAAAACGCTGAAAAATGTCAAGGATTAAAAAGATTCTTTGGATATCCCGTCATGTTTGGCCCTAGCATGACTGTATGACCTAAAACCTTGGCATATCTTACCTATAGAAAACATAACACTAAAGTAAAATATCATAACGCCTATATTCCCCGAAGGGTACAACAGAAGTGTGATATTTGGTGGTGGTAATGCTAATAAATAGAGATTGTTTAATTTCCAAAGCACCACAAAGAAATCGATTAGCAATTGCTATGAAGCTATCAATCAACAGTTTGACATCGATACACGAACGAAACAGCATTTAACCAAACCCACTTTCGTACCAAATGTAGGTAACTAGTATCAGCTCTCAAACGTACGTTAAAACACGCATTACAACACAAATTCACGGAAAACAATCAGCATTACGAGTTCAAATAATACTTAATTGTTCATAAGTAGAAGCGTGTGAAATTCCCAAACAGTACGTCTCGTCCACAACCTCGGGCGATGTGAGACGGGTCAAGCGGCACGCGTGTGTCAAATTGTTTCCTTCGCGTGATTTACCGTCGCGTCGCAAGTCGTATCACTCTTTGCATGACTAATCAGTCTCTTCTCCGAATGTCTGACATGTCTTCTTCTTCCATACTCTCTCTTTTACTCATTATCTCAGTGGCTACACAATTCAAGTCTCTTCCTCGTCTTTAACACCGTCTATCTATCGTTAAACTTGCCACTCGTGGCAAACTTTAAGCAATTTCTGTTATTTGCTTTCTTCGCTGTTGCTGTCTCAACACGCATGTCGGACGAGCGTGCAGCTCGTGGCCAAGTGGTTAGAACTCGAAGTATTCGAGCAACGGTTAACGTTACCGTTTCAGTCAAACTATCGATCACTGTTACCAGTATAACGTAATGGTACAATGTGAGCGACTGGAACGGAAGACCAATGTTGGTAGTCGTAAATTGTCTGATTTGACAACCGTTTTTTGTTTTATTTGTGACGGAAAGGTGTGATTGTGTGACTTTATTGGAAAAAAGTTGATTTATGTGTATTACGGATGCGTCTACACTACGATACGATGAGCAGTGATAGCTTAGTGGTGTGACCGTTGGTCTGCCAAGTCTCAAGTTCGGACCCAAGACACGCACCTCTGATTTTTCGGATTCATGTGCGTATTGTATAAATTACCACTTGCTTCGGTGAAGGAAAAAAACGCTGAAGTGATAAGACGGCCTGTCAGAAATATCTGCAAACTGTGGCCTAACCCTCAATTTCCTCTCACTCAAATGCCAGGGATGCTTCGTACTTTCACTGCAAAGCCGTATAATTGTATCATTAACCAGACAAGAAGACAGTAATAGGAGCATTCCTTACCCAGAGACCCAGTTTAAATTTACCATGACTTAACAATCAACTGCAACAATTTGTCTGCTGTGTATTTTACGCAAATGATTTTTTTAGTACAAAAGAATTATGTTATCGTAATCAACCAGTGATTCAGTAATTAAAGTTATTATAACTTAGCTAATTAACACTGCTAAGATCTACATTTATAACCTAAAACCGGTTTTAAATTCAATTAGTCGCGTCTCGCGTATGAAGATTGATTATTATGTTATTGGATTTCTTCAAGTAAACGTGTAGGTAATATTACATTTAAAAATGTGTTTACAATACACTTCCCCAAAAATTGCTCTTATTGCACTACGATTATGTTCCACATGCAATGTATTTCACAGACGTGGATTTTTTCATTTATCACAACGTGTGCGGAAATAAAAACTTCCATAGATACGCGTAACTATACTTATACCTACTGAGTCCAAATTGGTTCAATTCCTTTAGTCAGCGGTGGTTTTATATTAATTAATTTTATATTGTAAATTTCCAGATTATTCATCATTAACGCTGTTAATTATTTCAACACATGCATTCGAAATTAATATTGAAACAAAAAGCTTTTGCAACACAATAGGTACATAAAAGGTGTAAACTACCACAAATTGAATTAATCTCCGCTGAAAATGAACTGAATAACATAAATGGATTTTTTGTACTCGTCATTAAGTTCTCATATGAATATAGGTACAATGTATGAATGAATGTTCATATATTAACACCACTTTACTACTTATAATATCATTGTATATTAAAGGTTTAAATTCCACGAAGATGACTGTAAAGTATGAAATGAAATTCCGAGTTTCATTTCATGGTCTTTTAATAGTTAGATACTTTACAATAGGTATTCAGGTTTTTTGCGAAATAAAATACATAATTAACATTTCAAATCATAGTATTTGTACTGTTTAACTACGTATTTTTTTAAGGGTGGTATTTAATACTTTAACTGTAAATCCCCTTTTTTCAATCAAGATATTCGAAATTACGACCAAAAATATTGAATTGCACACTAAATTTGCTCATCAAATAAATCAATTATACTATACTGTTAGATCTTTAAAGCTTAACTGTTTTACTGAATGACTATCTGTTAACTAAAAGTAGGGTTTACAGGAACCTAACTAACCGAACCTCGGGGTGCCCCTGTCGTCGACCGTCTGTCATAGTAGGACAAACAGAAACTGGTCTTCCTCGTGGTCCTACTAGTAGGACAAAATAGTAGGACTACGAGAAAACGGGTATAACAAAGGCATCGTCGACGGAGCCCCGCTTTTTGTTATGCAGTTTTAGAAAATAGTTTTGGAAATTCCGTTGTAATATTGAATATTTGTGTGCAAATCAGTATTTTTGTTTTACGGTGAGTAATATTTGATGATCAGATTTTGATGAATTTTAAAAATTTTTTAGTACAACATGTTTAGGTAATCAAGTAGTTAATTTGTAGTACAGTCATTTATTTCAAATGCAGTAGGTTATTAGTGGAGAAATTTTGTTTGCTTAAATTTCTAAATAGAGGTGCAGTTAAAAATTATCCTTTTTTTAAAGTTTGTTTAAATCGTTCCTAAAACGAATTAAGTTGATATTTCTAGGATGTACAATAAACAAATGATGCAATGATTACCTCCATTCCCGTGCATCGTGAAAGTAATAAAAAATAATGAATACGTCCTCATCAATTTGTCTTAATCTAGGTTCTATTTTAAGACAGACTAACGAACGACTCATCTATTACTTACCAAGTATAAATAAAATAAAAACTGGCGGCTCATCAAACTCATATAAAGAAGCTGTTCCAATTGTAACTGACGAAAACTGAAGAATAAAACATGACATCACGCATCCATTTAAGTAGGTACTTCGTCTGTTATAGTAAAGCTAAACACGGACTTTGTACATAGATATTTTCAGACATGATCAATGATGTAATTCTCTCGTGTCTGAGAAAAAAATACACATTGGGGTAACTATATTAACCAGCCAGCAAGCAAGCAAGTTGGTATGATACTGTCATGTACCAGTGTATGAGCTGGTATACTACTTTATTTTTTAAAAAACCTTGCAGAGACTTCAGCTATATATTTTAAATGATGACCCACCCTTTTACATGACTAAGACAAAAGGATCGACAATACCATGGAAAACAACCATCTCTAATTAACCATATTAACCAACCAGCAAGCAAGCAAGTTGGTATGGTACTGTCATGTACCAGTATATGAGCTGGTATGGTATACTACTTTATTTAAATAAAAACCTTTCAGAGACTTTAGCTTTATATTTTAAATGATGACCCACACTTTTACATGACTAAGACAACAGGATCGGCAATACCATGGAAAACAACCATCTCTTATTATTCTGTTTTTTATTATTACGTCAGTCGTCAGTAAGCCTACTCTTGACCTCAATCTTATCCTGAGGACAGAGATGCGGTCGACGTTGGAACGAGCTAACCCAAAAGAAGCCATTAGTTAAATAACTAACTAGCCTGTAAATTAATTAGCTTAGTAATTGTTTTGATTCAAATACTTTGAGCGCCTGAATGCAGCCAGGCCTATAAAATAGCTAGCTTGCATAATTTTAAATTGGTTGGACGGTATACAACCTTACAGTACTGACTTGAATGACCAGGATGCACCGAACGTACTCGCAAACATTTGACTAGGTATGGCCACGTGTAGGCTAATTTGCCGTTGAATTAGAATCGTAACCACTGAAGACTCTATTTAGAGCAGACTTCACCAATAAAACTAGATGTGATCAGCACATGTAAACTGCGTTCAAAGGCTGACACTGTTAATAATCCGTAGCAATTACAACAATGACAGCTCTTATACGCGGTTTAGTTAGATGGGATTAGTAAAATTTGGATGGGTATGAATAAAAACATAAGTTTTGCTATAGAGCAAATACCGGATTATACCTACCACAAGTATGTGAGGTAACTCGTTTTCAATAGAAACATTATTGAAACATGTATTTGTTTACATTATTCTGAACTTTCGCTTACACCCAGCAAACTGTGCGACCAATTGTGATGCGGCGCACGCTTGCAGAGAAACTTTTGTGAATAAAAGTTATCCGAACTACAGTTTTGTACGTAAGTAATAGCTAACTACTAAGTTGTGCAGGCTGCCTATTGAAGCTGCCCGGAATTCGTAAAATAACATAACATAAGACCTGTAATCCCCGAGGAGTTTGGCACATTTCAGCAGTGATGTTTAAGTTTCATGTGATAGAGGGCGATCCTATTGCCATCAAATGTGCACAAATCCAGAATCAAAGCTGCTTCTGAAGAACCCCTGATGGAAAATCCCAATGCCCTAAAAGCAGCACAAAATAACGTTAATTATACCTAAGCTCCTACAACGTTAGTAGCAGCTGGAACCTTCAGAAGATGTACATCATTAAACTGTTAACAAATAACAACTCAGAGCAAACATCACCAACCCATCTACCAATTGAAGTAGGTTAACTAAGTTAGGTAGTTACCTACTTACTGTCCCTCTTCTTATATGGATTGAATTTAACGAAGCCTCACGAGGTAGTTACTTAAATACGAGTGATGTGGAGGAAAGAGGAATATTTTGGGAGGAAAGTTCTGAGTACGAGTATCGAGTAGGAAAAATGTTAAAATGTGTGGTAAAATGTTGCCCCACACTAGGATTTCTCCTGTATCGTGGGTGCGTTTACAAACATGTAAAGTCACATACACAAACAGCCAGACCCGGATCAACTACCTGTTAGGCCATACAAATATTTGTTCTTCGACACGCAGCACAGCATTCAGCGCTCAGCCACTGCACCAACAGTCAAAATTATGGACTCAGAAGACAAGCTGTACCGACCCCAAATAAATTAGAGTAAGGACAGGATCAAGTCTTGTCTAAGAAACACTTGCGAATGGACCCAAATCACGCGTGCTGTTGAGCTGTTTGCTCGCAATGGACAAGGTAGAAGGTATCCGATGTTGATGGCCAACCTAAAGTAATTGGAGAGGCACTAGAAGAATAGACGGGAGAATGGTGGAGATATTTATGGAATAAATAATAATAAATAAATATCCCTGGACATTTTCACACAGCACCATCTAGTCCCAAGCTACAACCTAATGCATGTGTTATGGTAGCTAGATGGCTGATAAACTACATATATACATTTTTTTTTGTAAATACATACATATTATAGATAGAAAAACACCCAGACCCGGAACAACTACTTGTAGGTCATATACAAATATTTGTCCCGTACGGGAATCGAACCCGCGACATGCAGCGCAGCAGTCCATCGCTTGACCACTGCGCCAACCGTGTCAAAAGTGGAACAATCTGAATATACAATCAGTTGAACTAGCAACGCTGCTGACTACAATATTTTCCAGTTTTCCCAGACAAGCGAAACCGCGAAAACCGAACTCAACTAAAAGCAACAACCACGTTTTTGTTTCCCCAACACTTAGCGGATGTTTCGCAACTCGATAGCAACGTTAATGGACGCCGCCCGGTTCGATTACCGCGCGGTACAAATGCGTGAAAATCAATTAAATTGGGTTGCGCAAACAATTATCTATGTATCTATACTAATCAACAGCTTGGATAATACTCGCTACATTGTATAATGTAAGTTAGGAGTGCTACATACATATTCGGCTCGCCTGCATTCGGCATAGCAGGGCGGGAAAATCGAATATTTTTGACAGGGTCCGAAGTGTCGACATTAGTAATTAGCATTGATAATTGTCTAATAATTATTAACCGATAAGTATCATGATAATATATCATTTATTTCAGGTAACAAAGACTATCTAGAAAAACCTGAAAATATAGGCAACTATTGCACACGAAGGGACGGTGTCGTGTTACGCTGCGTGGTGTGATACATGACACCCTTCGGCTAAAACTCTTCCTTGAGGAAGGTCTCAATATGATGAGTCGGAACTCGTACCCCGAACGACTCGAAATTCGTGTTGTCGCGCGACTCCAACTTCTCAACCCTCAAGGTCCAGCTGAGCTTCGCTGGTTTTCGTATTATCTTGATCATTTCGAACCCTGATATTTAAGTAAATATATATTCAGGTGAAAAGCCGCTCGGATTTGCTCGAATTCTGCCGAGCCGCAAGATTATACAGCCATAATGCCGAACGAAGTTTACCGATTCAGAAAAGCCTAATATATGTAGTAATTGCGTCGGGCCGGCTTTCTTGTTGAACTACCTTCTGTCGAATCGAATAGATTACGCGAAGCCGAATGTGTGGGTATGTAGGATTCCTTAGAGAGGAGAAGTGTAATGTTTCCTGTGGTCAGTTAGCTGTCAGTGTCACGACATACCTACCTATTATTCTGTTTGTTTCAGTAGATAATTGTTGGTTGATATTGATCTATAATGAATGCATTGGATACTTAGTAACTACACGACGATCAACTGGGGATCTTCTAGTGTATGCTACGCACTGCTGGGGCGAGGCCATCGAGAAACACGGCGAAGCCCTTGCCGTGTCGCTCGACATCTCGAAGGCTTTCGACAGGGTATGGCACGCAAGCCTGCTGAGCAAACTCCTGCATACGGCATTCCCGTTGACTTTTGCTGCTGGATATCTGACTTCTTGAGTGAACGGTCGATCCGAGTGGTCATTGATGGCTGCTCCTCTGACCTTATCGCTATTGATGCCAGAGTTCCTCAGGGGTCTGTTCTCTCCGCGACACTTTTCCTGCTGCACATCAATGACCTTCTGGTTCCGGGTATTGTTGGGTACGCAGACGACAGCACTGTCATGGAGGGTTATGTATCCAGCGCAAAAGCCAGCGGTGAAGAAGTGCGTTCATTGAGAGAGGCCATGGTAGAGCGAACAAATTCAGCCTTAAGTCTCGTCTCCAAGTGGGGTGACGAAAATCTGGTTGTTTTTAACGCCACCAAAACCCAAGTGTGCCTGTTCACCGCCAAAAGGAGTCCGTTCAATCTGGCTCCGAGTTTCCGGGGTACATCTGTACCAGTTACCGACAGCCTCGAGAATCTCAACTTCGGTGCCTACATTGAGTCGAAAGCTCAAACAGCGGCAAAAAAGCTGGGTATCCTAAATAAGGTTAAGCGGTACTTCAAGCCGGAACAGCTTTTAACCCTATATAAAGCTCAAGTTCGGTCTGGCATGGAGTACTGCTGTCACCTTTGGGATGGCTCAGCCAAATACCAATTAGCCACACTCGACTCTGTTGAGCGCAAAGCCAAGAGGCTCATTGGTGATGATAAGTTGGTGAGTACCAAGCTTCATAGCCTGGCCCACCGGCGCAGAGTTGCATGTCTGTCGGTCTTTTACAGGCTGTACTTCGGTGAGTGTGCCCAAGAGCTCCACGAGATCATTCCACCATCTCCCTTCTTCCATCGGGAGTCCAGACGTACTGCGGGTTATCACCCATTCCTTGTCGATGTTCCACACATTCGCACGAAGCGCTTTGCTACATCGTTTATTATGCGCACAGCCAAGGAGTGGAATTCCCTGCCTTCGTCGGTGTTCCCAAGTTCATATGACCCCAATCTATTTAAGTCGCGAGTTAATAGGCTTCTTTTGGGTTAGCTCGTTCCATCGTCGACCTCATCTCTGTCCTCAGGACTAGTTTGAGGTCAAGAGTAGGCCCATTAAACATAAAAAAAAAAAACACTTTAGGAATAATTTGCTTCATTCAAATCGGTTTCTAAAAGGGGATTACCTATCCTTTAGGGCTTTAATTAACTTATTGGTGTCTGAGGGCCTAGAGAAAGTTACGTTCTATAGCGATAAAGTTAACGAAAAAGTTTATGTCAAAAATGTTGACCCGGGGTATTGACTACCTGTAGCAAGTGTCAAAGGTGTCCATCAAATGACGCTCGGGCCCAACGATTTAACGTGCTTTCCGAGGCACGGAGGAAACTCGGTATGTAATGGGTGGTCACCCATCCACGGACCAACCTAGGCAAGCGCGGCTTAACCTAAAGATTGACCCGAGCGGCT
Organism: Eurois occulta; assembly: GCA_950022335.1. Classification (NCBI taxonomy): domain Eukaryota; kingdom Metazoa; phylum Arthropoda; class Insecta; order Lepidoptera; family Noctuidae; genus Eurois; species Eurois occulta. Next base: position 1,600,199 of record OX465482.1, read on the forward strand.
GTTATTATTTAGCCACGAGCTCCTCTACCAACTCTTTCAGAAAATAAAGGCATGATGTTATGTTTTGTAAGAGTCTCAAGTACGTACAGATTGCTTCATTGTTTCAGTTCCAGTTGTCCTAATTTCAACAGCCTATAAAACTTTAAAACATTTTCCGGATTACGATTTACGATGTTATAAAGTGGGTCACGCACACGGTTCAATTTTAAACTGAACGGACATTCTTTACTGCTTTGATTTGTAATTGACTTCAAACGTCACATTCTTCTTCTTCCGTTAAAATACCTCTAAAAGCTTGTATAGGAACATCTGTCGTAGTTCGAGTTTAGCTTTTGAACGTATTAAACGGTTATTGTGGCCTCATTGTCATCATCATCTACCTAGCCTTTTGGGGTCGACTTCCAGTCTAACCGGATGCAGCTGAATACCAGTATTTTACATGGAGCGACTGCCTATCTGACCTCCACAACCCATTTAGTACTGGGTAATACCACAGTTTTTAGACTGTGGTAATACGATACCCTTTGGTAAGACTGGTTGTCAGACTTTCGAGCCACTGACTACCTTAACGACTGTCAAAGATCTACAAATGACAGCCGAGACCAACGGCTTAACGTGCTTTCCGAGCCACGGAGGAAACTCGGTATGTTATGGGTGGTCACCCATCCACGGACCAACCTAGGCAAGCGCGGCTTAACCTAAAGATTGACCCGAGGGGCTGTTATATTAAGCCACGAGCTCCTCTATTGTAGCCTCATTGTCCGGTGCTGGAAATGAATCTTTGTGTCGCTAAGATTTTTTTTCGATTTTCTTAGATCGTATCTATTCTATAGTCTCAAATCAAATCAAATCAAATCAATCTTTATTTGTGAACACAGGTATTATAATAAAGGTCTTATGTATACATTTTAGTCGAGCTCTGCGTCCTACCAATGTAATTGGTGTACAAATATTAGCTTTTTAGTAAAATGTCTGTATCTGTAACACAAAGTGGAGTTCGAATAAATAATGTGAATTCAGCGTACTATTATTAAATGATTAATCAATTAGAATTTATTTTTACATGTAAGTCAATGGTAAATTATATAAAATGCTCGTAATGTCATATTTTAAAATTTTGTAAATAATGTCAATTAAATGTATTATTAATAATTCATCAATAACAATTTATTTTTACATGTATGTCAATGTTCAAATATAATAAAAGGCTAGCAATGTCATATTTTGTCATTTAAAAATTCCTCGATAGAGTAGTACGTCTTATCAATTAGAAATAAATACAATTTTCTTTTGAATTTGCGGACACTATCTTCAGTCCTTATACATTTTGGTAATTTATTATAGACCTTTGGAGCCATTACAAAAATACTGTTTTTGAATAGTGCAGTACTAGATCCGACTGTTTGTAACAGATCACAACGACGCTGACTAGTTACTCGAGCAAATTTATGTAAATTATTTTTGACGAACATAGACGTTTCATAGATGTACAACGACGGCATCGCTTCTACATACGTATCATAACATCACGGCTGTAATCCCGTTAGTTCCAGTTAGGCAGAGGAGTACCCATTAGTACACCCACATTTCGCCATTTATGTTTAAGTCCCATGTAATAGGAGGTGAGCCTATTGCCATCAACCGGGCACAAATGCACACTCCGTGGCTGCTACTGAGAAACTCCTGATGGAAAAACCCAATAACACTTTGCCCGACCTGGGAATCGAGCTCAAGACCTCATGCTCAGAAGTCGCGCTTGCGACCATTAGTCCAACGAGGCAGTCTCGCTTTCTCGCCCGCTAGTCATTTGATAATAGTTTTGTCCTTGACTTAATCACACCATGTAACTAGATATTCCCCCGCAGAAGTTCGAAAAGGGAAAAATGAGAAAAACACTTTTATTTGTACTAACCGTAACGCATAAAAAACATTAAAAGAAACATTTGGCTCGTTGTCCTCTTCAGTTATAATTGTGGGCACTGTTCTGCTCAATAATCGTATAATACCAACAAGCATGACAAATGATTGTTCAAACACACACATATCACACCCATAAAGGGTAGCAAGTTATTAAAAGTTAGCTCCACAAATCCTAAACCGACATTGTTCGTTGATAGTTCTGTTTGTGTTCGTGCTGATGTGCCGATCAGTCGGATTAAATGGCGGTCAGTCCGACCCGTCGCAGCGGTTTCAGATCTGACTATAATATGTCACTAAGCTTTGTCCGGCCTATGTTTGTTTATGGTAATTTTGGCGGTCGTTTATAGGGTTATAAATAAATATTTGGTTTAGTTGGTACTTAAAATGGCGTCAGCTTTATTGGTGAAATAGAAACTTACGATTGCATGAGTGAGATCTTTCAAGTTCATGTCCAAAATTGTCAATGCATTGAAAAACTCATTAGTTCTTAGGCCATGTTCACAGACAGCGTAGTCATCCACTGACGTGAGCGCGTCAAATTCAAAATGTATGAAAAAACAAAGGGCAGTCTGATTTTTCTTCGTACATTTTTTACTGAGAGCTCTCAGTCGGCGGCCGACTATACGCTGTGTGTGAACGTAGCCTTAAAGTGTTTACTCAAGTCTGAAAAACAATACATCCGATGACTAGTGAGACTACCGGCCTGTTTACCAAAATAAGTGTGATAGAATTCGATTGCTAGAACTATAGCTATAAATATAAACTTCACCGATAAATCAAAACATCTAGAGTAGGTAATACGAGTCAATTTATTACTTCAACAGCATACTAAGTACCGCACTAGAACCGAACTTCCAACTCACAGCCAACCCTTTGAGCCATGAGCCATTACCCAAAATATAAATCACATCAAAAATGTCGTTACATTTAAATTCAATGTGCAACTTCACTAAAGTATATCCCATTCCCATGCAACGTTGGCAAGACTTTCAAACTCGCTCGAGTCGCGCACAATTACGGAGGGAACTCAAAGACGTCCCTCCTTCCCTCACTTTGTTATACCTAGACTTGCTTTTTATTCCATCTCGAGCCTGCAATTATAATTTCAAGGTAATTTCTTAGTAGAGCTGACGTTAAGGGGCCTAGGTTCGTATTTTAAATGTAAATTGTGACTGGTCTTGAGTTCTTTGTGAGGGAAATGGATCTAATTGGGGAGATGGAGCGTTTTGATGTGGATCTGAATGAAAGGGAAATAGATTTGAATGAATGAAGCAATCTCCATTGGCTGTAGAAATTATGTAGGTTACTAAGTATTACCATAATTCGCTGGGGTGAACTATTTGAAGTGGAAACCTTCTCAAATTGAAGTGACATACCTGCAACAAAGAATGTCATAGTAAATAAGAGCTTCAAGCATCAAAAGAATAAAAAATAAACGGATTTAAAACTCAGTACTGAACATATTTTTTAAGACACACACTTGTGTCGCTATCGTTCTATTCTCTGAACCAGAGATAAAGGATTCACACACAAAATATTAAAATCATTTTAAATCAACATTCAAAAGTACATAAGTAAACATAATCTCTTCCGTTTTGCTCAACAATGTGAAACTTTTAATTTAAAAAAGACCACTCGTGCCTGTATCAAAAAGTTTATACGTGCATACCTATGAAGTTTTCCGTGTTGAAACCGAGCGCGTTAAAAATTTAATCTGGCCATCATTCTAGTCTAAAATTAGACCCGACGGCTGCGGACCCCTCTTCTCAACTAGTTAAGCACATCACTATCCCGATTTTCATTAAATCAAATCGACCAATCGGACGCTTCCGTATTGCCTTTACGTAATCTTGTTTTTTTTTTCATAATCTGTGGCGTAATAAGTTTGACAGTTAAGGGTTTTAAGTTATTTGGAAAACATATTAGAGATGCTCTGTGTTGGAAAATCAGGCAAGGGTCTTGAAGCCGTGATCCATACGTATCACTATTTTCACTAATAAGTCAAGGAATTCAAGTTATGGAATGCTGTATTGTTTTGTAAACTTTACAATATTATTGTCGTTTAGTATTGTTGTTATTCAACAGGAGGTTGCGTTCAAATTACTTGTCGTACGGATGCAACTGTATGTCGAAACACAGGAAAGGCATTACGCTTTAATCAATTTATTCACACTCATAAAACTGCAAATTACTTAATAAACATCTACTGAATAAGTCATTCTTGCTTTGAATGTTTTCATTATGTATAATATTCACATTTGTTGCTTATATTTGCTATAAAAGGAAGGCCTGTCTAATTCGGAGATTTTCTTGTCCGAAACAGTCTTAAGCCTCTTTTATATTGTCTTTATAACGACGGGACGGAATTATAGCCCGATGACAGTCTAAACGGATTTAACTAGATAAACATTAATTGAATGGTTATGAATTACAGCTAAGTAGCTCAGGACCAACTTCTAATCCGTTGAGATTCTTATGGAAAAGAAAATTGCTTGTGATCCTGTGAGGCACTCAAAATTCGATCAAAGCCATTGGCTGTACACAAAGCATTGCCCAAATCTTCGAGCGGTTGACAATAGACGCAAGTGTTCTGTCTATTCACAGTTGTTTGACAGTCTGTGTGAATCTTAAATCTTTCTCATCTACAAAATTCTAAATCCCTACATATAACATTCAAAGTCCTGACTGACTGACTGACTGATATATCAACGGACAGCCCAAACCGCTGGTCCCAGAGAAGTGAGATTTGGAGGGTGTATTCTTTGTGAAGAGTAGGTATCCATTGAGAAAGGGTTTTTCGAAATTCAACCCCTATGAGGGTAAAATGGGGTGTTGAATTCTCTGTGATTTTTTTATTCTCGGGGTCGATTGACTTAAAAATTTGTGTACATACTCTATCGTTAAAATGATGAGAAACGTGTAACATCACAGTTTTTCCATATCATCCCCCGATATAAAATTCAAAGTCCTGGGTGACTGATATATCTACCTACGCACAGCCTAAACCGCTCTTTGACATGGTCTTAAAGACATGAAATTTCAAATTTGAAGGGTGAATCCTTTGTGACGAGTAGGTATCCACTAAGAAAAGGTTTTTCGAAAATAAAAACCTAGTCAGTCATATAACATGAAACAACAAACTTTTAAATATATTCATAACTTAACAGGCACATAACATTATCCCTCATTATCTCAGATAAACATCGAAACAACAGACCACAAAAACCCAGTATTACAAGCGCAGAAAAATCGCGCTCTTTTTCTGATGGTTTAATTAAAAAAGTTGCTGGCTCACATAAAATCGCTTCGCTTAGTTATCTCGGCATACTGACAGACGAGACGTAGGTACTTAGCTACTCGTGTTTACATCCCGTGGATCGTTCTGATCTGACCGCTTCGTTGAAAGATTAGCTATCTAACACACTAACACTTAGTTTGATTGCTTTTTCGGCGTGTTTATTTTAACTGGCAACTTTAATCTTATGTTTCTTTCGGATGGAGTGGATTAGTTACTGTTTGTGTTGGTAATTCTTGTACTATTCTCGTGGGTCTATGAAGGGTTTCCGTGTTTGTATGCTCTTTGAATAACAATGATGTATTTAAGTGCGTATTTATATCGCTGCCCACTCATTGGCCTCTGACTAAAGAATTATCTGTGACAACAATATAATAGTATAGTAATAAATCGACTCTTGTCTTTGTTTGCTACGTTTAGACTGACAAATTGTTTGGTTATTGCGCCGTCTGGTGTATGTCTGAGGACATCGATTTTCAGTTCTGCCACTTGTTGTTTAACCTTCTAAACAGCGAAAAAACAAGATATTGTTGTTTATTATTTATTTATGCAATGAAAATAAAGGCAGATGCTCGTCACCTATGCCTTAAAAACAAGCTCTATCAAACCCTTCGGGGTTTACAATCCTGATGTTATGTATTTAAAAATAAAAGAATAAACGTTAAAAATGCAACACATTTTACAATCTGTCTCAACTTTAAATCGAGTAGATATGTTATATTATATTACATTACGCTACACTCATAAAACCCAGTTTCTTTAACTCTTAAAAAGACCCACTAAGACTTTTAACGCAAGACAATTTGCAACAGGCAGCAAAAAGCAAATGGAGCAGGTTGTTTACATAACTTTAATTAATCATTATCATTAACTGTGCTCGTAAGACAGTTACTACACATTTTACACAAACAAACATATTTCAACTCGCTAAAACAATTTCAACGGGACCTTTCACTCAACGGGAAAATAACAAATCGTCGGAATCCCTCAGACGCCATGACAGTTTTTGCCTTTTTTCCCGCCTTTCTTTTTTTCTTTTTCCGTGATGTTCTGATTTATTGCGTCTACAGTCAAAGTATTGGTGCTCGCGACTAATGTCGGGTGAATGTCTGTCAGTGAAATTATAATTCCTTTTTGCCAGGTGTTTCTTTGCTCCATTAGCTTAATTTTACCGACCACAATATGCCTTTTTTGGCTAAGAAAATTTTTCTGGCAGCCTTTTCACAAATCCAAATGCGATTACTGAAAAGGATATTCTCAAGCTTGTTACATAATTCGTATCTTATGCTAATAAATAATTATGTTCGGACTCGTTTGAAACATCTGACAAATCCGTCTTCAGCATCGTAATAGTGAAAGTACTATTAAAATTCGTCGGGTAATTATTACGTGGTGCGCATACTGAACATAATAATATATCTATATGCACATATAAAAATGCAAATCTGAGGAAAACAAGAACATTATTGTGTTAATTCAAATAGAAAGTGAAATCAGTGAAGTTAACAAAGTGCTTTTTTTTTCATTACCTACCACTTTTATGGTAACATTTTGACATAAAAATGCCATTAGTAACTTAACCTTCGGGATAGTTTATATGTGGTTTGATCCTACCTTACCATAATGTCTCGATCCCGTTTTATATCTACAGAACCTATAGAAAGTCTATTACAGAAAATGGCAAACGCATCACCAATATCTCAGAACGACGCGACGCCGCTTATAGTAAGAACGAAGAAAGAAACATAAAAATACAAAGCAGACAGGATTTACTACCCAATTCTAATAAAAACGTATGTAACCGAACATCAATCTTGGAAGACAATCGCAGGCGACGTAACAGCCACTATAAAATTATATTAGCAACATTGTGACTAGACGCGCCCGTAAAATTTTGTGATGGCAACCCCAGAACCAGTGTTGTGAAAAATTGATAGAGCGAGCGCTAGTCGATCGATTGTAATGCTATTTTAGTCGAGCATGGCGCGAACAATCGAGTTATGTTGAAGTTGTGGATATCAAGTGAATGGTGATCACGGGATTATGGATCGCTCCTGTTGAATTTGCTCTTGCTGTCAGCACGAGGGTTCGGTCCATATTTTGCAGGATAGCAGGATGGCCAAGCACATGCGTAAAACAACGTATGTATTAGTTATTCTATTTGGTACAGTTAGACCGTAACAAAAATAAGACTGAGGGAACTTTAGATCAGTTTCAGATAATCACATGTCATGGTGGTGGAAGGAAACCACAAAATGTCTACCACCACCGGAACTCTTCATTGCCAGTCACATCAATTAACGCCTAACTTACTTATTCATATTTAAAATGCCCTCCTCACGCACGTAAATACATGTGCATGCACTACACGTCGTGCTTACCCCGTAACACAAAAAACCCATAAACTCACAGCAATTAAAACCTACGGAAACGCGGGCCGCGACAAAATCTCCGCTTCACACGAACTTAAAAATAAACAGTCCGTATTCAAATAATGAAACATGCATAAAAACTCCTTATTACCGTCGTCACTTCCTGCCTAAGAACCATGGGGTAACCCCTCTATTTCTAACACCACACTTTCTAAAACGAACCATGTTAAAAGGAAGTAAGGTGTAAAGTCGTGTGCAGGTCGTTAATCACGCCTTTTAGTCTCACCGCGTTAGTTGAAGTTCGTTCCCTGAAATACTCGACTAAGAAAAATGTTCAAGATTTTGTAGCTGGCTTAGCGATATCTTATCGTATGTCAATCTTATTTTTCAGTAGATGTTAGCACACCAGCTTTTTCATTCATGATGTGGGGTGCAAAGAGTTTCGAATCAATGAAGAGGTTCTATATCTTTTTTCTTTTTCTAATTCAGACCTAACTCAAAGGTAACCTGTGCTTGACCCAGGTGGCACAGGCTCACTCAAGCATTCCTTTTCAACATTAAATGCTCTTTATTCGAATCGAGAGCACTCATTTACAGCGGGTCTTTGAAGTTTTAAGGCCCAAAGCACGAAAATGTAAAAAGTTTTTATTATTGTTCGTAATTGTATCAATTTCAAGTTGAACAAGCTTTAAGAAGAGTAATTACTTTCTATCTAATTGGTTTTTTGTCGTCTAGACAGGTTTCAAGAAGGCTTTTATGTTGGATTAATATGAGATATGCAAGCACATCGCATTTTTGCCTTAAAACAAAATCTGATTTGCTTCTTGTGTTTAAATATGTTTCTCAAGGCTCACTGATATTTAAAACTCTTTCCACTTCGATTTCTATTTTTCCTGTAATATGTTGACTTTAAAATAAAAATTACTACCTTTACTTCAAAGGTAGTAATTTACATTGTTAAAATATGCTAGGAGTGCATCTGGTCTACTGATCACAAGCGCGACTGCTAACCATGAGGTCCTAGGTTCGATTCCCTAGTTAGGCAAAGTGTTATCGGATTTTTCCATCAGGTGTTTCTCAGGAGCCTGGATTTGTGCCCGGTTGATGACAATAGGCTCGCCCCCTTTTACATGGGACTTAAACAGTTAAATGCCAGTTCGCCAGTTAGGCGAACTGTGAGCGTGATGTTATGGTGATTACATTTGTTCTGCTACACTTGAAGAAGACAGATGTTCCATATTAAGTAAGCAAAAAAAAGCATCGTATTGGACGAGTCTGTAATGATGTTATAATTGGTGGTAAATAAATAAATAAATAATAATAAATAATAAGTAGATCGAAATTTGTTCTAATTCTTATTATAGTGTTCTTACTGATATAAACGCTCTTTCCACGTCGATTTCTGTTTTTCCTTCAATATGTTAACTTAGGTAAAGTAGTAAACGTACCTACAGTGCGAGGAAATCTAATTTACATTGCGAAATGTGGTAGCATATTATGTAGTAATCGGCCGTCTCCGGCAAAGTTCTCGGGCTTCCATTTCCCATTGCTGTCTGAATTCAATCTTTAGCGGAACTACAATAAAAAGTATTACTGTTTATGCTCCATTTTTATAACGTGTGTCTTAACCTGGGTCAAATAAAATAAATCCCTTTCTTTCTTACTCTCATACTTTATTTCATTTTTGTCTTACAACAGCCAATAAATAATAATTTTATGACAAATTACCCACATGGGTACACGATACGAAGAGCCTGTTAATTCCTTATTCATAAAAAATCTGATAGCCTTTATTCTAACAAACAGATAATTAATAATACGAATAAGTTATTCAGCCGTCGCGTCTTAATAAGCATAAATAACAAATAAATCTCCGCAGTAAACTGGGTCACGTCTGCACGCAACCAATATTTTTGTGCGACTGTCGAAAACTGAGGACCGATTGGCCCAAAGAATACAAAATGGACCCTCCGCTTTGAATACCATCCGTATACGGAATATTTATGATAAATGTTATTTGTATGGAGGAAAACATGATCGATAGCTTTTCTATAGTGAGGTTGGGAACTTAGGCTGAAGGAAAAATATGTTATCCATGCAGGAAAAACATTATATTATAAGGTCCTGTTGGAAAAACTTGAATGTCGCTTTATTTATGTGTGTATCAAAATTTGTTTTTTATTCATGATGAAATAATTAAACATTGTTTTGTGTAGGTTGGTACTTGTAACAATAAAAATCAACTCAAAACAAGAAAAACAATTAGCTGAGCTTCCTCCTCCGCATTGAAAGACTTAAGAAAAGGTCATTGCACAAGACGTCAGAAGATAGCTTTAAAATAATGAACTTTATATGTAGAGCGTAGGAGCTGTGAGAGTTGTGAAGACTACACACTTCAATTAATAAAACCCACTCATTTTCACTCAAAAAGTCAACGCCAAAGTGAGTTCAAACGCAACCGCATATTCACTGTTTACCATGCAAAAAAAAAGGATTTATAATTTATTTATAATAATATTATGTATCCTAAAAAAAACAGGGAAGGGATACGAGACAACAACGTGAAAATATTGGTATTCCCGTAGCAAACGAGGCATAAAATTTTAGAATACATCATGATGTTTCCCTCCTGGAAGTACTTACTATGAATAGGCTTATATAATACATATACCTACAGAATTTTTTTCATATTTTTCCTTTGAACCACCTGCATCCTTTCAAACGGCGATAACTAGGTAGATATCTTATTGAAATATTATTGCAGGCGATTAGGAAAAATGTGGTGAGAAATACGTTAGTATTACTGCAATTGAATGGTCCATATAACGTTCAAGAAAGCTTTTGCGTAACAAGTCAAATGGATGCCACGAATTCGAACGACAATTTTGAATTAGGAACTCGAACATTTCTGCGCAAAAATCACACAATTCAGAAACCACAGACAATAAAATTGTAAGATCACACATGTACAAAATTATGCGAAATATACTTAAACAATACATTTATTGCAAAATACTTGTACCATGACAGTTTTTGGGCAAAGAATGGCCCATGCTTTACCATGGTGTAAAAGAATTTATTACAGAGATCGTTCCCACTCAATTTAAGTCGACTGACCCGTGACGGTTACGTTCTATCGTTTTATTTTTTTCCGCCATTGTTTATGTTTCGTAATGACGCCGTAATATTATGCCAACGCAGGCACACTTTCTTTTATGGCCGCAAATATTGCTTTGTACATTCAATGACTTGCTTTCTTTGGTTTTATAAGTGTTAGATAAGAATGACATTCAATTGAGGTTAAAGAAACGAGTCGGTAGGTGGATACAAATTGTGTTGTGAGTGTAAACAAAACAGTAAAAATAATACAACGAATTTTAAAACTAGAGAACAAGAAAAACGTGGCATATTTTATCATCATGATTTCTCAAGTGATCAAAAAAGCAAAAGGTAAGAAAGAAAATTAAAACAACTATTAAAAAGAGCCCCATAATTCTACCAACAAAAGCGCAAGCAACATAAATAATATTTCCACCTAACCTCATTTGACACATTTGGAGGGAAAAACGGACTTTTAATCTGAGCATTTTTTTCCTTTGCCTGCGTTAGTCAAAGGGAAAAGCGGGGGAAATGAAGGCTGGAGTATTGGAGTCGGTCGTGCGTGCCTGTAGCGATGTCGTGTCGGCATCGTGCCGTGTCGTATAGATAGCGACTGATTGATCGACAGTCGGCGCGCTTCGGGTCTGCTCGTGTGAAACGCCCGATTGATTACCGAACTTACAAAAAGTGGCGGATTTTTTTTCTAAATGAGAGGTTAGAAAATATGTCGGAATTTTGTGTTAATGAAAAGTAAAGGGTTGTTTAGGCTTAATTAGTTTTGCAAATTTTCTTGTCCCCGCTAGGTTAATCAAGTAATGCATTTGCCCTTTTGGGACACCAAGTAATTAGGCTGTGAATACAATTAGATTACGAAGGTAAACCAAAACAATATTAATTATTCCCAATTGTAAGAAGGAAGGAAGTAAGAAGGTACCGCAGGCCGCACGTCAGTGACAACAAAGTCTACAAAAGCTGACCTCTCAATGCCGAAATGTTACCACGAACTTGTGCCGTCGACCGTACTCAGTACAAATAAAAAAACTACCGGGTAGAAAATAATGTAAAAGAGATCTAACGATAAAGTAAATAAGTACCTTATTACCTAGATCGAAGAACATCCACCAAGGAAACAAAACTAAGTGTTAAAGGCTGCCATCCACTTACTATCTTTCTAAAGATTCTACTGCTAATCTTTCTTTTATTGGATCCTCGGCACTCGATGCTAAAGCTCTTTATCTTTCTGATAAGTACAACTAGGGTTCCCAGTGGTCATTAGGAACAAGAAACATTTAATAGTGATCCTTGATATTTCTCTGTTTTCCAAAGAAAAGAAAGATTAAAATCCAAATTATTATCAATTATTCGATTGGGGCGGCTGCTGCAGGCCTGTGCTAAAAACCTCAAACGGCGCAAATACAATAATTTAATTGGTAGTTATGTGTTTGAGCCGGTTGAAACACTAGGGCCATGGGATCCGAGTGCCCACCTAGTATTTCGGGAAATCGCCAAGCGTTTGGTCGACTCTTCACGTGACCAGAGGGCGGGCCTATTTTAGAAAGAATCAGCATTGCCGTCCAACGTGACAATGCTGATTGCTGGCGATGCCAGGCTTCTGGGCACTTTTCCTGTTGATAGCGATGTGGACGAATTTTTGGACGTCCTGTAACCCTTTTGATACTTGTAGGTACATATTGTTAAGGAAGGAAGGAACAAAATTACAAAAACTATTAACATAGGTTTGTAATTTGTAAATAATGTAATTATCATGAAAATAAATACTTAATATAAAAATTTAAAAAAATATTCGATCCAGATCATGACCTGCCTGCAATAAAATAACACAAAAATTAAAGATAGGAACAGTTTTAAAAAGGTTGCAAATGTCTTCTTCGTCTTCTACATGTGTGTTCCTGAGATAGATAATACAATAAAACCTTCTGAACTTAAACGCCTACTTTAAAAGTGGTGCCTTGGTGTTAATTTAAAAAGAGCAACTTTTTGAAACCGTGCTACTAAATTATTGATCATTCATTAGAGCACAGCTGCACGATAAAAAAAAAACAAATAAAATGAAGGAATAATTTATAAACTCGAGTATAAACTAAACTACTGCTTCCTAACTTTTTGAACTTATAGGTAGGTAAGCACAGTACATATAGTTCACGAAATAACCTCCACGTCGACCATTTTGAAAACAAATGGTTCCTCCATTAAATTACAACCTTTTACATCCCAAGTAAATATTGACGGTAACTTTGTTTAATTGTTTTTATTGCCATAATTACGCCGCCATCTTTTTTTATCTTCGAAACACTTTTACTTACAGCAGTTTACAAAAGTAAAATAATTACTTTTTATTCTTTTGTTCTCGAAAACTTTTGCTAACTAAATTATTGAGTTCATTTCGCTTAAAAATACAAAGAAGGTTCAATTACTTAAATACTTAAGCGCCCAGAGTTTAGTTTGGCTAATTATGAACCAAAATATAAGCTTGGGCGCTTAGCAAAGAGTTTTAATAACTTCGGTGTGGCTGGGTAAATAACTATATAACTTAAACGAAAGTAGGTAAAGCTCTGCAGAATAACGAGCTTATTAAATAAATTGCTCTTGAATAAGCTGTGGTTCAACCCCAGCAGAAAAATAAGATTTGTGGCGCGACCTTAGTTAAGAAAAATATACAACATGCAAGGCGCGAGTTGTATATTTTTCTGTCAGCTATCTTTAGGCAACCAAATGTCGGATGCTTCAAAGGTCGACTTGTTGGTTCTAGGTGCGTTATCTTGTAATAATCTTATACAAACATTATTAGTTTATCGGATAACGTTAAAGCATTGATCAATGAAAAACTGCAAAGTGCGATTAATATAAGCCAGCTAGTCTCCTGTCCTTATCTAAATTTATTTGGGGTCAGCGTGTTCCTTCTTTGTAGTCACCCCTTTGTAGCCATATCACCTTCCACGCTGTCCATCCAACTTTTTCTTTAGACTGCCGTTGTTCTTATAGTACTACTTCCGTACTCAAAATAACATTTTTAATCTGCCTCCAAACTTTAGCTACAATACAAAACATTATCCCCTCCTTTTTTTGAACATTAAGACTTTTTATTTAGATCAGAGCAATGCACAATGTTAATATATGACACAGGTTGGTCGACAATAACCGACTGTGGCTTAAACAAGCCACCTGCCTCCACGCATACATTTCTGCGGTTACAAATCCACTGCAGTACAGTATGCTTAGTCAATCAGTTGAGTCACCCCTCTCGCGTGGAATACTAAGCAGCTGATATACTCCACATTTTATGTCGCTCACCGTCAACGGGACTATGTTTTTGTCATAAATATTTACTGTTCGTATATGTCACTTGCAAACACAGCTGTTTACTATTCACAGCGCCGTGACATCGGTATGATCCATTGGAGATCCCGAAGGCTTCCCATATTTGTTTTGAACACTCTTTGTTCTTTTGGACTCTTAAATATACGTCTGAACCTTAGGGACCTAGTCATAAATCCTATAGGAGGCAGTCCACGCGAAATCACTGAGCTGATACATTTTCAATTCTTCCCACACGAACGTCCTACCAAGAAAAAGTATTCTATGTCCAAACCCACGCTATGTTCTGTGTGAGCATTTCATCGGTTCAGTACCTTTCAGGGAGTCCATTATATCCACGTCCTATATCCAGTAATAACTGATTACGTCTTGATCGCCCACCACGACTCCTACGCAGAGTTTTAGGTAAACAGAGCGTGACGTAGGCAGCTTACACTTGCCCATTGTGTCACCCACGGAAAGGGATAGGAGGGTGGGATAGGGCCGCAATCTCGTTATCAACTTTAATAACGGCTATGGGATAAAGATAGCATACTACGTCACCATGTGTGATCTAAATTCGGCATAAAAGTACCTTTGCGTTGCGAGTTGCGGCTAAACGCAAGCCTATTTCGTGTAAAATAAGTTTTTGTCCGAGGTGTACCTTAGTTTAAGTTACATGTGATGTGATTTGATCCAAGGTCCTTTGACATTTTTGTTGCTGCATCCTTATTTTAAATCAAGCAGAAAGATCTTGTTTAATTTACCATACCAGCTGTGGCCTGTGTGCCCGATGGCAATTTGAGCAATTTCCATCGGCAAAAACTTTACGAACTGCCACATAACTTTAATCCTCTATTTAACCCCTTTAGGGGGTGAATTTTCAAAAGTCCTTCCTTCAAAAGAACTCTGGTGCCAAATTTCAAGCTTCTTGACCCAACGGTTGAGGCTGTGCGTTGCCTGACAGAGAAATTAATATTTTTTTACTTTGTAAATCACGCTTTGCAACAAAAAGGCTTGGTTGATACTCCATCCGTGATTTGTTGAAACTGTCCGCAGTTTTGTATCAGCCAAGTTTGGCGTATACTTTAATTTTTTTTGCTTAAACTTGGACCTGATGACGCAGCGGTTTTGGAGTAAGGCTCTTTTAGGAAGATTAACTTTATTTCCTGTCGAGAACTTATAAAGAGAATATGTTGAATCGGAAAAAAGAGGAGCTGAAGAGTCTGAGCTCAGCTTTATATGGACAGGAATACAATTGTTTGTACTTAGAAGATCAACAAACTAAGAATTTAATATCTAAGTCCCGAGCTGACCTTGTCACAGAACCTTTTCGCGTTATCGAAGTACCTACTGACGCATCAGCATCAGCAGCTCATTTATTTATAGCACCTGCACTCTCAGACCTTGATTAGGTAGGCTAATCAAGCACTGAGAGTGCAGGTTATGGTAAAACAGACACGTAAGACCAAAACCAACATTTATTCCAACATCACATCAAATAGACTCGTCACAAGAAAGAACTTGACAAAATGTAAATCAGATACCACCGCTGGCAACTAAGCTTTGCGCAAAAAAAACATGCAATAACACTCCCGGTACACCCACACATGTGTCGACCACAAGTCCCTTTGAAGAAATATCAGAAAATATTCCCCTTTTTCAATCTGGCAAGGGAATAAAATCGATATTGGCAGCTGGTATCATTCAATGTGAGTGGAAAGCCGAGGGATCCCGTTACTATGATTTTGTAGTTGAGTTGCTTTACGACTTGTTACCTACTTATGGTATCTCTTGCCTTGACGAGATCTGTTCTGAAAAGAAAGAAATGCCTGGTATCTTCACGTTAGCTATCTAGGATTGGTGATTGAAGAGACAGTCGTTTGGACAATGAACTTGATTCAAAAAGTCAAAGAACACCTTAACGATTCACTATGTGGTTGTGGACAGACAAAAACTGCCTTGTTTTGTTTCATAATATTTTAATATGTAACACACAACGATAAATAAATATCCCTAAATAAATATCCCTGGACATTTTCACACAGCACCATCTAGTCCCAAGCTAAGCAATGTGTGCTTGTGTTATGGTAGCTAGATGGCTGATAAACTACATATATACATTTTTGAAGTGAAAACTTCTTTAGCGGCGTTGAGCACTTTAAAAAAATTGTTCTGTAATGGGTATAAAATCTTAAACTCGCGTCAGGACACTCGCGTCAGGACACGTGACAAAGCGTAAGACGGATGGAGAGTAGACGATTTTGAACTTAACCTTCAACATTTTATGGTTTAAAATTATTTAAAGAAATTTGGAAAAAGCGTAAGACGGATGGAGAGTAGACGATTTTGAACTTAACCTTCAACATTTTATGGTTTAAAATCATTTAAAGAAATTTGGAAAAAGCGTAAGACGGATGGAGAGTAGACGATTTTGAACTTAACCTTCAACATTTTATGGTTTAAAATCATTTAAAGAAATTTGGAAAAAGCGTAAGACGGATGGAGTGTAGACGATTTTGAACTTAACCTTCAACATTTTATGGTTTAAAATCATTTAAAGAAATTTTTAAATGTTTCCAATCAACTTTGAACCTAATGCTTTAGGGATAAACACGGAATAGAAAAAACCGTAGACAGAGTATTCTATAGACTGCTGGAACATATAAACGTCACTAGCAAAGAAAAGAGACAGAGTATAAATATTTCTGTCCCTTATCGCGTGTCGGCTGAGCACATCATTGTCAGTGCACAACAAGTTTGACGTTTGTGGCGGTGCCAGATTGACATCCAATTTGTTTATTAACAATTGCATCGAAATTATACACATTATATGATCTTTTCGAGCTTAATTCGACAACAGTACATTTGTGCAACTGTGCAAAATGGTAAGGTGCAGTGTAATAAACTGTAAAAGTGATAGTTTGATGAAGATTGCTGGACTGTCCTTTCACTCGTAAGTATTAGATCTTTTTAAGTATTCGCTTTGTGTCCTATTATTTCTCATAAAATAGTCGCAGTAATGTACCAACTAATTCGTTTAATGGATAAATCTCGTATAATCGTGATTTTTGCAATAATTTTATTATCTTACCTCAAAATTCAGTGTTGCCACTTTTTGACGGGGAATTTACCCTTTAATATGGGTAATACCGAATAATGCAATGTCTATAAAAAAATACTCTTCCGACCTTGATTCATATGATATTAGTAATACGCACTACTTAAAATCTATGTTAGTAACACACGTATTATACGATTTTAATTCGTATAACTGCACTCACCTGACGCAAAAAATGAAAGATAATAAAAAATCTTATTAAATTTTCAGATTTCCGAATAAACCCGAAATAAGAAACTTGTGGATTGCTGCTACCGCATGAATCTTTAGGATGTGATCCTATGATCAACATAGATCATGATTATTTAACAGATCCTTCTAGGCTTACTCTTTATTCTAAAGAAATAATAACCTATATTGCTGGTTTTATTGCAAGAAAGTTGAGGAAAGTTATTAAATGTGAGGATTGTCTTTTGGCTTTGATCACAGATAAGTATCACGGAATCATTACGACTGAAGGACATGTATCCATGGTCATGAA
Source organism: Eurois occulta (assembly GCA_950022335.1). Lineage (NCBI taxonomy): Eukaryota > Metazoa > Arthropoda > Insecta > Lepidoptera > Noctuidae > Eurois > Eurois occulta. The sequence goes on from OX465482.1 coordinate 1,617,802, forward strand.
TAAATTAAAAAAAAAAATCACGGAATCATTGCTAGAAGAGACAAAGGAGGCCTTATTTATCCTTCTACTGACTTAAATAAAGTCTGTGAATTGGCAGAAAAGATATTTCGAGCGCGTTCACATAAAGGAAATTCATTTTTTAATGAGAAAAATGTGATGTCAACACTTATATTATCGTGTTACAAGGAATGCACACGTACCAATATTAATATATTTATTAATGACCATTTCGACAGTCAGCCTTTTATAGGGAATCACAGAACTCTCCTCATTAAATCAATCGCAATGCATTACTTCGAAACCCGTATTCACCATAGTACCAAACAATGTTTTGAACCACAATCGAAAATAAGAATTATACATAATAAGTTAGTGCTTTTTCAAGGACAGTAATTTGTTTATAAATAAAATATTACAGTTGCATCATTGCTATGTTTTATCGTTTTCTGTGTATTGGAATGTTCATTTTAATTTGCAAGTGTATGAGTTTGGCGACACTGGTTCCCGTACTAAGGCAGTCTAAGGGCACTTCCATAAATGATAGTACTTTTATACTGATAAAGCAATTGGTGCAAAATTATTCCCTAACCATTCCAAAATATCAAACATGCTCAACGTTAATAATCAAGTTTTCACTTCTGCCGGCACTCCCGGAGTGCTAGTTTTTTTTTTTTTTTGTAAATACATACATATTATAGATAGAAAAACACCCAGACCCGGAACAACTACTTGTAGGTCATATACAAATATTTGTCCCGTACGGGAATCGAACCCGCGACATGCAGCGCAGCAGTCAATCGCTTGACCACTGCGCCAACCGTGTCGTCTGAACGATGAATGGACTTCATGAAAAATTACATAAGTATATGGCTAGGCTAGAAAAGGACGTGATGTTAAATGCTGCACCGACCGAAAATAAATTGGGATAAGGGCAGAATAATGTTAACAACTACGTTACAAAGTGGCCTACCTGTATCGAGCCTTGGCCCTGCATAATTTACACAGCTCCATAATAATACGGTTTCATTTCGTAAATAAATTATTTATCACAAAATTGAAAGCACAGTTACAAAATAAGCGCCGATACGTGGTCGGGTCATACGGCCCTAGCGATAGCGTGTCGGAGCGTCAGCGTACGTCAGGACATCAATCAGGCCATCGAATGATTGATGTACTCGACGGTACACCCGCACGCAAGTACATGAGCCCGGACTGTACGTTTAGGGTTACCATTTCGAAATTTGAAAAGTCCACAAGAAGTGACAAGAAGCGAGACATTGGCGGAATTTCTTTTAATCTTTCTTTTTATCGACAGTCATTTGGACTGCCTCGCTGGTCGAGGGGTCGCAAGCGGGACTACTAAGCTCATCCTGGGTTCGATTTCCGGGTCGGGCAAAGTGTTATTGGGTCATCAGGAATTTCTCAGTAGCAGCCGGAGCACGGAGTCTGGATTCGTGCACAGTTGATGGCAATAGGCTCGCCCCCTATTACATGGGTGGGACTTAAAACAAAACTGGTGAAATGTGGATGTAATGTGTGTGTAATCTATGTCAATAGATTTTTTCCGAAAAAGCCCCGAGGGTTTTTTTAGTCCGGATAAATGACACAGCTGGAAGAATCCGGACTGCTAGCAACCCTATGCGTATGTGTACGTGTCGAATTGATTAATGAAATTAATGAAGCGCCGTGTAGTAACAGTTGATTGTATAAGCCTAATGTGTCGTTAGTTTGGCCTCGGGTGAGGTTAACGCACTGGGCTTGTAAATATTGGAGGTAGGTTGAAGGTGAAATGGTGTGTTATTATTATCGCGTAGTTTTGTATTTTTAGCCTTTTTTCACAGGCAATTTAGTGCCAGGAAATTAGCAAAGATGTCTTGTGCACTGACAGGAAGAAACGACATCGTCATCTGCCTAGCCTTTTCCCAACTATGTTGGGGTCGCCCTCCAGTCTAATCGGATGCAGCTGAATACCAGTATTTTACACGGAGTGACTGCCTATCTGACCTTCACAACTCAATTAGTACCTACTGGATAATACCATATCCTGTGGTAAGACTGGTTGTCAGACTTTCGGGCCACTGACTAGCTGTAACAACTGTCAAAGATCTACAAATGACAGCCGGGACCAATGGCTTAACGTGCTTTCCGAGACACGGAGGTTTCTTATTAAAATATGTCGCTTCATTTGTGATAGTCATAACACTCCATTTAAACACAAAAAGCCGTTAAAAGCTTCCCTAAACGCTTAGATCAGACCGGCTAACTCACGTATCGAAGGCTGCATACTAAAACAGTGCCAAAGTAATCCTCCCAAGAAAAACGCTCTCTATTTCTCTATGTCACATTTTCCCTTCTGACCGGCATTATCTTCAATCTCTGATTACACACGTGATCGTCATAAGCCAAGCCGACTGGCGCACGGCGGACTGGCACATTACCCCGAATACTAAAACATGTTACCTTTATGATTATGAATGCGCCGTTCATTCAAATTCACGTCACATTTAGTCACAATTGTTCTTCCCCTCGCCCCTCCCCCTCTTCCCTCTGGTCGTGCACGTGACATAATATATGGATGACCCTTCATTACGTGTAGAACAATGTTGTTAGCACCTCATATTTTTCTTAAACGTGCAGATTTGCGTTTAGTGTTTTATTTAATAAGACATGGTTTGTTTTCGCAAGTACGTGCTGGGTGAGCTTTATGGCTTGACCACGAGCTACCTATATTCCCGCAGAACAAATACGTAGAAAAGAAACGAAAGAAGTTGCATAAAGAGGGAGATCCCGTGACCGACAGACGTTCAATTGTTCTTACCCACAGTAAGGTACCTACTTCCAAGCAAAAAGATTTAGCTTTTATAAAATGACGTAGATCTGGCGATCACGGGATATCCCTCTAAAATGAAAGAGTGGCTTCGAGCATGCTACGAGTCACCGTGGTTTTGTTGATCGAATGTGTTCACATGAAGGAAACAAGCTCGTGCGTGAGTGCTTGGCACAAGTTGTGTAGCAATTCACATCGCTTGAGGAGGTGAACGGGGTAATAATGTTAACCATTATTATAGAGCAGCTATTTATCACTTAGTTTATCATCATGCAGAAGATGAGAGGATATGTTAATGCAATCCAACCACGATTAGTGAGCAAGCGACTTGCACTAGTCAACACTGTTATATCGAAGATGTTCAACTGCAGTTTTAGTTCGATGTCAAAGTTAAACCTTTTTTTTTCAATTAGCCCATTAAAGGGCACTTTTGAATTTCAACCATTACAAGGATTCTAGTAATGCCCATTCTCAAAGGTTTCGTATGAAAAAGAAACTCCATCATCTCCTCTATACTATGTATTTTGATTTTATCTTCTCGATTTTCGTAACCTCGCAATTGCACCGTACCTATTGTTAAAACCATTTTTATCGGACCCTAATCTTTTAAACCGTGGAAATCCGGCTAAATCCGATTAAAACTTTAGCCGGTTTAACTAAAATTGTACCTACTTGGGAAAGCATTTTTAAATTGTGAGGATATCGTGTTGTGAGCTACCTACTTGTGTGTCTTGTGTTCTTATCTACAAGTTGAATGAATCCACCATCAACATACTTAGGCAAGTTGACACAATTTGTTCAGAGGGTAAACGTGACATAAGTTCACATAACGTACACCTCACGGAGGGTAGGTTGACACATATCGATCACAATCTCCCCTCAGCATTTAGTTTACGAGCCATCAAAATCAGAGCGTTGATATAGCAAGAATTATAGCCCATAACAGTTGTAGAAATTGATCGGGGGAGTTAGTTACACATAACATAACCATTACATAATATTTCGTATGTAATTCCCGATGGGTTAAGCAGAAATGGAACAGTAGGTAGTTAGCAGATACATCATACATTGTATACAGCAGCAGTTGGTAATCTTAATTAATAGCCCATAAAAGTTGTTGAGATTGATACGGGGAGGAACTTGCTTACCAATAACAATCATCAACATCATCATCATCATCATTCTACGTCATCCCCTCCATCATTCCCTTATCCGAATTTATTTCTAGTCATCGCAGCATGTCTTCTTCTTCCATACATCTCTAGTACTCGTCATATCAGCAATCACCACGTTTTTAGCCATTAGCCTTATAGCTTATAGCAATCCACATTGAAACACAGTATTTAGCAGTAACAATATGAGCAATATAAATCATGTTGTTCATGCACTAGTTAACGCGCAGTGATCAGAGCACTACTCGCGAGGCGATAAGTGGCGGCTCCGTGCGCGCCCATCGGAAAACAGCAGCGGATTTAAAGATTAAAGCAATTAAAATTACTGTTTTGTTAAGTGTTTTACTGATGGCGCAACTAAGTCGAATTCCTACTTCCTTCCTTTCGTTCTTCTTTGTGGACTAAGACACAGTACAGCATGGTTCTTGTGGCCGTTGAATGATACCTATTGACAGAAGAGCGTTGTTTGTAAACATTTTGTGAAATTCTCCTTGGAAATTATTGTATGGTAAACAAGATAACCATGCGCCAACAGATCCTTGTACAAGCATAACCAGATGTACACTTACATATTATATCTGCCACCAGAGGGCCGGAATCGCTTTCAATGGGTTTAGTAATTCTAAAAGGACTTTTCGGTAGCTTGTGTCAATTCTGTATATTTTTGAATCTTCCGTCATCGCTAAACACGTTTTTGTCTATGGAATTGATGTGGCGCAAATGTGGCGTCATTCTTTAGTATGCATAGGTAGGTACTGGGTACTCTCCGGTACCAAACTGTTCATAACTCCATACTTGGTGTAAGTCACAACCTTGACAGATAAACGAGAACACAGGAAGTAGATATCCGTTGTTTATATCCCGACTGAGTTTTAAAATCAACTGATGATCTGGCAACACTATTTATTGTCTCTGATGTACCTGGATATGTACTAATATTCATACTTAATATTATAAATGCGAAAGTGCCTATTATTTTTCACACCTTAACGGATTTGGAAGATATGGAAGATAGAGTGAGTTGAGACAAAAGATACTTTTTACCCCAGCAATGGGCAATCGGCAAATTAAAATCCCGTAAAAAAAAAACCAACATCTACACGCGCGAAGCCAAAAAAAGCTAGTTTTGTCATATACCTGTATTAATGAGAAAGATACATTTCTACTTAGATTGCTTTCTTTGTTCTAACAATTCGCCGCTATTTTCATTTTATTTCCGTTTATCTAAATTACGGGCCGTTTGTCCCGGAAATTAAACATTATTTTCGTTAGTTGTTAAATCTACTGTGCAAATAAAAATGGTTGTAATAGAAATCAGTATACCCGTCAGCACGTCGGTTGGCCAAGCGATGTGTCATTTAGTCCCATCAATCACTTTGAGCGACCACGTTTGCTCGCGGTCATTTCGAACGATCCTCTGATAATAATGATTTAGCTCTACAGTTTTTTCACAGTTATTTTGACTCTGGCAGCAGTAATACAACAGCAACCATATTGTAACCAGAATAAAGATCATTGTGATTTTTGACAGACATTGAATGTAATGTCAGCGGCAGCGAAACTGCAGCAACCACATTTTTACGTGATTAAGGCTGCGTTTCCACCAGTGATGAGCGAGGAGTCGTAGCCAGGGATATGTGTGAAACTTACCAATAGTAAAGCTTCTTTTTTACATTTAGAGCTAAGCTAGCTATGTGATTGGTTACTTTTATACACATCTCTCGCTGCACATCCTCGCACATCTCTGGTGAAAACGCAGCCTAAAGATCGCTATGACTTTGACAGTGACGTAACGAAATAATTGAAAGGACTATACCTAAGTATAGCTGCACCAGTAAAATAAAAAGTAAATGCGATTTGAAATGAAATACCAAAGCCAATATTTAACCAGGTACTGGCTGGATTTTTAAACATCAAAAATTTAGGTTTTAAAATTAAATTTTAATCGGCTAGCGACTTCAAAAAAATGCAGTAATCGTAACAGTGAAGAGGAAGTCGGAAAACTGACTATTACAGATCAATTGAAGGAGTCAACTGTTACGGGGTAAAGGATAACTGAAAGGTTCTCTCGAAAACTGAATCCGACTGCGGTAAAATATAAGCTATCATTTATTATATCGCCCAATAGTTAATTTACAGATGCAGAAATTGGGATTTGAAAGTACACCTCAAACACAAAACCTCAGACATAAAATGACGTCATTGAACCATAATACTTCTTACATAAGCTAAAAGGGATTTATTTTACTCCTGTCTCCCTCGCGTCTCCGATCCGGCCTAATTATAGTGATCTAAGAACACAGGTGGCTGATCCCTGTCTATATTCAGCATTGGAGATCTTAAAATAACTAGCTTACTTAGGAGAAGCTTAAAATAATAATTAATTGGGAACAACATAGATAGGAAGTGGATGGTACGAGAGAGGCTTGAATATTATTATCAGATATTGTTTTGTAGCAGGTTTAAAACATAGATTCATCTATTTGTGACCAAAGATTATGGGACATATTATTATCAAAGAACGAATGTCTAACGACTTTGATCAGACTATGGAAAGCTTGGATAGACGTTCAGAAGTGAACGGAGGTCTGCGAAGTCTAGGTTTATTAATTGAAAACAAGCAAAGAAAGCCAAAGCATACAGAGTTGCCCTTGGTGTTTGCTGGACAAAACCGGCTAGTTAGAGAGCATTGGCTGAAAAAAGAAATAAAATAGTAGATACATTTTGATATAAGTGGGGAAACTTTGTTATTGCATTCGAGGCGGAATTAACACCCGAGCTGCAGGCGAGGGTGTTATGGAGCCGAGAACCGCAGTAACAAAATCCCCACGCGTATCAAACGACGTTTTTCAATACACTTTCGACGAAATAAAATATTAGAACAGAAAGTACTTATACGAGTATTTGCCAGGAATTATTAGAAAACTATGATTTAATTTGCTTTTTTTCCGCGCTTTGCTTTCGCCAGTTTGAATAAGAAGTAAAGGTATGATGCTGCTAAATAGCCTAATATGAAAAATAGAAAATTCAAATATTCTTAAATTTAGAGCACAAATAATACCCCACCCTCACAGCACAGTGCTGATGCTTTCGTCCGTGCACCGACCCTAATTTAAAGAGAGACACGGACAGGAAGATGATGATGAATTGTGTAACGGGCTGGTGTCTGCAACTCCACATCCAAGCGCGTATTTTGCGTGCGCAGAGAGATGATGATGAAACAACCAGTAACCAGCCAGTTTACCATTAGCTAACATTATTGTCAAAAAATTAGAGGAATCGCTATCCATTCAATGTAGACCACAACTCTCTCTTTTAGACCAGACTTTGCAGGAAAGATATTAAGTCGATCATTGCAGCAGACACTCAGTTCCTCTCGCTCGTAACGAGCAAGATATTAAAGTCTCCAGAACAAAATTACGCACTTGGATGGCTCTGGACTTCCATTTTTCAATTCCGCGCACAGATTATGAGAGCACCGTTCTATTTAGGGATGGCTAACGAATGAAAGATGTACAGACGCCAGTACTTACATCAATCTACTACAATCAGTCTTTAATAGATTTTCAATTTTATCTCTAAAGCATTAGGTTCAAGGTTGGTTGGAAAAATCTGTCAGTTTCGAGTAGGCTGACCTGCTGGCGTCTGTACCTATAAAAATAATATTATCAAAAAATCCTGAAAACATCTTTATGGGAAAAATCTAAAAGCCGACATTGAAATACCGACTGGGTATTTTAGTTTTTCAGGAAATAATTCGCTTGAATCGTCTGTTTTTTTACCTACATTAGGTATGGCAGATCAGAGTAAAACCATTTATTTCAATTATGCCGCTATACGGCATTTTTTTATGTGAAGCCTGACAAGAAAATCTTTTTTTAAGTTTGAACCTTATTTTCGCGAATGCATTAGGTACTAAATGGATCCACCACTTAGTAACCCATTCGCACATACTTGTACAAAGATAGACCACAACATTGTTCATTTCATATTATAAATTGTTTCTTTTTACTCGTGCACTATCATTTCACAAAGTCGGTCAACCCTGAACTAAATGTTGGATGGTTGTAACGGTAGCCGCAGAACCAATTACTGAAGTTGGACAAGTCTCAACTGTTTCAGACATTTAACTGTGAAATAAACGATGGAAAGGAAAAGTTTCCAGCGTAATATTATTAATTCCTTGTTTTCATTATTTTATTTGTAGGTAGGTATTTGCATGGTCAAGTGTTCACTTTCAACTTTCTAACCGCTTCAGTTTTGCAAATTAGGAATTTATTTGACCACGAACCATATTGTGACATTGACAGCTGTCAAAGTAATGTCAGTTGAGTTAATTTAACATATAACCGTTTTCATTGAAATCCACAATTTGACACTCTCTGAAATGGTAGGACTTTCTAGTGAATCCATGTTTAAAATGAAGCCGTAAAAGACAAAAGCTTTATTCTGCGTAAATATAAATTTTGTCCAGTTGCTGGAGAAGACGGGTTTTTTTTAATGTTTTCAACTTACTTTCTCTTTAATTCTGTGAATGTTATCTCAGGAAACCGCACATTTAACTGTAATAGGTATCAGTTTGGTAATTTTAAACCAATAATGGACTGTATTTATGCAAGCAGTGTTAGGCCCGTACACGAACGTTAATGTTTCGTGTTGTTTGCGCAGCGGTATTTCCACGTAGGAACTCATATTCGAAAATTGTACGAATTTTCAGTTTATCCATGGCGCCAAAAACTATCACAATTTCACAAAAACAAAACACAATCTCAAAACAAATGACTGAATTTGAAATTATAAGAACACGGCTTTCGAATAAAATTTATTTGAATTTCGAATTGCGCGCTGAAAATGCTGGTTATAAAATCTCCAATTTCATAGGTAAAGACTTATTATTACCTAGATAGGGAGTATACCATCTAACGCATATGTATGTCAAAATACTTATAAATATAAAAACTAAATATCTGCTCTTTAAATTACATGAAGGTTTCGTAGAAGCCAGACAAAGTAACGACATAATAACGAAAAAAAACTCTCGAAAACCACACTGTTCACGAAAATAGGCCCACTTCAAAATTAAAACAAGAACACAGAACTTCATAAAGTAACAAGATCATGTCTACACGTTTAATATTTATAACAGAAAAGACAGGCGCCGCGTAACTGCGTTAACCTTTTATTGCCCTCAAGTGTAAGTAAGTCAGCCATTAATTCAATGCGCTGGGGTGGGTTGATTTATTGGCGGAGAAGTGTACCGTCTTGCGAGATGTACCTACGTACGAGTAATTTGCGAGAAAACTAGTCACAAGTTGACTCTGTTGCCTGCGGTTAGGGATGCACGATACTTGCATTTGTATCGATAATTTAGATCGATCCCCATCGCAAGAATTATATACGATTCTGATTCCATGAATGGCTTCGATCCTATTTTTTGACAGAAAGTCTTATGTCCCCCAGATGTGGCAGAGGGCGTCCTCAGTAGTCCTCCATCGCGAACGGTCTTGATCTTCTTCAAGCTTCATTCAGCTCCACGTCATCCTGGTGCTCTTCGCTTCTGCCTACACGGGTACGACGCGAGGTTTGTCGGGGACGGCCACGCTTTTTTTTCCTTGAGGATTCTAATCAATCGCTTGTTTGGGTACTTATATGATCGGATTCCCTCCGGAGCATGTGATCGGGTCCAACGTCAAATCCGCACCTATTGCTCTATGGATGCGAAACGTGGACGGGAACAAAGGACATCGCACGCCAAATCCAAGTCTTTGTCAACCACTGTCTCCATCGCAGCCTCGGGCATTACTGGCCCGAGACAATCTCTGACGAAGAGCTGATAGAGAAAATAGCCCGATCGATCACCAGATCAAGCGGCGTAAAAATGGCTTCGATAAGTTTCTACAACGATCTTATCACTTTGATGTACGATACTTGAATATGTATCGATACAAATGCAAGTATCTTATCGAACTTTATATCAGACAAAATTTCAGGTTTTTTGTAATCCATATTTTGCTATGTATTTAAAACAATGCAACACGAATACACGATACGTTCCATTCATTCCGATTACTTTATATTACTTTATTGTCTATCTAAGCATTTATTCGTTTCAAGTATCGATCCAAAACATCGAAGTATTGGATCGGATCGCGCATCACTAGTTGCGGTTGACAATCGACAGCAGTCGGAGATTGGATCGCTTTGTGATGGGAGCCGCTGGTTGATTGCTGCACTTATGTAATAAAATCGAGAGATTGTGTATATCCTGAGTTCTTTATTTAATACCAATGTTTTAGGTAAGTACCTATATTTTGATTGGCCTGTTGGTCTAGTGGTTAGTGACCCTGACTGCTAGGACGGAGGTCGTGGGTTCGATTCCCACACAGGACAAATCTTTGTGCGATGAGTACGATTATTTGTTCTGTATCTGGGTGTGTAATTTATCTATAATATGTATGTATTTAGAAATATATATGTATGTTTATCAGTTGTCTGGTTGCCATAGTACAGGCTCTGCCTAGTTTGGGATCAGATGGCGGTGTGTTGGTTGTCCCAAGATATTTATTATTATTATTATTATTATTCAAATTACATAAACTAAAAATGTAAGTAAGTACCTACTATAAATAACAGTGTAAAACTAAATATTTTTTAAAAAGGAACCATGGAGTTTCCTGAGGGTTCTTCTCAATAGGAAACGATCAACCTGAACCGTGCACCATTTTTTTTAATTCAACTGCTATTCTCACCTTTTAGCTAGATACTTAACGCCTGAGAGTATTTGTACGAGTAAATCGTAAGTAAGTATTGCAAATCATCAAGGCAAGATAAGAAAGTGATTATATTTACATCTTGCTTGCTTGCGGTTGCTTTTGACTCATCTGCAATACTTTATCCTAGTTACAGTCCTAGTAAACGAAGTGGGCACCTATGAAGACTTCCACAGAATTCTAGGTAAGTAGTGAACCAATCACCTGTCCCCTGCTAGACTGTCCCTGGCTTTAGCATGAATAGGCGTGTGAGTAGCTCTTCCATTAGATTGACAAGTGCATATCTCCGTATCGTCCATTAAAATCATCTTACCCAGTAGAGTAGTAAGTATTGTTGAATAAATTGATCCATCCTAGCGACAAACAAAATAAGGCCAAATTAGCCGTAAGGAAGTCCATACGGCTATCATATTTCTTACTTCAGTTATTTGATATCAAGGGATAAGTAAAGGCTTATAAATATTTTGTTGTCATGAGAACAAAGGTGATTTGACCTTATGCTACATATAAGGTCAAAATAACCTTTATTTTCTCTCACCTTTAACCCAGAAGTCTGTCTTATGTCACTTGTGAAGATCGGATCTATTTTCTTGAGGATTTTCCTCGTTCTACCTCTCTGGTTAACCCGTATGTCGATATGTTGCTATAATCTTTGTTAGCTGGGAAAGTATTCTGGCGGATTGGTTAACATGGATATATTAGCGCATCTAATGTTAAAAGAGGTAAGTAGAAAAATCAAGGCAAGGTTTCCTACACCGTGATTTTGATTAAGTACCATTAAAAAGTAAATGTCAGCTCTCGTGATTGGTTGACACAAATAACAATAAGCTTTCGTTGAAGTTAACACGAGATACACATGAATAAATTGTAATTAAACTTAAAATATGAGAGTTAGATGGCAATGCTATTTTATCGCGTCTCCTCCAGTTTAATCCCACAATTCCCACAAAGAAGCAGCAGTCAAAACTAGATAACCCAATCTGAAAAACGAATCCAGAGAGATAGATTTCTTTCTTTCTAGATATATAGATTACCACAAAACCAGACGCTCTAACAATGTATCTTTTACGTAATACATTTACCTGCTTATCCATGTGAGTATCCACGTATTCACTAACAACCACATTTCGTCTACTTTCGACCATTTATTTTGCAAACATCGCAATAACATTTTAATGTCTACTTCACAAATATTTCTTTTTATATTCTCATCATTGTTCAACATAACGTTATCACTCTAATTTATCACTAAGTTAAGAGTTTGAAACTATCTGGTGATTGTATGATTAAGTAGCAAGATAAAAAATATATGCTAGAATAAAAATAACTTGTAAGCTAGAATAGACAGACACAGTCACATTAAAGCAATTGTCGAAGCATGAAATTAAACAAATGTCTTTAAAATTACGACTTTAGACAACTGCAAACATATTATTCTAATGCATTATTATCTACACAAAATTAAATAATATAAACGAGCACACACAAAAACAAAATACCAAAGAATTATTGTTAATTTGTAAAACCTATGTTGTCACATTTCGACATTTCCGTCGTTTGAGTTCGTGTCGATTTTACTTTAGTTCAAACTGAATATTATTCTAATGAGCGTGAGAATGAACTGAAAGCTACGCAAGGTTTTTGCATGAGCACGCATATTCTCATGTCAGCATGAAAATAACCAACTCAGAATATTCGTAAGTAGGTAGACTCCATTTATGCAATTTTTTTGCAAGCTTGCGTATTGTAGCGAAACGTGGACCCAAGCGCAGTTAGCCTAATGGCCTAGCAGTCGAGTGTTTGAGGTAGCCAGTTAATTTCTTAATTAATAGCCCATCTAGACAGGCTATCGAAGGTAACCTGACCTGTGCCTGATGTACGGGGCTGTTCACCGATTTACAGACTAATTATTTACCGCCTCTTACCGGTCAACACCAGTAAGCGCTGGTTGAAACTGGAATAAACTGGTGCACCGCCGCCATGGCGCGTGCAAGGAAATTAAGTAGTTTTACCTACAAGATTAACTAAGTATTTAGGCATGGCTATGTTTAAGTACGAACTAGGTGTCTATGGGTAGCAGTCCTGTTAGAATTGGGGTTCTACTACACAAATTTTTTACTCAGGTCTAGCAAGTTTCAAATTAATTTAGCCTTCAGCTCTTTTTAGGTCCAAACTTTATGATATTAAATCGATATCATGTTGTACCTAGACCTCTGTGAAACATGACCGGTTAGATAAAATTTCTAAGTATTAGAATCACGAACGTTTTAATAACTTGATGAGCAAGGGCGATCGGAATCAGAATAGATAGGTAGGTGTTTGTGGAAAAAGAAAATGTCTGCACCAAAATCCAAGGGGATTATGAGAGATTGTTTCATTGTAAATGATTCAATAAACATCTAGTCTTGTATGGATTACCTGTGGACTGTGTGGAGCTACGACAATAATTGAATATACCTGAATGAGTTAAATATTCAATGTTGAAACTCCAAATTATTCCACTTCAAGAACCCGAGCATCTCAAGACCCAAGAACCGTTTTCACAGCATCCAGAATCGGGATATCAAGTCAACCGGCATTAGATCCCGAGGTAGGTACCTACAAGCAACGAGTATTTACTAAAACGTTAGAGGTAAATCGATACATCGTTACGGCGCTATTTACAGGCTAAATAACGTTCCTGGGGGGATTTTTCTCGCTACACGTAAAATTAAGATTTCCTTCTGACCCAAAGGAATCGCTTTTTTTCCGGAGCAAACGTAAATGGTCGAATGAAGCGAAGCTGTGGTTAGGGAGAGCAGGAATGTTTTTCGGATACACAGATTGGCGCCGATTGCAGCTTAATCTAGGTTTAACGGGATTTAACGTGGATTAAACTACAGTTACTGTGGTTTGTTTTAGGAGCATGGCTTCTTGATAAGAGTTGTTATTTGGAATTGTTAACGGCATTTACAAAACTGAGCTTAGAGTCGTGAGCGCGCTGATTGTTATGTCTTATCCATTTGGATCGTTTGGACAAGTAGTTAAAAGGAGGAAAAACTAGAACGTGCTATGTTTTCTATAATTATACAATTTCAAAATGCGTCATCTAAAAATTTGCTTTGAATTGGATCGTCACTTTCCAAAAATCTTGGTAGATTCCAAGTAGACACAGCTGCAAAAATCAACTATTTATACTAAAAATAGAGAAGTAAAGTTTGTAAGTTTGGATGTGAGGAGTAATCTTCGGAACTACTGATCTGATTCTGAAAAATCTTTCATTAATGGGAAGCTCACAGTATAGGTTATATTAAAAACCTTCCCATGGGATATTATCTGACCATAACGCGAACGAAGCCGCGAGCAAATATTCAAGCATACCAATTCAAGATGTCCTCTTCCCATCTCAAGACACTACAAGTTAACGGATTCAAGTTATCCTGCAATGGTACCTGTTGTGTAACCGAGTGTGAGCAGAATTACCATAAACATGTCTTGTTGCACGCCTCACTGGGTCCAGAAACAAACTGTATATTGTGTGCCGAGTGCTTCACGGTGCAAATCAAGGGGATTTATTTTATTGTTAATTATGTGGCTTGATATGTTGTAAAGAACAAAAGAGGAGTGCGCAAGTAAGTGGTTGCTAAGGTGCGTGATACAGGTGAAATTTTAGTGTGGGGATACTTTGCACCTACAGATAGATGTACTGCTGGGGAGTTTGTTGCGCCACTTCTTTCCAGTTAAAACACTAAAATTAGCTTTTTATTTTAATTTCCAGCTAATAAACTAGGAAGTGGTGCAGGGACTTTCTCATGTTATTTTGACATTAAAAATGTGCTGATTCTACTGACAGCGTTTAAACATTGTACTTCTGAATTTAATTTGAAAGGCGAACTTACAGAATGCACACTTTGTCAGTTTAATATCCCTCTATAATCAAATCACCAAGCAATCCTACTATATTAATATTATAAATGCGAAAGTTTCTGAGTATGGATTGATGGATGTTTGTTACTCTTTCACGCAAAAAGTACTGAACGGATTTGGATGGAATTTAGCACACAGATAGTTTATAACCTGAATTAACACATAGGATACTTTTTATCCCGGTAGTATGATCCCGTGGGACAATTTTCGAACTCCACGTAGGCGAAGGCGCGGGCATCAGCTAGTGTATAATAATTTCATGGATTTACTTCATTTTAAACTTTCTACGTTAATTAACGTAATAATTCTGAAATACACAGAAATATCAATTCAATTGTTCAGACCGACTCGTGTAGGTAATTTAATGAACTTGACAAATTAATCAATTCAGCTTTTCACGAGTCACTGTCACATATAATTTTAGCTCAACGCAAAAATATTTCAGACGTAATTTGAAAAAATCCCTCCTTAAATATTCAGTGACGGATCACATACTGACATTCAGCAGCTTAAGCGAACTTCAACTTTAAGTGCACATTACGAAACAGCTGAAACGCATACAAAAATAGCAAAATGTTTCAGTATAGGAAGATTACACCTTTGTATACCATGTTTTACGCAAATAAATATACTATTACTATGGGTTTGCACTCTCTAAAATGAATTTTGGACGGACTGTGTGGTGTTATATTTGGGAAGGTTTTAATCCTTATTGAAATTCATGGGGGAGGGGGGGGGAGCATTCATACGTGTTTGGGCTTATGCGATTATGAAAGATGTGTTAAATATTCATTTAGGATACTCCATTTGTTTGATATGATAGGCGTTTCCGTTGATGCGAACGTCACACATCGTCGGATGTGTTTTATTTTTTGTTTTTGTAACTTGTTACGTGTTTTTTCGTTACTCTTATTCACATTCATAGACATTGATATCTATCATTCCCTGACCTATTTACCTACTTCAAAAATAAAAATAGGATGATAACTTTCCTTATTTACAAGTCCATCTTGAACAATATCTCAAGCACTAATCGTTTTAATGGCGGCGCACAGTGTTCGGAATGATTATATTACGAGCTACTTTAGGTACAAACATCATGGCAATATAAATTGAAATTTGCAAGTGATTAAGGTACATTATTAGTCATACAACTAATTACTACGCCAAATTTACCGATTCCGAGAAATGTTCATCGCTCAGCACTGCACTAAGCCGACGCGCGATAACAATACCGGTCAGTCGCTTTTGTTAGCCGCTAATCATCGCACGTGTTTACGCTCTGTTCTCACAACTGTTTTCAAGTTTTTTTATAAAATTTTTGGTTCATCATGGGTTCCACATCCACAGGTAAGATATTCACTAATTTGTTAATCATATATACCTTTGTATTATAAGAAAATAAATAAAATAGAAATAGAAGAAAAAAAAACAAATTTTCAAAAAGTTTTAACGTTTGATAGGCTCCAACTTTTTCCCAGCCAATTCCAGCCGTCCACGTTTTTTTGTGAAACTCGAGTATTTATCTAGCTTTCGAATGAATCTAGTCTCAATATTCGACTCGCCTCGACTTTTGAGTGATGTATTTTTTTCGTTCACCAGGTGTTACCCGAGGAATAACACGCCTTCACCTTTTTGACTTCTTATATCGTCATAAACTGGTCAATCAAGCGAATAAGGGATCTTCTATTGCTCGGATGGTAGACTATGTCTCTCCAGAGATTCCAGGATTTCCAGTAGAAGTTATTAAAAATAAAATAAAGGTGTTTCCCTTTCGTGCTCGTACGATATAAAGCCAGATGCCTACAAGGAGTATACACTTGACACGGCTAGACTCTTTGTCACCAAGTACCAATGGTACAAAATGCCTTCTAGTGTTCATAAAATATTAATTCACGGAGCTGATGTCATCGAATCCCTTGTGCTTCCTATAGGTCAGCTTAGCGAAGAAGCTCTAGAGTCTAGACACAAAGACTGCCGCTATTATAGAGAGCATAGCACGAGAAAAATTGGAAGAAAGCAGACTATTGAAGACCTGCTACATGCTCTGCTCATCTCCTCTGATCCATTAATATCCAGCATCAGACCATTGCCTCAGAGAAAATCGGGTACTTTGGCGCCAGAAGTTTTACAATTATTGAAAGCTCCAGTCAGCTGCGTCAGTGCCTGAAAGAACGTACTCATCCGATGAAGAGGCAAACAGCGAGTAGACAGTGGCCAAAGGCCTTTTTCAGGGCCGCCTATTTAAAAATGTCTTAAAGAAAACGCATTTTTTAAGAGTTGTATATGTCCACGCTATATACATACAACATTTACTTAGTAATACATGTGTTTTTCTCGTATAAGTCCATATACCTGCACCTAACTACATTTAAATTAAAAATGTCATATGAAAAATCAAAGTAGCTCGTAATATAATCATTCCGAACACTGTGCGCCACAGCCTAACGTAATTAAGTACAACATATGCCTAGCCACCAGTTATCGGTCTATCTAGTAGACTGACCTGCGAGTACGCTGTAGAATGAATGTTACTATACTGTGGATGTACTTAATTTTATAATTTCGTTACTAACATTCATTTTGCTTACAAATAGGTGATTTTGTAACATGTTATTTATGTGTATTCGTAATTATTTAGGTTGTTTTCTAGGACTAACATGAGTACTTATTATATTTACCTATTGCTTCATAAAGGCTAAAACTGTTTTGATGAACTACAGCCAAATAGTACTTAGCTAATTTCTTCGTATCCAGCATTGACTTCATTGGACTAGAAAGACAAATCGTGGCAATGTATGTATAGTGTCCTTACTGATTCCTATGGTATGGACCCAATTCTACATGAAAATGGGTCTAGCCTACAGGCGAGTAGAATAGTAGCCATCTTGACGTTCATTTAGCCTTCCGTTACTGCAAAATTATACAGTGTTCACATGGTGTCCTGCTGACCTACTCGGTCAGTAATATATAGATATTCAGGTGATGTGCGTACGTACGTTAAAACTGTGTAAGTAGGTGAATGACGTTCGTATTGCGATGTAAACGTTATACGATTATTTATATACGCCTTGCGGTAATTCATCATTTTTTTATTTTAAAATGACGGCATGCTTTTAATTAATGCCTATTGCATCATCCTGTAGATGTAGACGATTCTTTCAAAGATCGTATCTTACATAGGTATCTACATAAACTCCGCATTTTTCCTATAGCTGTTGGTTGGGTGCTATGAGTCTTACAGTCCTTTTGCTTCGCCCACGTTCAAGCACGCGGGTCGCGCGTCGCCGTCGGTTGCGAGTACTGCATGGGTACGCTTCTGACCTATCTGAAGAACATCACCAGCGATCTTACACCGCTATCATTTTGCCGAAGTTGACCCCGTAGGTCTAGGAACTGGGTTGACCTTTTAACGACGTCCTTTAAAAGGTCAAGGCGTTATTTGTAGTCCTTGGCGATGAATACATGTGTAAGAATGATATAACGTAGGTACCCACGTGAGGTGCAGACCGTTTCACAGTAATGTTGTTCTTTAGTTTCTCTACCTACCCTCAATTGTGAAAGGCATGACATAATTACAAAGCCAGACAGACGGAGGCAAGACTGTTGAAATCAAGATGTTATCGGTCTTCAAGTCAATACTGAAAGGATCATATTTAAAGCTGAAAGCAATACCTACAAAGTACAATATTATTTCATGGGAAAATTATGAAGGTAAGTCAGTGAGTAAGTGGGAATTATATGGATGAAATATTAGCTCGTCTTTTCCTTCGGGAAGAGCAAGGCGTTTGTGTTAAGTACTTTGCATAACCTCATCGAGTTTTATGCTAATTGAGCAACAATCTATTCTCTAGGTGAGAGCCACACTATTTGTCAAACTACCCGCCCACACAAATCATAAATCCTAGCAATAAATATTGCACACGCATTCTAACGCCTCTCTCTCTCTCTCTTAGGTCTTCGATTAGTCTAGTTTTATTCAAATACTTGATCGTTTTCAGCGGTTATTGCTGAGTGTTGTTATATTTTCAGTGTCAAAGAAGTCACAGCTTCAGACTAGCTTCTTTCTATAATCTCATCTCAATACACTATTGAGGCTAAGACCTGACCCACCTGATGACATATGATGTGTTAGAAAGTGATTCTCTATCGCGGGTCACCATAGCCAGTACCTCCTTTATCCAATACGTAACAAACGTTTTGAGACCGTACACACCACAGAGACCATTATCCTTTGGAACCTATACTATTTATAAAACTACAAAAACAAATTACCCAATTGTTTCCAGATTTGTCCAAACCGAAATATGCCCTCAAATTACGTTTGCGCGTAACAAGTGGGCAGTTAAACTGGTTAATGGCATCGGCGTTGTGTGGACGTTGCGAAACTTGCGGCGATTTCTAGCATTGACTGCCGGAGACGTGGAGCAGCCGGCTCACGACTGTTCATCGATGCCGCTACTGATTGTTATTAATAACATCGTAATTAGTGTGTTATTAATTGTGATATTGCTTACTTTGTTATACATTTTTTCCGGTCTGATTTTGCGATGGATTTCAAATAGTCGAAGGACGATGATCGATTGTGGGACGCACCCCAGCTAAATGAACCGACGGCCTAAAAAATATGACTGGATGCGGAGGGGACTAGGCTATATTGGAGCAACTGAGGAGCGGTTTAAGTCCAGCAGTTCCAGATTGCACGACATGCGCCACCGGATTTTGGGGTTTCAGGACTGATGCAGAGAATTCAAAATAAACTCCTACTGAAGAAGGGGGGGAGTCTATTTTTAGTTTTCTCTAATGATACCTTTAATAAATTCCTCAGAAGATGATTTATTTACGATTCACAAAGCCGGCTCTCTGTTTGTGTTTCAGTACCTATTTCAATTCTGCTCGATTCATTGGAGATGATAATTATGTCAAGATATTATGATTCTCTAATTAATTTCTATAAATAAATGCGTAAACGAGTTCTAAGGATCACGGCTATTTTAGGGTCCTTTGGGAAGCTCGTATTGACAACAGTCCGACCACGGAAATCTAAATTAATATCTCTGGATTCATGAAACATAAAGAAAGGTCTTTTGAGAATTTATAGAAGATGGAAATGAATAGATGCTATAAGGAATTTATTATGACACATGTATTAAGATTAGAAATACGTAAATGAGACGCATCTTGATTTAAATTAATTTATTCTGCACGTGAAATGTAAATCAGATTTGCAAATCAAACAAAAAACGTAGCAAGTCGTAGTAGACGGGAAATTACCATATTCTTATAGCAAGTTTACATGACTCATCTATCGGAGAATAACGGATAAGCAGTAGTGGGCGATGAATCTAATAATCCAAAGCTATTAGTGTAGGTACCATTACCTACTCCAACATTATTTCTGTATACGATAAATTAAAGAGTAAATAACCACAATTTACGTCAAGCTAAGAAGCGAGTGCCAACGCTACACTTGGGCCCATATTCGGCACTGTCGCCTTTTTGGGTAAATTCGATTCACTAGTTGATGTCAGCCGTAAATGTCCAGTGGTCAACATAGATCGCCTAATCGAGCTCTACAATGAACGATAGACGTGAAATATGGCCGTCATCATCGCACTTAACCATCGTATCGGAGACTTAAGTATTGCGTGATGTTATTCGACAGAAAGATACTATGTCCATACATTATGCACTCTTGAATCCATCCCACAAGCGTCTTCGACACCTGACACCCTGGAAGTATAAGTGTTTTCTTTTTGGCACAGACCATAGAATCAGATTTTGACAGGACTCTACCATTCTGGTTCTTAAATTACTTTTCTGCAGCCAAAATAGGTCAAACAGAGAACATTTTGTCAGAGCTACCAAATTTTTCAGTTCTGATCGTCACCCGCATGGGATGATTCCGAGAAAACGGAAATACGTTGATGCAAACATCATTTCACGATTTCCTCAGAAACTACTTTTTTCAATTCTTGACTAATGAAACCAGCTGTTTCCGATAAAGAATTCCGTATAGTGAGTTGACCGCAATCCTTGTTTCGGAGTGCTTTAATCCAAAATAGATGAAGTGCAGAGGGACATGGAAACAAACATGCTGTTTCCGATACGCATGTTAGAGCTAAACGAGGGAGAACATAAGGACGGCTAATCCCCCGTGTAAGATTAACAAGGTAGGGAGAGAGGGGCATTCGAAACACTTAAAGATGTAACGAATCGAAAGCTGTAATTTAACATTTCAGTGAGTACTGAAATGTTTCAGACGGATTATCTTAATTCAAGGCTATTTTTCGAGGATTAATTTCGATGTAAGTGTACCTGCTACTTTTGTTTCAAACGAAATTTATTTTCTTAAAAGCATATTACGCACTGTTCTAAATATGGAAGTGAAGGAAACAAATGTAGAGACAACAGCCATTCGTGTTAGCTACCCGGAAATACTTAGCGTGAAGATATGTTCTCCACTTGAAAACCAGTTGAGCGCAAAATAACATTAGTTACCGCACCTAAAAACACAAAACTTCAAACAACAATACAGTAATTAATTGTACACAAAAGAAATCGGCAAACGGATACTTTCAATTGGCGTAACAAGTAGAAAATTACTTCCAGGCCATAAAAAGCGAGGAGAAATTTATTAGACACATGATTTGAATGTGACATTAGCATTTTATTATATTTATAATTGCATATAGCAGCATAATGGTGAACATTAAAAATATTACACGTATGTGAAGCGCGTACGACCGCTGCTCTTATGGCGTTGGGCCTGACGCTTAAGGCATGGAAACACGCATAAGGAATAAATATTGCGAAAGTCCAGTTACTGGCCACTCGCTACACTCGGATTCTAGACAATTTAGACGTCCAATTCACCTTGTTTTAGCTAAAACACACAGGAATACAGCCGACCAATCGTAGACAACGTAAATAACCAAAATAGAACGAAGATTTTTTAAGAAAAACATACCTTATGAGGCGTCCTTCCTCATAATCGGGTTTATAAATCCATTCACAATACGAAACAAAAACCACTCGAGCACTTTGCGAACACAAAAATAACGAAACTTAGGGCCTCTTACGTTGTAACATATGGCGGAACGTAAAACACACACATCCTTTTACGTACGTTTTTGGGGAAACAATAAAAAAAAAACTTGCACAATATTTGAACAGATGGGATATTTATTTTGGTTTGACGCGCGACGTAAGATCGTGCGGAGTGATACCACACCGTACCACCGTCCGCGCGGAGGGAATCTCGGCACTGACTCGGAACTTCGCGTTTGTTTGGTTCAGACTTCGCCTTCCCTTTCTAATAAGAATTTAACGGCAGCTCCACCTAACGGATACCGGCTGAACCAGGTGAACTGGCTAGCGAGCAGTCACTACTTGCGGACTGCGGTACTTGTTGAAGTCAGCATTTTCCTATAGATGTCATTCTATACAACCAACGTGCGCGTATGATCGGAATTTGAACACGGCAATGAAACAAATAATAAGAATCGAATCAAACTTCGACCACTTTTATGCAAAGGTACACAAGGTTAATTGCTGCCATTTATAAAAACATCCTCAACTGAAACACATGACTCCGGACTTTAATATTGGATTAGCCTTCATTACTCCTTCCCAAACGCCCTACTCGACAATTGGCACCTTAATCAATACTTTCGCTTTCGAGTACAATAAAACTAAATATTTTGGTATTATAGCTAAAAAGTATGTTGCAAAGATGTCCTTGTCCGACAAGGAAAGAGTATAAACTACTCTTCAACATGATCAAAGCGAGTATAACTTGAATATTGCCCGTTTTGACCTAACACCACTGTTTATTGTTTAGGAGTCTGAACTCAAAAAACTCGATATTCTTTGTTAGGATTTTACATTCTCACCAGTTCTAATTAAAAAAAATCGACACTGGTACGAACACAAATCAGTAGAAAATTAGATAAGGGTGCCACAGGGATACGTCCTAGTGCCCTTGTAATTCATATTGCAATGAAAAAGGGTAGGCAAGGAACAAGGGATCGCTAATCTCGCAATCGAAGCAAGGTTTGCTGTAAGAAAACCCAATTATGGGTTAAGCTCGCGCTTGTACATAAGCTATAATTATATTGTAATGTTGTGTGTATATCTTTTAATTTTGTGTGCAATAAAGAATAAGAATAAGGGTTGCATGCTAGATCTATTTCCATCATTCATCCATCAATGTAGAATTCAATCCATCAATGTAGAAAAATGTGACACCGCAAGGGAATATGCTGGGTTCCATTTACCATTCAGTTAAAAGTAGAATGACTACCTAAGGGGCCGTCTCCACGAGCGAGAGAATCGCGGCGATATTATCCCATACAAATACGTAATATCGCCGCGATTCTCTCGCTCGTGGAGACGGCCCCTAAAAGATTTTTTTAAAGTAAGGTATTCAAAAGAAAAAAAAAAGGAGTTCTGCAAGGATTTAAAATGGATTGCATAAGGAAATGTGCTTTTCGTAAATAATATCTCAATAAAAACCACCAGCGACTGGAAAAATCCTAATTTATTTTAAAAACAATATTTCCGTGATTACACTTATTATCCTATCATTACTTTACACGACAGTTGTGTATCAGTTTGTTCGGCTACCACTTTTATCAGGTTGCTATTCGCTAACACATTTCTGGGCTGGTAACCTGCTGTGATCCACGAGTCTAATATTTCTGTACTTGGCAACATCGTTCTTAACGTGTTCCTAATATAAATGTACGCTTGTGGCGAATATTTGTAAATGCTCAATGCAAAATTTTTCAAGTCTTCCGTCTGTCGCATTGGCATAGCCAACACCAGTCCAGTAGAATCCTCCTTGATTTTATCCTGCAATGATAGCAAGATCCTGCATTTTTTCTTCCGTTTCTGATTCAAAACCTTTTTCTTCATCTCTATGATTTCTTTTATTCTCTTTAGGAATCTATTTTGTCTGTTGTGTACTTTCATGTTGTATTTGAGTTTGTCTTTTAGTCCGACCGCTTGTCTCTGTAGTCTTTGGACTTCAGAGAACAGTTTGAGCAGTTCAATATTATCTACTTCTTTCTGAGGTATGTTTAGGTCTAAAGACGTGTTGTTGGCAGCAATGGCGACCTTGTCTTCGTCTTCATCGGTGGTCATGTAGTCTTCGTCCTCTTCATTGTCTAAAGTTTCTTCATCTATGTATTCGACCTGATACAGAAAAGGTGCATTATTGTCAGGGTGAACAAAAAACTAACTTGATTAACTACAACATTGTGATGTAAATGATACAAAACATAATGGCATGCAGACTCCAGGTAAGAATAAAATTTGGAACCAACTCAACATAAAAAAGATTAATGAAAAAACACAAGATAATATGTAACTGACCTTTATCTTTTCTTTTTTCTTCAGAACTTGACTGCGCAATTTTTGAGAAAAGAAAAAAAAAGTGATAGGTTTTCCATGTTTAAAGCAAAAGAAGAGGATGATGTCAAAAAAGAGCCAAGAAAACTGAACTACATATATTATAACTGACCTCTAAAACATGTCTCGGTAACTTAAGTGAAGGTACTGCTTTATCCACTAGAACCATCTGGTCATCCTCGTCACATTTGAAGCAGTCAATGGAGAAGTGTTGCATGCAGATGTAGGAGAAGTCGGTTGGTGTCCAGTTGTTGCGGCCTGTCAGGTCTGTCCAGATCTGTCGGAGGCTGGAGTCTTCTGGAAACCTAGAAAAAAGAACAATAAGAGATAAATTACTATACAATATGGGAAAGTGTAATAATGTGTAATGTCCGTGTTGGGATCTATGAAAGAAGCATAATTTTATTATTTTTTCCTGAAATAGAGACTCTCAATGAATCAACAAATTCATTCCAGTTTCTTCTTTGGAGGAGGACAGCGTTACTACAGCTACATTTTCTGATGATACTGCAATTCTGGCTAGCAACCATAACCCCCCAATTGCTTCACAAATGCTGCAAAAAGGTCTAGACAAAATATTTGACTGGCTCTAAAAGTGTTGAATAGCAATCAGCTCATCTAAGTCGGTACAGGTCACTTTTACGCTACGCAGAGGTGATTGTCCACCAATAAACCTAAATAACAATTTACTACCACTTAAAATATCTATGAGATACTTAGGAGTACACCTTGATTGCCACCTGTCGCAGAAGCAGCAAAGACCAAGAGCGATGAGCTCAATTTGCACTACAAAAACTACACTGGCTATTAAGGCAGAACAGTAAATTCTAGACTGACAACAAACTCCTTACATATAAAACGATTCTAAAGCCTGTCTGGATGTACGGCATCCAGCTATGGGGGAGCTGTAGCAACTCTAATGTTTCCATTATTCAGCGAATGCAATATGTGATTCTGCGAACTGTATGCAATGGGCCTTGGTTCATTACAAATACTGAAATACACAACCAACTTCAGATGAACTCGGTGAAAAAGGAAATCTTGGCCATAACCAAAACATACTTATAAAGGCTGGAGAGGCATCCAAATGAACTGGCCGCTGGACTGACAACACGCACGTACCAAAAACGTCTCAAAAGAAAAGACATTGTCTGTACCCTCTTGAGTAGCATAAATATATGCTACAGTTATGAGTAGTTGATCTCACTGGAGAGAACACTCAAACTACCAAATGTCACTACCCCATTTGCTTACAGTACTCAAGACGTGATTGCAGATACAAAAGAGAAAAAAAAAAGTTTCTTCTTTCTAAACGTAGCAGTAACTTTAAAGAGGATTTTTAATCTGGCACTTTCTTTTAGCAACTATTTGAGTGTAAATGGGGAGCAAATTAATACATAATACTCTATTATGCATAGCAATGCTACTTAAAGAAAATCTTTACCTGAAAAAGGACTCTGCATCTAAATTCTTGAAGTCTTCACATCCCAACACTGCACAAGTCTTTGTTATTTCTGTATCAATATCTGCATACTGCTTTAATTCCGGAGCCACCATTGCTGTTGATAAATTATTATTGTTATTCAACTGAAGCTGATTAAGTACCTTCGGCTACAGCCATAAGTTAAGTTAAATGATGTGGCAATCGCCGATTAATTGGCTTCAGCTTTGGTTGGCCACTAATATAAATTTATTATTATATTAATTCCATTTCCGCAGAAGCTTCTACAGGTTTTGAGTACTTTGCTGTGGTAGATGTTCTGCCTTTAATTGTCTTCATTTCAAGCACACTAAAATACACTCACTGTTTACAAGATAATTTTGTGTAACTATTTCAGTTGGCAGGCTGAAAATTTTGTATTTACAACAGGACCTCTGCAATTCATACGGAAACCCTGCTACTTGGTAATTATCACAAAAGTAAATGTTATTTCATGAGTAAACAAACCTGACGCCATAGAACACTAGTTTTATTTCTAAATTCAAACAACAACCAACCTATAGGAGTAGATTTCGCTTTACTATCGCCGTGCTCCGTTGCATTCTCCTTCATTTTATAACTCTGGCTTGTATTCATCATACTATTCTACGCTGAAAAATATGCCAAAAAGTATTTCATTGAGGATAAAGTTCATTTCTCAAAGTCAAATCACAAAAAGATTGGTTATATTGTCTAAAAGGCATTTATATAGCTTATAACAGAGTCAATTAGAAGCAGCCCTCTGTACACACACTAAAAAGTATGGAAACTTACTTTATTGCTTTGCCCAACAACTATTTGGGCTGGAATGGCCGGCAGCGAAAACCATATGAAAAAAAATAGGTTAATCGCTTCTAATTCATTTACGCTATGTTAACATTTTATCGATACATCCGGAAAACGAAAGAAAACACAATAATTGTTGCTTTATATAACGCAGTTGTAGTTTACAGCCACACAAGAGCGCGTATTTGAAATTTTAAAACACTCCCCCATTGAAAATTTGTGGCATGAACGATTGAGCATTGAATGACATAAACAATGTATTGTTTCATATCAGTCAAAATTCATTCATTACTGAACGATTTTTAAATTACGGAAATGAATAGGTATGTGCTTGCTTTACAGATAGTTTGATAGTGTGCGATTTTACTAAAGTCTAAAATAAACTAATAGGATAGCATGATAGCATGGTGATGATTAGCAAATATTTTCTAGTGTAATATTCACATAATTTTATAGGCACTATTTCACTGCTTTTGTCTCGTGTATTAATAATTATTATTTTTTTAAAACTGATAATAGTCTTTTGCCATAGACAAACTAGAAGAGAAGACTCGTGAAGTGATATGATATGACTTGACTGATGTTTCTTGTTTGTCTTGTCACTTTTTCTAAAATACGTAATTTTTGACGAGACCTTTGTTGCTATCAATTGATGTTATTGCAAGTGCATCTAAAAAATGGTTGATCCAATATTCGATTACCAATTTAGGCTTATCCTAATTGGTGATAGTACAGTGGGCAAGAGTTCTCTGTTGAAATATTTCACAGATGGGAAATTCGCTGAGGTGAGTACATACAATCGCCTTTGTTTTGATGTTATTTATACAATTTGTGATGTAAATTGCGTGTTAAATTTTAGCTGTCGGATCCTACCGTGGGTGTGGATTTCTTTGCAAGGATTATAGAAGTGCAAGATGGCACAAGAATTAAACTGCAGTTATGGGACACGGCGGGTCAGGAGAGGTTTAGATCTATAACAAAATCATACTATAGGAACTCAGTGGGTGCATTACTAGTATACGATGTGTGTAATAGATCTAGTTTTGAGCATATACCCCTGTGGATGATGGAAGCAAAGAGACACATAGAGCCTCACCGGCCAGTGTTTGCTTTGGTTGGTTGCAAAGTGGATCTGGTTGGCACAGACAACAAAAACGGAGCCAGAAGGGAAGTTACATGTGAGGAGGCGCGAATGTTTGCAGAAGAGAATGGTGAGTTGCTCAACTATTTCATAATTTTAAAAATAGTTTCTGTTTTGTGCCAGTATGTTATCTGGTACTTTATTAAATGTAGGTCAATAGTAAATAGTATGCTAATGTGTCCTGATAAGTATGTTTTGTGAATTTTTATTTTGAAATTAGAGCACATTACATTTTCTTTTTTTGTAATTTTGACCTAATTCAATTAAAGTTTTTTATACATATTAACACAACAAAATTTGTTTGATTAGACATTTTTTTGTTACTCACTAATGCCTAAAATATTGATAAATAATTCATTTTCAAATTCCTAAAATCAATGACTGCTATGCCTCTTGATAAGAATTTAAAAAATGGTCTCATGAATAAAACATTGTTCTGTTTGTCACTATCTCAAGATCTTCTATTGGCTATGAAAGGTCAACCGGAAATAACAGATTTATTTTGAGTGTTTATGATGATGTCAATGAAAACTTCAATGTGTTATTAAGGATATAATTGGGGAACTTAAATGATTGTCTGGCAAATGTAAAATTGCCTTTATCAATGAAATTGATAATACAAAATCACTTCACTTAAAACAATCTCAGATAATAATTTATTAAAACTTTCCTTATTTTTTATTATTTAAACAAAATTAACACTGTTTTCATACAAACCTTGGCATATAAATATTCTTAAATTACCATAAAAGAGCAAATAATTATTTTTGATCATAAGAGATAAGAGTTCTAAGAACCATACCCATCTCCGTCACTTCTGTGGACTTTCACCAGCTTACTTAACCTTGTATTTTTAGGTTTACATCATGTAGAAACATCAGCAAAAACAGGTCTGAACGTAGAAGAAGCATTTGTGCTAGTCGCTCAAGAAGTATACAACCGCATTCAAACAGGTGAATATAAAGTGGAGGATGGATGGGACGGTATCAAGACTGGCTTCAACCGTCCAAATGGCATGGACTTCAACCTCCTTGAAGCTGAGACGGTACAGTCCACATGTTGCTAGGGGAGTAAGAAATACATAAGTGTATATATTTGACTCACAATAGTTTAGTAATTATACGATTTGTGTAAGCATAATTTTATATATATTATGTAGATAAGGTGTGGCAACTGCTGAAAAAGCTGTTTCATTCGGTTTATTGTTGAACTTTTACTTATAAACATTTTTGTTTGTTGGTGGTCATATTATTATGTTGAATGGTATTTATTTTGGAAATAGTCTACTTAGCATGAATTTAAACAAAAAGTACAACTATTGGTATTGGTGTCTCTGCTGGTTTAAAATTGTTCTCTTCCAATAAAAATAGCAGATTCTGTTGTTTATCCAATTTTTATCATTCATTTATAGCCAACACAATGACCGTCATTCTATTTTAAGATCAGAAGATACTACTTAATTGTGGCGTAGTTAAATACGTAGAATAGTACTAACACAAATGTATGGCAACTCTTAGCAACAGATGCTAAAAATAATAAAAAATAGGATACTTTTAGACTTCTTTAGATTACTAAAACGGGTAGATTTCAGAAAACGAATGTTCTAATTTCTAATCATAAAATAATTAATAGATTGATGTGGGCTCTGTTTAAAGCTGCTTAGTTGCTGTGTCTACAATTTTGTTATTAAATTATTTATTTTGTTAGAAGGTATCTACATGTAAAGTGTGGGAATACAGTTGTAGCAAAACTGGCAATTAGACTTCAAACAGATTTTTCCATATTCTTCAAAAGAAGTGGTCGTATTTTTCAGCATCAGACTAAAATTATATTTTCACAAATAGTAAGTTATCAAGTACACAAAAATGATAATGTTTATAAGCAAATGTCATAATTATAATCTTCTCTTCTAGTAAAGTCATAATATTATATCATTTCATACATTACTAAAAAAAAACAAGATTATTATAATTTTTGCTCAAAGGAAATGATAAAGAGCACTGAATATAACATTTAATCAGAAAAAATATCATTTGCATTGCAAATTTACAATGTATAAGCAGGTTTGAGTTATGATAATACAGGAATTATGTGTTTTTGACGACGATGTAAAAAATACAGTTCGTAAAGTGTGAAAGTGAAAGAGCGATTCATTTGAAAACTAGACTGAGAGTGATCTTGACCTAGTCTGAGAGTAAGTTTAGCTTATCTGGCATAGATGAGGTAGGTAATTTTTCATCCCGGTGTGCCGCAAATTATGAATACAAGTATGAAAAATTACTGCAGCTATGCGAACTAAGCTAAACTAACTTAGCTAAACTAACTTAGCCTAACTCTTGGTCCGCAATCGGCATAAAAGATTGGTTTATTCGAAGGTCATAAATGGCTCTCATGAGCTGCCACAGTGGCATTTGGACCGCTTTATACATTACGCGTGTAATTTGAACCAAAGAATTCGAAAACAATCCCTACGATTTTGTTTCTTTCAAACTGTATAGATATACTCTTGTTTCATTAACTAACCTTTACTAACTATAAGTTAAAAAAAATATTGTACCTGCAACACCATGTATAATCGTTAGATAAACTTTATAATTGTTTAAGATGATCCATTTATGCAATGTCGTATCTTGAGTACTCTATAAATGTAAAGTTAATATGGATTTAGAAACCTTTGAAAGGATTATCCATTGCGTTTCTCCGTGAAACCTTAAAATGAACTGGTAGATACAATTTTTCTACGTAAATTTGGAATTCACAACAGCAACCTGCTGAAGTAACGTTAGGCTCCAAATTATTGTAACGCAATTTAGAGTCTACCTACGTTCATTTAATATAAATTCTCGACAAGGTCATTCTAAAACTTAGTAAATGAGCCGTCCAACGGACAACTTTAAAATATGAAACTTCAATTTGTTTTAGGATGCGTAGTACAGAATCAAGCTACCCAATTGTAAAAATTTCCCAATCAACCTTGAACCTAATGCTTTAGCGATAAAATTGGGAATCTATTAGAAATTTGACAGATTGTAGCAGCTTGATGTGCTGGCGTCTGTACAAATACTTAGAAATATGCGCGATGAACTCTTGACCTGCACCAACATGATAATGTTTTGTCTAGACAAAAAGTGCGAGTAGGACGCATTTTCACGAATGTGTATGTCTTAGACGTACCCAGTATTTCAACAAAAAGTGTTCATAAGGTGCATTTTCACGTATATGTAATGTACCGTAAGTTTGAAGTAAAGTACATTTTCTAATGCAAACACAGGTAATTTTTAATGAAAACGTTTACCAAAGTGTACGAAAACTAAGTAAAAGTACATTTTACTAATGTGAACGCACCTTAAGTTTCAACCCGTAAATTATTATGACAAGGTGTTACGCAAACGCTACGCAGTCATTTGTCTTAAACACGATCTTAAATCTTTGCAATTAAACGTGATGGTAATAATTAAGTTCTAAATTATAAAATATGACTAATGTTAATGATAGTCTTTGTACGCGTAGATTTATTCGTGTGATGGAACGGATTAAATGGAGAAAAATAAGAATACTGGTAAAACCTGACAATTTTGCGCGGCACAAATACTTCCCAGCGCTTTTCTCACAATATAATATAATGTTGGATTTTATTCTCCAAAATCTAAAAATAAAATAACGACATGTTCATTCATTTTCTAGACATTTGAATATTGGGCACAGATATGTTTCATACGGTTTGAGGTAAACCTACATGTTGTAATACCATTTGAACACGAATTAATGTAATTTAAATAATTTTAAGGTCATCGCATAAGACTAAAAGATAACAAGAAACAAAAATGTAGTCGATTGACAATATTTAGGATTGTCGTAACGAAAATGTACTTTTGGACGAATAATTTAAAATGTTATTTTTTAATCTTATGTTTTAACAGTTTGTTTTATTTGAGTAGCTTATAATATGCTGTTATAATAATGCTTTATATGAAGTAAAGTTTTTTTTGTTAATTATGTCTTGTTTTATTTATTTTAATGAATAACATCACGATCACGCCTGAAGTTATTAAAGAATTGTTAGCCATAGGCTGACATGTACCCTATAGACGTACACATTTGCCAGTTCTTTAAGTACCATTTAATAGGGGGCGAACCTCTTACCGTCACCACAACATACATTTAGGCTCCAGTTGCTACTGAGAAATTCAAGATGAAAACACCTAATAATTCTTTGCTCGGCCTTGGAATCGAACCCAGGAACTTATGCTTAGCAGTAGAGCTTGCAACCACTTGTCTCGACCAACAAGGTGACTAGATTCTTTATTTATTAACATTATTGTCAAGATAATATACCTACTACGCAGTACGCGTTAAGCTTATTGAGGTCACTACTAGACAGTGGGTCAAGTAAATGTAATTAGAGCATACATCAAAGATATATCAACCTAAGATATAATTCATTCTTAATTAGATAATTTATACAGCTTTATAACAGCATGCACGAGCTTAACGTATTGCTTACATAGTTAGTTAAGCTAATAGGTATAGGTCCGTTGGCTTCGCTGGTCCAGTGGTCGCAAACGCTACTGCTGACCACGGAGGTTCCAGGTCAGGCAAAGTATGACTGCGTTTTTCCAACAGGTAGCAGCCAGGTGTCTGAATTTTGTCCTGTTAATGGGAAAAGGGTAGGCAGATGATGAATGACAATAGGCTCGCCAGTTATGTTTAAATTTCATGATACTTAGATACGCCTCTGCCTAGCCCTTCAGGGATTACAAGCATGGTGTTTTAGCACGCAAAATAATATGTAGTACGTAGATTTAAAGAGAAGAATTGGATGTTTAAATATTTACCGATAGTTTCTTACGACGTAATTATGCATAATTGCCGTCAAAGAAACAACACCAGATTACTCGATAGAAACTAAGAAAAAAATACGCGGCCTTCCGTAATCTAATTCACTATTCCGCTCTCCCTGCTAACTCAGCATGACGGAAAGTTACACAATATGATATCATATTGCATGATCAAAAATAGGATTTATAACAGTCTTGAATTATTCAACATAACTATTATTTAAGAGATTGTGCACATCCAGTGCTATAGTCTACTGCAGTCTGGGGTGGGTCAGTTCTGGGGTTTCACCTTACCTTTTTTTTAGTGGGAAAATCCTTAGGGAAACTATCCGTCTGAGGTGAGCGGGGGGTTATGTCGGACTCTATCCGACTAAATACCCATTGTTCCTACTACTACCAAGTGTCGGCCCGGGAGATACAAGTACATTTGCGCGCACCCGCGATTGGTATCAGCCCGCCATTCTCAGCGCGCCCCATCACCAAGTGCGACCTAACCAGTAACCGCACGTTCTCCATGAAGGCGCGCAGGAACCACAGCGCGCTACCTCTTTGGGATTTCACCAAAAACATAGTCCCCGAAAGGAGGGTCCTTCGGGGTCTGCCACAGTCGGGTAAAAAGGTGATGTTTTGATAATATGTAATACCTACGTCAGGTTTCAATTTACTAGAGCTCTAAGTCAGATATTACGTAGGTAGGGCTAGCAATGAAAAATATCTTCGGTATTTAACGTAAAAACCAAGGTCAAAGATTTCTACATGATCACTTTGTAAAGTTGCGTGGATGGATGTGTGACGTACAAATTACGTAGATTGACTGCATATATTAACCTAACTGACCGATCAAAAGTCAACGACCTAGCTGTAATAGTTATAATTGCATAGTGGCTTACTGTAGCGAATTGCATAACCCAGAGATAGGTTTGCGAGAGGGCTTGGTTTACACCGTTGACCTATCAGTAGACCCAGCTATCAGGCTCCTGCTCCTCCTAGTAAGGCGCGAATTATACAGAAACGGCGTATGGTGAAGGCGGGGCGCAGGCGCACGCGTATAATTCGCACCTAAGACCTTTACACATCATCACGCCTATATTCCCAATATGGACAGCCAGAGGTTACTAAGTAAGACCTTCATAGCTACATTGTAGCCTTGTACATAGGTACAGCTTGGCAAAAAAGAGTGTGGAATAAATGAGGTCGCCACTGCCACTGCTTCGAATAGTTTTATTCATTTTAAATAGTTAATTACGCAAGGAAAGTTGATAATTTTTAAAAATCTATGAAAAACCACTAGGATATAAGCACTGTTGACACAGAATGTACTAGCAGTTGACAAGTAACCACAACCATCGATATTAGTTCCAACTGTCACCGCGTCAGACTCTTTTTTGCCAAGCTGTACACTCCATTCAATATGCTTTGAAAGTTCGTTAGTTCAATAGATGGCAATGGCAATAAATCTAGATCCCGGATTGCTTATGACATCTTTGCGGTAGATTTCAGTAACTGCATCCGATTTCCGCTAAAGTCTGGAAAATACTCTTGACCCAGTTTATTCTAATCAAAAGACTGGAAGTCAAAATTACATTGAAAAATAAACATATTTTCTGTGATGTCACTCTGACACTGACAAGTGACAGTTGACGTTCCGCTGGTTAGTGGTTAACGCGATTACGAGAAATATTACGAACACATTTCGTTCCGAACTCATCGAATTAACAATTTAGTGCATCATAAAGCAATAAAATATATAGTTTTTAGTACAAATGTGGCTGAAATAGCGCGGAGAGATGTTCCAAAACTTGTAATTTTGAGACCCAAATATTATTTAGTTACTGCTGAAGTCGTTTCTTGGGGTGGTGGTACATTTTTTAAGTGAAAATTAATAGGTTTAATGTAATCATAAATAAAGTGTAGTAGTTATCTATTAGAGTATATAGTGTTCTTAATCAAATCGTAAAAATAATGTCGTCAGGTCGATCTAAATCGTCGATTCTCGACAAACCACTCAGTAAAGGTAAAGGGGAGGTTTCATTAGCCCTTTATGCACTTTTATTCTCAGAAATAGTCCAATATTGTCAGAATCGGTCACATTCTATTCATGAACTCCAAACCAAGTAAGTGTTGAACCATTTTCGCAGGCTTTAAACAATAAATAATTGCAAATTTTTCTAGTGCATTTATTTGTAATTTTTGTAACATTTCAGGCTATCAGACCTCGGTCATGATGTGGGAACCAGACTCCTGGATTTATACTTCGTAAGAGAAAGAAATAGCAAGCGGGAAATTAAGCTTCTCAATATGCTTCTGTTTGTGAAATCTACATTGTGGAAGGTAAGAATATCTAGCATTGTTTGTTTGTTGTTTTGGATTAAACTCGCCTTTGTACAAGCTGCAGTATTGAAACAATATTTATTTAGATATGTAATTGTTGCTCCATTTAAAATACTGGTATTCAGCTGCATCTGGTTAGACTAGAAGTGTTTGGAAGCCAACGCCAACATAGTGAACATAGTTGGGAAAAGACTGGGCAGATGATGATGATCTAGGCATTATGTTTTGTGTACTATAAATAATAATACTCCATAACATTCTTAGAAGACTCCCCTTTGGTTGCAACATGTTTCCTTTGATACTGGGGAGTATATTACAGGTTTCTTTTATCTTAATAATTAAAATATCTGAGTATGAAAAGATAAAATAGTAATGAAATATACTTTGAAAGAAGCCGTGAAAAGAATGTGTTTTGGGGCATCGAGGATGTAATTTACATGTTCAATTCTCAGCCTAGTTTGAATAAAATCTGTTACTTTGTGTTTTATCATGCTTTGTGTGAATTATTCCAGGTCCTGTTTGGCAAGGAAGCTGATAAGTTGGAGCATGCAAATGATGATGAGAGAACTTACTACATCATTGAAAAGGATGCACTTGTAAGTAAAGTAGGCAGTTTCTCCCTGAGCTCTCACCTGTCTTACCCTATTATGGCTGATAAAGCATGTTTATCTATGCCATGAATACCTGTTTTCACAAATACTAGGTGATATTTAAATAAATGCCCAAATAATACAGTGTTGGAACGTCAATAATGCGTGGTTGTTTAGGCATTGATAGAGGTGTTACAAGTATCGGTGAAAATGTGCGTTAATGTACCTGTTTTTATGTACAGATGCCAGCAAATCAACCTACCCGAAACTGTCAGATTTTCCCAACCAACCTTGAACATAATGATTTAGAGATAAAGTTGAAATCTATTAAAGAAATTTGATAGATTGTAGTAGCTTGATGTGTTGGCATCTGTACATACATAAACTTGGGAACCCATAACCCTCCTTTTTGATTCACAAGTATAGTAAAGTAAAAATAACTTCTAGTACTCAATTAAATTAATTAGTAGTACTTTTATCATTTTATAACATGATAATCAACCATAAATATTAATGATGATTTCAGATCAACAAATTCATAAGCGTGCCAAAGGACAAGGGCTCTCTGAACTGTGCCACATTTAATGCTGGTATCATAGAGGCAGTGCTTACTAAGAGTGGATTTGTAAGTATCACTTCTATCATCTCATCAAAATCACCAATACAACCCGCCAAGTATATAAAGGCGTAGGAACAAAAAAAAAACAGGTAAAGTCATTCCTACAGCTTTATGAACTTAGAGCATTGTATTGATGATTTTGATGATTATAATTCTGTAACTACATATGTCTTACAGCCGCGAATAATATTTTAATCAACATACAACCTAGCACTGGCCTGCAAATTGCAAAAAACGTAAGAAAATTTGAATTTCGCGGGTTGGTTGGTCGCATTCACCTTAACAAATTCAATGGCCGTGTCCTGGCCAATGCAAAATATTACACGGACACGTGACTGCTGCAATTTTCACACCAGAGCACGTCTTGACGCTGACCGCCGAAGAGGGCCTTTTCTGGTTTTCCGAACAAATCAGTGACGAATGAAGGCGGCAACCTCGTATTTGCGCGACCGATCTCTTTGATTAGGACGCGCGGCGATATTTTGGTAGAACGGTGCGACTATCACCCATGAAAGAAGCGCCTTATACGTATAGCGTCTATACGGGGTGGAAGGGGGCCTTTGACGCACAAACGAATACCACGTATTCAGTACATCATTTCGAAACCCCTACATATAAAAAGCTTCATCGGTAATTTAAAAATAATCGGCTTTTTCATACATTTTGCCCGTGTGGGTGTTGAATTTTTTAGGAAAACAGTTTATTTTAATATGTGGTAACCATTTGTGCGTCGATATCCCTTCTAAACTGTATATAGGGCGCTATTGGTAAATGTTTCTGAAATTGTATGTAGAAATTATTAGTTTAGTTACAATTATGGCCACGCGCCAAAAGTTCCATGTTTAAATACGTATAATGAAAAAAGAAATCCATTACTGTTCCAGCCCGCTAAAGTGACGGCCCACTGGCACAAGGGCACAACCTACATGGTGAAGTTCGACGACACCGTCATAGCCCGGGACAAGTCTCTGGATGATCGCTAACTGTTCTACATTAATTTAACTATACTAGTATTGTAACCCACGCTAAATCTTAATAAATAATCTATGCTATATGTTATATGGAGTTTTTCAAAAGAATAAGACTTAACTTACATAATGTTTTATTTAAATTATGTTTCCAATACGCTATTTCACAATAAAGCCTGGTTGCTCAAGACCAACCATGAAAGGTCTTGAGCTTCGAGCAACCACTTTGCCTATTATGTCTAAACGTTTCCGCTGATGTGATGATGAAATTAGAACCATTGGCGTCTAGATATCGCGTTTGCGCCATTAGAATCACGAAGGACTGTAGGCCTGCTGCAATTTCAACTATATAGAATAACGTGGGTAAGTGGGTATCACACTGCTTCTACTAGTTACTGTCATCAGCTCTAGCAAACGAGTAATAGACAAGATACAAACGACAGATGGATGGCTACAGGCAGGATTATATATAAGGTAAACATGGATAATAGTTTCCATTAAATTATTATGGAATTCTAAATAAATGGCCATAGGCTGCCAAATTAAAAAAAAACTTCTCTGAGGACTTAACAACATAAAAAAAAAACTAGCACAATTTATGACCCCGGTCCCTATACTTGAGTATTCCGCAGCGTATTTTGCGTTCCTTTGCTTCACGCACGGTCCATAACGCATAGCCAAGAGTACTCATCGGTAGGACAATAGTAAATAATGCGAAACTAATCGTTCGAAAGTTAAACGGGAAGTAGTCCAAGGTAGTTGCCTTCATAGATTCGAAGTGTTGGATCCCCTTGTCGAACTGAAATATGAAAATTGGCAAATTTTAGAAAGCGTGTTGGAAAAACAAAATTAAAAATACAATAACGATTTTTTTTTAATGTAACGCCCATTGTCCGTTTTTTGGCCGAAGCCACAGGTTTTTAAAACGGGCGCCGAAATTGAACTAACTGTTACAAATGTGCGATGGCGAGATGGCCAAAGCTGAAGCTTCAGTGGGACACAAAACGCCTGATGAATAGTAATTTCGGCGCATTTTCTTGCAGACGATTATTCACTGCTCATTTAAGCTGCGATATTGGAAATCGCGTTACGTAACTCAAATGGAATTGGGCAGGACACCTAGCAAGGCTCTGCGATGACAGGTGGACTTCACCGAATAGCGTCCAAGAACTGGGAAAAGAAACGTGGGTCGTCCGGCGGCGAGGTGGGTGGTCATAGTTGCCAACGGGGGAAAAGCCTGAGTGAGGCTGGCACTAGACCGTGGAGTTTGCCACAAGAGAGGCCTATACCCAGCAGTGGATAAATGCACGCTGTGGATGATGATGAGTTAAACTACGACAACCTGACAATCCCTCTCTTCGACACGGTTTGTTATCTTTACTGATGGATGGTTGTCGCAGTTCCAGTCCAGTTCAGTTACTATTGACGAGCACTCACTAAAATATGTAAACTAGGTTAAACAAGAAGTCATAAATTCACGCTATTTCGCCATTACATCTTCTTTGTCTACTTCAACATCGCAGGACAAACGCATTACTTCTCACCTTCCACTAGACCTGGAGGACCTAGAGAATTGAATAGAATACTATCTCCTCATAGGGCTGCTGCACTGTTTCCTGCTTCGTCTGACCCACAGACCCACTGGTTTGTTGTTTTCTCCCATAGCTTTGGCAGAAGTAACCAGGCCAGTTTCAATAGCTGGGCAGCCTTCATGTGCAATTTGGTAGACCAAGAACCAAATTGGACATAGTAATATGAATGCAATAATCTATATCAGGGGTTTCCAAACTTTTTCAGTTTGCGACGCACATACAGGTTTAGCTAAGGCGCCGAGACAAAATATTGTCTCGGCGCCTTAGCTAGTCGAAAAAGATGAGTTTTTATAATTATGTTGACACACATGGGTACATTTGAAAATCTTCTTGGCTTCTCGGCTTCACATAAATAACATGTTGCAAACCGAATGATAATTCTTAGAGCACAATGTAACATCACTCTTTGTAATCCCTAAAGAGTTAGGCAGAGGTGTCCATACCTAAAAAGTACACCCACATTTCGCCAGTTATGTTTAAGCCCCAGGTAATAGGGGACAAGCCTAATCCAGACTGGCTACTGAGAAATTCCTGACGGAAACAGCCAATAACACTGCCTGACCTGGGAATCGAACCCAGGATCTCATGCTCAGCAGTTGCGCTTGCAACCACTAGACCAACGAGGCAGTCAGAATTCTTAGAGGTTTTGAATTTAAAGTTTAATATTCATTTTGGACCAATATCCAAAACTTGTGAGACAACAAGCTCATTAGATTTTTATTGAATACCTAAGAATAGTTTGTAGTAGAGTGGGGCACCCCTCTTCACTCTTTATGGCGCCGCAGCACACATTTTGGGAACCCCTGGTCTATATTTCATACTCAATTACTTACAACATAGCCAGCTTGTTTAGAATGTTTACATGGATCAGTCCTTTGCTTCAAAAACTCTTTTCTGTATTTAGCGCGTCTCTCAATTTGAGCCAGTAAAATTTTGCACTCCAGATCAGAAAATCCATATTTACAAGCCATAATTATTTTATTATTAGGTATGTAAAAATAGAAGTTTTATTCAAACCTCCAAATCAATCACTCAAATAATGACAATGACAGCATTTTTTTTATATTGGCTATTGGTAAGTTTAAGAGCC
This sequence comes from Eurois occulta, assembly GCA_950022335.1. Taxonomy (NCBI): domain Eukaryota; kingdom Metazoa; phylum Arthropoda; class Insecta; order Lepidoptera; family Noctuidae; genus Eurois; species Eurois occulta. Next base: position 1,657,326 of record OX465482.1, read on the forward strand.
AGTAGCATTTTCAATAGTAATTTAAATAAAAAAAGCAATGAGTGAAATCATATTTATGTGCTTTTGGTTAAAATATAACAATAGTAAAGATAAGTATGTTACACCAATAATAATGAATAAAAGTGATTTAACGGTTACTTGATTTTATTAATTTATCTACACAATTATTTTATCTTACACTGAATTGAACCATTACTGCAATTTGAACATTCTGTCTCTATACAGGAGTTCTCCACTTCTGATTTTCGCTTCACGGGTCGACCTGTGTTTCCAGAGAACGTATCCATAAGAAAACATGGGGATTATAATAGCGCAGATCCCAAACAAGCTAGTTCTTGTGTTAGCAGTGAAGTGCTCCAGACCAGTAGCTTTCATTGACAGAAACTTCTGTAAAGCTGGATCGAACTGAAAATTCAAACAAACATTTTCATTGTCCGAGTTAGTTTGTTTATACTTGAACTCTCAATAATAAAAATTACGTAATTTAACACTCACGACATATCCAGCTTCAGAGGCATGTTTAAAGGGGTTGGTTTTCTGTTTCATGAACTCCTTCCTGAGCCCAGCACGCCTTTCGGCTTGCTGCTTGATTAGGTTGAACTCAGCATCAGATACGCCGTAGGGGTTCGTCATTTTTGGGACTAATAATTATTGAGAAAATTACTGTTGGGTTGACTTGGATTTGGTTCAGAATCAGTGTTGCCAGTGTGATTTCCCAAAAAAGGACGGTTGTCTTTCTGAAAAGGTACGGTTTTTAACTTCAAGGTACGGTTGGGTCGGGATACTTCTGCAAGAACTAGATCAGTTTTTTTCTTCTTCGAGTTGGCTGTCTGCGACCATAGGTTGGAAAAAAAGCGATAGGGAATCGAATATTCAAAGGGATATGGTAAAGTAGAACATTATTACCGATTGCCAATATTGAACAAATTCATTTGTAAATCAATTATAGAATGAAGTAAAGTCGTTAAATTCCTTAATGATGCAATGAATAAAAAAAATTTTTGATAATAATTTATCATAGGAATAATGTAATGAGGAAGTTCAGATATGAAGCGATATTATTCTCTATATTTAAAGGAACAAAAAGTATTGTTTTATTTTATTGTTTTTAAACAAGTGTGCAAAATTCTGTTGTTTAAATACCTGTCAGAAACTTGAAACGAAATTACAATAATTTTGTTTAATTGAATTATAATACCGGTAAAAAATTTAGATGTAATTTGACATTTTTAGGTCTAAAAAGACTATAAATCGAAGTTCGAATCAATCGCAACTCGAAGAAAAAAAACATCTAGTTCTTGCAGAAGTATTCCAACCGGTTTTGCTATACCTAATTTAGAAAAATGCTATAGTCTACTCATATTCTACAGCGAAAACCAGTTGTTTGTCAAAAAAAATATGAAAATAATGTTTTAGGAACTAAGAAAATTCCATTTAAGTAATTTAATTTTAATAAATCACTAGTATAGAAAAGGTACGAAAAAGGTACGGTCTACACTGAGGTACGGTTGTGGTACGATTGTGTGATGTTCAGAATTTCAGGAACTGTCAATACTGTCATTTGATTTTGACTCTATTGACATTTCATTTTATGTATGTTATTTTCGAAATACCAAAAGAACGATTTGTGATGTTGTAACATTTTTGAAGATAAAGCAAACAGGCCTTACCAAAGACTATTTAGTCGTTATACCTGTTTTTAAAAGGAACAACACTGGTGAATGAAGTTCTACCATAAAGTAACAAGAACGAGAACTGAATGAATAACCGCCTTCCGGCAACCATCTTTTCGTGTTCTCTTGTTGTCGTTGTCAGATCGGCGATTTTTATTAAAAGCCGCAGCCATGGGTCGTATGCACGCACCTGGGTAATTTTATGTGTAATTTATAGTGTACAACATCGTACTAATGATATAGTATAAATTTTCCATTATACAAAGTTTTTGTGACATTAACATAACCTACCCATCAAGCGGTCACCACATGGCATTACAGCGAAGTGTGAATTTTATGTTTTCAGTAAGGGTATCTCCCAATCGGCGCTGCCATACCGGCGCAGTGTGCCGACCTGGTTAAAACTGACAGCTGATGATGTAAAGGAACAGATTTTCAAACTTGGCAAGAAAGGCCTCACTCCCTCCCAAATCGGTAAGTGCCAATTTCTATGATAATCTTCAATAAATGTGACTTGAATAGTTGTTCACGATTCGTTTTCAGGAGTTCTGGGTGCTTTTGTGAAATAATGAGCATTTCATCTAGCATTGTAGCCCTAAAATTATAAATCTTGTTCCAAGCATGAGAATGATCATAATCCAGGTGGTTACGTACACCTGTTTTGATCTTCTGTTGAATGGAAATTTAGACTGAGTTCCATGCCTGATCCAGTTGGAATACAAGAATGAATTAACACTGCATTGTGAGCAATGTGTATTATAACTGTCAACAACTAATTAGATCATGGCATGTCTGGCCCCCTTCAGTTTAGTTATCAATCCTAGCAGATGAATATAGAAAACAAGATGTGTGCCAGCGAGGTAGACCCAGACAGAGAAGAGCTCCTTTGTTAAGTACTGGTCTGGAAGGATTAAGATAGTCTTTGCTGTGCAGTGGGACACAAGGTTGAAATAATAGTGACATTGAACTGGCTTTCCTGGAGCACCAGGTATACAAATTCAAAAGTAAAAAGAGCTACAGTGTGACGTGTGATTATCCTGAGGAGTTTTTTTCCACCACTTTGTCTCCCCAACTAAAACAAGTGGTGAAAGGCATTTTGGGGGACTATGTGCTGTCATTTTCATATTCATAATGTCTTTAATTCTCACTCAGCCTAATTTAAACAAATGGCTATGGATTGTGATTACCTGGGTCTAGCTCAATACTGATTAAACCACACTTCAAGGACTAAACTCCTTATCTGATAACTTTACTGGATTGGCAAACAATTTTGGGTAAACCCAGTCCCATGTGGCTGTCATCATTCTCCTACTCTTTTCCCAATTTGCAATGGGAACTTAGAGACAGGGTCTCCTTCCATACATCTCTATTTGTTGTTGTATCAGTCAGTATGCAGTGTATTGATGGAAAAGATAACAAGATGCTATAATGTGCTGATTGATGGAAGCAACAGGCAGCTTCTTTAAATTTCTTTAGTTAGTAGTAGTAGTCTAGTTGTGTGGTAAGCGGTTGTTATGATATGGGCATGTGGATGCAGAGGAATGAGGAAAATGTTGTGAGGAAAGTTTTGAGTATGAATGTAGATGGGTTTAAGAGTACAGGAAGACTAAAGAAATGATGGATGGACTGTGTAAGGGATGATATAGCAAGAAAGGTGTTTGTTGAGATGACAAGTGATAGAGAAGTATGGAAGAAGAAGACATGCTGTTGCCCTTATCCCAATTCATTTGGGTGACCCCAAATGAATTGGGATAAGGGCAACAGATTGATGATCATTTTTTCTAATAAGCTTTTTATGGATAAATTTTGGGAATCCTTAACATTTCAAAATTTGGCTCTATTAAGTGCATAACAGCTTTCCTAGATCTTGATATTTATTATCAGGCAGACAGTTGAGCCAACTGATAGCTACCTGTATCCTGCTGTTCCCCACTAGATTTTCTTCTTATAATATGTATTTAGAAAAATGTTGTACTAACAAGATCCTTTTCATCTATTCCAGGTGTCATGCTTAGGGATTCCCATGGAGTTGCACAAGTCAGATTCGTTACTGGCAAAAAGATCCTGCGTATCATGAAAGCCATGGGTCTCGCTCCCGACCTACCGGAGGACCTGTACTACCTGATCAAGAAAGCCGTTGCCATGAGGAAGCACTTGGAACGCAACAGGAAGGACAAGGACAGCAAATTCAGGCTGATTCTTGTTGAGTCCAGAATTCACAGGCTAGCCCGCTACTACAAGACAAAGAGCGTGCTCCCACCTAACTGGAAGTATGAGTCAAGCACCGCTTCAGCTCTGGTGGCTTAAGTTATAATAAACTAAATAATTTCCAATTTTGTTGTATTATTTCTTTTACATAAAAATTCTACCTTGCAAATGTGGGCAATATGATAGTGATAAAATATAAGAAAAACATATAATTTTATAAGAAAAATATTTTTATTTATTTACACATTCATAAACTTAATAATCACACAAAATAACAAAATAGTTACCACAAACAAAATTCATTTACAGTTAGTTTTTAAAATTGGTACATGATCATAATATACTATTAGACTTCTGAACATGTGCTTGTGTAAAGGAAATTCTGAATACTAAAAATAAAGACAACTCTTAAACACAATAACTTAAATTGCTTGAAAAGCAAGTAAAACTTAACTCTATTTCTTCCGACATGAATTTCAATAATGATAAGCATTTTTCTGATTCTCTAATAAGTACATACTACAGTAAGTCGTGGTGTATGGATAAGGTGAGTATGTGGTGAAACTTCACATTGAAAAGGTAGCATGGCATGTACAGAAATTAAAAAAAAAGTACCTAGTAGTAATTCAGAGTGAAAATAGTTTGAATGTAATGTACCAGTTATTTATGAAAACCTTTTCACTAAAACATTCTTGTTTTTCAAACACCACAACACAAAATTAATTCTATTATTCACAGTAATTCTATACAATCACTCGGTTTTCATGATCTTCATTAATTGAACTGACCTTCCAAGACTTCTAAACATAAGGATTCCAATTGCTCCCATCCTCTGGATGCAAACTGTTTGTAATCAGTAACACTACATCGACTATCCACCATATGCCTAAACCTCCCAATGTAAGGAGTTTTCCCACAGCAGTCCCTGTTTGTCCAAGACAGAATCTATCCATTCCTAAAAAACCTAATAATATACTGTAAATTAAGGTGGTTGTGAAATAGTGTCCGGAGTACCTCACACAAGGGAAACCGTCTCTTAGGAAACTCCTGCTTCCATAACACTCTATCCCATCCAAAGCCTTGCACTGCACTCTCGTTTTGTCCACTTCGTCGTATCTAACACCTCCAAACTTCACGCAGCCGTGGCCAATAGCTTCTCTGGCAGTGTGATTCCCTTTATGGTCGATTGGTTCATCACAATCCAAAAATTCCAGCGGTAAATAGTTGCATTTCACAAGTGGACCAAGAGGCCGATATGGTTCTTTTGAATATGGGTCGCTTTCTGTTAATATCGTTGGTATGATTGTAAGGACTAATGTTATTACGATTATGGAGCGTCCTAACCACATTTTGCGTTTGTTTTTCTTCGTCACATGTGAATTATTTTTAATGATTCATTTACGAAACAAATTGTAATCGTGAACATTTCGTAGTGACATTTTACTAATAGTTTAGAAATAGCTGTCATTTTGGGTAAAATGATTTGATATACTTTTCCTATTTTAATACTTACTGTGTTTGTGTATTTACTTTAACTCTGTGTATTATGTATGTTATTTTCAGATGCTTATCTAATATAATCAGCTGATGTCAATTAATTATTAGAAAGGTTTTGTCCAAAATGGTTGTAACTGTCTAAAGTGATTTTCGTTTTGAAATTATTTTGCACGTAACTTTATGAAGCTCATAGTTCTCTTCTTTTTTTAGTGACTTCTTGATAGCCAAGCCACCTAACAATTTCCGAACTAAGATCAAAAAGTCAATTTGTCAAAGTGACATTTTATGTTCGTACATTTTTGTCTGGCTCCGTAATGATTTTTATTTTTACAATACAATAAAAAGTTTAAAGTGTTATTCGAACATGGAGGTGTTTAACAAGTTCTATTCGTCGGTCAGCAACACGGTTTCGCATTTATCTGGCGTTTTACCTGGGAATCCCGTGACAAGAGAGTTCGAGGCAACTCAATTTATTGCCAGCGCTGGTCCAGGTAAAAAAAACGATTGATGTATCTATAATTTGCATTCAGACTCAGGTGCTGTCTATTGTGCACCTTATTTGCTTTGATACGAAACTCTTTGATTACTCAGTTCAGTGATACAGGTGAGCTGGGAGTGCTATACATTTTATTCAATTTGTTTTGTGTACATTTACGGTCAACATAATATTGAATGCGTCGGTGATTTTTAGAATTGACCAAACCAGATTGTGAGAACCACACAATCTAAAATGATTTAAAGAGTTTCCAAGCTATACAAGTTGTTCTGAATTTATAAGTTTATAGTAGTACCATGTGTCTATATTGTTATTTGTAATGAGAGTGCACCCTGTATAGTAATAGGAACAATATAGTATAGTAACTAAGGAAGTGCTTATATTCTATAACTGGACATGAACCAGTGCATGAAATAGTCACCCATGATTTATAATTAGTACTAGCAGCAGATAACTAAATCAATTATCTGAACACAAACATATAAATAATGATTCTGTGTATAAAAATACATCTGATTTGTATTTTATTTACTTTTATTTTATTGTATTTTATTTACAATATCTTTGGGAATTTCCTAATTAAAAGAAAATATGCAAAATGAAACTAACATACTCTGTTTTCATAACTGAAACACGTAATTAAAATGTTGAAGTAAAGATAACATTGGAATGCTAAATTACCTAATATTGTAAAAATTCTTTACAAAAATAGGTTTTGGGAATAGCCAACATAGAAGATATCAAAATAATGGCAATAAAGATGATGTAACCCTATTGTCAACTAAAGTAGCAACAAATATAAAATTTCACACACACTGGGAAAACACATTTTTATATTGATACTACACTGATATCAGCCTACTGGTTTGTTGGTACTAATTATGTTATAATTCAAACAAGGCTGGTTCATCCTTTACCTGAGACATTATACCAGAAAATAAGGAGTCTAATTCACTCTTTTGTAAAAACCTCTTAATTTCCTTATACACTATCAAAGAAAGCATCAGTTTTGTTATAAGACACTATTATTATCTTATAGGTCTATTATGGAAAATTTACAAAGGCTACAAGAAATCAACGAAGCAAGAGGCATCAATATTCGTCTTCGAAAAAAAACATTTAGACAGATGGTCAAAATCCGACAGGGATATTATGTTGGAAACTTTAAAACGTGGCATTGTACAGCTGACGAAGTTGAGGCATCCACAGATACTCACGGTACAACACGGTCTTGAGGAAAGCAGGGAGAGTATCGCTTTTGCCACAGAACCCGTATTTGCCAGTTTAGCAAATATTTTAGGGAACACAGAAAACATGCCACAGCCCGTTCCAAACCATTTCAATAACTATAAGTTGTATGAGCTCGAAATTAAATATGGTCTGATGCAAATTGCTGAGGGACTGACATTCCTACACAATGATGTTAAGCTTCTTCATCACAATCTATGTCCTGAGTCCATTATCGTGAACCAGCAAGGTGCTTGGAAGATATTTGGGTTCGACTTCTGTATTGCCAACCAAAGAGGGCCAGGATCATCTCCATATTGGCCATTTCAGGAGTACTGTCCCGCTATGCACGCTTTGACTCAACCAGCGCTTGATTATTTGGCTCCGGAATACGTTCTTTCAGCCACTCACTCTCCTGGTAGTGACTTGTATTCGTTGGGGATGATGATATATGCTCTCCATAGTACTGGACATCAGACTTTGGGTAATGTAGGGAATGATTACTCAAAGTATAAGAGATTTGTGAATGAGATCAGAAACCTGCCGAACTCAAGGTTGTTGTGTGTCACGGATGGCTTGAAGGAGTATGTGAAGCTGATGTTGAATGCTACGCCGGAGTTGAGGCCGGACTCACATCAGTTTTTGAAGGTAAGAGTTATTTATGAATTTTTGACAAAACCAAGATTTTTTTTTTTCAAGTTGATGGTACTTACTTTTTAGATGATAGATTTAGATATAGGCTTAGTGAGTGGCCACGTTAATAGCAAAAATCAAAATCAAAGCATTTATTTCAAGTAGGCCAGTTACAGGCACTTTTGAATTGTCGAAACAAAGACAACAATGAAATGTAGCTACAGTCCCAGTCACAAGGCATAAAAACTGTGAAAGTACTGTAGTTGCCCATTCCTTAACGTAGATCTCTATGGAGAAGAACGGGCAAGAAACTCCATGGACACTCTTTTAAATCAAAATATTGTTACAAAACCTTGGTTACATCATTCATGTTGAGATGGTACATTATGTGAGAGCGATGTAGCAAGATGTGCACGTTAAAAGTGTCCATAGTAAAAACAAAGAAAAGAACAATTAAAAAATAAAGTAATTAATTCAAATAAGCCGTGGCAACCAAGAGATGACCAGTCACAACTGACAGCGCCCGTTCACGAACATGACACATGTATCAGCACCATCCAACTCAACCATTTTGAAGGGAACTAAATGATCCGACACACGCGCCACCATCAGCGAGACATTTGAGTGAGCATGACATACACTTAACCGCCAGGGCACATTCAAGTCAAAAAAAAGACGTAGGTTTCCAGCGAATGATAGCTTTCTAGTACATAGTACTCACATAATATGGGCAATGCGGTTATATAATGCCAAAAGAAATTGAATTTATACAATGCAAAGATAGTTGTACAATCTTCAGCAGCTACTATACAATTTAATACTATCCATTCAAACAATACTATTTAATGCTATCCATTAATCCATTTATGCGCCCCTGTCCATGTGGAGCAGGACTAGCATTGAGCCAAGCATTTTTATCAGAGATATAATCGTCCAACTTGTAATATGCTTGCTTACATAGTGTGCGTTTAATGCATGTTTTAAATTGTGTCTCATTCAGTGCAAGAATACTTTGTGGAATTTTATTATAGCATCTCAAACAGTACCCCATGAAAGATGAGTCAACTTTAGCGAGTCTGAAGCCCGGCTGAACTAATTGATCTCTAGTTCTAGTACTGTAATTGTGTCTGTCACCTCTTTTATTAAAAAGATGTAGATTTTTTCTAACGTACATTATGTTTTCGTAGATGTATTGACAATGTACCGTCATGATGTGTCAAAGTGGTATTCATTAGATTCTCAAAGTGCAGTTGAGACTTAGGACATTCCATTAAGTGGGGCATATGTCAGACTGGTCTATAATTCCCTATTTTGCCAAATTTGTCCCGATTATTCAGGTAAAAACAAAAAATCTTTTGGCTTACTTCCTTTTTTTTTCCACAGATACCATATTTTGAAGACGTTGGCGTTAAAACCCTCAACTACTTAGACTCGTTATTCCAATGGGACAACCTGCAGAAGTCACAATTCTACAAGGGCTTACCACAAATACTCCAAAAGATGCCTCATCGTATCTGCATCTACCGGGTTCTACCTTGCCTCACGAAAGAGTTCATCAACCCTCCCATGGTTCCTTTCGTCCTACCAAACGTTTTACTGATAGCAGAAAACAGTTCTAAAGAGGAATATGTCAAGTATATTTTACCAGTTTTGAAACCAGTTATGTTGATACAAGATCCTATACAGATCCTCCTAATATTTATGCAGAAGATGGAACTGCTATTAAAACTGACTCCAGGAGAGGAAGTGAAGTCTGATATACTACCAATGCTGTATAGAGCGTTAGAATCTGATGCCCAGCAAATACAGGAGCTGTGTTTGTCTGTGCTACCAACCTTCGCCTCTTTGATAGACTACCCTGCGATGAAGAACGCTCTCCTGCCGCGAATAAAAAAGTTGTGTTTGAGTACGAATTACTTGTCCGTTAGAGTGAATTGTTTGCTGTGCTTGGGCAAACTCTTGGAGCATCTGGACAAATGGTTGGTGCTGGACGAAATAATACCGTTCTTGCCGCAGATACCGTCGAGGGAACCGGCTGTGCTGATGGGGATTTTGGGTATGTTTCAACCAAACAGTTGTTAATTTAACATAAGTTTGTTCTTTTATATTAAGGAAAAAGGAGTAAATGATAGCGTGACGAATGACAGGGGAGAATGGAAGAAAAAAAACGTGTTGCGCCGACCCCAAGTAACATGGGACAAGGGCAGGAAGATGATGATGAAGTTGAAGGTTGTTCTCTTGATACTTCAATTTATTTAGATAATGTGGGTAATTGGTTAAAAATAATAACTGTCATGGGCGGTAAAGAGTAATAAAAACTCTCTATAAAAAAAATTGCTTTGCATATGTTTAGAAAGTGAATCGTAAAGTATCATAGCAAGGCAGTAGGGTCGTACGATTTTAAGATTAGATGAATATTTTTATCTAAACTTATCTAGAGACTAGCGAAAATAATGTAGTAGGGAATTTTACGCGCTATTCAAAGAGAAGGATTTAGGACTGGGGGCCATGTTAAAATTAAGTCGAAAATAATTAATTTAAAATTAAAAAAATAGACGTGCACTATGTCCGACTAGATGCGCCCTTTGGTAGCCCAAAGAGTTGAGAAGGACTTGTTAATTTTCAACTTCATGCCACTATCTATATTCTTATACGATCTAAGATTGTCCGCATGTCCGTTAATTTAGATAATCCTGACTGATTTTTGGGAACAAAAACACCAACATGTCCATCCGTCTTTTCCAGGAATATACAAGCTAGCTCTAAGCCACTCGAAACTCGGCATCACGAAGGAGGTGTTAGCCACGAAGGTTCTCCCATTCCTCATCCCTCTATGCGTGGAGAACGGCCTGACCCTCAACCAGTTCAACGCACTGATAACCCTGGTCAAGCAGATGATATCTAAGATGGAGACTGAGCATAGAGCCAAGTTGGAGCAGTTGAATTCTATCAATAATGAAGCTAGGTGAGTTACTTTCTTATTTGCTTTATCTGCCTAGGGTTTGGATCTTATTTATAGTGAAGAAACAATAAATTCTTCCAAAACACGTTTTTTTTTCCGAATAATTTGATAGAGGCATACCTGAACGGCCACATTCCGCCAGTTTTGTTTAAGTCTCATGAAAAGGGAGTGAGCCTATTGCCATAAACCAGCTACAAATGCAGGCTCAAGGCTGCAACTGAGAAATTGTTGATGAAAAAACCTAATAACACTTTGCCCAAGCTCGCAATTTATTCTCCGGTTCTCATTATTTAATTAAAGGCATTTAAACAAACTGTCAAAAAGTTCTGGAGTGGCGACCTCGAACCGGAAGACGTTACGTCGGAAGGCCTCCCACTAGGTGGACCGATAATCTGAAGGTTGCAGGGATCCGCTGGATGCGAGCCGCACGGGACCGGTCAATGTGGCGACACTTGGGGGAGGCCTGTCTCCAGCAGTGTACGTTTTTCGACTGAAATGATGATGAAACAAACTGTCCTGAGCCAGCATTCCAACACTTCCTACTGTTTTAGCCGGAGTGAAGTAGTGACAGAACAAACTCCCTGGCAACACATATGTCTGTTATAAGAACTTGTAGGGATGTCAAGAACAACATGTAAAGTTCTTCATCCCCATAAGAAATGGAGACTGCCCGACAGTTGTTGTCGGATTTTTCTGTATAGTCTTAATTTGCGAATAACTTTAATATCGCCATTCAGGAATTGAACGCTGGAGTACTATTTGTATTATGTTTGCTGTTGTGCTTTTTGTAATACATATTTTTTGCTTCTCTCTTCAGGATAATGGAAATCCCGATGCCCACGTCAAATGACACCCTTGTGAACGCGCCGCCCCCACAGTCAGACCTGGACAAAATGTTCACAGGTCTAGGCATAGACCCGTTCTCCTTCAACCAGCCCAAAGGGAAGGAGCCTGCTTTGCCAACTGTTAACAATAACGGCGGACACCTCACTATGGAGGATAAGCAAAGGTATGAGATTTAGTAGACTTAAGTAACTAATATTATTACTGTGAAAGTGAGTTTTTTGGTTTGGCAAACCGGTAGACCATGACTTGGGTTCTAACCCAAAACTATCATATGTCTTAAAATAGGATACTTTTTATCCCGAGGATACGTTCCCGTGGGGTAATTTCCATCTTCCATGCTGGCGAAGCGACGGGCGGAAGCTAGTAGACCTGATAAACAAAAAAAAAACTGAATTTGTGACCTACCTATTCAAATTTTAAAAGTATAAGTGCCAATCCTATCCTAGCTAGCTTATCCTAGCCTTACAATTAAAATAACTTGCTCAATAAACGGATCGTTTTACAGGTCCAAAAAGAAAAGAGAAAAAAAACACAGTAATTATGGTCAAGATTTTAGGTAAAATCCTAAAATAATTTTGTAGTTCACATTTACAATCTCATTATTTTGAATTTATTTTTACTCTCATTAACCTTCTCAAGACGGTCCTTGTACAAGTAAACCTTAGTCTGAGGCAGCTGTCCCACCGATTGGCGAGAAGAGATTTGAGCTAGCAACTAGAAACAAGCTGTTTGTCTGTGTTGTTGTTTCTGGAGCCAGAAAATAGTCGAAAGCTAAATCGCTTCCTCAACTGCGGTGTTACATATGCCTAATATGTATACAACTTTCGTATAGAATAAGATTTCAACCAAACATTTTCATTTTTCAGGATAGCGCATCAGCAAGAAATCGTCAGAAAGTTCTCGACGCAACCTCAGCCAAAAGCCATCCCCGCTCCTCGGAAGTCTATCACCAAACCGACGGACTTGACCTCCTCGCTGTTACAGTCTAATTTGAACCAGTTGGCAAAACCACTGCCTCCATCAGCTTCACACCCGAGTAACCAACATACGGCGTCTCCACTGACCAGCCCGACTTACAGCACGCCATCTATGGCCTCGAACTACTCCTACCAGAGCCAATTTGCTGGGTTCGATACTCTGTCTACATCATCAACCGGGCCGGCGAATTTCAACAATAAATGGGCGAACAACCAAAATAATCAAAATAAAGCGAAGCAGGACTGGTCAGCATTCGAATCTCTTTTACCGACAGCCAATAACAATCCGACCTCTAACAGTGATGTTAAGAAACTAACAGATAACGAAATGATGGACTTGCTCAGTTAGAGAAAAGAAGTATTAATAGTTATTTTATTCGGGACAGCCAGACAAAAATGTTCAAAATCAAAATTGTGATTCGCAATGTGTGCAAGTGAGGGTAGTGCATCACTTGACAAATTCGCAAAAAAAAAATCGTAAAACTAAAAATTCTTAGTTTAGCGACTTGCATTTAATTTTAACGGCTTTTTATTTTCAAACAAATTGTTTTGTATTATCACAATACATTCCTATAATTTATGTACTAATTTGCGATTTATTATAACTTAAGTGCAACAGAAGTGAGGGTACTTATGAAATAATTTAATAAAAATGACGTCTTTTGTATTAAAAATATTATTTATTCGAATTATAAATTACAATATAAAAAATAGAATAGTTTTTAAAATGATTTACTTTTTACGTACATATCATATTTATTTACTGAATTATTTGTTGTGGACCTGTAAGAGATCCCTTGGAACCTTTAAAAGGCTAAATCATTTAGCGTAAAACCGATATCGGACGCTTCGCTTTTGGATCAGTCACTTGAGTGAACCGTTCAGTCAAGTTCGGCACTTTTAATAAGGTAGTTTTTGAACAGCCTATGCTATAAAAATACTACAATTAAAATAGTACATTTTGATACAAGTGGGGAAACTTTGTTATTGCAGCCGAGGCGGAATTCATACCCAAGTCGTAGGCGAGGGTGCTAATTCCGCCTACCCACCACCCACTTGTAGCAAAAAGCTCTATTTTCGAAATTTGTATAATATTATGCATCACTGACAGGTGCACAATAATAATAGGCGTAGTGAAGATTCCATTTTGGGGTCTTCAATTAAAATACTTATTTGTTCTCGAAAGAGTAGAATAGGGATGGGTTGACATGTATATATACAAGTTACAGGGTGGGGGGAGGACTTCGGGACTCTTGGCTACGCCTGTACATCTTATTTCTACTTATATCTGGTATTTTGAAATACAACCTCCCCTACTATTTGGTTCCGCATTTTTGGCTAACCAATTAAAAACCTTTTCTCTTGTCAATAGAGTTCAAAATTTATTATCACGCTATTCTTGTACAGCAGAAAGCCGCGAATATACGTTTTTTTTTTCCTTATATTGAAAAGTCAATCTTATGTTTATATAAAAAATATTAAATCGTATAAATTCCTTTGTCACATTATATTCTGTAGAAAGAGGTAGATACGCACTAGGCAGACGTCTCCTATAGACATATCGTCTTTAGCTGAAGCAGCTATGCTGCCTAGTGCGTTTTGTACCATAGACAATAGATGTGATACATTATTATTTTATTTACACAGACTGCAACAGATGTGATCTCTTAAAAATAAACAACTTACTAAATATGTTATGGTTTTAATAATTAATTTACGATGTTTTTTTTATTATTTTGTGTTATATTATTTAAGTATGGCAAGACGTTTATTATTCACATAAAATAGCACTTGTGTCTAGGTTTCAGAAACAAACTTTTACCTTTGTCCAGTTTGACACTGCTTCTAAAAAATAGCTAATTTTAGTAATTATAAAAAAAAACATCACTTAGGAAATACCTTGTACAAATATTGTAAACTTGCTTAAAATCCTCTACAAATACTTAAACATTAAATAATCTTTAATTACTCATATACCCGTTTTCACTTACATAGGCAACACTTAAATGAAAGTCTAAATAGGCTGTTAGAATTTCAACACTGGTATCAGCCTCCAGAGTTGAAATTCCAACAAAGATAAAATATTTAGGCATTTATTTAGATGCCACTTAGTTTTCGTGAAAACATGCGTTAATACACTTACGGCTTGCTTCACCACCTTCCGGTAACCTATCTAGCAAATGAATAAAGAACCCTCCTGTTCCATTTATGCATTTATCTCGCTAAAGATAGGCGGTAACTGAAACATTACAGTCCTTTTACAACTAGTTCACCTCTGATCTTAGATCACTAAAAATTAGAGTAATCTTTATTTACATTACTACAAGGTTGCTTTTGATTTGCTGCCACCACTGACAAGTCTGTCAAAATCACTTTGTTTTTTTATTCTCATTGGAATAAGGCTGGAAATAGGTTGCTGTCAAAGGTAAAACTATAAATTACAAAATTACCGCCTCCTCCTAAACGACAAAGCGAAGAACATGCAAGCGGTCACAGATTGCAAAACACTGGCCGTCATGAAACAAGTTCTATAATCATAGTTGCAGACTAAAGACCATGTCATGATAAAGATGGCGACGATCGTGTTCGAAGCTGTCATGGTAGCTGTAGTGTCAAACTCGTTCAGTGTACTGTTGTATAGAGGCTGTTGTAGTATGCTTGAAGCAGCTGTCGCGAAACTGGCAAGCATGCACCATACTACTAGTAGGCCTTTGTTGCTTGATAGTGTGATACCTGGGAAAAGTGAGGATATCGCTTGGTTGTAAAAACGTGGATCTTAGCATTGTAGGTTCTGCTTTCGTTTTTTTTTCAGATAGGAGTTTTTTCTAGGTTCTGGATTATGAAAATGCCACCGCCAAAGCAATATTTGCTATAGCGGTGTCATTTTTAGATCAGCTGGAATGAATCCTCCTCATCATTATCATCATTGGTGGCCTGGTTCCACCGCTGCTGAGAATAGGTCTCTACCCTATTGTGCCATGCTTCTTTGGCGTGAGTCTCAACCAGTTCTTAAACGCGGTCTTCGAAAGAAATCCTGCACAGCCCTAGGCGGGTCGGCCGTGGAGTGAATCTAGTCAAAACCGAACGGTTAAATCCAACGTCGAAAAGTATTCTAGACGTTTATCTTGTCCAAGATTGGCTCGGTAGTAGTGATCGAATCCAGTGGATTCCATAAACTTACCGTAAAAGCCTATAGCACCAGCCACGCAGAAAGCAGCGCACAGTCTTGCCTTCTCGTTGATGGACTTCGGTAGCACGACGCACAGCATTATGAAGCATAACGCTGAGCCGTGAGCCACTGCTATCAGCTTTGCTACCTGAAAAATGGAATAGATTCTGATGTAGGTACTTGAAAGATGCAAAAAAGAGCAAGATATGCTACTGCGATTCTGGGTAAGAAATGTGCCCAATTATGGAGGAAAACATTTGTTTGTGTATCAAGACCATTCAGCTGTCTAGAAGTTCAGCCTCATCAAGTTATCTAAATGCAATGCGTCCAGGTTCTTGAGCAACCGAGGGTGTCTAGATAACTAATTTACTGTTGCCGCTATTGTTATTTAATTGCGCAATTTTGGTACTACCCAAAAGCATTTAGCGCCAAATTTGACTGTTACCGAATCACTTTTCTATCTATAGTGGCGAATTTTATGGATCTCGACTGCACTAATGTCCTGCCGTCGATTGTAATCGAACAGGTAACATGTTGAGATCATGAAATGACTAAGATACTCACCGACCAAATATTCATAGACGGATTCTGCTCCCAAATCAAAGGCGGGAAGACCACACCTAGCACCAGAATCGAGAACGTCGTACAGAGATGCAGCAACGCATACAGATAGAAATTGATATCCAACAGCATGTTAGTAATTGTGATGAAATTCTTCTTCATGGAAGCGGTCCTTCTAGCCGTGCCCAGAGATACTTCGGCTGCAAAGATCACACTGTTGGCTGGCGCGTTTACAGTAGTCTCCCTGTATAAAGGCTGCGGGACCTGTCTGTCAATATTCTCCAGTTCCTGATAGCCGTTAACCCCTCGAGCAAAAGTTGTGATGTCCAAAGTCCCGAAATCTGAAGAAAACCTGTCAGGAGTTGTGTCGTAAATTGAGCTGAAATCTGACGAAAACCTGGCCTCTTTAGCCGAAACGGATCTATTCTCTCTATATTGTACGGCAGGATCTAGAATCTCTTTGGCATTCTTCTTAGAATTGAAGACAACTACATCAGTGCCGTCTTCTTCTTGCGCTGTGCTTTGAGATGGTTCCTCTTGAGAATTCGTTATTTGGGCGTTTTTGTTTTCATGTAGACGAGATTGATTCGAGAATATTACTTCATCTTCGTCCTCAACAGCCTCTCTGAGCATATTGTACGTGTGACGTATGACCTTCTCAATGTAGATAGGCCTTGTGTATGACGCTAGGAAGATGCAGTTCTGCATGATGATAGCTCCGTAGATCATGACTACTACGTCTCCGGTGTATACGGTGCAAAGGTAGCCGATGAGTATAGGGACGAGGCAGTTGCCGACAGAGGGCGCCATGCGCACGATTCTTTGGGCCATGGTCAGCTTTTCTCTGAAGAAGTGGGTTATGATCACTTCAGTCTGCTGCCCAGATAAAGCGCATCCGATACCTGTAAATAAAAATTCATGTAGGTATTAGCATGGACGGACTGTACGAAGGTTGATATGGCCAGAAAGGAACTGCTGATATTATGACGAGTAATAAATTAAGGAAGAAGAAGACATGCTGCCGATGCACGATGCTGTACCGACCCCAAATAAATTGGGATGAGGGCAAGATAATAATGATGTATCAGCTAGCGGAAAACTAGCATCGTGATCATGATCCGTCAACCGTGTAAAATAATTTGGGGCATTAACTTTTTATCTTCCGCAGTAAAGGTTAATCAATGAATGAAACAAACGAAACACGTTTATTTAGTGAAACCGCGATAGTGTTATTCAAATAATTTCTTTTGACAACCAGACAGCTGGCACGTAATCGGTCATTGTATTGTTTACCGCTGCCGCAAAAGAAAAAACTTTAATAGATAAATAGTCCCGTCCCCATTATGATTATCCTGTGGGTTTCAAAACAACCTAGGGATTCGGCATAAAAATCTCTCCCACCTCATCTTAGTTGGCATAGGTATTATGAAAGGAAAGGCTTATCGATTCATTCATCAGTTATGAACTCATAATCCACACAACGTTTGCCTGCGGTTTCGGTGGAAGTCGACAATTATCCCACGGGAACGGGATAATATCGGGATATTGTAGCGTATAACCGACTTGTGTCCGCAACGCCACGTCCAAAACGCGTATTTTGCGTACGGTACTATCGGGATAAAAAGCATTTATAATAACACTTAGTATGGATTCAAATATTACTGCCTCCGTGGTCGAGTGGTTTAGGCGTTTGCCTTGTGACCCGGTGGTCGTGGGTTCGATTCCTACGGGAAGCATACTTTGTGAAGTTGTTTCCAGTTTGGTTAGGACATTGCAGGCTTGAATCACCTGATTGTCTGATAAAAAGATGATTCCGTGCCTCGGAAAGCACGTTAAGCCGTTGGTCCCGGCTGTCATTGGTTGATCTTTGGCAGTCGTTACGGATAGTCAGAAGCCAGTAAATCTGACTCCAGTCTTGCCATGAAATACCGTGTTACCCAGTTAATGGGTTGTGGAGGTCTGGTAGGCAGCCGCTCTGCGTAAAATACTGGTATTCAGCTAAATCCGGCATGACTGGAAGCCGACCCCAATACAGTTGGGAAAAGGCTAGGCAGATGATGATGATGGATTCAAATATTAGTAGAGTTTGGATAAAAGATATCATCATCAACAAATAGACATGCGTTCCTATCTATTTATTTAAACAATGCCAATTAATACATTTATAAACGTCAAGGCGTTTCCGCCGTCATGTAAATAAGAGAAACAATTACGTTGGTTATAGATAGGCTGGTGACATTCTAACTTAGCTCACATTAGTAGGTATTCTAAAATGATTCTAAATGATAATTTTAGCATCTCTATTTCGTGACTGAGTCATTTATAAGCAATCATTTTGAAGGAATGTCGTGATTTTATACCTACAGTAAAAATAATGTACCTATTGTTGTTGATGTTGTCAGGTGTACAGAAACGGACATAGGGTACTTTTCAACCCGAAAAAAGTACTGTTCCCGAGGAAAACAACAATAACGTTCTTATGATAACAGATGGCGCCACGTGTACAAGCAGAATACAACCCGAATTGATTGTCAATTTTTTAATTAACGCGAGCGAAACCGCGGGCAAAAGCTAGTTGATGATAATTGTAACTCCAGCAATTGCCTGCGTGCGTGGTGGATGTGGCTCTCACAGAGACGAGACCTACCCAGCTGTGGGAACGTGATAGGCTGATTATGATTAGGCCATCGAACGGGTTTACTTTGATCATGCGCCTGTTAAAAGGCTAGGTCTTCATTGGTCTGACATTTCAGGGGTTTACAGAAAATCCAACAAAACGCACTGAACTGCTTGGGGGTAACTCCCAAATTGAGAATTCAATATAGTAGCTAGGTGTGCATAAGGCCCTAATCTTCACGACATAATGAATTACTTTTGGAGATTGGCCGCTGTAGCCATTGCACAATAGGTAATGCATTAAAACTCCGAACTTTACTCAGGTCTCAAACTGTGATGAAGATTTACGATAAATAAATAAATAAATATCCCTGGACATTTCACACAGCACCATCTAGCCCCAAGCTAAGCAACCTAATGCTTGTGTTATGGTAGCTAGATGGCTGATAAACTACATATATACATTTTTTTTTGTAAATACATACATATTATAGATAGAAAAACACCCAGACCCGGAACAACTACTTGTAGGTCATACAAATATTTGTTCCGTACGGGAATCGAACCCGCGACATGCAGCGCAGCAGTCAATCGCTTGACCACTGCTCCAACCGTGCGATCAAATATTTTGATATTCAGGTAAGTTACTTCTACCTCGATTCACAGACCACCTGTTTAAATAACATATATAGGAACATCTCCAATAATCTCCATATTCAAAATAAAACCCATTGTTATAGTTATGTCAACAACTCATGCGCAGTACCCACGCAGGTAAAACCACCGTAATTGGAAAAGACATTAATTTAATGGATGCTTCTCGTTTTCATTATAATGATTTTATCAATTACGATAAACTATCATGATTCAGAAACCTCTGCACTGTTGGTAATCCTAAATGAAGATAATGTAGGTACCTACCTAGCTAGGTGTTTGTTTAAATAACATTTGGGTTTACGCATTATCTTAGGGAGTGCCTCCTCTGAAGTTTGCGATTTTTTTATCAAATCGGATTTAGCTGTTTTGTATGTGGGGAAAAAGAATACTCGACATTCAGTTATTGCACCATTTTATAGGTAGGTACATACTCGCAGGAGTTTTCTTTGAAAAAGAATGACTAATAATTAGATTGTTCACTGTTTAGGATTAGTAGGTACCCCTCTTGACAATTTCTATATTTATTTTACCGCAATCTTAAGATGATAAGATCGATTCATTCAATATTACCGAGAACAAATAAATACTTTAAGTACTTAGTTTACTATTCATTACCACGCTCTATCTATTAAGTATGCACTAAACTATTTAAAGACGTTTTTATTATTCTATTGATTCTATTCAACGGCAGCGACCTTGAGACTTGAGAATGAAGCGAGAGTATAATTACCTGTAAGTATACCGGAGAATATGTTTACGATGTGATCGTTACTGTTCGCCTCCGTCGAGTAACTTGAAAGCAAGACTCCGGCCACCGTCAGACAGAGACCAGACAACGCCATGAATCTCGGCATGTTGAAGATCTTCACCATGGCTCTGCACCATGACTCCAGTAACAGTCTTATCACCACTGCTATCACTGGCACCAGCGCTATATCCACGTCCCATATCTTCATCACATCGTCCCCCTCATGGCCTTCCTCCCGAATCGCCTTCAGGATGATCAGCCCGTACATCGACAGCAACGCTGGGACAGTGATGTGATATATCACTGCGGACGCAACAATCAGCCATCCATACCCGCCGTCGGGTGGCGTAGGTCCAATCTCAGGCTGTGAGGCCACTACCCTGTCCAAATGCAGGTCGTCCACTCTGCGTTCACCTCTCTCCAATCGATTCGCAGTCGGAAATTGCTGGACCTCCATGATTTATTCACAAAAACAATCACTTCATGGTAAAAGTACGTGTAGTTAGACAGTTATCTATATGGAATGGGTGTGTTATCTTATCATTATCTTTTCGCGTAATCACTTGCTCTATATTTTTAAAATCAGCGCCAATTGAATCCAACGCAACACACAACTGAAGTACATTCTTATAGTTTTAGTACTGTTTGATAATTACTAGCTACAAAAATAATATTGTGTAAAGCAACAGCTGTATTATTTGTCGAAGAACAAAATAAGAATAAAAAAAATCAAACAATTTAAAAGTGTGTTTGCAATTTGATGAGTTTCTGAACGAAAGCGAAAGAAATACAAAGCTATGCTACAAAATTAAGAACACCCCACCTAGTTAAACGAATAGGAGAGATAGAAACAAATATTTACAAGAGAGACAAAGACTTCCGATATTTGATAACTGTACAAGGCAGCATCAACATGTTTGGTTTGTACAAAATGAATGAATCCGTTTGATCGACATTCGTGAAAGACGCTCTAATTAGAATTTTCCCGTTTATTTCGATAATGCAAAGGTATTTTCAATGAAAACTTATTTGAAACTGATAGTACTAAGTTTGCCAAAACATAACTGGCGTAGTGAAACGTTTTCTGTGTGACAACTTGTTTAACATCGTGTTCATATCCCGTGAAGCATTTTAATTGCTTGTAATTTTGGTGGTTTTATGATTGTGTGTTGCTGCAGGTGTTTCTGGTGCAGTGCTGATGGGTAGGCTCGGGGAGTGGCCGCTGTACAATGGAAACAGAGTCTGTGAGGTCTGAGCTGAGCGGCCGGTCGCGAAGAAGCTCGAGGCACCGGCAGCACACGCATCGCAGCACCCGGTATGATAGGCCTCCGGGCTAGATTCTTAACTCTTTAGATGCTTAGATAATAAAACCCGTCACAGTTCAATGTTCTCCCCATGAAACTGAGAGATTGCTAGAATTCCTATGGGAAATTCCCCAACTTAATTATAGTCTGATATGATCAAATAATTACTAGTTTTCAACCAAAATACTGTTACTATATTGTCAGCTTGTAGTCCCATTGCTAGGCAGGGCCCGTCAGCAATGCTAGTTAACCAAAAAGTTAAGACCCAAGTACAGCCTCATTAATATTCTCAAGTTGTTTTGGGATTATTGTAAAACATAAAGTATGCATGGCAGGTGTATGTAAATGTTGTTAACTACTGTTTCATGATTGTTTGGTCAAGAAACAGTATGTTTTTGAAGGCAACATTTCTCTCACATAGAATCTGTATGATATGTAGATATAATTATGTTCTGCTTGTAATCTGATATGAGTTGAGAAGGCTATGGAATATTGTTTGTTTGATGTGTAACTCAAACCTAAATGAAGGGAAATATAATGAGAATGTCACTTTTATTTAGCTTTGTTTACTATTCTTCCAAAATACACTAACTATTATGTCCTTTTGAATGTTATTTTTGTCAAACAAAACTTTGACCTGCTTTTTGACCACTACCTGCTACAGCTAGAAATATTGCCTAGTACTAATCAAAGCTACAAAAGGACGTAATAGGTTTACAAATAAACAGATTTACATTGTTTCACATTATTCTCAGGAGCACCAAATCACAGAGGAAAGAATCTTCAGACAACACTATGGCGCCATTCCAAACCAGTGTAAATATCAACCCTGAGATGGGTCGAGATGGCCAGGAAGTCATAGAGGTCCAAATCTTGCCACAGGACGAGAACTGGGGAGAAAACACTACTGCGGTCACAGGAAACACTTCTGAAGGCTCACAGTCCATGGAGGATGTGAGCAACTGGCCCATGGAGTCAGATAATGGCATAGGTTTTGTCTGCGCAAGATATTTTGGGACAACAATAGCTCTTGGACTGTCTTTTGTTTCCTTTGTCAGTCCTTTAGCAATGGTTGTCCTGCCAAAGATTGGATTCTTCCCAGGATTGTCAGATAACATTGCTATACAGCCAAGTCAGAGGATACAGCTACTTTCATGCACAGCTGAATGTAAAGGAATACTCCTTTCTTTAGCATTCAAGCTGGTATTACTTGCCATAGGAGTTTGGGCAGTATTTCTTAGGCCAAGGAATGCAATTCTGCCAAGGATATTTGTGTTCAGAGCTATGACACTGGTCATTCTGGCTGTTTGTATATTTTCATACTGGTTGTTCTACATTGTGCAGATAACTGAGGCAACAAAAGCCCTCGCAGTAGGTGAGGAAGCCATGGATTACAATGCTTTAGTATCTTATGTATCTAGCTTTGCGGATACATTACTGTTTATACATTATATAGCTGTTATTTTAATGGAAATCAGGCATTTAGAGCCTGTGTATTATGTGAAGATTGTAAGAAGTCCTGATGGAGAAAGCAGGTCTTATGCTATTGGACAGTTGAGCATACAAAGAGCCGCAGTGTGGTGTCTACAAAAGTATTACACTGAGTTTCCGATATACAATCCGTATTTGGAGAAGATACCAATATCTAAATCGCAGAGGAAAGCACAGTCCAGTATAAAGTTTTATGAAGTGGATGGGTCTACTAATGTACAGCCAGGACAAGCTAGGTGAGTAAATAATGAAATAAAATAAAACATAAATAAAATGAATAGTATCCAGTAGCCCATAGGTTTAATGAGGAAGCATAGGTCCTCAGTTAAAACTAAATCAACACTTTAGCTATGTATCTCTAGTTTGTCACTCAACCACGAACTCAGCCTATTATAGTAAAATGCTGGTCATCCGTCTCTCCCCTGCTAAGTTGTGCCACAACATCTGGTCCTCCACATTCTATATCTAGTATACCATCATGAAAGTTTTCGAGTATGCTGGGTCATTAAAGAGTCTATTGTATCATTGACACATAAGTATTTCGAGAAATATAGACACAACAGTTTCATTGTTTTTCGTGATTATCTTTGAACTGCAGAGGTCATAGAGACTGTTTTGAACATAATAAAAACAGTTAGGAAGTCAATATTAATTGGTATTCCGCCATGGCGTAATGGATTAGCTATAGCTATGCCTAATAAAAAGAACTGCGTCGAATCGAATTTTAAAGAGTGGAACGGATTGCCCAATGTCGGTAGGTAGATAATTATCCTAAAGCTTCTGCCGCGGATTCGACTTCCGAGTTCATTTTAATTAGGAGTTCATGGCTCCAGTCAAGGTTGCTTCAAAACTTTGAAAATTCTCATCTTATTAAACCTCGTCGTTTTGCAGCAGTGGAAATGAAATAAATTACATACTTGGATTGAACTCTTTTTCTCAATCCTACTAATATTATAAATGCGAAAGTTTGTGAGTATGGATGGATGTTTGTTACTTTTTCACGCAAAAACTACTGACCGGATTTGGATGAAATTTGGCACACAGATAGTTTATAACCTGGATTAACACATAGGATTTTCTTTTTATCCCGGTAGTGCGATCCCGTGGGACAATTACCGAACTTACGCGGGTGAAGCCGCGGGCATGAGCTAGTATCAAAATATTTGTTAATTGTTTCCAGATCAACAACAGGCTCTTGCGGCGGTGGCAGTACCCGTCGCCGCGACTCGGGCTCCGCGCACAATGAGCGCTACTACGAGGAGGCGGAGCGCGAGCGGCGCGTGCGCAAGAGACGCGCGCGTCTGCTCAGCGCCGCCGAGGACGCCTTCGCGCATGTGCGGCGCGTCCGGGTCTCTACTAGCGGTGAGTAGTGTGTGTTGTCTGTGTTGCACAGCGGCGCAAGCAACGCTCGCGCCTTCTCTGGGCCGCCAAGAACGCCTTCGCGCATGTGAGTCACCATCATCAGCCTAGCTTTTTCAACTATGTTGGGGTCGGCTTCCAGCCTAATTGGATGCTGGTGAATAACATTATTTTGCATGGAGTGACTGCCTATATGAGCCCCACAATAGATACTGAGTTCCTCTTAGCAATTTCGGTTCTCAGACTTCTTATTCTTTATTGCACACAAAATTAAAAGATATACATACAAAATTACAATATATAGCTTACGTACAACGGCGAGCTTAACTTCTTGTTACTTTTGGCAGTTATTACACCTGTTTATTAACTCATGTTGCCTAAACATCACCTTTTCCTTGTTCACAGGTGGAGCTTTAGGCCCACGCGAGGCGGCACAGGCGGTGTTCCCATCGCTTGCCCGCGCGCTGCAGAAGTACCTGCGCGCGACCAGGCAGCAGC
Organism: Eurois occulta; assembly: GCA_950022335.1. NCBI lineage: Eukaryota > Metazoa > Arthropoda > Insecta > Lepidoptera > Noctuidae > Eurois > Eurois occulta. The sequence continues at coordinate 1,682,248 of OX465482.1, forward strand.
CGCGACACTCTGCTGACTCGGTAGTGTGCTAGCTCCTATTTATATTCAAAGTTTTTCTTAACAGAGATAGAGGGTTATACTGGGTCAAATTAAATTGGCTAGCGAAACTCTTAAAGACGTTTTAGATGTTACGATATCTAAAGAACATAAAACATAATGATTTGATGTTTTTTTCGGCCCTTCACATTTTATTTTAGATTTTTTTTTTATTGTGAACTGTCCCACTGCTGGGCAAAGGCCTCCTCCAATTCCTTCCATGTGTTCTTTTCCCGTGTCTCCTCGAACCAACCCTTATTTTAGAATAACAACAATTAAATACCTACAATAACTTGAAGTACAATGAAGCTTAAACTTAACAATTATGGACACGTCTCGATTGCAATTTCGCTAGCTAATTTACTTTGACCTTCTAGAGATAGAAAGATGGCAGGCCTTTATCCTGCAATGTGCTTACTGGCTGATTTACACGTAATCACTGTCATTGGAAACATATTCATTCACACATGCCATCATAAGCTTTTTCATCATTAGTATAAAGTTTACATTGCAATCTAAACAAATAGCTAACATAGTAAACTCTCCATTTCAGGTCCTCGCCCACTTAGCTCGCTGCCTCTCACAAGACGCATCACCTCGCGCCTTCCTCGAGCCATTCCTCGTCGAGGGTCCCGTACTCTCCGCAGACCAGGAAACCAGACCCATACAGAGATGGTCTTTGATCTCCGACGAGTTACTAGCAAGACCACTAGCTGATAACGTAGAATTTCAACTGAGACAAGGTGATATCTCCCTTATTTGTACTATAAAGCAACTACCCAAGTTTTCTTTGACAGAAGAGGTCGTTGACCCCAAGAGTAACAGGTTCATTTTACGGTTGAACTCTGAAACGTCAGTTTGACAGGAGGAGTATTGTAGCAGGGATGATTTTAGACTTGTATGACATTCGGAGTTCTTTTAGGTTAGGTAATGGACAGAAGTTTTTTGCGGTCTTTTGAAACGTCGGTATTGCGGTAATTTTGACAGTTTTGCTTGGTGTTATAGTCCTGTATAGTTGTTGCAAATTGCGAGTGTATTACATGTGACTTTATGAATATTGGTATAAGGATTAAATTACGATGATTGACCACCAACTTGCTAAATCTATAATTGTTTTTACAAATAGTAGGCGACACCTATATGAATGTATAATGAGAGCGCGCTGTTGGATTTTGAATCCACTCCTCAGTGCCGAAGGTCCATAATCCCATAGCTTGCCTTTATTTATACATTTACTTATGTGAAACTTAGTGTTAGTGAAAACATCGCTATTATTCTAATAAAAGCTCTTGTTGGTTAGAAAATAATGATGTAAATAGAGCATTTAGCTAAATAATCTATGAATGTTTGTCAACGCTTGTGTTCAATTTGGTGCGAAGTCAAGCTTCTGTTCATTGTCTATTCTTACTAGACTAAAATGTTACTAATTTTGCGATCAAAATGGTCTGAGATTTTGCTTTTGCAAAATAATAAGTCAGTGAGTGTTGTTGACTGAAATTTCAAAATATCAATAAAGGCTATCGAGTTATGCAGTGCATAACATGCTTTTCTATGCAATGCAAAAGATTTATCTTACCAAGAAACACCAGTGAAATGGTTTTGATAAGAGTACATTGATCGTGAAAATGTTGTATATTATAAATACTTTCTTAATGTCACATTATTTTACTGTAGATTTAAGGTTTGATAGAAAATTTTGTTATGAAATTAATAATTAAATGAGCCCAGCACGAGCTTACAAAGTGTATGCTCTGCTAAAACTGAAGATTTTTAACGATTTATTTGTTTGAAAAAAAACCTAATATTATTGTGAATAGTCTCATTGCTCTTTGAGCGATAATCTACCAATAGCATAGCCATTTTAGCCCTTTAGCGTAACTTTAACTGAGATTTTAAACAACTACTTAAATTAAAACAAAGAAATCTCAATTTACGTGAATCTCAATTATTTTAAGTATCAAGACATTTAGTCGCCATTTTTGTTAAATTAGAAAAGAATAGACTGCATTTAATGTTTTATATCTAGGTGATAGTTTAATTTGTACATTGTGTCATATTTTAATAACAAATGTATTAAGCACAATTTTGTGGTAAGGCATAGATTAAATATGATTAATGAAGATAGATTTACACGATGCGTATTTTTGGAAAACATAACTGGCGAAATGAAGGTGTATTATAGGTACAGCTCTGAATATTAGGGATTACACGTGTGATGGACGATGGTGTGGCTCTGATACCCCGTATCCTAATCGAAGCGATCGGTCGTCCGAATACGCGATCGTCGCGTTTGTTATAAATTGATGATACACAGATGTATATGTATATATATGTATTAATATCCACTGATTATCAAGCTTTGAGTGTCAGAATGGTTACTTGTTATTTACTGTGTCTAAAAGTATCTCTAAAAAGGTGTGTAGGGAAAAGGGTTTCTATCAAGAAAAGACACAGAAAGACAAGACTAGACTATTCATTTATTTAGATTAGGCTTGTCAGATATCTATCAAGCTACGTCCATTCGCAAACCTAGGTCTTCGTGGAGAAGAATGGACAAGAAACTCCACGGTAACAACTTTTAAAGTATTATGCCAGAACAATTATATATTCTCCTGGACCCTTCTCAAATTATAGCAATTTATCAGTGAAGATAAACAATAAGCAATATAATCCACATTATAACACATAATTCTAGCACATAATTATCAGTAACATTCATAGTATAATATCAAATAACTTACATAACTTGTAGATCTTTAAAGTAATACAAATTGGTTCCAGGTTTACACATTTGGTATCTTCAATACTATGTCACTTTCAAACGTAATACTATACACATGGCACATACAATACACCACTCAGGGTAGGTCTTAACCCTTAGAACACTTGCAGCAAAAAAGCCCCGAATTGGCGACAACCTCTATTTTTATACACGTCAAACGTCAAATACTCAGTACATCCTACCCGCCATAATAAACCAATGGAAAATGGTCACATATTATAGCTAAATAACTAATAACATAGACAACAATTAACAAATCCTCTTTAAGGGAACTATTTTAAAACTTCATTAGATAATTTAGCAAACTAATAAGTATTTATTTGTAATCTATTTGTTTAATCGGATAAAATATGAACATCAACTGATAGTTCAGAGAATTGATTGAAACAACTTGATATATTGAAATTGCAAGGTAAGATCTGGGACACATTATAAATATCACTTAATTATTACTTTTTCATTCATTTTAAAGTAAATAAACATTTAACTTGATTATTCAAATATAACAAATGTCTTTCGTTTGGATACTAAGCCTTTTAAGCCACAATAAAAACTATTTCTATAAAATGTATGTGTGGTTTATTTTAAATTAGAACCTTTCTGTTCTCAAGATATTTATTTACGACGATTATGAATTTAGTAATATTTTTGTAATGCAACGTCGCCATACGTCAATGTTATTTTACGTTTGACAGCCGACGTTGCTGGATCATTATTATTATTAATGTAGTAATTACTGAGAGTTTTTAAACAGTCAGACATTCTCATATACATAAGGATATGCTATCACGTTCATTTATGTAAGTTATTTGTTCGCGAAACCGGAAGGCACCCTCTGTCGGCGTAACCACTTCTTCATCCACATCGCGTGTTCGCGCGATGATAGCTTGGAGGTAAGGACGCGGCTATGCGGTTAACATTCCTTCTCATTTTTTATTGCCAGTGGAACGGAAATACAAACAAAAAATCACTTCAATCGCTGTACATACACCAGCACATCAAGTTACCCGAATCTGTAAAATTTTCCCAATCAACCTTGAACCTAATACTTTAGCTATAAAGTTGAAAATCTATTAAAGGTATTTGATAGAATATAGTAGCTTGATGAGCTGGCGTCTGTACAAAACACACAAATACACATCGTGAAAATTCACTTCTAGCCCAGTGAATCTGAATGAATCTCGAATATGTATTGTATATTCTTATATTAAATCTAATTATACCATATCATAGGATTATATTATATTTATTGTGTAATTACATAAGTATTAAGGCAGCTATTTAATTGTAGGTTTAAATATTAAGTGATATATTTTGAAATGTTTATTATTTTATAAAAGTAAATGTTCTTGATACATATTAGGTATTTATCAATAGGATCGACCTTATATATGGGGGATGAACAACTTTACACCCTGTTCTTATACCCCCAAATATTCTTTTCTGTTTCTATAAGCATTTTAAAATATATCATCATCCATATAAAAAGACAGTTGTAAGACTGGTATTAATGAAATTTTTGAACTCTTTACATATTGAGTAAATGAGGTTGTGCTTAGGACAATTATGAATGTGTTTATGTATGGGTGTCGCTGAAATGACCAAAGAGCGCTTGGAATTTGTAGCTAATTGTAACATATCGTAAGGTTTACAATCGTTTGGCAGCTTTGAATGTGCAAATTGCTGCTGAAAGTTTCAAATATAAACCTCTTTAAAGACTATATTGGCTTGAACGTATTTTAAAGTAATGTTAGGTAGTCTTGTCTTGAAAGTTTATAAAGACGTATTTTTGTAAACAATTATCTTGAGCTACCTTGAAATACAGTGAGGAGTATGTAACATTTTTACACAGTAATTCTCAAACAAGTTTCTTAAAAGAATATCTGTCAATACTCAATCATTTACATAATTATGTATTTCCAATTTTAAAGTCAAACATTTTCAAGGGATAGATACTTATCATGTTTTTTACACATTGACCCGGATTCTGGAAGCCTTTTCAAATATCATGTTAACTAACTCGGCTACGTAAATGTAATAATAGATATTATTGTTCATTTCTGCTAACACTAAGCTGAATCCCAAAATGGTAATGGCCCTGTTACAATTTCAACTGTCGCCACTTAGCAGTGCACTGAAAATACAACTGCGCTTTTATAAGGCAAGGCATTTGTAAAAATGGGCATAAGATTTGCCGATCAGTGAGTTGAACTGGCTCCTAGAAACCTTTAATGCCATAAAACTTCTCATTTTGACCCAAACTCCCAATTTGAGATTAGGCCTCCAACGGCTATGCAACTCTTGTTGCGGACTCCAATGCTCAAATAGCAGCCTTTTGTAAAATGCTTGTGCCTGCTTAGTATTAAGTACTGTAAAATGTGAAGTTATTCCAGTAAATATTCTAGTGTAATAGGACATTTTAAAAACATTTTTGATATTTTTTTTTAAGATTGAAATTAGGAATACGACTGAATAATATTTGATGTTCAGTTGAATTAAAAAGAAACTAGTTATTTATATTATAGGGTCGCCATTTTTTTTATCTCTCAGTTAAGATTCGGACAAACTGGTATGGATAGATTGCGGGCTGGCTGCGGACATTGATAACTACTCTGTGTCCGGAGTCCGGTCCTAAATTTGTTCGTAAGAGCGTTATTAGAGGTATGAAATTTGGCCGTCAGCATTCACAAAAGAATTGATTTAAATTATATTCCAACAAAAGGCTAATTTTATATTATATTTGTTTTACTTTCGACGGAGAGACTCAATACAATGCACAAAGTATTTGCCTATAGATGTAATTATATGCACAATATTGTAATCGTTGTAAAACAATTTGTACACTTTTGTATTTTTTAAATAATATAAAGTGAATTTTGTATTTCTGATTTTTATTTTATAAGTCTCCGTATACTTATTAGTTGAATTCTAAAGCCGCGTCCCCACTTGTAACATGCTCGTCAGTAAAGAATGTGATAGGAAATCATCATCTTCCTGGCTTTGTTCCATTTTTCCCGGGGTCAGCGCAAAACTAGACGTCAGGACGTCTATACTTAGGCCAAAAATATGAAATTTTCATCTCTACCAAATGACACCCCGGGATGTTTGTCTACCAACTCTACCCTGCCTTCCATTGCAGTTAATAATCAGGGTCTGATGATGTAAAACAGAATGGTGGATACTGGAACTCTTAGTTAGCTAATAGTTTAAAAACCGGCCAAGTGCGAGTCGGACTCGCGCACGAAGGGTTCCGTACCATTATCTATAAAAACAGCAAAAAAAAAAAAACTGTTGTATGGGAGCCCCACTTAATTTATTTAAATTCCATTTTTTAGTATTTGTTGTTATAGCGGCATCTGTGAAAATTGCAACTGTCTAAATATCACGGTTCATGAGATAAAGCCTGGTGATAGACGGATAGACAGACATCGTAGTCTTAGTAATAGAGTCCCGTTTTACCCTTTGCCCGTTTAACCCTAAAAATGAACCATAAAAACTGCCATAAAGACGTAAACTACTGGATATAGGCCTCCACCAAACATTATAATGTCGACCGGTCCATTTCTTGGATCCAGCGGATTTCCACATCCTTCACCAGGTTATCGGTCGACCTTGGGGAGTCCTATAAGCCCCGCTGCAATTTCGTACTTGTCTGAGTACACTCTAACCTGATCCGGGGATCAAACGCAGGACCCTATTCTCGAAAATGTTTGTTCTTTTCAAGGCTATAATAGGACAGAAAGACAATGAAAAATAACAAATACCAAAGTAACAAATTAATTTATTTTATCAACACTTAAAACTTAAATAAAACACTATTTTTTCTAACAGAGTAACAGCCACTGATTTTCTATTAGCACCATCAAAAGTTGTCAAATTGATATAGGTACACGTTAAAGGTCTTGTAAACTAAACCTTTTTTTAGCCTATACAGTCCCACTGCTAGACAAAGACTTTTCCCAAGCCCTTCCAGGAACCATAAAATATCTTATTTCAATATATTTTATAAACATCTTATCTTAAGTGGTCGTTAGGGAAACTGGCAGCCATTGGAAGCATAGTATACGCAGTGCTTGGCGTATACATGTTCTTTATGAAGTTACATCTAGATTGCCGCTGGGGTAAGCAGATGAACATCCACATTGCAATGAAGGCCAGCATAACGCAAAAAGTGACGACCGCTACAGTGATACCGATGTGATTTTGCTGTTGCACATTGCAGGAGAAGTATTTGGGCTTCAGGTCGAATATGCGTGCGTTGAATAAGTTGGGTGGGGTTGCGCATCTGTAAAATAAACGAAGTTGTAAATACGTTGTTTTTTTCGGCGAATGTTCCGCGAAACTAACTAGGCTAGCTCAGTGACCTTTAGTAGGGCTGGTAGGTACCAAATCAAAAGTCATTTATTGAAATTAGGCTGATAATCAGTAAATTTTAGTATAGCAAATGGTTCAGTCGACTGTCCGGAACTTCAAAATTAACGATACGCACTAATCAGATGGGACTGCGACAGCGACCACTTCTACATGTTCCTTATGAAGTTTCTTGTGAATCTGGTATTGACCTATTCTGCACCAATGCAAGCACAGTAACGAGACCCTTAGGGGCTGTCTCCACGAGCGAGAGAATCGCGACGATAGTAGGTATCGTCGTTGCCACGTATTTCTATACACTCTCTTAGAGGCCGTCTCCACGAGCGAGAGAATCGCGGCGATATTATCCCATACAAATACGTAATATCGCCGCGATTCTCTCGCTCGTGGAGACGGCCCCTTAGCGAAGCAATTTTTTGTACAGTAGGCCTGCCTGCTGTTTGCCTGCACTTGAACCGTTTATTTTCCAAGTTGGCAGTTAAATCAATAACAGCTAAATAAAATGAATCAACTTCTTTAATTAGTCAGTAATTTGAGAGTACCTACTATTGTATTAGATTTTTGTGTTTTTAGTCTTGAAAGTTTGGGATACAACAATTAAATAATTTAAGAAGTAACTTGTGCAATAAGGAACTAATATTTTTTGTATTTATCTGTGGTGGCTTGTTACTAGCAATTTAGGTATATATTTTGTTATTATAATGCTATTAGCCTGTAAGCTTTCCTAAAATGTAAAAAATAAAATAAAATATTTTTTAGCTGCAATACCCTGTAGGTACGTAAGTATTTGGCTCGAAATCTAAGCCTTTACTAACAAATATGGTACGTTAATGTGTCATTCATGTAATAATCAAACCACAATCATCATTATTCATCATGTTCGACAAGAATTTCGCAATTTATCATTACGTTTCATAGTGGATTGGAGAATGTTCTAATTGACCGCATCTCATGATCCCTCATTTTCAAATCAGATTTAGGCTTTTGTGATAAGTGAAAAGGAACCAGGAGAACCATACTAGTAGGGGGTGGTTGGTGCTTTTTTTCTTCGTCGTGTCAATAATTCCTTTATTGTTATAATTATCTGCAGGTCGAGTTGCACAAGGAACAGGACGAGGTGGGTCATCGTCTGAGATGAGGCTCCGCAATCTCACATTTTATTTTATCGGAGTATCCACATCGGACTAAGATACTTATATCTGCAGCGGCCCACGTGGCTTCGTAGTCGGACTAGGGATTTCCAGATTGGCCATGGTAGTTTGTGGCACGCTAGGAGCATTGCTGCAGGCCTAACATAGCTGCTATATAAATCCCTAATTTGTCTTTTATCCATTTAGAGTTTAGAGATTGCTTACAATCCGCCCTCTCTTCGTAAGAGCTCCACGGATTTAAAGATTATATTAATTGTTGTCGGTTAAACATTTTTTCGGGTTAACGATACCCTGTTTTATTGCTGCAATCTCACCCCACTCAGCCTTAAGCCAGGTACTCGTAATTACCCTACGCCGGTCTCACTAAAGAAGCTTACTTCTCCAAAAACGTGTTGTTTGCAAACAGAAAACCACCTGATATCAGTACACAAATATTGATCACATTTTTCTTCAATGAAAGTTATTTTCATCTGATATGCTGCCGTGACTAAGAGCCGGTAAACAGTTTAATCTATCGTTAGATGCATTGTGCGACCCGAACAAGGTCAGGCACATAGCTTACGAGATGAAATGACTACGTTTCTGAGCTATTTTAACTCTTTTGTTTGAGAAAACAAAACTCTCTTTTGTTTCGTTTTGTTTAAGAGTGCAGTTTAAGCTGGCGTTGCTTGTCAAGAAAATTTGCATCGATATGTCACACTTTGCACATTTATTTCGGCTCGGTGGTTTCCCGTCTGCACAGAGAAGTAGGTTGAAGTGTAGCAACATGTTGCATTACTGTTTTTAATGTGTTTTTTTTCATATCTTCTTTACGCGTAATAGGTATGCATTATTAGCTTAGTATTGTTCCTAGATTATTATCCTAAGAATGACCTTGTTTATTGTATGAATCAAGCTTACCTACAATGAAACTATGTTTATCTAAAAAAGGGTCGAATACTTGCCTCAAATGGTCATAATATTCTTCAGATATCTGTAGCTGCTTAACCCACACGATCTCACAGTCGCAAGTCCAAGGATTCCCTTGTAAATCCAACTCGATCAACACCCCAAAAGGCGTCTCCAACGCTTCGTCTAATTTCGTCAACCTTGATCCTTTTAGTGACAGTCTTTCTAGTCCAAAGTTATCCGGATCAGCCAAAACTTCTCTTCCAAACGCTAGCTTACTAAACGAAGTTAGATTTCTGTTTCTTTCTAGTTCCAAAGTCTTTAAAGCTGGTAAATACTGAAAAGTGGCTTCAGGAATTGTTTTGATTTGTAAATTGTTCAGTTTTAATACTTTCAAGGCTATCAGGTCAGTCAAGTCTTCGCTAAATATGACTGTTATAGGATTGTCTGAAAGATCCAGGTATTCTATAGTGTATGGTACTTCAAACATTTCAGTAAGACTGTTGTTTGATATATCTAGGGTTCGTAAATCATAAGCGTCGACAAAGAAATTGTCTGGAACTGTTTTAAGATTGATTCCGGATATGCTAACCTTTCTGATCTTGTCTGTAAGTCCGAAACCACTTCTATCGAATAAATTTGAGTTCCTCAAAGCAGGACCCAAGTCGTTATTGTCTAAAACGATTTCGTTCAGACTGCTCAAATGATGGAAGGTTAACTTCGTGAACGAGGTGAATCTATTGTTTGACAGATTCAAGTATTCTAATTTCTTCACACTTCTAAAAGTTTCTTTGTCTATAAAATCCAGTTGGTTATTACTTAAATCGAGTCTCTTTAGTTCTGGTAACTGGAAACTGTCGATATCAATTTTTGTTATAACATTATTGTTTAGAATTAGTTCTATTAAAGTGTTTGATTTTAGTAAGGGTGACGAATGTACTACTGATAAGTTAATAAAAGAAAAATCCAATGAGTGCACTATATCGGGGAGCGTATAATTGCTTCTCAGTACATCCCAGTCTTTGTGCGCACACACGATTTGTTCACCTTCAAACTCTTCATTTTGTTCACTTTGGTATCTTTTGCACAAACAAACATCACTATCACATATCGATGAACAGTTTATTTGTAGAACTAGAGCAAGAATAAGTAAGTGGACGATCATTTTCCTTCGTCTGTAGCTCAAGTACTGTGCGATAAGTATGAAAACTTATCGTGGCTAGATAATTGTTATCGATATTTATTTGGTCATTTCACTGCTTCGTCGAGGCGGCACAATGACATGTTATCAGTTGATAGACATGTAGGACATTTACTTCAAATACTGCGTGTTTGTGTAGAGAAAGTCTATTTTTATTCTGACTTTATTTACGCCCAGGTTTTGAAACGAAAACTACACAAAGAACAGCTAACAAATTGTCAAGCGAGGATCAATTGCCGTGATTGGTTGAATGTTTTATTATGGGCCAATCGCATCACTTCACTTGCGATTGTTCCAGAGACCGGGTGTATGCGAGGTGGTTATCTGTGATACGACACAACAGGAGAAAAACGTAATCTATGAAACATGAAATGAATATGGGATGACACATATATTTGAGCGGCCAACTAGCACTTTGATATGAAACAGGACAGTATGACTTTGTTAGGCGTTGCATGTTTCATAGATTAGGTGTTTTTCCAGTCATTTGTTGTCTTTCGTCGCTTGTTGTTGTTTTGCAACGGTTATTGCCCTAATTTCTTTTGTTTCTTATCGCTAAGATGTTGCTTAAAATAAAATGAGAGTATTGTTTTCTTTACTTAATTTTATTTATGAACATAAACTATTTTAAGTAAAATAATATAAAAGTATAGATACTTAACACAAAACAAATCTAGAGATTTCTGTAGTCAAAGGATTAATTAAAGAAATTGATATAGAAGGTCAAAATAAATTTGCGAGCGAGACTCCGCAGACTTGATGTGTTGGTCAATGGGTCGTCTTAGGGGCGGATTTTGGGGAAGATGGGGACGATCGATAGATAACTAAACGAGACATAAAAAATGCCACTTTTTTTGGGTCAAAGACCTTGTAGCGTTCATGAGGTATGATCTGATATATTCTTATCGTGTTCACTAAAAAAAGTGTTTTTAACCGACCGAAACAAAATCAACTCGCTATCGCGACTCTAGGCCTAAAATACACACTAGTACAAACTTAGTAAATAAGATATTTACTTAGAATCTACCGCGCGTCGCTTGGACGCTTCCTTTGGCGCTGGGGTCTTCGTGAGCCTGGAACAAAGAAATCAATGGATTATTGGATATATGTTGAGAATTGCAAAATAATGGGGAGGCCTTTGCCCAGCAGTGGGATAGTACACTCTATCAATAATACTCACACTTTACTCACTGAACCTTTAGGTATTCTAAAAATATAACGGTGCAATGCGCCTCGGTGTTTATGTCATTGCCTGTTATACTGACCTTCGGGATGGTATTACATAACATACCTAGTCATTGCACTAAACGATTCAACACAGATATAACTACAGAAACATGACTGCGTTCTAAATTAGAATGGGTCATCCTAATGGGGTGTGAATTTTTATATGGAAGCTGGCAATGCTGGCATAATCACATCTTCACGATTTGTTTTTTTAGTAAATATACGGGCAGAGAAAACTTAAATAAATACTGTACCGATGGTAACCTGTCTCGACTTTTAGAGAAATATGGAGGCAAATATCGCTATTTGACTGAACTTTTCTTTCCAAATACTTGGCAACATTACGCCGCAACTTTGAAGGACAAAACAAAGTGACCATGTGCGGATGATGCCGCCCTCTTCGGTTATCATCGTTGAAGTTCTGACACCACGTAAGTAAATTTTTGGCGGTTTTGACATTTTAATTTTTGATGCTGTTTGCTAGAGAATCGGAAGACGCGTTGTTTCCGCGAATCACAGAAACCAGCAACGTCTCTATCTAATTTGAAGGGAACACAAATGTCATAATGGTATCGAACCATTACCTAGGTATAATTATGTAGTTTTTCACTGTCCCGTAAAGTTGGTATATTTGACTTAGATGGTTTTAGAACTTCAACGATGTTTCGAACGAGTTTCAGTACAAATAGAACTTTTTGTTGATTTTAGCGAGTTTAGTGATTACCAAAATGGGGAACACAATAATTCCATACAAATTGAAGTTTACTTTAACGCGATCGAGTGGGTTTTGAAAGTGATTAAATTCGCACTAGGTCCGCATAGAAAGAGACTTTATCTTTTATAAGGCTATCACTTCAATATTCTGCTGATTCTGCGTCTATAAATTCAGTCATTCCTTTATCACCCTGAAAATAACCCCTTTCCATCTTCCCTTTAATTATTTTATCTTCCTCACCTTTATAACAATAGCAGTCCTCGGCCCAGTGTTCCACAGCTGGGCGGCATGATCCACGAAGGCAGCTTCCACGGCCACTGTGTATAAGCCAGGGGCGCTCACTGAGACCAGCTGCTGTGCCGAGAAGAAGTCGCGCACCGGGGTCACTGTCTGTACCGCTGTCAGAACTGGAGGGATGTTTGTTAGTTCTACCGTCTGTGGGGAGAAAATATGATTTTAGTAAATGTGTTATTTTTGTGGTATACGTTAAAAAACAGTGTTTAACCCCTCGAGAGTGCGGCCTACGAGCGCGAAAACACGCTAAATGTCTATCTTGTTTACTTTTTGATTTTTGGATAGGTCCTCGGAAAAACGGAAAGTTCAATATTATACCGTGTTATTATCATTAACACGGTATAATGTCTAAGTTATACCTTTCTACCTTCGTTATCGAGTTTCGGTAACTAGTTTTACCATTCAATAAGCAATTAAAATTGACTTTAGCCCGCAATGGTGTGATTTTGACAAAGTTTATAACAAGTTCTGATTATATAGCGTCGCTGCGTCACACAGCCACAGATGCATTTAGTTTTCTACATTTTCGATCGTTTTCGCGGTGTAGTTTCCGAGTGTAACATGGTTGTGTGAAGTCCGGGCGAAGACGCACTAGGACCGCAAAGGCGAATGTGTCTGGCTGCCCGGCTGAATTTAAATTTAAACACATAAACCCTATGATAGTTATTAAAGTTTTCCGGCAAATAAAAATCAAACTGACCGAAGATCTTTGGGGAATGTCTATCAAAGTTTGTACATCCATAGTTGATACTATAGCACAATACTTAGCTTTAATTTTTAATTTGTTTGTAGACCAAGGAGTTTTCCCTGATTTAGTGAAATACAGTAAAGTCTCTTTTCAAATCCGGGGATAGTAAAGATACTAATAATTATAGACCTGTATCCGTGTTGCCAGTTTTAGCAAGGTGTTTGAAAAAGTAATGCTTAATCAAATGCTCAATCATTTTAACACCAACAGAATCTTACACGACCAACAGTATGGTTTCACCAAGGAACGTTGTACAACTGACGCCACTGTAACCTTATTAAAGCACATATTTTCTGCGTGGGAAGCATCCCAAGACGCAATAGGAATATTTTGTGACCTCTCCAAAGCATTTGATTGCGTAAATCACGACATATTGCTTTTGAAGCTTGAGCATTACGGACTAGGTAAACTTGCACCTAGTTCGGTAAAATCTTATTCGAGTGATAGACAACAACATGTTTAAATAAATGGTATTCATTCACAGGGTTTAAAAGTAAAAATGGGGGTTCCGCAAGGCTCAATATTGGGTCCTTTCCTCTTTCTAGTATACATAAATGATCTACCCTATTTATTGAAAAACCAACCTCAAAATATGGTGTTATTTGCTGATGACACTTCCCTAATTTTTAATATAAATAGACGGGCCCAAAATCTAGATGACGTAAATAATGCCCTACTTCAGGTACATAATTGGTTCACAGCAAACAATTTAGGTTTTCAAAACTGATATTTTATTAAACACAAGCTAATAGATGCATACCTTTTCATTAGTGCGTGGGTGTGGCGTGGCTGTAACTGTGATCTGCACGCCCTTTACTTGACGCAGACGTTGGCGCTTGCTGTTGAGTAAGTAACAATTAACTTACTATTATTAATGTTCTTGGCAATAAAAACAATATTAGACTTTTTTAGACAGATTTGTTTTTTTTTAACATGAAATTAAAGTACGGGTATGTTTAGTTAAATTTAGTACGTATCGCAGCTCACCTAAGCGGCAAGGGCGGCAACACGACGCCCTCCAGCTTCAAGGCCAGGCGGTGCGACAGCGGCAGCGTGGCGGCGTGGTCGGGCGGCGCGCCGGCCGCGGCCGCCACGCGCCACGCCGGGCTCAGCGACACGCGGCACAGCGCGCCCCCCCCGCGCGCCGCCGTCACGCCGCGCGCCCACACCACGCCGCCGCTGCACGCAAGCACCGCGGCCAGGATGGCTTCCATGTGCTATACAAGATAGACAATGTTACACAAAAATCCCAGGGTGCTCAAAGTGGATGATTTGCAAGAGACCTACAAATTAGTTGTTGGATGTCTGTCTGACTAACAAAATCACCTGCAGTAAAAGATGTTTCTTTATCAGCCAAAAACGTTACGTAAAGCAACTTCAGGGCCGAAGGCACCTAAGAAGCCGATTCCTGCCGGCTGCCCTTCGGGAACAAGGTACTCAGACGTTTTATGTCAACAAATAAAGCAACGGCCACACACAAAGCAAGCTGGCGCCGATGAAAATTTCCGGTTTTTTTCTTCATGGGTGTCATTTAAGTGGTTTTTGGGGTCGCTGATAACGAAAATGAAGTCAAAATGAAATTCAAGATGGCGCCGATGAAAATTTTCGGTTTTTTCTTCACGGGTGTTATTTTCGTGGTTTTTGGGGTAGCTGATAACGAAAATGAGGTCAAAATGTAATTCAAGATGGCATCATCATCTTCCTGCCCTTGTCCCATGTTATTTGGGGTCGGCGCAACACGTTTTTTTCTTCCATTCTCCTCTGTCAACCGTCATGCTATCATTTACTTCTTTATCTTTCATATCATTCCTCACACAATCCATCCATCGTTTCTTTGGTCTTCCTCTCCCTCTCCATCCATCAACGTTTATATTCATCACTCTTTTAGTCACATGCGATTCATCCCTCCTCATCACATGTCCATACCAAGACAGTCGATTCCCTTTCAACTTATCTGTGACTGGCGCAACTTTTAAACTTCCTCTAATATGTAATTCAAGATGGCGCCGATGAAAATTTTCGGTTTTTTCTTCACAGGTGTCATTTTCGTGGTTTTGGGGTCGCTGATAACGAAAATGTGGTCAAAATGAAAATTCAAAATGGCTAAAACTTTTTTGTTTTTTTCATCAAGGTTATCATTTTCATGGTTTTTGGGGTCGCTAATAACGAAAATGAGGTCAAAATGAAAATTCAAGATGGCGCCGATGAAAATTTCCGGTTTTTTCTTCATGGGTGTCATTTTCGTGGTTTTTGACCCGCTGATAACGAAAATGTCAAAATGAAAATTCAAAATGGCTAAAACTTTTTTGTTTTTTTCATCAAGGTTATCATTTTCATGGTTTTCGAGGTCAATGATAACGAAAATGAGGTTTCTTCGGCTTGACCCCTGACTCAATTTTCACCCTTCGCCACTGCAACTTATAATACATAACATCGTCTGTAATCCCCAAAGGGTTAGACAGAGGTGTACCTAATAGTAAACCCACATTTCGCCAATTATGTTGAAGGTCCATGCAATACGGGAAGAGCCGATTGCCATCAACGGGGCACAAATTCAGACTCCGTGGCTGCTACTGAGAAATTCCTGATGGAAAAATTAAATAACAACTTGCCGCGCCTCAGGAATCGAACCCAGGATCTCATGCTCAGCAATCGTGATTGCGACCACTAGGCATTCAACTTAAAACAGAATATTAATCTTCCATATAATTTATAATCTGGTCTGATTCTCAAGATTGATGATTAACGCTTTGGAAGATGTCACTTCCAAAAAATAACGTTTTATGAAAACATTTGAAACATGCTCAACAAGGTAGGTATTTACCCTATGAGTGGTCCCGGGGTTAGTGGTGGGGTTATCAAATAGCTTGCTGGATATGTCAGTGAGCCTGTTGCTGGCTGATAAGGCTATCATCTCCTCGAGGGTAGTGGGCTTCAGGTCCACGTGGTCCAGCTCTGCAGGACGCTCCTGGGTTACAGAGGCGATGCGGTCCAGGAACTGAGCTAGTTGGCTGTATGTGTGCTGGGAACTGGTGGTTTTTATTCAGAAAATAATTCTTTGACAGTCGGGATAAATAAAAAAAAATAAAAAATGTGTTTCGGCTAATTATGTAATAAACATGTGCCAGTCCCATTAATTCATTAACAATATTTTAAGTTATTCTTTTTTATAAAATTAGAGCTTTTACGAGATAAAACTAAACAAGGTGGAAGTTACACCGACGCTAAAACGGTCACCACGTATTCAGTACATCATTCTGAACCCACACCATATATAAATCGTCGGTAATTTTAAAAAATAGCAGCTTTTCCATAAATTTTGCCCGTGTAGGTATTGCAGTTTTGTAGGGCACTCCGGATTAAACTATGCCCCACCTGCAGGAGTGTCCCAGATGTCCGTTCACCTGCACTCTTGACGACCTGAATAGCGCCTCTGCCGCTGCAATGAACGTGGTTACCTACTAGGCTGAAACCGTGTAATATGGAAGGAACATCGATACGATAAGAAGATGAAGGAAACAACCGTTTTTTTTAATAACCGACGAAAATTGTCTATTTGGGAGAGTTTAGAATGATGTACTTAATACGTGGTAATCGTTTTAGCGTCGGTCCACCCTGAATTGGGTCTCGTTGCCTGCTACTACGTTGTGACTTGTCTGCCACTATACATTTTGGAATTCGTTCCATAGTAAGACTGGTTCAAAATGGTGTCTACAATTACCTCTTCAAAGCAATAGGGAACAAAACCTAAGGTTGTCAGAACTCGGTAAAAAAGGATACATATGCAGATGGCGCAGCGTGGAGTCGTCGGCGTGGAAGGCGGTGCGCGCGATGGCGGCGTAGCTGTGCGCGGCGCCGGCCAGCGCGCGCGCCGCCTTGCGCAGCGCCAGCGCGAACGCGCCCGCGCGCAGCAGCGGGTCGCGGCTGCTCTGCGGATGGCATTGCTAATTTTAAAGGTCGGCCACGAGTACAGCAAAACTACTTTTGCACTTTTGTAATCGCTACAAGCTAGCAATTAAAAAAATATATAAGTTTGGTTGGCTGGCTGATGCCAGCGCTAGTCAGAGCAGTTGAGTCATTAAAATTTTGGAGGTTTTAGTATTATGAGATTTTGTTCCCAACGAAATCTTCTTCGTTTTTTGTTGCTAGCCGTTACTATCCTACTCTTGGGCAAAGGTCTCCCCCCATTCCTTCCACTTCTCATGATGGTGTGCTTCGTGTCGCCAATTCACGAGGAAGCCAACCAAGGCGTGCCCAGCATCTTCTTCTCATCTACTTAACAGTCTAAAATCAATTCCCATTGTCGACGAGGAAGTGGCTTTGTTGGCGATAAAATATAAGGCCGACGTTGTTTGAACTTAAACACGTATATTACTTAAAATATTAACAAGGTTTGATAGACATAGATCAGTGACGTTATTGTAACTTGTGCGTGCGCCGCTCTAGGCGAGGTTGAAGTGCTACTGCGCGAGTGCGCGGCGGTGCCGCGCGCGCGCGCTCCTCCCGCTTCCCCGCGTCCCGCGCCCCGGATGGCGCGATGTGACGTATGGTGTAACCTTGAACACGCGGGTGGCGTGTACAGGCTTGCTATAGATTATTTTCTCGGACACGAAATGTACAAAAGCCTTCAGATCTCGAGTCACGTAAAGAGATACATAATTTGATAATTCATCGCTAACTGACTCATCTCACTGTCAGCGAGTACTATAAATTGTTTTTAATTGCTAGAACTATTTGCTTGTCGTTGACCTTTGGCGGTGGAACAGGTGTTTCAGTTGGATCTAAATTCTAGAGATAAAAAAATTGCATTTGTCTTTCAGACAACGAAAGTCAGCACGAGAAAAGCAATCCGGCGCACATTTTGTTTTAAATTACAGAATTTTAGATCACAAACAAATTAGATTAAGCAAATACCTGCGAGAAAGTATGCGCGATAGCGGGCGGCGGCTGCGTGCAGAGCGTGCGCGCCGCGTGCACCGCGCGTGCCAGCGCCGCCAGCGCCTGCGCACGCGCGCGCATCCAGGCGGGCGGCAGCGGGGCGCACGCGCCGCAGCCCGCGCAGCCCCCGCCGCACCCGCCCGTGCCCGCGCCGCCCCCGCCGCCCGCGCCGCCCCAGCCGCTGGATACCTCCCAGCCTGAGCTAGCCTCTTCTAGACCAGCGATGCCTAGGACGAAATTATATTCTTGAGATTTTTTCTTTACAGTTCACAGTTTTTTTTTCTTTAGGAAATAAAGCATTTAGTTTCTACTTTACAAAAAATACGTTGCTCAAAAGTACGGACTGTGTTCTTTAATTGTTTTTAAGAAAAAGAGAAATAGAATACCTTTACCTCAAAATTTATACCCGAATATTTTTTATCGTCTGTTTTCGTCGGTTTTAAAATAACTGTACATGTAAAGATTTATGGAACAAAAGAATGCTACACCGACCCTTAATCAATACAAACAAATACAGGCGTTCTGACGTTCCTAACCACATTCAACAAGAAAAGATAAATTTACCCTCTTCGATCAACTTAGAATCAGCGGCAGCGGCGCGGTATAACGCAGTGAGCCAGCGCTGAGCCGCTTCACTGGGCGCCTCTTCCGACAAACGCTTTAAGATGGTCGCCGCTAGACTATGGTGGCCGTACCTAAAAATAACAGCAGCAGTCAGATTTTTTAAATCAAGATATTTAAAACTCGCTATATCCATGACAATGTTTGTATTGGCTCAAACGATGAAGCACTAATTAAGTTGTTCTAAAACTACTTTCGCATTAATTTATCACAAACATAATCGTTTTCCTTATTTTAGTGCCATTATGGCCAACTTAAAAAAATATTAAATATTAGGTTAAACATAATATCTTCGAGTTTAATTAAAATTCAGCACAGAATTAAAAACTGCCAAAACTTGGAAGTAGTCATGAAATGTTACTGCCAAAGCTGCTTTAAGGAATTTATTCAAAATCGCAAATGAATAAAAACTCACCTCAACGCCGCCCTAGCAACACGATACCGCACCCACCCATCGGCCTTCTCAATACTGCTCAGTATAGTGCCCTGCCACACGGGACTGACGTTGTGCGTGAGCGCCTTGCCCGCGCGCTCCTGGAACAGCACCGTGCACAGCAACACGAACGCTGTGCCGTCGTCTGGCGGGTTCTCTATTGCGTTGTCGCTGTGAACATAGCGCGTTGTCAGGAGTAGGTCATAGAGTTCAATTTGCTGTGTGACAGCGGTACGTTCGTGGAGGTCTAAAACCCGCGTTAGCTAATCATAACACTGCAGCGTCATGCCGGCATCGCCATGTCACTGTGAATATTTATAGAGCAGTAAGAACTAGGTAATAGAGTTGAATATGCTTTGTTACAGAGGCACTTTCATAGAAGTCCAAAAGTCAGGCTTGCCTTAATAAAAATAGTGGTAAAGCGCAGTGGCTCCAGCAGCGGCCGTGCTGCCGCACGCGCCCAGGGAGGGGTGACTGTCATACGCACCGGTGCAGGCGATGCAGCGCGTGCTGCAGCGCGGGCATGGCGGGCGCCAGGTGCGCGGGCGCATGCGGCGCGCCGCCCAGCGCCGCCAGCGCCTCCAGCAGCGCGGCCATGCGCGGCCCGGCCGTGCTGCCGCACGCGCCCAGTGAGGGGTGACTGTCATACGCACCGGTGCAGGCGATGCAGCGCGTGCTGCAGCGCGGGCATGGCGGGCGCCAGGTGCGCGGGCGCATGCGGCGCGCCGCCCAGCGCCGCCAGCGCCTCCAGCAGCGCGGCCATGCGCGGCCCGGCCGTGCTGCCGCACGCGCCCAGTGAGGGGTGACTGTCATACGCACCGGTGCAGGCGATGCAGCGCGTGCTGCAGCGCGGGCATGGCGGGCGCCAGGTGCGCGGGCGCATGCGGCGCGCCGCCCAGCGCCGCCAGCGCCTCCAGCAGCGCGGCCATGCGCGGCCCGGCCGTGCTGCCGCACGCGCCCAGTGAGGGGTGACTGTCATACGCACCGGTGCAGGCGATGCAGCGCGTGCTGCAGCGCGGGCATGGCGGGCGCCAGGTGCGCGGGCGCATGCGGCGCGCCGCCCAGCGCCGCCAGCGCCTCCAGCAGCGCGGCCATGCGCGGCCCGGCCGTGCTGCCGCACGCGCCCAGTGAGGGGTGACTGTCATACGCACCGGTGCAGGCGATGCAGCGCGTGCTGCAGCGCGGGCATGGCGGGCGCCAGGTGCGCGGGCGCATGCGGCGCGCCGCCCAGCGCCGCCAGCGCCTCCAGCAGCGCGGCCATGCGCGGCCCGGCCGTGCTGCCGCACGCGCCCAGTGAGGGGTGACTGTCATACGCACCGGTGCAGGCGATGCAGCGCGTGCTGCAGCGCGGGCATGGCGGGCGCCAGGTGCGCGGGCGCATGCGGCGCGCCGCCCAGCGCCGCCAGCGCCTCCAGCAGCGCGGCCATGCGCGGCCCGGCCGTGCTGCCGCACGCGCCCAGTGAGGGGTGACTGTCATACGCACCGGTGCAGGCGATGCAGCGCGTGCTGCAGCGCGGGCATGGCGGGCGCCAGGTGCGCGGGCGCATGCGGCGCGCCGCCCAGCGCCGCCAGCGCCTCCAGCAGCGCGGCCATGCGCGGCCCGGCCGTGCTGCCGCACGCGCCCAGTGAGGGGTGACTGTCATACGCACCGGTGCAGGCGATGCAGCGCGTGCTGCAGCGCGGGCATGGCGGGCGCCAGGTGCGCGGGCGCATGCGGCGCGCCGCCCAGCGCCGCCAGCGCCTCCAGCAGCGCGGCCATGCGCGGCCCGGCCGTGCTGCCGCACGCGCCCAGTGAGGGGTGACTGTCATACGCACCGGTGCAGGCGATGCAGCGCGTGCTGCAGCGCGGGCATGGCGGGCGCCAGGTGCGCGGGCGCATGCGGCGCGCCGCCCAGCGCCGCCAGCGCCTCCAGCAGCGCGGCCATGCGCGGCCCGGCCGTGCTGCCGCACGCGCTCAGCTGCGTGCCCACCACGTTGGCCGTCCGGGACGCGTACACTGTGGCTTCCGCGCGGCTCAGTTGCACCTGCGTACAAAGATTAAAGATATTACGTCAGAAGAACTTACACTATTTTATGCAAGCACGTGATTACAACTGTAAAGTCGCACAAAACAAATAAAAATGCTTTACATAATTATGTTAAACGTCCATTTGACTTACCAAGCAGCGCAGCGCAACTCGAAGCGGCTTGATATTGTTCTGGTTATTGTTATCTCCAGTAGCTATTACCAAAGTTTCCAGAGCTAACATCAATTCTCCCCCCTCCACTGGAAGACATTCTTCGTAGCTGAAATAAGAGATTAGTCAGTAACTAATTGACTTAAATTTGTATTACTTGGGGAACGACGTCGATTGAAGTAGTGGCGGCCCTTTCATTTATAAGCTTGGTTCGCTTTTATTATCAACGATTTTTCATCATTAAGCAACAACAGCTTAGAACAGCTGTTCGATACATTTTGACGTGTAGGTCACTTTTGTGGGAACCAGCAGATTCTTTTTTGAATTACCGACGAAACATTTCTTTGTGATGGAATGATGTACTGAACAAGTGGTAACCGTTTGTGCATCGATGTCCCTTCCTTCCTGTATAAAACTCAGCAGTGTACAGCAGCAGCAGTCACCAGCCGCGTGAGTACACCAGCGGCAGTGGCGGCGCGGGTGAGGTCTGCCAACAACGTGGCCTCGCTGGAGTAACGACGCAGTGCGGCACAGGCACCGGTAGGGCATTGGCGGTACTTTCACGAGAAGCTTGGTTTACTCTTATAACCTACTAGTACTACTCTTCATAATTTAAAGGTTTCTGAACTGTCTGCTATAGCCTTATGGGCTTGCTTTACCTTGCTGTAATCGTGAATAATGTACTGTTTCTATAACACTCACCAGTGTACAACCAGCCGCGTGAGTACATCGGCGGCAGTGGCGGCGCGGGTGAGGTCCGCTGACAACGTTGCCTCGCTGCAGTAGCGACGCAGTGCTGCACAGCCGCCGGTAGGAGATGCTGCTGCTGCACATACTGCTGGGCAGGATACTAGTTTCTGTACATGAATAAAAATACAAGATAAATATGCATTTACAGCTCAAGGCAAATTGAATGTTAAGTTCAGTAACTGGAAGTATGGTCGTCTTTTGTATCAGTAAATCACCCAAGGGATCTCGAGTCAGCTGTTCTAGTTTTCTGAAATCAATTATCAAACAAAAAATTTCTGAATCATCACCAACGAGAAGTTTTCAATTTCGACTTTTAAATATCTAAGTTCACTTTCAGTCTTAAAATACCTTGATAATAGTGTAATAGTTTTCTTCTTATAGTCTCTTCATTTGCCTCTCATCATAGTTCTCTTCATTCTAAATGAGAGACCTGCTATCATAGCAGCTATCATAACATCTGTGAGACACCTAATTAGGGAATCTGCCCTCACTAGCCATTAGACTGCATGTGCTGACAGGCTGACCCTAATTTACTTTGACTTTGAGGCTAAGTCACTCACCTGCATAACTTGCAAGCAAAGCATAGTATGCTCCATCTCTTGGCTGTCAGTGGCAGCTCTGACCAGCTTCTCCACACAGTCAGCCGGCCATAGAGCTGCATGTTCGGCTAGTTTGCGCAGGCCTAGCAGTGCGGCGCGACGGACGGAGGAACGGGCGTCGTTCATTGCTATGCTTAGGAGGAGTTCCACCTAAAACGGGAAAGTAATTTCAATAAGGCGTATTCAGATCTACGGGAGCTTAAAGAATACTAGTAGCACCTACAAACCATTATTGTATAAGCTGTTATAGTGTCTGCAAAACTCAAGAGTGTTACGGAACTTTCTTTTTATATAAGGTATAAATCGAACGATTGACTTGCGAAATACAAATACCTAAACAATAGTGTTAGCAACGTTCAGCGTCAAGCTGAGCGTGGAAAATTCAACATCGCGCTTTTCCCAAATAGTACCTAACACTATATTTCCAAGTCTTGTAATTTTCAAGTCCATGTATAACTTACTTGATCAGGCACATGCACCACAGTATCTGCGGCAATGTGCGTGAGAGCAACTATAGCGGCCCGCACAGAGCTGGACGATGGGAAACGTTCCAGTAAAGAACGGAGCAACTTGAGTACACCTTGAGCCCTGACAGCTAAAGAATAACATACAAAGACATAATTTAGATAATTATCCTATAAGTAGGTTTCTTTATGTGAAAAATGTTTTTATTGTATTCAAAAAGCAAAAACTGAAATCAATAGAAAAAATTGAAGTGTTGAAAAGAATAAAAAGCCTTAACCTTTGGTGTGCCGGAAACGTGGATCCGCGCAATTCCGTTATACTGCCGGAACGCAGATCCGTGACAATACATCATGCGTTTTTATTTTAGATAACTTTAGTTTCATTCGTGAATCCACGTTAATACTACATGTATGGAAAAATCTATTCAGTTGAATAGTGCCCCGTTAGTAAAATAATAAAGAAAGCTGATAGCTAAGATGGGTATAGCTTAAGTAACCAATACAATTTTTAGAAATTGTATGCATTGTGTGTTGTTGTGGCATTAGATGACTTCCCAATGATAACTTACCTCCACCATGGACAGTCCTGAGAGCCCTCACAAGCTTAGCTCTACGTTCAGCAGCTGTGCTCTCACAGTCTACCATGTCCCAGAGCTTATTGCACATAGCCACTGCAAATGCACTGGAAATAAACCGCTTTTGTGAAATCTTTTTCTCGAACGACACAGGAATGAAGAATTTAACTTAAAATAGTACATTATATTATAACTGAGTGTAATAGTACCCTCAGTTTGCAGATTGAACATCAGATTACGGCAGACTATCTTTTGCCTGTGGCTTTGTTTGCATTATGGTTGGAAATTATCCCACAGGAACACCTTAAATACAGCCTATGACACCCAGGGATAATGTAGCTTTCCATTAATGTAAGAATTTTCAGAATTGGATCAGTACTTCCCGAGATTACCTCTACATATAAGTTTACAAACAGACTTTTCCTTTTATATTATTAGTATAGATAATGTACTGAAGTATCTGTTAAAGTTCTGTGTGTCCAGCCAGTTTGCGATCTGTCTGCACCCCTTTGACAGAAACTTCAGAAAAACATTAAGCCTTACTTGGAATGCTCAGCAAATCTAGTAGTAGCATAAATAGCAGCATCAACCTCCACATTGTCATGACTGTCAAGCCCTCTCCTAATAGCATGGTGTACATTCTGCCTCTCTGGTATGATCCCAGCCACAGCACCAAGTGTCCTTAGCGCTAGTGCCCTAGCTACTGGATCATTTGAATGTAGAACACTGAAAACTCTCCTTAGGAACTCGTCGACGTTCAGAATCTTGTCCAAATGCTTTTCGCTTTGTTGACAGACCCGAAGTACCCATAGACGAAGGAAATTATTGCCCATACGAAACACATCAGCCAGTTTCAGGAATGAAGAGTTTATAAGTATGGGAAATGGATATTTCTCGAATAGACGAGGGAAACGGACGATGGCTTCGCATTGTTCGCCAACTTTACCAGACCGGAGGCCTAGAACAAAGTATAGTTTGTTAGTGAATGAAGAAATGGCATAATAAGCATCTGGAAGTAAGGTTAGGTTGTAAATACCTTTGTCTAATTCAGTTAATGCCGAGTTAGCATCTTGTTCTGGTTCGCCAGAACTATCATTAAACGTGTTTAATCGTACACCGATCATTGCGTTTAGAATTTTGGTTTATTTATCAGTACAACAAAACGGAAAACCAAACAGCTTTGATAGCTGTTTTTTTACGCTTGACGTTGACCTTGACTGACGTCTGACAGTGACAATTGACACTGACAAAAGGTTTTGCTGTTGCCATTAACATTCATTATTTTAAGAATAAATTATGAATAATTTATTTGCGTAAGATTTGATTGCGGTAATTTTATTAGCTTTTTTTTTCGAAACGGCTCTTTTAGAAATGAACATAATAATCAAAAATTATAACAAAAGATACTATTTTGTATTTTTGCAGTAAATTTCTTTTTATATGGTTACACTGCCATCTAGTGACAAATTTTGCCAACTAATTTGAATATTTCTGATGGTATAACAAAGATGTCGCTACGGATCTTTTTGTGAATTGAAAACTCCTCTCGTGTGCGAGGAAAATTACTAAAACATCAATCATTTATCACGCTGAAATAAATTGTATATTTCTCCAGCGACTTGAAACATTTACGTACCTTGCGTACCAAAAATTATCTAGTAGCAGCTGATCGCTAATTCTGGTCTATTTTGCCTAGTCTATCTAAAATATTTGATTCCATTGCCAATACGGAATAAATGGATACATTAATAAATCATTCTGTGAATGTGTTATCCTCATGTCAACCTAAACGACAGTCAAGGGCGCAACGTGCTGTTACGTGCTCTCTGAGGCATAGGCACATTAGGTACCTCTCTGTCATCAATTCCAAGATTTGACCATGGCACCTATGTTCTACGAGTCAGTGGACTGAGTACCTAGCTCGTAAGGCAAAGATATTTATGATGATAATAAAGTAAGAAGAACCACATGCTTAAAAAACTTCTGACGTGGCTGTAAGAAATGCTTCTTGAAATATTGCGATTCCTTGCAACATGTCTCTGACATAACATCCTAATGCGATTTATTCAAAATAGGCACAAACCCAGAACACCCCTATTAAAAGTAAAACTAACCCGTACAACTATCGGCAAAGCGGTGTTTACCGGCAATGCTCGGCTCAGCTCTCAAAGCCCGGTAATTACTCTCTGTAACGGGAGTGTATGTCGCCATTACTGTGAAAATGGCGCGAAAGGTACGAACTCACTAATCATGGCGGATCGCTCGACGAAATGAAGGAGTTTTGTTATTGTTACACGAGTTCGTTAGACGTAATTTGTTATTAAACGGAGCTTAGCTCGGGTTTGTTCGTATTATCCAAATTGATGGCTAATCATGTTGAGTCGAGTTTCAAATGGGGATCTATCGTTTATTGACGAGATAATTTGGTAGGGGACTCTGTTAGTTACCTAGTAACATATGGTTTGAGACGAGTTGAACCCGATGCCAAATACTTTAGCAGTAAAAGATTCATTTCGTTTAAAAGTAGTAGGTACTTAAGTGTAAGTTTCGTGTAAAATTCCTTTTGGATGGACAACGATAGTTCATAAGGTGACACCGAAATACACTTTGTCATGCTACCTATATATATCTCTTTGACACAACCTTTTATTTGAGACAAGATTGTCAACTCGTTTCCTGGCCTAGGATGACAGGGTCAGTAGCCTACTGGAACCTATTTATAAATAGAATCAGGTGGTCCTTGATCTAATAACTTTTTCCGTGCGGTGACACTGCGCAAGGCTGCGCGTGATTACCATGCCTAATGCGCAGGTGCAGGATATTTTGGCGGTTTATCCGTGTAGTAGGCACGTAGGTACATACTTGATCGATGATATATAAGAGGGAACTAGTGTCTGATCAATCATTATCACATCGGATCTTGTGTCCTATCGTCTCTTACATCAGCAAAGGAAAATCAATCAATCTTCAAGATGTTCAAATTCGTAAGTGTAGTTTTTGTTTTCTATTTGTCTATTCCATTATTATCGTTTTGTTGCACTGGGATGAAATCCCTGCAAGAGAATTGTTGACATGACATTAACCCTTGGTCGCGTGGGGTGTACACCCCAGCACACCCCAGCGCATCCTTATAGGTTTAAAGGTTCTCTTTAAGTATAAATTCTGAATTTTGAGCGCTGAAGTTCCCGTTAGCTTCATAAAAACACATGTCCTTTATGATCAAGTATCCAGCATACTTAATCGTGATTTTGCATGTAATATTATGTATTTCGTATTTGATTTATATGATCGGCGTGTCCCGCACTCCACGTGACCGCCACTCCACTTTACGTAACTTTTTAGGCGCGCCCAATTAAGAGTTAAATAGGTAGATCAGGTGTCGTGTTCAATTTTCCGAGGTATCCCACCAGGAAGATTATAAACCGATCTTCCTGAAGGTATCCATGAAAACTAGTTACATTATCGAATTAGACGTCCTGCTTTCTTTGCAACCGAACATTTCAAACTCGTTAACCGCTCGTTATAGTTGAACTGGTGACTTGCTCCTTTGAGGGTCAAAATAATACCATTGATGCCGCAATCAACCAGCAACCCAAAACAATATAAATTAGTTGTCGTATCAAAGTACCTACTATCGAGACGAAAATAAGAAAATAAGAGGAAACTGTTTTGTTCAACAGCTTCCTTTGTGTTTTGGTGACTGGCTGTCAATAATCAGTACGTAGATACTAATCCAAATTACGAGAAATCTTAATGTGACTGTACTTAACAAATCCATCTCCTCCTCAGGTACTGTTCGCTGCTCTCCTGACTTTCGCCGCAGCCAAGCCGAAGCCCCTGGTCCTGGAGTACGACTACCCCGTGGCTGCCTACAGTGCTCCCCTAGCAGCATACTCAGCACCCGTGGCCTACTCCTACAGCGCCTACGACTATGCTCTTCCTTACTCTGCATACGCTTATGCTCCATACTCCTACTATGTTCGTTGATAGAGGAATGATATGAACTGACCGCGGCTGCTAACGTTTTTTGAACTTAATTTATTTTATTTGAATGCAATTTTCGGAATAAATGTTCGATACGAATTGTTGCCTTTTAATTATTTGATCAAACTATGTACCTACAGACGCCAGAACATCAAGCAAATACAATCTGTCAAATTTCTTTAATACATTTACAACTTTATCGCTGAAGCATAAGGTTCAAGGTTGATTGGGAAAATTTGACAGTTTCAGGTAGTTTGATGATCTGGCGTCTGTACCATCAGCGGGAGTGTCCCAAATGTCCGCTTATTCACGGGAAGAGGGAAGGAATAGCTTAATCTATTTATATATGTACACATTACAGGAAAAAACATACAGACAAAAGAGTACAAGGGCAAGGGTACCGCTTATTTAACTTAGAAATCTCTCTCTCACTTAATCATCTGATTCTAAATAATTGAAGGGACTGTAATATTAAACTACTTACTTGGAAACTTAGACAGTGCTCTACAACTTGAACATGAGGAGACTCTACTTTCAAAACATCAACACTCAATTTTTTAGTTGAAATATATTGATGTCTTCAGAAGTTCCCATCACCAAGATTGTGTGATCATTACAATATAAGGATCAAAGATAACTTCTTCTCTGCTTGAACATTCGCAGGAATTTATGAAACAAAAAAAGCCCTAAAATTTACCAAAAAAAAAAAGATCAGTCATTGTTCGAAAGCTTCATCCTTATCACTGCCTTATCAAACGTTTACGTTATGCAAAAACCAACGAATAATGCTTAATTAAAAACGTTATCTAACTATTCCTTAAGCTATAATCCTTCCGGACTGTACAAAGCATTATTTTGACATATTTATTCCACAATGGAGGATTATTCATTGTATGGAACACGTAAGTAATCGATGCCGGACGTACTAAGGATTACGTCCAGACGGACGACCTACTTTGACAGAAGGAATTCTTGGAAAGTCCAGAATTGCAGTTTATATTTCCCTTTGTGATGACCAAACGAGATTCTTTACAAGGCAGAATGTGGTTCTGTCATCGTCCTTTATGGTATATAGGATGCTGGAATAGCTAACGACAAGCAATAGTTAGGTTGTGAACCCCTGACATGCCCTGGAGCTAACTCATCAGGTTTTGCAAGTTTTGTGCTCAACAATGGAGTACCTATTGTCATTTCAGTTATTGTGTAACATTTTGAATCATTAGGACATAGCTTAAAGGTATTTTAGAATTCTGAATAGCGTGGACCGTGGCCTATTAATGGGTTTACACATTCAAATTCAATATTCAACTCATTTTTCTCACACGGCCAAAAAAACTCGCGACCGTCTCCAAAACTGCGTCGAAAATTGCTCCACAACATCACCTCTATACGTCTCCCTGGCCTGTTTTCACTCAAAATGAATTGTTCAGAGGATTATACACTATTATCGCCATCTTTCGTTGAAGGATTAGCTCTCTAATGATAAGATTTAGGGTGGGTAGTATTGTGGCTCACCGTTGTTGGTAGTACGCATGACTTTTGCATAGCTCTTTTGTGAAAGTTGGTTTAAACTACTGTTTGGTTAAACCTTTGTCTTGGCTTCGGGCACGTTTTCTCTCACGGTGAGAGATTTTGGTGCTAACGACTGTTGATGAGATATTTTGGACTGAGGTTCCATTTGAGTTAAGATATAATGATTGAAGAGTTTGTATGAAAGTATTAGCTACCAAGCAAGAAGAAGCAAGAAGCTTGGAAAGCTTTAAAGGGCTTTGGACTCGATTCGTGGATATTCTTATTATGAAGTCCCATAATTTTAGTAAGCTGAGAAATTACGAATCTAATTAGGGTAACTGGTGTTCTTGAATCTCATAAGCTGTCATAATATCTGCCCCAAAATCTGTCTAATCTGGCTCACGCGAAACCACACACCTTTAGCAGGCGTCAATTAAATCTCCACTTACTCCAAAAAACCAATATGTTAAATCTTATCGCCTGTCCCTGTTTCCAGGGTCTTAACCCTCAAAGTAGCCAAAAACCATACAAGCTGCCACAAAGATCTTAAATAATCTTCTCAGAAGTGTTGAGTCGTTAAAACATTACGCTCTGTCAATTTTCACAAGTTAAACACCCGGGATTTACCGCTCTTATTTCTTAAGCATTAAGGTGTAAAATACGGTTTTCTGGGGATATAAATTAAGGTTGTAATGTGTAATATCACACGTTGGGGCCCTGGTGCAATCAAAACATCGTGAAGTAATCCTGCTTTGTATAGCGCACAAATGGCGATGTTTGGCACCGCTGCTCGCTGATCGGGCGAGATCGATATCTTTGGAGTAATCCTGCATCTTATAGTGACACCTTACTCTGGAGATTTTGGGACATACTTATGGATTTATAAGTTACCAAATTAGTGATGCCAAAAATAAATTATTTCACGGGATGCTTTAAAATAAGTTATGTTAACATAGATCTTGATGATAAGTTTTAATGTAAAGATTACTACTTTTAATTATAAAAGTATCTAAGTATGTTAATCTTAAGATTAACACTGTTTGATAGCTGTTGTAATAATTAAAGAGTTGTTAAGCAATGCAATTTATATTCATATACATAATTTAATGAACAATCTTAACTCAAGTCAGGTTTAATATAAGTAATTCAACACATCAATGCATTAATAAAAAGGTCATTTTATCCTCATAAAATACCTACGGGTTTGGGGACACTAACCCACGGAACAGGCGTCAATTCTGACACCAACGGCTGCGTTCACGAATAAAAAAAACACTATTGATTATCTGTATATTATTCACTGTAAATAAATATAGTGCGAGAGTGTAGGGATGAATGGCTTTGTCCCTTCTTCATTGTCCCATTATTGTATGGGGTTTGTGATAATGTTTTTATGGTGTCTGTCGGATTAGGGACAAATCGGCGCGATGATTGCCAGCGACAAATATTTGCGGGACACTCGGTGTTGCTATCATGTCGGATGCTCGCGATCACACCTATTATGCGCTTGTGTCAATATGTGGATGTAGGGAGTCCAGTGACTTGTTTGAATTTCGTTCTAATAGGCTTCTATAGTGACTTGGCTTCAGCAACTTCAAGTTTTAGTTTACCTATAAAAACTTAATGTGCCAAAATAAAGAATGACGCGAATTAATTACAAAACTAACTAGCACTTTGTGGTTAAAGACAAGAGGACATAAACAAGCGGTAATCGCTCTCAAATTGTTCCTTACGATATTTTGTAGAACAGCGTTCAACAGGACTGACATCAGCGTTTGTAAATCCAATACATTTTTGGCTTTCCATCATCGTTTTTGCGATATAGTTGCGACCAGTTAAGATCGCAATGGCGGTCATTGACCCACCTACATTCATTAAAGTCCTAAACTTTGAAATCCAAAAATAAGCCTGTTCATGTCTTGAATCGTCATCTGTCGTGATCTTCAACATTTTTTCTAATGAAAAACGATACGAGGTTCATTTGTTTTGGTTCGTACGCAGGCATAGGTATTAGGGAAAGGGCAATGACCACTATTGCGATATTAATTGGCAGCAACTACCGAATTTCAGTTTGTCTATAGGCCCCTAGGTGAATGTAAGCTTTCAATATTTTCTGATACAATGACAGCAGCACTAACAGGGGTCAATAGTTCAAGCCATAAACTTAGTTAAACATCTGCTTAGTTCTTTATCTAAAGTACCTATCCTAGTAGAAACTAAATAGTTTTCTTATCTTAATAGTGGAGGTGTTTATTGAGCTTCGGACAGATAAGACAGGTGGCAGTTCCACTATTAGATCACGATTCTATTTCCGATGGAGAAAGGAGGTTTTATTTTATGTCTAACTGTCCTAACACGATGGCCATTCTGAATTTGAACTACTTAGTTTCTAAATTCAAAAGAGATGGCTAAACGACTGCCCCCAACATGACTAGCACAAATAGGAACCTCACACTAACCAGTAATATTTAAATATTAATTCATGAATTATTTAGTGTTTAATAATTTCTTATAACTTTCGTGAACTAATAAATATAAAAAAGTTTCTTAATTGTATTTATGCTTTGTTTTGGTTTGACATGACAAGGTCAAGGAATACTGACAGCTAGGGAAAAGACATATTGCATTACCAAAATGTATCAAGTTTTTTTTGCTGCAATTACCCCTATGTAGATATTGACTTCAAGTACCTTAGTGCAAAATCGCCAGTCAAAAACACAATTATCAGTAAAAATCGTCGCAGACACATTAAAACGCCTAGATAAAAGTTTATAGCAATGTTATTGTTTGAAGTTTTTGTACCTTTGTCGTAGGAGTTGCGCAATTTTGTTTTTAGGATTGTGCAAATATTAAAAGTTCCTGAACCTTTTTAAATTACAAAATACTAATTTCAGCTATTTAGCATTACATATTGCTAGGTACCATGTTTATACATGCGTTTTCATTGCGGGGGCAGTCGTCCATACTTCAATTTAGCCATGTCCTTTAGTTTGGTCTTTTGCATGGAACTATTAACTACTAAGTCTTTTGATCCGTGAGCTGTTAACAGATTTTATCAATAACCCAGGAAGAATCGTTTCTTGATATTATAGTAAGTAATTAACAAGTAGGTACCTAGGTACCTATACAAATATTATGATGATATCTGGTTTATTAATCTTAGAAGCTTAGTAATTGTAATTAGTTTTTTTTAATACCTTGATGTAAATCATGGTATTAATTAAGAACGTTTGGTAATCAAAGAAAGTTTATAAGGAAAAAAATCTTTAACATCCCGCGAAAGCTCAACAATTTTTCAAGAAAGATATGAATCTTGTAGAAATGTTATCAGATGGTTAAAACAATATGAAATACTCTCAAAAATTGTATTACCTGATAACCGCAAGCACTCGACAGCGCTATAATACTTACTTACTTTTTATCAGATCGTAATGTTTTAATTAACTAATTGTAAGTACATTGTACATGAGGTAAAGTTTCACAAAATGAGAGCAGCCGTTTCGGTTCCCAGGGCGCAATTATCTCTTAGAAATAATTTGTTTAACTGTTATACTGAGGAAATTTATCTAGGCATGATATGGCAGCAGTTTTTTTCAAAGAGTTGTGTTATTAAGCATTTTTTGAATAAGTCATTTTCCACGTATGAAATAATTGACTGCCTTTTAGCATTTCTTCATAAAAAAGCATCGTTTGGGAATAATAATTGACTTCAGCATCGGAATTAATAAGTTAATCTGTAAAGAGTAAGAGAACAGACAGGTATAGGCGGGTATAATAAAAAAATAACGTCCCAATTTTGATTAAAACTACACGAGTAAGTAAAGATTTTATTGTCAATCAAAAGCATTTATCAAACATCCATTTTTAAATTATACTGTATTGTCCCTTTACCACAAATATTAAAATATTCATTTCCCTTCAATACAACAGCCTATTATCGCACATTTAAGGCTATAAATATGCGCATAAATTTCGCAGGGAGGACTAAATCGTTTCGGGTCGCAGCCTCAAATAATGTCTGTCAGAATAATAATCTTAAATGTGTCTAAATATCCCTTGTAAACGTGGTTTCGTGCTATGTGAATACAACAATGTATTCACCTGTCTAAAATGAGACAAACGAGATTTTAAACTGATAATATATAAATAACTAATTAGTCAAAATTACTGGATAATTTAATCCCTATCAAACTGCCTTGCTGCATGTCGTCCTGTTTAAATCGAGAATTCGAAGACTTCGAAACCTAAAACTGCGATAGTCACAATTTATTTTATTTCATCTATCGAAACGATATTGATTGAAAGTTCTTTTTCAATACATTTTCTCGAACACTGATTTTTATCGCACTACGATTAGGTTCAACATCAACATGCAATGTATTTCACACGCGTGGATTTTTAATATTTTTTCGCACCCTTGCGGAAATAAAAATTTCCACAGATAACCAAACTAAGTCCAAATGGGTTCAATGACTATTTTTAAATCTCGGCAAAGAGATATGCTTGCGTCTTTACGGCGCGCGGCGTAAATATTTTTTAAGTATTTAAATTCTGTTTATAAATAAGTAGAATATCATAGATAAACATGATTATTTAAGTTATAGTATAAGTTGACATTTATTTATGTTCTAAATTCAAAAACATTTGAATTTTCTATTTTTCATATTATTAGGCTGTTTAGCGGCATTTTCTCTTCTTCTTCTTCAACCTAGCGAAAACAAAGCGCGGCAAAAAGCAAATTAAATCATAGTTTTCTAATAATTCTTGACAAAAATTCTTTCCGTTCTAATATTTTATTTCTTCGAAAGTGTATTGAAAAACGTCGTTTGATACGCGTGGGGATTTGTTCAAAGTTTCCCCTCTTATATCAAAATGTACTAATAGTGAACTTTAATGTCAATAGTCTTTACTTATTTCCGTACGTAACATACAGACCGATTAAAGAAACAAGCTAACAACATTCAAAATAAGAACGATTACCTACTTTTTTTACATATTTCACAATGATCATGGAAGAAACACAAAGAGGCTCATGTTTAGCTGATGTATCCGAATGATTACGAGTGGAGGTAATATTTGAAGTGTTAAAAGCAGTGGATACATAGTATACAGTAATGATTCCATTTCGTCATGGCTGATGACTTACGAGGGCGATGGGTTCTACGGATATAAATCCGTCGATTAAAATATAATGCATGTTTAATTATTTAGTATTTATTTTTACACTAGGGCCATAGGGTCTAAGTGCCCACCTAGTATTTCGGGAAATCGTCAACCGGTTGGTCGACTGTTCACGTGACCAGAGGGTGGACCTGTTTTTTGGCCAAAGAATCAGCATTGCCATCCAACGTGGCAATGCTGCCAGCCTTCTGGGCACTTTTCCTGTTGACAGCGATGCGGACGAATTTTTGGCGATAGTTTGAAAATAATTTAATTATCTTTGAAAGAAATTATTTAGTAGCATAAAAAAACTAGATGTTTTGCACAACTTCAACTCCCATGGAAGTCCCACTAAAATTCTTAGTGGATGGTTGATGCACATTTATTCACACGGGGTGGAATCCCTTACATCCATCATTTCATCGGTGAAGGGGAGGTGTCTGATGAGAAAACTAGTAATAGAGAAGTATGGAAGAGGACTTGCTGCGCCGACCCCAAATAAATTGGGATAAGGGCAAGAGAATGATGATAACGATGAACATCGA
The DNA here is from genome assembly GCA_950022335.1 of Eurois occulta. NCBI lineage: Eukaryota > Metazoa > Arthropoda > Insecta > Lepidoptera > Noctuidae > Eurois > Eurois occulta. The sequence goes on from OX465482.1 coordinate 1,717,419, forward strand.
CGCGCAATAGGTGTGTAAGTAATCTTTGTGCGGGTAACGAAGATTGGTACAAAATACCGCCTACATAATCAGCCCATGATTTCCCTACGGCTGGGACACAGCACAGCTCCTCTCTGTGTGAGGGAAATACGACATGATGAAGGTATATCTGCTGCCTACATCATGATATAATATCCGGATGTAATTTACCGATCTCGCTTGGTCACTCTGAGCTGATGAGAGCATTTGTAATGATACATAATGTTAATACTGCGATGTGAACCGCTGCACACCATTGTGTGGGCAATTATTGTTTGAAATACCTATATGAAGGCTGATTACAACTTGGATATACAAAACGGATATTGAAGTATGTACCTATTGTTATTTTATGGGCGATATTTATAAGGTCTGGAATTTATTATTGAAAGATACCGATACCCATTTTTCAATCATTAGATACTTAACTTAAAATCTGAAGAGAACTATTTGGCGGTTCGACTATGTTGGTAAAAGTTAAAGTTAGCTGAAAACTGAAAAATCATCTTATACTGTGTTAAATCTTATTAAAATTGATGTAGATATTTTACCACTCGGCAAAATACCAACGTATCTGTCTGCAAGGTAATATGGCTAGGTACGACCGGCTAGGTGCGTGACGGTGATATATTCATTTTCAAAAGAAAAAGGGTAGCTTCCTTATCCTAACGTGTGCGAGGAAGTAGCAACGGCATCCTGCAGATAATTCTTTCTCGCAAGGATTGCCGTATCCAGAATAAATGGATGCGGATTGGTTTGGGCGCTCACTAACACATTGTTTATGTCCAATACTAACACAATTTTGATGTAATTTTTATTTAATTGTAAATTATAGAATTTTATGTTATGACATATTGTATATGTATAATTTTATGTAAGTAATGTATAAATGTTCAAATTGATTTTTATTTAATATATTTTATGGATACTAATGATCTGAAATAAATGAATTAAGTACTAATAAATAACTTCAGCTTCACATATTTCAACCTTAAATGATTGATGGTAGATTGATGAAACAGCACAATTACCGGGCTGATAGCTGTATTAATTTTATCAACCTTCAAGCCAAAGGTCACCCTTGTAGTAACTGAAGCGGCTTAAAAAATGCCTTTCAATATTCATATTTTATTTAATATTAATCACACTTAATCTAATCATAAATCTCATAAAACATATTCTAAAAATCATCACCATCACTACTCAATCATTCTGATCTCTGCCCACATATTTTTCACCGAAATCTTTTAAAACTTTTATCAGATTCACCAAATTCGGTAATTCCTCTAGACATGTCCTATTGTGAACGAATCAAGAGCACCCGGTAGTGTCTAGTTACTGGTAACATGACACATCCAAAAAATGAGGTTCTGTACAAAAATGCTCAATTATCTGTGGCCGGCCGCACGGTGTATGGTTTCATTGCTTTGTCGAATTTAAAAGTTTAATTTGACGTTTAGAGGTTTTTTTTTCAGTATGTATAATTTGAGTTTGGAATTCCGATTGTTTTTTTGTTGTCTGCGTGGTATATTATTCGAATTACTGTTTAAGATCATTTGCGCTATTGGTAGGTAGGGGGGGTTACTCAGGGTAACCGTGCCCTACAACTTTTTTGTCCGACGGCATACCGCTATCTATATTTTAAATTACAATATTTTTCGTTTATCCAACAATGGTTTTCGCAATCCCCCTGGTTGTTTTTCAAAATATTTCGTTTCTGAAAAAAAAAAACGTAGCCGATGAATGGTTGAAATTAAAAATAATGTGCTTTTAAAGTAATATCTTTTTTTAAATTATTTAGCTTTATTTATTTATTATGGTTGTCGAGTTTGGTCACGGGAAATAAGTTTGGTAGATCTGTCCTGATTTTTTTTATTTGATCGAAGCTGTCAGTCAACAGTAACATTTGGCGGGAAACTCGTCAGTTTCGCAACAATGGCGTCTCAGCAGGCATAGAGGAGCGAACAGGGTTCGTGAACGAGACCTCATGGGGATAATAATTGATTAATTAAATTATTATTATAGTTGTTACGTATGTCCTCGGGTGGCAGATGTCCGTATGTGTTGTGGGGAAAGTATATGTAGATATTAATGGAAAATGATGTGGGCCAAGTTAGTTTTCATCTTGATTGAATACGTTTTCTGTGGATAGTGTGTGAGTGAGTGTTAGTTTTTGAGCCTAATGTAAAGTGTTTTTATTTTCGCTAATATAGACGATATTTACTAATCCTTTTATTAATAAATATTGAGATAAACTACTTTTCAACTAAATTAATGAGCTTGTATAAGCAGTTTCTATTAATTTATACTAAAAAAAACTAAATTAATCAATCAAGGTTTAATCGAGGTTTTTTAAAACAATAGATTGTAGCGGAGTCTGAATTTGTGCCCGGTTGATGGCAAGTGGCTCGCCCCTTACATGGAATTTAAATATAATTGGCGAATTGTGAGAATACTATTAGGTAGGTTCACATCTGCCTAACCCTTCGGGGATTAAGGCGTGATAATATGTAAGATTCCAATAGAATGTTTAGTTGAGTGTGTTTTTCTTGTCCTAGCAGCTAGGCAATTTTGGGGGAAAACGACAAGATACTTAAAAAAAGATCCAGCTATCACACGGCGCAATCAAATAAAATATAACGTAAATTAAAAGATACATTCGCCATATTTACTTTTGAAGTAACACCCGGACCCCAAGCCGACGGCGACATCTCAATGCCTCCATTGTGCTGGCCCATTGTGTATACGTAATTATGTAGCCATGTACCATGCCCCTCCATAGCGGCCATATTGTAACCGATGGGGTGTGAAAGTTACTTGTTAAATATGATTTTTGTAATGCGATTCGTGGTGCTATTATTATTTTATGGAGTCGTTTTTGCTACTAGTGTTATGTTTTTTGAGAGGGTTTCAAATTGTCGTGCAATTATTTTTATGTCGGTCGAGTTAGGAGTCATTTCCGTTATATGACTAACATAAGTAGAGCCATATTAAAAAAAGCAAACAGAATTGGTAAACATAATATGCTCAATGGGTAGCTTGTTGAACTAAAAAACACTATAACTTCCCATAAGTAGCTATTTGTCGTCATGAAACTCCAGTTCTTTATTCAATTTGTAAAAGAGCATTGATTACCAGTGGGACAGTGTTGATCAACAAAAATCTCTGGGCACACCACCATAGATCTTAAAAAAATAATAATTATACGGATGAGGAATCTCCAAAAAAAAAATACCCGCTAACACCCATTGTTTCCAACATCCACCCACATGCCCGATGGTTAGCTGAACAAGGCATGTGTCTGGTTACAGTGTAATGTGGTTATTCCGCCCAATTACTCGCTATTACCGGATAATACCGGTACGAACCGAACCGATACCTACAGGCTATCCGGTTACTTAGATACCTACTGGTTGCTGGCTTGGAACAATGCCTGATGTGATGTGGGCTATTTATATGGGACAAGCCCGCCACACTATTCCCAAACCACTGTAACTCCTGAAAGCCAGAATCAATTGTGGCAACCACCAGTAAAGCGCCGAGACAATGAAGTTCGACGAAGTCCCAGACAGAGACACAATTTAACTGTCTTGGATCCCGCAACGAAATTAATCAGAAAAGTATAGCGGAGGAGTAGGAAAACCACAAGTGATGTGGGCAACTGTTTTATCTACAATATAATCTTATATCCACATACTGCCTAATTGGACTAGTGACTGCTGAGCATGAGGTCCTGAGTTCGATTCCCAGTTCCGCAAAGTGATATTTGGTTTTTCCATCACGAGTTCACAGTAGCAACCACGGAGTCTGGATTTGTGCACGGTTTTGGCAATAGGCTCGTCTCCTATTACATGGGACTTAAACATAACTGGCGAAATGTGGGTGTAGGTACTATTATTAGGTAGGTACACTTCTGCCTAACCCTTCTGGGATTACAGGTGTGATGTTATGCATGTAAAAACAGACATATACACATACTAAAAAAACATTTATAAGAAAAGTGTCGTCATATTTGACGGGATGATACAGACCTTAAATTGAACAACTTTATCCACGAGACCAGCATTGTATTCGCGAAATATAAATAATTATGATGATTATATTTCGCGCAATATAATCAACCTCACCTTTTTCATACATGCTGTATTTATTTAATTAATCCCGATTTGTGATTAAAATTGCATTTTAACTACCCTGAGGATGTCATTTTCAATTTCAGGTCATCATATGCGCTATGTAAAAAACAAAGAGGAGGAAACACGTATTCAAATAAATAATTCTATGTTCTTAGCAATACAGGAAGAAAACTTAAGAAAATATTACGAAAGATATCCACGAACAAGTTATTTTATGAACACTGCTGTCTATTTCACAATGGATCGGTCGAGCGCCGCGCCGTTTCCGATTGTCGTATGATTTTGTATACCACATACAAAATTTACGATGTGCTCAGGAATACACTTGCAATTGTTTAGTTTTATAAGTAAAAGTTAACTTTGTGACGGACTTTTGTGAAAATACTTAAGTTGTTCGTAGTTTAGTATTGACATCGTTGAAGTTCTAATACCACGTACCTAAGTCAAAAATTACAACTTTACAGGAGATGGATAAAACTGAATGATTGTTTTGTCAATTACCTACCAATAATAAAAATAAAATTCAGCGTAATTCTTAAAAAAGTCAATGGTCTATTGTTGTACCAATCCTGAAATGCTCCGTAATTTATTATACACTCTGACTCAAGATTTTGAAGGAATAAACTAATTGTTTGCTTTATAGGTTTAAAAATCCGTCTGCTCTGCAACGTTATTATCGCAATGCATGTTGTTCAAAGTGTGTTTACTCAATTGTCACTTAAAGCACATAATATATAGGCTGGTTAGAATGATCTGTTATTATTTCAAATGACCATGTAAAATATAATTTAGATACCAGTCACCAGGTGTTTCACCGCGACTATAATATCGATATTAACAGCGTCGGACAATAGAGGCGTCGGACAGTCGGATAATGGACAGCAGACAAGCTTAGTGCGGATAATGTCCGCACCCACGCATCGGAGGGTTAAGCCACTGATATGCTATACATACTGTAGTCATTTTAAATAACAAGCACGTGCTGGAAAATAGACTGCAAAAAGGCAGGTAGAATGCACAAACACTGGAAATGAAAATGACGTTAAAAGAGCTAAAAATTGTACAATTATGAGTTTCTATTAAGCTATGTTATAGAAAGTGTGTCTACTTAAATTGTTGAGGAGGCACGAGTCAATCCCGGGCACTAGAAATATTTTATCATAATCCATTTGTCCGTTAATTCCAGACTTCAAATTGACAGTTGATTTTACGTTAGGACGCTATGGGACGATCCCTATCAAATCTAAAAAAATCGTAGCCATCTTTAGATTTTTCTGTTCAAATCCCAATTAAACTTGTCTATTCCTAACTCCTACAGATGCTTTTCTTTATATTTTATCTTCGTCTATCACGCTACAACGCGTATTCATCTAAACACCTCGACTAATCCCACATAATGCGTCTTGGCCACTCCGCCATTGTGTCCGACACAGATACCTGCGATGTTTGACACATTTCACCGGATTATCCGCATTTAAGTTTATCCGCGTATGCGCATTGTTGATAAACGCATTTTAGCATAAATACTGGGAAGAGAGATGTAAGGAGCTGTTGTGTGTTTTTTTTCCCTCGTGGGTGTAACTTAGTTCTCGTTATGTCGATGTCGGTTTGAGTAGATTAAAAAAAAAAACAAATACACTCCATATTTGATTCTTATTATGATAAAGTTATGGATCACAGTTTGTACCAGTTTATTAGCAGAGAATTTAGGGTTTGTAAAATTATAAACGGACGAGGTCTCCACTAAGAAGAAGACATGCAGCGCCGACCCCAAATGAATTGGGATTAGGGCAAGAGAATGATGATGAGTTCTCCACTAAAATATGTGACTTCAACTATCTTATTTCATTTCTTAACACGAATAAAAACTATGGTATAAATAGACAATAAAATTTCTTATGCTATTGTGAAAACCATAAAATAATTTATTTTTATTTACAGATCTGTGGAAAATTTTTCCAAATTTCTAACACAAACTTATATTTTATTTACGTCTGTTTTAATTTAACAGAATCTATTAGCGAAGTTTACTAAAATGGATTTGCGTTGAGCTGCTAGGGGAGCATGCATGGGGTGGTATATGAATCGTATGGGTTTATGGTTTTAATGGCGACCCTATGGCAAATAATATAAGCTTAGAGTAAACATAAACATTATTTTAGTAACCCGATGAGCTTAGTAAAGCTCCCACAACCGATTAGCTGACACCCCGTGTTTTAATTCTGTGGAAATATTACTTTAACCCTTATTTTCATGCTGTTTTGATCGATTATGACCCTTCATTGTGTAGTGATAGAGGTCACACTTAGTTTTTTGTGTGTGCATTTAAGTTTGTTTTAATTGTACTGATGAGATTATGAGTCAGGCCGTTATTTCAAAGGCATTAAGTTTAAATTCCTCTAGCAGATGAAATCAGTTGGTTTCTTGGTCTGTTGTGAAAAGTTTTAGAATGTTGTAAAATCAATCTTGTTTCGAAAGAAATAAGGTTTTATTTTGAGGGAGCTTAGTATGTGTATGTGCTTAACGCTAGAAAAGCCACCCTAGATTTGAAACACAGTACAATCTCTTTACTAATTTGTAAAAACTTGTGGCGATTAGTAAATCGATAGTTAACAATACCCGCTCCATTATGTAGCTAGTTGTTAATGTTGGGTATATTCATTTCGAGCTTTAAAACCCAACAGATCTCAAATATGTAGGGATTGACTAATTGTAATTGACTAGCCTATGCCCGCGGCTTCGCCCTCATGGAGTTCGATAATTGTCCCACGGGATCATACTACGGGAAAAGAAGTATCCTATGTGTTAGTCCAGGTTACAACCAGTGTTACGGTCTGTGTGCCAAATTTCATCCAAACCCGTTCAGTAGTTTTTGCGTGAAAGAGTAACAAACATCCATCCATCCATCCATCCTCACAAACTTTCACATTTATAATATTAGTAGGAAGTGTATCACAAAGTCACACAACCATATTGTTTTTGCGTACTTTATTCATCGTCACGGTAAGACACGTTTTACAAAAAGCACAAGAAAATACAAAATTTTTCACTTCGCTCTATTATTTTAGTGTAGCAATAGTAATTACACAGCGACATCACCAGAAAATTGTCAGTAGCAACACGACATGCGACAGAGAAAGTAATTGTGTGCCCGACATACAAAGAAAGTTTGCAAAACGTAACGACAAACTACTATTGTGATATGTTTATGGCGAGGGTTAAGTGATGAGCGACGGCGGGGAGCGGGAAGCGGGAGAATTTCGTGACGATGATAGTACGGGGGCGATTATGAGAAATTGTAAACATGAAACAAATTATTCCTTCTCATTCCCTACCGTTTACCTACAGAAAGCAAGCAAGCATTACTATTTATTTGTTACTTACATAAAGAAAATGAACTGATATTAAAAAGAAACGTATTTAGTGCTTATTACAATGTGGCATCTATCATACGTTTTGTAGCTGCAAGCTTAATATTTAAAAACTATACTTTGGTTGATCGACTATTTGAGCAATGAAAAAACTTGATCGACCAATCAATATACACGGTGTAAGGGACGTGTTGAAGTAAACTTAATGATTCTAGGTTTAGAATCATTTACTGAATCGCGGTAAAGGTTAGTGGCAAACGTTTGAGTTTTTTTTGTCAGCCACTAAAACATCCTTAAAGCGAGTATCATAACCTTAACTCGCTGCTTCAGCCCGCTATAATCTCATGACTTACACCAAACAAGGAGGTGGAGTACAAATCCGCTTACTGGTATGAGTGACAGCTGACAGCGGTGGGGCGTCTGTGGGCCTACCATATTATATTGTTGGGTTAGTAGCTAGCTTTCAGAATAATATTATACATACATATCGCGATTCGATGGTGTGAAAAGGAATTTGGGAACGCTGCCCCAGTTTTTGTTATAAAATGTGATCATTCATCATCTTCAATTAGGTCTAACCTACGGCCGCGGCCCCATGTCCACGGCGCGGCGCCGGCCGCCGTGTGACGTTGCGGCGCCGCCGCCGTAACACGGCACGACGTCGTGCCGCACCACGGTACCGCGAACGGTGCGCCATCCATTGCCCCTTTCAGTCGATATTTCGCAGTTGATTCGATCGACTGAGGGGCAATGGATGGCGCACCGTCCGCGGCACCGTGCTGCGGCACGACGTCGTGCCGTGTTACGGCGGCGGCGCCGCAACGTCACACGGCGGCCGGCGCCGCGCCGTGGACATGGGGCCGCGGCCTACGTGTATTTAAGATAGGTATACGAGTATCTAAGTGGTAAGGGTAAGTTCAGACACGGTCCACAATGCAGCCATGCATTGAAAATAGGACCGTGTTACGATAATTTAAAGACGCGATCGATTCTCAAGCATGCGTCGGTTGAAGTCCGCATTGATATTAATATATAATTTTCTACTTTGCAATGGTAATAGGTAAGGTCCTATTTTCAATAGTCAGTAAATTGCGTGAGGATTTTTCCGTTCTGTCTGAACTGACCGCTAGACAGAGTGACATCAGCGATAGCGATGCTAGAAAAGTAAAAAACGTATTGGACTGACATTAGCTATCGAAAAATATCTATTGACACAAGCTATCGATACATTGAAAGTCGTGGCAGTTTGGTAACGCTTTTAAAGCGATTGTCGATTTTATCTACGTCCTCTATATGCTATTGGCCACGAAGTGCTGCTGCTCGACTACATAGAGTTTGGAGTAGCACACATTTTACATAATTATTTGAAATATGCATGTTATTTTAAGTTCCTAGAGCCAAAGACAAACCAGGCTAAAGATAATTACAACCACCTCACCCTTCCTTGGGACATGAACAGCTGTTTCAACCAACTCCTTCACCACTAAATATTCTAATACATCCCCAAGACATTCCGTCATAAGAGTTAATTCGACGCTGTTGATGTTATGTTCAAATCCTTACGCGGTGTTGTTACAAGGCATTACGGCTTATTGAATGTTAATGCGAACAGGGCGAGGATCTGCGCGGGAAATTGCTGGAGGTGCGTGTGCGTTGTTTCATACGGCACGAGAATGTTATTTCGTATTGATGGTTAGCCGTCATTGGACGGAGAGTAACACTCATACCACACTTTAAAGGAAGGACTGCATCGAATCAGTATAATTTCACCTCTTAGTATGCGGTTAAAAAATCCCAAACAATTCGAGTTGAAGCGATGCTAATTCCCAGATCCCAGCAGTGCTTATAACTGTGCGTTCACCTTACAGATATCAAAGATGACTTATAAAAAGTTAACTTAGATACAAATACCTAAATGCAGCCGTCGATTCAGATGTGTATACAATACAGCTGAATGGGGGTAACTTGTACTGTGTAACTTTAGAAGGATCCATGTTGCATACTAAAATACTTTAAGATTCGTTCCATGATTATTATTATCAAATCTGTTAGCCTACATTCGAAATCTTCATACAGTAACCCGAGTTCGACATTTTGTAACAACTTTCACAAGATTTTCCCGTATCGTGCCGTATGCAATAGTGCGCATACGCTCCCGGGATTAACCGAGCGACCGTCAAGCAGCATGTGCGTTGGTTTATTTTTCGCATGCTAATGCACTTAACTAATGCGATCACCCACAAGAATACTAGATCCGATGTAATCACTGTTCTAACGCTTACGTGGGCTGACATGCGTAAAGTGAGTACCACTATTCTTAGGCTAATGCCGATTGTCGGAGGATCGTACTGTCAGTGCCTTGCTGTACATGACCCTCTTACAACAAAGAAGATGGGAAGTGGTATGTGAAGTGAAGTCTGGTAATGAACGGAACTGATTTTACCCGTCAGATGAGAGACGTTGATTTTGTTTTTAAAATTGGAAAAGTCTTTAAAATTTTCATTACTATGAATATTTTAAAAATAACGTGTTGCCTTGATTTTGCAAGTTTGCTTAAAAGACACCTCCTCAATGCCGTCCAATAGCAACAACGATACGACCAAGCCTTAGATTTAGGTTAAACTTTCAAAACTCCCAGACAATGTGAGATCTTGGTGACAACTAAGATGAATTCTTTGGAGATAGTAATTAGGATCAGGGGCATCGATAAAGTCCAAAAATATCCTCTTAACTCACTGAATATACAAGACTTCTTTGAAAAAGATAATCATTCGAGCAACTCTGGTCAGAACCATTGACAATGGTGTGGCAATAACCCGGGGAGTGTCGCGAGTCTGACCGCAAGTCAGATCGCCACCGCAGAGTTAGCGCGTGATTCACGCGCAACTGAATGTTATCTTTGTACCAAAACGTATGAGGAGCTTATTACGTGTAATAGCAGCTGGTGGATGTTGGGGTTATGGACATCGGAGTGGTGGATATTATGAGCTTGTTAGAGCTGGTTTACAAAAAGTGGAAGTATACAAGAAGCTTTTGATACCATAGTAACTATACACGGTGTAAACGGACCCTTCACGAAGACGTTAACCAAGTATTCTGTACATCAAACTACGAGTAAGTAACCCTACGTAAAAAATATTTCTGGAAAAAGACTTTTTTTTTGGAGTGAAAAATCACGTTCTACGGTAAAACTCAATGTTATCCACTTAAAACATTGTGCTGATGGATGCATTGAATGTTATACGGGTCTAGGAGGTATTTAAAGTAAAGTTATATTAACCTTAAAGCCTAGTATTAAAAAAAAAACTTGTGAAATAGATTTCCGTAACTGAAGGTTCCCAGTGTGTTCAGAACAAAAAAATGATCGCAATGACGGGGAGTACAAGTGCCTTCCGGCTTCGTTAAGGTTATTTTACTCCCTTTATTATGATAACAAAATACTTATTACTATAGAAATTCTTAATTCGCTCTGTACCTAAAATTCCACATGCTTCTTTGTAGAATCTCCACGGTCCTCGCTAACGTTTAACTTTGTGACGGATAAGTCCTATCACCAATCACAACGATATTACATACGCGGACACATCATGTGAAGACAATGATGAAAATGTCCATCTTTTTAAGGTTTCCAACCAATGAAAATCGGCACCTTTCTAATCTTACTTTCTTGTTTGTGACATCCTGCATGCTTAATTTGCATGTATAGGTACGCATGCTTTGAAAAATAAAATTATCTCGTAGGTACCTATGTCACAGAGGTTTTGCTAGAAATCTATAAAACAATTTGAATTATGACACAGAGTGAAAACTCGATGACACACACATAGAGCCAATCGGTGTTATAAGAGCAGTTTTAAGGTCAAAATTGCTCTGTAGCGACAAGCAATTCTTATTTATTCAAAACTTTTTCTCGCAACACGGAATAACCCCAAACCGCAACTCTTGCGCACCAGCTCACGCGTCACATAAACTAATCACACGTTGAAATACGACGACGCTTCTCTAATAGGTGTGGCGGCGCAGGCGCAGGTAAATCACCCTTTGTTCGGCGACAGGTGATCGCATAAATATGGATCATTAGTGGCCGACTGTCATGCAAATCAGGAACATTGATTAGTGAAGAGTGGTCGTTCTTTTTATCTTGCCGGTCTACCATAGTTTGGCAACAAAGAAGCTGCGATGCTATCACGTTATAAAGTCACGTTAAGTCGTTGGCAGAACATCTGGCTAGACGCGGAGATGGCCGATGGAGCATGACTTTGACCGGGTGGTGGCCAAAGAAACCACGGCCGATTAGGTCAAAATTGCGCGAAAGACCCGGATAAGGGACGCTTAAGGGCAAGTGGAACCGGTTTCGGTCCCTTAGGTAAACCCGAGAAAAACCGGGTTTTACTATGGGACCGAAACGGAAAAGGCATCCTCTTCTAGTTTACCTAGTTCAGTGTTGTAGCAGGTATTCACATCTCGTATGTCGCCGCGTTGTATCTGCTGGTTGCGCATAAAACACGAAATTGCTTTCGCTAAACTGCAGCTTGAACAAAGGACGCTTGCGGAATGTATGGGGTTGAGCTGTGCTCCGAGGGATGGGAGAGAGCGATTTCAAATCATAAGAACAGTGGTGGTAATCCACCACTGTTCTTATGATTTGAAATCCTAGTAGATAACCTGATAATCTGTGGTGTTGTGTGTTGGTTAATCTGATAGTGATTTCAGCCTATTATATCTAGATATCAGAATACAATCAGATTACGCCAGAGAAGAGGATGAACCCTTTGATGATGCAAGCAAGACGGATAGACCTTGGTGCGGTCAAACCGAGTGGACTGGAGAGCGGACAGGACTGCGGACATAATTGAGCTTGAGAGATAATGTACTTCCTGACACATGTGTCAGAGTCCGGAGGCTACAGCTAGTTCGCTGCACGGTCCGCTCGGCTTATCACACCGACCCAGATGTTACCTACAGATGTAATCAATAGGATCCAAGGACTTCGAAAAATTGCCATTTGTTAGTATTGTAATTTGCTTCGACCTCATTCATTATAAAGCTTCCACATTCTTCTCTTTCACACGCTTCATCGGCTACACTAGGCCGCAGTCTAGCCGATAACAAAACAGTGCGTAACGACGGAAGGCTGGTCGCCATCGGCCGAATGTCCCTTTGTGGGTGTTCCGGCAGTCGGCACTACTCGGCGTATTCTATTCGCGAGCCGTGCCTTACATTGTCATGCTAATAAATATCTGCTCGGCGACGTCTATCTGGTTGCTCGTTTGTCTTTGAAATTGAAGGGTTTTGGAGAATTCGCTGCGGAGGCTCAATTTGCAGGAGGAGAGAGATCATGCAATTCTGTTTAAATTATACGATTTTCTTTGAAAGATGGTAAAATTTTGTTTTCGTCAGTAAATGTGGCATTCATTTAAGCATGAAACCCTAATTAGCTCATAGCAATTAAATATGAACGAAGTGACATGAAGCATAGATTCATCTAACTACAATTCACAATCCTGGAATAAGGAAAACAACCATTCACTATACCGCTATTCCAATTGTCCACAAACAATTCCATAGCCACATTCATTTGTTCCATAACAAAGGTAATCAAAAATTCTATTACAACTCATAAATTCATCTTTGATGTCGCCATTGCATCGCATTTAACTGCACTCCGGGTGATTTCATGTACCATTACGCTTAACCCTGCGCTTGCCTAACTAACCGTACGGCCGTGGCACCCGCGGCCAAGGGTTAGCCTCTGTGATCACACTAGTTTCATTTTTGGTATTCTTGTTATTCGGCGATGCGGTGAGGCTATTTCGCGGATTATAGGGGTAGGAGAGGGTTAGGTACGTTGACGCGGAAAATGTACGCAGATATTGATCTGTGTAGGAGTTAATATCGTTTTGAACGTAACTTTTTTGTTATAAATTCTATTTGCATGTGTAGTTATGATAGGAAATGTTTCAATGGAACTATAAAATAGGACGGAATGTGAATAAAACTGAAGTTAATGAGACGACACAAAACAACATGATTGTAATTGATTTTTTTTGTGTCTTTTTAATTAGCTTGTAAGTTCCCATCATAAGACTGACATTTTATTAATCGTAAAACGAACAACATTGTTTCTTTCCATTTTGTGTTTTTAACGCTTTCCTTTCTTGAATTTCTAGTAAACATAGATAGTATGTACCTCTAGGTACACCTCACAGAGTGATCACTCACATCCAAGGGTTTTAACCCTTCACAAATCATTCGCGCTAAGCGATGTGTCAAACCGCTAGCGATACCTCGCGACCGTAAACAGAGCTTCATGACGTATTATGTATTGTCTGTCGAACCAAACTACACTTGCGGGTCAATTTGACCCACGATCTGCATTCACAGTGTTAACTGGCTGGATATAAGGTTGATTTCTGTGTGGAGTGTAGTTTGTTGAAGGAGAAGTATGCCTACTATGTTGCGAGACAGTAGCTCAGAAAGATTTTACTTTCAAATTTACAAATGCAAAATAGCATATTGTATTCGTGGTAGTAGCTGTTGTATATTTTATTATTTCGTTGCAACAGTTGTGTTAGATGATTGAACTCTTCATTGGGACGTGGGATTTTTGACGCATTACTTTTCGAATAGGCCATTGTGGAGGAGTGTGGAGGATGTCTTTCGCTCTTGTCTGTCGATGATGATTGCTTCGGGAATATCTTTGGATGCTATTCTTCTTTTATTTGATTGCGTAATGGTGTATTGTTCTCAATTTATTTCGGGAATGTAGAATTTGTAGGGTTAAGAAACTTGGTGTCATTAGACGGTATCGTCAAACTTGACACATTCGTACTTCTTGGAGTTTATTCTTACCCTGCCCACAGCACGTCCGCTTAAACATACATTTTGATGTTAAAAAGTATCTTAACTTTAAACAGCGTTTACTATGAACAAACCCCTCTGTGTCATCCTTTACCAAAAGGAACTTAAAGATTTTCTAAAATTGCGTAGTTTACTGCGATGAAGATATATTAAACAGATAAATATTTATTTATTTATTTGTTTAGAATCTCCAACAAAGGATGTACACAAACACACGAAATAAATAATGGACGACAAAAATATCACGTAGGCGTACTCCTTCACTTACAGGAGACCACAGCAACAGCATGCACAATAAAATGTATAACTAACAAAAATAAAGAACTAATTTAAAAAAAAAAGTATCAAATTAAAACATGTCATTTGGTAATAAAATTTGAAAAATAGAATTTAAATAATATTCAAATAATTTAAAATAATTAACAAACAATTAAAATAATCAACAATCAATTAATTACATCAAATATACAATCGAGTAATGAATAGGAAAGCCAATAAAACATCATCATTCTCTTGTCCTTATTCCAATTCATTTGGGGTCGGCGCAGCATGTCTTTTCCTCCCATACTTTTCTAATACTCGCCATCTCATTAGACACCTCCTTTCTTGCCATATCATCTGAATATTAGTATCATCCAACATCTTACAAAACCAGGGTCACTACTACAGACATGAAACCATCGATATCACTACTACAGGTGCTCCGTTAAGTACATCGTATCACCGTGGTATTGGTATCGAGCTACCGGCTCCAGTATACCGGGGAGGGGGTGATGGGGGTGAGGGGTTGTAGATCGATAGCGGTGCGGGCCCCTTTCAGCGCTGCCTTTGTTTGGATCATATAAAATCTTCAGGGGGTGTGGTCTGAAACTACGTGGGCCATGGATTTGGAGATATGGGAGACTGAAACAGTTTAAATAATCTGTGATGTGGTGGATTGATGAAGGGTTATGTTAAGACGTCTTCAGATTGGTTTAAATTCTATAACTATTACTTAAAACTTAAATTTACACTATAATCTAATACGTTGTGTTATGTTATGACATAACAGTAACGACATTTATAATAATAATGATTAATCGGTGGTTTATAATTTTGTCAATTCCTAAATAAAGTAGCAACAACTGAACTTACAAAGAATGAATGACTGATGACTTTAAAATGGCTAAGTTGACCCTTGTGATTTGTAACCACACTTCACAAATGACAAAGGGAAAATTTAGCCTCGATAGACCATAAAAACTCACAATAAACAGCCAGTGTTCTTCCTCCTCTCTCCTACTTGATCAATGCTGTGCCCGACAGGGTCCATAATTGTGACTAGTATATTTATTTCCTTACCAACTTTATACATTATGGTACGCAATAAAGAATTGAGAAAAAACTTGCTACCTACATAGACGGTTACTAAGTACGTAAGTATACTTCTAGAAAGTGTTGCTTTCTTTTGGTAGCCTTTTGGGGTAATGTATTTAAAATAATGGTTGCATTGCTAGATGTTCGCTATTTTTACCCGACTACGGTAACGCCAAAGGAGAGTAACATTTTTTAATTGAGTGGATGCAGTGAGTTTTCTGCCAAGAAAATAAAAGGCTCAAACCAAAAATTGTGTGGTCATCATACGGGACACATCTTGTGATTGTACCCTCGTCCATTACTATGATTTATCACAAGCTTTACCTCTGCTCTCTAGCTCTATACCTTTGCCTCTACACCAAGCTATACCTCTACCCATAACATAACGCTCTATTATTATGGCTCTACCTGCACTCTGCAAATGAATATTTTTGTGAAAGAGATGAAATTGAATTGATGGACTAGTTTGATATAAAAGGTAAACTTACATTGTGTGGACCATACCTATTTATAGGTAGGGATCAGTATAAAGGTGTTAGGGGTACCTACATACTTCGAGAGATGAAACTTTATGAGTGGCTAGGTGTAGGTAGGTACGGCTTACTGGAAAGTTCAGGTGAATATTTTTTGGTTTTGATTATCCAGAGAGCCTAGACAAATATATGGCAGTCTTTTTAAATTTATTTATTTAGGTTAGCCTACAATTGTTTACACGTTACATTTCATTTAAAAGTAGGTACACGATATACATTTATGTACAACAATTACTTACAGGTTAACACCACGTGCACTATTTTACTTATATTACATTATAAATTTTCATTTTTGCAATTAATTTTGAATTGTGTTATAATTGATAAAATTAGTGTAAAACAAAGCATAGATCCAGGAATTTAACAATCAAATCAAGAATTAAATTAAATGTATTAAATTGATTGGTAATAAAATAATAAATTAAACTAATATTAAATATTTGGTTAACATTAGTTAATAATTAAAAATAATTAACGTTAAAAAGTTAAACATATAAATAACAAATTGGCAATTCATATTATGCTTTATATTGTGCCAATAGTATTCAATAACTAATTTACAAAAAAATTCTAAGCCACATCGTGATGAACGCCCATCAAGTCACTGCAGCTGTTTAATATTTTACACATTCGCGGTATTGGTGAGTTAGCACCTAGGACAGTTCTTCGCAATGGTGGGTAAAGCGGAGTGATGGGATGGGCTTTCAAAGTGATTTTTAACTTCTACAGCGACTTTCAACAAAATATACATTCAATTTTCGGTAGCAATCTTATAGACTTATGAGTTTTCATCTCAACTCAACTCAACTCAAAGCATTTATTTCAATTAGACCATTACGGCACTTTTAAATGTCAAAAAAAAAACTAAAAGAAGCGAAGCTACAATCCCAGTCACAAGGCATAATAACTTGAGAAAGTAGGTACTGCAGTTGCACATTCCAAAGCGTAGATCTCTATGGAGAAGAATGGGCAAGAAACTCCATGGACACTCTTTTAAATCAATCATTGTTGTCTATACATCCATTACATGTGAAAATGAATCCCTATTTCCCTTGGTCACGGCATCACGCGTGAACGACTGGACCGATTTCGCTAATTCTTTTTTGTTGTGTTTGTTATTGTCAGTATAAGGTTCTTATGAAAGAAAAAATTAAGAAAGTTGCGCGGAAAATTTAAGAAAACTTAACGACCATATAGGTAGGTAGGAAAAGGTGTATTGCAACGCATGCACAGCTAGTCTTACAAATACATAAAATTGAAATGTCTGTTTGTAATTTCAAAATAACAGCTTTTAACTGAATGCATAAACTAATGATAAATTATGTTTATTTGGCAAATAGGTTTTACAAATACGTTTACACGTCATACGAAAGTAGGTATATACCTACAGTACTTATAACAAAAAAACTTTTTTTTAATTGTTGTAATGTCTGTCTGTATGTTAATCTCCAAAACGGCTGGACCGATTTTGAAGGGAGAGTGTTTACTGGCAGATAGTTGATGTCAAAAGGAGTAACTTAGTACTTTTATTTTAGTAAGAGGATTGGGGTTCCGTTAAAAAAATTAAAGCCCTTGAAATTGTTTAAAAAATCGGACTCAAATAGGAAAGTAATATTATTATAATAAATATACGCGGACGAAGGTGGCAACAGATTTTTTATTTTATTTATTTATTTAAACAAAAGTTACATTGTTGAGTATTTCACAAATCTTCTGCCAAACTGCAGGATAGTTTGTCGGCAGTTAAAATAACACTTTGTCTAGGCCCTTGGCTCTGAAACATCGTACCTACCATACTTAGACCTTAAAACATAATACCTACCTTATATACACTTAGGTATACAACAGCTAAGTACCTACTTTTATCTTAAATTTTCAGCGCGAAACTTTTCAATCAAAGGGTGGTTCTGAACTCCATTTCCAAGGATTACGATCGACTACCCTCCAACACCCTCTTATCAACTATGTATTAAGATATACATTCTGTTCTCGTGTTGGAACGAGTAATACGAGTAGGTGATGCCGTGGTAATAAGATTAGCTAGCCAGCAAGACACACAGGAGAATAAGATAATTTTAACGTAAGCGCCGCCGACGGAAAAAGAATGATTTGACTTGACTTGGGTTTAGATTTTCATTTTATTAAACTTACTGGAAGTAATAGAAAACAAAAGCTTTAGAATTTCAGTCCAATATTTGCTTAGCTATTGTAATTAGCTAATAACCATTTTACGTTTAAGTAACAATAAATAAATAAGTAAACAATTTTTTTTTGTTTAAATAGAATTTTAATTTTGAAATGCGGGTGTACTATTAGATACACCTCTGCCTAACCCTTCGGGGATTACAGGCGTGATGTTAGATTATGTTGAATTTTAATTGGATTTCATTGTATTTGAGTTAATTATATTTGTATTGTATTTTATTTGTATGTAAATTTTAATGATTTATTTGCGTGATTACCTATATTGTGAGGAAATGGCAATAGTTGTAAATTACCTGAATAAATTAATTTATGGTTTATAAATTAAGGGAAAATTATTAAAACCAACGATGTAAGCCTTCTACGTTTACTTCTTTGACTTATTTAGCTTTGTCCGATACAAAATACTACAACTGCTTTCAAATGGTTGACTCTTCCAACTTGGCTACCAGCCAGGGTTACTTTACCACAAAGATATTCCTGTACCATCTAAATGTAACGATACATTTAACGTCTAAAGTTACAAAAACACATTGTAACACGTCCGGGCATCGAACCTTGGACATCAAACGTCGACTGTCCAATATCGCTCAGGGCATGACGTAATCACTCGTTGAAAATAAATGTTCTGTTTTCAAACACGACTTGCGTAGGAGTTGATTGAGTTCTAAACGATTTTTTAAATATAGTGTAAGTATCTTATCTATCTTGGTATTTTTTTACAGAGATGGGCTATTTAGTTTTAGTACCGAATTAGTAATTACCTATATATACAGATCTGTTTGCTACATTTTGAGGCCTACATTAGCAAAGCTTCTTCCATAGTCGTTTTGATATTTTAACCTGGAGAAGTTCTTAAACTAAGTTAAAAAAACCGGCCAAGTGCGAGTCGGACTTGCGCACGAAGGGTTCCGTACCATTATCTATAAAAACGGCAAAATCATGTCTGTTGTATGGGAGCCTCACTTAAATATTTTTTATTCGGTTTTTTAGTATTTGTTGTTATAACGGCAACAGAAATACATCATCTGTGAAAATTTCAACTGTCTAACTAACAGGTTCATGAGATACAGCCTGGTGACAGACGGACGGACAGACAGCTGAGTCTTAGTAATAGGGTCCCGTTTTACCCTTTGAATACGGAACCATAAAAACCGAGGATTGATTGGCGATATCGTCGAAGTAGGGAATAAAAACCCGGATGAGACCAACGGAACCGGGAAGCTATGGAGTATGAAAGAAAATACCAATACGATATACTGGGTGATTCCGGGCTGAAATGATGACCTGGATAATGGAGTCCTATTTCCATAGAAATTATAAAAAAACTTCACAGAGGCAAGACATAGGTACCAAGATCTATACAAATACTTACCTAAATAAAATTTAAGTGTCTGTTTGTAATTTGAAAATAACATATTGCTATTGAATGCTGGTTTTTTTTTATTAGGTACAACGTAGGTCAACCAATACCGGACTATCCTGTGGGTGCCTTGAGTGTAAAGCCTACAGCCAGGGGGTTGAATGCTTATGAAAGTATATAAGTTTATTTTTTATTTTTCTCAGTCTGTTTGTTCCGACTAATATCCGAAACGGCTGGACCATTTTTGACGGGGCTCTATCTGGCAGATAGCTGATGTTCTAAGGAGTAAAAAATCAGGAAAAGGATTAGGGTTCCGTGCAAAAATATTAAAACCCATGAAATTGTTAACAAAATTCGATTCAAATAGGGAAGTAATAATTATTATAATTTCACCCGTACGATGGTCGTGGGCAACAGTTAGTACCTAATAAATAATTACAAACATACAACATTACTGATATCCGTTATGAACATAAAATTAAATGGATGTGTTTTTAAAACTAATGAGTTTTATAAATACAGACCCGTCATCTATGTAGGTAGGTAGATAATTTAAGAGCTGTATCATTAGGACACCATTTTAGACCCAGGTCGACGGCATGACCTGACTCAACAAATTGGTTTAATAGATGAGTGAATTACGAAATGCTGTAGGTAGTAGCGAGGCGGAGATACGAGAAAGTATCATTAATATAAATAGGATGGCTTAAATAATTCACTTTGAAAAGCATATCGGCATCATATTTTTGTTTACTTCTTTTATTTTTAGGGTCTGTACCTCAGGCGGCAAAAACGGAACCCTTATATTATCACTTTGTTTTCGGTCTGTCCTTTTTCGCAGGAACGCGTGAAAGTATCGAGCTGAAATTAATATCTAATACCTCTTTTAAGAGGTATTAGACATGAGCAGTAAAAAAAAAACTAATATGTCAACGCGATCAAAAGATATGACCGTTTATGGCGCATATTTTGCGATTTCTAAACGGCATCAATATCTACTATAGGATACTTCTCGTTGACCTAGAATCATGAAATTTGGCAAGAAGCAATGTCTTACAGCACGTGTACAGGAAAAAACTGAAAACCGTGAATATGTAGTTTGGTAACAAAATACGTACAAGTGTATAGGTACGGAACCTTTGGTGCGCGAGTCGAACTCGCAGTTGGTCGGTTTTTATAGGTTAAGTTACCTAGGTTTATGAGATAATGAGAGAAGCAAAAAATGTGTTGTTTTAAGTTAATACTTCTAGGACTGTTTGTAAGTTCGGATGTGGGAGGTAATAGCCAAAACTACTCATTCGATTTCAAAAATTCTTTCACTGATGTAAAGCTACACTATTACTCAATGCCATAGCGTATGTTTCTTTGACGCGGACGAAGTCGCGGGCAGAAGTTAGTAGAAAATAATTCAAGAATATAACCTTACCGGCCCAAATTATAGAATTAATCTCGATTTAAAACTATCAACAACTAGACAGGATTTCAATTTAAACTAGCATGAAAATTACTAATAACTTGACGAATTTCCCATTTCCTTTGTTAAATCTAAACGAGCTTCGCAATAAGTTCTTAGTTTAAATAACTCGCTTCCGTAAGCGGATTAGCGTTTGTTGTAATCAAGCGGGATGGCGGGATTGCGGGAAGCCCGCGATCCCGAATAGACGCGGACGGCACAAAAATGCAAATTGTTGCCGAATTAACTGTTGTCGGCATTACGTATTGCTCTTGTTATGTTTATTTTGTGAAGGAAAGAGGGTTTATTTTTATTTTAGCATTTAGAAATATGAAAATTAGTAGGAACTGTGAGGTACTAGCTGGAACTAAGTACTGGCCAATGTACTACAAACTACCAACCAGTCACGAGCCCTAATTAGCAAATATCAAAACAGATTTTCTCCTGCTGACTTCATTTTAATCGTATGTTCTTGCGAAACCGATACTATTATGAAATATCTTTTATTATAATAGTTTTGAGTACCAACGAGAATCTGTCCATCTGATAAATAATATAGCCTCTCTATAACACCTAAATATAAGACTTGACATTTACTGTAGTTTGCCTAAAGATAACTATATATCTATAAGTGTGTTTTAATGCGTCTGTTATTGACTGTTCCGCTTGTCACTCGACTCTATATATTGACCATAATCTTTTACTTCAGACACGGTGGTGTTCAAACACATGGTGTAAGGGACATCGATACGCAAATTGTTACCGTGTATTCAACACATAGAACCTTACACATAGAAATTTAACGCCGGTTATTGAAAAAAAAAAAAACAGATTTTTCATACATTTTTACCTTGTAAGACCGTATTGGACTTACATAATTGTATGTATCTGCAAGGACATCTTAGTTTTTATTTCTGTCCTGAAGCTATTAGCTCGAGAGTTTCCTTAAAATATTATCTATTTGTAGTTAGCATAAAAAGTCTTCAAAGATTTAATTTCATCATGATATTATGGTTATTTAATCCATGGGCTGTTACGGAGGTAGGCCATTCAGGTCAATGGCAGTTACACCATTTGCAATTTTACTGTAGAAAATAATATGCATAGCACCAAAAATGGTCATTACGACAAATTACAGCAAAAAGTGTAAAAACAACTTCTGCAGCCATTTGTAGAAAATAAATTAAAATTATATTAACAATGTTGCTTGTTGTCACGGTTGGCGCCTCGAAGGGTCAGTAGAGTTGTTCCCACTGTCGGTTGCCTTCATTGCTTAATATTTCGCTAATGACGGCTCGAGCGGGGGTGTACGAGTCACCTGTTTTGGGGTACAACTCCTAGATTAGAGCACAAAATAAATGTTTTTCTAATATCCTACAATAAGCAAAATGGGTAGGTTCTCTTTTCCGAGCTTGAAAATTAAACAAATAATCTAGAATCGAACAGGTCAGAAGTAAGGGGCCTACACAAAGTAACATTCTGTCAGCAACAACATGTATTGGATAGACATGAGTTACCAAAAATGGTCAACTGTTGTGGAAATACGAAACGCTTTGAAATGGTTTGTCACTAGCCTTTGTCTTGCCTTTTTCCTCTGAAAAATAAATAATTACTAAAATGCCATGCATACGGAGGCGTTCAGCCTGTAGAAAATCTTAATCTACAACTTATGTTGGGTACAGTTCCAATGCTCTTCAAGACCAGTTCATCCGAATATTTCAGGCGCATTTTCTTCTCTTTACATCTCGTTTGTAAAAATAGCGGAGGACCATAAACAGCTGATACATTTTAGCGTTTTTCTTCCGCTCCGATTATAAAAAAAGAGATGGCACAGATATCGGTCACCGCTGCCATCTGCCGGCCCAGTGTGGGCAGTGTGGCACACCGGACGCTTTGCTAAGTGACCCGAATGCGTCAGTGTAGGTAACTGCGAAATAGAACACACTTTATGAGAGATCAAACTATAATAGATCATTTTTATAGGGGAAATAAAAGGGAATTCAATCAGAGACACCATAAAAATCTTTTGGAGGATTTTTTCAACTCTTCAGAAAATTATTAAAGAGCTGTAGATATTCCAATACTTATAGCATACAATTAAAATGGATATTGTGGCTCGTAGAAAAGTAGGAAGAGTGGAATGAATTATAACGAGATGTCTCTGCTGTCTTTGACCAAATAAGTTTTGACGAAATGTTTAAGTGTAGGGTTTATAGAATAGAATAGAATAAAATAGATACATCAAAATTGAAAGATAATTGTTTTACAATATTGCTAATTCAATGGTGGCCTTAGATATCGCTGATAAGGATGGACTGTACGAACATTAAATATAAAAGGTGGGTACTTTCTCGTTTTCATTCCGTCCTGTTGTATTTATAAATATTTGTTATACGTTGTATGTTTATTTTATTTTTTATTTAATACTTAGGTATATATTTTTATATTGCGATAAATTTTCTTTTTCTTCTCCTTAAAACTAACAAAATTGAAATTTATCAAAGTGGGTTTGAAAACCCTATGTAGATTTAGTTTAATTTGTAATTACCGTTTAACAGAATAGTCGAACGTTATCCGAGTCGAAGCCGTCGCCGACGGAACTCAACGATCTACATACGAGTATAGTAACACAGCTAAGTATGAATCGAGCGCTGCGAATATTCGTAACGTTGGAGTGTAGGCAAACCATGGTAATAATTATTACATATATACTTACCTATAGCAGTTTTTATTAAGATTGGTTAGTCATACGTGCTGCTAAAATTAATCATTTAGTTGCCCATTGTAGAATGTTTGTATAGAGCGATTAAAAAAATATGTTGTCAAATTTTGTGTCTATATTCGTGTTGGTGTCAATATTAAAATTCAATAGATGCCAATGCCTCGTGTCATGGCTTGTAAGTGGGCACTCGAACAACTTCTGCACACGCCGCAAAAATAACAAGCGCGATAAAAGATTCGAAAACAAAACTGAAAAAAATCGGAATAATATTAATAGTGGTAGATAAAAAGGCGACACGATGACAATACGTAATGTGCGTGGGCTAGCCCTCCCCAGCGCTGGGGGTGGGCTGTGTGGTGGGAGGAGGGGGGGAGGCCACCTGTGTACCGTTACAGTGGGGTGTGGTTTGCCGTTCAATAACTTAATACACTCGGAAGGCTTTCACGCTGAAATCTCGCTCGGCTCAACTCCGACCGAACCATCTTGATACTTATGGGCGAATTTTATTACTGGCTTTAATATAAGCTGGTTTTAGTATGTCTTGGTTCATTAGTTATGTGATTTTTTAAAGATTTTTCTTGAAGATACGAGATAAGAACAGATGTAGGTAAGAAATTCAATAACTAGTAAACGTAGCTTAAAAGTAGAATAAAGAAACCCAGTCTCATGAAAAGAGAACGACGCCTCTACATAGCAATAAAAATGTAAATAACGTTTGAAATGTTAAAACAAAATTTACCTAAACAACTCTGAGACATACCTAACTGTAAGGGAGTCGTGAAATGACTGTGCCCAATGAAATGTGTCGTTGAAGTCTATAGGTAACCGCAGTGATTTATCATCGGTGCCCGTGCCATGATTTATGGGCAGGTAAGTATGCAAATTACGCGCTAAATTATTATTTTATCGATCAGGCGCGACACATAGGACAAACACTAGCATGTAATCCACCCGGATTGTTGTATGGAGGCTATTAATTGCAGGTTTGCAGGTAATCGATAGAGGTGGCGGGCTGGCGGGCTGGCGCGGATCACGAGGCGCGGTCCGAGCGCTGGCGGCGCGCCGGTGTGCGTGACGGATCATGGCGGCGCGGGGGGCGCGCGCCCCGCCGCCACAGTTAAACGCGCCCGCCGGATACGCGCCGCGCCGCGGTTGAAAGCTATCCGGCCCCCCGGGCGGGCAGGCGCGCGATTGGCCCGCGCGCCGCCCGACGAGTAAGCGATAGCCAATCGCGGCGCACGGCCGGCCCGCCCCTGCCGGGCGCGACTCGGGTCGCTCGGCCGCGGCGCGCACACTCGCTCCGATGCGCGGCTCGTGGGACGAGGCCGCGACGGCGGCGCTGCACGCGCGCATCCTGGAGGCGCACCGCGGGCCCGCCGCGCCCGAGCGCGCGGCCGAGCCCGCCACCTGCGCCGAGCCGGCTCCTCAGCAGCTTAGCGTCGAACTGGCTGCACCTACTCCTCTGCTGCCGCTGCCCACGCTCTCCTTCAGCGCCGCACAAGTTGCCACCGTGTGCGAGACACTCGAGGAGAGTGGCGACGTGGAGCGGCTGGCGCGATTCCTCTGGTCCCTACCGGTGGCCCACCCCAATGTTGCTGAACTGGAGCGTTGTGAAGCTGTTCTGCGAGCGCGAGCCGTGGTCGCTTTCCATGCTGGAAGACATCGTGAACTTTATTCGATTCTGGAACGGCATCGGTTTCAACGTTCGAGCCACGCAAAGCTGCAGGCTTTATGGCTCGAGGCCCACTACCAAGAAGCTGAGAGGCTACGTGGACGACCACTCGGACCCGTCGACAAATACCGTGTCCGCAAGAAGTTCCCGCTGCCCCGAACCATCTGGGACGGAGAACAGAAGACGCACTGCTTCAAGGAGCGCACGCGGTCACTGCTGCGAGAGTGGTACCTGCAAGATCCTTACCCGAATCCGACCAAGAAGCGTGAGCTGGCAGCTGCGACAGGCCTGACGCCGACGCAAGTTGGCAACTGGTTCAAGAACCGGCGGCAGAGAGATCGAGCCGCCGCGGCTAAAAACCGCTCCGCGCTGCTCGGCCAGGGCTTCGCCTCCTCCTCCACGTACGACGAGGACTCCGTCGATTCGGAGATAAACGTGGACGAAGAATAAAGTTACAGACTATAGTGTTAAACAGCGACGCCGTCGGGCGTGGACGCTCAGTGACTGACGATGCAATATAGACCACAGTTATCTATTATCTTAGTTAGATCGCAGAGTCCGTGCTGTATGTGATGTTAAGGCATTGTAAACCAGTTTATTAGGGCGTATTTTGTATCGTTAAAGTGTAAGCGAGTGCTCGAAGTATCCGCATCGGCGTATCTCAGGTATGTACCAGGGCCTAGGCCTCCGACTAGTAGCTGTAACTCGACTGCACTGATAAGTTACTCGTTGTTAAGGTTTAACAGGGTTCATTTTACGTATAATTTCGTGTTTATACTCCCACTCAGAACGTTAGCTAATTTATTTGATACCTTCGCGCGGCTGCGGTTGATATGGATGCGTTTCCGTGAGAAGCATTTACTTACCTAAATATTTATACATCCTAACTATTTTTACCAGTAAATATAGATTTTATTTATCATATCAGCTTTTAGTTGTATGTTATAGTAATTATAAAGATGTAGATAATTACGTTCGTGGTGTAGATGTAAAGTAACGCTATTATTGAAGGTTTGTACCTGAGCACGATCACTCCACGACACGCCGCCGTTGTAAAGTGATGTTGTTTCATATAATTGTAATTAAGTATATATATCATAAATTATTTATTACGATATAGGGCCGCAATTATTTGTTTTTAAGTTTGTAGAAATGCTGTAAGAGAAGTTTTATTATTTAAAAGTGCACAAATGTTCTGAAAGATATAGGCCTAACTAAAACGGTAATACCTAGTGCATTTGTCTGCAATAAAAGTTAACCGTAAATTCAAATCAAATCGTTCAAATTAAGAACAGATTTACTCCAAGAATCAAGATTATTTTTCTTAAAATAAATTTTCGAAAACTTATAAAAAAAAAAATAATTTAAAAATTGGGAAAATTACAGCAATAGTTAATTCAAGGATCAAGATTTTCCAAATATCGACTGTTTCGTTCCATTAATTAATTTCTTAAAAAAATATTCTTTCCTTTCCATTCAAATGTCTTTGATTCGTTCCGTATTATTAGAAACTAAGTATTAATGGCAGATTTTCCTACAAGCTCTACCGATTTCTGGCTGATTCTGCTTATAAAATGAAGCGCTAAATCGCTCCTCTTTTTATTTTTATTTCTCATCTGTAAGGGTTTAGGGTTTTTGTTTCTTCTCTTTGGATGAATACCTGTTTGCGGGTTCTTAAAATGTCAATTTTCATAAATAAGTACACTTACTCAGAAGTTTTACTAGGATCAATAAAACTTTCCAAATAATTATGTATAATTTATAAATCAATACAGGGATTCACTATAACGTTTTTAATATTAGTTTACAAATCTAATTGTCTAATTTTTCAATGAATATTGAGAAAAAGTTGTTTGGTATATCTAGATGACATTATAGTTTTGTTCGCGCATTGTTGAAATGGTTTTGGGGTTATAGTCAAACTATACCGCTGTCAATCTATAACCTGTCTTAAATAAAACAGATTTTAGTTTGTGATTAAAATATTTTAACACTTTTTTCTTATGCGAAATTGGTTGGTGTTAATAACGATTGTTTTTAACATTCACGGCAACTTTAAAAATATAATTGAATGGCGTCGATTAGAAAATATGGGTTCAACATAAAAAACAGTTTTGTCGCTACTATCTAGATATCATTTTAAAATCGTCATATTCCTTACCTTACTCTTTATAGTATTGTCCTTCATTTTCAGCCAGATGTTTCCATAGCACCTTTTACTTTTCCCTAATCGACTTTTTGCACTCTAATGGGATGAAAATCATTTCTCTAACATTCAAATTGGTCAAGAAATAAGAAAACTTAATATCCCTTTGTTTTAGCAATATAAAATAATCAAGTATCGTTTCAACCTGTCTCTATTATGCTCGAGGTCTTTAATCCATCATTTGTTGCATTCAGACGTCAGTCCGACGTGTTATAATATCAGTAATAAATCTTTTAAACGATGATGACTGCTATTCAGTTACTTGTGAACTATGTTTGTGGGCAGGAAATATCACATAGAAAATAAGAAGGAAACATGTTAATTTGGCACTAGCAGCGCATGCAAGAAATACATTTTAAGGCCATTAACTAAACAAATAAAAAAAAAACTTCGATTATGCTATGTGTGTCTCACGGCCGGGTTAAAAAAATCCAAATCAGCACTTAGGTATACACCTTCGCTTGGTGGTGAAATTGTGAAAAGTTGACTACCAATTTTGATTTTTGTCTGAAGAATGTTGACATTTTTTAGGAAAGCAACTAAATTATATTTTAAATGGTTTTTATTTTCTAAAGGGCCAAATTAAGAAGAAATTTTGAGATTTTTGTCAATTCTCTTTGGAATTGTTTTGAGGCATTTAAACCCGTTGTGAACGTTTAGTTTAACTTAGTAAGCATGAGAACTTTAATTCATTTATCTTCATTCAAAAGCAAAATATTTATATTTATTTATACTTACCTATCAAACAATCAATCAATCAATAGTCTTTATTTCGACCTAGTAAGTAGTAATACTTTTGGCTGTTTAAGCCAGTGTCAAAATTTATAAATGCTACGATCGATAAAAATTAAACAATGACACGTACCTACTTACTATTTGTTTTTGGCAAACGATGCGTCATTGTTCTACCTATGCCATCAATGCTTAAAAAAGTAATCCTGCCGAGAATTTCTTTCTTTCCTAGAATCAAAATTTAAATGCTCTAAGTAATTCAAAAATCAAACATCTATGTCTAAACGAACCCACAAGTTGATATATTAGCCTTTAGTTATTGTTGAAGTGAATGTGGCAATAAAATCGGGTCACATTAATTGCACTTAGGCATTGTTGAGCTGTCATAATGTCAATCAAAGCTTTGTTCTACATCGTATCTATGGTAAACGGGCAAAGGAATGTAACTACACCCACGTTCACTTGTAATCAAATACAGATATATTGAATGCGACTTGATTTTAAATTGAGAAAAAAAAGAACAAAAGTAATGCGACTGATATCTATGGTCAATATGGATTTGATGAAAGATGAATTTAGAACTCAGAGAGATTTACAAACTGAAATGATTGGTGTTTTCTATACCTAATGTTCCAAAATGGTAAACGACGTTAGTTAAATTAATTTCGAATAATGGAATCGATACATTTTTAACGTTTTCCTTCTCGTAATTGTGATGGTTTAGAATTTATAAGATTACCCTTTTGGTAATCATCATTTTTCGTCATCCTACTCTTTATTGTGCCTACCTACACTAAAAATATAATTATTTGTTTGCAATGGTAGGTACAATTTATGTATCCTCATCTCACCCAACTTCAAAAGGAAATGTTAAAAAGTCGATTGGGGAAAATGTTTGTATGGTGCTAGTTTGATTAATTTATCTTCGAATCATCTTATTTTATTGTTTGTAGAAAATAAAACAGTCAAAAAGTTGGAAACAATTCAAAGTTCAACCGATTAGCACTTAAACATGTCTGTCTTCGACGTTGAATACATTAACATATTGTTTTGGATTGCCCCGTGGAGCTTGCTTACCCATAACTCCGCTAAATTCTTCAATGAACGACTCAAAAGCTTGTGCTTTAAATTATTACGCTATTATTTTGTAAATACGTATTGTTCTTGTCCATTTATCATTTGTTTAAGACGCGGGGACATGCATTTAAATGAAATTATGTATTGTAAAATATTGTGATGTAAATAATTTCCTATATGAATGGGTAGTTTCTTGGATAAAAACGCTGGTTCCGAATGAAAAAATCTGTTTAAATATCAGAATAGATAAAACTAATTAATTGTAAACCAACACGTTATTTCCAACAAATGGATTGGATTTGAAATTGATTCAAGTAAATCAAGACAGTTTTTCTGTTCATTGTAACTTTTTCTAACTATCTTACAGCATTTCAACCACTATCACTACCCGTATAACGAAAAAAGAATACCGTTTTTTACATTTTCAACTTGCAACACTTTTACGGTTGAATTTTTTTTTGTAAATTTCCCGCTTAAAAGAAACGCGGGAAGCGATAGGCTAGTTAGCGGTAGACTCAACGAGAGAACTTTGTAAAAATGTATTATATGAATTAAACAAAAATGCAAATTGTAAATATGATATCGACTTACATTACAGTCATTAAATTAAAATTGTTAATAAAATTATATTCGTAAACAATTCATCTTTGTATTATTTTTGATCACCACCTTTAAAGGCAGCCTTACAAAAACATTTACCTAAAAGATTTTTCCTCATTATTAAGACAGAAGAAGGGCAACACTATCAAAATTTGTCTCAAACCGTCAAACGTCTTATTCGTTTGAAGTAGGTAATGACTTCAAACGAATAAGATGTTTGACGGTTATTTCAGGCAGTTATTTCAATAATGCATAGCGTATAATAACCTGTCCGTTTCAATTTACCACAGAATATGGATGTGCCAATTTCTAGAAGTGTTCTTCGCAGTTTATATGTTGCCCTGTGCTAATAATTACACGGAATATCAAATAATAGGGCGAAAGTCGCATCATTGTCGTCTAATGATGACAAAAAAGGTAAACTTTAGTGAGCGGTTGAGCACCTTTTTCTTACTTCATGGAAGCTAAAGTTTCATGTTTGACTAAAGAGCTGGTTCGTTCGACCGTGTAAAAGTCGTTAATCGCCAAAGCCAGGCTCTTGCGATATCAATTTCAATGCCAACTTTTGTACAAGAGTGGGTCATCTAAAAAAAACTTATTTCTTAAGAACTCAGTATTCCTAATTTAAATCGATTTGCATTACAAACCTTTTTAGAGGGAAAAGGTACGCACCCAATAAAAAGTTAGCATTTCATACCATAGATTAATAATGTGTAATTTTTAGTAATTCGTTACGAGCAACTCCATTTATATTGTTGCTAATTAACTTTATATTATAGTGCGCCGCGTATTTCACTGTAATTGAATGTTCTGAAGGACAAAACGCAGGTGCAACCCACTATTTGTATCTACGCGACTACGCGCCTGGCATCGTATTTTTATTTTTCTATAGTAATCCCTTGTGTGTTAGCCATTATTTACTTGTATAAATGACACCTAGGACACTTATTAAATATAAATTAGAAAATATATTAGATTGAGCTTTTTGCCATAGACTAAAGGTCACGCAATAATGTTGAAAAAACATAACAGGATTTTTCGATCTATTTTCAGGGTGTTTCGTCTAAAGATGTAATTTTATTATTTCTGGCCCAGTTAATTAGATATTATTTGAAATTAGTCCTACAAACGGACAGTCGGTCCCAGCTATAGATATTGTTCTCCAGATATGGTAAAGATATTTAACCTTTAAATGACACATGTCTTATGACAAACTTCGTTAAGTCCACTCGCTTAATGGAAATAACACGCTTATCAGTAAAATCTTATATTAATAAGTATCTAGAGGACACGGAATATTACACTTATAAAAATAATACAAAACAGACTTGTATTTTTTTTAATAATTTTGTAAAGTTCTGTTTACGGAAGAACTGATGATAGGAAGTAGTTACCTAGAGTAGCTATAGTTTGAATTTCTGACTTTTGTCCATGTAAATTTTGAGACAAACAGAAGAATTAATAGATAAGTTAAAGCCAGCATGTTCTAGAGACTAGATAATTACTTCAACATAGCTGTTGGATGTCAATAAATTTGCTATTGGGGTTAGAAGCCCTGGTGTTACTAGTCCTAATAAGGTGTCAGTGTTAGAGAATTTCGTCTTCGTAATGACAGAACACGCCTCTTTCCAAAGATAGTTTTCTGTGTAATCAATAAATAGCACTGAGAGGTGTTAATATGGGAACTGTGTTCTACTCTAGAAGCCTACAAGCTTACAACATTTGTATACCGTCAGTTATCCATCGACCATGAGAAACAAACCCGCTATACAATTTTTTCCAAGCTTCCCTATCCGTCTAACGACATTTAAGGCGACCCCTCTTAAGAGTAACCATGCACACACGCCGCGAGCATTCATTAACCTCGAATTCCTTCCACAATTCATAGACAACGGCTCAATAAATGGCAACACTGAGCGATCAATTATCGCATCAGAATGTTTTAATTACTTAATCAGTGATAACTTTTATGGCAATATAAAATTTCATGAATGACAACACTCGATAGTTTAATGAAGTGTATAAAAACTTCCGGGTTTTTTAAATGTCATTTTATTTATGGGAGTTATAATGGCGAAATTGAATTGAAGATATTTTTTGCAAGGCAGGAACGCTTAGGCTGTGTCGGCGGGTAAATGTTCGTCAGCGTCGTTCAGTTAACACTTAATTAGATGAAATAACGCTAATAATTACGTAATTAAGTGGGACGGCCATATATTAAAGTGCAGAACATATTTATTTGTCGTTAATTAAAGGGTGATATTAATTCATTCACATTTGGTCTTTTGCGGCGCCTTCTCTTGAGTTCGCCGGCTTGTGTCAACCGTTCGCTTGTAGTAAGTAAGGCTTATTATTTATTGGTGTCTTTGGTATCTAAGTGTGTCAGTTGCATAAAACTGTGGGTAATTTACATGTAATTCACTGCGGCTGGTTGTAACTGTGCCTGCTATCTAGCACTTGATGATAGAATTTATAAGTGAGAATTGCAAATGCTTATGGGTAGGTTGAGAAAAAATCTAACTCAAAATTCCATTTGAATTTTAAATTACTTAGTTTCTTTTTTTTAATCTTTATTTATTTAGAGGCTTTTACCTTACAAAGGTACGTCAGCCTCATCATACCCTAATCTAAACAACTATTACACGTACCTAATTATAATGTTATTAATACAATATTATAATTATTACGTGTAATAGTTGTTGAAATAGGTGGAGTAAGGAACTCATTGTCGGTTTCTCAATGAAATAATCGAAGGACTTAAGGACTTGTCGAACTCTAGAAGGTGTAACAGGCCCTTTACGAAGCCTAGCATTTTGTACAGACGTCAGCACATCAGCCTACCCGAAACTGTCAAAATTTTCCCAATCAACCTTGAACCTAAAGTTTTAGCGGTAAAGTTGAAAATCTACTAAAGAAATTAGTCAGATTGTCGTAGCTTGATGTGCTTGGCGTCTGTACATCAAACTAAGTAACTCGACACAAAAGTTATTGCCGCGTACAGTCACGAGAGAGATCAATATGTAAACACGTAACATGTTTTAAAGTGTTTTTCTCCTACTGTTCTGATTAAAATTCATGTTGTTACGAACATAGTATATTGGAACTCATATTTTTATGAAAAAAAAAACCTATCTCTAAGTTACAATCGTTATTTCGCGCGAAAATTGCTTTTAATTAGGAAAGTGTATACATATTGGTGCTCGTGACTGTACGCCTGTTTTGGGGTGAAAACCACGGTTTACAGTAGGACTCAAAGTAAAGCACTCAAAACATAGTGCTGATGTATGCATTGAATAGTTACTTATACAGTTGTCATGGAGGTATTTACAGTAAAGTCATAACATTAAAAACTCATAGAAAAGATGGTTCTGTGACCTACAATATCTCTTCGTAATTAGAAGGTATGGCCCGTAACAAAAAATCGCAATGACGGGGAGAGCTAGTGTCTTTCGGCTTCGTTATGGGTTTTTTCACACCCAATAAATTACTTTTGAATTTTGAACTTTATTTGCTATTTTGGATAGAAGGAATCACCTTCAGTAAAGATTGCCTGGTTCTCTGTTCACAAACTTAAATCAGAAACAGGGGTGTATAGTTACTAGATAATACTTAGATAGGAACCATCTTTAAGTATTTTTATCTAATGAAGTGAATTTGGAACTAATTTCCGTATGGACATGTAGGGAGAAAACACACTCCTACCAGATTCTCTACTATACTAGTTTTCCATGATCTAGCTGAACCGTTGGTGGAGTGATCTCAAGCGCATCTGCTGAGCATGAGGTCCTGGATGCGATTCCCGAGTCGGGCAGTGTTATTGGGTTTTACCATCAGGAATTTCTCAGTAGCAGTCACGGAGTCTGGATTCGTGCCCGGTTGATGGCAATTAACTCGACCCCTATTGGGACTTAAATATAACTGGCGAAAGTGGGTGTAACGTGCTTGTTAGGTACCTACACCTCTGCCTAATCCATCGGGGATTACTAGGCGTGATGTTATATTATGTTTTGTTTGTTATGGCGTGATATTAGGAAATTCGTTAATTAGTGATCTATAGCATAATCCGAAATAACTTCACATTCCACCAGTTGCCGTAGCTCTACAATTTCAGTATTTTTAGGAACGCTCAGGCTACCATATAAGTTTTTAAACTGTCATGGTCACTAACATTATAATTAACACTAGAAACGGGATATTTACCATGTCCACTGTTTGTTTTGAGTTCCCGATATTTCGGCGCAGTTACAAGCACCATGATCACGGATAAACTGAAGTTATTGCGGGTGGGTGTTTATGAGCAGACAAATCGGTCTACCCTCTTTCTTGTGGATATGGTAAATATCCTGTTTGTAGTGTTAATTATAATGCTTAGGCGGCCGTTAAAAATACCTTATTAACCTTAGTTAAGACAATGTAATTACGTATTTTTGTAAACGAAACCGTTAAACAAGTTATGTTCTTGTATTTATGTACCTTGCAAATATTATCAGACCTTTTTGGATCATTAATAAAGAGCAGTAGCGCAAGCAAATTTTTTTTTGGTATACTTCATTCATTTAATAATTTTGCGCCGTTAATTTATTTTGATGACGGTTTCAAATAAAAAGCAGATCACGGATATTATATAGGTACTTTATTTGCTTTTTATTTAAAGTCGAATCAAATTTGAACGTATTGAGGGTATCTTATCTTAGGTAAATACCCTACAATACTTTCAAATATATTTAGAATCACGGCCGGTAGTGCATGTATTTCCACAGTACAAATTACAGTCCGACATTGTAATGTTTTTCAATATCAAATCCAGTGCGCCTAATGCTCGTTAAATGATATATTAAGCAACAGGCTTCATTTCACAACCAGTCATCAATCGTGATGCATAAACAACAACTAGGTATAAACAGCTCACAACTGATTAATTGTAACATTATCGTAACAATGGATTAAACAGTTTGTATTGACGTTGCCCAACCGATTATTGCTCACCGACCAATTTAAATTAAGCGCCATTTTAAAGTTTCTGATTCAAAATTCAACCTTATAACGATGTAATACAGTGATTGAATTTGTTAATGTTTGTTTATGGTCTGTTCTTAGGAACGAATCAGTAAGCGGAGGAGCTGTCAAATATGAACGCAGCCGTTAAAGTTTTTTTTAATATTTTTTTTCTGAGGCTTAGTCAACAAAATGTAAAGCCGGGCGTCGACCCGACATGTTAATTGCAACTCAAACAAATTAACGGACATATCGCTAGCTAATGAAACTGTCGAGTTAGATATTAAAGTTGATAGGCAGGTAGGTATTCTAGGACAACGTATTGTCGAAGTGTCTCGTGTCTGTCTGTGAATGCAAATATTTCGCCACTTGGTTTTTTAAGTGTAGGCTGTAAGGTGTCTATTGCAAATAATGAGACAAGTACATTATTTTTAAATAAGTAGGTACTCACGTGACTGTCGAAATAAGAAATCAAACACGTAGTGGCTTGATCAATACAAATTCAAACAAATCTTTCAAAATGAAGAGTTGGAAGACACTCTTTAAAGATTTTTCTGAAAAACGATCTAGTGAAAAAACTGACATTTTTTAAAAAGTTCCTCAGATTTTTTGTTTGTAGGTATCCTTACGGTCTGATACAATTGCTGATTTAGAAGTGCGTACTTCAGCGTTAAAATCTGCATTGTTTCAGTAAGCATACCTAGCAGGGTGAAAAAAAAACATCGTATAATGCACGCACCTGTAATAATTTGTTTTTCAGTCACTATCGATTTCTTGAACCAAACAAACCGTTCGAACTCATTAATCATCAAGCAATTAGTAACAAAAAGATGTTTCCCTTCAAATTAAACAACGTTTAGATGAATTGATTTATTTATTTACTGGCTAGGCCTACTGACGTGTCGGCCGTATCGGATTCCCGGCGCCGGCGGTGTCAAACTGACAGCTCGTAACTTTTTTACTTTTGGCTTTAGACACAACCAGACACAACTCTATTCAGCCAAGGTTTTATTTTTATTTGGTGACAAAACATTTTAGAGATTTGTATGTTGATTTGGGATTTATTCAGATGTCTGGTGTTAAGTTGTTCTTTCTAATGTTTTGTTGTGGCGTCATTAGGATTTTAACGGTGGAAAGATGAGTGATTAAAAGGTTTGTGTTTACAAAGTTTTATTGAGAATTGAATAGCAGAAGAAAGAGTTTTGTTTGTGCTCAGTCTTTATGGAAAGTGTGGATTATTGCGTGATTTTAGTTAAACTTCTTATTACCTAATCACTATCTCAATACCGCATACAGTTATAACAAAGGAGAATGCTCATGGAAGTATGGAATCCCGTACCATGCTGCATCAAAATCAAACCTTGTTTTTTATAGACTACACTGATCGTATTAACTCCTACAAAAAATATTTTTGAAAAAAAAACCCGCGTTTCAGAGTTATTTTATAAAATCGAAACTAACCTAAAAAATAGGTCTATTTTTTCGACGCTACCAACGACGTATTTTAACACACATACATTACATTATTGCTCTAAAAACAGCGTAATACACTAATATTAGTAAGAATTACGAGTTAAAGTAACATCCACAGTATGCTTGACTGAAACTCGATTTTATTTTAGACCTTTATATAGTCAGTCAGTACAGTACAAATGTCAGATGCCACAGATAAGATAACTATAAACCATAGAGTATAGTAAGTGCTATAAACTAGTCGGGATTTAGGGATGTAATCGATAAATCAAAATCTTTAGGCTGAGAAAATCTATTTTGTTGCAAATAGCAATAAACCAAACTAAATCGATTTGGTGTACTGATCTTACTTAATTGTAATTAATTTTAGAGTCCGCTCGACAGACAAGGGTTTGTTCAATTGAAACGGAACGTCATTTATATTCAGTTGAAACGGAACGTCATATAAACGGAGTAAAACAATATTCATACTTTTAAACTCGAAAAGTATATTTCCAGTTCAAAAATCAAATCCCCGACGCGTAATGCCGTAAAAAAATATGAAACTAATTACTATAATATTTTGGTTTTGAGGCGCGAGACTTTTTGGTACCAACTTTGGTCATTCTCTTTTGACTTTTCAAGAGCTTTTTCATTTGTAATTTTTGTAAACATACTAATAAAATGAATCACCTCGAGCTTTTACCGCTATTTCTAGATATAATATAATTTAGGATATTTTAACATTTTCAGCTTGGAAAATACTCACTTAAAATTATGAATACTAACTTGCAAGATTGTATTACATTTCCATAGATATGCCTAAATTAATTGACAAAGTACTGGAATTGCCCAGAATAAGGAGTTATTTATAAAAGTTAGAGTACACTTAGCGTACTTAATACTTAATATTAGGGACAATTAATGAATCCAGACCGTGAATTAACAAATCACCACTATAAGATTGACGGAAAAGTTCCTAAGCAATAAGCACATAATAATATCCGAAAGCAAGTTTTCCGACTTACAGTGTAATTGTACATACAAACCGTAAAATCAAATATCGGCAGAACTGCAGGAAAAGTTTAATCTTTTGTTTTACTATCCTCTTTACTAAAACACAGCTAAACAATCTATTATTGTCTGTATAATATACCTACCTACACAGATCGAATGTGTGATCTTCCTATAGTTGTAAAACTTAGCCGACGGAAATGTCATATTGTGGTGGCCGTAGACAATGGACGAGCGACTGTCACTTCATGCATAATGGCGCGCTTTCAAATCAAGATGGCGGACTTATATGATGCAGATAATGCTAGGAATAGTGTATTATTAGCTTTGAGTTATTTGGAAAAGCATTGCAATAAAATTATGCTTTACTGCGTAAGGTAAGTCCTAAGTGATCTTCAGAAATCTTACTTTTGCATAATTTCTCGTTCCTCGATCTGTAACGACATAAACATGTATTTTATTATTAGGTACTATAAAATGCTGCTCATTAGTGGCGTACCTTGGGGCCAACAATACGACAAACCCAGAAGGCAAGCAGACTGTTCAGAAACCCTAAAATCATGAAGGGTGTAGGTTATAAGGGCAAGCCAAGCTTTTAAGCTTGTGTGAAAGTATCGTCACTTATTTTATTAGTTTAGTAGTATTGCCTTAAAACTGCTGTAAGATTTTAGCTTTGCTTTCATATGTGTGCTTACATCGCAAACTATATGCCTTCAGTGCTACACGTTTTTCAAACATTCGGTTTCTGTCAAGTCAATGTTTGAAGATGACAGGAACACTGGGCCGGCAGTCTCGACATAGATACCGACAATGTCGCAAACTTTCGATCGCTTAATAATAACAGAAAAAAACAACGTACATAACGTTGCTTGCGAGAAATGCAAGTCTCAACATCCAAGATGCGTTTCTCGCAAGCAACGTTATTGCAACCGATTTTTTCTGTTATTATTAAGCGATCGAAAGTTTGCGATAATGTCGGTATCTATGTCGAGACTGCCGGCCCTGGAGTAGAATGATATTTTAAATAATGTTTAGCGATAAATGCATTTAAGTAAGTACCTAGTAGTTTTGATGCAAGCATGCCTAACTATGAAGTAATTTTAGGGTATTTATCAAGCAAAAGTTACAACGGCAATTTACACTTGGATCTGTCATTCTTTGTATCTATTTAAATGATTTAATAACAACCAAACTAATTCCCTTTGACTGATCGATTTGTCATTTTCACTGTCTCAAAAGTGCTTTTCTCCATGTGATGAGATGCATGAGTACCTACTTCACCTTTTAGGGGCCTTCCACTGGCGTACAATACATTAAGAATCATTACTGATTTTGTTGCCAAACGTACCTAAAAATTGTATTGCAGTGGATTCCATCTCATGTTGGACTGGAGGGAAATGAAGCGGGGTCTGATGGAGAAATGTATCGTGTTCTCCTTGGCATACTGAGCTCTTAGTTAGAGACAGATGTATTCAATCATGGTCAGAATATTTTGATGAAAGGTCTTTGATTTGAAAGGATTCAGCCATCTCTTCCATGAGTGCTTTGGTTCAGCGAGGGCACGATGAGCAGGCAAGAAATTGTGACGGATTTGAAACTCCGATCCGGTCAGGTACCGCTCAATAGCTTCGGATTTCTGATGCGCAAAGTCGAATCACCAAATTGTGCTACCTGTGAAGTCTACAGATGTGCATGATATCCTGACGGAGTGTGCTCGTGTGGGGGTCCAAAGGCGTCAAGCTTTTGTCAATAGTTTTAATCTAGGCTTCTATAATAGCGTTCTGGCCTCACCATTGGCATACTAATTCCAATGAAAACAACAAAAAACCACAAATTATTATTATTTAAATAAAAAATTGTATTAGCAATCAGCGATGATAACGAAAAAAACTGCACAAATGCGTTTCACCCCGTCTGTAATTACCCGGGGGCGGTGTTAAGATTAATATGTTTGTCCGTCCGTCCGTGGCACGCGAATTAGTTGTAACACGTGACGAGCATAGAAACTGAGCATAATGTGTAATGTGCTCATTTGCTTTTTTTTAATAATTAATTAATTAGTGAGCCGGGAAGTTTTGCGGTTTGCACATCGGGAATCTAGGGCTATACCTAATTCCCAACTATTGGAAAGACATTCAGTCGCAACTGCCGAGTTGTGGCAGAAAGTAATGGATTTTCGTCTAGGTGCTGCTAAACAATAATCTCGTAATGGATTTAACAGTAAAAGCTAATTTTTAAAATATGCATCATCATTTGCCAGCCTTTTCCCAACTACGTGGCGGCCGGCTTCCGCCGGAAGCCGGCCGCCAGTATTTTACTTTGAGCGACTGCATAATATCTGACCTGCACAACCCAGTTCCTACTGGGTAACACGATAACCGTTGGTAAGACTGGTTGTCAGACTTTCGGCCCACTCACTACCTGTAACAACTGTCAAATATCTACAAATGACAGCCGGGACCAACGGCTTAACGTGATTTCCGAGGGACAGAGGGAACTCTTTATGTAATTGGTGGTCTATCATCCCCGGACCAACTTAGGCAAGCGTGGCTGCCGTGTCGACGGCGCGTTCGTGTTCCACGCGCGCCTCAAAGAGTTGTCAGCAAACGGGAGGGGCCCGCAAGGGCCGGTGCCTGCCAGGGCTGCGGGACTGTTCGAAAGAGATACCGCGGCCCTGGAACATAAAGGGCCAATGAAGGAACATGGGTGGTTTTTAGTCAGTAAGAGTCTGACACTCCCTTCCGCTCCGCCCAGAGCGGGAGGAGTCATTTAATGATTTCCCACCCCCCCCAAAAAAAAAAAAAAAAAGGCAAGCGTGGCTTAACCTGGAGATCGACCAAAGCAGCTGTTATTATTTATTAGTCACGAGCTTCTCTTTTCATAATATGGATCACTATGAATACGTGTTTTGTTAGTAGATAGGCCTGAGTGCGTGATCTTACTAAACAAATCTAGCTACATTAGACTCTTCACTGAATTATTACAGCCGGTTACACAGAGTAGTCATAAACCTAACACAATGGGTACACAGGTACCCACTCCCCAACCCTACCATTTCCTTTACTAATCTTCCTAAAGGACAAAATGGGTTAGCCTCACAACAAAAGATGTCTGCCCGCTGACCACACGTGACACGTCCCGTCCCGGTGGTCACGACACGCATAAATCGCTTCGACCTGTCACGCTGTCAACTAAATAGCGTGTTTACGATGTGTGGGTCATTGGGAAAAGAGGAAGACACATGGTTGATATAAAAAAGTGTATGGAGAATACTGAAAATAATTAGACGTCTAAAGGTTTCTAAGAAATACTTTGGCAGATAACACATACCTACAGATGTTACCTTTATTGTATTGTATGCTGTGTAGTTTAGTTGG
The DNA here is from genome assembly GCA_950022335.1 of Eurois occulta. NCBI lineage: Eukaryota > Metazoa > Arthropoda > Insecta > Lepidoptera > Noctuidae > Eurois > Eurois occulta. The sequence continues at coordinate 1,758,559 of OX465482.1, forward strand.
AGTTACCATAATCAATAGTTCCCAGGACTACTGCCTACTTACTTATACGAAAGGTATTATAAATTTAAAAGAGTATCTAAAAAAATGAACAAAAAAAAAAACCATCAAACACATCCATGTTTCAGAAATTTAAACAAATTGTTAACATTCTAGGTTGGCTTCCTAACTTAAATCTAATTTCACATGTACCCAAACTCCAACTACGTAAACCAGCTATTATTTACACATAGAAGATAATTATAAGCGCCTAAAATATAAACCATTTGCAATTAATTGCCTTTGAACAGCGCCGACATTATCCGATATGGACAATACCAGGACTTTAGATTACCCTATTAGGGACGCGGCGCAAAACGAACTTGTAAGCCCAGTCTTGGTATTTGTGTTAATCAAATATGTAGTATGAAACCATTTTGGTCCGAATTCGTTGAACTAGATAAAAAGAAGTGTGTAAATCGGCAAGTTAGATTTATTATCCCAGAATTTTATTTCATAGATCTCAAAATATGACTATGAAGAAAGCCTCTAATATCCAGTAGTTCAATTTACTGTGCTTACATCGCAAACTATATGCTTTCAGTGCTACACGTTTTTCAAACATTCGGTTTCTGTCAAGTCAATGTTTGAAGATGACAGGAACACTGGAGTAGAATGATATTTTAAATAATGTTTAGCGATAAATGCATTTAAGTAAGTACCTAGTAGTTTTGATGCAAGCATGCCTAACTATGAAGTAATTTTAGGGTATTTATCAAGCAAAAGTTACCTACAGATGTTACCTTTATTGTATTGTATGCTGTGTAGTTTAGTGCTTATCGCAGTCTATTGTTGGATCTATGTCGAGCACTGAGCAGTGGGCTGCGATAGTTAACTTGCGGATGACAGAATGTTGAAGCGCAGCCACCTCATGAAGGTCGTCGGTCACTGACACACGTTTTATCTACTCTGTAGGATTGAGCTCAGTCTGCGTTTCTACTTACCTACAGTTGTGCGTGCCCATTGCATGTCAGTCAGTTAGGCTATAATATTTTTTGCTGTACTTACTGCAAAAAGGGTTAAAATTACATTTCCATTACCATGTATACTACAAATTACCTTAAGTGAAAATTGCACCTAAAAACATCAGAGAATTTAATTTCGTTCTTGACCTCTTAATAAATCTGTAATAATAACCGCCGCATTAGGTAACATCTCCGTAGATTTAATTCACCCAACCGTCCTCCCATTAGCAGGGGTATTACATTAAAATGCCCAAATGCTCGTCATTTGCTTAGCCCCGGCGTAAGTGCCCCGAACAACAACACAGCCCGACGGAGGGCTACATTTAGACGCGACGGAGGGCTATTTAGCCGTTGTTGTAAAAGGCTAAGGTTGCGGGGTTGCTGTCGTAATGTTGTTGTTTCTGGCAACACTCGTGAACCCCGGTCTTGGCTGATGAAGTGTGGAGTAAGGAAAAAGTGGAAGCGGGAAACTACGTTGTGGCGGCAAGGAAAAGGATTTTCCTGAGTAGGAAAATAAATGATAATGGTAAGCGTTGATCGAACAGTCTGATTCGAGTTTCAAGCAGGTATTCTAATACGGGGCTGATTTTTGATATGAGACAGTAAAGGTAAAGCGGTTTTAGGAGACAGCCCGTACCAACTTTGTGAGTATCTCATAACTGCATCAACAGTTTTGGAAAAATGTTACAGTCAGCTGGAAAAATGTTTGTCTCACGTTTATTTTCATGATGTTGGAGTTGTTTGTAGCTTGTACCCATAAAATATTATCTGTTAAGGCAGCTTTGTAGCCAATATGAAATCCAGAAATCATCATCATCTGCCTAGCTTTTTCCCAACTATGTTGGAGTCGGCTTCCAGTCTAACCGGATGCAGCTGAATACCAGTATTTTACATGGAGCGACTGCCTATCTGACCTCCACAACCCAGTTAGCGCTAGGTAATACGATACCCCTTGGTAAGACTGGTTGTCAGACTTTCGGGTCACTGACTACCAGCTGTAACGACTGTCAAAGATCTACAAATGACAGCCGGGACCTACGGCTGGTCACCCATCCACGGACCAACCTAGGTAAGCACGGCTTAACCTAAAGATCGTCCCGAGTGGCTGTTCTTATTTAGCCACGAGCTCCTGCATCAAATCCAGAAATATAAGTCTATAAATAACTGGCTTGAAGGAAACGCTCAGAAGTCGTAAATGTGTTTTCTAATTAGACACATTTCAGGAAATGTAATTAATATAGAAGATCATAATATTTCCTCCTACACCTCTCTATAAAATACCTAAACCTTTGCCTCCCCAGTTTCCACTCTCAACCTCAATCAGTTCCTCACTTGCACCAAACCGAGAGGTCCATTTTCAATTACCCGTTATTTGTCAAGCGGACCGAGTGTCACGAGTGTCAGACACCGACGTTTAGTGTCGACACTCTAGTACCCTGCACCTCGGAGGACGGGGGACTGGGGGATTTGTCCTGCTTATTGCTTTCTTGTTCGCGGCATATTTGCGGTGGAGCGAGTATTAGGAGGGTTATTATCGGTCAATATTGGTGGATGGGTGTCAAGGTGTTGGAGCGTTAGTGTTGGATGTTGGTCAGAATGATTGTGAGGTATGAAGTAATCGCTAATAAATGCCCATTGTATTAAAGGATTTGCGTTAATCACAGGCGTTAATGACTGTTTGACGGAGCTGAGGAACCGCTCGTGCCACTCGCTCGCACCATGAATATGTGTCTGGAGAATATAAGTAAGTTACTGTCATGATCAACCATTGATCGCATTGTTTGACTTGTACCCTTAAATTGTAGTTTTAAACATTTTGACATAATTCTTAACAGGGTTTTATAATCAGTAACAGGTATAAAGCTCGTGAATCATAAAAGGAAACAAAGTAAATCTAAAGTTTATAACTAAACCAAGCAGACGTAACTTAAATATTTACAAAACTCATGTCATGTAATCAGTAGTATAGACTTTTTAGTTTGTTGTTGGGTTTCTTCTTCCCAATTTCAATAGTCCAAAGAAGACTACCTAGATGATAGTTTTCTGTCATTAATTCAAAAAACAAAAGAACTCACTCTAAAACCCCACAAATCAACTTTCAAAAAGCGTAGTGACCTTAAAAAAACAATTTGTGTCCCACCCAGTCCCCTGCTCACCCTCGTATCGCATTATAGTGAAATGATTCGCGGGGCTGGCCTCCAAACTCAATAAACTTGATTGCTGTCCACCCTCCGCCGACTGGCTTGAAGATACGAGGACTTGAGCTTTATTTTAATGACAATTCAGATTTCTTTGTTTGAAAGTTGAACGGAGTTGATCGATTTTAGGGTAGGGAAGGAGTTTTACCTTGTTTACGTAAGATGTTATCTTTGGTACGGTATGTATGTCTGCGATGTCCTCCTTTTGTACTGATAAGAAAAAAAACTTACGGAATAAGCTTAACTAGCTTATTTTTTAAGTACTTACTCATGACCTTACTATTCGAAATAAATATTTATTTGATTTGATTTGAATAAACTTACGGGTCGCATATAAATCTATCCTACTTCGTTTCAAAACACAAATAGCTTATAATGATGGCCTTACATTATGGTAGGTCGAAATAGAACTAGACAGGTCATATTATGTTTCGCATATTGGTCGGGCAATGGACAAAAATTACTCAGTGTATTCTAACTGGCATAAAACGACAACGTGGCAGCCCCAGAATAAGATTGAGCTCAAGTCTCATTTTTAAAGGATTGGCCTACAATAGCACCAGATCAAGAAAAGCTGTAAGAATGAAATTGAGAAGGTTTTCGTCCTTCATTAGGACCGGATAGACTTATAATAACAAAGTAAACTTAAATCATTAGTAAATCTTACAAAGCCTTGTTACCGCCATAAAATAAGTAATTAAAGTTACCACAAGCTACTTGCTTCACAAATGTTCTCATTTCCTACCCATCTTACTACACCTTTCCCATCATCTTATAACATTTCAATTAGTATTTAAATTACTGTTTTTACGACTCAAAAACTACATAACAATATCAACAAAAAACATAGCCTTATTAATTTGAAAAGTATCTAATCATGCTACCTACACGCTTCCCGAATAGAACCTTTTTGGTACGGCTTAATTGATATCGTCTATCATTCTGATAGCAACTCTACTCATGTAAAGCCAAGGTTGGTTTTCAAATGGGGGGTTGTTCCCCTACTGCCCTACTCCCGGGGGGACAGGATATTGCGATGGGTGACAACTCGATGTCGATGATAATGTATTAATTCGCCATTCTCATTATATTGCGGATATTTGAGTCTGATAGTGTGCTGATAGCCTGGTGAATAGTGACGTGTTTTTCAAGAGGTTCTTGTTGTTTGATAGATTTTTTCTGATATATTTGTAACTAGTCGAGGCCCTCTTAGTACGGGAGGTACAATTAATCTGAAGGAGGCGGCGGAACGTGAGAGGGAGAGAACCTCCTCACGTCCCAACCGCCGCCGCGGGAGAAGCACCGGGCGTCGGGGGCCACGCCGTGATGGCTCTCGGCCACCGTAGGCGCGGGCCTGTGGACGGTGAGTAATGGGCTAGCTCGCCGTCCGTCGACGGGCAGGCCGTGTCGACGGCGCGTTCGTGTTCCACGCACGCCTCAAAGAGTTGTCAGCAAACGGGAGGGGCCCGCAAGGGCCGGTGCCTGCCAGGGCTGCGGGACTGTTCGAAAGAGATACCGCGGCCCTGGAACATAAAGGGCCAATGAAGGAACATGGGTGGTTTTTAGTCAGTAAGAGTCTGACACTCCCTTCCGCTCCGCCCAGAGCGGGAGGAGTCATTTGATGATTTCCCACCCTCCAACAACAACAAAAAAAAAAAGTACAATTAATCTGGCCAAATCTTTTCATCATCATCATCCACAGCTCGACTTCACGCTTTGCTGGGTACAGCTTCTCCTGGCTTGTGTATTTGTCCTTTGATTATGTATGTGTCCTTTTGTATCATAAGAATCAGCATTTCAGCTGGCAGTCAGTCAGCTCACGGGGGGCATGTCACCCTGCCATAATACTTATGAGAAATATTAACTTGCCATTACTTTGTAATTCTACCTGTACATCATTCAAAAGACATACATTAATGTTACCGCAGATGTGCGACTGACAAAATATGTCACAACGAAATGCGCTATAAAGACATAGTCCTCACAAAAAGGGAATAATCGACAAGCTCATAAACATTTCATGAATTCAGTATATGATTCTAGGCCAACCATCTTTGAATTTTTTTCCGTTACTAAAAATAATCAGCAGGTCCATAATACCGAAAAAAGTGCAATACCTGGTACCGTTTTGTACTTAGAGGGTTTTTCAGCCTAAAACTTTTCATAGTATAATGTTGGGTTCTCTCATCACGCCCTTACTACTCAGCTATCAAGTTTCCATGCTGAATATGCTTATTAAAACTACTATATGCTTACTATAACTGCGACGTAGATCGATGCCATCGATCGACGTATTAATCGATTGGTGTGCTAGCTTTGGCTGATCGACGGGTACCGGGCGATAAACAATTGACTAATCCATCACATAATTCATTGGCTAATCGTCGACTTATCCATTCTACCATTGACCGACGGTCGATCGATTGGTGTAGTAGAAACTGTCGATCGACGTCCACTAATCCATTCTACCATCGATCGATGGCCTCGATCGACGATCAATCGATTGGTGTGTTTTATTAAGAAATCTCTTCCAGACCTGCGATAGGAGAGGTAGACAAGAAACGTAGACAGAGTCATGTTAAAACACAGAACACATTTCTTTGTTTACTTAAGTTTTCTATACCTTTTGTACAGTCCTACAATGTATCATTTAACCATAATCAAACCCTTCTACACTCACTAAATTGTCTTAAACAAAAACAATGCTGATATACCGAGCGGTTCAAATTTTATTGGGCCAATAATTCAGCGAATTAATGGCACGTCTTTGTTAATGCAATTATATTCCTTTAACGTGGCGCGACACAAAAAGATGATTGTCAAGTGAGGGTTCAGGCGCTGCGACTGTTTGCTGATGGGTGACACGGCGACAATTTGTATGTAATCAGTGTGTCTGGAATTGATTTACATTTATAGAGCTTTAATTTGAGACAAAGAATAGAAGCTTCATTTCTGTTCTTGGAGCGGATTTCTTTCTGGAAAACGCTGTCTTTTGAGATCAATGTATATTAGGTAAATAGGTACTTACTTATAATCAGCTCATAATGTTCCCACTGCTCGGATATAGATCACCTCTCGAGGATTGGGGACGATGCGGTCGGAATTGGTAAAGTCATATTTCCTTCACCTTTTTGAGAGCAGAGGTAATGCAAAATAAAGAGCCTGCCTGGGTTTGAACACACGACCAACAACTCATAAGTTGCAGCTGTAACCACTGGGGCATCGCTGCTTAAAATACCTCATATCAAATTGGTACAATAACTCTGAATACACTGATAAAATGTTTTAATCCTGAGGTCTTCAGGTCGAAAGTACTAGTTATATTACAGCTAAGCACGCAAGTTTGTAGTTTACTTATTTAAAATATTATTAAATTATAAAGCAACATGATTATGTAACGCGATAAGGGTTTAATTTATTAAGTTTGTAATGTAAACTTTTTATCACGTAACATTTGGAAGCAATGTCTGTACTTGTCTTTAGAAATTACTGTACGCGTTCTATAAAATAAAGACAAATGGTAGAAATTGCAGCTATTTATTTATTATTGTATTCAATTTTTTTTTTTTTTTGTATAATTATTTTGTTTTTTATATTTTTTTATATTTGCTGTTTGTTTGCGTGAATTGTGGAATGATTCCTCTTGTATGCTTGGCGTGTATAATATTACTTCCAAAATGTCTTAGCTGCCATAATACATGAACACACTACACAGTCGAATTGGTGAACTCCCTTTTTTTTGGGATGGTAAATCATCAAATGGCCCCTCCCGCTCTGGGCGGAGTGGAAAGGAGTGTCAGACTTTTAATGACTGAAACTCCATGTTCCTTCTTTTGCCCCTTGTGTTCCAGGGCCGCGGTATCTCTTTCGAACAGTCCCGCAGCCCAATTGGTGAACTCCTAATGGAGTAAACAAAGAGGTAACCATTTTTCTACACAATATTAAAGGAAGAAGAGTTGGTACCTACTTGAATTTCAGTTAAAAGTACTACTTATGTACTTGTGGAATGCCACTGTTAAGTTATAGTTTCCATAAAATATTCTGTTTCCCAGTAATAAAGACCCTTGGGACTACATCTATCTACTATAGGGTTAACCGCCCCAGTCAATGCTCACAACCATCCACCAATATTGCCAATGGAGTAATACAGGGTAGATGAAGCAATAAACAATGCAATAATCAGCAACAAACAGTATATTAACCTGACATTTATGGTTATGACTTAAATTATCGCACACTTCATAAATAAATGGTTTTCCCTTAGAGTTACATCAAAAAAGTATATTAAATTGAATGAACTGCCCTCGGTTGGTATGCTGGACCTATTTGAGACCTTTTATTGTATAATTTTTCCATAAAACATCATTATGGTGTTGATAAAAACTACTACCATTATTGTGACAATGTATCCTATGGTTTTTAAAGGGATTGTCTTGGTTTTTACATTTTATGGCGTTTTTTGAAGAAAGTGTACTTATTTGGAGTTCAGAATTGTAGTCAATGGGGTATTTTTATAATGTTTTTTAGATGTTTAAAATATAAGTGCATTGTGTTGTTTTATAAGTATGGAAAGTAGTGTAGATAGAAAATAATGTTTTGGTTGAAAAAGGATAGTGTTTTGAATAAAATGTGCAGAGGTGCGTTTTAAAACCACTTTAATTTTTTTAAACTTTTCTTGTCTTTTATATGCCGCAACATTTGTGATTATTATTATTGGAAACCAGCTAAAGCACAATTTGGGCATTTTTTCCTGAACCGAGCCTATTTGGCGGTGCTCTGAAACATTATAGTTTTTTTTTCTATGTTGTGCTCTTAGTCTATGCAAACTAAATGCATTTTATTTGAATAAATAATGATTATAATCGATGATGTAACCTTTTATCTGTTTCTAGAACCGAATTTATTAGCTCTTACAACTTTCGATCGTTCAATCACCCACCTTTATAAAAATAACAACTCCAGCGGTCCATTTCCGCCAACACGCACTATCTCCCCAGAGGAAATAGGCATAAAAGTCACCAGTTCCAGAATATCGTTAACACGTTGCCGTCAACCAATCACAGTGCGTTATTCGATCACTGAGGCGCGAGCGCTGGCAATTTTTGTCCAATCTCATGGATTTCCGGCGACGGCACTCGACTTCCGGTAGCACGGAAACGAGCCGACTCGGCGGATATGTTCGCCAACATGTTGGAGTAATAATGGTGGTGAATAGTTATTTCCTTTTTAAAGCTGTAGGAGACTTGCGGTATGGTGTGTGATGGACTAGATTTGATTGTCGTTTATTTAGAATTTCGTAATAAAGTATTACATTACATTTACTAACTCATTTCCTTTCTGCTGCCTGAAAACTCTTCGTATCTTCATAATACGCCCTCATAAAGAAAGGTTTGGACTTCTAAATTTAACTGTCAAAGGTATTGTCAACAAAATTCTCACTAAAAACTAAGTGTAAGGAATCAATGATTATAATGTCCTCCTCAATCACAACGGCCGCGAATTATTTCGTGTTCACTATTCTCAAAACGGTGAGGGAAAACATCGTGAGGAAATCAGCATTGCCTAGACTAAAAATAATAATAAATGACATCTACCAATCTGCAGAGGGCACGCGTGGTGGATTCCGGCCTACTCCTCACAGATATGCATAGAGGAGGCCTATGGCAGTGGAAGCAGTACTACTACGCTCATTATGCGATGCTATTTCAGTAACGTCAGGAACTCTATGCAACGTCATACGTGTACATTTGTTACATGATCCGGATTGAATTGTACCCGATTGCCTCACATATGACCTAGTATACCTGTGTACCGTAATCTAACAAATTGTACGGTACACCTGAAACCTCGGGAGGAATTACCTGCAAGTGTGGCAATTACGTGTAGGTTCATATTCATAGCTAAGACTGCTGTAACTAGTACTCTGCCAGCGACTTTGTCCGCCCAAGAATATCCCGAATAAGTAATCAGGTTTTGTTCTTTGTATACCTAATAAAGGGATCCTTTACAGATGTTTAGATCCAAGGGTTTGGGGGATGGGCGTTGAGGAGTCAGTCATGAGTATGACTGTGTATGCTTGACATCCACCCGGAAGGATTGACAGGGACTAGCCCCAGTCAGAATTGGAAGGAAAAGGGAAGGGGAGGCCCTTGAGTACTTAGTTATGTATGTAACATAACATCATGCCTGTAATCCCCGAAGGGTGAGGCAGAGGTGTACCTAATAGTATACCTACCCACATTGAGTCAGTTATGTACCAATAAGTCCCCTTAATAGGGGGCGAGCATATTGCCATTATCCGAGCACAAATCCAGACTCCGTGGCTGGTACTGAGTAATTCTTGATGGTAAGTAAAGCCCTATAACAATTTGCCCAATCGCCTTTTGCACGTTGATCGGGAATCGAACCCAGGACCCTATGCTCAGCAGTCGCGCTTGCGACCACTAGACCAACGAGGCAGTGATGTAAGTATAGATTTTTCTTTGTGTGCAGTTCTTCACAACACTCATGACTTATGTACGGGTTTCCTGACGTTACCGATTTTCCAAAACATCTTTACAGCAGTGCTTACGGAAAAGAGAAAATGTTACATAATGCTTAGTTACCTCATTTTCCTTTAAAACACTGTAGGAAAACCTATGGAGATAGGTTTTACACAATGTAGGTATCATTGTTGGTAGGGTAGGGACCTGTATGATACATCACGCATTTTTTTTTAATTTGTTTTCATTTTCATTTCTTTTTTCCTTCATTTTCTTTTTCATTAAGTTAGTTTCAGTTAACGTTTGCTAACAGTTTGTTTTTATTATATATCATAGTAATCTGTGAAAAATGTTGTGGGTAGTATATTTGTTAAGACTAATTTTAAGCCAATGCTGTTTATGCGCAATATACTACTGTTTGTTTTCCCAAATGTAATAAATAAATAAAAATGCCAAATTATACCGGTACTTAAAAAGTACTCTACCTATATAAGTACATAATATAAAAGTCTTTATGGAAGGTCAAATATAATGAGTACCTACCTATATTAGCGGTAACATTAGGTACGATGACGTTAATATTTTTAGGTATTAGCACATAAGTAATATAGCAACGTTTAGTTTAATGTGCGAGTATGGTAAGACTGCAATTATGTCAAGGTTTTGGAAGTAAAGTGATATTAAATTATATTTGGGAATATGTTCTTGAAGTGTTTAGGTGATCTACTAAGAACTATCGCCGCTGAAGTTCTAACACCACGTAAAACAAATATTATATTTTTACAGGAGAGTGAAATAACTGCATAATTATGCATAGGTAACAGTACAAAGTTTTGCCAAACTTAAACCTCAAGAATTGAACTAAAGTCATTACTGTGGTGTTACTTTTCTCCGGGCTAACAAGTGGTTTAGGGTGATGTCCTAAACAGTGATAAACCAAATGATCATTCTCCCGCTCTTATCGCAATTTATTTGGAGTCGGCGCAGCATTTCTTCTTCTTCCATTCTTCTCTATTACTCGTCATCTCAGCAGTCACCTCCTTTCTAGCCATATCATCCTTCACACAGTCCATCCATCGTCTCTTTGGTCTTCCTCTACTCTTATAGCCATTTATATTCATACTCAACATTTTCCTCACTACATTTTCTTCATTCCTCCGCATCACATGTCCATACCACGATAACCGATTACCTTCAGTCACCATCGCCACTTATACACCGAAATGTGAACTTAAAATTTCCAACATTCAGATTCTGAAATCAAGTAGGTAATAATCGATTCACACAATCCTTATAATTTAAACCAAAAGTTGCGTAAAACAAAAGAAATACGCGAAATCAAAAGAAAACACACAGCGTTTCACAAACTTGTCAACTTTGAACCTTTCGATCAAAACTTATCGAAAATGCGTGGTTGTTAAAGTATAAATATTCACCGTTTGACGGTGGCAGCAACTTTTTCATTTCACGGAGAGTTTGGGAGAGATTGAAACAATAACAGGGGCTGAGGACTGAGGAGTGAGGTCCCTTGGGAGGTACGCGTCTTGCGCCCCCAGGGGTCGGTCATAGTGGGAGCGATTAGCGTGTGGATTATCTTCGGGGATAAAAAAGAACCCCTTTTAGTATCGTATCAGTACGGATGGTCTTTTCTCGAATTGTTTATGGTCATCTTTTAGGCTTTGTACACCTTGTGGTGGTCTGATAACAATTATACTTATAATCTAATTGCTTTTCTATTTACATTTTTAAAGTTATCAACGACAACTGTAGTTACATGTTATTCCGGTAAAGTTTCTACTTATCTTTGTTTTTACATCAAATGACTTATGTTCAACTGTCTTCGCTAATCGTTGTCATTTTAAGACAATATTTAATCAATCAATAGCGTTCCTCTTCTGTTTTTCTCCAACCCACGCTACCCGCCTACAGTCGGACCCAATCTTGATCAGTATATTGATTGGATTTAGCGAATTCAATATAGATGTTATATTGTATCAGAATTGATGGTTATTTGCTTATCAATTCTTTTCTTTGTCGTTGTTTCCTTTGTCGGCGTTCTGATAACTGACTTGTAGATTGAATAAAACGAGGTGTTTGCTATTTTTGGAAGATTATAATGCTGGTGAATATCGTAATAAACAACATAACATAACATCACGCCTGTAATCACCGAAGGGTTAAGCAGAGGTGTACTTAATAGTACACCCACATTTCGCCAGTTATGTTCTAAGTCCTATGTAACAGGGGCGAGCCTATTGCCATTAATCGGGCATACATCCAGACTCCGTGAAAAACCCAATAACACTGGGAATCGAACCCACGGTCAACCAGACCTTAGACAACCCTTAATAATCAGGGCTTAGAGTTTCGGATCTTTCAGTTAGGTATTGTGTGCCCACACAAACATATTTTTGTAGTTTTTATCATCACAAATCTTACTAAGCTTGACGAGTAGCTCTCTGCCCTTATGATAATTATATAAAGTTAATTAGTCGTATCTTGTGTCTATTGAAGTCCGTGTTTTCATCAGTAATGTTGGTGGCTGTGACTTTGTAAATCGAAGTTTATTACACTACACTCTAAACTTTAGAGATCCGAAATTTAGATTTGTCTTATGACTGCATCAGAGATTGGAGTTCCCATAGCTGAATTTTGGGTCAAAATATTTGAACTTTATGCCATCGATACTCTTCTTTTTCGTGTGGAACTGGTTGGTGCCTAACCTGGTGTCAGAGTTTGTAAGCCGCGCCCATCAGCCTCTGACTTGGCTTTATATACCGTAGAGATCTCTCTTAAATCTGTCTGAATATCTCTCAGGAATGTTTGGTTGCCTCACGATGTAGTAGAAGCAAGTGAGAATTATACAATACGCGCATGTATCCGAAAAATCAGACTGTCTTGGGTTCGAACTCGAGATCTTAGACTTGGCAATCCGACGGTCACACCACTAGGCTGCTGCGATCGAGACGCTAAGAAGACGAGATCCTGTATCTACAAGGTCTCTTCTAGGTATTCCTAATAATAATAATTACAGTGTCATGTTCTTCAATTGCCATTTACACGTCACATCATCGATATTTGCTAATTATACTGTAAATGTAACTTACACAAAAAAGCTACGTTTTTCCCAAGTTTAACGTAGACAAGGTCAGAATCCAGAGGATAATAAGACGTTGCGGTTGAGAACAAAAAGCGTCCATTATACGGAAGTCGAGTGATCCTCATTATGTTGTTGAGATGCGCATGAGCATCGCCTGTAACCTCCCACTGACGATTTATGTTAAGAGCTCTTTTTTTTCTTTCGAATTTAGTTTAATTGAGAGACCGTAGAATTGAAAGATTTGGGTATTGTAATGGGATATTATTTTAAACAAACAAATTATGTTCTTAACTGACTTATTGAGACAGACAGAGTAAACTGAATACAAAATATAGATGGTATTTACGCTTATATCATAATTGTAAACTAAACATCTTCTTATTGAAAAGTCTATTGTTTAGTTGTTGTAATAAATGCTCTACAGGGGTTTTTAAAAACCAAAAATTTGGAAAATGAATTGGACCATTAGGTCATGTAGTGCAAGCGAAGTGTCGTGTCGCGAAGGAACTAACTTACTAACCGCTCAACAAGAGAAGGTGCAGACTAATGAAAAATGGAGTTGTGTGAGATGGTATTAAATTACACTATTACTCAATTTTCCCAGCAGTGGGACAGTATAGTTTAAAAAAAAAACAACCAAGATAAATCAATATGAATCTACAATCTAGTATTTGGCAATCCAATTTCAAGTTGGAATCGAGCGCCCAGTAAGTGTGTCTTAATCTTTTTAAAATATACTTTTGCATTGAACTTATGTTAGGAACAATCTCCTGTCATGTGAGGTAGGTAAGTTATATCTTTGAGCCTAGACTTGGCTTTATTATATCTAAGTACATTGCTACTTAGTGTTTAGAGCAGATTTAAAGATAAGCTACCGAATAGGTAGCATTTTTTTGTAATCATCGCAAAAAGTCTTTAATCATCTCTTAGTAGTTTTTTAAAGATGATTTATTATATCAATGTTGTTTTTTTGGTGCTTAGTAACGTTTTTTTTTTATAATCTGGTAGAAAGTAAACTCGTGTAGCTTTCTCTTCACAATTTCACACATTCTAAATAGGATTCTAAATGAAATCTAGATTAGGCGCTCCATCAAATTTTAAGTACGATCATTGATCACTTAATGTATGTGCAAATAAATAAAATTACCTTCAAGCACATTATTTCATGTTCACCACCTTCTTACTTAAAGTTATACCTACCCACTTCATCATAATCATTCTCCTGCCCTTATCCTAAATAATTTGGGCTCGGCGCAGCAAGTCTCTTCTTTCTTTTCTTATTCTTCCATACTTCTCTATTAGGTACTCGTCATCTCATCAGGCACATTTCTTGCCATATCATCCTTCACGCAGTCCATCTATCGTGTCTTTAGTCTTCCTCTACTCTTAATACATTCATACCTACTCAAAACTTTCCTCACGACATTTTTTTCTATTCTTCCGTGTCACATGCCCATACCACACAACTACACCATACATCCCCCTTAGCATTCTCATCTCAGCCACATACTTGCCTTTCATTCATCCCTTTTGTGGCCCAGCAATATAATTGAGAAGTTCAGTTGATTGCAAGACGACTCTACAACTATAGAATTAATTAATACGTTTAAAATGAGTACAGACAAGTTGTTTAATGAATAACACATACCACTCTTAGCCGACGGATCTAAGAAAGCTGTCTTCGGTTCTACGCTATAAACAAATAAAACATAATAAAATATACACTGACAGCACTCAAAATGCAGTAAAGTAATTGTAGAATAACTCAAACTACTGCACAACGTATGATGACTTAAAAAACCATCAAAAAACCACCTTTATACATTATACAGCTCACGATAAAATCGTAAATCGAGAGCTAGTCGTAACTCGAGCAATTTAGGTTATACTACAAACGACAAACATAGTTTTTATACATCGGAACTTCGGAAGCAGTAAAATACATATTTATCGCAGTAGTTACATCAAATGCGAGTAGCTAGTACAAAATGTACGGTGCATTTGTGACTGGCTCTGTGACTGATTGTCGCGTGACATACGAGCGAAGAGAGTGACGAGCAAGTCACGTAATAAATGGCTAATGCATTCTGTTTGATGTCGTTGTGATGATTGGTTTTATTTATTGGTTAGAGTTGAGTTATTTTATGACTGTCAAGGATGGGCTGTGTGTTTGGGATAACTTAGAGGATTCAAAATAAAGTTTGAGAATAAACAGTGTGGAAAAGTACGAATGATATACATATTGAAGTGCTTTTCATCGGTAGGTACCTATGGCGGCTATCAAACGAAAACTTATTGATTCTACACTGTAGTACATTAGGTTTACAAAAGCTTTTACTTTATCACTGAAGTTAAAATTACTTCTTGATTAAGAAACACCAAGAAGAAAGAACTTCAGCACTTCATTCTTTTATTGTCCAAAATAACTATCACGTAAATGTAAAGATTAATTCAATACGACAAATGAGAGTGTAATGTAAGCCGGGATTCGTGCGCAATGCAAACAAAATGTAACTTTTTCTGTTCTTACGACTAAGATAAGCATCTAAACGGCCACGTTTTCACTAGCATGCGAATCGGTCATGCTTTCCAGCAACTATTTATTATGATTAAATCGGCAGGCCAATATTTTGGCCATCGTCTTTAACGGAACATTTAACTGGATAACCATTAAAGCAATTTTGCTGCAATAAAGCTGCCAACAATAACTCATAGACACAAATTCCCAACGAAATTCAAATCAGTTATTGAAATTTTAAACTAAGTGGCGATCTTCAGTGAATTATGTAAACATGAAACACGCACCGATTAATCATTTGCAAACAATTTTTTTGCCAATTTTTTCGCGTGTCGTCCGCGATGACCGTGTATCACGGCAGCTCCAACGTATATTATAGTAAAGTTACTGATGTCATTAATCAATTCGTTTTTTTTGTGTGTAAATGCGATTTTTATTGTCCGCGAACGAGTCGTGAATCCATTTGTGTTAATGAATGCCGCAAGGTGGCCCCCGATTAATCCAATGTCATTTTATAATAATGTTTGTAATCAGGCTCCCTTAGTTTTTGCATCGTTCCCCTTCGTGGGTTGTAAAAACTGTGTGAAGATGACAGTTGGCGCTTGTTTTGTTTTGTTTTAATATCGGATTTTTGGAGATTTCAGGGGATGTTAAAGTTAATGTTTGTGTAGAGGACAAATCTTTTAAGCAGTATCAGAATTCTGTTGGGTTAGACATTTTGTGTTTGGATTGTATCTCACGCCGAGAATGACTCTGACCAGTTTAATTGAAAAAGACTCAATTATTAAATACGTTTATAATAATTGAGTCTTTCATTTTGAGATTTCTATTTTGCGGGCTCTATAATCAATAATTTATTGGATCCAATCATGTGTACCTTATTAGGTGGTACCTTAATTAGATTTTTATGAACCCTTCTTCTTTATCGTGTGGTTAGTGCCTAACCAGGGACCCAATTCTGCTATTACAATAGTGTCAGAATGGTCTGTCATTGATTTCATAATTGTTGATTTTGACTTGTCAAAACTTGTCTAAATTTGTCAAAATCAACAATTATGAAATCAATGACAGACCATTAGAATTACCATTAGAATGGTCTGTCATTGATACCATAATTGTTGATTTTGTTTTGTCAAAACTTGTCAAAATCAACAATTATGAAATCAATGACAGACCATTCTGACACTATTGTCGTCTATTGTAATAGCAGAATTGGGCTCCTGGTGTCAGAGTTTTTATGCCGCCCATGGGCCTCTGACTTGGCTTTACATGCCGTCAAGAAATATCTCTCAGGCATGCTGGCTTCCTCCCGATATATTCAGTCTATTATCAGTAGCTCAGTAAAAATAGTAAGAGCGAAGAAGTACTTATCACAGTTATCTCTATCAATTTTCTTAACTGTGTGGTCTAATTTTATTACTATACTATTTTAGCGCATCCCCCTTTACTTTTAGAATAAACCCAAACTACGCCAATTCCTAATACACAAAAGTATAAAGGCGCTAAGTGTGTATTTAATTGCCGTATGAATAGATACATAATGTATTAGAAAACCCAAAAAAACAGCTTGTCATTGACACGATTGATCAATGTCAAACTTTTTATAGAGATAAGTATTATGATTAAATTGTAGTGTATATGAATATCGAATTATTAAATAAAGTTTTAATGCTCAAAAGTTTTTTTTTGTACGCAAATAAAAAACTGCTTTTGTATCTGGTCGATGTCATTATGTTCAACTCAAACCCTACCTTAAACGTAACCGGCGAACTATGGGTAGGTACCATATACGTTACACCTCTGCCTGTACCTTGGGAAATTATAGGCTTGATGTTACGTAGATACATACATAACATCACGCCTGTAATCCCCGAAGGGTAAGGCAGAGGTGTACCTAATGGTACACCCACATTTCACTAGTTATGTTTAAGTCCCATGTAATAGGAGGTGAGCCAATTGCTTTCAACCGGGCACAAATCCAGACTCCGTGACTGCTACTGAGAAATACCTGATGGAAAACTCAATAACACTTTGCCCGACCTGGGAATTGAACCCAGCACCCTCATGCTCAGCAGTTGCGCTTGCGTCCACTAGATCAAGGAGGCTGTGATGTTATGTAATGTTACGAATACGTACCTATGAAGCTTCTTGCTAATTTGTAGCGAGTGGAGTGCGTCATGGTTGTTTTGGCGGTTGAATGACATAGCCAGGAAGGGAATGTTGGTAAGCAATTTGTGTAATTTCCTCTGGAGATTGTATTGAAAATCAATCCGAAATCAGGTCTTAGTAAATTTGTATGTATAATCTACGGAACGAATGGTCCAATTAAAAAAAATACTGGCAGAAAGCTACATTATTCATGGGTGCCACAGACTATAAATTATATTATCATGCATATTAGCCGAGCTATCACAATTTTTGCGGATGAAGTCGCGGGCGAAATGCTACTCTTGTATAAGATGGCGACGTTATTTCTGACTATGCGAAGCGTCAAGCGCCAACCATGTTGCACTCTAGATAAAGCATTTACATTTCAACCAACTTATCTGTACAGGCGGGAAAACACCTCCTAAAGGTGCATCCACACCGCAGTTACTTTTTGTTGAGCAACGTTTCCAAGTGTTACTGAGCAACATCCGATAGCAAAAAGTTATTTATTGTTAGTGTATATTGCCGTGTTAGTATATGTTAAGTAATGTTGCCTAACTTTTGAAAACAGCACAAACAACAACTTGCTCTTTGGTTATTTATTTTTATTTATTTATTGGATCTCCAACAGACACTACACAATTACATGCAAGCATACATATAACAGGGACAAATACACGTGTGCGCTTCCAATTATAGGAGACCACATCATTCACTTACAATCTAGGTACATACAATAAATTTGACAAGGTCAAAAATCTAAAGACATCAAAAACATTACATAAAAAAAACAAACAACAAAGGAAACAAAGTGAATTACGCAAAAGATGAACTATAAAAATAATGGAAATGAACAATAAGAGAGAAAAAAAAAATGAATCATACAAGAATAACAAAATATTACGACTTGGGTACTGTGACATATTTTAAGTCTTTTTTAAACCTAGCCATTTTGCATGTAATATCCACATATATTACGTTATATTTTGTTAATTTATGTTATTGGGAGTGTGGACAAGATGAGTAACATTTAACAAATAGTAACCAGTAGCCACAAAAGTAACAGATAGTTACCTATGTTACCGTATTACACAGTGATACTCCCAAAAGTTTACTGCGGCGTGGATGCACCTTAAGACGAACAAACAACTAAAACAAATGTACCTACTTTGACAATACATATCGATGCATTTTTTCCTACAAGCAGCACCACCTTGAACTGCGAACTTGAAGTGGTTATACTGTACCATTTTACTATGTTGCTGTAATCTATGCTAATCTATCTAACGAAAGAAAAACAAGGTTCGTATCAGCTGCTGGTCACTGTCACTGCCAAGAATTACAAGTGAAATGAAGTAAGTTTAGCATAAGTTATGGTTAGTCAAACGTTTTCAATTCACTTTTTTAGTCGGTCGGACACAAAAAGTATGGCCCAAGTCTGTCTTCTTGTGTTCTGGGCTGAGTACAAGCAAGTAGCTACATTTTCTTACGTTAAAAAATACTGTAATATAGTTAAATAAATAAAATAAATAAATATCTCTGGACATTTCACACAGCACCATCTAGTCCCAAGCTAAGCAACCTAATGCTTGTGTTATGGTAGCTAGATGGCTGATAAACTACATATATACATTTTTTTTTTGTAAATACATACGTATTATAGATAGAAAAACACCCAGACCCGGAACAACTACTTGTAGGTCATACAAAATATATTTGTTCCGTACGGGAATCGAACCCGCGACATGCAGCGCAGCAGTCAATCGCTTGACCACTGCGCCAACCGTGCCGCGTTGTAAGAAAGAACCTAATGTGAGCTGTGTTTTGGTGTTCTTTGCTTAAATTGCATTTAACAGAATGGTATCCATCAATGTCCAGTGTGGCCAATATGATGCAGTTAATACAATTATGTATTTACTTAAATGTCAGACTTTCGAGCCACGGCTTAACGTTCTTTCCGAGGCAAGGAGGAAACTCGGTATATTGTAATGTATGGTCACCCATCCACGGACCAACCTAGGCAAGCGCGGCTTAACCGAAAGATCGACCCGAGCAGCTGTTATTATTTAGCCACGAGCTCCTTTTTTACATTTACTTAAACTACATGAAATATAAAACTCTAAGTTGAAAGTTAACTTTTAACCTTAAAATTACTTTCTTACTACAAAATACTTATATGAGAATAACAATTACTTTCTTGGATTTTGAGTTTCTTAGACTATAGGACCGATTCACGGTTATTTATATTTATACCTCACCTCCTACCTACTTACATCTCATGGAATGATTCCAAAGATGTCGATTACACCTTGTTATCCCTGGGCACACTTACCACGGGTTCGGAGGGCATTTCCTTGGGTACCGAGGTGGCGCCTGGCACATCGTGACGTCATATTTGGGGCTGTCAAACTGTGGCATGTGGGAAACAACGGACGTGTGTAAGTGAGTGATCGAGGGGTATGTCACAGCACATTAGAGAGCAGTAATGCAAGTCAGAGTGCTCTGATTAGGTGTACCTACTTACTCTAGGATGTTGGTGACAGTTTTCGAGTTTATAAACTAATCATTTTAAAAGAGTAACCATGGAGTTTCTTGCCGGTTCTTCTCCATAGGAAACGACCAACCCGAACCGTGCACCTTTTTGTCGACGTTTCATAAGTGCCCATGTAGGCCTATGTGAAATAAAAATATTTTGATTTTGATTTTTGATTTTGATTTTATAAATGATGATTTTTATTTCCGCAACCTGAATTCGATGAAAGGGTTTTAACATTTTTCACACCCGGCTTATGTAACTTATAAGCATGACAACAATGTAGGCTTGCTGTTGTAAATTGTGCCTGTTTTCACTAAAACTAAGTTTCACCTACATAATACATTCTTTATTTTCAAGTCTCGACGCTCTGAGCCCAACGTCGAGACTTGAAAATCAAACAGACAGAGCGGTTATATTTACGCATTCATTCATTTATTTATTTATTTATCAGCACGCCAAATGGTAGGATATCAAAGACTTATAAGTCTCAAAAACGATACTCCTCCGAGACCTCGTTATCCTCCCAACTTTTCCTACTGCTCACCAGCCACAGTACGAGACAGTGACTATGCAGTCTGCGCCGGCGCCGCCCGCTCGACGTCATTACGACAAGACCCGACGGGACCGAACAGTAATAGCGGCCCACAAGGAATTCAACTTATTTGGACGAGACAGTAAATATGATACAAATTGGTTCTAGGAGGTATGCTGATATGGGTGGTGAGAGATAGGCTTTTAAATAAAGGTTTTTCGAGTCTATTGTGAATGATGGACTTTTTCAGAATACTACTGAGAAATATATGTAACTATATACATAGATACATCTCTGCCTAACTTAATACATAGGTACTGCAACGTTTGATTGTGAGTGTGGAAATATACCACAGTTGCAAGCTTTAAGCAATATCTAGGATGTAGGTAAGAATGAAATCGTGTATTTCATTCTTGCTTGATGTAAAGGTATACCTGCAGTGTTTTCATTTTGTGCGTGATGATATGGCTAGAACAGGAGTGAATTCTGTGTTGACTGGTTGATAGGGATCCATGGAAAAAACTGACATACTGCACCGCCCGCAGATAAACGCAGGACCACACTAAGGCTGATGGCATGGAAAATGGAAAAAAAAGTCTGCCGGATTATCATTTTCTGAATTAATTTAACTTTGTTTTATCCCTAACATCTAGTTTTTCTCTAATATTTAATGTGTTGTGTGCTTATTTATTTGTTAGTCTTTGTGTCTTCGTTAATAAGGTTAGTATTGTTAGATGTAAAATGGCCGCCTTTTTGCGGTAAAGCCTCCTCCAAACTGTTCCAGCTGACGGCTGGTTTCATCATAATACCTCATATTTAGCATTTTTTCCTTTTGAGAAAATGATCGCTAATTATATTAGGTATAGGTAGGTACTACTGTTCATTTATTGAAGTTCCTAAGCAGTTTCTGAGGCTCTGGCATATTCAGTTGAGCCAGAATGGCACGAATCCCATACCTACATGGGTAGGTGATTTCACACACAAAATCTCAATGATATCTTGACTTCCCAGTAAAACTCCGTCCCACGCTGAGCACAGCATTTGGACTGGCAACGCGAATATATCGACAGATCTGATCTTATCGTCCGCGTCTCTTGCGCACACCGACTGACAGCATTTTAATTAGCGCACAGATTTCAACCATTTTGTGAGTGTAGTGCTATAAACGTTTATAAAGTGGAGATGAAGACGGCGAAGTAAGTATTTACAGTGTGATATCCCATTTTTAACTCAGGATGCAGGGAAATAGGAGTTAAAAGGCTGGATAGGTAGCCATTTAAGCTGTAGTTGCTACAATTACTAGTACAGTCGGTTAAACTTGCATTTGACCACCGTAAGGACTATTCCTGCTTACAGCGCCCGGCCGCTATAAACACTGAAAATCTTTCTTTTTGTTGGTCCTTTTTTTGTTTTATTTCTAGTCGACTGTACATTCTAGACTCTAGCGCACTTGCCATGAATAAAAAAGAACTGATTTCCGTGGTAATTTTCCGTTGGCAATAGGCTCGCCCCTACGATAGGTACATGAGAATAAGCAACTGGCGTCCCCTGTGTGTGTGTTTACTATATCTAGATACACCTTGTACTAACCCTTCGTGGAAATAACGATGGGGGTGATCTTGTTCATCAAATAGCCTAGATTAATAGATCATTTTTCTTCTAAGTGCCAAAGTTAAAATTTACCTCTATAATACACTTCTCATCAAAAAAATCGAAACACTTTCGTTTTTATTGTTTTTGTCCTAATTTTTTACAAAAGAGAATTAATTCCATGAAAAAAAAAACATTATTGTGTAGCTGGCAGTTTGGTCATTACAGTAAGAAGAAAAAAATCAAAATTCGAAATTAGAATTTCATTTGTTTATCCTATAAATGAAATTAATCACTGTTTTGAGACAAATGTGTATTTAGGGTTGGAGTACGTTTCTCGTTTAAAAACTAAAAATTAGCGCTTGTCTTTAAACTTTTTGTTTCTTATTTCATTTACTGTGACTTTGGGACGTCTGAAAAAACTTTTTTTTCTAAAACATATGGATACTTCGCCCGCAGAAGCCGCCCAAGTGGTGGCATTGCTGGATTCTGGACTTAGTCAGCGTGTTGTGGCTGCAAGATTGCATCTAAGCTTATCATCTGTTCATAGAGTCTACAAACGCTATCGGGAGACTGGTTCGTTCACGCGCCGTTCAGGATCTGGCAGGAATCGGGTCACTTCTGAGCGAGATGATCGATTTATTGTAACAACTTCTTTACGAAATCGACGCCTTAACGCTTTTCAACTGCAGCAGCAGCTTCGCGTTGTACGAAGAGTAGCTGTAAGTGACTCTACAATAAGAAGAAGGTTGAAGGAACGCGGATTGGCACCGCATAAGCCAGCGAATGGGCCGAAATTAACTGCAGACCATCGAAGAGCGCGCCTTAACCTTGCACGCGAGCACCTAACTTGGTCATACCTTCAGTGGAGCAAAGTACTGTTTTCTGATGAGTGTAAAATTATGCTGTATGGTAACGACGGAAGGAACAAGGTCTACAGAAGAGATGGAGAACGCTTTGCACAATGCTGCATTGAAGAAAAGGTCAGCTATGGTGGCGGTTCGTGGACGGTTTGGGGAGGAATCAGCGCCGACGGTAAGACAGAACTTGCCTTTGTGTCTGGGCCACGGCTGCCTGCACTAAACTCTCATCGGTACATCGAACAGTGTCTTGAACCTCATGTGATGCCCTATGCACATTTTATTGGCAACGACTTCATATTCATGCACGACAATGCTAGAGCTCACACCGCGGGCGTCGTACGAGATTATCTTACCGAAGTCGGTATCTCCATTATGGTATGGCCAGCAAGAAGCCCGGACATGAATCCCATTGAACATCTATGGGATGAATTAAAGAGACGAATTCGAGCAAGAGATCCAGCCCCAGAAACACTTAGCCAGCTGCAAAATGCAATCCAAGAGGAATGGGATAATATACCACAACATGTGATCGTGACTCTCATCCGATCGATGAAGAACCGTATGGAAGCAGTAATAAGAGCTCGCGGAGGGAATACAAGTTATTAAATAAACGTTTCTTACATTTTTTTTTCATTTACGCGTGTTGTTTTACCCATTTCCTTCATATTCCATACAGGGTAAAAATTACTCATTATACAAAATACGAAACCTATGAAGACTTAATTTGAATTTAGAACAATAACATTAGGATTTAAAAACCTCATACTACTCACTATTAAATGACATTTTACATTTATTCCTAAATATACACATTTTTCTGATAATCCTTATCAAATCATAAACTGCGAGGTGTTTCGATTTTTTTGATGAGAAGTGTATAATACCTACTATCTTCTAATAGTGTCGCACGGCAAAAGCTGTATCACATACAAAGTAGGTTTGTTCTCATACCCTTCTACAAGAAACAAGCATTAATCGTTTATCCCTTCTACAATTCAATTAAGCTGTAATAAAAAATCGCTGTCATCCATCTTTTACAAGTTTATAAGTTCATATCGTACTGTCATTATAAGACGTCTCCTCGTAATGACACCGTTTACTAAAGAACGAAAGAACGACAGATCTCGAGTGACGGCGGACATGACTTCACCGAGTTTTCAATTAACAGGTGGCGTTAGGGTTACCAAGTTGGAAGAGTAACCATGGAGTTTCTTGCCGGTTCTTCTCCATAGGTAATGCCCAACCCATGAACCCACACCGTGCACCTTTTCTCGACGTTTTATAAGTGTCCATGTAGGCCTATGTGTAATTAAATATTTTGATTTTCAAGAGGGTGTAGTGATCAAATGATTGCTTGGAACGAAGGGAATTTAGGGAACTATTGTTCATAAGAGTCTCTTGTTTTGGGCCTCAGGTAAGCAAGCATAATATCGTCTAGTGAATCATCTTAAAGGCTTTTTTAACTCAAGACTTAAGAGAGACAGAAGGAACGGGCTTGAATTTAAATGAGTTTTCAGTGCAGTGTTGTAAAATTGATAGGCTTATAGTACTGGCTGTAGAGTATTTCCATATAATTATTCATGAGAATAAAATATTACATTCAACAAACAAAAGGTTTCTCAATCATTTAATGCTCTATAGTTTTTATCAGACTTGTTGCTTAAATTGGTAGCCCTATCGTATGGCGCCAACCATATTTTGTTCTTATTTCTCTTAACATACAAACTTTATAACAACTAATAGGTAGGTGCGTCGAATACGGGGCAAAGAATAGTTTTGTGTCTTCTCGAATATGGTTGAGAGTTCAAAATAAAATAATTTGGAAGTAGCACTTGCTGGAAATAGAAATAAGAGAGCCAAATTCTTGATAAAATAGCAAAACTTGTAAAAAATTTGGGCTTATAGTCGTACAACATTTTGGTGCGTGCCCAAATTAAAAATTCCGCCATTATATGAAATCACAAATGTTTAGCAACAACTTTCCGTACCAATATCATTCAAGGCCAAAAGATCTTTGTAGCACTGAATGTGAATCGTCTTTTAAACTATTATTTTATAATAGTATAGTAGTAGAATATTTAAACATTATTTAATGGGGTTGACGCAAAATCCAAAGTCCAAAATCACATTTAACATCAATTACTATTACGTTATAGTGTAAGAGATGTCCACATAACCACAGCAGGTCTCACGGGGCGAGCTTGATTTCTAAATGTATCGTCCGATCAGCATTACGAGTATACCGCCAACGTCAGTTGAGACATGCGAAACACGCCCATGTCGATTTGCAGATGACGTGAAAGATCAGCATCTCAATATTGAATCGAAGTTGGCTAACAGCTTTATAACAAGCGATTAAATAATATTCTAACATCACGCCTGTAGTCCCAGAAGGGTTAGGCAGACGTGTATCTATTAGGACATCCAGATTTCGTCAGTTAAGTTTCAAATTCCAGTTGGTGACGATTTAATAATGTAGGTGAATGAAAACTAACATTAGAATTTTTGAACATTTTCACGTTCTCAAATCAGTGTAGAAGTTTTTAAACTGTTTACGATACCGTATGATCTACATTGTCTACGTCTATCAAAAAAAAATACAATATTCTATCATGTAACAACATAATATCAAATTCTCTATTACAAACTCATTGTCCATAGACCCGTTAAAAACCTCACGCACTGGCAACTTTTGTTACAACGCATTTTAAAAAGCTACGCACCAAATGCCAACATCATAAAACAATTTCGATTAAAAAAAAAGAACAAATAACTTTTTTTGTCGATACATCACTGATCTCAATATGGAAATCGATATAAAAATCGATAGAAAGGGACGGACGTACAAAAATCACGAATCATTGCATCGTGATCTGTTTTTTTCGACGTCTCAATAATAAATTTGGACACAAAATAAATAGTTATATCTCAGCGTGCCGTAATTACGTTGTTAATAAGTACAATGCAGCGATCTGAATCAATCGGGACGTCATTTGCTTGACGTTTCAATCAGCATCGCATTGTTTGTATTGTATGTTTAATATGTATAGATTGTGTTACCGATATACTGGTTTTTTTGTTGGTCCATTGTGAGATGACGGCTTGTTTTTGTTTAAGAGTCGGACGAACGGACGCGGCGGGCGCTCGATGAATCCGTGTCATGTATTGAGACGTCTTTGTAATTTGTTATGAAATATTAGGCCGATAGACTCGAGCGCCTTGATCTGATATTAAAAACTGACGGTACGATTTTTGAATTAATAAAATGGAACGTGGATTTTTGGCGCGACTTGTGAGATCTTCTGCATGATTCTTTTGAGATAATCAATCATTCATTACGAATTGTATAGATATGACTGTAATAAGTTTGTACTAAATTAATTGAGCTAGCAGTTTCTTTCACCGCTACGCGATGTAGAACTGATGTATTGGATTTCGTATTGAAGTGCTACTGTTATTAAATCAGTGATTAAATTTCACGATTTAAGCCTCGAGTTGAACAGTCACTACCTTGTAATTTGGGCATTAGTTGGAGGCTTAACCCTGTTGCTAATGTTCTTTTTAAAATTAGACATTACTTTTTTGGAATCTATCAATCTTCTAGGCTCTACATGTTACCTAACTGGAGTTTTATTACTCCATCTATTAGTTAAGTGGTTAATAATTAAAAGTAATCGATTATTTTTCTTTGTCTAAAAAAGTCCACCTGTAGAATAGACAAAGGCATTTCTAACTGGTTTCTATTTGTATCACATTTTCTTACCACTGTTCATTTAAAATATTATTAGTTATGCAAATAATCGATTTTAATATAATTCATGTTGTAAGGTTGGCATCACTCGACAGTTCTAGACAATAATATATTAACGTTAATGTAGCCTTTCTCATGCAAACGATTAAAGGAAAAGACAGACAGTTGCAGTCATTAATGTCTCTGTAAGTTTTTGCACCAAATAAGTTACGTCGAAATATTAAAAAGGCACCTGACAAGTCTTTGGGTCAGACGATAAAAAAACGCTGACCGTTATGAGTTACAATCTAATGACTCCTTCGATTAATAAAAAAAAAAGAATTAAAAAGTAAATACGCGCGCTCGCGAGGTGCGTTCCAATTTTAAAGTCGCCACATGTCGGCAGTGACTTGCAGGATTCGGATCGAAAGCTTTCGACCATCCGTCGGGACGATTATTTTAAAACTAAATAGAATGAAATGGTTTCCTTTCGACAGGTTGAGATGTTGTTTATATTTTATAAGTAATACGATTACTACCTAATGGCTTGATAATTTCAAATTTTAAAATGGATGCATTGGTGTGCCAGAAGTAGAAAAAATTAGTGGTGCAGTTTAACGTAGGTTTTCACATGATTCAACTAGCATGTATAATAATAATTATCAGCCAGCTAAGGAGGTTTTCTGGAAAATACCAAACTATTAGAAAATTCCGTTCAGGACTGCAAATAACGTTTAAAATCGAAAGTTCCAACGTTGAACAAATACATTTAAATATTTCCTTCGCCATTAATTATTTATAGATTTCCTCGCTATCGTTAAGCGCATCAGAAGGGTGGGCAGATAACAAAAACTTGGCTACATCGTTCAAATATAGCAATAATTCAGCCATTTGTTTACACTTGTCGTTCAAAAGACAAACTACATGTAATGTATTATTTATTCAATGTTTGTTTTATTTATTACCCCTGTTTTCCTATTTAGTGTAGCGTGAAAGTTTTTAGTACTGGATTGTTCTATAGTCCGTTTTGTTATTACGGACTTACCTAACATGTTTTCGTTTTGTATGCTGAAAATTGGAAAAAAAATATCGCGTTGATGTCTTTAATTTATGGAACTGTGAATAGTGTGTGACGGAATAAGAATGCAAGTGTACAAAAAAAAACTTTGTCAAGACATCTGTTAGCGACTGTAGCCCTGGTACCTCTAAGCATTAAAGATTAACCAGCTAACCTTTATTTGGGATGTTGTATGCCAAATTAATTGGAGTTGCATATTAAGCATGATCAGCCTTAACGTTTCCGTTGCTAGGCTTTCCCTCTGATGATAGAGAATGGACTGTTATTTGCTTCATTGCCTAGCTTAAAAATATTATCTATTTTATTTATGTTGGCTTAGAATATGGGAATAAAATCCAAAAAAAAAAAAAAACTAGCACTCCGGGCAGAAGTGAAAACTTGATTATTAACGTTGAGCATGTTTGATATTTTGGAATGGTTAGGGAATAATTTTGCACCAATTGCTTTATCAGTATAAAAGTACTATCATTTATGGAAGTGCCCTTAGACTGCCTTAGTACGGGAACCAGTGTCGCCAAACTCATACACTTGCAAATTAAAATGAACATTCCAATACACAGAAAACGATAAAACATAGCAATGATGCAACTGTAATATTTTATTTATAAACAAATTACTGTCCTTGAAAAAGCACTAACTTATTATGTATAATTCTTATTTTCGATTGTGGTTCAAAACATTGTTTGGTACTATGGTGAATACGGGTTTCGAAGTAATGCATTGCGATTGATTTAATGAGGAGAGTTCTGTGATTCCCTATAAAAGGCTGACTGTCGAAATGGTCATTAATAAATATATTAATATTGGTACGTGTGCATTCCTTGTAACACGATAATTTAAGTGTTGACATCACATTTTTCTCATTAAAAAATGAATTTCCTTTATGGGAACGCGCTCGAAATATCTTTTCTGCCAATTCACAGACTTTATTTAAGTCAGTAGAAGGATAAATAAGGCCTCCTTTGTCTCTTCTAGCAATGATTCCGTGATTTTTTTTTTTAATTTATTCATGACCATGGATACATGTCCTTCAGTCGTAATGATTCCGTGATACTTATCTGTGATCAAAGCCAAAAGACAATCCTCACATTTAATAACTTTCCTCAACTTTCTTGCAATAAAACCAGCAATATAGGTTATTATTTCTTTAGAATAAAGAGTAAGCCTAGAAGGATCTGTTAAATAATCATGATCTATGTTGATCATAGGATCACATCCTAAAGATTCATGCGGTAGCAGCAATCCACAAGTTTCTTATTTCGGGTTTATTCGGAAATCTGAAAATTTAATAAGATTTTTTATTATCTTTCATTTTTTGCGTCAGGTGAGTGCAGTTATACGAATTAAAATCGTATAATACGTGTGTTACTAACATAGATTTTAAGTAGTGCGTATTACTAATATCATATGAATCAAGGTCGGAAGAGTATTTTTTTATAGACATTGCATTATTCGGTATTACCCATATTA
This sequence comes from Eurois occulta, assembly GCA_950022335.1. Lineage (NCBI taxonomy): Eukaryota > Metazoa > Arthropoda > Insecta > Lepidoptera > Noctuidae > Eurois > Eurois occulta. The sequence goes on from OX465482.1 coordinate 1,787,805, forward strand.
AAGGGTAAATTCCCCGTCAAAAAGTGGCAACACTGAATTTTGAGGTAAGATAATAAAATTATTGCAAAAATCACGATTATACGAGATTTATCCATTAAACGAATTAGTTGGTACATTACTGCGACTATTTTATGAGAAATAATAGGACACAAAGCGATTGAATACTTAAAAAGATCTAATACTTACGAGTGAAAGGACAGTCCAGCAATCTTCATCAAACTATCACTTTTACAGTTTATTACACTGCACCTTACCATTTTGCACAGTTGCACAAATGTACTGTTGTCGAATTAAGCTCGAAAAGATCATATAATGTGTATAATTTCGATGCAATTGTTAAGGCGAGGTATTCCTGCAAAAGTAGGCATTTAGCGCTGTAGGCTGCGCGCAAAATACTTCTCGTGGACACAGCGCGTTCGTGAACTCGCGTGACCTTGCCTAGCGACATAGCATAGAAATATGCAGTTGGATAAGTAATATTACTTGACTTTTATGAAATATTTTTTCTATGATCAAAATTTGTTACTATCTAGTAGCGATAAATTAGAGCTTTGTTAATAAATGAAATAATTGTCTATAAAATATAAGAATATAAAATAATCATAATTGGGCAGTTTGAGTAACTAATTGAAAATAAACAGCCAGTTCGCTATTAGTAGGTTCGAGAACTGTAAAGATAAAATTTTGATTTGTTTATGTGTTTTTGTGTAAATTGCAATAAGTGTATTTTTATTGAACCTTCCTATTTCATTCAAACAAATTTCATTTTTTTAATAAAAATATAATACAATTAACAATTAACAATATATTAACAATCACAAAACTAGAAAGAAACTCAACTAAGTAGATGAAATTAAAATATTTACTATAGGCCCGGCGCAGCCCTATCGCGTACGTACCACCCGGCTGTAGGTAATTATTTCAAAGACAGGGCCGAGTCACAATACTGTATATATTTGTACTGTGACATATCTTTGGAGTGCATTCTTTTTATTTGTTACTTTTATTGCTTTACACGACTTTTTTTGCTTGCGTTGTTTATTGCCCATTATAACTTGCAACAATTATAATAAACTTGGTCAAAAACAGACGGTATGGTACGCGAAATTGTCGCGGAAAAAACTGACATAGGTCCGTCGTCGGTAAGCGCCAGCGCGCGACTAATCGGGCCTGTCCGAGCCGCCGCGAACGCTTTTAATTCATTTTAAAACATAGTAATTAAGAAAATAATGTTATCAAGTCAAACTCTGCCACTTTGTCTAGAACTAATTAGTTTCTTTAATTTAGTATAAAAATTAAATGTAAAACATCAGTAATTTAGTCATAATATTGAAAAAAAGTTACGAAAAGGGGTAACTTTGCGATTTTTTTCTATCGAGTGAAGTTCATCAGATCTTGCAACTGAATGCGACTGTGGCTAGATAAGATCCTTAACTATAACATATATTTTTTTTAAATTTTTAAACACTGTATTCTTTGTCTCAGATGGTTTTAAAAAACTCAAATGTGCGCCCACCTCGCCTTAATAAACAAATTGGATGTCAATCTGGCACCGCCACAAACGTCAAACTTGTTGTGCACTGACAATGATGTGCTCAGCCGACACGCGATAAGGGACAGAAATATTTATACTCTGTCTCTTTTCTTTGCTAGTGACGTTTATATGTTCTTCTTTTTCTTGTGCGAATGCAAAGGAAGATATCCAGCAGTCTATAGAATACTCTGTCTACGGTTTTTTCTATTCCGTGTTTATCCCTAAAGCATTAGGTTCAAAGTTGATTGGAAACATTTAAATTTTTTTTTAAATGATTTTAAACCATAAAATGTTGAAGGTTAAGTTCAAAATCGTCTACACTCCATCCGTCTTACGCTTTTTCCAAATTTCTTTAAATGATTTTAAACCATAAAATGTTGAAGGTTAAGTTCAAAATCGTCTACTCTCCATCCGTCTTACGCTTTTTCCAAATTTCTTTAAATAATTTTAAACCATAAAATGTTGAAGGTTAAGTTCAAAATCGTCTACTCTCCATCCGTCTTACGCTTTGTCACGTGTCCTGACGCGAGTGTCCTGACGCGAGTTTAAGATTTTATACCCATTACAGAACAATTTTTTTAAAGTGCTCAACGCCGCTAAAGAAGTTTTCACTTCAAAAAATAGTAAATAATTTGCATGGGTTTTTATGATAATTTATTTACAACGCCTCCCATCTCATTTGTCATAGTGTAATACGCAAATAGACCATAAAGCTGCCTGTGAGAATGTGAGATTGTTATCGCACTCTATATAATCTATGGTCGATGCATGGTCGTGTTAAGTTCTTAATTTATGCATAGCGTTTAAATATTCACTAAATGTAGCATACATCTTAAATAGTGAATTAAATGGTGCTGGTAAGGTGTTAGCAAATTATTGAAATAATACATGTGTGTTTTGTGATAAAAAATGTATGAAACACAGTAGATACAGTCTAGTTCAATTATTATCACCTACAACTACTGTCACTTATTTATATAAATGACGAGCTAGAAATATTTCTATGTTTTACATATGTACCTATAGCTGATCTAAAAAAAATACAACGCACGGAGGTCTAAGAAACCTAAAAGTGCAACTTTAAACAGTGACAAGTAATAAAGCTTCTGCTAAGATGCTAAAACCTTATACGTCTTATTAAGGTTCAGAACGGAATACTAACTGAAACTAATTTTATATATTAGAGAATCATGAGAAGATAGCGCATGACTATAAGAGCTGAAACTGTAGAGCCATGTGGGTAAGAGACATTTTTGATTTAGAAACAAGACGATTCAGAAAATTTGTAAAACAGGTGAAATAATTATAAAGCCGTCGGCATAAAAGCTTGTCCAGTAGGCAAGCTTGCCTTGCACTGGTCGCCCTGAGGCTAAACTATGATTAATATACATCAAACCTCAATTTAATTAAAAACTTTGAGTCTCGAAGGTAATATTAAAAGTTAAAAAACGAATATTAATAAAAGCTTATCGCTCTCGTGACTTATTGAGATCCACAACATCATCATTTCTTTTTAATCATTATATCAAGTGAACTGTAAGCTCCTTTGCCTTAAAAATACTCCTTACAAATCCTTTAAAAAATCATATGAATAGGATACCTACGCTCCTTCACGTTACAAAAATACCGAGGGCCGCAAAAGATATAAAAACAACTCATATTGATATAAAACATTATTATATTTGTAACAAAATACTGAATGAATCACATCAATATGTTTTGGTTCATTGTGAACGCAGTCATTAAGCACTCGAACCCTTTGAAATCCTCTTGAAACTCCGTAAGGCACAAAGGCATAAAAGACGGTGGCTTTTTATGCCAACTGAGTCATATTCTCATATTCCGTGTTTTTCTTTGATTTATGATGTTGAGAATAACTAAACATAGTGCATTCAACGTCTTACAATACGAGATTGATAAAGTGATGTTATAGAACGCAGCGATTCAGTAAGTGTTTTTTGTTCGATTTTCAATTTTGCTTGATGGAAAATTGGCGGTAAGGTTCTGAGGCCAAGAAGGCCAGTGGACATTTTTATGATAAATGCAAGACGAATGAGTTTGTGCAATGATATGTTTTATTAATTTTTCTTCGGATATTTGTGACGCCTATACTTTCACGACATTAACGGAAAACACGACACGATTAACGCTAACATTTTCCCAAAATACTCTGTGTATTATTTTACCGACCTAAAACAGCCTCTGCAAATGCCGTCCCAGATCACAGACCCATTTTCCCATCAAAAAGCACATCGAATTAAAACCATTACAAACCATAAACAAATACCGTGAGCCCTCATACGCGCACCCATCCGTACGTAAGTCGTACCGACGGTTATGCGCCCCACGGTACGGGGGTAAGCAGGCTTTTAGCTGTTCACGCCGTTTTGAACGCCAGTAGTGTTGGGTTCCAGCCTATTGTGCTTTTGCTAAAGTTACGCTTCATGTCATAAGGTTTGGTTTGTAAAGGGTGCAGTGGAATGATGCGATTTTTTGTCAGCTGTTGGCCATTTTGGAAATAAGTTTAAGAAACAAGTAAGTTCTATCTTATCAAATATTTTTCATGTTTTCGAGTTACAACTCAATCATCCAAAGGCATGCAACGTTCAGCTACCGTGCCTCTTGTATCTAACCATAATAAAAACAAAAAACAACCAATCAACAACAAATAAATATTGACATGCCCACTTCTAACTGCTCCATTCTATCCGCTACTGCCTCCAATCAGTGCAACCAGCAGCAATTGGTCAGTGCCCCTCAAACAACGCCAGTAATCTCAAACTTCAATTTACATCAAGTTGACATTGACATCAGCTGTCAAATCAAATGACAAATTAAAATAAATGACGAGCGCTTCCAGCCAGCACTCGCGACCAATGAGGGCGCGCTAAATGTTGCCAGTTTAAAATATTAACAACAGGGTCGTCTCGATCTGTGGGCAAACACGCTTGTTTGTGTTTCGGCTCCCGATGCTTGACGTTTAATTAGTTTGTCCGAGGCGACAGCGACTGTGCGGAGTGGAGAAGACAGTAGTTTAGGTTTGAACGAAAGTTTTAGTAAGCTTCAGCTAATACTGATCTTATTCTTCAACTCAAGATTAGTCATATTTATTTCATGTCACTGTGACTGTGTCGAATGCTGCACAGAATGAGATACCGTGGGATAAGTCTCTTAATTCGATGTCTTCGCAAAGTTTGAATGGGCTTACGTGATTCATTAATGAAATCTGGACAGCTTTGATTGAAAGAATGTATCAGCTTCCTGTTAAAGTGTTTAAGGTATTCCGAGAAGTATGATTGGACACTTGAGTCGTAAACCACAAATTGCTTTGTGTAAATTAAAGCATGACACCATATACAGCAAATGAACTAGCTACACACCTTCATAATCATTAGTGAAACTTGGCTTTAGATAAATGCTTTTGTTCGGGCTTTCAACAAGTAAATTGATCGAAATATTTTCTAAATATGAATGTAGTCAACAGATGTTGAGTGAGCGCATGCAGGAGGCCTGTGAGTTGGTGGACTTGGTGAAGTATAGCGCAGAGAGGTATGAGTCACTGACTAACAATCTCACCTGTAGCTGTGCTGCCACTCCGCCACCTCTCATGTCACAACATGTTGTTCCTGCTGTTTTACCCATATTAAATCCCACCCAAAGTAATATTTTATTGTATTCTGATAGACTAGGAACTGGTTTTGGATCATTGTTAAATAACCGTTCTAAACATACAGTAGTGAACCATTGCTATCATAACCTGCATTTCAATGAGCTCATTCATAAAATTCAACACACACAATTGAATGAGGAGTCTACTGTAGTACTTTTAATTGGAAATAGCCTTAGTATATCAAAAAAGGACATAGTTAATGGTATTGACACCCTTCTTAAGTTAAGATTAGGAAAATTAATATTATGTGCATTGCCATACTCTGACTATTTACTTGATGAAGAGAATGATTATATTTCTGGTATAAATAACCTGATGCATATTTTATCATGTCGTCATAGTGACCGTTTATTGTTTTTTGATACTAACAATTTTGTTAGAGATTTTGTTTTGATTCGGGAACATATGTTTCTTCCCAAAAAAAGTCAACATTTGCTGGCTACATTGTTAGCTTATAATATACACGCAGTTATTGATAATTTAACTGAGAGTAGGTTAAGTGATGACACAGTATTATCTCGTATTGCTGATAATACTGTAGTAGATTCTTTAAACTATTAGAGCCGACAAAAGAGAAGATGAATAGTAATATTTTACTTTATCATCAGAATATAAATCGCTTCTCCGGCAAAATTTTAGACGTGGAAATGTTAGTAGACAAATACCACATGGATATTTTATGTTTTTGTGAAACTTGGCTTAAACCAGATAGGATGTTGTTTAATGTGAATAATTTTTCAGTTGCCAGTGCGTACAACAGATCCACCGTGGGTGGTGGTACCCTAATACTTTGTAATAGCTGTCTTAGATATAAGGAAAGGAAGGATATCACTGCTTACTCTGTTGATCGCTTATGTGAGGTAGCATGTGCAGAGGTTGAAGGGCATACTTTCTTATGTGTCTATAGACCACCAGCATCAAACTTGTCATTGTTTTTAATCACAATGGAAGAAATATTAAGTAAACTTTTCAGAGATAATAAATTAGTTTTTGTTTGTGGAGACTTAAATATTGATCTATTGGTCAATTCACCAGAAAGATGTAAGCTCATCTCATTGTTCAAATCATTCAATTTAAAATATTTATTTAATGAAGCAACCAGAATAACAGCAACTTCAGCTTCATGCATAGATAATGTATTTACTAATTGTAAAGTAAAAGATTCGTCCTTAATTAGTGGTGTTAGGTCAGACCATACTGGTCAACTTGTATCTTTTGAGTTAGACAAAAAGTTAACCTTAGCCAAAACAATTCGATTAAGACCTCTTACTAAAAATAAATTAAAATCGTTTAAAAATAATGTTCTTTGCAATCTATCTAACGCTAGTTTTGATTCAAAAGACCCCAATATAAATTACGGTACATTATTTTCTACAGTTTGTCAAGAATTTAATAAAACGTGTCCTGTAAAAACAGTTAAAGTTAATTCCAAATCTAAATTTAGTGAATGGGCCACTACGGGAATAAGGATAAGCAGAGATATTCTATATAATTTATACCACGAAAAATCTCTGACTTCAGATCAAGCTTTTCACACTTATGTTAGAAGCTATTCAAAAATATTCAAAAGTGTCTGCGCTCAAGCAAAATCTCAATTAATAGTCAACAAAATTGGTACCTCTAATAATAAAATAAAAACCGTGTGGCAGGTGATTAATAGAGAAACCGGAAAGACACAACAACGAGATCAGAATGAATTGTCTTTGAAAATAAATAATCAAACTATTTCTGATAAGCTAGAAGTCGCTGAGACTCTAGAAAATTTCTTTACCAATATTCCGTTGGAGGTTACGAAATCTCTCCCCTCTTCATCTAAATTAGCTGAAGCACTTCTTAAAGAAAACTTTACTAAGGACATTCCAAACTTTAAATTTAAACCAATATGTATTGATACAATTATAAATGCATTCAAAAGTCTAAACATAAAAAATACTGAAGACTTATGGGGGATATCCGTCAAAGTTCTTGGGGATATTATTGACTCTATTGCTCCTCTCCTAACTGGCATATTCAATCAATGTTTGGATAGCGGCAAGTTTCCTGACTTAATGAAACATAGTAAAGTAATACCAATATTCAAATCGGGTTGTAAGGGTGACCCCTCTAATTATAGACCTATATCTGTGCTTCCAGCATTGAGTAAAATCTATGAAAAAATAATGCTGGACCAGATGCTGTCTCACTTCAACTCAAATGGGATTCTGCATAGTCAACAGTTTGGTTTTACGAAGGGTAGGTCGACAACAGACGCGGGAGTAAAACTCATCAGTCACATTCTGGAATCCTGGGAGAAGTCCCAGGATGCCATTGGTATTTTCTGTGACCTCTCAAAAGCGTTTGACTGCGTCGACCACAACACACTGATCTGTAAATTACACCACTACGGAATTCGTGGACAAGCTGCTGATCTTGTTCTCTCATATTTATCAAACAGGCAGCAAAAAGTAAATGTAAATGGGGCGACGTCCTCCGGGTCTCTAGTAAAGATGGGCGTGCCCCAAGGTTCAATTCTCGGGCCTTTCCTATTTCTTGTTTACATTAATGATCTCCCTTACATGATGGCCAAATTATCGGATATAATTCTATTTGCTGATGACACTTCGCTAATTTTTAAAATAGATAGAAAGGATACGGATGTCTTACATGCCAACGAAAGTCTAACTGTTCTCTCGAAATGGTTCGCAGCTAACAATCTTTTACTGAATGCGAACAAAACAAAATGTCTAAAATTCTCTTTACCAAATGTACCTCAACGGGATATAAATTTAAATCTTGACGGCAAAAAACTTGATGTTATAGCGGAAACTGTATTCTTAGGGATTACTATCGATTCAAAATTGCAGTGGGGACCGCACATTAGAACTCTTTCGGGTAGGTTAAGCTCAGCTGCATATGCAGTAAGGAAAATAAGGCAGTTAACTGATGCAGCTACAGCTAGGTTAATATACTATGCTTATTTCCACAGTATTATGTCTTATGGCATTCTGCTGTGGGGATCGGCGGCAGACGTTGACTCAATTTTCATTTTACAAAAGCGGGCAGTCCGCGCGATCTATAAAATGGGTCCTCGCGAGTCCCTCAGAGAAAAATTTAAAGAGATCGATGTACTGACTCTGCCTTCCCTTTATATCCTAGAATGTATTTTATATGTCCGCAAAAACCGAGGGCTTTTCAAAATTAGAAGCGACTTCCACAATATTAATACACGCAGTAAACACGAAATTGTAATACCCAAATTCAGGTTAACAAAAACTAGTAAGTCTTTTCTTATTAACAGTATACGTTTTTATAACAAATTACCTAAGTCAGTTATAGAACTGACCGATGGAAAGTTCAAAAATTACATTAAACGTGTCCTTATTAAAAAAGCATATTACAAAATCAAGGACTACGTTGAAGATAAAGAGGTTTGGCTTTAGTTCCTTCTGCGCATGCGGCTTCCCTGGTAGCTCATAAACAGCACAAATATGTGGATGTCTCTAACTATTCTCAATCAATTTTTTTTTTTCTTTTCATTTTAATTTACAATGGTTTTTTTTTTCTCTTTTTTTACAATGGTTATCACATCACTTAAACACCCTTTGTTCAGAATAGTTGCAGCACTGATGACAATATTTTTGTCACTTGTTTAATTTAGTCTTTTATAATATTTTCTTGCCTTTGTATAGATTCTTTTTAACGATTGTTTGTGAATGTGTGAACAGTGTAGGCCTTGTAGATTCCTAGATGTGTGTTAACTTTTGTTAACCTCTTATCTTGTTTTCCGTTTTTCTTGTGTAGTAAGCAACGACTTATTGTCGGGCCTATGCTGTCCCCCCATACTTGAGTACTAATGCTGTAACATGATAATATTGTAAAACTAATCATTTTAAAAGAGTAACCATGGAGTTTCTTGCCGGTTCTTCTCCATAGGAAACGACCAACCCGAACCGTGCACCTTTTTGTCGACGTTTCATAAGTGCCCATGTAGGCCTATGTGAAATAAAAATATTTTGATTTTGATTGATTTTGATTTTGATCTATCAAAATATTTATAACCTGACAGTGACAGTCGGATCCCAATTTTGATTCCATTTTTTACAACCAAAAGTGTTTCAATATGGCGGGCGCGAATTTCAAAATAACGCAAAGATTCATAGAAGTCTCTGATTTTGTCTTTGTTGGACTAAAATGCATGCAACATGCAAATTAAACACAAGAAAGTGTGTTATGCTGTAGAAAAAAACCACCGGAAGTGTGCCAAATACTTAGGCTCAGTTCAGCAAAAATACTTTACACCGACTGTTCATGGTATAGTCACAGAGCTGCTTGTCCTTCTGCCCCAGCCTGCCCCTCACAGTCGCGTGCCCGCGCCTGCAGTTCAATTGACAAGTAATTGCGCGCGGCGTCGCCCACTCGCCAGATCTCATCAGCACAAACACTGTCTGTTTACATACGCCACACGTTTTACTAATCACGACTCTGATAGAACGCTTTGTTGGTTACGTTTGGTTTGATGAGCTGTGTTTGGAAACAGGTGGAATTGGAGAATTGGGTCGGGTTGTAAACTTGTAATGTGAAAATTGTTTGAAAAAAACTTAAGAACGAAGAACTCTATTTAAACCTACTATGACGTCATGAGCACTATTTAGTTATTTATTATACAAACAAGTACAAAAACTAAAACGTAGTCTATTTTGTATAGTAACAAAATAGACTACGTTTTAGTTTTTTAAATGTCTAGAATTAAGTTCTTGAGTTGTATTGTAACGCTGTTAATTTAAACAAATTAGATTGCTGCGACAGCAGCCATGTTAAGCATAAAATGCAAGGCACGCGCAAGTAGGTGTTGTTGCGTTATCTAGGTATATCCATATCTGTGGTGTAAATACTGTTTTGCATTGTTTATGTTTGCCTATTAGCTTATTAAAAGAAGGTCACCATTCGCTGTCAATGCTCTGTCGTTCTATCTGCATGATTTTTAATGCAATAAAACCAATTTTCAACTGGCTTCTCTATTTCTAGCGTCTTTGCTCTTTACAATGATTTGTCCAAGTTTTAAGAATCTCTCTATGTTGCAGCTGGAGGGAAAAGAAATGCTAGGATTAAAAGAAAGCTCATTGAAAAGAAAAAATACTATAAGAGTATGTAATTGATGATCGGTTCATGTACAGTTTGACACGAGAAGCAGAAAAACACAAAATACGTATATGGTAAGCTACTTACTTAACGCTATTTATGTCTTTGCAGATCACCTACCAAGCGTATCTACTTACCTCAAAGGTTTTTTAATTTCCAAAAAACAGCATCGATACTTTAGCAAGGCATACGAGCGCGAGCTGGATCGCGTGCACGCTCCATTAGCGTGTAACGCGATCCGGCTACGCGCGTATCCGCGGGGATTTGCGTACTTTTTATTTCACCTTATCTGTGGAGAAGTACAGTCTGTGGCAAAAGGCCGGAAAAGAAAATTGAATACAGAATAAATAAAATTTTACAATATGTTTATTAAAATCCTAGGTTTTATTTTATCAACATGATAATTGCTACCTACACCGAGAAAGCTTGTAGAGAACAGCTGAAGAATTGTCAGCAGTTTCTTTTATGTTTTATTAAGTAATGGCAATGTCTGCAATCACTAAGTCACCAAGCAAAGCCTACACAGATCTGTTTAACAAATGAGGTGGTTTTCTAATTAGACAATGCAAAGTAATTAATTTCCTTTTAAGTACTAAAACCATGCATTAGATATTCAAAATGGTTACATAGGGTCTTCAAAAAAGTGTGTCCAATACCTACAAAACATCACTGTCGGCGACAGTACAAGTGATCAATACTGGGTGTCAGGTATCGGTGGCGTCTGGTTCTACCCCACTGCGTCGCTTGGCCCACCTGGACCAGCCCGCAACCCGGCAACCTGCATCCAAGCAAATAATACCCCAATTTCAACTTTCACTTTTGAGGACGAAGGACCACAGTGTCTGTGAGCTTAGACTTCATATTTTCGGTTAGAATAATGAATCTTAAGAAAAGTGTGTCCAAGATGCAAGTAATGCTAGACCAGTACTTCCTAATGGGACTGTTCTTGAGATAATCTATGTCCAGTAGTTAGTAGTTATGTCTTTTCTTAAATTATTACACTAACAATAGGCTACACCTTTATGCATGCCTAAATAAAGGCCCTTTGTATAATAACGTCTCTCGTCTCAGCGCCGGGAAGTAAAAATCCAATGAATAAATGCATTACCTCTTATTTACGCCTTACACTGATCGAAACCCCTCATTTGCAGTGTTGTCAATTTAGCATGAACACTGTCTCATGGCGTTCATGTTAAATTTACAACTTATAGAAGACGTAAGTTAACTTAACGAAGTAACCACGTTAATATAGTGTTGACAATAATCAGGGCATGCTTCTAACGGCACCTGCGTGTGCGCAACGACGGTAATTGTGCGCAGTAATGTTAACGAGGACTGACCCCTGAGTGACCCCGCGCCTGCTGAGAGGACGATTAGGGCTATAGGGCAGGCTTCAGACATCTATGTTGTAAATGGCATAGCTAACCGCTAGAGTACAACAGGCATAGCTAACATACAGTACAGAGATTCTTGGCACTCGAAAGACGTTGGTAGAGACGTTGTTGGTGAACATAAGAGAAATTGTTTCGAATGAATATGAATTGACAAAACAAGATGGCCGTGTAAACGCCACACGGCATGCGCTAAAAGATCCATTTAAGTACATCTACAGCAGGCACATTACTATTAACTTAAAAAAAAAAATTAAGTCAGTTTTCTATTCCTTTGACCGTTCTGTACATGAAAGGTATATTGGTATTCGGCTTCATGCTTTTATACTGGAAACCGACCCAAACATAGTCTGGAAAATAATATTCAGATAATAAAGACAATTTTGGAAAACGAAAAAAAAGGGTGTTATTTGTCCAGCAAGTTTGAATAAGCAGTCAAATTCATTCTAGAAGATGCATGTAACTAAAAAATGCAGTGTATTGTATATAGGAGTTTAGTAGTAATCGTTACCGGATTGTAATTAAATAGTAAAAGTAATCCAACCAAGGAAAAAAAAAAATAATACGCAACGAAAAATAAAAAGAACAAACAAGACAGTTAAGAATCTTCCGCCTCAATAAAACACAACAGCTTTTATAATACAGCAATTTTCTGACATCCAATACATACTAAATAATAGTACGCTTAAACAGCTCAATGCTTTTATAATTACTCGTAACTGATACTCGAGGTATACGGTGGTTCAGACATAGTGAAAGAAAGAAAAAGACCACGCCACACGAAAAATCAGCGATGCTCCACGACACACCAGGTTATTGCAAAAAAGGATGAGCAAAACTGCTAATGAGCCATAAAATTAGGGTCGGGATGTAAAGCCACGGGAACTAGTATCGTGTTACTACTGGCTAAGGGATAAGCGGTAGCGGGTAAGCGATTGGTCTTTTTGTAGACCTAAATAGAATCGGCCGCAATCTCTCGTAGCGATTTGGTTATCGGCTACGACTGCGTAGCGGATGTGGCGTAGCGTTAATTACAGCTACGGCGTAGGTAGCTACGCACGCCTTTTTGACAGATTATGGAGTTCTTACTTTAGGTTTATTGTGAAATTTTCGATAGTCACGTGGCTTTATCGTGGAAAAAATGTGTTACTTTTTGGGTTCTGTACCCGCAGGGGAACCTATTACTAAACCTCCGCTTTCCATCCGTCTGTCTGGCAGCGGGCTGTATCTAATGATCCGTAATAGGTAGACAGTTGAAATTTTCACAGAATGTCTATTTCTGTTGCTGCTATAGCAAAAAATAATAAAAATAAGTTAGAAATTAAAGGGGGCTCCCCTACTACTATGGTACGGAACCCTTCATGCGCCAGTCCGACTCGCACTTGGGCCGATTTTTTTTTAGTTGGGCAAATATATTCAAATGAAATAATGGTCAGTCACTGGCTCTAAGATAGTATGAATGTTGTTTTCGATTCTGAATTTCGATATCAAGCCACTTATTATTTACGTGTTAGATGTTACACCACCCAGCGAAAGTTACTATACCAAGGTCTTTACCTACCCTTCATACCCCCGCTCATCGTCAGTCTCTTGCGCCCACACCACATTATTAACACGTTTTACCGCGAAACGGCATGCTCATTGTGGTCGCATACAGATTCGGAAACGCGACACCGCCCGCTCCCTCGCCGTTTTATAATCCGATCAATTGGATGAATGCCGATAGCCACCTCCGAGTACTTGGAATTAACCTGAAACCGGATAGCGAATATCAAGAACTTTATTAGTGAATGGACGAAAAATTTCGGAGTGAATTACCTGGTCTTGTGCCGCTCACCTGAAATAATTGAGGGGTTGTTAAAATTGGACAAAGAACCGACTCCAAAAAAATCTGAAAGCCTTCGCAGATTTGTAACGTCAAATACAAGTTGCATGATTTCAATAAGAAAATCAAATGGAAGCAAACAATATCTCAAAATCAAGCAGTTAATTATGACTAAACAAAGGTATTTTTCTTTTTTTTTGGATGGGATATCATCAAATGACCCCTTCCGCTCTAGGCGGAGCGGAAGGAAGTGTATGTTATGTTATACCTTACACCCAGTTTTTGAATTTGAAGTTCAGAAAAACGAGCTACGTTGAAAGAACCTTAAGATATAGGTACTCGAATTAGACAAGTTTTCAACTCCAAATTCCCAATTCAGGCACCGGGTGTTGATCAACAATTTATAATAGACCAATCATCTGCCCTCCTATTTTTAACTGGATTCTCCATCGACCCTGTTCAGCTACTGGTCTAAACATGATCCAGCAAGATATAGGTCTATAGGCCATCACAGGCGCAGGTAACGTAACACAATATTTTGCACATACGCTTCGTAGGGCAAGTTCGACCACCTGGCTATGAAACTCTACCGTTTCGCTAACCTATATTTTCGCTATCTTTTACTGAGGTCGGTGGAGATAATAGTGTTGAGTTACTTGAGTGTAGCCGTTTTGATTTTTTGTTTAAGGTTAAATAATAATAGGGCTGCGGGACTGTTCGAAAGAGATACCGCGGCCCTGGAACATAAAGGGCCAAAGAAGGAACATGGCTAGTTTTTAGTCAGTAAGAGTCTGACACTCCCTTCCGCTCCACCCAGAGCGGAAGGGGTCATTTGATGATTCCCCACCCACCAAAAAAAAAAAAAAAGGTTCAATAATCATGGATGAAAGCAAAATTAGTATGTCAGAATCGTAGTACTTAAGGCAATCTGTAGTTTCTGCCTGTCCCTCATGGAAGAAAGGGATTATAGGTGAGACTATAGTTTTGAGGTTTAACGAGTCCTTTTAATCAGGTATTTGGATTTTTGATATAACGTGAGACGCATAAGTTCCCCGAAGAGCACACGTGTATTTTCTCTAGAACAAACACATTTTTCCAAATATGTTTAAGTCCCATGTCCAAGTGAGATTTATGAATATGGACGAAGCACAAGGGGTCTATGAAGACCATAGCAGGAGCAGAAGTTTCTGCTTACCCGATTGCCAGTTTGCCCAAATAGGCTACCGCCACTGTTGCCATCACTTTGGATATGATAGAGGCGAGTCTTGCTAAGATGTGATTTTAGCAATGCCTACTCGAATAATTTTGATGTAACATGGACATCTTTGTGGGAACCTTTGTCCATAAACGTATTAATTTATGTATACTTATGAATATTAACAACAACAGTCGATCGATTACTCTCGCTCGTGGAGACGGCCCCGTAGAGAGGACGCCTGTATCCTAGTAGTGCGAGTGTACAGGCCGTTCAAGTTTGACTTATAATTACTATGGTATCTGCCATATTTGTCGATTAACATCTACGACAAGCATCTAGTTTTACCTTTTTCTGCACACCCATAAAAAACACGTTTTCCTGTGTTTATTTGTTTGTAAACCAATCAAGGGAATCGTTAGTCGTAAACACGGTGCATGAAAGCTACATTGTCAACATAATGTCCACATTTTCTATTCAAACATTGTTGTGTGCCATTTGATATAATTAGGTGCAAGCTGCTATCCCTACTTGCATCATATGCATACGTCGTAGGTAACGCTAGATATTTTTATTACGAAACGATTTAAAACGACTTAATTGTTTTAGAATCGTATTCAATTGAAATTCTTTTTTCTATGGATCAATAAAAAGTAGGAGAGAAACGCCACAATTAGCATTAAAAAGTTTTTAATGTAATTCAACGTAGATACTAAGGCGCCACCACATAGCCATTCGTCGTAAATTCTTTCTGAATGTGGTGCTTTAATCAAGTAGACCTGCAAATATATGGGGAATAATAATTATGAATACAGGGTGGAGGAGACACCTACGCATAAACGGATACCACGTATTCACTACATCATTCTGAACACCAACACATAGAAATTTATTATATGTTATTTAAAAAATTATGCGACAAAAGATTCAAAGTTCAAGTGACAGTCAGTCATAGTTATCGCGGCGATATTATCCCATACAAATACGTACTATAAGAGAGTGTATAGAAATACCTACGTGGCAACGACGATAATATCGTCGCGATTCTCTCGCTCGTGGAGACAGCCCCTACATATAAGAGGGAGTCGGCTGTGATCCACCACACGGTCAGTCGTGATGACATCAATAACACAAAGTCTGTGTAATTAATGAACCACGGCACATAAACTTCTAACAGCAGGTAAGTCAAAAATAGCAAATTTACAGGAGAGTGAACCAACTGCATAATTATACCTAGGTAATGGTGCAATAACATTTTATAATTAGTTTTCACTTCAAATTAGAGACGTTGCTTGTTTTCTGATTGACTAAAAAAACGCGTCTTCCGATTCTCTAGCAAACGTCATCAAAATGTCAAAACCGCAAAAATTGACTTACGTGGTGTACGAGCTACTGCGTACATTGACCTTTGTGTATTTTGTACGTCATACTCATCAATGCATATCGATATTGTTTAGGTGTGCATTTCTGTAACTAAACATGTAATCGTGTTTAATTATAATTCAGTAGCAATAAATCCATCAAGGGAATAATTCGTTTACTCATTTACATAACATAACACACCTACAAGTCTACATAACAAGAATATAACATTTTCACTATTGGGCATCATACCCCAACACGTGGTGTTAGACCTTAAACGACGATAATCGATCAGTAATACGACATGGCTAGCACAAACGTCCAGAAAAAGTCACAACTTCCGATGTCAATACTCAAACAGGGTTAATCAAATAGGGTTTTATCTAGGGATTCATTTAGATGTTGCTTAGAGTTCCTGAAAAACTAACTAGTTTAGAATTTCTCAGTAGCAGCCACGGGGTCTGGAATTGTGCCCAGTTAATGGCAATAGGCTCGCCCGCTATTACACGGAACTTAAACATAATTGGCGAATTGTGGGTGTACTATTAGGTACACCTCTGCCTAATCCTTCTGGAATTACGGGCATGATGTTACGTGTTATGTAGTCTAGAATTCTCCAATACTTTTTCCTGTCAAGCGCTAAGCCAGTTTCGCATGGCTCCTACCGTTGAACAGTTCAAGTTTACGGCAAAAACCACGTCATTATGATATTTCATTCGCAACAGGTGGAAGAATAGTGTAATTACAGTAATGCAGATAATTAATAATTAAGAATAAAGTGAAATTACGCGAAGTCTCGGAATTATAGGGTTAAATAGATTAGATGTCTCGTTTGGTGGTGTGTCTCAAACTTTATAGACCGTATCATTTTTATGTTAGGTATACAAATCAATAAAATTGAAGTGTCTGTTTGTAATATCAAAATAACAGCTTTTTACTGAATGCATATGAAAATATAAGTGTTTAAATTCTCATGGTCACTAACATGACATGGTAAATATCCCGTTTCTAGTGTTAATTATAATGCATACGAAAATATATACGGCACTTATAACAAAAACACATTTTTTTCATTTTTTGTCTGTCTGTCTGTCTGTTTGTTCCGGCTAATCTCCGAAACGGCTGGACCGATTTTGACTTTTACTGACAGGTAGCTGATGTTATAAGGTCTAACTCAGGCTACTTCTATTTTAGAAAAATAATTAGGGTTCCGTGCAAAAAAATTAAAACCCTTGAAATTGTTAATAAAATCCGATTCAAAAAGGGAAGTAGTATATAATAAACAGTTATTTTATTACAATTTATGTAAAATCTTCAGTAAATTTTGTTAAATAAAAGCTCTCGTTTATTTTTGCATTGTAATCTTTAACTAAAACACAGTACTAGAATAGCCATTTTATTGGCATGAATATAAAAAAAACACCCAGACAGAACACCGAATTAACAGTAAATAAACAATTAGGTACGTTTTTTACGATCAGAAATCGAAATTATCGATCATTGTAAGTAGAGACCACAAGATTAATAACTCGCACAATTAGTGCAATTTACAGAATAAATTAATACATCTATGCTCGGCCTTCATTTTGAGATCCATCGGTCTAATAAACAGACCGCCGACAGTTTTGTTATAAAGCTTAGGACACATGATTGACAATTGACAGGAGACACGAAAACTATAGTGTAGACACCGCTTTAATTAAAAGTTCTTTGGTACTTAAATGTACTTAGTAATTATAGGTCGTAATTTAATATTGTTTTCAAGTAAATTCTATTAAACAACGTTTTTTTCTGATTGATAATTAAAATATTTCATTAAATACTTAGGTCTATATAGTTAAAGTAAAATACTGGGCTACCAGTACCAAGCAAATTATAATCAATAGAAAAATATATGATTATGTTATTAAAGAAATATTTTAACGATAACGCCATTTTAGCACGGCAGAAGTTAGAATATAACGATTACTATGTCGTCAATATTTAATTTTCTCGTAAACTACGCAGGTGGCGGCAATTATCAGCTATTTCGCTAATTCATAAACATTCTTGTTTAATTTTATACCTTTAACACTTTATGACTCTGTTAACTTATAGTTTGGTTTTAAAGATACTACGGCCAATATGTGCATTGCATAGAAATGCGTGAATATACCTATATTTTCCCTGATTTGGCCATTATTCATTTATATTTAACTAGCGACCCGCCCCGGCTTCGCACGGGTGCATGTATTATACATCTATACCTTCCTCTTGAATCACTCTATCTATTAAAAAACCCGCATCAAAATCCGTTGCGTAGTTTTAAAGATTTAAGCATACATAGGGATATACGGACAGAGAAAGCGACTTTGTTTTATACTATGTAGTGATTAATTATGGCTACATTTATATCAATAGCCAACGCTGCTCTTGGATATTTTATTCTATAGCGTTCATCATTTTCTGTTATGGTGGTTTCAGGCCACATTGACCCGTGATGAGGAAATATAGACACCATAATGTTTGTCAAACTGCCACATGACTTCAAAAGACCTATCTTTACTCCAAACACCAGAAACATCGCCAAGATAAAAACAAAAAACCCAACCATTGTACACCACATCATAGGCAGTAACCCGATAGCATTGTTAAGAGGAGCCCTGTGTACGCCCGCGCCGCCCAGATGAAGACATCTCTTAATTAATGAAGCGAGCGCCCGCCGCGAGGACATTGAGTAGATGAGGTACAGAATGTCAGCCCCATACAACGAGCGAGTCTTCATCTTAGCGTATCGATGGCTAATAAGAAAGTTGTTTATAAGTTCTAATATGCAGGTATAAGATCCTCATGAGCAGGTGGCAGGGTATGGATATTATTTCTTAGAACTCTCGGATTGTTCGATAATATTTTCAGGGGCCATATGCAGCTGATGTCAGTGTACTTACAGAGAGCGTGCTACCACTCTCCGCTGTCGCGACGGTGATTCGGTTTAGTTTAGGATGGTTTGAGATCGTCGTATGTGCGCGTCTATGTGTGCGTGCCTATTGCTAATTTTAGTATGAAGTCGGCTTTCTGTATCAATCTACTCTGTGGCGAGACACCACCCGGTGGTGTGTGGCTTCTGAGAGAAAGAATATAATTAAGTTTAATTATCTCTATGATTGTTGAAAACAAATATTTGTAATTAGGCAGGTGAGTTCAGTGAACTGTGCCTGGATTTTGGTGTTTGTCTGGGTTTTTTGACTTCAATCAGAATGTTTTTTTGTATTTGATTATGCAACTTGTCTGGTAAAGCACTAAGCCATTATAATGCCTTCTCAATCAAGACAATCATCACAATTGGGGGTTAATTTAATAATGCCTACCTGATATCTTGCACGGCATGCCCTGGCACCTCAGCGCATTACAGCATCGATGACGGAGTTCACAAAGCTGAATTGGGCCAAATATTTTGAACCCTTATAAAGGAAGACAGTCAAGCAGTGTTCCGGTTTGAAGGAAGACGGGTGCTGAAGTTACTTTTCTTCGCATTTAAGGTTGTTAAGATTTCAGAATACGTACGTTCAAATTGATAAGCACCGGGGCTTATCAATTTGAACGTACGGCTTATCAATTTCGGGGACTAAAAAGAGATATCATTTCATTTCAAATATCCAATTACAAAACAATATCTTAATTTATTCGAAGACATTAACGTTAAGTACTTAACAGTCAGAAGTTCCCAGACATTAGACAGACAGATGTAAAAACTAAATAAATGTTTTGTAATTAATAAACTTAAGTTGAAGCGTTACGTTTTGTGAGTAATTAACCCGATGTTAACCTTACAGTTAGTGATGGTAGCTGGAGATGTTAATAGTTATTACGTATTGAGTGATCAGGAGGTCATGAGAAACATCGAAAGAAATAACAACGTCTTCAAAGCCATTGCTGAAGTTATAACTAAGAAATGTCGTTCTTCCAGCTTTGTATTTTTTTTTCATTACATGGCTAAATAATAACAGCCGTTCGGATCAATCTTCTGGTTATGCCGCGTTTGCCTAGGTTGATCTGTGGATGGGTGATCACCCATTACCTTCCGGTTTCCTCCGTGCCTCGGAAAACACGTTAAGCCGTTGGTCCCGGCACTCATTTGTAAATATTTGACAGTCGTTAGAGGTAGTCAGTGGCCCGAAAGTCTGAAAACCAGTCTTACCAAGGGGTTTCGTATTACCCAGCACTAACTGGGTTGTGGAGGTCAGATAGGCAGTCGCTCCATGTAAAATACTGGTATTCAGCTGCATCCGTTTAGACTGGAAGCCGACCCCAACAAAGTTTGGCACAGGCTAGGCAGAAGATGTATTGACGTTTCCTCAGATTGCAGTTACTTTGAAACTGTACAGGCTTTTATTCTATCTACTAGAAAAGTAGTTATGTGGCCCATAAAAGAGTTTCGACCGATTTTTCTATCTCAATCTGCTGACGACTACAATGACATGTATTATACTACCAACTGATTGAATGATCAGCGAAAACTCCCCTACAGAATTAAAATTTCAGTGCGATGAGTCGTTTACCATTACAAACACCTTGCCCTGAAGTAAATACCTCCTTGGGAGGTCTTTCAAGCTACTAAAGAAGTCTCAAACTGATACAAATACCTATGTACCTACCCATGACCTTTGAACACATTGGTCCCACATTATGTGGGCATAATGCCAGATATTCAGCTGACCGCTAATCGCGAGGCCGTGAGACTAACGTCCGTCATCTCCTGCACATTTAGAACTCATTATCGACTGCGTCATGTTATTCTTTGTGATTATACATTTGCCAGCTAGAGACACTGTATACGGCATATAGGAACATACCTATGGAATTAATGTTGAACCTTACCAATTCACCGACACCAGTGAATGTTAGGAGTTATAAAATGAAGACCAACAAAATAACAACAATCAAGCTCAGATTACGTCACTCGCTCGTTTACACTGTAACAACAAACCAAATTAAATAATGAAATAACTCATTTAAGAATTAGAAATATTTAAAAGGAAACTTTAAAAAAGCCTATCGAGAGATAGCCTAAAGGTCGCTATTTGATAGTTCTTGCGCTGCATGCCCTGACCCCTGCGCACTTAACGATATGATGACTGCATCAGCGAGCGTAGTTCGAAACTGTATTTTTTGCCAAATATATTTAATGATTTACCATCGACACGCTTAGAAGAAGTTCATTAGCACCTGGTGTACAGTGTTTCCCAATAGTACCCATGATACTTCGTCCTCTCTTTACCAAGTGTCTCCATCTTTCGCAAAACCTTGAAAACTTTCCAAAAACTATCAAAAATCCATCTAGACACTGTGTAGCATATATTTGGTGTTAGATCATTATACGCGAGTGTCGCCGCGCGCCGTAACGAATGACTCCTGCGCAACCTCCGACTTAAACGTTTTTCCCAAACTCGTCATTAGTGAGGTGGTGTGGTGCAAGTTTGAGGTGTAGAGCGATTTGAAGAATACAACATTAAGCTGTTTTAAGGTAAGGTTAGATAAACAGAATTACAGATGAACAGTTAACTAACAAATCAAAAATATCTCGCGATTACCCAGCAGCTTTTTATGAATCGAAGGTGTCATGATTCTAAACAAAATTAAGATGGCCACCATGCGGTGTAAAGTGCATTGATCCTTGTAAACTTATTCGCCGGCAATTAAGTGGTATGTACTTTATTTTTTGAGGCAAAACTCTCTATACCCAATGACTGCAACTCCTGAAAGCCAAGACAACAGTAGCAACCACCACGAAATCGCCGAAGCAATGAACCTCGACGAATCTCGGAGTATCAATTTAACTGTTGTCAAACAGTTGGCGCATGTAAATACAGGTCCTGGGGATTTTACCCGAACTGCAACGCGAGTAGGTATTTACCAGAACGGTCAGACAAACCAAGTACTGCTGGAAATATCGCTTATCCTTTGTACCAATCCCCAAAAATCCGTCAAGTCCCACAGTTTTTACCTCAGCGTATAACGAGGGCGTGTAACAAATTCGACGCATGCGCGGGGGACATTCCGGCCATACCGCGACGCAGGCGCAGCTAAATGTACCACGGATAATTTTTATAGATGATATCTTGTGTTTTTTACCTACTGATTGATGTTGCCAACGGGAATGTTAAATTATTACTTTTCATTTGGAGGAGTTGTTTGTTGCTTATATTTTTGGCTTTTTGTCATTGTGGTCGGCAAGAACTTTCAAGTCGATGTAAAGATGGCTTGGCTTGGTTTGTAAAAAGATGTTTGAGAGTAGCCTTTAGGGAATATTGTGAAAAACTTGATTCGAAACTACGAATCAGCATTATGTCTTTATTTCGCTTTAAAATCCAGTATGTACTGAAAGGTCCAAAATTTTCTGAATAACTCAAATCGTGTTTTTTTTTTTATTTACAGGCGGCACATGAAGCTGTACATTCCAGTATAACTTGGCCTCGCTTTGTATAGATTTTCTATACAATGAGAGATCCGCATAAACTGGTTTTTGTTAGCTTGATTGTCCGTCGTGCGTACCTTTGAATTATCAAGAAGTCGGGCAGTTATACATTATATCTATGGAGAAGAACGATCAAGAAACTTCATGGACAATTATTTAAAATCAAGTTCGGTATTACAAAATGTTGGACATTCTTTAGTATTCGGTGCCTTCTGGCCTACCTTACAGCATTGCCTTACAGTGTCAAGGAGGTGCCGTACATAGGCAGGTGGTGCGTTTAATTATTGCAGGGAGACATTCTCAGGACCCAGGCAGATTAATGATTGCGATACGATGTTATCAGCAACACTGCCAGGGTTCCTGTTGATAAGCTCAGTATTAAGAACTAATAATGAAACTCCGAAAGCAAATGAGCCCTGTACTGATGGTAGTTGCTTAAAAGGGAAGTAACTACTTTTTTTTTATTTTTAGCGTATTTAAGTGTCCCACTGCTGGGCAAAGGCCTCCCCATTCTCCTTCCAAACCTCTCTGTCCTGTAGAATATCTGGCTAAATAACTACTAAATGAAAAAATAATCAAATGTGTATTCGTCATTGATATATTTATGGTTTAAGAACTTTATAACTCAAAAAGAATTACATTCACATAAATGAGAAAAAAATTATTTCTACTTAGAATATATGTAAGTATAATTAGCGACACGACGGTTACATAACAAAAATAGTTTAGATTTGCACACTAGGTACCCGAAGATAGCTTAAGATTTTAAATCCGCTAAAATGTGTTTCTTTAGAGATTTTTTAAAAGTTTACATGGATTTTTATCTTTTTAGGATGAAAACTAAAACAACCACCATCACTCGTAACTTCTTTGTCAGTTTATTTATTTATCAAATTGAAGTAGAACCTAGACCTACATTATAGCACTATGGGATGATTCAGCCTTGATATGATTAATTTATTTTTCTCTCTCTCAAACAGCATCAATATCAAACCGTCCTAACGTCCATATTAACTCAAATTAACCCTCAAAACGATACCATCAAAAATGATATTAAAAATTCAGAAAATAAAGTATAATAATACATGCCTCATATCCCATCACTTTACTAACGTGTCAATTTTAACCCCTAATTACGGGCCGCCGGTCTGCAAGACCGCCGCGGTGCTAAGTGTTATTGATGTTTCTACCGCATTAACCGACCCGGGGAAAATTAAAGTAGCTATCGCGCAGGTGTCAAAAGCTTTGCCGAAGTGGGGCAAAAAAGGTCATCAGCTATAAAACGCGGAGACGGATTGCAGGCAAAGACTTGGATGTAGATGAGACAGTTAATTTGTGAGTTACATTTACTTGCTTATTAGTTATTATTCAGCAGATCGCAAATACTGATTACAAAATACACTGTAATACTATTAAGATATTTCAAATTAGAAATAAATAATAATATATATGAGCTGATACCAACATGATATTTAAATGTCATGGGATTGTTAACATCTCAGTAAAAAAAATTAAACTACTTAAAATTTGTACACGTTTATCCAACGTATCAAGAATATTGAGGATATTTCTATAATGAATCGTTCTTTCACAAAAGACAGATTTAGACTGCGTATTAATAGATACCCCAGTACCGCTATTAACTATTCTGCCTATTCAATAATTCGTTTATCGCATCTATCCAACATCAGCTGACGTTCTCCTCAGTGCGTTAACGCGCGTTTTTATTATTATGACAATATTAAATCAAGGGGCGGCCGCCGGATGATTTATTGGACGCTCGTTGGTAACACGCACTACGCTAAGAAAAACCGCCGCGTTTCGTTACGACGTAGTGGGTGCTGCGCGTGTGGTACTGCCGCCAGAGGGTTAACTTTGTGCGGATTTTTTGTGTAAATAAGTTTAGATTTTTAAAATGTTCTTTCAGAATTCCGGGGTATTCACTAATGAAGCTGAACGTGATCTGCACATCTTGAACTGCGTTCAAGAGCACAGACGCACACTGTCAATTTTTGAACGCCGTTCAGATTTGGAGATCGCGTTCAGTTTCGTAAGGAAAACACCATAATGCGATACTAAGGAGATTTTAATACGGGTAATCATATTGTCAATCGTGGTATAGGCTGCATTATAAGAAGGAAGATTTAATCTGTAACAAATAAAAACATTTCCTACAATAAAACGCTCAAAAGTGCTGAAATAAAAAAAGAATTTCCCAAGAATTATAGTTAATCTGAAGCCACATGCAATGCAATGGTAATATCAAACTTGCAGATATACCTTCTCATTTCAAGTCGCCGCGACTGCGCAAAAGGGCGGCATCGTTTGATGTCGACACAGGCCATAAGTGCGCACGATCATTGGCAGGCTAGTAGGCCATAGATGAGACTAAACTACGGTAAAACTTAACTATACTAGTATTATTGCATGTTAGTAATACAGTGTGTTTGGTTGGTGAGGCCCGACTCAACTTTTTGAAAGATTGGTTGTGTCACTTGCAAGCCCAGTCATCATCTGCCTAGCCTTTCCCAACTATGTTGGGGTCGGCTTCCAGTCTAACCGACTGCCTATCTGACCTCCACAACCCAGTTAGTACTGGTTATTACGATTGGTAATACTGGTTGTCAGACTTTCGGGCCACTGACTTCCTGTAACGACTGTCAAAGTTCTACAATTGACGGCCAGATAATTGAAATTTAAATATTTTAATATTTTATGGTATATTCATTTTATGAGGCTTGCGATAATATTGACGATATTATTGAAAGCTGTCCTTTCATTTCTTGAAATGGCGCCGTGACGTCTTACAGGGGAGAATGGAAGGAGAAAACGTGTTGCGCCGACCCCAAGTAGAAGGGACAAGGACAGGAATTGAAAACTGTCCTTTTATCTGTTTTAAGTTTTCCATACTATTGAACAGCTGTTTTTATTTTTACATATTTTAGAGCTAGTCTCATTGTATTTTCCTTCCTTCTTTTACTTTCCATAAAAAATAATTT
This sequence comes from Eurois occulta, assembly GCA_950022335.1. Classification (NCBI taxonomy): domain Eukaryota; kingdom Metazoa; phylum Arthropoda; class Insecta; order Lepidoptera; family Noctuidae; genus Eurois; species Eurois occulta. Next base: position 1,813,353 of record OX465482.1, read on the forward strand.
CTATCGTTTTATGTATTGTTTAAAAAGCTATGAAGTGTTTTTTATAAATTTTAAAGATGAGTGGCAATTATTTATTTAATTTAAAAGACAGCACATCAAACGCCAAAATATGTTTTGAGACCATTATCATCTGATTTTATTTTCTTTTCCACCCTTACGCAGAAACAATCTATAAAAGTAATAGCGTTATCGCGTACTCAATGAAAGCAAAAGAAAAACATTTCTTTGACACTTCTGTTGCCTTTGATTTCTTGTCCAATTAAGTAGAAAAACAGCGGGCGATTACCACAGAGACAGACAATGACGTATTATTACTATTTTGGGGTAGACAGAGTGTAATAATACCTATTAGTGATAGGTTTGGAAATGTTACTTATTTGGTATTGTTTTGTTTTAAAAGTGGTGATTTGTCCTTTGAAAATTTCAGTCCTAGTGCAATGAATAGAAATCCTGGGATTGATAAAGGTACTGCTGAGTTTCAGACAGCATGGATGGCCTTAGGTGTCGGCCGTGGATTCGAATCCAGGCAGGTATTTTACTCTGTTGAATTCTGTCATACATTCAACAGTATTTTTAAAATCTGAAAGGGAAAAAAACATCATGAAAAAACCGGCATGTCCTAGAACCAAAAAATCGAAGATCAACCCGCACTGGGATTCTGGGTGTAGGGTGAATTACACCCCAATGTCCCGCACAGATTGCGAACTTGTCTTAGAAATGGGAATGTTATGCTACAGGCATTTATGCTTGATTTTTTTCTTTAATTGTATCTGGTTTTAATCCAATTATGCTTCTTTTATAAACTAATAAGCACACCACCATAATATTCAGCCGTGATTAAACAGCTACTGCTACCCTCTGACACAGTTTACACACAGAAACAACTTTGTTCTACATTCAAATCATATTTCCATACTCCATACTTATTCGAAAAACAAATTCACAACACCAACTGCTAACGAACCCCACATCTATTCCAAAACCAACCCTACCATCCCCGATATACGTCTCAAACTCCATTGAACATGGAAAATCATAGAGTTTCTTAAGCAAACATAACCTCAAAACCAACCTTACAATCCCAGAAATAAGCCCCAAATTCCCTTGAACCTGGAAGTTCATAGAGTTTCCTAAGAAAACAGTAGGAGGCTTATTACTGTCCGTGCGAACTACCCTCTGTGTGCGACTGTCGGACAAACTGGTGTATTGTGCTTGACCGATGGAGGTGACAACGTATGATGAATAGGACCTCATTAATTGGTACGTTTTCGTGCTGGTATTATTGAGGTATTTTTCTATGACAGGTCTGAGGTATTGTGTGTCATTTGTTCTTTATTAGAAACATGCGTGTGGATGTTTTGGAGTTGTGGTTCGTTGTAAAGGATCTGTGTAATTATTTTCTAGGGAGTAGTAATCGGAAAATGTATCAAATGAATGGGAAGAAGGATATCTCCTAATGCAGGGTGGAACGGACACCGACGAAAAAACGGTTACGCACGTATTCAGTACATAATTCTAGGCCAAAACAAAAAATCCTATGTAGGGGCTACATAGAAATTTTTGTTATGTTATTTAAAAAAAACAGCTATTACATACATTTTGACCGTGTAGGTATTGCACTTTTGTAGGAAAAGGCTGTTTTTTTTGAATAACCGATGAAAAATTTCTACGTGGAGGGGGGGGGGGGCTCAGAATGATGTACTGAATACGTGGTAACCGTTTTCGCGTCGGTGTCCCTTCCTCCCCGTTAAGATACCACACTGTGGATTTAACCATAAGTTCTTGTTATTTGAAAAACTACAAAAAGCAGTAGCCCTGAATAATGAATTTCGAATGTTGCATTGAAGGCACAGAACATTTTTTTTTTTGGGTTCCAAGCCAAGCCCAGATAGATGGCAATAGCCAATAGCATAGCAAGCAGGCGACTATTGACATGGCCACCAATAAAGAAGTATGGAAGAAGAAGACATGCTGCGCTGAACCCAAATAAATTGGGATATAGACAGGAGATGATAATGATGATAAGACAATTGCCTAAAAACTACATAAATAGTTTAAACCAAAGCGTTCACAATTCTAATAAGCAATCAGGTGTACTCAGTGTAGATTATACATACCCGTTTCCCATTTCAACGCAAGTTCTTAATCAAAGCATTCTTAAAACAAAACCAGATATTAAAAAGGATTGGCACACCATAGCGTCTCACATTACAGCTTAAGTACGAATATCTGACCACATTAGCTTGCATTATGCTGTGCCTTTTCAAGCTATTGAAGCTGGTACAAAGGTGGAAGGAACAAACAAAATAATTAGTACGAGTGTTGAAGCGTTTAGCGTTACCCACAATAAATATAAATTTGAATAGGGTTTATTTAAGGGGTTTGGTTGAAGTTTGTAGTTAGGAGCGAGTTATTTGAGCGCAGACATGAGTACTTTCAGTAAATCTAGCATGATGCCTTGTCAGATTTGTAAGTTTATTGTTAATATTTAATTTTCTGATTGAGACTCTTCGTTGGTAACTCCAGATAGTTCTCAATGTTCTCCCGCTCTTGAATAATTTTTTGTACTCAATCCGCATCATATTATTGGCTCTCTCTCTATCTTTTGCTCTATCTAAACTAGAAGATTTTTGACTTTGATTGTAACCGAGATTTGATTGAGATTTTTTGAGAATATGTGATTTCAAGAGAACATAAATTTTATGGAAAACAAGAGGCATCAAAGAGTCTAGAATATTACTGCAGCAACAAACCATCCTCACTACTTCACCTTTTCAGTGTTTTGATCCTTTGGTACGGTTGCATGTCCTAATGTTTATATAGATTTGTTGGTAACTTGTGGCGAGCATGTAGCGGAGATGAGGATATTGAGATGGATGTGTGGAGTGACAAGAATGGATAAAGTAAGGAATGAATATATTAGAGGAAATTTGGCGCCGTTACAGAAAAATTGAAAGGAAGTCGTTTGTCTTGTTAAGGACATGCATTGAGGAGGGATGAACGCATGTGAGTGATGGACAAAAATCTTGATGGATGGAGAGGGAGAGGAAGGCCAAGGAAAAGATGGATGGATTGTATGGGGAATGATATGAAAGAGAAAGAAGTAAATGATGCCGTGACGTCTGACAGGGGAGAATGGAAGAAGAAAACGTGTTGCGCCGACACCAAGTAGAATGGGACAAGGGCAAGAAGATGAGTAACTTGTGGCAATAACATGCTAGTGACTTGTAAAACATGTTAAGACGTTGTTAGCGTCGCATGATTCAGCAAACTTCTCATAACTTATTTATTAACAGATCTAATATCTAACGCTCTACCAAACACATTTAGGCCAAACACAGAGGGGCAAATAATTGATATTTGAATGGGCCGTATTTATCGTTAACAGGGTCTAACCACTATCAAATATCATTCAGCAGGCAACGAGAATAAAACGATGCTTACTGATATTTGGGAAGCTGTGAATGGGCACTCTAATGTGATTTAATTTGTCTATTTTGATCTGTTCGTAAGCTGGGCTTATTTTGTTTATAACCACGTTTTGGTAATTGGGTATTAAAATGTTGTTTATAAAGGTAGATAATCTAGTATAGGTATGTACCTATCTAAGAATGGTGTATTGCTTGTGCACATACCTACTTACAAAAAAACTGCTTAAAGAAAAGTACTTTGACTGTTGGTTATTGATCGGTTTGTAGAACCATAACATAACATAACATCGCGCCAGCAATCTTCGAATGGTTAGACAGAGGTTTACCAAACTCCAAAGAAGGCGAAGCTACAGTCACAGACACTAGGCATAATAACTTGTGAAAGTACTGTAGTTGCCCATTCCAAAGCGTAGATCTCTATGGAGAAGAATGGGCAAGAAACCAACCAACCTCATAATACACCCACATGACGACAGTTATGTTTAAGTCCCACGTTATAGGGGGCGAGCCTATTGCCACCAACCGGGTACAAATTCAGACTCCGTGGCTGCTACTAAGAAATTCCTGATGGAATAACCCAATAACAATTTCTCCGACCCCAGAAACGAATCCAGGACCTCATGGTCAGCAGTCGCGATTGTAACCATTACATAAACGAGGCAATCATATTATAGAAACCTATCACATAATTAGCCTAAATGTTTCCAGTACTGAAACACGGGCACTCTCCTTGTATGAGGGAATGGGCCGAAATCTGCAAAAAAAAAATGACACATGTCTTCGAATTTGTTCTAGGGCATTCCAGTTTCCTTAATATTTATTTACGGTTCCTTTACCGTTTGTAATCGGTTTATAGAACCGATAAATTATTTTAATTAGTTCTGTTGGTTGGTCCTAAGCCAAAAAAAAAAATTTTTTTAGACTTTACTCGACACTGGGAATTTCTCCTGTATCGTGAGTGCGTTTTACAAATATTTAAACTTACAAACACAAACAGCCAGACTCGGGAACAACTACATGTAAAACTGTGTGTGTAATAGGCCATACAAACACTGTTTTAAACTTTCACGGTTTAAAACTATACTTCCCGTAAGTGACAGTATAAGTTTAGGCCACACTAATATCTGTTCCGCGCGGAATTCGAGCCCGCGACGCTCAGCGCAGCAGCCAGTCGTTCAGCCATTGAGCTAACCGTCCCGTTTATGTGCTATTTCACTACCAGTAACCGCTCTCCCTATAAGTCGTTTGTCTTTCCTTTAATTTCCAACGGATCATATACCTCCCACACAAGCCGCAATCAAACTGACTATAATTTATACATTATAATCATCTCAATATACCTACTCCAATTTCACTCGCAATAACTTTTAACACGATCTTAATGACAGCTCGATCTGATTTTGACAAATGAAACGCTAGTGCCATCGCAGAATGATTTCAGTGAATGTAATCTTGGCACAAAAGGCAACAATCACTTGAACAATGGAGGTTGGTGTTTGCAATTAGTTCGGAATGAGCTCACCTGTGTCTGTCTGTCTGTCCGTCTGTCGCTGCAATTAATCAAACGAGCGATTCTTGCAGTGACAGTTAATATCGTTGTTAAGGTTGGAAGTTGCAAGAGATCGCGGAAAGAATGATTATTCGGAGTTTTTGCCATTGCCAATGAAGATAACCTTTTCTCCTTTGTGGCTTATTATTGTGCCTTGTATCCCTTATGGATTAGTCTTCGTGCTCTTTGAAAACGTAACTTGTAGGTTCTTTTAGATCATCAACATTATTTTATACTGTTGACAGATGATCTACGGGCTTCCAGTTCTTCAAAGAACAGTCCAGTACTAATTAATATTTTGCACTTCTAACAACAACCCCTCATATAGGTAATGTATTTTGACGCTTTAGTTCATGACTTGTGACAACTTCACGAGACGAATGCTCATCACAACGACAGTCATCTCTCGGTTCTCTGCCGTGAACTTACACCGACACAGGAGCAACTTACTGCTCCTTTCATTGTTTGAGCATCTTACCTCGAAAATGGTCTTGGAGTCTTTTGAAGTAGAAGAAATTCTTAGCTGTCTTGCATAGGTGGAAATAGTTTCTATTGTTTTATAACCCTTCCAATATTTTTGATGATTTAAATTGTTGTAGGCTTGGGGTCCCATAACACTTCAATGATTAAGACTGGCCGGTTTATATTTTTGGTAAATCTTCATTGTTGATTTTGGCTTAGCTACAGAAATTAGTGCTTGGGAATACTGTGACAAGTAAAAGACAATAAAATAATGACAGCAATTATGTCATCACTTGACTAGCCAGCTCCTTTAAAATACAAATAAAATAAACAAAATTCATTCATTGGGTCCTCACTGGCAAATAACACATTGTAATCATCTACGAGTACCTATAAGTTAATAGTTTAAGTTTCTCATGTTTTCAACTTTTGTCCCTGCTGAATGTGTTTCCTGAATATTTCTTTTTTCTAAACTAACGTTTCAGTCAAGAAACTAATTCAATGCCGATTTTAACACGCTGTTTTATTTTTGAAATCTCTTTCCATTGAACGTTTAAACAGGCTTCTATCGAGTACACATCAGGGGAGACACCCTCTGTTTGGACACCAGGAAGTACCTTCACGGATTAAGGATTCGCTGAACCATTTCTACTTTCGCAGAGTTTAGAAATTATTACAACATGCAGAATAATTCTAATTTTTTAACTTTATCAATTTGAAAACATCTGTACTCCAATCAATTTTGTTCTTTGATTTCTAAATGCCTTCGATTCGTTTGCTCTCATATTAATAGTGTGTTTTAGTCAATTATACTAGTTTAAGGAATACTAAAAAAAAATATGGGTCAAATCTACCTGATTTAAAAATAAAAAAATAATAACATTAAACTTTCCCAGTAAAACTAAGAATAGCCATTAGGTTTAGTTTTCCAATAAAATGCTCCTAACCCTAAGCTTATAATAAATAACGAGTATTAAATTATCAGCAATTCTAATTGATATACGTCTATCAACTTCTAATTCCTGAAATTTGAAGAAGGTCTTATTATGTTCTTATACAATGTATTAATCCACCGATATCATTTTAAACAGAATTCTAAAACCAACACTGGCTGTTAAAAACCTTACCTCCCATCGTCCTCCAATCAACAGTTTATTTGAAAACGTTCCGTTCAGTCTATTGAGTGCCAGTACATACAGGGGTGGCTCCCTCTGTTGAACCATCAGGAACTACACAAGATTAAGGATTAGCGCGGGCGTACAATTTGAGCGGCTGATTGAATCCGTGTTTGTTGACTCTTAAACTACATTGGTGTTAGTGTGAAGCCGTGGGACATTTTTGGTGGCGAATTTTGTTGAGAAGGTAGAATTCTAGCGATGTTAGATTTTAGTTACACTTGAGAAGACACTAATTAATTGACGACCGCTAAGTATATTTTCACTATAATGGATTTTTTTAATGCAAATACTGGTTTTTGCTACTGAGATCTAAAATAATTGGCAATCGCTGTCAATGTGTTTCATATTTCCAGAACGACTTTTTATCTTACCTACCTATACAAATAACAGTTTTTTAGTGAATGCCTATAAAAATAATTACGACACTTATGACAAAAACACGTTTTTTTGTCTGTCTGTTTGTTCCGGCTTATCTCCGAAACGGCTGGACTGATTTTGATGGGACTTTTACTGACAAATAGCTGATGTTATAAGGTCTAACATAGGCTTTTATTTTAGAATAAGAATTAAGGTTCGTTGCAAAAATATTGAAATTGGTAACAAAATCCGGCTCAAAATTCAAAACGGGAAGTAATATTTTTTTATAATAATTATTTCACGCGGACGCTGATAGAATGTCAAGTTTTCTAGGCTGGCTGTTTAACAAACAATATTAGACATTTTTAAAGGCTTTTTATAGTTTTAAAAATACTTTACTCCTTCCTCGGACTCCCGTAAGGCTCGTGTTAGACATAAATTAAACAACCATTTCTTCTCTTCTCTTTTCTTCTACATCATCTCAGGTACCAATAATCTCTAAACTTTAAAGCCATATTAATTCATTGAAACCCATATTTATTTACAAAACACTCACGGGCACTAAACCGTCGAATTCCCAAAGGCTGTGAAGTGCACATCGGTGCATTAAAACGCACGCACTCCATTTAGTGAAGTGTTCGTGTAAGACAATGGCACCCCTGCCGCTGTTCCCCTGTTTGTGCAATGTAAGGATCAGATCCTTTTACGCGAGCCGATAAGACGCGGATATTGAATTATTTTTTGTGATTTCAGAATGTTCTATAGTGAGTCGTGGTCGTGGGTTCGATTCCCGGGTCGGTCAGTGTTATTGAGATTATCCATCGTCTTATCTGAATAACAACATGTTTCTGGACGCCGTGCGCCGGCACAGTAAAACGGATCCACTTTAACAAGATAAAATAAAAATACAGCTGTTTCTGAGGCGCCTCATGCTTTACACTTATCACAATTTATTGAATGTATACACTAGCGCCTTAAAAACGTTTTTGAAACGTTCGCGTAAACCAACCCTTACCCTAACCCTCCCTCGCAAGTCGCAGCATGTTGACATTCTGTAACTGTCTTGTCTTTTTCTAGTGTTTGGTGACGTCACACACTATTTGTTATCTGTTAAACAATGGCGCATTAGTACGCCACACAAACGACCGTTTGTTTCAAATTGTTGCTAGTTAGTATCTACAAGTTGAATGTTACTTTAATCGTTGACACTTGACAGGGTTTTTGTTGCGTATTTGACGATTATAGCTGTTATTAATTAATATACTTTGCTGTTATTAATTGGGTTGGATTGGCACAGGTATTAATTAACACTATTAAGTTCGTTTTTGATCTAGCAACAAGGAATCCTACAATAAACAAATTTCTCCTAGTTCGTGTTGCTGGCACGACTGTGTTTTAAGGTTCATTTACCAAATCTTCGTCACTTCCAGGGCCTTGCGTCGGCGGTGGCCTCGCGGAGGTACATATCAACATCATCATCTGCCTGCCTTTTCCCAATTATGTTGGACTCGGTTTCCAGTCTAACCGGATCCAGCTGAATACCAGTATTTTACATGGAGGGACTGCGTATCTGACCTCCACAACCCAGTTAGTACTGGGTACTACGATAGCCTTTGATAAGACTGGTTGTCTGACTTTAGGGCCAATGACTACCTGTGACGACTGTCAAAGATCTGCAAATGACAGTCGAGACCAACGGCTTAACGTGCTTTCCGAGGCAGGAAAGAATCTCGGTATGTAATGGGTGGTCACCAATCGAAAGACCAACCTAGGCAAGCGGAACTTAACCTGAAGATTGATCCGGCTATTATTATTTAGCCCCAGTCCCTCAGGTGTCCTTTGTTTTATTGTTTTACTGCACAAACCACTATTTAGATTAGATAAAAAGACGTGCCGCGGTAGTGGCCGGCGGGCCCCATTCATTCAAGTTGGTTACATCAAAAATCAGTTACAATCGTATTTGGTTAAGGTTTGAAACTTTATTTTCACATCCTTGGTCGAAGCATAAGTATAAATTTCGTGCTCGGGACTGTACAGTCTACTTTATCTAATTCCCACGACGTAGTTGAGTCATTTCGTACAATTTACCTTTTAAATCCATCTCAAGGATTTAATTACGTCTTCTGAAAATTTCATCGCAATTAGCGTTCTCACAGTCCATCAATTATTTAACAGAGAGCTCAAATCCCGCAATATCAACGAATTAACTGTTCACTGTAGCTGTCCACTCAACTGCCCCTCTGAATCCCGGGATAAGAACGAGATTTCTTTGACGCATCATCCTCTTTTCATCCCTTTCACTCTTAGGGAAACTTACGCGAGTGTGATAAAGAGGTGCGAAGCCTAAAGAGGCTTCACATGAAAATTGTATGTATGTCAGTTTGTTATACACGGGGTCTTTGTAAACAAAATTGAATATTCAGTGAGGTGTTGCGAAAATCACTGTTATACTCCCTCTGATGGACTTACAGGGCCCGGACTTTATTACGTGTCTATTTTCTGTTGTCTATGAAGAACATTCAAAACGTCATGCGTAAAAACCTCTATACAACTGGATAGTAGTTTATTTGCGTTTGGGAATTTTATGCGATTAAGTCTTTTAATACAAAAGTTGAATATTGTAGTAGTGGTCTTGGGTAATTGTTTTTTTTTTATTGTTATTAAATGACATTAAGGAGGTCAATAAGTTTTAATTAGATTAAATTTATAAGAGATATTATTACAGCGTCGTTGGTCTAGTAGTCGCAAGCGCGACTGTTGAGCATGAGGTCCTGAGTTCGATTCCCGGGGTTGGGCAAATTTTTATTTAGTTTTTCCTCAGATTCATTTCAGTAGTAGGCCGAAGTTTGGATTTGTGCCCGGTTGATGGCAAAAGGCCCTGTAACATTGAACTTAAGCATAACAGAGAACACGTCCCCACAATTCCGAAGGGTTAGGTAGAGATGTTTGCCACATTTCTACCTAACCATTCGGGTATTGTGGGCGCAATGATCATCTTTTTGATCTACGAGTATATCTACACAAATGAATAAAATTGAAGTGTCTGTTTGTAATTTCAAAATAACAGTTTTTTTACAGAATGCATATGAAAGTATATATTAAACAGTACTTACAACATTTTTTTTATGTCTGTCTGTTTGTTCTGGCTAATATCCGAAACGGCTGTACCGATTTTGACGGGACTATTACTGGAGCTTACTAGTACTGGGTACTTTTTTTTTGATTAGCTGATGTTTAAAAGAATAACTTAGACTACTTTTATTTTAGAAAAAGGATCAGGGTTCCGTGCAAAAAAATGAAAACCCTTGAAATTGTTAACAAAATCAGATTCAAATAGAGAAGTAATATTTTTATAATACTTTCAAGCGGAGGAAGGTGCGCAGGTAACAGATATCTATCTCTTATAAAACTTAATCCAATATTAAAACGGATTGACCTCCCGGTCAGTCATATAACAATCACAATAAACATTACCTAACACGTAACAAAGCGTCGTCATGAAACGGTAATTGCTGACCATCAATTAACCGATACTTGAACAAAAGAAACAGAACATGTTCTAGATATAATAGCACATTGTATTGTGAACATAATTAATTAGTGCTTTGACAATTGTATTGCATTTCTTTTGTAAGTGATTAACGGGCATTCCATTCAGTTCTATGCCATTATGATTTAGCTTTGTTTGTGATAGTGCATTTAATTTTGCAGGATTTTAAAGATGACGTTGTTCCGTACTAGCCGTTGAGCGCGACTACCATTCGCGTGAAATTATTTTAAATAAAAATCCTCCCCTCATTGAATCGGATTTTGTTAACAATTTCAAGTGTTTAATTTTTTTGTTCAGTACTTTAATCCTAGGTCTAAGATAAAAATAGACTAAGTTACTCCTTATAACATCAGCTATCTGCTAGTAGAATCGGTCCCGTCAAAATCGGTTCCACCGTTCCGAAGATTAGCCGGAACAAACAAACAGACAGACAATTTTTTTTTAAATATAATTATATACTTTCCGTATATACTTTCGTATGCATCCAGTTTATGCAGATCTCTCATTGTACGGGAAATCTAAACAAAGTAAGGCCATGTTATACTGTAAACGTATAGCTTGATGTGTCACCATGTGTACGAGTACTATTTTTAAGACTGGTCGTATTCTTATATCAGACTAGTAAATACCTGAGATGAGTATTGGTCTCCTGGTCATAGACGGCTGGCACATTTCTTTTATCCCAAAGTTCTTTCATTCCTTGGTTGACCCATGTCCTTACCCTTCTTCATAACAACATTCACGCCTGGATTCCCCGAAGAGCCGGGCAGGGATGTAGGTTCCTATGTAGTACCAACATTTCGTCAGTTATGATAGCAACTTGAACACGTAATAGTGCCCTACCGGACTTAAGCCCGGCGATCCCTCCCGTGAGTTGTCGTAAATTAAATTTCATTCTAACGCCACACTAACGGACATTCACTTTTCATACCCTCTCTACTGATGCGGTTTTTATAGGACACTTCTTTTGTTTGGGTTGTTAAGGATGGAAATAAGCTTGCATTGGCGAGAAGTGGGAGTATTATGTCATACTTATTGTAGTTTTTTGGTGTTATGATTTGTACACCTACAAATAATTTAATTAAAGAAGGATTTCACCAATGAAACTGAACGCGCTCCGTATGTTCTGATAGTGTTCTGTTTATTTGGTGAAATCTTCCCACTCTTGAACGTATTAGATGTCTTAGAGCTATCACTGTCAATATTCCATAGCAAACATGAGACGAACAGCTCTTGGACGCTGTTTCAATACGCTGATCGTGTTAATTTTCATCGATGAAACCCGCTTTAAGTGTAATTTACCAGAAACAATGAATGGTTCCACTAGAATCAATCTAAAATCTGTAGACTTGACCAGGTGGTTTTAAACAAATCGTGACAATTGACAAGCGTGCCATTTCTAAAATCTAAAAAAAAAAATGTTACTTTAAGCTTCAAGCTTCGGTCTAAGAATGAAGACTTTATTGTCAACACGTAGATAACAATTCGTTCCGCCTGCTGAAAATCTTCGCCTGGACATGAGTTGCCATGGCTGACCTGGAAGTCTTTGAATAGACTCCGGATCCAGGTTGGTAGTAGTAAGCAAAACCTGCTCAGGTGATTCATTAATGACTCTGCCCTGGAGTGTAAATGTGGTGCTGTTCTACAAACGATGGGGCACTTAATATCGTGTCCGTCGTGTCCTGTTGTTTGTTCGCTACAGGAACTGATGGACGCTACTGAAAGCGCCAAACTAGTAGCTCAGTTTTGGGCTGATACAATTTAGATTGCTATCGATACGCTAAGAAGAAGATAACAATAACAGGAAATTATCAATCGTTTATTTTACCAAGTTTTTTATGAACATGGGAAACAGTTCATGGTGACGAATATATGTCAATAGTATATGTGAGAAAACTCTTACTTGATTTCTAGTATGTATCGGAAGATATAGATCTGAGTAGTTCTTGTAGTATACGATGATAAAATTCTCATTGGATAGTAACAATTTTTTTTTGTCTATAAACTTAGTAATCATACTTTTTTTAGTAATTTTATAATTAACTAGCACTTCGCCCGCGACTTCGTCTGCAAATATTGTGATAGCTCGGCTAGTATGCATAATATAAATATAATTTATAGAATTTTTAGAATTCGTTACGGAGATTACCCCCTACATACACACTTACAAACAAATTTTACCTTTTTATAATATATCTTTATCTTCTACAGCCTGACTTTTTAATATCCACGTTCCAGCTTCATTCGCCTTTCCTATTCTATACACCAATGTTACACATTCCATCAACCATCATCATTCTCCAATTTATTTGAGGCCGGCGCAGCATGTTTTCTACTTCCATACTTCTCTATTACTCGTCATCTCAGAAGTCACCTCCTTTCTAGCCATATCTTTCTTCACACAATCCTTCCATCATTTCTTTGGTCTCCCTCTACTCTTACACATTCCAACTCTGTTCAATTCTCCAAACTAAACTTAACTTACGTCTGCATGTATGTTGGGAGCGATTCCCAACATTTATTGTAGGTATGCACACAGGTCATTCTAATCCACCCTTTCTCTTCACATAGCTGTTCTTGGTTTGAGTACACTTGTACCCACAATAACAATAAATCTTCAGATGTCCGAACTTTGCAACTCAATGAATTGTAAATAAGTACTTACCTATTCTCAATTGCGGTTCTTCCTACCTTCTTCATCAAATTATTATCCACTTATAAGGTCATTTTCTTTCTTCCACCAACTCCAATTAACAATTACCTAATTATCATTTAATTCCTTTTACGATGGAGCAAATACTAGTGATTGATTGTTTGTTTCTCGATACGCCATCGTTCCCAGATCAGCATAGTGATAGGAGATTGAGCAGTAAATCAAACAGCTCATAAGAAAAGCTATTGTCGTCTCCATTTCACAGATACCTACCCTTTTAACGGGATCAGATATCACACTAACTTTTTGACCTGGGTTGGCTTTAAAATTTTAGAGTTATTTCTGTGGTTTCATTTATTCGCCGCTCTCCCAAGACTTTGTAGGCAATACAATGAATTGGCAAAGCAAACTGACATGGACATAACCCTCCCCATCTCTAAATACAAAAATAAATTGACCACTGCAATAAATGTAGTATGATAATTATATTTTTTATGTGAAACAATCTTATTACTGATTTCTTGACATCAAATGTTTTTTATTATTTTGGTTGTTATTTTATTTTTTTAAACATTTTTTTTTTAATCTGTGTTAGCACCTAGTTTTATGTGCATGCTGTGGTCTCCTGTAATTGAAGGAACACACTTAAAAGAACCTTTATATAACTGTGACTTATATTGTATCTGTGTATCTTTTGTTGGAGATCCAAATAGATAAATAAATAAATAAATAAATTAGGTTTTAAACATTGCTTTTCCGATTATTGAATCTCCTTATTTCTCGGATCCATTTGTACCAAACGAGAAATGATAAGGTGGTATCCAAAAGAGTCAGAGTTAACAAAAGTAACAAGTTTATCTTGTGCACAGCAGCTGGGTGTTAGCCCCAGCTGTCAAGAAAGCATTACCCTTTTATTACCCAACAACGTCAAAAGCAGGGTAATGATTTTCGAGTGTGTGTATGTATGTATGTTTCAATTTATTGAGACCGCAATATGAAACTAGTCACTCCAATATGCGGAGAACAACATACAGACATAGTCACATTTTAAGCATATATAACATTAGTGAACTAGTACAGACAGCAGCACAAGCGCTAATCTTGACAATTAGTACACAAGAAGCGGGTCCCACGGTACGGACAGCAACAATAGCGAATTGGAAACATTGATATAACTGTTGGCGGTAATTATTGCTATTTTGTAAGAAAGTATGTATTACGCTCGAAAATTGTTTATGAGTTCAGTTTTTGCTTGAGAAGAGATTTGATAGAAAAGTTATACGGTATACTTCAGCTAAACTAGTGAAGGGAATCCGAAAAAAAGTGTTGTGCTTTATTCTAGTTTCTAGTTGTCAATTAATTCTCATGAGGTAAATAAAAATTAAAAAAGTAAAATGTTTGGGAAAAATCTGTTTGCAAAAATCCTATGTAGGTACTCGTATGTAGGCGTTGAACTTCGCCTACATACGAGTGGCCTACAGCGGTGGTAATCATTTGTTCACTACAAACTGTTTTGGAGATCGCCAGAAATCCATACATCGTTGGACCAAATATGAACAGTAATCATTTATGTATTATTTAATAGATAAAACACAAACATATTCATATCAGAAATATTTTTTTTTAAATTCTATGGGAATTAGGAAGAAAATAAGTTTTTGGGTCACTAGGTTAGGTTATGCGACAGATGGTAAGAATTGTACCTATATAACGCCAAAATGTATTGTAAATACCATAATCAAATAAACACATTGATTTAATTGTTTGAAAACATATTTGTATGTTATTATTAGCATATTATTGCATAGCACAAAAAAGGAATTAGGTAGGTAAAATAAAAACAAGTTATTTTTTCAATATTTTATTCATCTTCATTTTCATACTCAATTAATATATCATACAGGAGGTGTGATGGTATTTTGGTACGAATTGCCACTGTTTGACGACAGTCCTTGCCCTTATTATGGAAAGAACTGCTTCATCATGTAAAGGCACACTTCCAGTAGCGTTACTACGCTACGATCACTAGCGATACCACAACTCACGCAATTCACCATTATCCAGTCGATAAGGAATCGGTGTCCAAGTCCGTAAAATCAATCCAAAGTCGTCAGAAAAATAGTAGAAATCGAATAAGCACATCCGCACGAGTACGAAAACGAATGACGTGACTTGACGGGAGTGACGTGACATTGACATTTTGACAAACATCAATATTTTTTCGTTTTGAAACAGTCAACCGATACACGATTTTGAACGATGTTATTGTTAAATAAATAAATAACTATTACTAAAACAACAATAATTTAATCAAATGTCCTTTTTTCTTTTATAAATGATTATAATGTTCATGACCAATGCTAAAACAAAACAGATATCGTTTTTTTAGTAACTTCTTTAGAACTACTAGTTTTAGAACGAACTCGTAAAGTGACCTGACAGCTTGTTTACGGAGCTAGTTTTAGAACTACATTCAATTTAAAACCACATTTCAAATTATAATTTTTAGCTCATTCCGGTAGAAAGTTATTATTGTTACATGTTATTTTTAATCAGTAAAAAATCTAGTCTTTTTTAATATACATATCGTTTCTGTACATACTTTGGCCCAAAACTGGCCATCTCCTTTGTCGAAATGATTTGAAACCATAAAGTGTTGACGTTGAAGTTCAAAATCGAATGAGAAAGTTTGACAGTCTGTAGTAACTTGATGCGCTGGAGACTGTACAAGTGTACTTATATTTTTTTTTTTTTTTTATTACAAAATGGGCCTGCTCTTGACCTCGATCACGCCTGGTGGAAAGCGATGGATGAGGTCTATGATGAAACGAGCGTGCCCAGAAGATGCCTGTTCACTCTTGCTTTGAAGGCAGACGGGTTATATGTGGGAGGGAACACAGATGCCGGCAGAGAGTTCCACACTTTGGCTGTGCGCATAATAAACGTGGAGGAGAAGCGCCGAGTACGACTTGTCGGGATATCAACCAAGTGTGGATGGTACGCCGCAGTACGTCTGCTAGTCCGGTGGTAAAAGGGTGATGGTGGGATTAGATCGTGGAGCTCCTGCGCACACTCTCCAAAGTACAGTCTGTAGAAGACCGACAAGCAGGCGACATTACGCCGATGAGCTAGGCTGTGAAGCGTTGCTACCAAAGACTCGTCGCCTATGAGCCTTTTAGCTCTGCGTTCCACCGAATCAAGTGCAGCAAGCTGGTATTTTGCTGAGCCATCCCACAGGTGACTGCAATACTCCATACAGGAACGGACCTGTGCTTTATACAAATTTAAAAGCTGTCCAGATGTGAAGTATCGCCTCACCTTATTCAGGATGCCCAGCTTTTTAGCTGCGGTCTGAGCTTTTGACTCGATGGTTGAGCCGAAGTTGAGATCCGATGTCAACTCCATGCCCAAAAGCTGCAGGCGGTCGGTAACTGGTACAACTGTACCTCGAAAAGCAGGAGACAACTGGAACTGGCTCCTTTTTGCAGTGAAGAGACATGCCTGTGTTTTCACAGCATTGAATTTGACCAGATTGTCGTCACCCCACTGGGAAACAAGATTTAGGGTCAAATTCATGCGCTCCACCATGGCCTCTCTATGAGTAGCTGTTTCCTCTCTACTGGCTCTTGCACTCGACAGGTATCCTTCTGCGACTGTGCTGTCATCAGCGTACCCGATTGCACCAAGCTGTAGCAGGTCGTTGATGTGCAGCAGAAATAAAGTCGCAGAAAGAACAGACCCCTGAGGAACACCGGCATCAATGGCCTTATGATCTGATGAGCAGCCATCTATGACCACTCTGATCGATCGTCCACTCAGGAAGTCGGAAATCCAGTTGCAAAAGTCGGCAGAGATGCCGAATGCAGGAAGCTTAGCCAACAGACTAGCGTGCCAGACCCTGTCAAAGGCCTTTGAGATATCAAGCGATACAGCAAGGGCTTCACCGTGTTTCTCAATGGCCTCGCCCCAGCAATGCGTAACATACACAAGAAGATCCCCAGTTGAACGACCACGACGGAAGCCATACTGGTGATCGCTGAGGAGCTCATTGTCTTCGAGGTATGCTAGCAGCTTACTGTTAAGTACCCTTTCCATCACTTTGCACAGTATGGAGGTTATGGCGATTGGTCTATAGTTAGCAGGATCGGCACGGTTACCCTTTTTGGGCACTGGCTGCACATTAGCAAGCTTCCAAGACTCCGGCACCACTCCGGTTTTTAGAGAGAGGCGAAACAGGCGCGTCAAGACAGGAGACAACTCAGGAGGATATGTATATAAGTTTAGTGTTCAACGAGTCGTAGATGTGTGACGTTCTGTAATTGCCCGTATTACAGAACGTCAAACAATACTCAAGCATTACTTAAAACTAGATTCAAGCTATTTGATTGGTTGAAAGTAGTTTAAAGTAATGTTTGAGTGACATTCTGAAATACAGGACTTAAGTAATGTCCATCTATTTGATCAGTGCTTATTTTCCCAAATCCAGCTACAGAAGACACAACACGGCCAATCACCCTTCAGGACAGAACGTCAAGAAAAAATTCAAAATAATATTTCCCTTTCACGGATTTAACGCCCCACCTCTGAAGACCAAATCTACTGGCCACCCCATAAACGTCTCAATCAATTTTCACCCCTAAGTTTAAAGCGATTTAATTTTTTGCAAATATCCTTCACGGTCAATCCGATGGACGTCAGGCGCATGGCTAGGGGTGGACCGAACCTAGGGTTCCCAATTCTATGAAATTTCTTCCGGAGAGAAAAGTACGCACATTTAGAGAGAATTGCGGTCATTTTTTCCTTTGAGTAATGCAGTGTAATTCCATTATTTTTACACACTTGAAATTTTGCATATACTTTGTCGGGTGTACCGAAACGGAAATAGGGTACCTTTCATCCCGAAAAAAAGTACTGTTCCCGAGGTAAACAACACCACCACCGAGAAAAGAACGTTCTTATGGTAATAGATGACACCAACCACGTATCTTTCGAATCATGATTGAATTATATTATATTTTACAATCAGAGTACACCCCGCATTGATTGTCAAATTCTAAATGAACGCGAGGAAAGCCGCGGGCAAAAGCTAGTTTTATATACACATATGTCTACTAACGCTCTTTTCCCATGGTGGTAGGCACAAACTGCAGAACCCAGATCATGTATGGATCGTAGCAGGTGATTCTTTTCGCCTCAGCAACGCTTATTCATATTATTTTAGAGAAAAAAATGTTTCTTCTCGAACGAGTTACTTTTCTGGCTACATTTTGTAGAAATTCCGTACATTTTAGAATTCCAGACAGAATTAAAATTCTGGACTTCTCCGGACGTATGGCAACCCTAACCGGACCGGACCCGGCATGATAAATGGAAGAACTACGGGGTGCCATATTTAAAGTTATTTTGGACAATGCTAAGGTTATTCGGGGCGCGAATTTGCGTCGTATTAAGAGCTATTTTGTATTTTGAATGTATTATGGATTCAGATTTTTTTGCCTGCAACTTAATTCAATTGATCGTAACAGCTATGTAATCTGTAGCTTCTGCCTAACCCTATGGGAAAAAGAGCGTAATTTATGTATGTAAAATAATCCCTTTAGAAGTCAGATTTTAAGCAACTTATTTTCTTATCATTCAACCAAAACTTCTACAAAATATCAGAAACTAGAAAAAATCTTAGTACTTATAGTATCGTGTGCTGTAGTAGTAGTAGTGTACTTGTAGTAGTTCTTTGTCGTAGTCTTTGAAGATCGTATTCTGCCAAATAATGAGTTTATGTTACTTGACTGAATAAATAATAATAATAGTGCTTAAAACCTACTAATATTATAAATGCGAAAGTTTGTGAGGATGGATGGATGGATGGATGTTTGTTACTCTTTCACGCAAAAACTACTGAACGGGTTTGGATGAAATTTAGCACACAGATAGTTTATAACCTGGATTAATGCATAGGATACTTTTTATCCCGATAGTATGATCCCGTGGGACAATTATCGAACTCCACACGGGCGAAGCTAGAACTATTATAAGTGCGAAAGTTTGGATGGTTGGATGTCTGTTACCCAATCGCGCTAGAACGACTAAACGGATCTGGTTGAAATTTGGCACAGATATAGATTATAGTCTGGAATAGCACAAATGGTTATTATTTCGGAAATACGAGCCCGTTGGCAATTCCCGAACTCCACGCAAGCGAAGCCGCAGGCACAAGCTAGTAACCTATAGTTTTTTTCAATATTTTGATAACACTATTCAGTTACCCATCACATTAGTCACACACCATTAAATTAACAAACCACTACCGACAAATTCGCAACTAAAAGGCATCTAAATCATGTCGCACACCAAAAGCGATGCGCACACGCAACACTCCTTGCAAGGCGCCGTCGTAATTAAGCGGTAACCCATATTAGCTGTCCGCATCTCCGTCGGCATCGCTATAGCTCGAAATGTTAATTGTTAGCCGCGTACGTGACTAGGCGATAGCCTTTAGTGCGTGGGACACACTGCTAACTCGTTTGTACTACTAATTTAGCAGCATCGTATAAAGGTTAGAAGAGAAGAGTTAGTCCTTAAATGGATGACTGACTACCCATTACATATTGACTTTTGCCTGCCTCGAAAAGCACGTAAAGCCGTTAGTCCCGGCTGTTAATTGTAAATATTTGATAGCCAGTCTTACCAGGGGGTATCGTATACTCAGTACTAACTGGGTTATGGTGGTCAGATAGGCTGTCGCTCCGTGTAAAGTACTGTTATTCAGCTGCATCCGGTTAGACTGGAAGCCGATCTGAGCAAAGTTGGGAAAAGGCTAGCCACATGATGAAGGAGATGACTATAAAGACTAGAAGTTGTCCCAAAGCGAATCGTGCATAAAACCAACCCAAACTCTCAAAATCCCTGGACTATTCTGAAAGCAACATTTTCGGTCTTGTGATCACAAGTGCGCCACTTAAATATATCAACATATTCGGTATATGGGAAAAACTAGACACATACATTTAAAAAAAAACATTTCAAATCAATCAGAGCGCCTACACAAGTGACATGCTTTCAGCGATAAACTTGGAAAAGTTTTAAATTCTGTTCTGTTGTAACTCGTGGAAATACAAAACGTTTCAAAAGCGTTCGCCACTTGATCAAATAACCTCAAAAGTTTTAAAGATTCAGAACAATGCAGAAAAAAATTGACAACTCCTCGATACACAGTCAAGAAATAATTACGAGTATAATTTTAATTATGAACTTTGTTACCCTATCTACATAGTCGTGTGTCCGTTCTAGGACCATAAACCGTTCAGTTTACGAGGAAGTGTGTCGCATCTGATATCTTTGCTTTGGCTTAGCACCTTCCAACAGTACCACTGTTGGTACCGACGCAAAGAGTAACAGATGCCCCACTACGTTTGTTGATAACCTGAGATGTGGAATGCAGTGCAGAACTGCAGACTAATGTGGCCACCGCAGTATGTTTCTGAAGTTTTATGAAGGATTTAAAGCAGTCAAGAGTTAGATTTGTTACAAATTACAATGTTTTGTTTTATTAACACTCACCCGAACACATCCAGATTTAATTTTATAAAACATCAAGAAAAGTTGTTTTCTGGTCCTCTTTTTTGTACCTTCATCAATGATAAACTCTAGAATACTTTAAACACAACTTTCGCTAATACCTATTACGGGTCACCTGCAAGCGTGACCTACTAATGTTCTTTGCAAGGTAGTGTTTACCGTAAGACCGCAAGACATTCCACACCTCAATTCCATTCCCAAACAAATTAATTACAAAATAATTTAATCATAAACAGACTATAATCATTCGCATTAGTATTCAGCAGTAGATTCGCGTTTCGTTGGAGCGTAATGACGCATGTTTTTACGCATTTCGTAATGAATCGTGTCCCGCCTCCAGGCTCCGCTTCCAGCGCTTTTTGTCACTTAATTACAGGCCGAAGACTCAATCGCTGTCGATCGATGGAAGCGACAAAAAGTCCGTAGTATCGACAATTTGTTCGGTGATGAGCTCGGAATATTAAGTGAATGTGAATATGCATAGTTGGTATTGAGATGGTGATCAAAATTATTGATAGAGGTGTCTTTTATTTGAGTGGTAGCATGTTTTTGTTGTCTTCGTAATTATACGCTGCATGGCATCAATTGCACGATCTTTAATTGGTATTGAGCTTGGCTTTTAGAAAAATACAAATTCTCCTGTCTGATCTCTCTGAGTAAAGTGGCTCGTAACTTGCCGTAGGTTATAAATATGTCAAACATATTTTATTTCAGTTTCTTATCACCAAAACATTAATCCACGCTACAGCTCACTATCTCTCAAATCCATCACTGTACCTCGAATAAACTACAATAGCGAGCAACATTATCACAGAGGCAACATTTCCTAACATTGTAATCACTATTGCCAACATAATTGACTAACAAGAGTCCGCAAAAAGCAAGAGAACAGTGTTAGCGGTGTTACTTTCATGACATCTGCATATAATGTGGGAGGAGCAAAAACTGGGAATGATATACCGAAGACTTTGTGTGTACGCTCTGAGAGGAGAGATAGGGGTTTACTGATAGCGGAAAGCGAAATACAGCTGGGACCGTTATTGTGGACATACGAAGGATGTTTTAATATAAGCACTGCAGGATACAATGTGGGTGGACCAAAAACTGGGATAGATAGCAAAGACTTTGAGTGTACGCTCTGAGAAGAGAGATGGGGTTTACTGAAAGCGGACAGCAAAATGCTGCTTGGAGCGATAAACTGGACCAACGGACAATGTTTTAAAAAAGCTCTAAAGAATGCAATGGGGGTAGAGGAAAATCTGACAAGGATATATGTACGCCGCTTGATGTATATAGTCGCCGTTTGCTACAACAACGTCATTATAAGTTAAATCTATATAATAATTATGTTAATCTGGAGAGGTAAATAATCAAACATGAAACGATAAGGAAATAAACAAAGCAAGCAGGTACATGAATACTAATATAAATTAGCATCACAGAATGCAAAGCGTTCCTGTGACTGTTTGTCTCGTCAAAATATAGCCCAAATAACTCTATTTCAATACTTCCGCAATCTAGTATTGTTATGATTATTTTGATTATGCAAACTTCACACCCACACTTAAAACTGATTCGATTAATCAGGGAAACTAAGACAGCGGGATTTTACCTCATTGATACAAAACTGAAGTGGGACTGGACGGAAAACGATGTCACATGTCCAATGACATGTTGTGGCCCAAAATAGCTGCTATTTGAAGTCCTTACGTAAGAAAAGGCATTGCGGTAGACCCTGTAGATGATGGGGGTAAAATAAGAGATGAGTGGTCTAGACTAGACCTGGATCGACAGAGCTTGATATCATACTGGAAAATAATTAGTAGTAATTCTACTAAACCATTAAAGTAATTGAAAAATTCTTTATAGGTATGAATGAAATTAAGTGTTTTCATTATAGAACAAAAAATGTTAATCCTACAGATGATGCCGTGATGTTATCGATACTTTTACATTGTAAGTTTTATTCAAGCGAATATGAAACATTGGGTTTATTTCAAAATATACACATGCATGTGTTCACAAAAACGTCTATGATAAACGGGTGAACAAAACACAGAGTAAAAAGTACCCGCCATTGACTGTGTGTCGATAGATACGGAGTGCGGCCCCCACGACATGCTTCTGTGAACAGATTGTATGCGGTGCAAGTGGCAGCGGTGTAATATTTAATAAAGTGACTAGACTGATGTAGAAACACATTCACTAGAGGTAGAACACTAATTTATGTGCATTCATATAGGTAACGCGTGGGTTTTAGTGAAAACGAGCAGTAGTATTCAAGATGATAGTATGAAACTTGCACATACTTTTGCAACTACAATGGCTTAGAAATATATTATGTTGAGGAGGAGAAAAGTACATTTAATATCACCAATTATTTTATTTACTTTTACAGACTCAACTCGGTCCAATCAACAAATATTTATGTAAACCTCATTACAAAGTTTATAAAGTTATATTTGTGCACCAATTTGGTCTATTTGAAGCGTTCAATTCCCGCTATCAATCGCTCTATGTCCCCTAGTTAATATAACAGCAGACTGGAGAAAATATTCAATACATAATTTAATTAATATTAACTTTTTATACCGTCTCTCGTATTTTTTACAACGCAGCTCCGTAGCTACTCATGAGAACTCACACCTAATTATAGGCAAAACAGTGGTGTTCCTAAAGGGTGTATACTTAGACCAATGCCTTTTTTAAATCTATAGAGATTCAATGAAAGTCGTAAGATATTATAGATTCACTATCAATGATTGGCAATTGTAAAGCCGTAATTTACTATTGTTTGCTTCTTTTTTAGTTTTTTGTTTGATACGTCATCTTTAATGGCTCTTTGAACTCTACATTAAAGGTTAAGTATTCGTTGTTTTGTGATAACGGTCTTCAAGTTCAAAGATATTTATTCCTTAGTAAGTTTTTCTCTAAGTAAACTTAATAATTGACCGCAGTTGGAATTAATTGTAGGAAGTAGCCTGCTCGTAAACGATGAATTATTAAACCGTAGTTATTCTCTATTATGTACGGTAAACCTAACATTATCTATTGATGCGTAGTAATGCCAGCATAATGTGATCACTGATCAGTCTGCTAAGTGGTGATCATAGACATTAAATGGTAACCTTTGTTGTAAACTATCTTTGAGATAGACCTATGTACAATTTGAAGTGTTTTGTAGAAGTCATCAGTATCATTAAATAACGATGGCAATGTGTCCCGTAGTTCTTCACAAGATTATATTAACTTTCTTCTTTTTTGATATCAGAAGAAAGATGAAAAGGTAAGGTACGGTAAAAGTATATAAAATAAAATTATTTATTAATAAGCAATAACATTATACCTTGCAGGTTTGACAAATATGGTGAATATAAAAAGAAGAATTTTGGGTTATAGAATCAAATCTTTATCCAGTAATGTGTTGGTTGAAAGTCGAAGAAGACGTAGACAAACTGAGTCTCCTTCCTAAACTCCCGTAAAGACTAGATCATCGACACTGAGACTTCAATCTCCCTTAGTTTTGCCTGTGCTCTTTCTACGTCTTCTCCAACTGAATTATCCTCATTAAAAAGCATGTAATCTTCAACATGAACTCAAAGCTAAAACAAAAAGCTCGCAGCCGAGCGTATCGGGGATCTGTTTCAGCTTGGCGATAGTCAGCCAATATGATCGGAGCTGTTTATTGATTCTTGGAAATAAAACAAACACGGCTAAATGGAAGCCGCGGTGCGCAGATTAAGTTGTATTCTCATTTGTGGGCTGGGATAAGAGACGAGCTTACAGCGATTACGAAGGGCTGACGTTTTGGGGGCCGTCTTATATAAGTTCGACGTTTCCAAAAGTGATGATTTTAAGCGAATAGTAATTAAGGACTTTTGATTTAGATTTTTATAAACTTCTAAGTATCGTAGTTGTTAAACCAACTCAATGAAGGGAAGAAACAGTGTCTTGTCTATGGATGCAAACAGAGAACCTAGTTTAGTCAACTTGCATGTGTAAACTGAACTAAAAATTAAACGCCGAATAGTACAGCAGTATAATGTTGGACATCTTTACTCCAGGACTAGTTTGCTCCATCGGCCATCGGTTTTCCGACAAACTTGGACTGTGCTCACTGTCACTTCAACTTGCATGCTCTAAGCTGTAGTCATTTGGGATATCGAGCAATTATTAGCGAATATCCTCATCCGAGCTACACTTTAGACCACGCAGCGGTCCAGCCGGTATCGCATAGGTGTGTCGGGCGATACATCACAAGGCGCGTAACGGCGGCGCCTGCGCAGCGTCCGATTTATTGCGCCGTTACCTTTAATTCGTACATAATTTAATTTGAACACGGCCCGTAAGACTTAATTATGATATCTCCGGATGTGCCGTGTGCGATTTTAATGTCGGATCATATAGGCTGTATGGCGTGATGCTTCGGACGAAAAATAAAAAAGTTTGTCAGTTGCTTGTTGGCGGTTGGTAGTGGTAATGAATCCTGGAGTTCTGATGATCTGTGTATCGTCTTTATCTTATGGATCTTTATTAATGATCCTGAACAGTTTTTCAAAATTTTCTGTTTCAAATTTAATTCATTAGATACACCACACCTGTGACATCTTCTTTCCATAGATAAGGCACCCTCGTGTTAACTTTTTGAATTTCTTTTTTGAATTTACTACAACCTACTGTCAATTAAATTGAATTCCAAGAATTGATCTCACAGAATTTTAATGACTATGATTCTGCATCAATAAATTATTTTCACACTAAATGACACATTCAAATTGTATTCATATGAATAACCATTAATCTTTTACTATCTCTGATAAAGAGACAATTATTAAATGTATGGAGAATATTATAAAAGTAAATGTTTATTAAATACTACTGTTACTATTTTTTTCCTTTCATTGCTCGTTATCAAGTGTACATTGATAGCTTCCGTTGTTGATAAGGCGCAATGGATTGAGGCATTTATTTTAGTGCGTACTGTATAGATTTGTATTTACCTTACTCTTAATAGGGTTGTCAAAATTATGGTCACTAAAATTTCAAGAGTATTCCGGTTCTCGCTTCGGTTAAAATCCTTTTCTTCATGTTTTTTTTTTCATTTTTAGTAAGTTGAAACGGGCTAGAATCAGGCACTAATAATTAATCTTCAACGTTTCTTACCCCATCTTAATCTTTTTAGCATTAGCAGTAAGTCTGAGATGTCAGCTATACATCTCAGATTTACAATATCTATATTAACTTTGGCCCGCTTCTGTTCCTATAGCTATTCCCAATATTTTATATTATTAAAAAGTTGCATTTAATCAAATTAAATTATGTTTATTTGTTGTAAGTTAGCCTTTGTGTCCATTTTGTTGGTTAAAATTTAGAAACTGGATGGCGCCGGTCTTCTTTCTTTTATCTATGGCACAGATATTTCCTACGCTCCTCATTCCTCCGCATCACACAACAGGATACTCTAGAATATATCCCACTGCTCAACCCTACCAAAAACCACAGGATCAGATAGCATTAAAACAAATTAGCGCAAAGAGTGAAACAAACACGGCGCGACTGACTTATGTTCCGTAATTAAGGGTCCGAGTCTGTAGTCCAGTGGACCCGTCCGAGCGGTATAATGACTCCATTCCACCTCACTTGGACCCTGATCGTGCGGATATCGATAAATAATTATAAATGTTTGCCGTGATACGGTTTGGTTGGAAGCTATCATTTGAAATTCGTCATTAAGTGTATGCAGAAAAGAATCCTAGACTTTAGTCATCATCATCTTCCTGCCCTTGTCCCATGTTATTTGGGGTCGGCGCAACACGTTTTTTTCTTCCATTCTCCTCTGTCAACCGTCACGCCATCATTTACTTCTTTATCTTTTATATTTTTCCTCACACAATCCATCCATCGTTTCTTTGGTCTTCCTATCCCCCTCCATCCATCAACGTTTATATCCATCACTCTTTTAGTCACATGCGATTCGTCCCTCCTCATCACGTGTCCATACCAAGACAGTCGATTCCCTTTCAACTTTTCTGTAACTGGCGCAACTTTTAAACTTCCTCTAATATAGGATCCATTCTTGTCACACCACACATCCACCTCAACATTCTCAACTCCGCTACATGCAATCTTTTTTCATCCATCTTCTTCACAGCCCAGCATTCGGATCCATACAATCCTAGACTTTAGTATTTACAAGTATTTTATGGTTTCTACATTCAAACACACATCAATGCAACAATTACATTACAATAATCGCACTTACGGCCGCGATTTAAAGGCGCTGCCAATGCCAATGTTAAGTTGTCACCACCAATATGAAGTTGACTGGACCTGATCAGGCTTACGTCAACGCAGATTTCAGAAACCCTGACGAGTACACGACCTCAGGTCAATATAAAGAGAGTAGGAGTTGTAATTACAGAGGTGGATGGTAGTAACCTTTCAAGCTTACCTGGGATATTTCTAATATTTGCAAAACCTTTTAAAATAATTGTTGATTGGGCAGCTGAGGGGACTACACTAACACTCAACCGTATACATATAACACAGCAACTGGTTTGTGGAAGTCAGATAGGAAGTCGCTCCATGTAAAATACTGGTATTCAGCTGCATCCGGTTAGACTGGAAGCTGACCACAACATAGCTGGGAAGAGCCTAGGCAGATGATGGTTCACTCGTTCTACTATCATATACATTTGAACTCTGCTTACCCCCTGGAAACAAACCAACCATTCCATTAGGAAACGACTCAATTTACCACTAGTACTACAAAAAACAATCTTCATTAATCAATAGTTGATTTATTACTTCGCCGCAATTTAGCGTGCGCGTTGCATCACACATCTGCATACCCACTTTCTAATTAGCATTCGTTCTTGAAACTATTATAATCGAGTTTTTTATTACTATTTATTATCGTATCGTATCGATTCTATATCCATATTCAGTAAGTCATTCCAAATGACATAACTTTTCAAAGGCCTCCTTAGAAGACCTAACTGGATGATATGGTATTTTCTTGATTCCTTCTTGGCATGTTTCTGGTATATCTATCTGGGTATCAGGACACATTGAAGAGGGATTCATAAGAAACTAAGGAATTACCTTGGAATCACTATATTATGTTCATGCAATGTTATCTTAAGTGGAATGGTTTAAATTCGCATGGACTTTGGTACTGGCAATCACCAGATGCAAATTACTCATTAACTTTTTCCTAAAATTCCTTTTACCAGCCACGTATGCTGAACGTTAACACATAATCTAACCGGCAACCACGCAGGCGTTAAAATCTCCGTATTCTAATAATAACTTAATGTAGCGCAAAACATTAATTAATTAACGAGAACATTATCACATTTCTCGTTATCTCGTTTCGTTCTTGCCGGTCATTGTTATCATTGGACATCGCAAAAAGTCGTATGGTGCCGACAAAAGCCGATATACTAACATTGCTGGCGAGGAATCCGAAGGTACCAGCGCTCATTAACGCTTCTCCTGCGCATCGGTCTATCTCGTAGTGCAATCAGCCTATATCTATAACATCAACACATTCAAATCTCAACTCTCAACCCCGTTTCACAAAATCCATAATCCGATGTCTTCTGATTTCGAAATTTGAATTAGGAAAACGGTGTATCTCTCTTTGGAGTGCACGAAGTTGAGAATTAAACTTTGTGCGGCGATCTTAAAGATCAATTCGGAGCGGGTAAAAAAAATTCATATAAGGCTTTACGACCGCGATTTACATGTAGAACCGCACTTTAACAACGTCATAAGCGCGAGGAACTTCATTTGGAATTCGAATCTGACTGTAAAAATATAAAGTTGTGTTTGCAATGATTTCTTGACGCTGTAAATCGTTTTTAAGGGTGCGTCCGTATGTGTACGATGCGCGATTAGCGTTTTTGCGTCGGCGGCGTAATTAGGGCCTATCGGCGGCGCGTATGAAGACATAAATAAAATGGGTACGCTTGAATTAGCGACCGCTACTACAGCACGGGTTGACTTAAATTTCAATCGATGGATGTTGAGATTTCTTTTGTGAAACGAGATTTATAAAGCGTGGGTAATGTGCTGAAAATATGGTTGCACCTGTCTGGTTAATGCTGATCTAAATAAGGATTCGTGATGGTAATGATATGCGGACAGGATGGGATTTGCAGCAGAACACCAGATAACTAGAGAAACTCTTGATGTCTAAGCAGATCCAATGATGAACGGGGTTTAGTCACGCGACGATGACTGGAGACTTGAAATGAAAATATGAGGTACCTAGTAGAATGAAAAATTGATGATTCCTGGATCCATAGACTCAGACTTATAAGCCTCTACTCTTAATTGTATAAAATCCTACGCATTTCTGGGCTGCTTAATTAATTTTAGGCCTTAAAACCTGAACGCCGAAAAATTGAGTGAAGTTTGTAATATGGACACTAGTGCTTGTTATAAAACTTGGGGTCTAAAATGGCCGCTTTAGCAGAATCATATTAGGATAATAATATGAATTATCTTTAAATTCTTAAAATGGTCATAGACGTACCTACTACGTATGATTCTGCTAAAGCGCCCATTTTAGACCCCCTGACTAAATGGTTGCCTGTAAGTAGGGATCGTTCGATGAAGATTATTCAAACAAAACCCGGGTAAAACAGGATCAATATCATAATTTCACCACGCCTGTAACTAAAGACATCACAATTAGCTCAGACCAGCCACCCAGCAACTAACGAGTTTCTTTCAAGCAGTTTCCTAAGTTATTATCACAATAGTCACTATGCAAATTCAACACCTGACATTCCGGCGAGTGTTGCCACACTATCAATAATTACCTCTATAATGTTGCGTATGCCAATACGATGCCGACGACGGTGAGGGTGACCATGCTATGACAATTTAGTTGACATTTTCTATACTTCTGACGGGGACATAAGTTGTTGAAGATTTGAAGTTCCTATAATATGAGGTTTCCATTCCAAATAGGACACATCTGACATCACATAGGTATTACGAAATCGGAAATTCTACTAAACAAGACCTAGTAAGTTTTTTAATAAACCTGTCTTTCTCTTCTTCTCGTCAATTCATGATGAAGCCATCCAAGTGACAAAAACCGGACAAGTGCGAGTTCGACTCGCGTGGCAAGGGTTCCGTACGTTAATTATCTAAATTCCATAAGTTGTTTTAAATCTAAGATTTCCTATAGGTTTTCCTGTAATCTATTTATTTATTTATTTATCTATTTAGATCTCCAACAAAAGATACACAGATACAATATAAGTAACAGTTATGTAAAGGTTCTTTTAAGTGTGTTCGTTCAATTACAGGAGACCACAGCATGCATATAAAACTAGGTGCTAACACAGAGATAAGAGAAAAAAACAAAAAATGTATTTTTTTTTTGGTTTTTTTTTTTCAAAATTTTCGGCCCTGTAGGTACTTTCGGAGTTAAGGGGGGAATGGTCAACTATCGCCTATTTTCTTAAATAACTTCAAAACTATTTATCTTAAAATTATTTAAAAAAAAAATCAGATGCTCATAATGAGCGCTTTCCTTGATATTTAACACAATATAGTTTTCAAAACTTTTTTTTTCCAATTTACCCACCAAAAGTGACCCCCATGTTTAAAATTTATTAATTTTCGTTAGACGTACGTTTTTGCGTCACCGAATTACCTATGTGTACCAAATTTCAACTCAATCGGTCCTGTAGGTTCGGAGTAAATTGGATGTGATAGACAGACAGACACGCGAGTGATCCGATAAGGGGTTACGTTTTTCCTTTTAAGGTACGAAACCCTACAAAAATAAGCAAGATAAAGAAAGAATCCAGTTACCTACTTCTGCAAGATGAATAAACATGGAGAGCTTAACTACAGATAAATAAGCATGAGAATTATATAATTCTCATACATCGTGTATGAGATTATGTGACACAAAGTTTAAACAAGTACCTAATGTGTGGTAGACAGGTGATTTTTACGTTCATAATCAAATAATATTTAGCAACTCTACCTAGAGAAACATTTTCAAAATAGTGGCAACACTTATCGATATAAAAACCGTGGTCGCATGAACGACCATCCATGCAAATGTTTGCAACGCGGCGGCCGTAACGCATAAGCCGCCCACTACTTTATAGCCAGCATTATCTTTACAAAGTACTTAAAATTATTACTACCAGAAGTGGCTGGAGTACTAGCATTATGTGTGTAGGAATTATTGCTACCAGAAGGAATGAAGGTAGCTTTTTGTTTGGCTGTTATGTTACAAATTGTTACCAAAGGAAGTGTCTATAGGAAGTTAAGCAGTGTCGCTGAAAACTTAAAAATCATAGCTGCCACTTGGATTATACAGTTATGTAGGGTAGGAGTACGTAAGGATCGTAGCAGGTGGAATTCTGTAGTTTCTGCTTGTATGTATCCAGTTAATTCAATGTAAATTGGAATCTTCTCATGTTTGAGAATCTATAAAGAGATAAACTGTGCCTAGAGGTAAAAAATAGAGGTTTAATTAATTAAGAGTCAAGTAAGAATTAAAACAGGGAGTTTAATACCTATGTATTAAACTTCTTGTTTTAATTGTAAAGTTACATCCAATTCCTGCGCAATCTTTATCGGATCGTTACGATGCATTCGAACTTGACTAACTCACTGTTTTGCATTTGAATATTAACAAAAATCTAAATCAACTACCAGCTGGCAATTACGTTTTACCAAAACAACAGAAAAAAGTAAAAATTCGTCTATGAAACACGCAAAATACTGGTGCATGTACAAAATACAAAAACGTGGTCGCATGAATTAGCGCATACACCGACATGCAAATGGCCACGATAGATTTATTAACGCAGGTTTACATACTGTTTTTTTTTCCTCTATGTCCGCGATAATTTCCCCCTTATCGACGATGAAGTTATTATTTCGGTACTACTTGTAGCAAGCCATATTTTATTTTGATTTAGAACTGTTGCAGCCAAAATGTGAAACGAATGGTAATTTACGCTAGAATAGTCTGTTTTATGTTTCTTAACAAATCGGTTCAGGATTAATGTGTTCTGTAGGTTTCTAATTAAGTTATTACCGTCGGTTTACTGTTGGTAAATAGGGTGTTGAACTGGCGTTACCATGTACGCTATTAAGGATGAAGAAAAAATATCGTACGACTAAAATTATGATCGAATAATTAAGTGAGTACAGTACGTCTTAGTGTACCAATTGAATCATAATTAATTTGAAAACGTAATCTATATACATATAATAAAACAGTAGAAAAACTGTGTCTGTACATTGAATATATTAAAAAAAAAATAATTGAGGGGGGTTTAGAAACAAGAAAAATAGAGCACGAAACCAAAAAAAAAATTCTGTCTGTTTGTCTGTTTGTCTGTTTGTCTGTTTGTCTGTTTGTCTGTTTGTTTGTACACGCTAATCTTCGGAACTACTTGACGGATTTGAATGATTTTTGTTTAGTTGTATAGGTATAAAGTCTGAGCAACACATAGGCTATAATTTATCTTGGAAACTTGAACACCTGATGCAGAACCGCAACAGACCAGCTAAACTATAAGAAATACAAAAATGGTACCTTAGCAAAAATTGTTTCACGTGATGAGCATTTTCTGCTAAGAGAATAAATTTGAAGATCTGGAACACCTGATGTGGAACTCCAAGAGCCCAGCTACACTATAACATATATAGGAATAACGTCTTAGCAAGAGTTGTTCAACCTGATGAGTACTCTCTGTTGTCGTATAAAATTTGAAGATCTGGAACAGCTTATGTGGAACTCCAAGAGCCTAGCTACACTATAACATATATAGGAATGACGTCTTAGCAAGAGTTGCTCAGCCTAATGAACACTCTCTGTTGTCGTATAAAATTTGAAGATCTGGAACAGCTGATATGGAACTCCAAGAGCCCAGCTACACTATAACCTATATAGGAATGACGTCTTAGCAAGAGTTGTTCAGCCTGATGAGCACTCTCTGTTGACGTATAAAGATTGTAGATCTGGAACACCTGTTGTGGAACTCCAAGAGTTCACTGTGTAATTATAAAATAACATAAGCTGGGAGTACCTCCACGCGGTGAGGCGGTAACAGTTTAGGACTGATTTTCGATGAAAATTCTATGAATCATTGAAAATTTGACTCTACTGGCTAAAACTCCCATTTATTTCCTTTTCCATTTATCTTCGTGACACGGTAGCCTACCCGGTAACGCAGGGGAGCAGTCACTTAGATTTTAATTGATCAGGTATTTTCAGAATAAAACTATAACTATGCCTAGAAAGAGGTCAAATCTTTCCCAACGTTCCAAAGGAGCTAAAAGATTGAGGATCATAAGATCCCAAGAATCTAACGAAGAGCGTCAGGATAGACTTGATGCTGTTCGAGAACATCAGGCTGCAACTCGCTCTGTAGAAACCTCTTCGGGTCGCGAAGCTCGCTTGCGTTCTCAGCGTATTTATGCATCTACATCCAGGTCTCTAGAGACCAGTGAAGAATATGATGCGCGACTCTCCGCTGATCGTGAACGTCATGCATTGTCTCGCGAGTCGGAGACATTCACGGATAGAGAATTGCGCTTGAGTTCTCAGCGTATCTACGCATCTGCTTCAAGGTCTCTAGAGACAAGTAAGGAACATGATGCGCGACTGTCCGCTGATCGTGAACCTCACGCATTGTCTCGCGAGTCGGAGACGTTCACGGATAGAGAATTGCGCTTGAGTTCTCAACGTATCTACGCATCTGCTTCAAGGTCTCTAGAGACAAGTAAGGAACATGATGCGCGACTGTCCGCTGATCGTGAACGTCACGCATTGTCTCGCGAGTCGGAGACGTTCACGGATAGAGAATTGCGCTTGAGTTCTCAGCGTATCTACGCATCTGCTTATAGGTCTCTAGAGACAAGTGCGGAACATGATGCGCGACTGTCCGCTGATCGTGAACGTCACGCATTGTCTCGCGAGTCGGAGACGTTCACGGATAGAGAATTGCGCTTGAGTTCTCAGCGTATCTACGCATCTGCTGCTAGGTCACTAGAAACAAGTGCGGAACATGATGCGCGACTGTCCGCTGATCGTGAACGTCACGCATTGTCTCGCGAGTCGGAGACGTTCACGGATAGAGAATTGCGCTTGAGTTCTCAGCGTATCTACGCATCTGCTGCTAGGTCTCTAGAGACAAGTGCAGTACGTGATGCGCGACTGTCTGCTGATCGTGAGCGACATGCATTGTCTCGCGAGTCAGAAACGTTTACCGATACAGAATCACGCTTGAGTTCTCAGCAAATTCGCACATCTACTAATAGGTCTTTTGAAACGAGTGATGAACGTGATGCGCGACTAACTGCTGCTCGAGATTATCGTACATTGTCCCGAACACGCACACAACAAAATATTCATAATCAGTTAGAAAGTGAGAGAGAAAGGATTGCTGGAGTACGGCATGAAGAGACAGAAGTTAATTCAGTGTACCCTTGGGATCTGCTGCGGAGTAACGGGAAGAAAAGTTTTTTGTTGTATAGTCTGGGCAACATAAAGGCTATAATTTATTTTGGAAAATTAATACCTGATGCAGAACCGCAACAGACCAGCTACAGTATAAGAGATATAAAAATGGTGCCATAGCTAAAAATATTCCACGTGAAGAATAAAGAAGAATTTTCTGCTGTGAGAATAAATTTGAAGATCTGGAACACCTGCTGTGGAACTCCAAAGCCCATGGCAGCGCTATAACAAATTAAGGAATGACGTCTTAGCAAAAGTTATTTAGTCTGATGGGCATTTCCTGTTGACATACAAAAATGAATGATCTGGAACGACTCCAATCGTCTCGCTCATCCCGTTGTTTTCCCGTCCCCGGGCCTTAGAATTCTACATCAGACGTTTCAAATTTTCGATTTTGACGACCCCGTTGTCGCTGGCATAAGCAACGGGATCCGCGTACGAAGTCGCAGGCAGAAGCTAGTTAAATAAATAAACAGCTCTAAAGTGGTGGATAGGTATACAGAGAGATCCTGAGTTCTGACCGAACAGTCAAATGCAAGTAATTGTTCAAGCAACAAAGTGGGCTGCAAATAGCATAACCATGTTCCTGTTAATGGGCGGTGCAGATGAAATTAACACCTATGTAACGGACATAAGGTAGGTATCTAATAATAAGCCCAGACCTGTTCAACCTTCCCGCCGGAGTTCGCGGCTTAATAATAACAGTAGTACGTGCCGATCTTCAAGGGTTAAACCGCACTTGCCTAGGTCGGTCCGTGGATGGGTAACCATTAATTACATACCGAGTTTCCTCCATGCCTCGGAAAGCGCGTGTACCCGTTTGTGTCGGCTGTTATTTATAGATCTTTGTCAGTCGTTACAGGAAGTCGAGTGATCTGAAAGTCTGACAACCAGTCTTATCAAGAGGTATCGTATTACCCAGTACCTACTAACTGGGTTGTGGAGGCCAGATAGGCAGTCGCTCCATGTAAAATACTGGTATTCAGCTGTATCCGGTTAGACTGGAAGTCGACCCCGACATAGTTGGGGAAAGGCAGAAAGATGATGAGTTCAATCTTCCTGCACTGAAGTAAGATTGAAAACATACTGCTACAAGAGGTAGTGGTCACGTCTAGAGAACCACTCCTGGACGTGACCAACAAGGTATCATAGTTGTAAATAATAGTTTGTCACTCAACATAACATACAGCCTACCAGGCAGACGAACAACACTAACGTTGAAGTAACTAGTCCACAAAAAAAAACCACAAACTGTCACTTTTATTCATCAAAAACATGTAAACGTCCACTTGAACAGTAAAATTATATAAAACAGAGCTGTATTTATTGTTAGCAAATTAGACTAAACACGTTAAGCATATAATTAGCCCGGGCTAATTGCAATCAAGCATTAAAGTAATAAGTAGGTAATTGTTATGTTTAATTATGTAGCCAGCGTGATCACGTTTTGAAAAGGTGTGTTAGAGGGGTGTTTTGTTGCTAAACATTAATAAAGGTATTAGTAGGTTTTAATTTTATCTGTTGCAAAGGGCCTGGAGAAGTTACAATCGCTTACAAAGTTGTTTGTGTTGTGTGTGTGCAACAACTTACTACAACATTGCCATAATACACCATTATTTTTAGGTCGTTCTGGAGCCGAATACCATGAACTCGATCATCGAACTCGAAACGATTGGGACTATTTTTTTCAAAAAATAACAATAAAGAAAAATATATTTAAAAAAAACACGAAAGAATAAATTTAATGTTTTTTTTTTGTGAAATAATGAGAATCGATCGATGAATGAATTTTTCCATGGGTGTCGTTCGCATGTGTTGCCGATCGTGGATACGTTTTACACACACATATGCATTTGAGTTCTCATTATTTAAAAAAAAAAACCTTAAATTTATTCTTTCGTGATTTTTTTTATTGTTATTTTTTGAAAAAAATAGTCCCAATCGTTTCGAGTTCGATGATCGAGTTCATGGTATTCGGCTCCAGAACGACCTAAAAATGATGGTGTATAAGGGTTTTGGTATCCTAATGAACTTTACCGCATCATGGCTGATAGACAAAATATAACATCACGCCTGTAATCCCGAACGGTTAGGCAGAGGTTTACCTAATAATACACCCACATTTCGCCAGTTATGTTTAAGTCCCATGTAATAAGGAGCGAGCCTATTGTCATCAACCGGGCACAGATTCAGATTCCGTGGCTGTTACTGAGAAATTCCTGATGGAAAAACCCAATAACACTTTGCACATTGTTGATAGATTGTTACTTTATCTAGGCTCCTGAGGAAAACTAGTCTTGCTTCTGCCTGAGTATGGTAAGGTCACCTGCCTTAAAACAAAAACTCTTCAGTTCTTGGAAACACTGATAAGTACATAAAGATAGATCGTTGGTACCAGTTGAGTCTCTTAATAAAGTGATATGGTACAAAGGCATTGTTGCTCTAAAGATTTTTGTTGACCAACGTCTGAAAAGTGTCGAGAATTTAGTAAAAATCGAAAGTAATTTCTGCAATTTCAGTCAAATGTAAATAAAAGTACTCAGTTTATCTTTAAATATATCAATTTCATGTTAAATACAGTTGGAAAGTGAAACATTGAACAAATATTTACCAATCAACACACCAGAATTACTTCCATTAATGAGAACCTAATTAGAAAGCGAACGTATCTAAACCAAGCATCTAGTACTCCTGACATTAGGTATTCGACGCGGAAACGTCATTAATTTAGCACACAACAATTTTAGAATTCATTAGCTTGAGCACAAAATAAAAACAAGTCGCTGCCTATCCCCTGCCGGCTAGTTGTACAAATGATATGGAAAAACCGTCCTCTAGTTTCCATACTAAAGAGCTCGTCTGTGCGCTAGGGCTGGCGCAAGCGCAGACAAATACCTATGTCCCCTCTTTAACTAACATGCTATACAATAATAACAATAAAATAAAAATTGTTTATTTCAAGTAACAAGACTCATATAAAAACAGATACATTGAGGATACAGATAGGATAACAAGCACAGACATAAACGAGCACTTATAAAGTAACAATATGTCTGCTACAGCATTGCCGATTTGCCGGATATAAAGGCAATTCAGTCCGTTGGCGATCATCGCCAGAACATATCAAAATAAAAAAAATAAAAAAGGTAAATATCAAAGACACCTTTAAATAATAAGTCAATTTGGATTAACCAAATAACTATTTTAAGGCATGATGAAATTAGCCTTTCGAATTAACCGCATCATTCTTGTGCTAGTTACTTGTAAGATTTAGTAGGTCTCTGTCAATCTGTCTGGAATCAATACGTGAAACAGAAAAGATAGATCTTAGCTAAATGGGTAATTTACCGTCATCTAGCTAGGAAGTTAGAGTTGACGTCATCGTCATGGTCTCACGCCCAAGCAAACATTTAATAAACCTGTAACGAAATTGATGAAAAGACAAAATTAGTAATCATTGCAAATAGAGGCACAACTAAATAAAGACAAAACAAATTCCTTCATATCTAAAAACTTCATACATTTTTATCCATCAATTGATGTAGCAGCCCTACACAATGCGGAATCCTGTAAGAATGCTCATGTGTGCATAGAGCGAGCTGCCGGATAGGTAATTATCTTGAAAAGGACATGCGACTACCTTTCTACCGACTCCCTAAGTAAGTAAGATGTTCATACGAATACGCTATTAATAGAAACTCCGAGTATTACAGAAACGCCCTAGCTGGTAATTATTTACACCCACGCTTTCTCTTGGAGTCAGCAGAAATTAAAGGTGACAAATACTTCTCGTAAATTAGTTAAAAAGAAAAGTAACGTGTTTCGTAGAAAATGTAGATGCTATCTGGATGAAGTGGAATTACTTATTGTAATTGTAAAATTCTAATGAAGAAAAAAGAAAATATGTAATGTATACCGGGGGGCCACCGACGCTAAAATGGTTACCACGTCAGTCCCCACATAGACATTTTTCCACGGCAATTTAAAAAAAAAAACAGCTGTTCTATACATTTTGACTGTGTAGTTATTGCACTTTTGTAGGAAAGAGCTGTTTTTTTTTAATAACCGACGAAAATTTTCCATCTTGGGGGGATCAGAATGATACAGTACTGAATACGAGGTAACCGTGTTAACATCGGTGTCCCTTCAAGTAAAAACAAAAATACCTATGAAGTAGGGGAAACATATCTTCACGATATTTCATGTCTCTAAGGCATCGGTAAAATAAAAACATACACGAATGAGTTAATATTAGGTTATCTCAATGGCAGGGAATTTAAACATCACCCTAAGTTTTGTATCGAAGACGAACGGATTGAGACGAAAGGAGATTTTACAGCGCTGAGGCAATCAAATTGTAGCCTAAATCAAATTCAGTACCATCCGGTATAAAAACTCTTCCAGATATCAAGCTCCCTAGCTCAGCAAAATCAAATTTACCAAGCAAGCTTGCTTACTTTATAATATTAGTACGTATTTACAGTTTCAAAGATACGAATCTGGCCCAAATCGATATCTCGTATGTCTTGAAGTCTTAATGTCTCGCTTGAATCGCTTCAGCGGCTGTGTGCCTGTGACCGCTTCATTTCGCGTACGATTGCAATCGCAATAACGTGCGCGATCGATTGCATGTTGTTTTGTATCACTCGATCACATGCCATGCCACTCGGTATTGCGTTTAAGTATTTTAGTGGTTTTACTCTTTTTCTTGGACTGACGTCATCAAGCTACTACAATCTGTCAAATTTCTTTAATACATATCAACATTATCGCTAAAGCATTAGGTTCAAGGTTGATTGGGAATTTACAGTTTTGGGTAGCTTGATGCGCTGGCGCCTGTACTTTTAAATCTCATGTTGCATTGACTTTTATGAAATCCGTTGATTCCTATCATATTATTTGATATATTGTTGATTATTCATTACACACGTATACCGCCCGACCGCGCTGACAACAGTTGTAGTGTGAGAATTGCCTAAAGGAGGGCAGTCTGACACAGGCCACTATCTGCAGTGTAAATATTGTGAGAGTGATTATACTGTACTGTCATAGTAATTTCATCAACATCATTGACAGGTGGTTCATCGACAGCGAAGCTTCTATTTCTTCTAACTGTCTCAGGTCTAAGCCGAGCTGTGTCTGGTCGATAAAAGCCGTCTAAAGTGAGCAAAAGCTGGTTGCAAATCGTCAATAAATGACGTTCCCAGCACCGTTGTTGCTCATAGCATGAAGTTTCTCTGGCCTAGACAATTCATTCTATCAGCAATAAAGAAGGCCCCCTGGGCTAGGCTCTGGGC
Organism: Eurois occulta; assembly: GCA_950022335.1. Lineage (NCBI taxonomy): Eukaryota > Metazoa > Arthropoda > Insecta > Lepidoptera > Noctuidae > Eurois > Eurois occulta. The sequence continues at coordinate 1,852,918 of OX465482.1, forward strand.
CGTCAAGTCTTTTCCATTTTTTACCGAAAAACTCCGTGAAGAAATTCTTCAGTTCCGTTTGTTATACCTATTATTTAGTACTCTATTCGCGGATTTTACAATGAAAAGTGAATTACAAAAGTAGTAAAGAAAGAAGACTCATAAACACGATATGCAAATAAGTATTCAAGCGAAGCGGCTAGTTCTTTCCTAGCATTATTCCTGCTTTGGTTTCCGACAATGTTTGCTTTTTTTTATTTATTTAAGCAACAATTTTTGTATTGTGTCGACATTTTACAGTAGATTATAAAATTAAAGAATTACATAAAGCAGTCATTAATAAAACAGTAACCAAATAAATTAATTTCAAAAATACAAAAATAAATAAAGATTACAATTACAATTAATGTCAAAAGAATAATAATAATAAAGAGTAATATAATATCAATGAAAATAGTAATGTTATAAAATAATGACTACACTACTACTTTCTGACTACATTGTAATTATCGTTAAACAGTCAGATTATTAAATTCTACACCGTGTTCCGATAGTATTTACTTTGCTTTTTTATCTTAATTAGACTTGATACCTTTATTTTGTTCCTAGGTACAGTACTTACCTATTGTGCAAACTCTACAAAATTGCCCTACGAAGTCCTATAGTGTGGGGTTAACCTTTTTCTAGTCGTATTGTATACAAATACTAGCTGTGCCCACCGCCTTCGTTCGCGTGAAATTATTACAAAAATATTACTTCCCTATTTGAATCGAATTATGCTAACAATTTCAAAGGTTTTTTTTTCGCATGGAACCATCATCATTGATCATCAAATCATTTTTTAAAAATAAAGCCTAAGTTACTCCTTATGACATCAGCTATCTGCCAGTTAAAGTCCCGACAAAATCGGTTTAGCCATTTCAGAGATTAACCGGAACAAACAGACAGACAGACAAAACATCAAATAATTGTTTTTTTTTTTTGTTATAAGCACCGTATAGACCTCTTAAGCATTCAGTAAAAAGCTGTTATTTTGAAATGACAAAGATTCACTATAATTTTATTTATTTGAATAGATAATAATTACATGGAGATCATTATTCATTACACTCTAAACATCATATCCACGGCATTAGCCAAAGAATTATATGATGGACATCGTGCGAGCATCAGTTTTCCGTGTCCCGTGTTTCTGGCAAAAAATACGTTTAAGTATTCTGTCTGTTCTTCTTATAGTTATAGTTCAGGCCGATGCGACGGAACAAAACTATTGCCTTGCAGTCATTGGAGGCTTAACGGCCTCAGGCAGTCTCCCTGTCTGGCATGCAGGCACCCCAGACTAAGTCCTTAGAGCAGCAAAGCTAAAAGGACGAAATAATCAGTCTATAACATTTCCTTTGAGACACGGGACATGGGCCTCCTCTCTGTGAGAGGGACTCCCCGTGCGGGTTGGTGGATAAGTTCTAAGAATACCAATATCTAAACTAACGCCAAACACAATTCTTAGTGCATGTGACCCACATGACTAGGGGCGCTCATTCGCGCGCGACTAGCCCGGTGTAATCACTAATTAACAATCATAACTCATCAATACGGCAATTAATACGTGGCCGGCTCGCGAACGCTTATTTAATTAATTGCAACTGATTTTCATAAAAATCGCTACAGTGTAACAGTTTTGTTGGCGGAATTATGGATATAGAGGTGTTAGATACCCCTTGAACGACTCTATTGCGACCAACATCTTACAATTTCATTCATAGGTATTGAAGATCTTTTAATTTCTAATTCGGACAAACAAAACAGCATGTAAATTATTCACTTGTGTGAAATTCCTTATGCTATTTTTTGCTTTCAGCTTCCTATATTATTTGTCAGCGCAAAAAACTGACATATACCGTCATAATAGGTTTTTAAAAGGGGATGATTGTTAATATCCTAAACAACCACCTGTACCGAGATAATAATTCATATCATTATGATATACAATCCACAGCCGCCGTTTAGCTTGACTTACGAGCTCTCAACTTAAACTCATATAAAAATACTTTTCAAATTAACGAAGAGATCAATCGATTAACTGAGTTCAATTTAATCTCTAATTGAATCTAAGGCGATGCAAATTCGCATTAACAGCTCTATAGGTGTACAGGGCGATGCGCCGGCGCAGGCCGTTACAACAGGTCCGGTCAGTTTTTGTCGCAGTCGGTGTGCGCCGGCCGAGTGGAGCGGACGCTGAACGCGTACGCTTGTGGTTTGGGAGCGTTGTGTAGCATGACAAACAGCTGATTGCTAATTATGTAAAGTATTGATCGGTTGGATGGAACCCTACTTTTGCATCGTTTGCGCTCTAGCTGCTACTTAGTTCATTATAGTTTACTGATAAAATAACTGTCTTTTAAAACACATACCGGTCTTTTGGGGCCTGCATTTGAGAGAGAAGAAAATAGGGAACGTCCAAATCAATAACTTCAGATGTCTTCGAGATCCACTGCTGGCTGTCATATTTGAAGGGCCATTGGGCTGCCATAAACATACATAATTTGTTTTTAGGAGCATTTTCAGAGAGCCTTTCATTTTCTCACTCACTTTGCAGATTAGAGACAAATTCTCTCATAGGTGGCTTTACGTAAAGTCTCTAGCGATAATCTATAAACTGATGCATATGCGCTCATGAGTCATGACAAATACTAGCATAGAAATTAGCAATATTGGATCGTTAAAAACGAACTGTTGAGACGACCGCCTTATTCGCAAGCAACCCGCTAACCGCTACCTCCTTACACCAACCACAACGTAACCCTGCAGTTTTTGTTTATTAACATTTAATTAGAAGATAAAGTTGTACTACTTACTGTTTAAGTATACGTTGTCCCATTCATTATGAAAGTTTAATTGTTGCTACCGGTGGTGGGTATTGACCTCGCCGAGGTCACTGGGGTCGTGAATACCATACTTCAATGCATAGTTGAGGTAGGGGCTTGCTCTTGCGCATGTGGGATTTTGGATGTACTTTAAGGTGTAATAGAAGATAATCAGCTGGAATGTTCACTTTTCCACAATTTAACCCCGGATTGCATAATCAGCCTATAACGTTCCCACTGCTGGGACACACGGCCTTATTCTCTCTATGAGAGGGAATGGGAGGGCTATAATCCACCACAAGGCCCAATGCGGGTTGGTAGATGTCACATCATGTCTTCGATTTTTTCGTTCTAGGACATACCAGTTTCCTCACGATGTGTTCCTTCACCGTTTTTGAGAGCAGTTGTGATGAAATAAATTACACAAAGTAATGCACCTGCCAGGGTTCGAACCCACGACTTACTGCTCGTAAGTCGGGGCCGCCACCGCTGCTCTACTGGGCAACCGCTGCCCTGGATTGCCTTGCTTCAATTATAATTTGACTCATGTGATCATTGATCATCATCATCTCTCCCTCTCACGTTCCGCCGCCTCCTTCGCTAGCATGACTGTTATGAGAGTATCTTTGCTTAACAATCTTTGTTCGATCTGTTCTAAAATATTCACTCAAATATAAATTCATGTTATTTGTAGAATGCAATACATTTTCATCGAAATCAATTTAATAAACGCAATAGCTCTATTAATTAATTAAATATTAGGAACATAAATAACGCAAAGTTATTCAACAGTTTAGAATAAACATTACTTTTTACAATTTATTCCACTTTCAGAACCGCTGGTTATTTTTCATTTTCAAATTGACATTAATGACTATAGTCGCTGTTGAGTTAAGAAACGACTCGCAAGGTAAGTAAGTAAGTACCTGGGCGACCGATCTATGCTCCGGTGAAATTAGAGTAAACGAATTTTACCAAATAATATGAGACCTAGCTAGATCGATTTTTCGCCCGCGTAAGTCACTATATTGCAACATTCATCGAAATCGTTGGAGCCGTGTCGAGAACGTGATTAGAATATATTACATATTCAAGTTACTGTTAATGTTAGCCTGTGTCATCCCACTGCTGGGCAAAGGCCTCCCCCATGACTTCCAAATTCTTCGATCCAGGGCCAATGTGGACCACTGGTCGTTGGTGTTGTCCAACTCGTTCCGCCATCTTCTGCGAGGTCTACCGCGTCGCCTTCTGGCTGTGTCAGGGCTCCACATCGTGGTTATTTTGGCCCACAGCTCGTCGTGCATACGGCAGACATGGCCAGCCCAGTCCCACTTTAGCGTAACGGCTTTTTGAGAAACTTTAATAATTTGTGTTTTAGAGCGCAGTGTGGTGTTGCGTACATATGGTCTGTAAGTTTGACGCCTAGGATACTGCGCTCCATTGCACGTTGGCAGACCTTGAGCTTGGACTTTTGAATGTTTGTCAAAGACCAAGTCTGGGATCCATATGTCAAAATGGGAAGAATTCACATGTCCATGATACAACTATATACAAATATTCATCATTTAAGAGTATGGGATAATAATAAACACTTAAAGGTTTATTAACAAACATTGCATAAAAGTTAAGAGACGTTTTCAAGCCAAAAATGTATGTTAAACAGACGTCACGTACTCAATCATCTCTTAATTTTAAGGAGTCATATATAAACCACCTAGTCTAATCCAATTCCGCAGCAACAAAACCAAAATAAAATAGTAGTGGTAACCCTAAACCGCTCGATGCGAAATTACTATTACAGAAATAGTTGAAATTAGGCACGTAGATTAAGCAGGAAAACGTGTGAGACTAGATGGCAAGATAAACGCTTACATAGTTACCTACTATCGTTGCCACTTGCCTGATTTATTGGTTTTCCAGTGTGGTGAAAGAATCTTAATGGTGCATTCACTTGAAAGAAGGATGGCGAGTTTTTAGTTTAAAGAGGAGATTGGATAACTACAGAGGCTGCTTTAAATACATTATTATAAGTTTCGTGTTGATGGATGGAGAGGAAGAGGAAGGCCAAAGAAAAGATGGATGGATCGTGTGAGGAATGATATGAAAGACAAAGAGGAATGAGAGTAAATGATGCGTGACGTCTGACAGGGGAGAATGGAAGAAGATAACGTGTTGAACCGACCCCAAATAGAATGGGACAAGATGATGATTATAAGTTTCGTGTACTACTATAACACAGAAAGTATGTGTTATTTTCTAAGTGTTCTAGAATACCTATATTTAATTGTACTCCAAAATACAAGGCTGCAAAAAGTATTTTAATATCAAATTAATTCAGAGTATTAAAATTGAACTTACTAAAATCATAAAACCAATTTAATAACCACGTAAGTGCCAGTTAAGGAGATATTGTGTAAACAGTAAACACTTCGAGCACTTAAAAGACACACATCTTCAAATAAATAATACAAAAAAAGAAAAAACCAAACTTCCTGTAACATTATTTGTCATCTTAATTAAACTTTTACTATCAACAAAAATTAAGTGCCTGCCAATTATTAATTAAGTAAATATAAATACAAACTACCAATAATAATTACTATTAAAACACATGATATTTTACCCGATTCTATCTGATTACGACCGAGGCATGCAATAGGCAGGCAACCCTGCACATTTTATTAAAACCCCACCATTTTTGGGCATAATAGGGCAACCAGTTACCTATTAAAATGGCGCGACAAAACGCACTAATGTTCACAGTTATAGTTATAAAGAATTTAAATTGATTCTCTTCGAGTGTGAAATTTATCTTTTATGTTCATAGTATGGGCAAGAAAAACGTATTGATGTATATGGGTTAATAGAGTGACTATCGGCTATTTTAGTCTTATTGAAGTTATTATTGTGTGTCGCAGGCGGAGGGTTGATTAATAAGGTATTCATTGACTAATATTGTTCTTTGGAATTACCTGTGTTTTACGGGTTAGCAAAAATATTACAAAGTTTAATAACTCCGCAGCAAAATAATGATCAAGTAAGTACCGCGCGCGCATTTTCGCTCTCTCTCCTAACTGACGCAGACGAATTTGCGCGCGTCAGCTAGTGTTTAATAAGTTGACTTGAGAAATTGACCATACAAATCATTATTTACTAGAAAGTCTAGTAAATAAAGGATGTAAGGCCAATAAGTTGTACACTTATCTGTTTATTCGTGCATAAAAGAAGAAAATACAAAGTAGCTAACAAGGATTACATGGTTTGACGCTTTGCTACTATCTGAAAAACTTATAGAAAGGTCGTTTTATATGCAAAAAGGTGTAACATAAAGCATTACCTATTCATAATGTATGGTCAACAACTATTAATATAAATAAATAACGCTTGTTACTCAACGCTTTCCTATAAAGAATTACCGATTGCTTTTTTGCAAATATAAGCTAAGTAGGTGGTGGAGTATTCTCGATAATCTAACCATTTGGTTAAATAAAGTAAGTTCAAAGAAGCCGTCGGTCGGCAAAATAAAGCGCCCCAGTTAACATTAGCATAACTATTCGATCCTATCTTGAATCGATGTAGGAAATAATATTTTTCAAGCAATTTCTAATTTAAATTAGACGACAGTTACATTTTTACGAGATCGCTTATGCTAAAGATAGAAACCATGTTTCCTGGGCAATAGAGCGGTTTTTTGTAAGCAGAATAGCAAAAAGGCTTTTAAAAATTACTTCTGGAAGGATTATAAAAATGTTATTACTTGCCGATAAAGGCGATTATATAATTAACAACAATATCAACTAATAACGTTTGTGCAGTACAATGTCAATAACTACATTCTAAACATTTTTTATTTATATTATAGGTATTACTTTTTATATTATATTTTTTATTTGCTGATAGAAGTTACGGGTGCTTGAAAAACTGGTTGGATTTTAACTAATTATATTTTGCCTTGTGTAGTTACCAGCTTTTCGCGGCTTTGCCAGTATAATTTGTTCAGTATTTTTACACGTCTTTGTCCACGAGACACCCGTTTATGGCAAAGCTAGATCATACAGGGCGGCGATTTAGTAACTTGCATCCTTCAAGGTGGTTAGTCTATCCGTCAAATCAAACAACTTTCCCAAAGAAACTCATAGAATAGCTGATTCGTGAAAAAAAACACAAACTCCTATACAACAGTAGACTGGCTTTGTTTTAAGCTTTCACGGTTTGAAACTAAACTTATACTGTCACTTACGGGATATCTTCCGTGATTGTTCATGATTTTGAGCTCCCGAAAACAGAAGAATCCTGATGATATCTCGTAAGTGTCAGTATAAGTTTAGTAGACAGGCTGTTCACATGTATGTGTGAAGTTTTAATTTTTTTTTTATGAATCGGATTTAAGTTTCTTTCTAAGTCGCCACTGTGTATTTCAAAATAATAAATTATGCAAAACGAGATAGCATGTCCTAAAAGTACGTACCTAATTTACGGAAGGTTCAACAGCTACAAAACAAAATTATAAATCGCTACCTATGTAAAATAACGTCCATAAGCCCTACGCAAAACGGGACACAGATACCTAATATGTGATTACTTAGACATCAGAACAGATGAGATATCTTAATAGATATCCATTACAATAACACAAATGTCATGTCCGGTCATCATAATGTCCCCAACATTATGATGACCGGACTATAAGTGTAATGGAATTGTTCCAGCTGCTCCACATCCCACACAAGTTGTATAAAACTGGAAAACCTTGTGGTCAGTTCGTCCCTAATAAATGACTACAAAGAGGGTTTTAGTCGAAAATAAAATATGCATCTTATACCTTAGTAATAGGTTCGCTACATGGGATTTAAACATAACTGGAAACGTGGGTACACACCTCTGCCTAACCCTTCGGGGACTACAAGATTCATGTTCTATTTATGTAATGCCATACATACATCACTACCATAATAAAGAAATCGATACGGTAACTTTGTAGTTTGACACAGATACAATAAAATAGCTAGCTATAAGTAAAACTCATAAATGGAACAGGTTTCAGAGCAAAATAACCTAAACCTAAAGATTAAAACCCAAAATATTCCTTAATTAAAATCGATTTTAACCGATCTCGATACAGATTGATAAAATTTCAACCAATTGATAAATCGGTACCGGTCGGCGTGCGCAGACGCAAACGAGAATATTTGTTCAATGCGCGACTACCGAACTGGGACAGTACCACCACCTCTTATAATTTATTCATTTTAATTATCCTGTTCTGTCCCACAGCTGGGCAAACCCCTTTCGCATTCCTTCCCGGTTCTCCCTGCGTTTTGCATTCTCTGGCCCCAATTAGGTAGTCAGGAACAAGTGCAAATCGTCACCGACCGTGTTCAGGCACCCATTGTGTTCCGTTTCTGGCCTACCAGTCTTGATACATCCTGGAAATGAAACCCTATTTCATCCCCGCAGACCTATCGCCAACATCGGCGATGCCTGTCTTGGAGCGTATCATGATCTTGCGCCCCGTCAAAGCACCCCGTCCAAGCGCCACCTCTCATAGCAGTTTTAATTGAATCTTACTTCAATGAATTTATACAGCGTGTATCAGAAATGTGAGGTGTCCTTTAAGAGTTCAGTACAGCTGTACATACAACCCACATCGCAATCGAGAAAAAAAAATTCGGCGTGTCATGTTTTGAAATTTTGTTATCAGATAGCTGAACAAATTTTTTTTGTGATAATATTATTGGGCCCATGAAACAAAATGTTCAGTTTGGTGGTCTATACTATACCACAACCTTAAATTCAAGACCTTAAATGATGATGAGTACGTTCCACGGAGCAATCTCAGAACTCCACGCGAGCCGCCGCGACGGCAAAAGCTAGTACTGCTCTAAAAGATGGGCTCGTAGACGCCCAGTGCCATTTTTGGTGTCACCTTTAATTATATAGTATCATTTACTTATTTGTTAGCATCGGTACACAAGAAATAAAGATCTTTGGTTACTTAAACAGGGGTGGACTATATTATCCCAAGCGGCGTACTTTGCAATTTTAAATAGTTATATTAGTATTAGTATTTCTAAATTAATTCGTCATTTATACATTCGTCATATAGTGTAATAACTTTTATTGATTAGGAATGATTTCATTCGTTTTTTTTTAATGTGTGACATTTTTTTTATGGGGTCTGAAATTTTATTGTAAGTACGTGGAGCCACGGTAATAATATCTACAGTAGTGTATCTTCATACAAACACACGCCTGGAGTTTGGTAAACACTCGGTACACAACGAGTCGCGAATGCGCCGCACTGACGAACGAACGTTGTGATGGTTTTGTAAGCAGCTAGTAAGCGTGCGATTTGTGAATATTTGATTGAAATAAGTACAAGTATTTACTAAATATGTTAACCAAGTTAATTATATTAACCAAGTGAAAGATATCCCCTTTTCTCCTTGTATGGACAAGGAGAAAAGGGGTATTCCAAAAGTATTTTTAATTAAACTTTTTATCCGAATGCGGATTTTTATACTACTTAATAAATTTAATAATAAAGCTTTCCGTACGTCTCAGTCGAGGCGAAAATATTTTTAAGTCTCAAATTTATAATTTTTATTAAATCTACTAATCAAAAGACACAACTTGTACTTTTATTAAACACTTCCTATAAAAAATAATTATATTTTTAATTTAGGATAGGAGGATTTACAATCACAAAACTAGAAAGAAACTCAATGAAATTAAAATTTTGTAGGCGCGGCAGCCCTATCCTACCTATTATTTCAAGGACAGGGCCGAGTCACAATACTGTATATAATAATATAATATAAATATCTAGATCTGGCTCGCGAGGTTGTCGACATCATTGTGCCGATAGTCGTGTCGGCCAATGGCTTAATAGCCAAGAGCCTCGACCAACATCTGAGGAGGCTCTCGCTGGGCCGCTGGATCAAGCACTTGATTCAGAAGGCAGTTCTTCTGGACACGGCGCTCGGGCCCTGTTCCCGATACCGGTGGGCTACTATTTTTTATATTTTTAAATGTTTTTATATTATTTTATATTCCAATATTTAAAAATGTAATTAATGTGTAAAAAAAAATGAAGAAAGAGATATAATATAATATCTTGGGACAACCAACACACCGCCATCTGATCTCAAACTAGGCAGAGCCGTTGTCTGGTTGCCATAGTACATATGGCAACCAGACAACTGATAAACATATACTTATATATTTCTAAATACATACATATTATAGATAAATTACACACCCAGATACAGAACAAATAATCGTACTCATCGCACAAAGATTTGTCCTGTGTGGGAATCGAACCCACGACCTCTGTCCTAGCAGGCAGGGTCACTAACCTCTAGACCAACAGGCCAATCAGTTATATATTTATACTGTGGTGGAGCCATCCCCAAAACACTTTTTTTTTTGCTAAAGCTGTTTTACATTTTATGATTAATGGATTACCTACACAGACAATTTTTGTACTGATTACGAATTGGAACATCTCGTACCTACCTACTATAGTATTTTTTTCAAAAATGTTCGGATTTGTTTCGGCGAAAATACTTATTTCTAATATGTACATTGCAGGTAGTGTAAGTATCCGTGCAGGGCACGCCACGAGTCCCCTCTTTGAGGAGTGGCTAGAGAGGCGCCACGGCGCCCTCACCTTCCGCCTGACGCAGGTCCTCACCGGACACGGTTGTTTCGGGAGGTACCTGCACCGAATCGGGCGGGAGGAAACGCCCGAGTGCTATCATTGTGAGGATCGCCCGGAGGACACGGTGGAGCACACCGTGGAGGTCTGCTCCGCTTGGACGGAGCACCGCCGTGTCCTCGTAGAGGCGATTGGCGGCGGCGACCTCTCGCGTCCGGCCCTAGTTCAAGCCATAGTCCGGGGCGAGAGGGAATGGGAAGCCATCACCTCCTTCTGCGAAGCAGTCATGCTAGCGAAGGAGGTGGTTGGCTCGCCGTCCGTCCGTCTTATGACGACAGGCCGTGTCGACGGCGCGTTCGTGTTCCACGCGCGCCTCAAAGAGATGTCAGCAAACGGGAGGGGCCCGCAAGGGCCGATGCCTGCCAGGGCTGCGGGACCGTTCGAAAGAGATACCGCGGCCCTGGAACATAAAGGGCAAAAGATATGGGTGGTTTTTAGTCAGTAAAAGTCTGACACTCACTTCCGCTCCACCCAGAGCGGGAGGAGTCATTTGATGATTTCCCAACCGAAAAAAAAAAAAAAGGTAGTGTAAGTATTTTAAGCGATTTAAAGTAAGGTGCACACATCACAGCTATCATCTGTTTTCATAATATATTGAAGATGTAGCTATTTCTTTATTTATTTTTATTGTATTTTTTTATTTATTTATTTTATCTCGACATCACAATTTACAGGCGCTGGTATATGCACAATCTTATATAGAGAAAGGTGTCTGAAGTAGGAAAGTCCTGAGTTACAGATCACCTCTCCGGCTTATATATAACAATTATATGAAGCAAAATTTTTAGTCAAGATTCTAAAGTTAAAATTGGGAGTAGGTAAACAAGTACTTACTTAAAATTAATTATTTGAAGACATTTAAACATAGGTAAAACAAAATATGAAATTAGCATAAAAACATAAACTTACTGAAACCTTATGTATGACATATCTACAAATAGTTCAAAAGTAAATAACATAAGGAACAAAAAAACAATTTTTTTAATATAAATTATCCATTAACTGTAACATTTACTTTACAGGCTCTAATTTAGAGACTGGCCGCGCTAAGACTCTGACTAACGATTGGGAGTCACGAGGTCTACGGCTTTAGCTCATTGACACGCAAATGCCTGTTTATTTAGCTTATTTTTAGTAAGTGGTGTAAACAGGAATGGCAGTTTCCACAAAACAAAGTACTGAACAAACAACATAAAATGGCGTCTCTTCTAAGATCAAATTATTAATCAGACTATCAATCCTCCACCAGCTGCTTAAATATTCTCAATGGATCATCTCTTCAAAAGCAATGACCTCTTAAGCTGAGATTCTTTATCGATCCTACAAAGCACACTCACTAAAAACCGTGAACGAAAAAGAAAATTCCCGTCAATCGTTACGAAGCGCGGGCGCACGAATATTTCGGCAATGCGATCGCGCGCCGACGACTCCCGAACGCGCTTCGGTTTTTGCCGCCATATTTAATTGCACTATATCATCGCATACTATAATGCCCTTTAATTTTTTACTGCTCCGTAATAATGACATAATCGCAAGGATGCTAAGCCGTCTTTTTACGCTCGCATCTGCTAAACTACGCATAAACGACACCGTAGTTACTGCAGTACTCATTAATTGCTATAAAGGAATGTTTGTTAAAGTGTAATTCGCGTTTTACGGGTTTTTAACCCCTTTTGCTGTCATATCGATTAACTTAATGGTAAGTGCGTAATGAAAGTTGAGATCAGTTGATTTAGTTATTTCCATAATTAATTTATTATTATAACTTAATTTTCAATTACATAGTCAAAGTCAAAGCATTTATTTCAATTAGTCCATTACAGGCACTTTTGAAAGTCAAAAACAAAAAAGCTAAGCTACAGTCACAGACACAAGGCATAATAACTTGCGAAAGTACTGTAGTTGCACATTCCAAATCGTAGATCTCTATGGAGAAGAATGGGCAAGAGTCGTTTAAGTTGTGTTGGAAAAAGTAGAATATCGTAAATTAAACAAAACAGTGTTGTTTTTTTAAGATGACATCATTGCTGCCAGCTCAAAAAGTACCTGATGGAGCCAAAACTACTTTTATGATATTAGAAACAAATGAAACTACAGATGAAGGAAATAGCTGAGTCAAACCAAAACAAGTAATTCTTATGTCGATCTAATTTGGAACGTAAATTCAGAAGAAACAGCTGCTTATGCCTTATTTACGGACTACTGGCAAACGAATACTTGTCCGTTATTATTTTAAACGCATGTACCCCAGTTTATCGCGAAATAAGACTGATATAATTAACAAGATTCCACACAGAACTCAATCCCCATAAAATCAACCTTACAACACCATTATAAGTAAGTACGTGTAAATGAATGATCTATTACATGCTGGCGCACCGTACAAGCTAATTACAATTAAAACATAAAATCACTACAAAAACCGGTGAATGAAGTCGGCCATCTTGTTCCGCCATCTTATGAGTAATTACTGCAAATGGCGGCGGCGGCGATTGGTTCGCGGGTAAAAAGCCTACAAAGTGTTAATAACACCAGATTCGTTCCTAACGAAGTGTGATTGAAGATAATTGCAGCTTTATATGTAGTAAAAATAATTATAAAGTGCAAGACCGTGGGATTGCACTCAAGTTTGTGCTCGTGAGCTATTGTTGCTAGTATCGATTTCAATCTTAGATTCGCACTTGTTTTTGCTCTGAGTTAGCGGGGCGGTGAAAGCTTGCACGAGAGGTAATGCAATGGCACTGTTTGAGTCAACAAGTACAAAAAATATAAGCAGTGATAGCCTAATGGTGTGACCGTCGGACTGTTAAGTAGGTTTGAGGTCGGAATAAGTCTCAAGTTCGAACCAAGACACGCACCTCTGAATTTTCGGATTCATGTGCGTATTGTACCTAACATTATCACATCTGCGGTAAGGAAACCAGCGTGCCTGAGAGATATTACTTGACAACATGAAAAGCCAAGTCAGAGGCCTATGGGCGGCATAAAACTCCGACACCAGGTTAGGCACAAACCACACGATAAAGAAAGAAAGAAGAATACAAATATACAAGATAGAGGCTAAAGAATTTGTTGCGGCCGACCTAATAATAATTCATTTATTTATTCAAGTAGCAAGGACTCTCACTAATAGACACAGAATTCAATATATAGCACAAATGATACAATAAACACAAAATACATTAAACATTCATATTTAGGATGTCACCACGAATAAACGCTTTTTCATTTTTTTTTTTTTTTTTTCCAATACAACACAAAACAATAACCACACAACACATATATTTATATTGACAGCCGTCGACTGTAGGTGACGTGCAAGTCACTACAGCGTCTGATGTATGGACAGTCGAGCCGGTCGGCTACCATCAGCACTGTTGGAGCTGCCAAAAATGTAACGCTAAATAGGCTCATAGTCTCCAAAGCATGTGTCCTGTCCGTGTTCCATGCATTACGTCATTAATCAAGAGACAATGAGCAAACAAAGGCTGTGCGTTTATACCACGTCCTTGCCGTTTGTCCTCAATAATCACATCCAGGTCCCGTCACTCCCTTGTACAAATGTGCATTTGTTCCCTGGACCGAACTGTATGTTATGCTTATGCATATTCCGTTCTTATCGGACAAGGAATCTGCCGATCATCTGCCACTAGACCAATGAAAACTTTCACCAAACTAACTTTTTAGTACAAAACGCACCATTTGGTACAGACAGTGCTTCGCAATCCTTATCGAAGTAGTAACAATTAAATAATAAAGAAAGAAGAAATAAAATTAGAGATCGTGTAGAAAGTTAGATAAAAGACTGAGTACGATAATGATGAGCATGGCGATCAAGCGTACTTATAGAATAGCAGAAAAGCCGCATCTAAAAATCCGACACAGGATCGACGAAAAAAAAAAGCTAAATCTACTAACAAACAAGAAAAAGCTTGAGCGCAGTTATAACTTAAAAGGAATGTAATGTCTCACTCGCGATGCGTTGGAATACGTCATAAATTGCATCCACTTGCGACTTGAGCTACTGAGCCAAGTTCGCCGACACAAAAACAAGACACCGAAAAGGTTTGACGCAAAAACTGAGGCACGCGGCCGATGGTTCGATTTCATCTACTTACATGGACCGATACTGTTGGATTGGAACTAATTATGAAGAGCGGTGACGAAATAAATTGACGGTAGATTTAAAACAATAATCGAGCCTGTGAAAAAGCTGAAGTTGAAAGAAAAAAGAAATAAAATTGATTGTTTGCTTGTAAGAAGTAATCTCTAGAAGTACGAGTAATGATCTAATTTCATAAATTAACTCACTGAAAAAATCTACTATTATTATCTACTGTTATTGGGTTTTTCCATCAAGAATTTATCAGTAGCAGTCTGGATTTGTTCCCGGTTGATGGCAAAATAGGCCCCCCCTATTACATGGAACTTAAAAAAAACATAACCCTACTCTGCCTAACCCTTCGGAGATTATAGGCGTGATGTTTTAGTTATCGAGTTTGCCGAGTGCCAGTGGGTAGTATTTGAGATATAGTTAACTTTCAAGCGGAAAGCAATCGTGGGCCAAAGCTGGTTTTCAATTAAGAGAACCCCTAGGTTTTTATAACTGAACTCCTGCAGTGTATTAGGATCAAAAATCTTACTTTCCCATAACTTACGTGTATTTTATGACTTTATCCCGTCGTACATCGTATGCCAACGCATACAAAACATACTTAGGTCCATTTTAGCGGAGCAGTCTCTGAGAATGTTATATGCAAATTGTGAGAACTATGCAACAGTTCTTGCGCAATGAATGTGGTACTGTACTGGATCTGTCTTCTTAAATAGGTTAAGTGCAGGATACGTGCTTACGTAACATTTTTTTTTTCTTTTTTAACTTGTGAACCAAAAAAGATAGGTATTTGAAAAAAAAACAATATACTTAAGTATCTTTGTAGGAAAATTTTAAAAATGCGCGAAAGGCTTTTCTTATTTTCTGTTTTTTTTAATGTTTTTTTTTTTTTGTACTTAATAAGATAAATCTATTTTCACTTATTCGTTTTATCGGAACACATTCGAAGATACATGCTTAGTAGCTGATTTTTGGCTGTCGGGGGCAGCGTACGAATAAGTAAATTACACCAAAACTGAACTGACTAAACACCACAATCAGAACACCTGTACGTTATTAAGGTGTTCCAGATTATATCTTGGCGTTTTAAATCGCTAAAGGGGTGTGTTCATATCGATTTCGTAACAAAAGAGGTTACAAAAGTGGCGTGTACGACCGGGGCGGAAGAGAGCGCCTCGGGCAGGGGCGGGCGACATTATTTATTGACAATGAGATAGCGTACTGCCCCAAATATCTTCATTAGCGAATCGCTTCGGTTAGTACGATTCGTGTGGATGGGCTTTTATGAAAGACTAGCTTTTGCCCGCGGCTTCGCCCGTGTGGATGTCGAAAAATGTCCGACGGGAACGTACTACTGGGATTAAAAAGTAACCTATAAGTTAATCCAGGTTGCGGCAACAAACATAGTTGAATACCTTCATCCCTCTTTTTAAGTCTTCGCGGGTAGAATTATCAAAAATTCTGTGACGTGTAATTAATTTTCAATCGTCAGTCTAAACACAAAATTTGAAGACCCTAACTTCAAAACTGGTGGACTTCATATAAACTTCCATCCCCTATTTTACCCCTTTAAGGGTGGAATGCCCAAAAATCCTTTCTTATTATCACGAAACTTGGAGAAAGAACCCACTTCTTTCTCCAAGTTTCGTGTCTTTAGAACCAGAGCTTTGGACTGTGTGTTGATATATCACCCAGTCAGTCAGTTTACCATTTTATGTAAAGAAAAGAAGATAGTGTTGTGCTTGGTTTTATGACCAGAAAGAAACAAAGACTCCGAATTTAAAAGAAACCCTTTATACAGAACGGATTATGAAAACCGTTGAAATTAAAATTAAGGACGACATCCGAAACCTTAATGTCACCTTCGTCTTCCTCATTCACTATATTTCAATGCCTAACCGATGGTCTTGATAAAATTAGTGCAGTACCTGCGTCATATCCTCCCTAATATACTTATGTTTAAGACCCATTCTCACCGTATAACATAAACACTGTTAAGTACTGTCCAAGAATGAAAAATGGTTCGCTGTCTGCCTAAAAAGAAAAGACATTTCCGTCTTCAAGAATTGTCAGAAAACATGGTCGTTACACTCATCATCTGTGTTCGAAGCAGCACGTCTTTGCACATAACAACATGGTGTTTGAGTCTTTATACATAACATTTAGCGGTTCACTTCCTTCCGAGGCAAAATTGTCATCGCTCAAGCAATTTTTAATCTGACGCTTTTCTTAGACCCATCATCTATCTGGCTAACTTTTTCGTAACTATGTTGGGGTCATATTCCGGTCTAACCAGATCTGACCGCTACAACCTAGTTAGTATTAGGTAATACGATACCCCTTGGTAAGACTGGTTATCAGACTTTCGGGCCACTGACTACCTGTAACGAAAGTCAAAGATCTACAAATGACAGCCAGGACAAACGGCTTAACCTGCTTACTGAGGCAAGAAGGAAACTTGGTATGTAAGGGGTGGTCACCCATCCACGGACCGTCCTACGCAAATGCGGCTTAACCTAAAGATCGACCTGAGCGGCTATTATTATTTAGCCACGAGCTTCTGCTTTCATAGGAGCCGTCTCCACGGGCGAGAGAATCGCGGCGATATTACGTATTTGTATGGGATAATATCGCCGCGATTCTCTCGCTCGTGGAGACGGCCTCTAAGAGAGTGTATAGAAACGTGGCAACGAAGATAATATCGTCGCGATTCTTTCGCTCGTGGAGACAGCCCCTTAGAGCCATTTCCCACATATTCGACTTTTCTTGTCAAATGCCTCACAGGGAGTACCCACAAGCTAAGGTCATCATCCCTAATCTTTCCCTTATTCCCGTGACCTCATGACCTCGGTTACATCGTAACGTCACATGCCGCAGGGGTGGGAGGGTGAAAGGGGGTAATTAATGGGGTTCTAATTATTGCCCAAGCGATGTCGCCGCTGTGCCCCGTGGGCCGTGGGAGATTGATTTAATTGCCCGTTGCTTGTACTGGACAATGGGTAAAGATAGCAGGTGATTGGCATTGCTCGAGGATATATTGTAGAATTTGGTCTCTTCTGTGTTTGTAAGTACAAGACAGTTGGTCAATAACAGTTAATTCCATGATAGAGTTTTCACACAAAGCTTTCCTATTATTACCTAGTTGACATTTTCATGTTGACCACATCCATGCTAATTTCATACTATAGGGGAAAATAAACTTTCTTACGATGCGGTTGAAGTACAAAATCGATTTACAGGATATAAGAAGAGGAATTTGCCCTACAATATACTGTTAACCGATTCAAAATGGGTTGAGTTCGTTCTTAGGTTCTAAAAGCAAGAAGGATGGTCCACCTTTAAAAACTCATAAAATGCATAACTCCTGTTCCCCCGAAGGGTTAGGCAGAGACGTACCCAATAGTACACTCAAATTTCGCCAGTTATGTTAAAGTCCCAAAAACAACTCTAGTAAAATAAATTGTGAGTAGACAAAAAATAGCTATTTTTCGTTCCAAAACCACCTCGTCTAGCCCAAATATTGATTCAAACAATCACAGAACCAGACGATTGATTCAGTATTCATCTCGCGGATTAGTTGAAACTTTTTTCATTCAGATTGACACAAGGGGTTGAGTTGCGATAAAAATTCTGCAGCCGTCGCGACGCCGCACCGCGGAGGTGACGTTAGTATAGCGAGAGTAATGTGTTTGACTTTAGCTGACTTTGCCGTGGTATGGAGTATTTGTCGTTTAGTGACTGACGTGTTTGATATTGATTGGTCATTATTTGAAATATTTTTTAGGATATTGGTAGTTAGTACTTCGATGATAATCTAGGAGGATGTTTCTGCACACTATTTTAAAGTCTTCGTTTAAGTATGTCTCCTAGTCCGTTTTCTCCATAGAAATCTATGTTTTGGAATGGCCAACTAACTACAACTTTCTGACTACCTGACCGCCTGCTTGAGAATTCAAAAGTGCCTCTAAATAGTTTAATTTAAATAAATGTTTTAATTTTGAGTCATCATCTAGGCTTTTCCCAACTATGTTGGGTTCGGCTTCCAGTCTAACCGGATGCTGCTTTTTATTTTACATAGAGCTGTCTATCTGACCTCCACATCCCAGTTAGCACTGGGTGATACGATACCCCTTGGTACGACTGGATATCAGAATTTCGGGCTACTGATAACCTGTAAGTTTGAGTAATCCACCAAAATATGGTTGCATGGTGGCGAAAAATGATCCTCCGTGTACCTACTGTTATTATAGGTTCATGAAAGGACAAAACCTGATACATTGCGTCCAGGATCATAAATCTTGAGCACTGTAATCTGTGGCAGATTTATGCTAGATCACGCGGGTCATATACTTTGTAATATGTATTTGTATCTCGAGATATTAGCCTGAGGGTGTAGGTCGTTTGAGAGAGATACGATTTCGTAAAGTCCTGATTATATACCCTGATGACTATAGTAATGTAAGTTCATAAAATTGTCTTCAAATAGATTATCCGCTGAACTAATGGTATCTCAGACAGTTAGAAAAGAAAATAGAAAAATCGTTAAAAGTGCACTTGGCGCTTGGAAAATTTCCCAACTATGTTGGGGTCGGCTTCCAGTCTAACCGGATGCAGCTGAATACCAGTATTTACATGAATCGACTGCCTATCTGACCTCCACAACCCAGTTAGTACTGGGTAATACGATACCCCTTGGTAAGACTGGTTGTTGCACTTGGCGCTACCCGGCCATCAAATTCAGTATATTACAAGACAAATACAGCTACAGGACTACTACTTTCAGGAGTAGGTACTACACTCCTTAAAGTAGTAGGTAGTCCTGTAGCTGCTCTTTCTTTCAGTTCAACCCCTGCCCACCCCACAAGAACTCTAGCTCGATGATCAAACCACCCATCTCGGGTACCAACAAGTTACTCCCGATATAATCGGCGAATGAAGATATAAATAACATAATTACAACAAACGTACCAACCCGGGGGCAACTAACACCTAACGCCGGTAATTACAGACAGACCAACATTAACATGTTAATTGTCGTCGGGTGGCCATAATACAGCCTGGATTTTTGGTAAACGATCTTTTTGGGGATTGTGGATGGGCTTAGAGGTTATGGTGAGGCTCTGCTAACATAGTCGGGTATGGTGGCTGGATTCGGAGAACCGTATGCATTGGTTTGGAACAATCTAGAATCTTTTTGAAACAGTAAAACCGAAGGTGAGATTATCAAACTAGGTCTATCTCGTTGCTCTAGTGGTCGCAAACGCGACTGCTGAGCATGAGGTCCTGGGTTCGATTCCCAGGTCGGGCAGTGTTATGGAGTTTTTCCATTAGGAATTTCTCAGTAGCAGCCAAGAGTCTGGATTTATGCCCGGTTGATGGCAATAGGCTTGCCCCTATTACATAAGACTTAAACATCACTGGCGAAATGTGTGTGTACTATTAAGTACACCTCTGTCTAACGCTTTGCGGATTACAGGCGTGATGATATGTCATGGCCTCAACATCACTGACACCTTTTATGAAGGGCCAACACAGAAATCGCGAAAAAAAAATTTTCTCCATACATTTATGTTCTCGTAACTTAAAAATCAAACTGCAAGGGAACATCTGTATGCAGTATGATCAACATTTAGCATCGTTTTGTTCTTATTCAGTTTGGATTCTAAAACCAGTTGTTGAAGTTTCCACTTCAACATTTTGATCGCCCGTTTAGCAACTGCCAAAATTCTTATGACATCCAGACTTGAACAGATCTCATATCCACCTTGCAGACCACATCAGAATGACTCGATCAGTAACCTATCATCTTATGGTGTATAGTTACCAATGATATATCATCACGGCGCGGTGCAAGAGGGCGGGCAGGATCGCTCGCGAGGTGTCCTATAAATCTTGGCAGTCCGATTGAAATCAAAATATACGCGTTTTTATATTCTTGTGGCGGCACTTTGATATTGATATGTCGAGAGATTGTGGTGTAAATGTTTTTTTGGTGAAGTCATAAATATTCTTTTTTGTTTAAATCAAGAGTGACATGACTTAGTAGTCTGAAATTGCCAACACATCTTGTGAAAACGTGGCGGTTTATACTTCGTAGTATGAGAAAGCTAAATACCTTGTTAAACTTGATATAGGCTTCTTAATAGATATTGTTTGTCTTCTCTTGAGCTAGAACATCGCGATCGGTAGGTAGCCTGAACTCTTTGGCCTAATGCCGACTAGGTGCTATTGATAGGTGCCTGTTATAGGTACTAATGATTAAGTTAAACTGAACTGATGATGAAGGATTCCATTTTACCTATAACCGCAACCTCTAACTTCACTAAGTTCACAATATGCTTTGATGAAACTCATGGGCTACCCCATAATACTGCTGAATATAAGTCCGACCAAATAAGAACACTCATGAGAATTGATCACAATAAATTGTTAATGGTTGGAGAGGGAGAGGAAGGACAAAGAAAGATAGATGGATTGTGTGAGGAATAATATGAAAGAGAAAGGAGTAAATGATGCCGTGACGTCTGACAGGGGAGAATGAAACAAGAAAACGTGGTGCGACAACTAATAATTCAACGAATAAACTGCCAAGTGCCAATTTGATCGCCAATACATTAAAACACAAACAAATAAGGCAGCATTTAAACTACCATCATTCAAAACACACTTCAATACATCAAACAAAAGAATTTCCAATAACCCATAGGTGCATTAGACACCCATTTAATCATACTTTCCTATTTAGGGAATCCCACATCCTATTCTATAAGAACATTACTTATACTAAGAAAAACATATCTGAATATGAGTTATAACCGGTCGCCTGCCTAATTACGTACGTAGAAGGCAATGGCGATTGGCCTAGCGTAACAATAACTCTTCGATATTAACATAATAGTCGTTACAATTGCATTGTTCTACTACGTAGATGTCGTATTAGGATGCAGGCAGATGGTGGGCATCTGTTTGTTAAGGGATGTGTACACTTGGTGGAGAAATTGGAGTAAAGAGTGGTATAAATCCAATGATTTAGGTGAAGCGTCTTTTAATATTCGGTGGTCGAGATTGTGAAACATGGAAATTGTAAATCGGGTTTGTTGTTGTTGTATTGTGTATATTGTTGTACCATTATTTTTTTTTAGTCCTTTGTTAGCCTAATAAATACTTTTTACTTTTCTTTTATTTCTTTTCTAAATATTTTTCATAGTAATTTCTTAAAATTACGTGCTGTGGTCGTTCTGCATTTCATTTTTAAGCTTATTCAGTGCTAAACAAACAGAGAATAACCTCAACGGAGGGACGCACCCTGGGCAGTCATCCTGCAAAAACTTCTTGTAGAAAGGCTTGCAGATTATACTACGTTTTTAACAGAAACAAGAGAAGATTCAGCAATCGTATAAATTAACCTAGTAGGT
This sequence comes from Eurois occulta, assembly GCA_950022335.1. Classification (NCBI taxonomy): domain Eukaryota; kingdom Metazoa; phylum Arthropoda; class Insecta; order Lepidoptera; family Noctuidae; genus Eurois; species Eurois occulta. The sequence goes on from OX465482.1 coordinate 1,875,010, forward strand.
AAGACTCCTACAACACCTTTCGCGTTCTATCTTTTATATTCAGACCCGTGTGTCCTAAAGCAATTGCCGAACATCAAACATATCAATGCAAAACATATAATAAACGACGCCACGACATGACAAGACACGCAACACGATGATATAATAATGAAAATTAATAAAAAGCCTGCACTTGCATGTTCAAACGATGTTCATGTAAGTTACATGGTTATGAATCTAAATATTTTTCCGTGTCAGTGTGCTTGTCTATGGCCGTCTATTATGGCCCAGCTGCTTTTTATTGCGTGCAGAGTCGATGGTTATAAGCTTTAAACTTCAAACTATTCTTATATGATGTTGTCGTGTCCTGACATATCATCTCATATCTTTGACATGTCATGCAAAATGGCAGTATTTATCATGATTGTCTTGTCTGGTAGTTTTCTATTTGATTGAAACCTAAGCAGTTGGGAGTTAGAGAAGGTTAGGCGGGACAGCATGTCCCAGAACTAAAGATTGGAAGGCATTCCGGTGTACAAGCAGTGAGAAAATTAGAAGCTATTACTGAACTCAAACTCAAACTCAAAGCATTTATTTCAATTAGACCATTACAGGCACTTTTGAAAGTCAAAAACAAAAAAGCTAAGCTACAGTCACAGTCACAAGGCATAATAACTTGCGAAAGTACTGTAGTTGCACATTCCAAATCTGAACTGAAAAGTTAGCAATTACCAATCGATCCTCTCTTGTCATCTTGGGTGCGAATTATACAGAAACGGCGTAAGGTGAAGGCACGGCGCAGGCACAGCGCAGGCTTGGAATTTATAAGGAAACGAAAGAACGCCGTGCCTGCGTTCCAAGGCAGCTAGACAAACTAAAGTTGGTATAGGTAGGTACTATCGTCAAGCCACTATTTTTGTCTATTTGAAAATGCAACTAGACCCTAGATCTGCCATGGCGTGGCACCTTAACGTTATCCTCAACTCCCTATAAAATAGTAGATTATAACACAAGTGAAAAAAAGGGAATTTAATTCGAGGGACTAAGTTGGATCCCGAGAGCAGCGAAGGATTCTAGAGTAGAATCCCGAACGTAGCCAGGGATTCTAGAGTAGAATCCTGAGCGGAGCGAGGGATACAAGAACCGAGATGATTTTTTTTTCACGAGTTGTGTACTCCACTTTTTACCATTGACTGCGACAAAACAAATAGAAGTATATAGTATCAATATTTCTCGTGAGTAAATAATAACAGCCATTCGGGTCGATCTTCAAGGTTAAGCGGGGCTTACCAAGGTCGATCTGTGGATGGGTGACCACTAATTCATTACATACAGAGTTTCCTCCGTGCCTCGTACGTAAAACCGTTGGGCTGGCTGTCATTTTTAGTTCTTTGACAGTCGTTACAGGAAGTCAGTAGTCCGAAAGTCTGACAACCAGTCTTACCAAGGGGTACCGTATAACCCACCCAGTACTAACTTGGTTGGATGGGTCAGATAAGCAGTCGCCCCATGTAAAATATTGATATTCAGCTGCATCCGATTAGACTGGAAGCCGACCCCAATAAAGTTGGAATAAGTCTAAGCAGATGAGTACCTATTTATTATATTATTATAATCGGTAATATAATAATAGAACAAAGGATTAAATATAAACATTAAAAATAAATAGTGAAATTAGAACAATTTTCGAAATTAGAAACTGATTTTCAAAAATTGTAGTGCTGTTTTATTTAGTTTTTGTCAATCGTTCATAATTCGCGCTTGTTCCAAATTCAAAATGTTTTTATTCACTCAGTGAGTAAAAACAAGTTTTATTTACTGTTATCGATGAATAAAATGCCCTTTTTCGAGTGGCAATGGTAAAAACAAAATTACACACCCTCAAAGTGCCCATAAAGTTCTTAAAGCTTGGTACACACATTATGCGATTCACCTGACGCAGATACCAACCCGTATGGTTGCACAGTCGCATGTGCACAGCGCTTAAAACACTAATTGATCGGTATACGGCCTAAAGATTGCGATCAATTGTCGCAAAGCGACACGACGCGTCAATTTGTCGCGCGTTTTTTTTTTCGGGTTAACAATTATGACCTTTAATCGAGTGAGTCTTAGTCATGGATGTTTCTTTAATTAATAAGTGTTTGTTTTAATATTATAATTATTGTTTTTTTTTTTTTGATACTATTGAGCTGTCGTTTATGGTCGAGTTTTTTTTTAAGGCTAGAGTCTTTTTATTCTTCCATATTTGAATTCGTGTAGGTCTAGTACACTGTTGTAATAGCAATGAGTGTTTACATAATGTAAGCGTGGATAAATGTTAATATTTCAGTATTATTCTATTAATATAAGAAAGGTAAACCTGTATCACCTGCATGTCCTAATTAACTTTTACATCGCAAGAAGTTCTATGGACTGAGGAAAAATATGTTTCGTGACGTCAGAACAGGTTTTTCTAACACACCTTTTTGCTTATTTTGTGGCTATCATAGACTTAAGCTCCAGGTGGGTTTGAATTCAGGTTTAGGACATACTTGGTTAATTGCTTCCTATCGCGGCCTTTAAAAACTTAAAATATACGTAGGTACTTGATATATCTTAATATTTACTAACACGAAACCAACTTGAACTAAAAGGTCTGTTAGCTGGTGTGTAGGTAATAGCAGTGAGTCAGTACCTTCGTAAATATTCAAGCCTTATTTTACAAGTACCTACATAAAGTAAAAAGTAAAGTAAAGTAGCATCGCTCGCCAAACCCGCAGCGTTTCGGTGTAAAATGACTGTCTAACAGCAGTATATGTCCTCGTATGGCACTTCTTGTAGCTCTTTCGGTAAGGCGGGCGGGGTCCGAAGCGAGTTCGTAGGTGTCATCTGTGAGTGCGCTAAGCAGTAAGTATAGCACGTCTTTTCGATACTGTCACGTCGCTGACTGCAGTAACGTCGTTTACCACCGAGCTAAACGACTCTTGTACGTCTTCCAAGAGTGGACTGTATAGTCAAACGTTGTCAAAATTCCAAACTGTTGAGCCGCCATCGCGATTTTTCTTTTTGTGAGTACGGAGACAAGTGAAACAACCACCTGCTGCATGCACACTGATTTACGCGTTGATAGCGAATACAAACATGGACGCAGCCACGCACACACATACATCAGTAATGCAATCTTTACAATTAACGCTTTAATAAATGAGGGATGGATGACCCCATTACATTTATGAATTTTATGAATGAGGGATGGATCCGCCATTTTTTAAATTCAGTTATTACTACAAATATGACAAGCTGAACTCCTTGATTAGAAAATCACAGAAACAAAATCTCCCCTTAGCTAGGTAACCTACCTATAACATGCCAAATTAAAAGCTGTAATCGAAAACTCTCCGCTATAAAAATGACGTCATCCATTCCCGAAAAACTTGGATTTATTATACTCATTACATTTGGAATTGAATGTTCCAAATCAAAATATTTTAGGGCTAATGGGTACTTAATAAACGGCATTTAATAGGTGCACGGTTCGGCTTGGTTATTTCCTATGGAGAACAACCGGCAAGAAATTGCATGGTTACTCTTTTAAAAATATTTGGTTTTACAATAATATTGTGTTACATTATAGCGTTGTTATTGAATCTTGGACCGTCTCGATGGGACTGTCTGACCATAGAGACTAATTTTTTAATTCAAATTTTAATTCAGTAATTGCTACACGGACTGCTATCAATGTTCCTGGCGATTAGCTCTTTTGTTTTAAACTACTATGTCTACTTGTGTACAGCGTTGTGGGTTACATTATAACCAAATTGCTATTTGGTTAAAACTAATTGTAAGTTCTTATAATGTACCTGTTTGCTGTACCTTTCAATAAAAAATAAAATAAAATAGAGACAAAAAAAAAAGAAAAAGGAAAAAAGTAGTGGTGGTCGTAGTGTTAAACACCCTAACAAACTATTTAATATTTGGTCACTTATCTAATTTTATAACATAAAAGATGAGTCGAGCCTTCGTTTCGTTAATCCAGCTTGAGATCCTGGGTTCGATTCCCAGGTCGGGTAAAGTGGGTTTATCCATCAGGTATTTCTCAGTAGCAGCCTCAGAGTCAGGATTTCTGGCCGGTTGATGGCAATATAGACTCGTCCCCTAGTACATAAACAAAACTGACGAAATATGGGTGTAAGTACTATTATTAGATATACGGCTGCCTAACCCTTTTGGGGATTACAGGTGTGATGTTATGTTTATGTATTAGATTATTTTATTCCGAAACGACTAAACGAACTACTAAGTAAAATAAGCAAAGTACACATGCTTCTGAATAGTTCTGAATTCAACGCAAAACGGCACTTACCTACGTGCTACTCATTTTATATGCACGGGTATTTAACCAATTGAAAAGATTAAACTAATGTGTTTAAGACTGCTTATGAATGCAATTTAAAAAACTAATTTTACAGCTTAAATGAATACAAAGCAGATGTTTAATAATAATAATAAGCTTTAATAATAATAAGCTTTATTAGTTCTCACATTATAAAACCTTAAGATTAAATAGTTACAATATTAACAGTGATCGTAGCTTTATAGTCACAGTACGGATCGCAACTGGCATCTTAGCTAGATTACAAAGTAACCTGTGTTAAAGATACCAGTCCCATTCCCTTATAAATAATTTATCACGAATTTCAAAGTTTTTTTTGCAAGGATTCATTAACAATGTGAGAGAACAAAAAAGAAACAAAAAAGAAATTAAAACTAATGGAAAATTTTCTTTGTATGCATGCGCGTGTGAGTGAGAGTGATAGATGTGTAAGTGTGGGTGTAAATGCGTTTAGTTATGTGTATGTGTGTGTGTGGGCGTGTATGTGTGTGTGTCTGTGTGTATTGTTGTATGGTAATTATACTACACCATTGTACTTAAGAGGTTTTCCGTCTCTTGGTAGGTCAGCCCCTGAAGCCATTTATTTACTAGATTTTTACATTTGCAGCTAGATAGTTGATAAATAGAGAGTATTTTATTTAATTTGTTGTACAATGTAGGTGCAAGAAAATAATTGAACCTCCTGGAATGGGTAAGGTTGCTTTTCCTAGTTACACAAACAATGTCTTTACGTCTTTTGGAGATTTTTTTGTATGGGGTCGCAGAATGCTGAGTTAGGACAGTTTTTGCTATGAAGAGTTGCCTTACAGTCAACACTTGACAACTTTTGTAAAGTTCGGCAGTAGGAAACATATAATGTTTAAAGGTGCTTACTTTTAAGATAGCTCTCTGAGCTCTTTCTAATTTTAACAGCTTTGTTTTTGGCGCACCTCCCCAGGTCGATATGCAATAAGTCAGTAAGGATTGGCAAAGTGCAAAGTAGACCTGTTTTAACAATCGTGCATCAGCTACGTGACGTAGGGTTTTAAAAATGTAGATTAGTTTTCTAACTCTATTCTGTAATAATTCAATGTGGAGTGAGAAAGAAAGACCATTGTCCAGAGTTAAGCCAAGATATTTGGTATTGGTCACTTGAGCCAATTTGGGACAGTTACAGATCTGGTCGTCGGGAACAGCGCACGAATGCGCGACAAGGTATAAGGAGGCTGGAGGTTGGGTGGTTTGACGGAGTGAGAAAGTCATATAGTTGGTTTTGTCAGTATTAAGTGTCAGTGAGTTTCTAGCCAACCATTCCTTAATTATATTAAAACCATATTGAGCTTTGGTAAAAACCTCTGGCCATGTGTCACCACTAAATGAAAGTGCAGTGTCGTCTGCGAACGCCGTTATCTTGGTGTCGTTTAACTTAATCTGGCAAAGGTCATTTAGGTATACGAGGAAAAGAGTCGGCCCGATCACACTCCCCTGCGGTACTCCGTATGTTATTGGCAGCTCATCACTTACATAATTATTAATTTTAACACATTGGGTTCGGTTATGTAGATAGTCCTTTAGAATAGATTCACCTCTTACGCCCATTTTTTCCAGCTTATGAAGCAGGAGGGGAGTAGAGACTGTGTCGAAAGCCTTAGCCAGATCTAGGAAGATAGTTAGGACCTTTTTCTTTTCGTCTAGGTTTTTGACTATATAGTTAGTAAGATCCAGGACAGCATTAGAGGTGGATCTATTTCGTCTAAAGCCATACTGAGCGGTTGACAATAAGTTCTTGTCTTCCAGAAATTTTATCAGTCGTTTATTTATTATGCGCTCCAGGATCTTAGATAGTATAGGCAATACGGCTATCGGACGATAATTGGCGACACAGTCTTTACCCCCACTCTTGTAAATGGGATGGATAAGTGACTTTTTGAAACACAAGGGGAAAGTACTTGTTTCGAGGCAGAGGTTAAAAACGTGAGTTATGACGGGGATGAGGAGGTTTTTATATCGCTTGAGCAGAGCTGTAGGAATGTTATCCCATCCCACAGCACAGTCAGATCTTAAGGAGAATAGAATTGATTCAACTTCGCTGCAATCGGTTGGTAAAATAACAAAGGAGCCACAAGAGGAGTTGTCGGGGACATGGACCTGGAATTTTGAGTGGGGATTTGGAGGTTTTATTTTGGTTGCGAGGTTTTTACCAATGCTCGCAAAGTAGTCGTTTACTTGATTGACAGAGTATTCAGGGGAGGCAGAAGTGAGTAGTAAATCAGTAGACGAAGTTTTAGATTTAACACAGTTAGTTACACGTTTTATTACCTTCCAGATTCGCCTATTATCCGTGCCAGCGTCTGTTAGCTCCTTACGATCATGGTCTCTCTTAGCTTTCTTTAATATTTTGTGACAAAAATTTCTGTATCTTGTGTATGTTAACTTTAAGGTATCATTGTTCGGATTTAGCATGGTTTCTTTGTGCATATTATCCCGATTTCTCATGCAACGAAGTAAACCAGGTGTCACCCACGGTTTAAGTATTAGTTTACGATTTGGTATCTTAACCGTGGTTGAATTTTTATCTATAGCACACTTTAGGGTGTTAATTAACTGAGCAGCAGCTTGATCTGCGTTTGTAATGCAATAGATCTGATCAAAGTTGATATCGTTCATCTCCAGGTCAAGGGTTTTATAGTTGATTTTATTGAGAATAGGGCGATTGGAACCTTTAGAAGATTTTCCTTTGTTTTTGAGGCACAGTAGTACACTGTTATGGTCCGTAACAGATGAATCAAGTACTAGGGTTAGCGCTTCGTAGTTAGACTTAAGTATCACGTGGTCTAAGCAATTAGGGCCACGCGTAGGAAACGTATGGGCAGGCAGTAACCCATGACTGGCTATTAAGTTGAGGTAATCTGAGGTATGAGTATCATTTTGGGTATGAACGATATCAATATTGATATCACCAATTATTGTAACATTTTTGAATGAGGATAGTGTATTCAGAACTAAGTCAAGAGAAGTTAAGAAGTTTGTCGTATTATTAAAGGAGGGTGACCGGTATATACAGACGATTGCTATATCGTTACCTATTTTTAATACCATACAAGTGCCTTCCATGAAATCTATCTCAGAGACTGTGTGTTCCAGATGGTCCTTGAGGAAGACAACTATGCCATCATTCTGATTTTTAGGTTTTGTAGTATGATACATTAAGTAACCATCTATGTTAGGTATCGTTACGTTGTTTTTAAGCCAACATTCCGTTAGAATAATCGCTTCACAGTCTATATTAATTCTATGTAATAGGGTAACAAAACTATGGAAATTGCGATTTATGGATCTTATATTCTGAGTTAGGATTTTAAAGTGTTCATTAGGATTTAATATGGAGGAATTACAGTCATCTGGGCTACATATTTGACTTTGTGATACAGAAAAAGTATCAATACTATCATTTATATTAAAAAAGTTATCGAATTATACATGGGGAAAATGGGGTCATTACATTTATAAACACATCGTCATTGAGTACTAAATAGAGAACGATCTGTATCAAAAAGAGTTCAGACTGGGCAAAAGATGGCAGGTGAGTTAATGTGGTAATGGAGTTGTTTATAGGTAAGTAAAAGTAATTTGTGAGTATTGTGTACAAGAGAATGTTTGATTGTGTATACGGATGAATGTTTTGTGAGAGGTAAGTGAGGTGTGTATAAATATGCATATAAAGTTGTTTCCCGAATAATACAAATCTTTTAATCGCTATTAATAAAGTGGAATGTTGGGATATAAAGCAAAAACACAAATTAAACGCTAATAAAATAGTAAAATGTTGAATCATAAAACAAAAACATAAAAGCATGCAAAAGAGCCAAGTATCAGCAAATACAGATAGTCAATCTGAGGTGTTAAATTGTTCCAGCTGGGGTAGTGTTTTTATGAGTATAGATGAATCACCATCCTCTTTCTTTACTAGGACTTTCCCGTCTGAGATCCAACAATACTTAATTTTGTTACATTTTCTGAGCTCTCGAGCGTGAAAATAAAGTTTCCTTGCGTTAGCGGTCAAGTTTTCAGCCACGTAGATAGGGTCCCTACCCTCAAGACCTAAGTGACTCATATTTAGTTTATTCGATGGGTTAGTACTGTTGTAAGTTTTTACGGCGCTAAGTAGGGTATTTCGCAAAAACAGGTCTGACAATTGTACGATAACCGGTTTCTTGGTGTCGGGTTTTCCAGGAACACGATAAATATCACGCACATTTGAATTGTGAAGCTCAACATTGAGCTTTTTGCAGATATTGGAAACATAGGACAGGAGATCTTGTTTATTTTCCTTAGCCTTTTTCGGAATATTCCTCAGTTCTATAGTTGTCAATTTGGAACACCTTTGCAGATCTTCTACCTTTTCTTGTAAAGAGATAATGTTGGAATTGTTAATTTTACACTCCTCTTCTAATGACTTTATCTTAACTTGCATCTCGTCTTGTTGCTGAGAACTAAATGTAATGTTCTTTTCGATATTTGATAAGGTATGTTCTATATTATCGTAATTGGTCTTGAAGGAAGCAAGCATTTTACGAATTTCATCTTTAAATTCATCAAAGTCTGCTCTAGTAATTTCCTCTAATCGGCGTTTAATCCGTTGGCTCACAAACGCAGAAGGTGGGGGTGTTTTTTCTAAACTATGAACGTTCAGTGCGGAGTCCGAGCCAAACTTAGTAGGCGAGTGACTCATAGTACCAGGCAGTTATAACTGTGCGGGAGTTAGTGCGCGCACAGGGCAGAAGCGGCGGCGGCGCGGCGGCGGTGGCGTGCGAGACAGCGGCGTGTGCGACGAGATCAGCGATATTAGCAGAGCACGTAAATAAGTGTGTATGTATCGCGCGGTCACAAATTCGTGTGCGTGATGCGATGAATGAGCGCTCGTCGGCGTTGCGCGTCGGTGTGTGTGCCAGTATGCGCAATGAGTCGGTAAACACAGTACTCACGCGACTCGTTGTGAGCTCCTTCACCTTTCGCTCTCCTGGTAGTTGCTTGCTTTTTGCCACTATTTTAAATTGATTTTTTTGAATGAATATAATTATATTTTAATATTTATTGTACTAAGAAATAACGGGCACACGTCTGTTCGCTTTCGCGGTCCAAAGGGAAGGGGGGGGGTTTCTAAATAATCTGTCAGGCGCGATATGCCATCACAAATACTGGTTCCGTACACAATAATGAGTAGAATAATTGTGTTATAATTGGCTTTGCCTTTACCGAGCTATGATAATTAAATTAACTAGCTGTTGATCGATTTAGATAATTTGTTAGGAGAGAATTAAAGGTCGAATGTTTATTTGAAAAAAAAATAATATTAGGTTGATGGCGTAACGAAGTGTTGTATGATTGATAATTCGCGTTGGATTTCGAAGTGTTTTATCCTTAAATGGTAAACAGAAGCTCATGGTTTAATGGCTTTGTATACGTGCTGCTATTGATCATAGGAACAGCGTCAATTCTTACCATCACTCAGACTATTTTTTGTCTCGAGCGCGCTTCGGGAAGAAACAAACAAATGAACGAATACGAAAAGTATCTAGGCTCTAAAGTTCTCAAAAGTATGACAGTAACTGACGTCACACTTGCCAGTTTGATTTCCACCCGAGGTAGTTCATTAAGGTACATTCCGTTTGGTAACTTTCTCGAATCGCCAACTAAACAAAAGACGTGCAAAATAAGTGAAAGAAATTGCCTTTTCCTAACTATTTTAATCTTCATACATTGAGTCCCGTTTCGTCAACCATAAATTTCAACTGTTTTTTGTACAGTCAGCTCCCAAAGTTACAACTAAACACCTTGTTGATGTTGCTATTTTTTGTCTCTATCTGGCACACAAAGTCTTGTTACGAGAGAACTCAATTTTGAATTTGAACAGAAAGTACTAGGAGAACAGAGTCATGAAGAAGATGCTGGCGCCGCCAAAATCGTCTTTTTAGTGAATTGAATCATCTACCTAGCCTTTTCCCAACTATGTTGGGGTCGGCTTCCAGTCTAACCGGATGCAGCTGAATACCAGTATTTTACATGGAGCGGCTGCCTACCTGACCTCTGATACGATACCCCTTGGTAAGACTGGTTGTCAGACTTTTGGGTCACTGACTGCCTGTAACGACTGTCAAAGATCTACGAATGACAACCGGGACCAACGGCTTAACGTGCTTTCCGAGGCACGGAGGATACTCGGTATGTAATGGGTGGTCACCCATCCACGGACCAACCTAGGTAAGCACGGCTTAACCTAAAGATCGACCCGAGCGGCTGCTCTTATTTAGCCACGAGCTCCTTTTTAGTGAATTGAATACCCTATAAAATTAGGCTTGCATGAAATCAATGTGGTATTTATTCTAACAGTTCCGTCAGCACACACAAGTTCTGGGAACTTGCACTAATTGGTCTTTGGCTCAGCCATGAGGCAAAAAAAATAAGTGCTAAATATAGAAACTACAATGTAACAGTAAAAGTATTGTACAGTCGCCAGCACATCCAGATACTACGAACTGTCACTCATTCGATTTTAAACTTAACTCTCAATATTTTGTGGTTTAAAATTATTTAGAGAAATTTGTTGGTAGAAAGGTGTTCCCCGCGATATATCTTACGTGATATAATAATATCGTTGCGTCGCACGACATCCTGCAACCAGCCGGTGCGATATAAACGATTATATAGATATTCTCATCATCATCATCATCTGCATAGCCTTTTCCCAACTATGTTAGGGTCGGCTTCCAGTGGAATACCAGTATTTTACATGGAGCGACTGCCTACCTGACCTCCACAACCCAGTTAGCGCTAGGTAATACCCCTTGGTAAGACTGGTTGTCAGATTTTCGGGTCACTGACTACCTGTAACGACTGTCAATGATCTACAAATGTCAGCCGGGACCAACGGCTTAACGTGCTTTCCGAGGCACGGGGAAACTCGGTATGTAATGGGTGGTCACCCATCCACGGACCAAACTAGGTAAGCACGGCTTAACCTAAAGATCGACCCGAGCGGCTGTTCTTATTTAGCCACGAGCTCCTCTCGAGCTATCCTAAGATATCTTTTAATACGTTTAAAATATCGTTTGTTTTAATATAATTTTTAAATTGTACGATGATACGATTGATGAAGCAGGTCTTAATAGCGCCGGGGTCGAGTTGCTTTCTCAAAATAACCACCCTATTGTAATCAGTATGGTGCCTTCTTATGCCAGTTTGCATGAAGATAACGCTTGATACCTTGCTTGTGTCAGAGCACAATCATGAAATCGTGAGGACAGCTAACTCATCAAAGATTACTGTCGAAGAAGAAGATGAGGAAAGCTAATGCTTATCTATCAGTGATTTATACTATTTAAGGAGGATGCGCTAAAATAGCCCGCGAAATTTAATTTTTCTTACTTTTTTTGCATTTTGCTGGCCAGCGTCAGGTCGACGGTGTCGTTGTCATGAAATAGTCATTCAATGGGATTAAACGAACTTAGAGGATTGTATTCATGATTTTTAATGATTATAACTCTGTAAATACATACGTGTTTAGGTCGCAAATCATAAATTAATCAACAAACAACCTAACACTGACCGGCAAATTGCAAAAAACGTAAGAAAATTTGAATTTCGCGGCTACCCTGTCGCTTCCATCTTAAGCACATAAACCAATAATAATGATAATGAAGCGAGGCTGACTGCCAAGAGAACGCCGGAAGTCCTCGAGATATCGTCATCCAAAAACCACGCAACAAAATAACAATTTCCTGCCATCTTCATTACCTCACAATAAACACGAAAATGATCTACAAACTCCTCATTTTCATTAACAAACTTATTACTTCAACCTTTCACGGTAGACCCGAAGCAATTTCTAAAACAATTTGCGACTACCCGCAATGGTAGCTATCTCAGAATGACATTAGCTGTCAGGAAGGAAGCGAGTAGATGCGAGCCAAGGATTACTTTGTGCTGCTAATTTGTGCCCTGAGGATACGACGTCATTTCTAAGTGTAATATAAACGTTTCTGGCTCACAAAGGGCTGTGGAACCTCGTTTACATGAGACGAGAGGTAATCTCGGCAGAAGATAATGTTGTTAATTCTGAACGGATTGGATTTCTGAACGTATTGTTTTGGGGTTTCGTTGATGGTTTGTTTAGATACTGGGAGAATAGATGCCCACAGCTGATTTGCATTAATTGCAATGAAGAATAAATTGATTTCCTGCCATCTGGTTATCTTATTTCTCAAGCTCAAGGTGAGCGCAGCTTGAAACAGCGGCAACTTCCTCCAGGAGTTAAGACCGTAGTTTGACTTAACAAGCATGAAAACCATAGCGTCTTTGAACTAGAGCGTATGAAAATAATAATTTGATCATTCATCCTTCCACTAGTTCTTACACATTCTTCTAGATCACGTTTAAAATAAGGTTTAAAATTCAAAGAAGAAAAGAGAGAAAGGAACGGCATACCACAACACAGTAAGACATATTTTTAAACTTTGCCAAGATTACCATGCTGCTCCATTGCCTGTCTAAAAACATGAAATCCATCATAATACTAAAAATAAAAAATCATTTTACTGCGAACAAAAATCAAAACGACTCTACAAACGAAGTTAGTGCCAACAAAGAGCACAATAGCCCAATATAGGTATAACAAAGAGTTATACTGAACGTACTCGTATAACTAGATGAGCTCGGTACGTCGTCGTCGGCCGCAGATATTGGAGACGCCGCGGGCCATTCCAGTGTAACGGTATAGCTATGTCGCAATATGGAGACTGTTTTCGGAGATAGAATGAATGAAATAAAATTTGGAGAGACTGAAATGATGTTGGATACAGTAAAGATGGTGGATTTTGAGATAACAAATAGGTTTTACTTGTAAAGGATAACCTTAATGAAACTGAGAACTTACGGTTAGCATAAGTTGATAAATGAAACTGTGATGCTCATTGCCGACCAGGAATAGGTCACGTCCTCGATAAGTAGGGAAGCCCTTACAAGGCAGGTGGTTTTGTACTAATAACTGAATAAACCAAGACACTACTATTGCCAAATCTTTCGATACGATATTATGGCCAAACCACTTCTGATAGATCACAGGACTTTCTCGAGAAGTTGCGCAGTTTTTAAATCAAGACAATCACATTAAATGAGGAGATAGTTTAGTGCTAATTCCATTACGTAAGCCACTCTTGAGTTTCGCGATACATCTCACCATAAAGAAATTCTACAACATTTTATCAGAGCTTTCATCATACCTTTCATTTAGTAAGTGAGACTATAGATACTTGATGGTCGAGTACCTCCTCACTGCGGTGGGTCTGTCGGAGCCGTGAAGCTGTCATTACAGTAACAGTTCTGATGTAACTGCCGTGACTTTGACTATCCATTGCGGTCAGTAAAACGACCGCTATGAAGTTATGAGAGAATTGAATACAAAAGTGTAAAAAATAGAAAGAAAGGTGGGAGAGATTAAGCTAACCGCCTAATGCTCATCGTGTGATCCTTAGGAGGGACATGTCCTGTCCAGCAGATGTAGTCTTTCAGCTTAATGAAGATAATGTAGCAGTCGCTCCATATTAAATACTGGTATTCAACTGCATCCAGTTAGACTGGAAGCCGACCCCAACATAGTTGGGAAGACTGGTTGGCTAAACAGATGATGATAATGATTGCAGTTCATAATCAACGTATTAACATTGATAAAAAACTAAGGATAAAGGAGTACAACACTAATCATACAAAAATGGATTCAGTTTACTACAACTCATACTCCAAAATAAATACGATAGCTCCACAAAGAAACATAATAATATAAAACCCAAAATTCAACAACTATACCATCCATTGATTCTAAAACTTTCAATTCAAATTCTATTAACCATTTCCCATCCGACCAGACCCTCAGTAATCCGACACCGGCATCCCCATACAATTAGGAGCAGAGCAGTGATGTCTGAATGAGAACATAACCAAATGTTTCATGCCCCGTTTAGTCGCCAATGAATAAGTAATGTAGCAAGTCCCTGATGACAAGGATGCTGGTGAATCGGTGAGTAGCGAGGTTTTGGATTTCTTTAATATTGAGTGTTTTTAGGTTGTGGGGGTTACCGGATATTATAATGATCGTTGGTTTTTGGATTAGATGAGATATTTTGGACTACCCAATTCTGTAGAAGTACGTAAGTAGTGCAACGGTGGAAGTAATTGTCCAAATGTTTGTCTATAAACAAATGTGTATTTCCGCGTAAAAAACAGGCAGTATTAAACTGTATAAGCTCAAAATTTAACGTGACTCGTAATGTCTTAAGCTGTTGCGGTTGCTTTTCAGTGTGAATGAAGTGGTATCAAGCAGTTTACCTAAAAAAGCTGCGAAGTGCGAAATCTGGACCTTCATAACTTGTATTTACTTTTCTTTCTCTATTATTTCGTCTCTTCTTTCAATGTCTGTCCCGGCAACATCCCTCAATAAAATCTCATGTAAATCTATATCGAAATTATTTCGTTAACATGACTCCTTTGCCTCAGGCGAGGGGTTGCGGGGTGTGGGGATGCTGCGCACAAATCTGCAGATTGGATCCGTTCCCGAACAATATGTCTGTGGGATTGCGGCTGATTCGATTTGTGCGCAGAGATGATACGCTGAGATTGTCAGTGTTACAGTCGCTACAGTGATGCTGTTCGCGTACAATGTGGGGTTATTTGCTTTTAGATTGGATTGGGACGTTTGTGAGTGGTATTTGAGTCACTTTAGATAAAAATGAGAGTTAGTGCCAAAAATCATTTAAGTAGCATGTTGGAAAGATTCTGAAAGTGTCATTGGAACTTCTCAGTAGTAACCCGGCTACTCAATACGTAGCCCACTTGTAGCGACACTTTGCCCGACCTGAGAATCAAACCCTGCACCTTATGGTCAGCAGTAGTGCTTGCGACTACTAGACTAACGAGATAGTCAAGCGTTTAGGATCACTTGAGCATATTGACTGCTTTTGATCTCCAAATGGAGGAGTATCTTAAAGAAATTAAACAACTATATGCTTCAGTTCTTCTGCGAAGTTACAATGAGACTGGGCGTGTCACATTTCCAGGATGGGTCAGGACAGACGGGCCAGAATCGTCACACGTGTGTGCGTGTAACCGTCACGATTTGGACTCGTTCCTGACTGATTGGTCAGAGAAGGCAAAACACCGGGAGAGTTGGAAAAGAATGGGGGAGGCCTTTGCCCAGCAGTGGGACAGAATAGGCTAACTAAAAAATGCTTCAGTTATAAACAACAGTATACAGAGCTCGCTAGCTTAAAGAAAGGACATGGCCAAAAAAGTACATTCCATATACACCTACATAGTAAATATATTATATTAAGAAAAATAGAGAAGTGAATTGTTGCGTAGTTTTTAACCTCTCTGCACTTATCAGTATTGATTACAATATAATAAGTAATGCAAGTTAAATTCAAAGTCTCATTTGTCAACTTTCGCCACTATGGACCGTTCGTAGACGAACACGTTCTACACCACGCATACTACTTGTAGATATGTATGTGAAATGAACGACAAATGCTCTTACCTGAAACATTTGATTTAAATAAAACTGTTTTTTGGTATTTCTTACATGTAATTAAATTATATTTTGAAGTGTTGATACGTAAGATATATTTATTTCACACAATAATTATAGTAATAACGTAACCGTACCTTAAAACGGAACGCGTTTTACAATGTCATTGTTTATGTCAAAATGGCGGTACTGCGATTGCACAGATCCTCCGTTGCGTACGAACTGTTTGTTTTTTTTTGCGATTATCTTCTAATATTTTTGACTCCTGCTTATCTCTACGGAAAAAGATATTTTTACTTATTTTTACCAAGAAATGAGTAATTATTTATAATCTTTTGTTTTATTTCGTATTTCCCTTGTTAATTAGTAGTTAAACTGTTGAAGAAAAACGTCACTTTCGGAGTCTCATTAGATGTGACAATAATAACATATATGTACTTTGTCTCAGTTTTCTATCAGACTTTCTCAGTTCAGTAAATGTTAATCAATATATGGTTAAAAAACCTTAGTTCAGGTAGAATGACCACCTGAAATAAGGATTTTGGATCTTGTGGAAATGCCTAATAATTCACAGCACTTCGTTATTTTAAAACGCCTTGAGGTTTTTAATAGCAAAATCATTATATCATACGCTTTGCCAGCAATCTGATAGAAGGTAACATGAAACTGTTTACGTCTAGTTATTTGTAATGAGAAGTTCTTTGAGCTTTTTATTTTTTGCAATTTAATATGGCAATATTCACGAATATGAAACACCAAAAATTATCGTTGTACATTAAATTTGATAACTATGCAAACGCCCATACAGAAATTGGCCATGTCCTTTAGTCAGAAAGAGTAAAGTATCTTTCCTGGATGTAAAAACATACGAAGACAATATTGAAACTGACTGAAACAACACGTCAAAAATTCGGACAAAAAAGGTCAAAATAAACACAGCTAATCATCAACCTAGACAGAACAAAGAACAAGTACCTTATTGTAATAAAAATCAGAGAAGCATTAGAGTTGAACGAATACAGCGGGGAGCGAGCAGAAACCGTGATTAACGCGATAATACCGCCTCTATCAGCGACGCAATTAAAATTACTCGTATTTTTGACGAACAATTCTCGCCTAACTATATTTATCGCTTCGCCGCATCGGTACGGTTGCTGCTTTATTCTTTTGCTGATTCAGTCTCTAATTCGATTTGGTTTTCGTTGATTTTTTTTAAGATTTTGTTCGTTAGTGATCTCCGGTGCTAATATAGACAATATTGGTTACTGGCAAATTGTGTACTGACAGGACAAGTACACTGAAATCTAAGTAGTAGTTCTTGCTGTTGTTCTCAAAAGGTCATCTCGGACACTTATCTGCATGGTCCTCATATGATTTGACCAAGAATATGCCTGCTATTTTTATTCAAAATTATCATGATCATTCTATTGCCCTTATCCCAATTCATTTGGGGTCGGCGCAGCATCATTCAAGATCGCAAAGTGGAATAATTATTTATCGCGTAATTATTATTTTGAGTATTTTTTGATAGTCCGGGTCATCATTTATTTTCCTGCCCTTATCTCAAACGTACGGGTGACGCAGCATGTCTTTTTCTTCCATACTTCTCAATTACTTATCTCATCAGACAGTAGACACCTCCTTTCTTGCCATATCATCCTTCACAAAGTCCATCGTTTCTTTAGTCTTTCTCTGCTCTTATAGCCATCCACATTCATAATCAAAACTTTCCTCAAGACACTTCCCTCATTCCTCCGCATCACATGCATACCACTTCAACCTATTACCACACAAGTTTTCAGTCACCAGTCAGTCAATTTTGGTGGTCCGGGTATCAATTCAATTTTTACACATAGTTAAAATAGTGTCATTCATGATATTAAGTTTATCTCGTTAAGTCCTAATGTGGATTTCATAAAAACAGAGGTGGCAATGAAAGTGTAAAAAAAACGCTCATAAAATCCTATTTTTTCAATCAAAAAACATTCACATATTTGAAACACCAATCACCAATCGAATGATCTGTCCATACTAAAAAGTGAAAGACTAAGCATTACTATACAAGTGAGTGTCGGTGTCAAAAGTCAAGCGCGTACGCAGGCATGGGAACTAACCTCTTGATAGATATCTACGTAGTTACGTCGCTATCTGCTATGGGAATGTTGTTACTTGTTATGTTATCTGTGAGATGTTATATGCTGACTGTGTCTATCTTGGTTTAGATTGAGGGGTGAGCTCTTGATAAACGAAGAATTTGTATCACAAAATACTTACTTACCTCATTTTGTTTATACTTTTTTCAGAGTCATTTTGTTTTTTTTAGCTTTAGAAACCAATGCTATTTCATAATGAGTTACCTTCATATTCAAGTCTATTGATATTACTAATGCTAATATTTAAAACGGTACCTTGTGCTGTACCTTGTAGATGCCAATTAGGTATACGAAAAAACATCATCATCATCATAATTCTCTTGACCTTATCCCAATTTATTTGGGGTCGGCACTGCATGTTTCTTCCATACTTCTCTATTACTCGTCATCTCAGCAATCACCTCCTTTCCAACCATATCATCTTTCACACAGTCCATCCATCGCTTCTTTGGTCTTCCTCTATTCTAAGAGCCATCTACATTCATATTCAACATTTTCCTTACTACATTTTCCACATTCCTGCGCATCACATGTCCATAGCACGAAAACCGATTACCCTTTTCAGTCACCGGCGCCACTTTCAGACTTCCTCTTATGTACTCATTCCTTATTTTATCCGTGCGCGTTACACCACATATCCCCCTTAGCATTCTCATCTCAGCCATGCAAATGCTTTTCATTCATCCCTTTTGAGGCACAACATTCTGATCCATACAAGACAGCAGGTCTAACCATGGTTTATATATCTTCCCCTTGATTTTAAGGGGAATGCGGGAGTCGCATATTGTTCCCGTGACCTGCCGCCATTTCATCCATCCAGTGTTAATAATGGTCTTAACACTCCGACCTATTTCGCCATCGCTTTGCACGAGTGAACCGAGATACCGAAAGTCGGAGCAGACGGGAAGAAACGCGCCATCTAGCGCTATGACTGCAGGACTGGAGTGACCGCCGAAATCGCGGAACATGTATTCAGTTTTTTTTTGTTAAAAAAACAATCTTATCTAATAATTAATTGTAACTGAGATAGATTTCTAAACCATCATTTCTGCATGAAAATGACAATCTTTCAGTCTTACGTTTTCTGATAATGAAACACTGCATTAAAAAGTTTAGGTGGTACCAAAATGTCACCCTTTGGCAGCCGCCTGTCCATCTCCAGCGCAAGTAGGATGAAGTGGAAGCTGGATGAGAGCGGAGGGCTCTTGAAACATTTAACGAAGCTCCGTTCATTATGACAAGCGCCCGGTCACCGGAAAAATGCTCCAAATCATTGAACATTGCAAGAATGTGAGATTGGATGGGGGGATTATATTTAAAAGATAGCTAGTTAGGTAGGTAGATAGATAGATGTTGACTGAAGAATCGACAAAATGACATATCTTTTCACGATCATGCTACGCGTGCAGGAGAGGATAAGTCACCTGGTCATCATCGTATCAACCGAAATACCACTGCTGGACATAGGCCTGCTTCAAGCGTCGACAGTACTTGCATCCCGATGATAAATACTTACACCCTCATGGTAAGTATCGACTAGACTTTGGAAAATATAAAGGTTTTTTAGCACTGCTGGTAGCAACGATGCAATACTTAAATGCAAAAAAATAAATAAAAAAGGCTTTTTGCAAACAAAGTTAATACTGCTCTGCTACTTAAGAAAAGTTCGGTGAGAAACCACGCGAAGTCAAAAGTCAAGTCGAGTACATTATTAAATACTAACTTACATACACTTTCTCTCACGCTCATATTAAAACAATACATTAAAAGAAACTATACAAATAAAATAAAGTCACATTTAAAAGCCACTCATATTTAAAACTCTTTAAGAAAAGTCAATGGAACTTTTAAAAAATCAAGTGCTTAACCCTTGCAATGCTACAAAGTCAAAATATAACAATTAGTCCACAAAGTTCCCAACATAACCGCAAAGCGACGAATAACCCTCCACTAATCAAGTGTTCCTAAGGGTACGAACGACCCTCGGAAGACAAAGGGTTGGCTTTTCTACACAATTTAGCTGTATTTTGCAAACAGCACTCGATTTTGAGTGGTTCTCGATAAAAGTCGACATTTTAATATGTGTTTTGTTTCTGTTTTAATTTAGTATTATATTATGTATTTAGTTTCACGTGGGAATTATGAGAAACGATTTTTAACTGTTTGCGTGACTTTTATTCATATGCTTGTTTGATTTTTTTTTATTAATGAGTAGCGCTTTCTGGGCATTGTCATTGTTTTAACATGGTCAAATAATAGCTGATGAAAATCACAACAGCATCCTGAAAACTGTAGCTGAAGATGTACGTGCTCCTGTGTTGAGGCATTTCGTTCGTCTGGTGATTTTTAGGTATCTCCCTATAGGTTATCTTGACGGGGCGGGGTGTCTCGGCATGGGGGTATTTCTGTGCATTTTTGTGAATGAATAGAATTTAGATGTTATTATTATGATGAGCGTTGTCCTTTTTAATTTTATTTAAGTACTAACATGGTTTCATAGGTAACATAGTTTTCTAAGTTTTGTATACTAACCTTAGAATCTAGTTCTCCTAAAATAAATGAATTTGAATTTTTAATTTGAAAATAATATTGGTGTAAATAGATCCATCACTGTCCAGCAACACAACTATCAAACTTACAATATTTAGTGAGGAAACCGGCATACAACAGACGTACGTGCCATCTAAGAACCCGCACTGGGCCCTAGTGCTATAATTAATTATTCAGAGCTAGTAGTGGCCAACGGGTGGGCCTTTGGCCACTACTTGCACAGAATGCTACTGTTACTTTGTCATACATAGCGAAGAGGCATGTGTCCCAACAGTGGGAAAATTATACAATATGTTAAAAAAAAAACCTGTCCGATCCGTGAACGTATTATTAGGTATCGAGATTAGATTATATTTATGTAATCCATTTTGGCGATCAAGTAAAAAAATGCCCCGTTGAAAAATTAACTAAAATGAGGAAACTTATATGGCAACACACGGGCGCGAGCGGTCACTTTTCGGGTAGTGACGTCATAAAAAAACGATTGACGATCGGACATACTTAAGGCCGAAGATGGTGTTGTCACCTAGTCTGTTTTTTAATCTCAGAGACTAAATTGACATTACGTTGGTTTCCAGTTTTTTGCATTTATTAAATAGTGATGAGCCACTACCGTAAATTGCCGTTAATAAAATCAAGTAGTATCGTTTTTATTAAAAGTTAATGATCATATCTTTTTCCGTTTGGCTAAATGATATGAGCTTACGCTTTTTTAATAATCTCGATTCAAAAATGCGTTTTATTTTTCTACAGTTAAGACAATTTAATTTATTTTTTTTAGCCTCTGTTTTCCCACTGCTGGGCAAAGGCCTCCCCCATAGCCTTCCACTCTTCTCTCCGTGTGGTTTTCTCTGGCCAATCTTTCATAAACGCCTCTAGATCGTCCGCCAGCGTTTTCTAGGCCTCCCTCAGCGACGACGCCCGTCTTCTGGCGCCCACTGCGTGACGACTCTGGCCCATCGGTCCTGATGCATCCTATAGACATGACCCGCCCAATCCCACTTCAACCCAGCCTTTCACCAGTTATGTTTAAGTCTCATATAATAAGGGGCGAGCCTATCGCCATCAAAAGGCGACTGCTACTAAGAAATTCCTGATGGAAAAATCCAATAATACTTTACCCAACCTGGGAATCGAACCCAGGACCTCATGCTCATCAGTCGCGCTTGCAACCACTAGACCAACGAGGCAGTCATCGACATCGTAGCCTTATAAAGATTATCGACATAAAATATAATCAAAAGACACACGAAGTCAAGTAAATCCCGAAGTGTCAGCGTATATGATTGTGCGTCAACAAATGTAAGGGGATTTGCACACGGCCGCGATTCCCAGTTCATTACCGAGGATCGGCGATCGAGGGTGGCGAAAAAGCGAAAGGATGGGGTAATAGGTGATAGGCTATTGCTATACGAAACGTACGTATTTTTAGTGTGCAGGCCACTTTTGATACTAACTTAAGATGTTAGATTGGTGTTCGTGTATTATGTTTTAGAACCATATCAATCATACCATCATTCTTAATTGGATCTGCTGCTCTCTATTAATTTTGTTTGGGATCTCACACAAATTGTAGTCGAGTATTCATTTTCCATTGTTACTAAAAGTTATTAGCAAATCATTCCCATAGTCATAAAAGATTTTATGTATTATAGAAGAGAACTCATCAAAAAAAATACAGCCGAATTGAAAACCTACTCCTTTTTAGAAATCGGTAAAACATTTAATAATTAAGGGGAGATTTTAACAAATGGATGTAAAAATATCACTACAAAATAAGTTAGCAAAAATTATCAAATTAAACAAAAGTTAGGCACTGTTACAATCGGAAGTACTTTGATACCTTTACATGCAGAACAGCTAACAAATTGTTATCAAACTCAGAGCATTTCTCAGGCATTTTTGAATTTTCAACGAATCCCTTGACAATAATCTTCAACCCTTCCTTATCTCTTTGCAATAATGGTCTAGTTAGTTCTAGGTAGTTGAAAATCAGCTGTTCCCTACATTTTGACGAGTTAATCGATCATAAATGTTAATATATATTATATAATAAACAACATAATTCTTTTTTCGAGATTTCAGGTTTGGTCCCATAGTAAAAGTTGTTCATAATGATGAGTACAATGACCTCTTAAGAGGTTACTGGTGCAGAAGAATAGAAATAAAGAAAATAGGTTTTTTGGCACTTGCCACAAGTGCACACAACATTAAACAAAAATACAACAAGAAACTTAAACCTAAACACACACAGGACGGGCAAGACAAAGACACTCCATGGACACTGTATTAAATCAAGTCAGAAATACTTAGTCGTAGTTAGATGTAGCAATTTGTAACAAAAAAATTCTACATCTAATTCTTTTACTTATAATATTTTATGACATCTCACATAATCCAATCCATGGCTTGTTTGTCTTTGTAACGGGGATGTTTTATGCACCATCGGTCGCGAACTCGCGATCACAGTCACATTGATATTACGATATTTGCTCAATCAGGGACGCACGGCCGGGACGGGGGACGGGGTGACGGGGTGAGGGTGGCATAGAGATTTACCGTACAAGGGTTGCACGATTTTAAATAAGCTTTTCAAAGGAAAGCGAAGAAGTTAAAAACAAATGCCAGTAACTTAAATGGTTATTGTGAAGTTATTGGGCATTTGTTAGTAGCATCCTGACTTGTGTCCGGTTGGTGCTTCAGCGCCTTTTACATTGGACTTAAACATAATTGGCGAAATGTGGGTTTCCTATAGGATATGTACAGAGGTACACATTTGCTTAACCCTTCAGGAATTAGACAAGTGTCTTTAATTTCTCCTACTGTAAATCTTGACATAATACTTTCAATCCAACCTACACAAATGTCAGATAAATGAAAGTAAGAGGCGCCATAATTTCATTTTTCGTTTTTTGGAGCCCCAGACAGCTCAATGCGTTACATCCTTATTGAATGTATGACAGGAATAAAAGATCAAGTGTCAATAATGCTCACGCAGACAAGGACTTTAAATTATATCGATTGTGAAATTGTTCAGTGGCTGGGTTCAGTGTTGATGAGATGTATTTGTCAATGTATTAGTCACACAAGCTTGATAAAGACCTCAAAATCATTTTTGTTAACGACATTACTTAAATGAAAACATTCACTTAGCATTAAAAACTCAAGTCGGAAAAAGAGCTTTCAGAAACGAAAGTATCAAAGAAAATCCATAGCCTGGCGGCCATTACACAAATTAGAAAAAGTAAAAACAGAACACAATTTGAATGCATTTCCCGCCAGTTTCGTGTTGCCATTCAAAATAGGAACGTATTACCGCACCAGTGAAAAGAACTGTCTCAAATTACTTTGCATAGTCTGTCTCTTTCCAATCCGTATCGAATTGTATCGTTATCCCTTTCTGCCGCTATACAAACTCAGATAAACAAATACAAAAGGCCTAATTGAGTAACTAGTAAAACGAACGGCCCGGTACCGTCCCTCCGTATAACTTTACAAACTTAGGCATGCATTCTGAAAATTGAAAAACATTCAAAAACGAACTTTAATAGTTGGTGTTACAGGTCAAAGAAGAATTTAAGAGGGGTACCAGGATCTTTGTTAGACAGTTTAAAATTTCGTCGAGTCGTTCTCAAGTGGTAAGGGAGTCGTAGGGAACTTAATTTGTCAACAATTTTCGATATTTGAATACGTGTCGCTGCTCACTGAGCTTCTGTCAGCTTTAAATTGTTTTCTTTTTTTTTCAAATAAGACTCCAGCTTGTTATAAAAATAAACATTAATTTTTGTCATATTTTATTATGAAGCTGATTAGATTATATTGAGATGGAGTATTGTTATTTCAAGTCTGATGCTCAATTTTGTAAATTTCTACGATGTTATCCATTTAAAGTTTCCCTTTGTATCGTTTGAAAACGTTGAAAACTCTTTGGTTTTAGTTGCTCTAGCAGGATTTGGGGCATAGCCATGGTTTTGTATTCAGGTACTGGGATTCAAACCACTTAAGCAGATACATTGAAGGTTCCTCATCATTCCATAACAGAAAAAAGGCTTTCATTAACAACATCCCTAACGTGCTCTAATTGGACCTACGATCTGCTCCTAACTCTGGTAGACCAACACAATGCTAGTCATAGATACCTATGAGACGTTTTCTATAAACGTATTTCCACATCATGCTGAAGATGTCGGCCTACAACAGTCCACTGCTGGACATAGGTCTTAAATCGCACGTCACTCAACTCGATTCTCGGCAACTCTCATTCAGTTGCCACCAGCACTTTAGCATACTTATTTCCACATGTTTATTACGTTTTATCGTGCATTCTGAGACACGGTGAGGGGTTTCGGTATTTTATAGATGGTCACCCTTTCACGGACCGACCTCGGTAAGCGTTGCTTAACCTTGAAGATCGACCCTTGCGGCATTATGTAGCCACAAGCTCCCAGAGCATACCTAGATCCTATATACGTTCAAACAATCACATAAACGTCCACTAACCGCCAGTAATAAAGATTGACACGCTACTCGCTAGGGAGGTGCGCAGGAGTGGGCGAACAGGCGAGCATCCGGTCAGCCAGCCAATAGCAAAGATAGCAGCATCCTCATTGCGGCGCGGATGACAGCAATTCGTACAATCGACGTTAGGGTCGGTAATAGGCACGCTACAATTGACGGTAGGGTTCGTAATAGGCACGCTATTATTAGCCGCTTGTTATGGTGGGAACAATGGTGAGGATACTGTAGTGACTTGACCACCAGGACGGATGGGCAGAAGAGCTTCGTGAGACATTGTGCCAGGAAACGGGTAATGAATGAATCTTTGGCAGACGAATTCAGCAAATACAATGCATAAAACCAGAATTCTATCTAAACGTTGAAAAGATTTATTGGAGACTCTTCGCTGCCAGAACGGTGATAATAAAGCAGCAATACTGATTGTCAATACTGCATTAAAGAGCTGTTTGCGGTCTAATATTTACTATTTTTACTGACATAGGGTTATGTTGTACAAAGTTTCAGGACCGTTGGTCGTACTTCCATATTATTCAATTCAATAGAAAGTTAACGATTAATTGATCCCTTGTAAAGTTGTAACACTTGAAACCTTCTGGCACAGTTATGGTTCATGCACACTGACCGATCAAACAAACAAAATAAATATCAAACTCCAAAACTAAAATAATATCTATTTTCATTAGGAACAGTTCAAAATTCCGTTTCACACGTCAGTTGCCGTTCCAATAACAGACCACAGTAATTACAGTGGCGGTCGCCATGTTGAATCCAAATATTATTAATGTTTATTTGATTCAAGAAAAAAACAGTTCTTAGCTTCCCACAGCTACCAGCGACTGTCAGTCAACAATTACGGATACGAAACGATCCGCTTACGCACAATAGGATAAATAAACTAACTTTTAAACGGAAGCTTCTTAAATTGTTTTCTAAAAACATTTCGGGTCGTTAGTATTTTGTAAAGTCACTGGTGACGGCCGCACAATGGCGTCGCGACCGACCAGCCCCGACCGGCCCCGGCCGCCGACCGGCGACGGCTACCGGACGACTCACGATTATTATTTCATTTCTTAAATTCTTTTTTTTTAATTCTTTTTTTTTTCGAGTTAGCGCTCACTCGCTGACAGCCATCACAAATGCTCGTGAGTGGCGGTTTTTAACTCCGATAATGATAGCAACTGTTTATTTTTGTTTTACAATGGCATTAAAGTTTCGAGGAATTCGATAATGATATGAACGAGTTGGTAACGAGACATGCAGAATAATGATTGCAACTATAAATTTTATTTGTTAATACATTATTCTAGTCTGTTCTAGTGCTTACGGATGGAATACTAAGGGTAACGAATGCTAAAATTTCACACATTTCCATAAAAGTAAACCATAAACAATTTTAGACATCCAATATAAAACTTAAAACAGCCTTATCTATCCTGCTAATGCAAAAAGTAAATAAATTACCGTAGCTACTTGTCTTGTAATGACACGAACATTGAAAAATGATAATAAAAGATGTAGATACTCGTTTTCAAGACTAATCTATCCTAGCTTGGTGAAACGAAAACATCATCATCCTCTACAACCTTCAAGGGCTTCTTGGCAAATATAACAAAGATAACTTAATAAGGAAGAACAATGTAGAAACCATTGCAAAACGACTAAAAACCAGGCTTTATACAATCGCCCACGGCCACAATAATTATGAATACTACAAAGCTGATAAGATAGCCGATAAGACAAGATATCATATTGACTCGAATAGAACAACTTCGCTCGAAGATACACTAGAATCAGTCGCCGAAACTGTGGTCATAGTACAGAACAGATTCCGTTGATTGGACGGCGTCAGGCAAGCTATTAGGAGGAGATGTGAAGCCTGAAAAACAGAGCTAAAAATCCAAAATTATGGCAGTCTGGAATATATACTCTGTCCAATACAAACTGCAGCTGTGGATACCTTGGTGATGATAATAATAATCTAGAACGAAATAATTGCAATCCTGACTCTTGTTTTAAAAAAAGCCAGACTGATTGTCCCAGAATTAAAACTTACTTTAATCGTTACTCCAGTTGAAATCTTCTAATCAACAAAAAAAACTTTTTGCTAAGGTTACCAGGCTCATGTTGTCGTATTAAATTACTAATAGTAATCCGTTACTGAAGAACAAAACAAATTACCCTACTTGAATACTTTGCTCCCCTAGCAGAAAGCACGAGGGGAATAGAGTCAACAACACGCTTCGTGTGGCGGCAGTTGTAGCGAATTTAAAAGAAAGAAATGCTTTACTGACCTTCACGGGTTATTGGGATCTGAACTGAGGGCCTAGACAAAACACAATCGCTTTCAAAGTGTTGCGTATTTTTACTGACAACGGATTGATGTAAGTTTTTCAGTAACTTATGTCAATTCAATACATCATCATCTGCCTAACCTTTTCCCAATTCAATACATTTTTGAATTTTCCTTCATTATCACTGATAGACTTTTTCTAGCCCCTCTCAAACAAACAGATTAAATGTGGTTCTTATTCCGATATTCAAGGATGTGCCAGTTATCTCAATTTCCACCCCTCATATTCGTCATATTATCCCTTCTAATTGTTGTGTCGCAATAGAGCAATTTTTCATCTTGGAAACTATTTACATATTTTAGAACCATAAGAATCTTGGCATCATTTTTATTTGGATCTGCTGCTCTCTAGAGAGCTGAGATGTTGTTTTTGGAGCGTATAAATAATTCTACGGTGCGGAAGTAAATTGTCGTGTGTAAGTAAAAACAATGAGAGAAATTAGTTTGACATTTAAGTAGAAATTATGCGACGTATTATTATTGCAGAAAAGTCCCCACCATCCCCGCTGTCACTGGCACTCCGCCCCAATGTAATCGCGCGCGAAACTTATCACATTATGAGAACGCGACAAATCGCCGGCGCCTTTGATCTGCGCGGGCTAATTTCACAATTACCAGCCGAACCCGCTGTTTAGGATTCCGTTTGAATAAAAATAACGCTTCGATCGGCTGATATTGATTTGAACCGGGTGGTAGAAGGAAATAAGGTAAAATTCTTGCGTTTTGAAGCTGATTTTGTAAATATATTTTTATGGCAACAGCTGTTGATTGATGAAGAGATAGATGAAGACCAAAACATATGAAAAGAACAAGAAATAAATATTATGCATGATGATTGACAAAAGAGAATGGAAGATGGTGATGTTTATAAAGAAGATAATATAGTTTAGGTAGATACTGACAAAAGCTAGAATAAAAAACGAATAAAAGTAGAACGAAACCGTGATGCAGTAAACTAATTTTTAAAGTGTACTACGAATTTTTGTACAGACGCCAGTACCAAGCTACTACAATCTATCAAATTTCTTTAATAGAGGTTCAACTTTATCGCCAAAGCATTAAGTTCAGGGTGATGATTGGGATTTTACAGTTTCGGATAGCTTGATGTGCTGGCGTCTGTACGTGACGCGAATTTACTTAACACAATGTGTCTTGATCGTCCTTAACTATGCTCTACATTACTTATCCCAAAACTCCTTCCACAAGCCCCCTACTCCCAACTTCCTCCAACATTATGTTAAAATGTGTAAAACACTCGTCAGCACCCGGACCACTGCTCACCCCTGTACAACAAAGGGCACTGATGACGTGGCACGTGGCGTTCGCAAATTTACTTTATATTTTATACTGTTAACGTAAGTTGGTGACATGATACCGTGGGTATGAACCGTATGAACTTATGGAGTGAACTATGATCGATTGGGATTGGGACAGTAATTTGATTTTGTGAAGAGGATACTTTGATCCTGGATCAGAGGGAGGGTATAAGTATGAAGTATTTAGTGTTTCTAATTTAGTAAGGACTATGAGAATATGGGGTTGGGTCTACGATATCGTCAAAGTCGCTGGAAACACCTGGATAAGGGACGTGCCAGAATCGGGAAGTGTGGCAGAAAAAAGAGGAGGCCTATACCCAGCAGTGGGTGATTCCGGGCTGATATGAGGTTGAAGATTGGAATGTGTAGACTACGATGTAGATAGTTCCTTAAAACTTTTTCGTAAATTAAATGTAAATAGACCAATTTTGTACCAAATGTTAGCACTCTTGGAGCAGTCGATGTGTCTCTAGCGTTCACATATTATGACCAAGATCCGACTAATATATTATTGCTGAGGTGTAGTCCGTGAGTTTTTCTGTTCTTCTTCCAGCTTTGTCATTATTCTCATCGTGCGGAACAGTGGTTTCAGTTTAATTATTAAAATATTATTTAACTACAGGTAAATTCTAAAACTATTAGATATTATTTTAGTTTTTTGGTTTTTCCTTCTTTCTCTTGACGTGATTTTTTGCGTACATGTAGTTCAAGAAGCATACAAGGCTCCGGAAAGCGGTGTAATGCTATGTTTCATTCTCTCTTCTCTTTACAAAAAATGGGATAAGAAGCAAACCTGCGGGCAAAACCTACACCAGATATTGTCTGTGCAGTATGAGCACAACACTGTTACTGGGTTGGTGAGAATAAAACTCGGGAACTACTTCTTTCTTCTTATTTATTTTTCTTGCTTCTTAGGAGAGTATTCTTGAAGGTGGCCTGCCGTTGACTGTGTCGAATGCAAAAAAAGGCCCCTTTTTTATACAGATTTCGTTAAGCGATTAACCAATCAGAGCAGTGCAAAAAGGCGGGAAAACATTGCGCAATTACCTTAAGTACTACAAAACTTTACCTTAAAGTGAACCGCGAGACAATTTTTGCGTTTTTCGCTAACTTTTTCTATATAAACCTATGTAAAACTATGTGTTATTAGCTTCTATGTAACAAGAACTATCAGACAAAAATATAAAATAACAAAAACATAACATAATAAACTTATTTACTACTAACAATAAATCTGCTATGTGAACAAAACAAACGTTAAGAAACTATCTATTTAGAGACTTACTATATCAAATTCACTGTACAACATGCTTATATACTGTCCTGGCAGTGTCTATATGTCACTTAAATCACTATATACTGTCTTATCAGCGTGTACGTAACACTAAATCACTATGTACTGTCCTATCAGCGCGTACGTAACATTAAATCACTATGTACTGTCCTATCAGCGCGCACTATGCACTTAATCACTATGTACACTATTTTCACTGTCCCGCACATCACTCCCGCCGTGCGACCGCGTCGCATCAGCTGTCGGTGCGGGCTCGACGTCCGTAGACAGGGGCAGGATCACCAGCTTCCTCACGGGGCGGCGCAGGACGCCTCCCTTTGTCCGCACGTCCACCGTGCGAACGATGTTGTCGGGGCCTGGATACGTAGCGATGACTCTTCCTCGGATCCACACGTTGCGTGGCAGGTTCGGGTCGACGATCTGTACGAGGTCGTTGACCTGTACTGCTTGACCTTGTCCGTGGGGCTCCCGCCGGTGTTGGAGCTCAGGGAGATACTCCTTTACCCAGCGTAGCCAGAAGACATCTGCTAGTCTCTGCGCTGCTCGCCAGCTGGACCGTGAGATGGCGTCTTGCTCGGTGAATGTGCCTAACTGTGGCACTCGCCCCGGTCCTCCCAACAAGAAGTGGTTAGGAGTCAGGGCTTCTGGATCTTCCTGGCTGACTGAGACATGAGTCAGCGGACGACTGTTGACGGTGTACTCTACCTCTGTAAGTAGAGTCGTGAGGACTTCCTCTGTGGGGTGACGTTCGTGTAACGTCGCTGTTAGCGCTGTTTTTACTGAGCGAACCATTCGCTCCCAGGCCCCGCCCATAAATGGGGCTCCAGGTGGGATGTAGCGCCACGAAATGGTCCTCTTCGTCGCCTCTTCCTTGGTCGCTGCGTCGATCGCTTGTCTTAGTTCCTTGTCGGCGGCTTTTAGGTTGGTGCCGTTGTCCGACCAGATTTCAGTCGGGCAGCCGCGTCGTGCGATCAGTCTGCGTACCGCCATCACCGCGGAGTCGGCGCTTAGTGAGCCGGCAACTTCAAGGTGTATAGCTCTTGTGGTAAGACATGTGAAGATGGCCACATATCTCTTCTGTCGCGTTCGTCCGACGGTCACTGAGAGAGGTCCGAAGTAGTCGACGCCGGTGAAGGTAAAGGGTCGTTTGTGATGAGCTAGGCGACACGCTGGTAGGTTCCCGGTTCTCGGGTACGGTGGTACTTGAGTCTTCATTCGGCAGAACAGGCATCGTCGTAGTAGTGTGCGTGTGATTGGGCGTAATCTCAGTACCCAATATTGCTGCCTACACTCGTTCACTGTGGCTTCTACGCCGGAGTGATGGAGTTGTCGATGTATACTTTGCACCCAGAGTTTGACTGTAGGGTGGTCACCGTCGATCACCAGCGGGCTCTTGACTTCTTCCTTCACGTCTTTGACTGCTTGAATACGACTTCTTAGTCGTAACGTGCCGTTTATGGACTCGACACTGAGTTGGTGAAGGCGACTTTCTTTTGAGATAGGCCTCCCGCTGTTCAGTCTGTCTATCTCTTCTGCGAAGGACTCTTCTTGAGACGACCGCATCAGAAGTTCTTCTGCTGACTTGAGCAACTCTGCTGTGACTGGTAATAACTTCTCTTCTCGTGACGGTTTCTTTGTCGTTGTCGGTGCCTGTTTCTTCGCTGCAGTGTTGTTTTTCTTCCACGCAGGATCAGCCTCTTTATTCTTCTTCGTTCTTCTGTAGTTGACTCTTTGTTTGGTGGCTCTGCAGAGTTGGATAAATTGCAGAACGCGCGCTGTTGAGTACCGGAGTCTGTCCCAGTTGGAGAATTTTGTTGGATCAGGCAGACCCTCTGCAAGCTTCAGTCTTCTCTTGATGTTTACGTGATGAGTCTTCTCTTCCTCAGAAGGTTCTTCTGTTGGTGTTCTCGTGGTTTCTATTGGCCATGAGTGTTCCGCCAAGTACAGGAAGTCAGGGCCTTTGAACCACCGATGATTCTTGTCGAAAGTTGCTGGCACGTCTCGGGTGGCGTCGTCCGCCACGTTCATTTTTGTTGGTACCCAGCGCCAGTCATTGACCTTAGAGCTTTCCTCTATAGCTGCCAGACGATGAGCTACGTATGGTTTGTATGATCTCGAGCCCGTCCTTATCCAGGTGAGGACCGTCTTGCTGTCTGTCCAGAACACCTTGCGATCGGGCTTCCTCTCGTGCTCTTCGACCACTGTCTCTGCCAGTCTGGTGCCCATGACCGCTGCCTGCAGCTCCAGTCTGGGAATCGATGTCAGCTTCAATGGCGCCACTTTTGCTTTGGCTATGATGAGGGACAGAGCGACCTCGCCGTCGGCTGCCACCGATCTCCAGAAGAGAACCGCAGAGTAGGCAGACTCGCTGGCGTCGCTGAAGACGTGGAGTTCCAGGGAGGTGGCATCGCTGTAGTGTAAGTATTGCCTCGGGATCGCCACCTTGTGAAGGCTCTTTAGGTGCGCCATCCATGTTTCCCACTGCTCCGCCAGGTCTTCGTCGAT
Organism: Eurois occulta; assembly: GCA_950022335.1. Taxonomy (NCBI): domain Eukaryota; kingdom Metazoa; phylum Arthropoda; class Insecta; order Lepidoptera; family Noctuidae; genus Eurois; species Eurois occulta. The sequence continues at coordinate 1,907,607 of OX465482.1, forward strand.
CTTGTCATCCCATGCTGTTCCTCTGCGCCAGACTTCTTGGAGGAGTTGTTTCGCTCTGATCGTGATAGGCGAGGCGAGTCCGAGCGGGTCGAAGAGTGACATTACTATTCTTAAGGCTTCTCTCTTCGTCGGCTGCTTACCCTCTTTTAGTGTTGAAGGTATTCTAGTTAAGTTGAGGTTGAAGGTAAGTTCGTCTGAGTTGATCTTCCATATGACACCCAGGACTCTTTCTGTTTGTTCTTCTGTTTTATAGAGTTCTATGTCTTCCGACTGAGTGGCTTCCCCGAGCGCCTCTAGGAGTGACATCGAGTTCGATTTCCATTGCTTTAACTCGAAGCTGGCTTTCATGTGTACTTCCCGTACACTCTTAGTGATACGCTCGGCGTCTTCCAGGCTTCTGAAGCTGTCTAAGTAGTCGTCGACGTAATGTTTCTGTGTGATGGCTGCGGCGGCTTCTGGGTGAGTTTCTTCGTGCTGTTTGGCGTTCAGGTTCTTGACGTAGATTGCTGTCGATGGTGAACTCGATGCTCCGAAGATTAATGATGTCATCCTGTATTCTTCTGGAGGTTGGTCGTCTCGTCGATTTCCGCGCCACAAGTACCGCAGTGCATCTCTGTCTTCTGTTCGTAGCTTGACCTGCATGAACATCTCCTTGATGTCCGCTGTGACGGCGACTGCGTGTTGTCGGAACCTCATGACGACGCCTGGTAGAGACTGTAGTAGGTCGGGACCTTTGAGCAGCATGTCGTTGAGAGCCACCCCTTTGGTCTTGGCGGCCGCGTCGTGTACCACTCGAAGCTTGTCTGGCTTCATTGGGTTGATAACTGCGAAGTGAGGCAGATACCAAGTCTTGTCTGTTGTCTTCTGCTGTGGAGCGGGTTCGGCGTACCCTTTAGAGATGAGAGCGTCCATCTGTTCGACGTACTTCTTCTTGAGTGTAGGTTCACGATCGATCTTCTTTTCTATGTTGAAGAGCCTCTTCAGTGAGTTTTCGTAGTTGTTCGGGAACTTGACCTCTTCTTTACGCCAGAGAAGGCCGGTCTGGAATCTTCCATCTTCCATTCTTGTTGTGGTCTTCTCTAGGGTGCGTAGCGCTCGTTCCTCTGGATCAGTCTTCGGTCTTTTGGGATTCAGGCATAGAGCATCCATCTCGAAGTATTGTTTCACGAGGTTTTCTATGTTCTCTTCTGCATCTTCTGTTATGTGTGATACGAAGTCAATCTTCTGTCCGAAGGTTCGGGTCTGGCTGCCATGGAGTACCCAACCTAGTGGCGTGAGGGATGCCACTGGATGGTTCTTGTCTCCACTTCTGGTTTCCGTAGTCAGCAGAAGATGCCAGTTGTCTTGACCGATGAGCACTCGTGGTTTCGCATTCGCGTACGTAAGGTGTCCCCTGATGTCAGTTAAGTGTTGACACCCTTCCACTAGTTCTTGTGGAACTCGTTGAGACGAAACTTGCAGGTTCTTCACTGTGCGTGCTTGTATCTGTTCTTCACGATCGTTGAGCCCCTTTAATTTGATGGTGACTCTTCTTGAGGCTGATTCTGATGTCTTCATATCATTGATGGTTTCTATTTTCAGCGGATCGACAGGTCCCGTTGCTCCGATGCTTGTTACTACACTGTCGTCGACGAGCGTGACTGTTGACCCGTCGTCCATTAACGCGAAGGTGTCGACGGCTCCTTTCGGTCCCTTTACTTGAACCGGTAGAATTTTCAAGTAGGACTGCTTCTTGACGGTCCAAGTCGAGTTGATTACTTCTGTTTCTTTATCTTCTGTCTTCTCTGTCTTCTTTTCGTAGTGCAGCATCTTGTTATGAGAGTACTTGCAGTTGTTGACACCACATGGCCTTGGTTTGCAGTGGTGTGTCTTGTTCCTATAACGAAGACATCTGAAGCAGAGGCGTTTGGACTTGGCCATGTCCCATCTTGCGTTCGCGTCCATCTTCTCAAACTTTTCACATTCTGTTGCGTTGGTGTGACTTGTGTTTTCACATATGATGCACTTCGATGTCTGTGTCTTCTCAATTACGTTGTTGACCCTCTGCGTCCTTCTTTGTGGTGCGGTTGACGTAGGTGCTGCCATCTGTTCAGGCAGTGCGTAAGGTCCGCACAACTCTGCTTCCCTTCTGAAGAATTTTTCTATCTTGATGAGGCAAGGGTCTTCACGTGGCTGTGTGGCTGAGAAGTCGTAGTATCTGTATCGTAGAGTAGGCGTCAGCTTGTCCACCAATGTCTTCGCGAGTTCAGGGTTGTACATGTAGTTGAAACAACCCAAGGTTTTCAACGTCGCCACTACGTTGGATATTTTCGTGGCGAATATGCAGATGTCCCTCGGTGACTCAGTAAGGCGGGGTAAACCTCGAAGTGTTTCCATCTCCAGCATGGCTATTGACTCTGGTCTTCCGAATCTTGACTCCAAAGTCTTCATTACTTCAGCTGGATGCGCGTTGGTTATGAGTAAGCCTTCAACCGCTTCTTTGGCCTTCCCCTTCAGGTTTCTTCTAAGTCGATTCGTGTTTTCAACCGGACTGAACATTGCTTCTGTTTCACTGTAGGCGGCGCGAAAGGGTAGCCATTCTTGATGCGACCCACTAAAAAATGGCAACTCGATGAACTTGGGTCGTTGGGCGGCGCCGACTGCTCGGGTGATGGCTTCGGCTAGGAGGGCTAAGTCAGTTTGCCCTCCCGCCGATGACTGACGTATTTCTTCATGCTTCGCTGGCCTTGGTTCTTCTATGTGGAGTCCGACTGTTGGTTCTTCTGGGGGGTGGTGAGGTTCGTTGGTGATCGCTAACACCGGACGAGTCACTTGATGTTCCAACCAGTTGTCCACTCTTGCGTTAACTTCAGATTTTGAATAGAGAGAGACGTCATCTTCTTCTTCTTCTGAGTCTTCCTTTTCCAAGGCGGCTAGTCGCGCTGCTGCTAGTTCCACTTGCAGGCGTAGTAAATCTTCTTTCGCTTTTGCGAGCTTGATTTCTTTTGTTCTGCTGTGTGTTGATCCCCCCCCCGCCCCTTTCTTGTTAGGGTGGCGGAGATCCTGAGTTCCCGTCGTCTTCGGTGGAACGGCATTGTTCCTTGTAGCTTGCCTTACTGTGGAAGCTTCTGTTTCTTGACGAGTTTCTTTGTTGACAGTCGCGGGCGGCTTCATCAGCTGTTTCGCTCTCGCACCTGCCGTTAGTGTCGTCGTAGCCGAGGGGGTTACGGACGGAGCGGCGGCGGTAGCAGGGTGCGAGGCGGAGGTGGCGGTTGCGGCCGAAGCAGAGGTTGCGGCAGTCGAGGTGGTTGCGTCGGTGGCGGAGGTCACGGTGGTTGGATCAGTCGCCGCGGAGGTGTCTGTTTGTTCTGATGTCTCCGTGGCGGTCGTCCCTGTTGCTGTAGATTCTTCCGTGCTGGCTTCCGCGCTGGTACCGGTCGCCGAGTTAGTAGTCTCGGACGACGACGGCTTCTGTTCCACCGGTGGCTTGCGTCCTCTTCCCTCGGAGCGTGTGACGGGCATTCTGTCAGCTGATGATACGTAGTAATCTTCCCTAACTAAATCTTCGAAATCTTCACGTAGATAGATCTTCCCTAGCTAAAATCTTCGAAATCTTCACGTAGGTAGATCTTCCCTAGCTAAAATCTTCGAAATCTTCACGTAGATAAATCTTCCCTAGCTAAAATCTTCAAAATCTTCACGTAGGTAGATCTTCCCTAGCTAAAATCTTCGAAATCTTCACGTAGGTAGATCTTCCCTAGCTAAAATCTTCGAAATCTTCACGTAGGTAAATCTTCCCTAGCTAAAATCTTCAAAATCTTCACGTGGAGAAATCTTCCCTAGCTCTTCAAGTCTTCCCGTAGATCTTCCCACAAATCCGGCGCTCGAAGGACCATTAATTGTGCAGTATGAGCACAACACTGTTACTGGGTTGGTGAGAATAAAACTCGGGAACTACTTCTTTCTTCTTATTTATTTTTCTTGCTTCTTAGGAGAGTATTCTTGAAGGTGGCCTGCCGTTGACTGTGTCGAATGCAAAAAAAGGCCCCTTTTTTATACAGATTTCGTTAAGCGATTAACCAATCAGAGCAGTGCAAAAAGGCGGGAAAACATTGCGCAATTACCTTAAGTACTACAAAACTTTACCTTAAAGTGAACCGCGAGACAATTTTTGCGTTTTTCGCTAACTTTTTCTATATAAACCTATGTAAAACTATGTGTTATTAGCTTCTATGTAACAAGAACTATCAGACAAAAATATAAAATAACAAAAACATAACATAATAAACTTATTTACTACTAACAATAAATCTGCTATGTGAACAAAACAAACGTTAAGAAACTATCTATTTAGAGACTTACTATATCAAATTCACTGTACAACATGCTTATATACTGTCCTGGCAGTGTCTATATGTCACTTAAATCACTATATACTGTCTTATCAGCGTGTACGTAACACTAAATCACTATGTACTGTCCTATCAGCGCGTACGTAACATTAAATCACTATGTACTGTCCTATCAGCGCGCACTATGCACTTAATCACTATGTACACTATTTTCACTGTCCCGCACATTGTCAATAACACAAAGATTGCATTTAGCATGCACCGCCTATTGTCCTCACAGACGGCTAATTGATGTGAGGGCAGGAAGCTGTGAAGTGTGGTAGAGTGTGGTGTGACCGCGTGGCAATGCGCCGCAAATGAACATATAATGCCGATACTCCGCCATTTTGTGCTCTCGTGAATGAATGAAACGGCGGGAGGAAGCGGTCCTGTCAAACGGTACCGATTTGTATGATGTGGTGCAGGGTTGTGCTGAATTGGTTATTCGATTTGAAAAGAGAGGTTTGGTTCCTTCGATACTTTACATGCCATGAACGAAGATTTTTTGAAAGATTTCTGGATCTTTACGCTGATCAAAACAAATCAATCATAAGCTATTTTATTTAAGTAATTATTTTAAAATCTTTCATCATAAGCATTCGAGCAAAATGCCAAGAAAACGCGGAACCATGCGACTGAGAATCATAATGATGATAGCTTCATTACTTCTTTGCCGTTAAAGGGAACACAGGAGGACAGTGCAACTTTTCTAGCTGAGCACAGCCGATGTCCTGTAAAGTATTCGAACCTGAAAAGAGATATTGTCAAAAATAACGTCAAAATTCAATTGCGCCACAGGCCGACAGCCCTACAGTTAAAAGAATGTGCCCCGCAAATTGGTAGGTGAAATTAGTAGAAATATTTGTCGCTGGTGTGCCATTGTCAGGGTTATCGCGTTTCAAACGACATGTGAATGAGATGAATGGATCAGTAATCTCCAGTTTCATTGGTTGCTAAGACGTGTCTTGGAAATTTGAATGTTTGAGAGAAATTAACTCGGGTTTTTGTGGTGGTGACTAAAAGGGCTGGATTTGTGATGACAAGCGTCCGTAATACAATAAATATAAAATATATTGAGATTTATTCCGCAATTAACATTACTTATTCTTCAAATGGGAAATGATTGAAAAAAATAAGAAACCTTCAAACACTTGTGGTTTCTTTAATTTCATGTTCTGTTAAAATTATAACCTAAGTATACTACAATTTAAAAAAAAACCAGGTGTCCTAGAAAAGCGCAATAAATACAGTACACGGTCAAGATTTAAGGAACAGCTGATTTTTTTCTTTTAATTATCGATGTTTTTTATGTATTTTCTATGTATATTTCAGAATGATTCACTGAATACGTACGTATGGTAACCGTTTGTGCGTCGTTGTCGTAAGAGACGACGGCTTCCCGTTCCCTCTCGCTCCAGACCATGGATTCAACCAGGGTCGGACGCGAGAGGTCGCCGCCGCCAATCGCCGCTACGAGGACATGGCGGTGCTCCGTCCAAGAGGAGCAGACCTCCACGGTGTGCTCCACCGTGACCTCCGGGTGATCTTCGCAAAGGTGACACTCGGGCAGTTCCTGCATTGATTGATGTAGGTACCTTCTGAAACAACCGTGTCCGGTGAGAACCTGCGTCAGGTGGAAGGTGAGGTCGCCGTGGCGCCTCTCTAGCCACTCCTCAAAAAGCGGACTTATCGCCACTATTGTGGCGTGCCCTGCACGGGGTTGCGACAGCCACTGTCTCCATGTCGCCAGGAGATCGCGCCGCAGGTCTGTCCGCTGAAAAAAAACAGCTGTTTCCTACAAAAGTGCAATAAATACAGTACGCGGTGAAGATGTATGGAACAGCGGATTTTTTTTTTAATTTTCGTTCAGAATGATTTACTGAATAAGTACTTACGAGTATACCCTGTATAGGCAAGTAAAAACTCGGAATGTTTTAAATTCTCCTGTGCTTCACAGATCGGACGTCATTTGTCTAGGAATGGGTTTGATAACTCTTAAAGCTCTTGACAAGGAATACCCCTATAAGCAGCCAGTAATTTCTCCACTTCACACCGACACACGTTTCATTGCTCACTTCTCTCCATTATTCAATCAATATCAGAACAACACAATACACCGCATATAAGGCGACACATTCACAGCATCAAATTAGCAGTAATCGCTCCCAATCCACATCGCGCCTCCACAAAAAATGTCTGCAACAGGGAATTGAACCCGCACCCGCCATAAATTCAGTCAAAGGCGAAATTAACTCGCCATGCGTTTACTTACGGTGTCAACATAGCACTTTGATCATGTTCAAGTTATTTCGCGTTCAAGGATTTTTCCTTTGTCAGTACTCGAATCGCGAGATGATTGACGGCCGATCCGCGACGCGAGAACTCTTGGCACACCCTTTATATGCTGCCGAAAAACTTAACGCCATACTGAAATGAACCTTACTACTTTGAATTACAGTTGATTGACTGTAGCGTCAATGGCAAACAAGATGATATTGTCGGGCAAAATATCCAAAACACAGTTACAGTTGCAATACTTAAAATCATTCCAAATTCAACCCTATTTTTCTCCACACACTACTCAATCTAATTCCTGTCAGCAGCATACACAAGTTGGTGGACATCTAATAAGTGCACAGGTTTACTCCGCGTTGGAAAATGAGTTTCCCTGCGGTGCGCGAGGCGCGGGGGCGGTAATTGTCCCGGTATCAAAGCGGCTCCTGTGATGCCGCGGCGCCTTTTGATTGTTTTTCCCGGGGACGATCGACCGCTACTTTTTGCGGCCCCACCTGTCCACGTCATCATGAGTTGTGTGCAGAAGGTCTGAAATCTAGACTGTAAATAGATCTGGCATCATCTACTGCTTTCAAGGTAAGCTAAATCCTGAGAAAATTTTAGTTACTCTTTGTCTCTTAGGTGGAAAATGTCCAGGCATTCTTATGTCTTAGATGGATAGATTACCTATTCTTTTTATAGTAAGTGTCAGTAATTGTCTATGACCGGCTTTGACTGCCAGCAATACAGTAACGATCACCAAGTCGTTTTAGGATGTACTAGGCTGCGAAAGCCTCCAAGATTGATAGATACTTTAAGTATGTGCGTAACTGCTTTCGTCACAACTTTTTATTCGGTCGACTGCACTTCCAAACAGCTGAAGAGATTTTTTTACCAAGACGTAGACTTTTATCATTCAGTCGAACGTCACGACGTTTTATCATTCAGTCGAACGTCACGACGTTTTATCATTCAGTCGAACGTCACGACGTTTTGTCATTCAGTCGAATGTCACGACTTTTTATCATTCAGTCGAACGTCACGACGTTTTATCATTCAGTCGAATGTCACGACGTTTTATCATTCAGTCGAATGTCACGACGTTTTATCATTCAGTCGAATGTCACGACGTTTTATCATTCAGTCGAACGTCACGACGTTTTGTCATTCAATCGAATGTCACGACATGTTCTATGTTAGGGATTTGGTTTCCGCACTTAGTCCGTAAAGTGGACCATTGTGCGTGAGCCATGGTGGCCGCTACTCCAGCCAGCCCACCTCCCTCCAGAAGCAGATCAGACTTCCCGGTCTTCTCAGGGCATCCGCAAGAGATCTTGGTGTTCCAAGAGTCTTCTCGCGTATCTGGGTGACGCCAGTACACTCAAGGAGTACGTGCGCTATCGTTTCCTCCGTCTCCATGCACGCCCTGCACAGGGGACTGTCAGTGATACCTAGGGTGTGGAAGTGCTTGTTTAATGAGCAGTGTCCAGTGATGGTCCCCGCCACCAGTCGCAGGCTATCTCTATCCAGGCGCAGAAGGCGCTTGGTCAGCTTTTTGTCCAGGGATGGCATAGCCTCCTTGGATTGCCTGCACCCTGGTGTCGAGGTCCACCACTTCTCCGCTTGTATTTGAGTGTGGTCCTTTAGCCAGCTTCTTAGCTGCTTGAAGGGGATGGGTACAATGGGTTCGGGTCCGAAGGCTTTTGTGCTGGATCCTCTTCTGGCGAGTTCGTCAGCTGCATCGTTCCCAAGTGATCCACTGTGTCCTTTGATCCATTGTAGTGTCACCGTGTTGCGGTTTAGTACCGTAACACGTTCTAGGGCATTATGACATTCTAGTATTAGTCTCGACGTGATCTGGTTTCTCCTTAGGGATTGGAGAACTGAGGCACTATCGGAAAGTATACGAATATGGGTATCCGTAACTTCCCTGGCCTCTATGGCATGTGCTGCTTGGATAATGCCTACACACTCAGCTAGATACACAGAGTTGAGCATTCCCAGGGATCTGGATATTTTAATGTTTAGGTCGTCAGAGAAAACTCCGACACCTGTCCCATCGTCGGTTTTCGATCCATCAGTGTAGATCCTTAGTTCTTTTGGACCTGAGTAGTCACACATCTCCGCTGTGAGCTCTATATTGTAGTGCTTTTGGAAGCAGTGGGTCTTCAGGGGTCTGTCGCAGGGTGATGCCATCATGGGCTGTTGTTTGATTGCATCGTCTTTTATGCGCGTATGTTTGATTCTGGAATCCTTACTTAGGGTGCCGGATACTTCGAGCCTGAAAATCGCTAGGGCCGCCTCCTCTCTTACGATGAGGTGCAGAGGTGGTAACCACAGCATTACCTGTAACGCGGCAGTAGGAGATGTTCTCATACTGCCGGTGATTGCTACGCAGGCAAATCTTTGTACCTTCTCGAGGTCCTTCTGGGCTGTGCTCAGGTTGGTCCTGGGCCACCAAACCAGGGAGCCGTATGTAATGATTGGTCGGATGACTGTGGTGTATAGCCAGTAGGTTATTTTAGGGCTTAGGCCCCAGTTTCTGCCAAGCAATCTTTTGCATTGCCATAGGGCTATGCTGGCTTTTGTGGTGATGTAGTCAGTATCTTTTGCCCAGTTCAGCTGTTTGTCCAAATAAATACCCAGGTATTTGGTTTCAGTCGATAGGCTTAGGGTGGTCTCAAAGAATCGTGGTAGTTGTAGGTTTGCCAACTTCCTTTTCTTTGTGAAAAGGACGAGTTCGGTTTTGGTGGGATTCACTGCTAATTTGTATTCCTTGCACCAATCTTCCACCATCTTCAAGGCTTGGCGCATAAGGTTACATAGTGTGTTTTCATGTGTGCCATTTATTACTATGGTTATGTCATCAGCATAACCCACCGTGTAGTAGCCTCTGTCATTTAGACGTTTGATGAGGCTGTCCACCACGAGGTTCCATAGGAGTGGCGAGAGGACTTGAGGGCAGCCTTTCGCCACGATGGCTCTAGTGGTGTCGTTCACCGTAACCTGTACGGCTCTGAGTCTTAGCATTTTTGTGATCCATCCTCGCAGGGTCGAGTCCACACCGTGTTTCTCGAGGGCTGCGTTGATGCTATGGAAAATGGTTTTGTCAAAAGCCCCTTCTATGTCAATAAAGACAGCTAGTGAGGAGCACTTGTGGTCTACTGCACATTCGATCTTGGAGATCACACTGTGTAGTGCGGATTCTGTTGATTTTCCTGTGGAGTAGGCGTGTTGATTCTTGTGTAGTGGTAGCTCCCGAAGAGGTCCGTCCCGGATGTGTCGGTCACAGAGTCTCTCGAGGGTTTTCAGTAGGAATGATGTCAGGCTTATTGGTCTATATGCTTTGGGTTGTGTATAATCTGGTTTGCCTGGTTTGGGGATGAAAATGACTTTCACCTCTCGCCATTCAAGTGGTACATAGTTGTGTGCTAAGCAGGCTTGATAGATGACAGCCAGCCACGGTGTAAGGACGTCTACACCCCATTGCAGCAGGGCTGGGAAAATGTTGTCTAAACCTGCGGCTTTGTATGGTTTGAAGGTCTTGATTGCCCATTCTATTCTGTCTTCAGTTACTATGGTACGGGCTCTGGACCAGTCGTGGTCGTTTGGTGTGTGCATTGGTTCACTTTCCCATGTTTTGTCCTCAGAGAGGTTGCAGTCTGGGAAGTGGGTTTCCAGAAGAAGTTTACTAGTTTCGTGGTCTGACTTTGTATAGGTATTGTCTGGGTTTTTCAGCGACCCGAGGGTACGATCCTGATCGGTGGATAGGATCTTTCTTACTCGCGCGGCTTCGCTGTTTGATTCGATGTCCTCGCAAAATTTCCGCCAGGCTGCCCTGCTGGCATGCCTGACTTGTTTTTTGAAGGTGTATTGTGTTTTCTTGTACGAGTCCCAGTCTTCTGGGAGCCTGGAGTTTTTGGCTCTGTTGAATTGTTTGCGCATGGTTTGCCTGAGCTTACTGAGGTCTGCATTCCACCAGGAGCTCCCCTTGCTCTTGGTGTTTGGATCTGTTAGCTTGCAGCAGGCGTGATACGCATCAATGATATATTCTGAGAGTTTTGTTACAGTATCCTCAAGTTGTTTGGGGTCCGTTAGAGTTAAGGGTATTTGGTGCTGCGCTAGTAGGGAGGCCAAAAGCCGTTTGTACCCGGGTACGTTAGCACGGCGTGGGTTGCGCCTAGGTTCGGGTATTTTTGTGTTAGTTACTAGTTGGAAACGAATCCTTCTATGATCAGAGCAAGAAGGCTCGTTGGATACGTGCCAGTTAGAGATAAGTTTTGTCGCGCTTTCTGAAGCCAGCGTTAGGTCAATGATTGTTTGACCTCTAGCCGTGACCCAAGTGGGTTCCGACCCGCGGTTTACGATGTTAAGGTTAGTGGAAAATAGATATGTGCATAATACCTCGCCTCTAGTGTTGGCTTTGTTGCAACCCCAAAGCGGGTGGTGGGCATTCGAATCCGTGCAGATGACCAGATCCAGGTTGTCGTCTTCACAGTATCTTACCAGGTCGGCCATTTCTTTTGGTGGGCAGTCTTCATCCTCGCCTGGCATGTACACCGAGGCTAGGACGATATCGGGTACATTGTCTTCGGTTTTAAGCCTGACAGCTGTCAGGTCTCTGGAACATAGTTGCGTGAGTATTGTGGTAGGTACATCTTTGGGTATATAGGCGCAGGTTCGTGGTTTGTCTGTGCCCTGTGTGTCGAGGATTAACTTACCTCCAATATTGCCGAGTCCGCATATTCTATTATTTCGGATCCACGGCTCTTGGATCAGTGCAATGGTTCGGGGCTTCGTCTCCAGTGCCCTGCGTAGGCAAGCCGTAGCAGTCTGGCTATGCTGGAGGTTGGTTTGTATGATGTTCAGGGGGCTGGATGTGGGCGGCGGCGGCGGTGGGATGGAGTTAGGAGGAGACTGATCCATCGGATAAATCCCCTCCCTCCCCCAATCCGTGCCGGTCGTCGCTCAGTGACGGTGACGAGGTGAGCAACTGTTCTGTCCACCCTGGTGGTGAGGTTGGCATACTCCCAGCGTCGGCATCAGCCATCGCCGTTCTCGCCAGCTCCTCTTCCAGTTGCGTCATGGTCAGGTCATCTGTCGGTGTCGGTTGGGTCTGTGCGCTGGTCGTGGTCGTAGTCTGGGTGTCGGAGGGCTGGGTGTTGGGGAAAAAGCGCACGTATATCGACCCCAGAAGGTACGATACCCGCCGCTCCCTCCCCAAGACCTGAGAGACCAAATGTCACGACATTTTATCATTCAGTCGAACGTCACGACATTTTATCATTCAGTCGAATGGAGACCAGAAAAAAATATAACTTTGGAACACGACATTCTTGTGGTGGCTGTATAGTCTCGCCGAGACACTATGAGGCAGGCGAGTGCGAGATTGTACAACCAAGGGAGGAATACCGACGCTAAACGACCGCTCCTATGTACTGTACGGTACAGTCACCAGCGCATCAAGTTGCTACAAACTGTCAAGTTTTCTCATTCGATTTTAAACTTAAACATCAACATTTTATGGTCTAAAATCATTTGGAGAAATTTGACAGTTTGTGGTAACTTGATTTGCTGGCGACTGTACATGTACATACACTCACACACGATCGTCCTGCTGCCTGGAGTGAGATCTTTAGAAGTCTGTGAGAACCCATGATCAGCCGCGTGGGCCATGACCTGACAATGTTCGAAATGGAACTTCTGTTACTCCCACACGATATAATTCCGTAATCGCGTATTATTTACGAGTTGTCTCAGATACAAGTGACGATTATGTTAACGAACCTAATTATTGCATTAACTAGCAGTTACTCGTAGGTAACACGTCTTTGTTCTAGCGGGACAGGTTTAGACCTAACCTTACCATATTGGTATCTTCCACTAACTAGTTGAATTAAAAGATCAAACGTACTTACTACATATTTTATACAAAGAAGTTACTTTGTATAAAATATGTAGGTGTTAATTTATGTTTGACCACATCTGGAAAGACTAGTAGACGATTAAGCAGTCGCAGATGACAAATTAAGTGAAATAACAACTTAACAACCGCTGTCTGCACCAAAGATATGTGAAGACCCGTCTCACACTAAGTGTGTTAAAATGTTTGATGCAGCTTGTACAAAACGGTGAGTTTTAGTTTAGCGTATAACATAAATGACTAATACATGAGACTTCAAGAGATTTGCTATCATCTGAAAGGAGAATGAGAGCAAGAAAATTGCGTATTGTACAATGAATTGTGTGTAAAATTAATTTTGTACCCAGACAAAGCAACGTACTCGTATGTAGGTATCAAGAATATTCGGGGATACTTCACCAAATCTGCATCGCGTTGTGGCGACTCTCTTCGTCGCACTAGCAGAACGCAGCGCTGTCTCATCAAACATCAATAAATCAATATAACATTAAACATGAAACAATACATCGATTGTCTCCCATCTTGACACCGGTCTTTACTTCATGTTTGCCCAACATCTTCATATCATCTCGATTGGTTTCGAAACACAAACCAAACTGTTTGTCCCAAACCAAGTGTTCTCCGAAACTCTCCGGACTTTTTCACCGACTACTGAAGGCAAAAGAGGGGTTATGTTTTTTCTTTTAAACTACGACAGCGGTTGTCAATCTGAGCCGTTGCATAATAAATTAATACATCATGTATAACCAGACTCACTTCACGTCAACAATAGCTGGTGCTATTGTCACATAATTGTTGCTTACACCTGCTAGAAAACTGAAAGAGCTCGTGGCTAAATAATAACAGTCGCTGGAGTCGATCTTTAGGTTTAGACTTGCTTACCTAGGTTGGTCCGTGGATAGGTGACCACCCATTACATACCGAGTTTCCTCCATGCCTAGGAAAGCACGTTAACCCGTTGGTCCCGGCTGTCATTTGTATCTTCGGCAGTCGTTACAAGTAGTCAGTGGCCTGAAAGTCTGACGACCAGTCTTACCAAGGGGTATCGGATTACCCAGTACTAACTGGGTTGTGGAGGTCAGATAGGCAGTCGCTCCATATAAAATACTGGTATTCAGCTGCATCTGGTTAGACTTGAAGCTGACTCCAACATAGTTGGGAAAAGGCTAGGCAGATAATGACTCGCTAGAAAACAGAACTCCATCTTCGCAACTTTGCTAAGTAAACTCTCGATAGAAAGGTTCACAAGTTAAAGCAAATAAAAAAAAGTACAGCGACTTTTTCCTATGTGACATCTCCAAATCCATTCTTTTTTTGAAAATAAAGCAACCGATTAACCTCCTTCACGTTAGAACTCTTTAAAATGAAGAAGAAGAGGAAAAAATCAACAACCAACTCCGAGAGAAACTTTAGTAGAAAAAAGTTGAGCATCCGTGGTCCAGTTGGACATGTTTGTCCGCAGGCGCCTCCGTTCGTAGCTGAATATTGTTTTAAAATCGATCCCGTAACTTGAGACCTCTTCTATTTACACAGTTTTAAACACAAGTCAACAGACATGGGGCTGCAGGGTTGACGATAGCCAAATTTAAAAAAAAATATATAGACTATACTCTAAATGGATTTTTAAGTATACTGATCGGCTCTAGCAAACAGTGTGAATATTTAAAAAAAGCAGTGAATAGAGCTCATATTTTTATTTAGTAAACCAAATAATTACTTTTTGCGAATTTATTAACTTTACATCTTCAAGCAAAGCTCTTATTGCAAAATTGGGACGCGAAAAATAACAATGCAGAAAACTTAACCACAACTAATGTAACGTTGCAAAATACCAGCCCAAAATTCAAGACTTCTACAAAATTACTCCAAAACACTCTCCTCTGTGGTAGCCCTAGACATCTAAATGTGTGCAGTAACGCGAGCTCAGTTATACTAGTGGATGTTTAAAAACATCTCGCGGACTGCATCCAAGCCGAGCAGTTCGGACAAACACAGACAGAAGACAGTTCCCACGTCTTCAAGGAAATACTAGAGCGGAAAACTGTTCAAAATAAACTTGAGAAAATTTCTGAGAGGTTCTAATGTATAATGTGTACTCTCTCTATCTAACAAATACGTTTTTGTTATACCTACTCGAGTTACTATCAATATTGATTGACTGATTAAACAGTCAATTTTATTGGCATTCATGCCAATGTGTGAAACTGCAGTAGGTAGTAGTTATCGTAAATTACCACTTATCAATTGGGTCATTTTACTTTATCAGGATATTTGACTGAAGCTGCAATGGTCATCAACCATGTTGGTGTCGGTCTTTAGTCTAACCAGCTGCAATTGCAGTTGCAATCGTCATATCACTCATTAAACAAAGATCATGAATCATAAGTCTTCTTAGGCATATTCCTTCGACTCAAAATCGATGCCAATAATTCTCCGACTACTAATATACCTACCTAATAAGGTATTAACCATGCAAAGCACACGGGCGGGTTGCACAGTGCACAGTGCACAGGTGATTCATAATCATAACCCATGAGCCAGAACAGACGGCCGGTTAAGATAACATAACAATATGCAACATACGCAGAGTAGTATAAAGTTACACAGATACGACACTCCTTACTCTGTACTTTTTAATTTCTTTACAATATGGTATGCAGATGAACGCTTTCGATGAACAAATTACCATACAGAAGTAACTCTGTCTGTATTTCTGTTTGTCTCTCTGCCTGACTTTTACCTTTCACGTCTGAGCGGCTGTACGAATTTCGATGTTTGGCACACAGCTATATCATGACCCACACACACACACACACACACACACACACACAGACACAGACACTCATACACACACACCACACACACACAAATACACACACACACACACTACTTAGACACAGTACTTTTTGTCCCTATCTACTTTTCTGTGAAGCAGGTAATTTCCGACCTCTACGAAGGTGACACTGCAGGCAAAACCACATAGCATAATAAAAGTATGGGCTATGAAAAAAGTTTGCTATTTGAAATAGCTATGGATCACCGTTATGAATACTTTGTTCAAAATCCAATTTAACGACATAATTTTATAGGTGTAATATGTATTAAAATATGGATCGTAGACAGTAGACAGGACAGCAGACACGTTATCTTAATTAAGTACATAAAGGTGACGTGTAATGTGAGCTTGTCTTGTAGAACATAGTCTAAGAACACGGCCTGAATAAATTGTAGCTAACTGAAGTTCAATAGTGTACACTGTACAGTGTACACGTACAGCTAGCAGCTGTATGTCATAGATGTTAAACGGATTCAATGAACTGTCCTTTTACGTAATATCAGTTTATGGTTAACACTTCAAGAGATTATCATTATAATTAAGTATTTCATAAAAGAAGATTTCAATAATTTATTAGATCACTGGAATTTTCTAAAAATTTACACATTTAGTGCAGATGTCATGGAAGAAACTGAACGAGTTCAATAGCTGTCAGTGTCATTAATGCTCCATTACAATTATTTAACGTGTTGATAGCGTTCAGTTTCTTTGGTAAATTTCGCCCTAAGAAAAGTAACGTAATACGTAGGCAAAAAAGCTGCCAGGCTCAAATGGGATTGGCGGGTCACGTGAGCGTGCATGACGACCTCTGGGCAAGGTCTAAACACGATGGGTGCCTGAGGATGGACGGCGCCGCCGGTTCCAGCCTAGAAGGCTGGTTCGAGGTGGCGCAGGAGAAGAGTACCTGGAAAGATATGGGGGAGGCCTTTGCCCAGCAGTGGGACATACAAAGCAACCAAAGAAAAAAAAGATTGACTAAATGTATTCAGTTCGTTAGGCAGAAACCACTCCGAACGCCAATAAACTAATCTTTGCATAACAAACACGGTGGTAAGACATAACGAACAAATATGTACATTTGAATTAATATCCTGCCTTTTATGGACTAATGAGAACACTACTTTTTCAATAACCGCCTCGAATTAACATAAATACTGCATACAATAGCTATAAGCTTTTTATTTAATTTAATCAGTACTTGTAGTGAACAGAATGTTAGGTCATTAAGATTGGTTTTGAGATATAAGTGACATTATAAGTCTGTATTGATATGCGGAGCTGTAATAGATAAGTGGTGTTACTGTAGCGGAACTCGGGTTGTTTCTATTGTCATTGTGTATTGGTGCAACTGAACTATTAATTGGATCGCAAATAGACTTTAAATGAACATAATATGGACTGAACTAGGCAGATGTATTAAAACAACGCACACACACATACACACTCATACACACACGCACACACATACACACACGCCCAAATGCGACATTTTAATTTAAAAAAAAAATAAGTTGTAAAAAGTCAAAATTAGAAAAAATAAATCTGTAAATATGAAATTGTAGTAACACAATTAGAGGGGATCGGCACTGTTACTTCTTAATACAGGCTATTTCATAGCCTAGCTAGCAGAACAGGCACGTCACCCAGAGCCAGAGTTTCCAGAGATTGAATACTACCTACTTTGTGAAATCTGTTACATGTACTGCAATCTGTTTTTATATAAATAAAGATTATATTATATTAAATTAAAACCACCTAAACATAGCTAATTTCGGAATTTAACTGGCTATACGAGTAGAGGAACACCGAAGAAACGATGGATGGACTGTTTGAAAAATAATATAGCAAGACATTCGGTGTCTGATGAGATGACTAGTAATAGAGAAGTATGGAAGAAGAAGAAATGCTGCGCCGACCCCAAATAAATTAGGATAAGGGCAGGAGTATGATGATGATGATGATGATGATGAAGTGGAAACCGTAAGGTCCGATGAATTTGACGTTACCGATATCAATGTTTTTCACATGGAGACCCTCACGAGTGCCATTGACTCTGGGAAACAAGTTGACGTGATATATACCGATTTTAGCAGGGCCTTTGATCGCGTCCCTCATAATATACTTCTGCATAAGTTAGCTGCTTATGGCATCACTGGCTCCCTTCTTAATTGGTTTAATTCCTATCTCGATGGTCGTTCCTTCTTTGTTGCCCTCAATGGCTACCAATCAAGCTCCTACAAGGTTACATCTGGCGTCCCACAAGGATCACATGTTGGCCCAGTTTTATTTAACCTATTTGGTAATGATCTCGTCAACGAGTTGAAATTCTCTGAGTGTTACATGTATGCTGATGATTTGAAATTTTGCAGAGTAATCGAATCAGACCTTGATGTCAAGTTACTACAAAAAGATATTGACATGTTAGTAAAGTGGTGTGATGAAAATGGTATGAGCTTAAATATTAACAAGTGCTACCACGTGAAATTCACCAGAAAAATAAAATTAACACGATCTGATTATTACATTAGTGGTAACTTAGTGCAGGAGGTGGAACAAATAAGAGACTTAGGAGTTCTGTTCGATAGGCAGTTAACGTTTGTACCCCACATTGAAAATGTAGTTAAAAAAGCCTCAAGAATGCTTGGGTTTGTAATTAGAAATGTTACCTGTTTTCGACGTAATAAAACTAAAATTCTGCTTTATAATAGTCTGGTCCGTAGCTCTTTAGAATATTGCAGCACCGTATGGAGACCTCACTATGCCACCCATTCACTAAGATTGGAAAGGGTGCAAAAACGATTTCTGTGGCATTTAGCATATTATTCTGGGGTAGCTAAAAGGAAACAATCGTATAAAGAGCGACTGTTGCATTTCAAGATGACATCCCTAGAGAAGAGGAGAGATTTACTGGATTTTTCATTTTTATTTAAAATTTTGAGACACAAAATTGACTGTCCCCAATTATTGAGTAAAATTAAATTCCGTGTGCCTACGAAAACCCCACGAGCTCCTATAACCCCTTTGCGTCCTCCTCTTCGCAGAACCGTACTTGGCGCTAATTCGCCTGTCCCCCGCCTATGTAAATTATTGAACAGCTGCAGTGATCTCGTAGATGTGCACTCTGACTCACTTGGTAGGTTCAGAAGTATTGTTTACAATAACTTGTAAAATATTTTTTGTTGAGGCTTGCGTGTATTTTTAATTTTGATTTTAATTAATGTTTGTTTAGGATTACAATTTGATTTTGATTTTAATTTTAATTTGATTTGGATTTTAATTATGATTTTAATTTTGATTTTGATTTTAATTTTAATTTTGATTTTAATTTTATTGTATTGTATTGTATAACGGGCTGGTGTCCGCAACTCCACGTCCAATGCGCGTATTTTGCGTAAAATAATTTTTGTTGAGGCTTGCGTGTATTTTTAATTTTAATTTTGATTTTAATGAGTGTTTGATTATGATTACAATTTGATTTTGATTTTAATTTTGATTTGATTTGGATTTTAATTATGATTTTGATTTTGATATTAATTTTAATTTTGATTTTAATTTGGTTTTGATTTTGATTTAATTTTTTTTTTGATATTAATTTTGATTTTGACTTTTTATTTTGATTTTAATTTGGATTTTAATTTTGATATTAATTTTGATCTTGATTTTGATATTAATTCTTGTTTATGGTTTTGATTTTGATTTGAATTGTTGTTTTGATTTTGACTTTGATTCATGATTTAAATTTGAATTTTGTTTTCGATTAAAACTAATTTTAATCTTGATTTTAATTGTGATTTTGTTTTTAATTTTAATTTTGAACTGATTTTGTTTTTAATTTTAATTTTGAACTGATTTTGATTTTAATTCTGATGATTGTGATTTTAATTTTAATTTAATTTAATTTGATTTTGATTTGAATTGAATTATGTATTTAAAACCCATTGTTATTGAGAGTAGTTCGGTACTCATCTGATGTTAAGTAGGAACCCAACGACAAATATGTAGTGCATGATGTGCTTACCTGTAAGAGGTTGATACACTTGTCTGTGACTATTTTGGATGTAATTTGTAGCTTTCAGTGTATTCAATTGTTGGTGAGCCAAATAAATAAAATAAAAAATAAAATAAAATAAATCAGTGACTATGGCTACATTACATGGTACCATTCTAAAGAATAAGGTGAATCAAATAAATACTCTTGAGGTTTCATTAAAACCTACCTCATGACTTGACCACACAAACAGAACCATACCTTATTTAAAAATAAAGCAATATTAACTAATGCGGCCGATTGTTATACAGAATTTATTCATCCAAAAACAATTAATCAATTGCGTTACAACACAAGAAGCTTTCATTCACAATCCGTCAGTCATTACCACCATGTCACGTCACCCTCCCCTCCCGTCACTCCCCTCCGTCACCCTCCCTTCGTCTCAACCTGTAATTATAAGAGATGACTACATTTCATTCCCTTGCCTTTTAATTAAAAAAAGATTACACATGTTTTTTGCAATTTTAGTATTAAATGCATCAAGTGTTTAGGGTCAACATGACTTACAGTTTTGAAAGTGGGGTTCTGTAAGAAGTTTTTTTTTGTTTGGTAATGACGAAATTGTGTTTTGGTGGCTGTACCCTAATTAGTAAAGAAGATGGGTTCGATGTTTTGTTTGAGTAAGACTGAACACCTGCAATATTTTTGTTACAAAGAATTCATGGAAATTGTGCTGAAGTGATGACCTCGGATGCCTATACCGATTCATTGTTCATCAAAATAATTAATTAACCCAAAAAACAGTGGTCATAGTTTGGTTTTAGGTGAATAATTATTATCTACCTAAGAATACATAACGGTAACCAGGAACCCATAATGTTCTTCGGGTGATTTCATTAAAAAACGAGACAATACAGTCGTCTGCCTAACAGTTTCCCATCCATGTTCCAATCTAACCTGATGCAGCTGAATACCAGTATTTTACATGGAGCGACTGCCTATCTGACCTCAACAACCCAGTTAGTACTGGGTAATACGGTACACCTTGGTAAGACTGGTTGGCAGACTTTCGGGCCGACAATACTTCAAAAATTTACTTAGTTAAAATAAAGCAAATTACATAAAAGTATCCGATCACAGTAGCCGTTACGAGAAACTGCTGACTCAGAATAGTTTGATATCTCCAAGATCGCCCCAAAAATACTCCATAAAGAATAAGAAATAACAATACCAGAGACACTCAATGACATAATTACGTTAACTCCCGCCAAAACTGCCAACTCACGCCAGAAAAATAGAAAAAAAAACTCTATGGCGCCATACCACGTGAGAACTTGGGAAAACATAGATATCCCTCGTAATTTAATACTTAAATATTATTTTTTGCAAAGTTCTAATGTCATATCGGAAGTGTGTGAGTGTTTGTTTAGGCCCGTCTCCGTAAGTAGAATAATATTGGGCGAAGTCGACGCAAAACATCAGTGTATTCCTAATGTTGGTAAACGATTAACTGTATTTCTGCTGTTGAGGAGTTTGCTTATCTTTTTATGTTTTGTCGAACCCATAATATAGTAATAGGGAGACGACACAGTTGCCTTCGTGAGTTAAACCTGGACGATGTTGATACAAGAACGTGGAGCTTGGGCACAAGCAAAGAGAGGCATCCAGCAATGGGTGAAGTCGGGCTGTGATGATGATTATGATAATAATAGAGACCTTTGGTAACGTACAAAACAACATCATTGAAAAAATTACGCTGAATGTGATAACAGAAAAAAACTTAACAACAAATACAAAACGAATCGTTTTGAGAGCAAGTGGTTTTGGTTGCTTGAAAATTGGCCCATAGCTGCACAGGGAAGTTCTTAACAGACGAATTATAGTAAACAGTTAGGGGGTAACCAGATAAACAAATCCTGAAATTCGAATGGCTTGGCTTTAACTAAAAAAATGATCTATAGCTATACTACAGCAATGCTATGCGGGCGATGACTAATTCCACTAGGTTGGAACCCACCACCAGCATACCTGAGAGATATTTCTTGACGGCATATAAAGCCAAGTCAGAGGCCCATGGGCGGCATAAAAACTCTGAAACCAGGTTAGGCACTAACCACACCAGACTAGTTTGGAAATATCTCATCTAAATATTATAACGCTTTCCTCAGTCAATACAGCGTGTGTGGTAAGCTAATGCTTTCATATTTTCACTCCCAAATTAGCTCGAAAGTTCTCATCCTCCCTCGGTGATGTTGGCATCAAATACCTCAGTACTAGGTAATCATACGCTGCGTGTTGGCTAGGCGATAGGAGCAACATGACAGCACAGGACGGATGCCGTGGCGCCGGCGCAGACGAGCAGTTGGACCGTCTCAGGCGCACACCCATCCACCAACGTGGCGTAAGGGATAAGCGTAAGAGACAAACGGAAGCGACGAAAGCAATGTTGATTTTTAGCTAACCATCAAATCCGGAAACAACCAAAGTGCAAAGAAAAAAAAGCTTTTGTCCTGTAGGTCAAAAATAGAAAGAAGTAAAAATACTAGTTTTCTGGAGGAGGCCTATTTGTTTAACATTTTATGTGGAATGGAAATCATAGAACCATCAGCTGATCGTGATCCCGTAATTATGTTTTTTTTTCGTGATTATTTAGAGATTAATTATAGTGTCGTGTATAAAAAACAAAAAAGAATGTTTAGCATAGCATAGACAGCCTATAATATTCCCATTGCTGGGATACAAGCTTCCTCTCTGAGAGTGAGAGTAGGGTAGGCCATCCACTACACGGCCCCTTGTAGGTTGCCGGTGGTCACATGTCTTTGAATTTTCTTCTTTGAAGATTCTACAGAACTTTAGAAAGCCGTATTAAAACGCTGCCTCCAACATCTTACACCAGCATTTGAAAGTGTAACATGATCATCGTCGTGTCGTAAGGCGATAGCCCGACTAACATCTCGACATCACTCGTCTGCAGTAATGAACTGCTAAATACAATGTCAACACGTTTCACATATATTTAGAACAGTTTACAGAAGGTAGGAGTATGAGGTTGTCGAGACCTCTGATCTCTTTTAGCTTTGAGAGATGCTTTGAGGGATGTGTGACAGGTATCAGCTGTTTTTATGGTAAGACAAAAAAGCTTGACAAATTTTGGTTAATTTCGCTCATAAGTCATAAGCAACCGTAAATCGTTTTGTTGAGCGGGTGTACTTCAGTCCTAGGCAAAATGCTGTTGGGAAAGTTACAAATATATTAGATTCACATTACAGAAACTTTTGTTATTTTAGTGAAATAAAAAATGCGTTGAAAGTGATGTTCACTGGACCCTCTTTCTAGACCCTCTGGTAGAAATTTCCTTGTAGCTTCAGCTGGAGTTGTGATTTGTAGACTACTGAAAAGCAGACTCACATACTGGTTGATTGTGTAATTATCACCATGTAATAAAACACATGAATGTGTGAGTAACACATCAATCCCCTATACGTATATAAACCTAGGCAGTTAGAATCCGTCAACACAACCGGGTTGGGTCTGTGTGTAGTTTGGGTTGGGCCAACCCAAACTACCAACTACAAAACCTAATCAGTAATCACAACCAAATTATCGGTAACATCAAATCCTAGCGTAAACGCAGCTTAATGAACGATGGCCGGCCAAATTACTGGCCGCCAGTAAACAGACGCCAACAATCAACCCTTCAATGTTTGCGGGCCTCCCAGACCCAGGCCATGAATTATTCATACGACGTCACAGCTAATTGTAATGAAATTTACTCCCCCCACTTCAACCCGTACGTCATCGGTTTCTATGCAATTTTTTGTGGTAGACTGTAGAGCGTAAAATTTCTTGAGAAACCATTTTGTTGCTTGTTAGATGGTTATATGTTAAGTTTGTACCATGATCGTGACTTAATTGTTTGTTTGGCGATGAATTTATGTATTAGATTGTTTGGTTAATCGTTAAAACAATGGGTAATGTTTCTTGTATGATGTCTTCGAAGATTAATACTCTGACATGTTCATAGGTTAAGTTATTCTAAGGACAAGTTACAAGACACTAGTGTGTAGTAAAACTTGACGGGCAACATATTATTTTACTTGAATAGGGATGATTCCTGAGTAAAAAAATGATTTAGTCCATCAGTTACATTATCTAAAAATATTGGATACGTTTTTTTTGAATTGACGAAGATAAAACGCATAAAGGAATCGAAGTGGCGGCTTGTGACGTCACTTCCCGGAAAAATTGTACCGAAATGTGACGAGTTTTCGACGCACTGTATCGCTTCATCTATCGTTTACGTGAAAAAAAAGAAAAACTACGTGTTCAATATTTTTTGTAAATCTATCTGACGGAGTAATTAGATTTTTTTGGTCATATACCCTATTATCAAGCTCATTTTAAATATGCAACACTAAAACACTAAATGCACCATTATTAATTTTATTTTATTACCCAATGTGCGTCTTTTTGTACAGATTATAGAGTTTATTTATTATTTTCTTCTTTCTTTAAATACATTTTAATTTTCAAATAAAAAAAATATTCCTTACCTACCTGGAACCTGGTTGTTCTCCAATGTCTTTAACTCTAAAATAATGCTTGGTAAAAATGAAACAACTCCTTTATATCCAATCCCAAAGCCCTAAAATGAATGTCGAACTGTCGCAGCACCATGTAACCCTGCGCTGCGCAGTTCATTGAGAGCAAGTCTTATTATTTTATTAGTTCACGCGCGATTTAATCACGATTGTTGGTTTTGGTAAGCTAATAAGCGGCGGGTTGGGGTGCGGGTGACGGGTTACAAGTTATACAGTAACGGGGTCTTTATGACACCAGCGCCGCGGAACGGTTAACTTCGAACGGGTGGAATTGTAAATAATAATATGGAATTTGATTAGGCTGGAGTTTCTAGATATTGGAGCTATTGGAAGAAAATTTGTAAGATTTTTCAGCAGTGAGAATTTTATACGCTGATGTGTTGGAATTGGACCCCTCTGGTTGGAAAGATACTTACGAGTTGCAACTATTTCTCCTTCTCTATTCTATACAAGGAAATGAACAAAAGTGTGGGTTTTTGCAAGCAGTATCTAGCTCCGAAAGCGTTGGAATAATGAATTTGCTTATTATTTTACACAAGTTCCCATAGCCTCTGAGTTTATTTTAAGATGTTTTTTTTTTCAATCTTTCCTTCTTATCTTTCCATAATCCAATTAAGTTGGAATTTTATCACACAAACATTTGCGTGGTTTAGAAGGTAGACTTGGTTGGAGATGATTGCCGATACCAGTGAGATATCTGAGATCAAAAGATAAATGAGAGAATTTAAATACTTTTCTTGCACGTAATTTCTAAAGACCAAGTAAAAGAAACATTACAAGAAAAAGCTTAAGTAAAACTCATTCAAATCTACCAGAATAAAAGAAACTTTTATCTTTTTAAAAGAATCCTTAGATTGTAACAATAGATGTTAACGTTTTGGTGTTGGCCACACAATGTCATTTTTTATATCGAGAAACAAATTTATTTTTGACAGCTGTCAAACTCATCATTTATTTAAAAACAACCGTATCTTGAGCGTTTAAAGTTCAAAGTTCTTTGTTGTGTGAGTTTTATAAAAGTTTTTCGTAAGTTGGTGCACAGTAATTTTGGGGAGAGCGGGGCGTTATCGCATTTCTTCGTGTCCATCTATTTACTAATGACTTCCGGCGTCAGGTGCTCCCCTTCCTCCCCTTTCTAATGATTTTTTCGTGTATTGTTCGATGTTTGAATGGAGAATACATAACGACCTATTTTTAGAGTAGGCAACTGGCAATACTGTGGATCTTTGGCCGTTAAATATTATATACGGAAAGAGATTCCAGATAATTACGTCGATTATAAGCTGTTTATGGGTAAATTATAACGAAGTTTATCGAAGTTTAGTTTAATTGAATGAAATAGTAAACTCAAGACGAATGATCAAGACGAATAAGCAGTGATTATGTAGAGCAACTAAAATTGTAAAGTCACTGAAACCACAGAATAAATTACTTAAATAGCAAATGGATTAGTCATAATTGCCTATCTTTACTTTTCAAGAATACTACAAGCGCGAACCTATTAGAAATCACTTCAATATGTTGAAAAAAAGAAGAGTGTGATTAAAATAAGCTTTTATTTTATCGTTATTGATATACCAAAAGTAGGTAACAAACTTAATTTACATACTGCCTGTGTAGTACAAAACAGATATAATATACTCTAACGACCCAGCAATGCAAATAACACCAATTTTAGACACGGTATATCAATTACATATCCCTCCACCGCCATTTTGAATTCTAACACTAGCCAACAAAGTCTAATTTCAAATACGTTACACAATAAAGAACTAGGGTATCGCTTTCAAGAATAAAATGAAACGTGAAGCGATTTGAAGCCTTATAATGTTGTGGTAAAGTTGGGTATTGTTTGTTGGTTGTAGAGAAGAAGTAGAGTATCACTTACAGGATTGGCTGACATCGACCCCGCCCAGTAGGGCAGTATCCATTTCACGCACACCTAAAGTCCACCCACAATATACCCGAGAACTTAACTACTCGTAATCGATACAAAAGCACATAGCCAATCGAAGACAACGCTAGTACGAAATAGGGACGCTCCGTGATTTATTGTCTGTGACATTCTAAATTTAAAATGTTCAAAATGACAGCTGTCAAATTTACAGCGGGGTGAACGCACAAATTGAATACCTACTAGTATTTTTTTAAAGTAAACATGAATATAACTGTTTTCATTTTTATTCATTTGAATTTAATAAGTAAGAACGGACTTTGTTGAGTACCTTAATATTTGTTTGGATAAAAATACTGTTTCTAAGCACCCTAATTAAAATATTCAACACGTCACATCTCAACTATCGAGTCACGCACGGTCCAGTTGAAATAACACAACATACAGCATCCCGTCTGTTTTGATAATCATCCCGTTTAGAGGTAAACAGGTCTATTATCATAACAAACACGATCTTTTACTCTTTTCAATATTTACTGAGTGAGAAAGAGAAAAAATAAATTGGTAGGACATCTTTTAAGTGGTCAACCTCACGACCCTAAAGAACAAGTGGACAATGGGAGTACGTGACCATAGACAATGCAATTGCATCATAGAGTAGACAGAAGTGGCCATAGGGCTAGTAAAGGAGGCCGAATGATATCAATAACTCAATGTTGTCGTTTGACCAGCTGTCTCGTTTGCATGAATAAATAAAATTATCGTTCAAATGTTATTTCAAGAGCTTTTGAATATTTCGTGCCTTGGTTCATATAATTTTATGGTAGAATAACTTATTCGTTAAGGGCTTTTATTTTAATACTAAGACAATTAATTTGACTTAGGAATGGCTATATCATACCTAGTATATTAAAAGCTTTGTATATTGTTAGCAAATTGTCTGCCAGCTTTAAGTCCCATATTTTACTCCAAACACGTCCTGTACAACAAATATGACTAGGAAACATGCTAATCATATCAACAAAAGCCTGTAAATAAGGTAATACTATACCTAAGTGTGGTGGTAAATATTTTCCCCGTTTTGTGGCACACCATAAATAAAAGTCGTAAATAGATAACGGCTGTCTGGGGCGGAAACGATGGCCACTTCCGGCGTTGCTACCAGCGCCAATATTTTACAACTTCATAACACAGTAACACTGGGCTGATAAACATGTTTATCGCTGTGAATGTGAGGATATTTTGCATAAATTGTGTCTAGTTTTACTTTAATAACTTGATTTGTGATGGTAATTTGTGGATTGTTTTGAATTTGTAATCTGAACCAGCGACCCGCCCCGGCTTCGCACGGATGGGATTTACTAAAAAAGAATTTAAAAAATATCTAAATTTTCTGATACAAATCTTGTCCTGACAATTAGGTACGAACACGATTATCAGGTAATCCATTCTGAAGTGATGCTCCGTTGATTTTTATTTATATAAATATAAATATGTAATATATTATAATTTAGATAAGCAGCGATTATTTTCGGCTGTCCTACATAGGCCACGAAAACTGATCTATTTATTACTGATAGGCATGCAGGCATAACAAATTTGCACTCGGTAGGCCTAGTGTGGTGAATTAAGTATAGCCTATTCCCTCTCATAGAGAGGAGGCCTATCTCCCAGCAGTGGGAACGCTATACGTTAATTATGTATGCAGGTAGACAGGCAGGTAGGCCTCGGCAGTTGCCCTCCAGACATGATCAATCTCATCAGAGGATTCTTCCTTTTCAATGGATGAACGTTCTTTCATGCTTATACCAGTGAACCCGACGAGATCCTCAAAAGGATATTACCTATTACAGGATATTATTCAGTGAAAAGTGAGTGAGTAAAGTTCAAAGGGAATCGATAATCTTGGTATGGACATGTGATGAGGAGGGACGAATCGCATGTGACTAAAAGAGTGATGAATACTTATTAATGTTGATGGATGGAGAGGAAGAGGAAGACCAAGGAAACGATGGATGGATTGTGTGAAAAATGATATGAAATATGAAAGAAAACGTAGTAAATGATAGCTTGACGGTTGACAGAGGAGAATGGAGGAGGGAAGCGTGTGGCGCCGACCCCAAGTAACATGGGGCAGGGGCAAGAAGATGATGAGGATAAGACAAGTATTATTCAGTGGCTAATATGCAGCAAGCTCACACATGTCTAGCTTTATTATTGTCTTACCTATAGAGACTCGCTTTTAAATTATTATCCCTAAATAAATTGCGGTAGGTAATCATTAATCTTTAATCTGTAAATGCGGGTTTGGGTAGGTATTGATTAGAAAATAACCGAGTGATAAACTATTTCTTTGAAATATTTACTGCACTATATTTTATAAATAACCGAAGCATCAGTTTTTATTGAACCAATCAATTTCTATGGGTCGGTGGGTTTAATGGATCGTCATTTTTATCAGTTCAAAAAGAGACCGTAAGTAATGCAGGGGGAGGCACTTCAATTATTTATCGTATCATATGCTACATCAATGTTTGTAGGTACTAGGAATTCATAAGTCTATTAGATACAGGACTTTAATTTCTAAAGTTAATGGATCTTTACAAAAACCTGGCCAGTATTTATTAAAATCGATTCAACTGACATCAATTTACAACATATTTTGTTGCTGTATAAGCTTATGAAGTTATGTTTTTCCATTAGCAGTATTTTACGAGAAATAAATGGCTTAGAATGTATAACTTATATATTTTTCAAAAGAATAATGCCGCGATATCGATGTGTACAAAAGCCTGTTAATAACTATTACTAATAGACGCGGTAAATTGACGTTTTGAAATGTATTTATGAGTTTTAAAGAGCAATAGCAATTATAAAACTCGAACCCATTTTAGAAAAACTTTAGCCGATATTTATATAGCCTTCAAACATAGTTCTGGACACAGTAGACAGATATAGGTAGGTACCAAGTCATAGGCCACCAATTTCAACTTTTCCGAAAAGCGTTTAATTCATGGGTTAGACTGAGGTGTACGTAGACCTATACCTACTGTGTACTCACATTTCTCCAAATAGTGATATAGTGTGTACCTTATAAGTAAGTTATACCTCGTCAATTACCCTACATTTTCCGTTCAAAAGAATAACGTTATGTCGAACGTCATTGGCCTATTGCATGTAGCTAGTAACTAGTGTATCTAATCTAATCTTCAGCAACACATGATTCGACACGGCTGCGGCACTTCGTCTCTCCAAGGCTTTACAAAACGTTCACTTATGAAAGCTCCCTCGGTTATGTTACTTGTAGCGCCATCTATGTTACTATAGGGGAATTAACATTTTTTGTGTTGCTAAAATGAGCAATGGAATTCTCCATTGCTTTTTTTACATTTTTAGCAAACCAAAAAATTTGTTGAATTACTTATCATTTATAGTAAACAAAATCCTTGTGGTGTAAGTGAAGGGTAAAGGGTGTATATATAATGGAATTTTTAACGCAAAAATTATAAATCTTCAAAATATGGCTTTTTATTGTTCACCTACTGAAAGTTGGTTTTAAATCCTAAAATAATGATCTATCAAAGGAAACGATGGATGGATTGTGTGAGGAATGATATGAAAGAATAAGGAGTAAATGATAGCGTGACGGTTGACGGAGGAGAATTGAAGAAAAAAACGTGTTTTGCTAACCCCAAGTAACATGGGACAAGGGCAGGAAGATCATGATGAATTATCTATCAACGCTAAACTTTAGCAGGAAGTCTGTGTCCAGCTGCGAACGTATTGTATCATCATTTATGATAATATTTATAGGACAACTATCCCTGTAAAAATTACAACTGAAACCTTTTCAGAAAAATACCAATAAACCACACCACACACCAACCACAACCACACCACACCACCAAACCACCATACCACACCACCACCACCACCACCACCACACCACCACCATACCGGACCCGGTACCTACCATATTTGATGCAATAAATGAATTGAATTGAATTGAATTGAAATACTTCCGAATAAAAATTAATTAACAAAAAATATACCTAGGTATACATCCAGTCAAACGCCCCAATGCCTACAAACACACGTAACATAACAAAACCTTCTCAAAGTCTGTATAATTGTCATCATTTCAAGCAGCCGTTGAGCAGGCGTGGAACTGCGAAGCGACACGAGCGCCCTCTCGTGCCGTAACGAAGCCACTCGCCAACTGGCAGCTGCCTGTCACTTCTAGTGGAGATTATACTACGTTTGTTAGTCCCCCGGGATCCCGGGAAACTGGGAAAAGTGGGAAGAAAAAACTACACTAAATTGCGCGCTTTTTAAATTTGGGAATGAGAGGAAATGGTAAGGGTTTTCTTTTTTGTGGAGGTAGGTATATGTTTGTAGGCCTATTTGTGATGGTAGATTTTATGTTATCAAATCCTTTTCATTTTTAGAAATAAAAGAGTTCTTTCATAGGTAAACTATGACACCGTCAACTTGGTCGACTTCGGAATTGTATCTTTACAAAAAATATAATCGAAAAATTGTCTAATCTAAAAAAAATACACTACGCATAGACTTGACAACCAGCTTATATACAGAACAGCGGTCCAATTACCACTCCAAACAAAATACTTCTTTCACGTAAACCTCATAAAAAAAAACTGAAGAGCCAATAAAATAAAAATGAAGAAGAAAATTAATTGTTAACGGTGTTCTCCGCGTCATCAACGCGAGGACTTCATTACCGGAGCGGGCATGGGCAAGCGGGCACGGGCAGGCGGCCATGAGACGGGCAAATTGGCTTCGTTAGCAGATACCCGGCCACCAGCTTTGCAGACTACAATGAATACCTATGAGATACTTATTTATGTTGTTAGGTGGACTAGGATACTTACTTATAAGAACTGTGTTTATTTAGATAATATTACTTTTATTCGACTACGTGTAAAATGGTTAGTTCTTTAGGTGGCGATATAATCTATTAGGACCACTCACCTGATTAAACGATGGGCACCGTTCTTATTAACATAAAACATCACGCTTATAGGTTCAGGAGTCGGAACAGACTGAAACTGTTCGGCAGTTACGCAGATACGCTTATTATTTATTTGAATAAGAATCATGTCATCTTTTTAGCAGGCAGGTTACCTTTTCGAATATAAACAGGTTCCCAGTTTACCCTATTACTGAAGAAAACTAACAAGCCACTGTAAAAACATTTTCTCAAACAACTGTATCAAAATGCGTTACAAATCAACGAACGCAATACCCATTAGCCACTCAATATAACTCAATAACGCGAGTCAATAACAGTTACAGTCACCCTTCGCGTCGACAAAATGGCGTCGAATGACATCTTTTAATAATTCACGGGAATAAAGTTCAAAATCGAACGCAATATTATTTCAAATTACACCGTCATTGTACATGGAACGATTGAATACAATAGAACAGGGTACATAGACGGTGTAAAATAACATTTTGAATAAATCTTTTTGTAGGGGGCGCCATAATAGGTGTTACGAGCTCTCGCAACGAGTGACGCACCCTCGTGGAGGAAATCAAAATGCTGGGCGCCGGTTTAGGAGCGGAGTGGACTACAGACAGACGGACACAAAAATTAATTTTATTTGAATGAAAAAAACGTAGTTGTGCTACGGCTCGTAGACGTACAATAGCTCGTAAATGCTACGGCTTGTAGGCGTGCTACGACGCGTAGCCAATTCATAAAACGAGGCATCTGTCTGTGTTTTAGGTGAAATATTGTAAATGAGAAAATGAACTAGGCAGCGCTGCTACGTATTACAACCGCTCTTCTCTCTTCTTTACAAGAGGGTCAACTAATACCGGGCAATGAATACGTTTACTATATCTTTTAAAACAGTTAAAATCATCTAGCGACTTGTAGGTATCCTTTATACCTATGTTCCTAAAGTAATTAAGAGACTTACATTAAATGACCTTGAAAACTCAGAGGTAAAGTAAATATTTGAGTATATAATGAGAAGGTAAATCCTTCTCATTATATACTCCACTCCGAAGAAGCAAAACGTTACCCTGATCAAAACAACGATTGAGTGCTAACTACAATAAGTAATCTCATATACCAAGAATGCACTTACATCTTATTTCGCGTCTAAAATCCTCATATTTCCTATCATAAATAAGCTCCTTACGTCCGACGAGCTCTCCAGCACAACACCGAGTACGAGGCAACGCGAACTCGCAAACGAAGTTACACAGTCAAGTAGGTAACGAGTGGCTCTCGCGTATTGTACCCTGTTGTAATGCACTCAGGCACAATGCACGCACCAACTTACCATACTACCATATGAAAACATTATGGCAATATCGACCTTCTGTCCTTAGCTACAACATCTAGATTCCTATATAAATTTTGTACAGAATCACCCAACAATCGCTCGCGTTCCCAACTGTACACAGAATAATTCGCGTAACGCAGTTACCGACCGAACTCGGTGCATGCTAATGCTAGCAAAAAAAAAGAAATTAAAAAAGTACGGACAGTCCGCGCGGTACGACTGTAAACCGAATTGGCGCGCTTTTTCATTCGTTTTCTCATGTGGGAAGTACGGATTTTAATGATCTGTGGATGCTACTTTTATTTTTGTACAGTCAACTGAAAGGAGGATTTGCGTATTATCTATGCCTTGCTGACTCATGACCGGCATTTTGTTCTTCCTATTATAAGCATAAGCAAAATCAGCCTAAAATGTTCCCACTGCTGGGACACAGACCTCCTCTCTATGAGAAGGAATGGCCTGTAATCCACCACGCGGGCCCAGTACGGGTTGGTGAATGTCACGTGTGTTCGTTGGTTTTTTGGTTCTAGGGCATGCCGGTTTCCTCACGATGTTTTCCTTCACCGTTTTGAGAGCAGTGGTGATGAAATAAATTACACAACATAATGCGCCTACCTGGGTTCGAACCCACGACTAACGCTCGTAAGTCGGAGCCGCCACCACTGGGCCACCGCTGCTCACCTATTATACAGCTACGTTTTTCCTAACAGCTGAAAACCTGTCAATCTGATCTTGAGAAAGTGATAAAGATGCCTATCACCCAGAATATTGTTTACTTACTTTCTAAAAATCCATGAAAATTATATCAAAACTGTCTTGATACTTAATGTTTTCTTGGATTTGGCAAAAGCATTTGACATTGTCTCAATCCACTTCTGAGTTTCAAGATTGAGCATAATATGATGCTTTAAGACAATCAGGCAAGTTATTTATTATTCTTTCTAGATGCACTCGAACTGTCCAGTATAAATTTGAAATGACTGGTGCAATTTGAATTATACACACGCAAAAACTAAGTAGATAACACTCTAGGAAGGTATTCTAGGTTGTTTGAAAATTTAAGTCGGACGGGTATATCTAACCAATGTGGGCCCTTAGCTATACAACAAACAAGGGCACGCAGGAGGTGGATAAAATCCCATAATAAAGCCACAAAAAAACGGTTACACCACACAAATCACTTCAAATTACAGGGTTTACAATCAATACCACGAACCATTGATAAACATATAATACCACATGAAGTCCTTAACAAAATAAACGCCTTGAATTTCACACCCAAACCGAGATATTTATCAAATTATATTATACAATACTGAACTGAATAAAGATATCTTGTGGCGTACTATTTCTTTACCCATGTAATATGAAGCTTCGTATTGTAAGAAACAAACTAACATTTGCTGCACCTTTAATAATTCTACCCAGAGAGATGTTACAAGGTATGGAGTTTCAAAGCGTTAAAGTTAAGTTGGTGATAAATAGGTTTTTTATACGTCAGCGTGTGTTACAGTAATTTTGCGTTGTAGGTTTTAATAGGGTGTCGTTTGCGAGGTAAATCCGATTAGAGAGGGTAGTGTTACACGCGAGACGTAACCGCAAATCTGGTTTATTTTGTAATAGAAATAGTTATGTAGGACAGGGAGTGTTGTGTGGTGTGTAATTTAATTTACTGTGTAGGTAACATAGGGTTTAAATTAATTCTAGTAACTTGGATGGTTATCAGTGATAGTCATTTCTTTGAGAGGAGTATTGATGGATGGATGCCTCAAAGAACATGTGAAATGTGTGAACATGTGTGTGTGATGTTGTGTGTGTGTGTTAGAAAACTATCAAAGACCTAACATTTTGATTGGCTTTCGTATATACACCATTATTTTTAGGTCGTTCTGGAGCCGAATACCATGAACTCGAAACGATTGGGACTATTTTTTTCAAAAAATAACAAAAAAAAAACACGAAAGAATAAATTTAATGTTTTTTTTGTGAAATAATGAGAATCGATCGATGAATGAATTTTTCAATGGGTATCGTTCGCATGTGTTGCCGATCGTGGATACGTTTTACACACACATATGCATTTGAGTTCTCATTATTTCAAAAAAAAAACATTAAATTTATTCTTTCGTGTTTTTTTTATTGTTATTTTTTTTTTTTAAATAGTCCCAATCGTTTCGAGTTCGATGATCGAGTTCATGGTATTCGGCTCCAGAACGACCTAAAAATAGTGGTGTATAAAGGGTGTATCAAGACACTTAACGAAGCTGAAAGGCACTTGTTCTCTCCGTCATCATTTTTTTTTTCTAGACCATTCCTTCTAGTTACGGAGATATTTGGGGTCAAAGTTCTAACTTTTTCACAAGTTTTTTTAAATACATGCTTTTAATGTAAGATTTTTACTTTAAACACCACCACACCACCGTACTATTCAATCCATCCATCAGCACAATGTTTTGAGTCTTCGATCAATGAGTGCGTTACTTTGAGTCCTACAGTAAGACGTTATTTTTCACCCCAAAAATAAATACTACGTTTCCCAGCAATAATTTTTACGTAGTTTCTAAGTTTGATGTGCTTGGTTGACGGCTTTGTGAAGGGTCCGTTTACAACATATATACTCGTAGATACTGTGTGTCTGACTATCTGCTAATTAAGAAATTCAATCTAAGCATCAACTCGCCTAAAGGCTGAAATCATTGCGAGGTAGGTACTTACAGTTATTTGAAGTACCATCCATATAAAGATGACATACTGCGACGACCGCAAAATAAATTATAGGTATTAAGGGCAGGAGACTGACTGAGATGATGAAGAAGATACTCAGATACCTTCTAAAATAAGACATCGAATTTCCTATTCCTATCACCAAGGCCTGGTGGTACCCTCGAAATCTTTCTATTCCAGTCTTAATCGTATCCATACCCAGATTTTTATACCCACACATACATATACCTATCTACCATTAAACAATAATCTCCACATCTCCCCGTACATAAGGGGAGGTGGAAGTGTCAAATAATTATTAATCAGTCCGCGAGAGGGCGCGGAGGCCCCCTGGCGGCGCGGCGCGGCATTAACATGACAATCACACGATCTGTCCCTTGGTGCCGGGTATGGTGACGTCAAAGTGTGGTGTTGGTGGACTATCCGCGTTTGAGATGGGTGTTTCTGGATGGTAAAACCATGATAAGGATGGCGCAGCTCGCACGGATGCTGTGATTGGCACAAGCAAAGACAGGCCTATACACAGCAGTACCTAGATATTTGAAGTCCGGCTGTGGATGATGGTAACGACGTCTGCGTGAAGTCGTTTCCTGTTTGGCAATTATGTACCCTATGTAGATATCTACTTATGTGAAATCTTTAGGTTATGGATGTGCCAGGCCAAGAAAAGATTTGGACAAACGCCAGCTGTCGAATACGGCATCACGGAGTTATTCATAGGGAAGAAGATAACAAACTCCCTACACCAAAAAAAGCACAGTTATGTCAATATAGAAGCTTCTATCATAAATAACTTTAACAACAATGTACAGACGCCAGCACTACTGCTACTACAATCTGTCAAATTTCTTTGATAGATTTTCAAGTTTATCGCTAAAGCATTAGATTCAAGGTTGATTGGGAAAATTGGACAGTTTCGGGTAGCCTAATGTACTGGCGTCTGTACAAGACTTATTAAACGCCATTATTAATCCGATTGAATATTTATACATAATCAAAATGTAGATTAGTGACGAAAAACCTGGCTATTGTATTATGGTTTCTGTATTGGCGACATATAGAAAAAGTAAGTACTTCACAGAAGCAACAACGCCAATTTGCCGCCTTTCCACGAAAGTCCCGTCTACATCACAAAGCGTAGTCACAAGAATTATGTATT
This sequence comes from Eurois occulta, assembly GCA_950022335.1. NCBI lineage: Eukaryota > Metazoa > Arthropoda > Insecta > Lepidoptera > Noctuidae > Eurois > Eurois occulta. The sequence continues at coordinate 1,943,699 of OX465482.1, forward strand.
CACAATTAATAGATACTGTACAATGTGCCATTATGCCGTTGACGCCATGTTGATCGCCCGCTGCTTTACCGCGCTGTGTTCAACCAGCCTCCATGTTTTAATTTAGAGTATTTTGTTGTTTTTAAGGGTGTCAGAAAAATGCCAATAATATTTTGGAGCTGGAAAAACGCTAGGAACTTAGGCTGCTCTCGTAAGGACACAATGAATCATTCGTCAAAATCACTTATCTCACTTAACTATACTGTTCTTTCACTCTCGTATCTACAGAAAGTGCAACTATGGAGTTTTTATCCATTCCACAGGAAACTACGTTTGCGAATGTGCAACTAGAATCAATTCTATTTCCTTAAAAAGTTTAATCTTCAAAAGTGCCCTTTTAATGGCTAAAATGTGTATTTTTTTTTGTTACAGTTTATTTCACAGATGTTTTCCAATCTTTAATGTTGCCGGCCTTTTCAGAGTATGTACATTATCGCTAGCGGTGTTAAAGTGCTTCTTGACTACGTGATTCATTCTTTAGAAAAAAGCCACACTTCCAAATCTTTCTTCCACAAAAAATCACACAAAAGATATTCAAAAGACATATTTTTCGTAAGATAACATTGTCTGTTGGAGAGATAGGTACAATCTCCCCTTATATACAGGGTGTTACACAAAGGTGTCAGAGCGAGGGTCGGGAGACGTGACGACGCATCCTGTCACCTCCTCTTAGGAGGGTAGCCGTGAAGTTACAGGCTGTTGTAATAAAGTTGTGGAGTTACAAAAAGCTTCATTTAAATCTAACATTTATGCACAAAAGCTCCTGAGCAATTGATGACATTATTTTAAAAAAAAGTTACAATTCAAAAACTCATAGCTGGGTGCTTACAGCAGTTTTGTAAAAGAAAATAGATCAATTGAATTGAAGAAATTATCAGTAGTGGGTTTTATAATGCCAAGAATTACCTATCTGTGCAAATGTCTGACCGAATTCAACTCAAAACTGCACTCTGCAGCTGATGATAATGTATCCCAAAGACGCACCGACTTACTCGCAACCTTATATCCTAAGAAATAAAAGAAGATCCACCATCATCGCCTAACAGCCTCCTTACTCACATTAATCTAAAACACGTCAAGAATGCAGCATGACTTGCACACACAGTTGTGCAATCACCCTTATTATAACCACTCAATATACAATCATATCTACTTATACCCTAAGTACGGAGGATTGAGAGTAGGAAAGTTATCTGCGATCGTTTCGACTCATATTGTTGGGTCACGCACGTTCAAATTCTAACGTAAATAGGAGTCATTCTTGATTTGGGCTTAGATGGCATTTTTATTCATAAGTTTGACTGATTGGATTTCTTGAGTGTTGCTCTGGTATGAAAGCCGTAATTGAAAAAACCTTGACATGGATAGGGCTGACAATATCTTTTCCTCATCATTTCGAAAGTTTCTAGTAGAGTTTCCTTTTAGTCTTCTGAATTTAATAATATACATATAATAAAGACATGCACCCTGTAAGGGCACTGCAAATACATATCTTACAGGATGCATGCCTAATAACCAGTGTTTTTCATGTTAGCAAATAAAAATAAATAAACAAAAGAATCAACAAAAGGGCTTCCCAGCAATGTTGAATTCACTTCTCAGTCTAATCAGATACACCTGTACTAACTCTTTGCAGCGATTTTTAGTCTAGGTACTACTTTCACTTTTTTTGGTTTTCACTTTGACGAACAAGGACTTTATTAACGAGTTTGGCAACAAACTTTTGGCGTCTTGGTTACCGATCGAGTTAAGAACCAAGCAAAATAATCCAGCTACAGTATCAAATAGGTACCTGACCAGGTAATAGCCACCTACAACAACACACACTCCTCACAAATTCCCACAGCACACTATAGAATTAACTGAATATTACAAAGCACTTCGCGAATCACTTCACATTATTATACTACCTCTTCAGTTCACTATAACCGCATTGTAAAATAACAAACGCAATGATAATAACACACATCTGCAACTCATTGCTCCTGACATTACTGCAGGCGTTTCAAATATCAAATTGAAAATCAATTTTATCCTTTGAAAGGTAGTCTGGGCTGAGTAAACGTCACAATAACTATAGCTGGCCTTTAGCCGTCGTTAGCAACGGTGACTGGCCGTTTCTGCATGTCCTCTCGCTACCCATTAAGCGTGAATATATCTATTATACGTTGCCCGACGTGACCTCATCAGGTATTCTCTGTAGGATTCTTGTACGTGCGCAGTTATGTCTGCGAATTTAAGAGGTGTTATGTGCTAAATATAATGACATTGATGAGGTTTTAGGTGTTTTGTAGTGTGTATATTTGATGTAAAATATTCTCAAAAGTTTTTGTTAATGTTAACCTATAGAGAGCTTAGTTAGCTACAACCAAAACCCAGAACTTATCAATTGATAACTTTTTTTACACAACTGCCAAAGAAGAGATATGTTTTTCGCTCGTATCTTGTATGTTTGTTTGTTTTTTTTTTGTGAATTTTGTTATTAACTCGTATGTTCCAAATGACTGGATGGATTTCGATGGTTAAGGTATCATTAGATTCGTCTCAAAAACCCAAGTGTCCTTAGAGAGGTGTTTTAAAAAAAATGGCGGATTTTTGGCGCTAAATTGTAAGTCGTTAATTTTTTTTTTTCAATCAAACCTATCGAGTTTAAGGGGTATCGAAATGAAGGAAATTAAAAGGAGATTACAAATAAATATATATATATATATAAGTACATAATACAACTTGTAGTCAGGTTTTTGATACTTTTAACTAAATGTTACTTGTTTTATTCTTGCCGTTTGTTAGACGTTAAGGCTATAAAGGGGGTGGCGAGTGTGATGACGACTAAATGAAGAAATATGAAACAGAGATGCTGCGGCGACCCCAAATATTTTGGGATAAGAGAAGATTATAATGATGATAAAATTGTGTCAAAATCACATACAAATGAAACCTAAATCCTACTTAGGTATGCGGAGCTGCGAACTTCAATAAAACACTGAAAGGAACATATACCTAACTAATACATGTATGTACCTATATTAGAAAAAAAAACCCTTCCCAAATTTTACGTATTGTAATCTAAATATGTTACCGACATTATCCTCTCAACCCGCGCTGAGTGCCCACCGTCTCAGACCTCACTTAATTTGTTTTTAAATAAACCCTTACGCCCATGTTACATGCCTACCTACGAGTCGCCTTGTCCCGTCAGAAAAACAAAATGGAGGTTTGTTTCTATAAACACGGATCCTTTTTGTAATCTTTTGATGGACTACTTTGATATCTTTTTTGTTTTGTTGTTGATAATTATTAACATTTACCTGTTTGTGGAAACGATTAGATAATTCATTGAAAAATCTCTGTGATGATACCCATCACGTAGTATGTACCTATAAGGTTAAATGCGAATAAAATTAAGTACTTAAGTTAAAGAATCGGGCGTTATCGTACTTTACGGAAATCCATGACAAATGTCATGTGAATTATTCTGTTCCTATCTTCTTTTCTGTATTTTAGTATAAACATAAATTGTTAAATAAATAAAGGACAATGACCAAAGTTGGTACCAAAAAGTCTCGCGCCTCAAAACCAAAATATTATAGTAATTAGTTTCATATTTTTTTACGGCATTACGCGTCGGGGATTTGATTTTTGAACTGGAAATATACTTTTCGAGTTTAAAAGTATGAATATTGTTTTACTCCCTTTATATGACGTTCCGTTTCAACTGAATATAAATGACGTTCCGTTTCAATTGAACAAACCCTTGTCTGTCGAGCGGACTCTAAAATTAATTACAATTAAGTAAGATCAGTACACCAAATCGATTTAGTTTGGTTTATTGCTGTACGCACCGGGACTTACAGCTTAGGACGGCCGTTTATTCCAAGTGCGAACGATGTGGCTGGGTTTTGAGACAATTGAGTCTGGTTCGTACCTAAAACCCGACTGACTATAAACCTAGCCCTACAGTAACTACCTAGCACCCTAGTAATCCTAGTCCTATAGTAATTACCTACTCAGCTATCACCCTAGTTTAAGTTGACCTAACGCCCTAGCCTACCATACAAACCGTTTACGTGAGGGATGTCTGTTACAAGGAGACCTACGGTAACAGACGGAACTTGGGTAGGAATAGGGGTTCGTGTACGTCGTGCAATGTACACAGGAAATGGTTTTCTCACTGCCGATCCCACAGACTCATAGGACCGATGATGGCTAAAGGTGTCTTGGCCACAGTGAGAGGAGGTACAGGAGATGAATCACACTCGACTCCAGCTTGATGACTAATTTATTACAAATAATGAACTTAATTATATACATATTTTGTGGTAAATACACATTGATGGCTATTTACATGTGTGCTGTGTGTGTATCGAGCCGATGAAGCGAAGATCTCAGTAGGCCACTTCTTAGCGCTGACGGTGTGCTGGTGTTGCCGGCGCGTGGAACGAATGTATGTCGCTCTTAATGCTGACGCTGTGATGCTGTTGTTGGCGCGTGTAACTATGATATGTTCACGGCTGAACATTCTGGCGCCTCTCAGGTCCTAGGCTCCAGTTGGTATAACTCAATAGTTTCGTGTTGATGTGGTAGACTGTACATTGGTTCCGTTTTGATAGTTGGTTGGCCTGTTGTAGGTTGGGTAGATGTCTTGTTGGCAGCAAGCGAGGTTGGTTCTGTTGCTGTTTGGTTGGCTGGCTCGGTACTTGTCTTTCTGGTCTTGTGCTGCATTGTGACTCCAATCCATCTCAGTATTGCTGGGCCGTAGCAAACTAAAAACAAAAAGGTTAAAAACATGATTATACACGAAATTGCACTTGTTAAGTATGCGTGAGAACTAATTTGATTCCAAATAGTACTATCTAATTGGGTTTGTAAGGCATTTTCTTGATTAACTAAATTCTGAAAAATCTCTTTTGAGTGATCTATGACTTCTTCGTCTTTCGTAATGTTTAGCATGGATTTGTTCACCATGTGCGTTTTTATGGGAAAGTCTATTTGTTTTGAGTATGATGTTACAATCGGTACTGAAACAATTCTTTTAGCAGTTAATATGTTATTAGTTGTTTTAATAATGCAGTTATCTGCAATTCGTATTACACCGACATTTTGAAGCTCAATTTCTTCTCTTTGTCCGTCACAAAGTATTGACATCGTAACCCGATCTCTTGCAATGAATAACCAAGTGTTTGGCATGTGAAGTTGTTTCCATATTATTTTATTGGATAAATAATATGTTTTGGTAGGACATTTCGTATGTGTCTGGTTTTTAAATAGTTGATCTACAATGCAATTTTCTTTTAATTGCATGTTTTTCACGGCCCCAGGAAAGCAAATGAAGTGGTTAGTCCATTCTAAGCAACGTTTGAACTCCTCATAGTTCAAGTCAAAATACATTTCGTTGTTGTAATCTAACCCTATGTAAGCTTTGGGTACTTCTAGACTTTGGGCGGACTTGTCAGAATTTATCTTTGGGACTGGTGTAACATACATTAAAGTATATTTAGTTATCTCTTGTATAGGAAAATATGAGTATATTTTTATATGAGTCTTGTTTTCAGATATTTTGGTGTCCAGTAACTGTTGTTGTACGATTCTTAAATTTGATGGTAATTTCTTGTTTGCTGATGATATCAGGTCACTGACGTTCTTTGGTGTAAGAACACTGTATACTGTCGCCTTGCTTAAGTATATTTCTAATAATCCGTTATAATAATCCATGATTTCTTCCATGTAATTATATGCTAATTGGTAAGTCTGCATAATACGTATGTTTACACTGTTATGGTCGACTGTACTGAACCAATGGTTGTTACTCTCTATGTAACCTATGACTTGGTTTAATTTAGTTTGAAATCCTATAAGTTTCTGTTTTATTCTTTCTTCAGTTTTGTTGACTTGTGAGATTGTTGATATCATAAATTTGGTTTGATGGTTGGCAGCTTCAATTAACTTTTTTTGGTTTAAATTTAATGTGTCTATATCTCGATATGCCTCATCATTCACTCCAAAGATAGAAGTTAGTAACTGTCCCAATATTCCCCTTTTCTTCCTAGTTTGGTTCACTTCTGTCAAATACTCTTTAGTCCGCTCAAATTTTGATTCTTCTTCTAACAAATGGTGGTATAATTGTTTACAAAATCCGGTAGCTGTTATTTGTTCTGCATTTGTGCATAGTTGGCTGAATTGTGACGTCATTGTTTTTATTTTGACAAGGTCTTGCTCTAGGTGTTGTTTTTCATAATTTATTTCTATTCTAAATATTCCTCTGTCAATGCTTGCTGTTCCTATTTGTTCAACATAAAATCCTGGTGGTACCGGTTTTAAGCAGTAAGTCGTTGTAGTCGATTTTGCTGAACCCAATATTTGTAAAATGATGAACAGCAATGTGAACCATTTGGATATTTTATTACATTGTTTGTTTTGATTAGTTTTGTTATTTCTTAAGATTTTTGCGGTGTTTGTTTGTATTGCATGCATAGGTTCATTACTACTACTATACATATTTGTTTCGATTGGCAATGGTATTAATGTGTGGATTGATCGTTTTTGAGTTGTTCCTGACGATTTTTGAAGCGTCACTACTCGGGATAAGTCGTCGTCACCCGTATGTATTTCCTTTATTTTTGCAAGTGGCCATTTGCTGGGAGAAACTTTTTCATCTTTTATAATTACTAGAGTTCCAACCGACAAGTTTTCTTGATTGGTTTTCCATTTGTACCTTTGTTGAAGTTGGTGTAAATAGTCTTTAGTCCAGCTATTCCAGAAATCCTTTTTCGTTTTTTGAATCTGTTTCCATCTGTTGATGTGATCTGTATTAGTTTCCGATGGCGGGTCTGGTACCCCTACTGCTTCTCTTCCAATTAAGAAATGACTCGGTGTTAACACGATATTATCGTTTATATCTTCACTTAGTGCACATAAAGGTCTCGAGTTTAAACATGCTTCAGTTTGGTGTAAAAACGTGCTCATTTCTTCGTAAGTTAGTGTCTGCTCTCCTATCACTCTACGCAAATGATGTTTCATAGATTTTACTCCTGCTTCCCAAATCCCTCCGAAGTGGGGGGATGATGGAGGAATAAAGTGCCATTGTGTTCCAATGTTGGTCAACGTGTTTTGAAAGTCGTCAGACTGGGTTATGTCTAACATTTCTTTGTATAAGTAATTGGCAGTGCCTACGAAATTCGTCGCGTTGTCACTATACATGTGTGATACTGGACCTCTGCGTGCCATAAACCTCCGTAGAGCGGCTATGAACGTTTCTGCTGATAAGTCGCCCACCAGCTCCAGATGTACCGCTTTCGTGGATAGGCAAACAAATATCGCAATGTAGCCTTTGTAAGATTTATGACCCCTTCCTTTCATTGTTCTCACTGATATTGGTCCAGCATAATCTACTCCTGTGTGACTGAATGGGTATGATTCCGTCACTCTTGGTTTTGGTAGTGAGCCCATTTTTTGTGAGGCGGTGGTTGATCTGTATCTAGTACACTTTACACATTTTCTAATGCTGCTTTTCACTGTTCGCTTTCCTCCAAGTATCCAATATTTTTGTCTTATGTACGCTAAGGTCATACTATTACCTCCATGTAATGTGGTTAAATGAGCATCACGAATTATGATTAATGTTACATGATGGTCATGAGATAACAGAATGGGGTGTTTTTGATCGTATGGTAGACTGGAGTTTTGAAGTCTTCCTCCTACTCGCAGTAAGCCTTCATTATCAATAAACGGATCAAGGCACGACAACCTGTTCCCTTTCTTCAATGATTGTCCGGCTTTAATGGTTTTGTACTCCTCAGCAAATTCTTCTTGTTGAACTAAGTGGAGGACTTTTTTCGTTGTTGAATTAATTTCCTTACAACGTAATGGTTTTTTGTATTCTTGTTTATTTACGAATCTGTAGCAGTATGATAACACTCGTATCATCCTTTGAAAGCTTGAAAATCTTGTCCAGATTTCGTTCTTCGGTATAATGGTTATATGATAACATCGTTTAATCTCCTCACATATTTCTGGTACAGTTTTCGTACTAGGCATGTTCTCACTTTTTAACCACTCCGGTCCATTCCACCATTGAGATAAGTTTTGTAATTTATTTGGCGCAATACCTCTTGTAATTAGGTCAGCTGGATTATGTAATGTGTTTACATAATTCCATTTTGCTTGTGGTAGTATTCTTTGTATTTCAGATACTCTGTTAGCGACAAACGTCTTCCATCGCTCAGCTTCTCCTTTGATCCAGCCGAGAGTAATCATTGAGTCAGTCCAACAATAAATATTTTCAATTTTCATTTCCATTCCAGTAATAACTTTTTCCATTAGTTGGGTTAATAATACTGCAGCACATAACTCCAATTTTGGCAACGTTGTTTTTTGTTTTTTCGGTGCTACCTTTGACTTAGCTTGTAAAAGGGTAACGTTAACTGTGTTATAATTCAGTATTCGGCAGTATATCACTGCACCGTAGGCTTTTTCGGAAGCATCACTGAATCCATGCAGCTCGACTCTCGATTCGTTTGAAAAATGACACCATCTTGGGATGGAAATCTTCTCAATAATCTTTAGTTGATTTTGTAGTTGAATCCACCTTGTTTTTATAGTTTCCTCTACGGGCTGATCCCACTCTGAGCCATTTGTCCAAAGTTCTTGAATCATGAGTTTCATATTTATGATAACAGGTGCTAACCATCCCAAAGGATCAAATATCTTAGCGATTTCCGATAAAATAAATCGTTTTGTTGGTTTTCCGGCTCGAAGGACCAAATGTACGCACCGGGACTTACAGCTTAGGACGGCCGTTTATTCCAAGTGCGAACGATGTGGCTGGGTTTTGAGACAATTGAGTCTGGTTCGTACCTAAAACCCGACTGACTATAAACCTAGCCCTACAGTAACTACCTAGCACCCTAGTAATCCTAGTCCTATAGTAATTACCTACTCAGCTATCACCCTAGTTTAAGTTGACCTAACGCCCTAGCCTACCATACAAACCGTTTACGTGAGGGATGTCTGTTACAAGGAGACCTACGGTAACAGACGGAACTTGGGTAGGAATAGGGGTTCGTGTACGTCGTGCAATGTACACAGGAAATGGTTTTCTCACTGCCGATCCCACAGACTCATAGGACCGATGATGGCTAAAGGTGTCTTGGCCACAGTGAGAGGAGGTACAGGAGATGAATCACACTCGACTCCAGCTTGATGACTAATTTATTACAAATAATGAACTTAATTATATACATATTTTGTGGTAAATACACATTGATGGCTATTTACATGTGTGCTGTGTGTGTATCGAGCCGATGAAGCGAAGATCTCAGTAGGCCACTTCTTAGCGCTGACGGTGTGCTGGTGTTGCCGGCGCGTGGAACGAATGTATGTCGCTCTTAATGCTGACGCTGTGATGCTGTTGTTGGCGCGTGTAACTATGATATGTTCACGGCTGAACAATTGCTATTTGCAACAAAATAGATTTTCTCAGCCTAAAGATTTTGATTTATCGATTACATCCCTAAATCCCGACTAGTTTATAGCACTTACTATACTCTATGGTTTATAGTTATCTGTGGCATCTGACATTTGTACTGTACTGACTGACTATTGGCAATGTAAAGGTCTAAAATAAAATCGAGTTTCAGTCAAGCATACTGTGGATGTTACTTTAACTCGTAATTCTTACTAATAATAGTGTATTACGCTGTTTTTAGAGCAATAATGTAATGTATGTGTGTTAAAATACGTCGTTGGTAGCGTCGAAAAAATAGACCTACTTTTTAGGTTAGTTTCGATTTTATAAAATAACTCTGAAACGCGGGTTTTTTTTTCAAAAATAATTTTTGTAGGAGTTAATACGATCAGTGTAGTCTATAAAAAACAAGGTTTGATTTTGATGCAGCATGGTACGGGATTCCATACTTCCATGAGCATTCTCTTTTAAACTTTGTTTGTATTCTTCAAAAACGAAATCCACTTCAAATTATTCTAGCTAATCACACGAAATCTACTTTGGAACGCCGATTTTATAGATAAATGACAATAAAAAATAAATTGTCGGGTCTACTGACCCAGTGCCTTAACACCTATTACCTTTTGGGCCTTGATATCTTTTTCATATAGGTAATACTAATTGACAGACCATACGACTTTATTAACAAAGAATGCAGACATAACATTTAAAAACAAAACACTTATTTTCTTAATTTATGAGGGTAGACTATAAATATTACCATCCTTGCTGGTAAACAACAAATAATTAGCGTTGAAAGGAGACAGCGTAACCCACTTCCAATATGTGTAAACAAGACAACAAATCAATGCAACAATCGACCATCGCTAATGTGAACGCACTTTGACAGATATCCCACACAGTAATATAGATCAGAAGGTCCACTCCTCAAAACATACCATAAGAAAGACCTATCACTCAATTTATTCTAACAGAGCACTAAAATAGAATCTCAAAGAGTCCGGAATAACATTAATCCAATAGACTAGCTAAAAATTCTGCCTATGAAAAACATGGGACCTGGCTTGAGAAGGGAATATATAAGCTTTAGCAGCAATAAACCCGTCAAACTACCCAGAAGACCCGCGTCACATCGGTACGAAGCGTCAGTCTTAACGAATGACGATGTGCATTGACGCAGCATTCACGTTATTACACTCCTGAAGTCCTGACCGACAAATAATACGAATTGATACAGCCGCTTACACAATAGAAAATCGCCTCACCCGTCAATAAAGCAGTGAATAGGCTCCTTGTTTTCAGTCGGTCCACAGACCTCGCACGGCATGCGGACGCGCTCGTCTGGCAGTGCGCATGTATACAATATATGTTAACCAGTTTAGTCTGTAAACGGCCATAAAACAAATTAAACCTTTTGCCTATTTTCTACAAGATGTCCCCGCTTATCCAACATGCGTGATATCCGCTTGCTTCGAACAAAACTTTGATAAAACTGATAAGAGCGCGTCGTTCGTGTCCATTGGAGACCTTTGAGCCTATCACCATCACGACATCTACACACAGTTTCACGTTTACTCAGTAATCGATTCGTTCGCAACATGGGTGCACGGAACTTGAAAGTTTTACAAGTGATTTCTGGGTGGCAAGCGGTGGAGTTGATTCTAACGTGTGTGTTTGTGGGCATTTGGCAAATTATCGAGATTTCTGTGAAGAGGCTATGGAAAGGATACAGGGGGAAGGTGGAGAATACTCCACCGGTTGAGCTGACCATAGACTCGTCTATTGGTACTCATTGTTATATTAAAGTTATGGTGAGTTTTTTTAATTAAAAAAAATTTGCAATGGCGCAGCCGGGTTCAAAATGGAGCTATTTTTCTGAATGCTTGATATATTTCTATCTAAATTATTATTCTATTTTTACAATCTTCAGCAGTCTAAGACGTAGTTGATAATAGTTATCGAATTAATTGAGTAGCTACCTACTATTTCAATACCATTATTGTAACTTTATTGACATTAACCTGTCGAATGGTCAGTACCAAAACATTAACAGATAAAAAATAAGTAATCAATTTGGTAACGTTTAATTTATCATTTATCAAACAAACAGTTTTTCATAATAAAATAACTCACGTCCATGCTTTTCATCACGTATTGCACTGAAAGATCGCTGATAAAACAAGCCCTGCCCTCAGGTTCTTCAAGCATATTCCTTTCACGACACCTATCAGCAATTCTCCTCAGCAAAACTGACGACCTTTCCGGCAAACTTTCATCCTACTTATGTTTAACTTCTTTAGAAGATGAAATTCTTCGCCTCTTGAAATAAAAAGATTTTTATGGCCCCCGTCTCAGCGATTTACGCTGTGCGTGTGCGTCTATCAATGAAGATTTTTATTTAGTGGATAAAAAAAAGCATCATAACAAATGGTAGACGAAACGTGAAAGTGTATTGCCATAAACTACACGTTATGTGGTTAGTTGCCACGGTTGCCATGAGACGGTATACGCTACAGGTCTTTTCCATGCTATTTTCTGAACTGGGATGTACTTGGCATCTTCGCAATTTATCAGAAAAGGGGCGCAATTATAGATGACAAGGTAATATGCTCCAGATAGGTGGAGATTATAGGTACCAACCTACCAGGTGGCTATATGCCATTTCGGGCAAAATATGGATAGTTTTGGACGTCAATTTCGTGAAACGGAAATCCTACCCCAACACGGTGGGAAAATTGCAACTAAATGATATGGCAGATGATGATTCTAATAATTACGTAGAATTAATTCATTTCTTATGAATCACCGATGGGCAAACCTTTAAGACTTTGATTCTCACGCTTGATATCAAAATTATTGCTCATAACTTTCTTGGAACAAATGATCTAATCAATCCTTTATCTCGTTTACAGGGAGTCAAATACCACTACGTGGAAACAGGCCCAAGAACAGGCCAGAAAGTCCTGATACTCAAGGATGCCCCAGATTCCGGCAACCTATGGGGACCAAATTGGGCAAGTGTGGTGAGACGATTGGCAGAAACTGACCATCATGTGGTAACCCTGGATTTAAGAGGCACTGGTGGCAGTGAAGGAGGGTCCAGGAGTGATCTGTCGCCTCCGAGGGCTATTGAGGAGCTGTCAGCATTGTTGAAGGCTCTAGGAGTGTCAGAGAACAGACAGGCTGTCGTGATTGGATTTGGTATTGGGGGAATGCTTGCTTGGTAAGAACCTTTTATCGCTCAAGTTTAAGCATTTTATCCTATGGGAAAATCGCTCATGACTCGCACATCCAATAGAATTTTATTACTATTATAAACGCGAAAGTTTGTGAGGATGGATGGATGTTTGTAAGTCTTTTGGCTGAACTTTGGAACACAGATAGAATAACCAGGATTAATAATAGGACTTTTATCCCGGTAAATGACATGGCGCAGACGTACAGAAGTGTGAACTAATTTTTCAATAGAACCTGGCCGGACAGTATTACGAGTATTTTCTTGTATCTAAGTAAATACTCTGTCGGCGGTTTGAGAAGGGTTAAGTATTTTTTATTCGACTGAAATGATGATGATAAAATAAAAATAGCGCAAATAATGGGTCTCCATTTACATTTAAACTTAAAACTCCTTATAAGTATTCGTATAAGATATGAGCCATCGAGGCTGCCGATCGAGGTTACCAACCTATCAATTTCAGGTCACAATCAGAAGAATTTTTATAGCACAGCAAAAATGATAAACTTAACAAAGAGTTATCGTTTCTCAAAATCACGCCACATTCAAAATAACAATTATCTAAATGTATTATTTGAAGAATTAAAAATAAAAACTTTGTATTGATGATTTGAATCATTATAGGTACTTAATTCTGTAACTACATACGTTTTACCAGCGCGACTCATTTTTCATCAACCTGACACTGACCTGCAAATTGCAAAAAACGTAAGAAAGTTTGAATTTCGCGGGCTACCCTCGCGCTTCCAGCTTAAGGTTGTTTGTAAGCTATAAAACCTTAAGCTGGAAGCAACTTGGAAATATGAAAAAATGGTTAGTATGGTAAGCTGACTCTTTTCTTATTTCCGAGTTGGACTCAGTGTCAACTAAGAACTAATCAACAATTCGAAAACATGAGACATATCCACCAAAACTCCACTGGGCACATTATAGGCGTATTATGCTACGTAGATACTCGTAGATCGTAACTACTATTTTAGCAATTTTATTATTTTATACTTAGTCAACACTGATCTTACGATTCAAATAAGCTACGCAAATACGTACGTACTGTATACACGTCACACGTCAGTGGTAACAGAACCCGTACTTAAAAGCTACTAGCTATTCTATTAAAACTCCGTAGTATGCTCAGTTCAGTACGCAGTTCAAGGTCCAAGTGTTACCAATGACGTACTACATACAACGTCCAAAGTCATCATATGCCTAGCCTTTACCCAACTATGTTGGGGTCGGCTTCCAGTCTTACCGGATGCAGCTGAATACCAACACTTAACATGGAGCGACTCCCTATCTGACCTCCACAACCCAGTTCCTACTGGGTAATACGATAGATACCCCTTGGTAAGATTGGTTGTCAGACTTTCGGGCCACTGAGTTATCCTTGTTACGACTGTCAAAGATCTACAAATGACAGCCGGGACCAACGGCTTAACGTGCTTTCCGAGGCACACGGAGGAAACGATGTATGTAATGAGTGGTCACCCATCCACGGACCAACCTAGGCCAGCGCGGCTTAACACGACTGTTATTATCAAGCCACGAGTTCGACCATCGATCAGTACAAGGTTCAAAGTACAGACGCAAAATCTTCTTTTATTACTAGATTAACAAGTTGTGCCTAATCCTAGCGTCACACGTTACGTGAACTCTGTACTGTGTACCCATTTATTTTTAGCTCAATAAAATTGTCAAAAAAAAATCATACGAGTAAACTTATCTGATACGGTAATTTAACGAGTACAAATCGTCTGCCATGCGTCTACGCAAGTACAGTCATGAGCTTTAATATGTATAGACTTAGCAAAACTCTGAAGCGATTTTCTCGTGGAACAAAGATTGCAACTTATTAATATAAGATCCTTTTTCAAAAAAGTTCCCATGAGTACGAAAAAACTATGTTTGTAACAATATAAAACTACAGAGAAAATCTGTTTAAAAGTAGCTACGATTAGACAAATATTAGTGCTCGTGACTGTACTCCGGAAAATATCGTACGATGTGTTAATCGTTTTGTTTTTTACAATCATTATCATGATGATGTCACAAACTGCCCTTTGGTCACTAATAAATTAGTATGTTACTGATCTCGGAAACTTTGAACTTCTCTGAATCAGTTACTAATGCAATAGGTAAATCCTATTGCCTAAGTAATTACTAGGAATATCTAGCTATCATGCTTGCAAAGAAACGGGAATTTCTAAGAGCATTATCATTTCTCGAAGGATGACGCTAGTAAATAGTTGGACCATGGGTCTTTACTAGGGGCAGTTGTCCAACTTAATCCAGGCTCTTGGCTGCTGAGAAATTCAAATGTGATGGAAAAACCCAATAATAATTTGCAGGACTTGGGAATCGGACCCAGAACCAACGAGTAAACAAAAAGAATAATTACGCAAATCCCAGATAGTCATTTAGAAACCTGTTTATAAGCAAAGCTAAGGATTCACACTCGTGATTTTAGAATCGCGTTGTGCAATCTGAAATTTGTTTAGTGACGTCTTATATGCCGTGCGACTGATTAAGAGGTCATGTTTAATTGATAGATACTCGATGGATAAGCGTCATTGCACATCTATCTGCGACTTTCCCTCTTATGTCACGATAAGCCACTGATACGGTGGATGTTTTTGTTCCGAGATATTAAACATTAAGTACGTAGGCTAGGCAATTAATCGAAGCGCCACGCAATAAGCTTATGCACGTAGATAATTTAAAAAATGTTGATTGAATTCTAAATGCTTTTTGATAAAATGGGGTCCTGAATATCAAAATATACGCCGATAATCGCCGTCTTTGAAATTATAATCCTCTCGTACTAAGGACAAAGACATGAAATCACGCCTGTAATGTGTGTGTGGTTTAAAATCCAATAGTTCTGTGCCGACCTGGAAGCCCAACCCAGGACCTCGTGTTCAGCAGTAAGTAGCGCTTGCTTCCACTAGACCAAAAAAGCAGTCGTAATGGAGGTCCATAGATATTAATAATTTTGTTTTTCTTTCCAGGTACCTAGTCCACTCTCACGGTCCTTTGATCAACAAGTTCGCAGTGATCAGCGCTCCGCATCCGAATCTCTACTGGCAGTACCCACCAGCTCCTTTCTGCCATCGAGCTCTGCAGTTTATACAGGTTTGTACTTGTAAGAAGTACCAACCTGCTCCGCCTGCTAAAAATAAACCGATACGGAGTGATTGCGTACCGGTCTCTTACCGATACTCCAATACATCATCACACATTTATCAGTCCGGTGTCCGGAGTCGCTTCTGCATTTATCGTTTGCCCGACAATAAGCGCAGGAAGGGAATCCATAAAGATCGACCTGACTCGATGTCCTAAAAAACAGACTTTCTTTCAACTGAAAATACTGTTTTCTGAGCTTTGCTTTTAAAAATTACGAGCATCTTATAAGACTACCAGCTTCTTATAATATGACGCTGGTAGCCTTCCAAGATTCCTCACCAAAATTTAAAGGTCTGTGGAGGTTTTAAAACTGATGATATTGGTTCAAATGCCATCGTCAATTTTTGGTAAAGCATTCAGGGCATTGCTGGGATAATCAGTGGAACCATTAAAGTTTAACCTGGTCTTCACCCTTCGTAATCATCCAGCCGAATCTCGCATTTCAGGTGTTACAGTTGAGTTATTTTTTCAGATACCCTTGCATATTAACACATTGTACTTGCTTCAGTGGCCGCACTTTCCGGAGCGCTGGCTGGCTGAGGGAGAACTGAACGATCGTGAAGGTAGCTGGGCCTCCTCTAGGGCTTGTGACTGGACTGGCGCACTCAACTATGTTAGAGGTAAGGCCATATTATTACTAACAGTTTCCGGTCATGGCGGGTATTTTCAGCAGAGACTAACCATCGGCGCGGAAGATATTATAGTGCACGAGTGTGTGTACTCAAACATATGTGTACACTCTCTTCCCTCTCCCTCAAAGTCCGATGGGATCGGAGAGAGATATGGCGCATGCGCCATATCTCTCTCCGATCCCATGGACCAACGGTCAATCGAAAGCTAACAAGTAACTGATAAGACTTTTAGCGAGGAAATTAACGACACATTTTTAAGGTGGTAGCGCACCTGACCAAGGGTGCACCGCAACGCCCGCTGAAAGTCTCCGTCTTCCGCATCAAGCAGGTACGTTCCAGCAGCCTTTTTAAGGTGCAAGCGTCAGGGTAGCCCGCGAAATTCAAATTTTCTTTGTAATTATTCAATGGGGTTAAATGAACTTAGAGGGTTGTATTAATGATCCCTTAAAAAGGCTGCTGGGACGTCCCTACTTGATGCGAAAGATGGAGACTTTTGAGCGGGTGTTGCGGCGCATCTTTGGTCAGGATTACGTCCGGCAGAAAACTCTTGGATAGTAGTGTGTACTCCCGTTTGTCTTAGCCAAGATTCGCCACAATTAAGGCTCCCAATCAAAAATCATTTGCTTGAATTTAGCACTATCAAAATCAATTTATAACATCAACAAATTCCAGAATTCTTTCATTAATTTCGACGACATTAACCACTTAGCTTCCTAGTCTTATAAATCACTACTCAACTGTTTCTTCCACATCGTTACAGGAGCAGCGTGGTGGCAAGTAAAGCCAGGTCTCCGCACGTCCGCCCCAGCACTGTTAGTGGGCCACAAGGATTCCGCTGGACAGCTAGTGGCCAGTGCACAGTACTGCACCGCCTCCACGCTCCGATTAGTCGTAAAGCCTGATCCTAGCAGTAAGGAACTCACCGGTGTGCTGCTAGATTTTCTTATAGGTAAGATTGTATAATTAGCCTGTTTACTGGTAAGAGCCTTAAAAAAATCTTGCTTGCCTGGTTGAAGGAGCATTAGAACCTACATTACATTCTCTAACCACGCAATCAAATGGAGCCCAATTTCACCGCATTGCCATCTTTCCAGCCATGACCAAACTGGCTGGCCAAAGTGGGCCAACTTTTTTTAACCGACTGCGGTGAAGCCCAAAAGGAGGTTATTTACATGATTTGTTAAGCCACCCGAATGGCACAAATAAACATGGCGTATGACATACTGTTGGTGGTGCTTACGAATTACTGTTTATGATGTTGTAGTTGTATAGATATGCGTAATTGTATTTACTTAGGCAATATCACGTAAGATTCTGGCCCACAATAACATTCCCTTTTTTTTTTTGGTGGGTGGGAAATCATCAAATGACTCCCCCCCCCGCTCTGGGCGGAGCGGAAGGGAGTGTCAGACTCTTACTGACTAAAAACCACCCATGTTCCTTCTTTGGCCCTTTATGTTCCAGGGCCGCGGTATCTCTTTCGAACAGTCCCGCAGCCCACAATAACATTCCCTAAAAGGTCAATATTTCAATCTAAAACAATGTAACTTTCTCTTCCAGCTAAAGAAAAACTAATAGAAGAGGTACCAAGAGGACTGATGGGCCGTGTGTTTGGTGCAGTCGCCGACAGAGGGCGTGAACTCACCGCTAGATTAGTACTACCACCAACGCAAGCGTGAATTTCAGTGCTGTATTTTTATAAACATTTGAACAATGTTGAGGTAGTCGTAAATGTTTATGAACTTGTTTTTTGAACGTATTGTGAAAGTGTACAAATTAAATATTTTGTAAGGACCTTATGAAAATTATGAGTGATGTGCGATGTTTCAGGGAGTACCTATTAACAAGCGTTTTAAAGAAGATAGAAAATTGATTAACGAAAGAAATATTTATCATATTGTGTTTGATAGAAATAGTTTTCCTTGTTGATGTGAAGCGTTGATCCTGTAAAATTTGATTTCTGTTGAAATTATTTTTTTACATAGTCCAGTGATTGTGCATATCCTATTTTAATTATAATTTTAAAACTTTTGCTCAAATATTTTAAGAATAAATAATAATATAGCATGCAGTGCCATAGATTTATGCAAAAGAGCGATATTTTGCGACACGGTAACGCAAACGATCGTTCGATGTTTTAATATGATAGCAAAGTCCATTTCATATTAATCCATAGTGATTAGATAGTTTTATACTTTATTATGGAAACATGTTGTTGCTGCCGATAGCAGGCTCCATAAACATAATAATAAGTTATCGTAACGCTTGTATATCGCGGAGGGTTAAGCAGTGATCTACCTTAGTACACCCTCATTTCACCAGTAACGTTTGAGTCCTATGTAATAGGAGGAAATTAATGTTGAAAAAACCCAATAGATAGTATTAATAAGTTACCATGTTGTTATTTTTAGCTAGTTTCTAAAAAGTAATTACTTTGTTTTTTTTTTAAACATGATTTATTTCAATAATTCTTGATTTGAAGTTTATTTTATGTTATTCTGAATTTTAAAAAAAAATGAAATGTTTCTTTTCCGCGCATTTAAATGTAGAATTTAAATGACTTGTTGCATACATGTTGTAAAGACTTATAAATAAAATTAATAAACATTGTAGTTGTTTAGTTTGAAGCATGTTAAAATACCAAAGACAGTCTTAATGCCCGAATTTCATTTTATACGTTTTTAATCGTTATTGTTATTTTTAAATGTAATTTTATTAAATATTATTTTAACACCTAACAAGACTTTTTGTTAAGACAAAAGCTTCCAATGTATATTGTCCTGGGTGTTAGAGAATGTTTTAACGCAACATTTTTTTTATCTTACACTGAATTTTTAACGCACTAAAGCCAAAAAATCACCTTTGCGAAAAAGGCTAACAAATAACGCAGACATGGTTACAAAAACCACTAAAACGTATATTTTGGTGAGTTGGTTTGACATAAAATTGGTTTATCTGACATTTAAATAATTAAAACAAAAAACAAGTGCAAACGCCTCTTTAATACGCAATATGCTCCACAAAAAGCTAACCATTCATAAATTTTCGCTATCATATAATATTCACAAATCTCATAATATTACAATAATATATAGAGTGACCTATAGTCTCTAGGGCGCACCCGACTGCGCCGAAAAGGAAGATTTTATATCACATTAGCCGTTTAGAGAATTTTACAACGATTATATCTACATAGATCTGTTGTAACAAATGAGACACCCTGTATATACATAGGGAAAGACCGTATTTAAGAAATATAGCAGCCAAATCTAATGTTGGAAGATTTTCGTTATTTTTTTATAATAATACTTAATAACCAAGAGATTTTGTTTCATTTTACATAATTAAAGTATTATATTCACACTTTAAAAATGGGAAAGAAGAAACCTCCTCCTTTTTTGAAGTCGGTTAAAAAGTACCAAAAATAGCTGCTGAATTATTCGAGATTAAAGGTTGAACCTAATCTATTAGCACGGAATTGCATTTTCCATGCTCCTATACTTTCCTGCCGCACAGAACCGTCACTTGTTAAATTGAGAAACGGAGCACTAGTGCTGTCGAACGCGGTAGCACGGTTTGTTTCTCTGTTGGATAGGAGCATAGAATAATGCGATTCCATACTGATAGATGTGGCGCAACCCTAATAAGCCAAAATATTATTCATATACATAATATCTACCTAGATCATTTGCATTTAAAATACTAAAATCAAAGTACAAAAATTTGCTGCCCCACCCCTTATTAGTTTTTTATAGAATGAAACTTGTAAACTAAAGAGAACAAAGTAAGTAGTCTCATTTGTTACAACTACAGAAAAGCCAAAACACAGTTAGGCCAGACATCGAATAGGCACGAATCCTTTACACGAGGAGTAAGACAGAGATGAAATAATATTCTAGGGGTGAAGCTTCCATATTTTGGTTTGTTTTTTTTAGTATCGTGTTGTCTGAAATCGGGGAGGTAGTCACTCCGTGTAAAATATTGGTATGCAGCTGCATCCGGCTAAACTCGTAACCGACTTTAACTTACTTGGGAAAAGGCTAGCAGATGATGTTGATTGTAACTTCGTTACCTGAAGAATGGCTCCAGTTAAGTCCAGGTATGTCAGTTAGTCCATTATAGGACCAAGTTTCACCACCAAAAACATTATTTCATCGTCTCTTACACCTTGTTCACTAAACAATTGATCTTATACTCCACTAAACTGTACAAAAATGAGATGGGTTTAGATTCTATATGATTTGTCGGTATGGAGTGAATTTGTAACTCGACTATTGATTTCATCTTTCATTAAACTCTAAAAAATAAAGTTATAGATTATTCACAATGACGTGCCAAGGGGAAAAAAATATGCAAGCAGTATACCGCCCATAAGGTGAGCAGATGAATGAAGCAATTTAAATTATAGAATTTATTATATTTTAACTGCCAAATTGCTGCTCTCCCGGGAGACCCACGATAGTAATAAGTTTTCTATTAGTCGAGGATTTAGTTTTTTAAAGGTTATTCAGCTGCCATTGTAGCCTGTCTTGATTGGCTAAGATGTCATAAGAATCTTAGATCAATAATTAAATATTCAACGTCCTTACACACAAGATTTTTTCCTAATAGAAAAACCAATTTTGTCATGTGACGTTTTAGACAGTCGGAGTTATAATTCACCCCATTCAACATGAAAAGTGGACTAGACATAAGGCGGGGGGTATTTTCAGTCAATTTTAACGATACAATTTTGAGTTAATTAAGTACAAAAACATTACGGAGAAATCTAAAGGAATTTGGCACATTATATTTTTATTCTTTACCATGCTTTCTTCTAAGTTGTCAGTTGAAGTTTTGATATATAAGTTAGGTACAGGCCAAATGTTAAATTGAGACGGTGCCTGAGGTAAGTGCGCGGTGCGGGGAGGTGTTCATACACATCAGCAGGCGAAGTGTGAGCGAATTGAGGGACTGTCATTTATAATTTTGACGTAATTAACCAAACGACCTTTGATTTTGAATAACTGAGCCTGTCGACATGTTACCTGTTACCACGTCCTTCCGCACCGCGCTACTATCTTAGAGTGGGGCTCAGTCATGGAGTGACCACACTTATCAATGCAGAATCGGCTTGAGCAGGTCATTCAGAACTTTATGTCTAAGCAATAGCAGCGAAAAGCGAAAAAGACGTCAGTCACCTCGTTTTGGTACGGACGACGCGACTCGACACCGCGTCAGACAATTCGGCTCAAGCGGATCCCACGACGATGAGTGTGGTCAGTGTCACTCCCTCAAAGGTTAGGCCCATGGCATGAAATGCAATATTTGTAGAGATATGTTACTATAATGGCAGTATTTCGTCAACTCTCAACACAAAGAAAGCATGGTACAATTAATTGTATTTTTTACGTATTAAAACTCAAGCATTTCTCACACAACACTGAAGCTTTACCACCTACTCAGACTGTTTTAAACTTAATAATAAATAACTATACAGTTTAACATATACAACTTAAATGCTAAGAGAGAAAATATACAGAAATACTTGCTTGCAGATACTGCTTAAAATTAATTATGTAAAATGATTTTTTTCATTGAATAATTAATATTTCTTTGAATAATTAAAATCCTTTGTATAATTAATATTTCTGTGTCTGAAGAATATTCGTACCCTAATTGCCGTTTTATAAACAAATGTTTTTTTTACAAGCTATTGTCACTTCTCAGTTTATCGACATAAGTATGAGAGAGACAGCAAGCTTTTTCGTATCTACCTAAAAAAAATGCTTTTTAACTCCTAAAAATTAATTTAAAAGTGCCACTGGTTATTGTCCGATGTCGATATGAGAAAGAATCAGTCAAGCAAGATGGTCAATATGATATATCGTTAAATAAATTCGACCTAATACTGAAGAAGTAAAAATCAAACTACCTACTATAATTTTAAACAGTATTTGCAAGCCCTAATTAAATGGCACGTACTGGCTGTCACAGATGTTAGTTATGTTTACATTTCAGTCAATATAGATATATTGGGGTAGGCAGGAATGATAGTGCCATGGGTCTATTTAATGGAGCCTACACACCATCTGTCTACATGTCAACTAAACGCATACTAAAGTTGCCGACATGCCCAGTTACTTTGGTGTGTAGGCCCCATTAGACCACATCATTCTTTTATAACCGTAAAATGAACATTAATTTTTAAGTAATAAAACATTATAGACAATAAAAATGCAAGTAGTCAACATTTCTATACATTAGTATGACTTTTCAACCACACCAGTTTAATCTAGCACACACTATAATAAACTGTTAAAAGTCTAATGCCTGTATTCACTAACAATAGGAGACAGCTAAATGAATGCCTAAACATAATTGCACTGTTGGAAATTAAACACTCCTCGCTGAGCTCAGTGTTGAAAATCCAACAGTGGGCTTTTATTTATGAATTCTTTTAGGTGTCTCTATTGTTAGTGCTAACGGACACAATAGCTGCTCGAAATATCTCTATGATACAAACAACAGTCCCTTTAAATAACAAAGAGTCCATATTACTTCAAAACTCCCAAAACACTACAGGAAGGCTAAAAGTCACCTAAAAACGTGAGCTATAGGGATCAAAATGCCTCGATTTTAAAAAGTCTATAGCTTCAACTATACTGTAGTTTCTCCTTTAATTTCAATGTCTGAAACTGCTTCGCTAACACAACTGTCACTGTCAGCTTTTAATGTGACGTCACTGTTCAACGTCACGTCTAGCCCCGTCTCTTTTCTTGGCGTTCTGTCTCGTTCTCTACTCGTGATCTGAGTATAGAGTTCGTCTATCTCACTTGCGAATGACACCGGACTACTGTCCCGATTAACCTCAGGACAACTTAAAGCGGGCGTCGGAACGTACTTCCCTAACTTAGGATTACTTTTTATAGTCTTCCGCCAGCCAGGATCATAGTTCACATACTGACTTTCTAAGTTAGAAACGTCTTCATTACTGAAACTGATCTCGTTTGGACACATGGATGATGGAGAGGGAGCGTATAGCCCATGACTTCGGATACTGACTTCCGACATTTGGTAGTTAGGGCAGTAAATATCGCTTTCGTTCTCAAATCCCTGCTCACTTGCATTCGTGCTGCAAGTTTCAAAATCATACGTCGTTTTCGCCATGAAAAATGTGTCTTTATCATCATCCATTTTTTCTTTAGATCCCTCCATATCTTGGCTTTGGAGAAGATTGTCTAGTTCTCCCGAACCCGCTTCTAATCGTTGCGGAGTACTAGACCTGTTGATATCATCAGAATTCATGGTACATTCTTCTGATATGTCTTGCAAGGATTTGTCTATGACATTCTCTTTGTCTTGCTTCCCAGGTTGCAAGTAGTCTATGTACTGGCCGAAGCTTTCTGTATCTGTGATTTCGTTAGTCGAACATAAGGCACTGTGCGTTTCTTGTAAGGAGGTCAATTCTGAGTGCGTGTTTAACGTTTGATCAGAGCAAGTGTGAGGCATTGCTATTTCTGAAGCAGAACTGTATTCTAAGCTACATTGTTGGGATATTGTTCTCATTTCTGGCTGTTCGCTCGCGTGGCTTTGCAAGCATTCCTCAGACACGCTGCTGCGTTGTCCATTGAAGTTTTTAGGAACATTTGCTTTAACTACCTGATGTTGGGGAACTAAAGTCTCCGGTACATTTGTATAAATGTTCATAATCTGTGTCCTACTAGTTTTCGGATCTTCATTCTTGTTCCAAGACTTTTTGTCTGTGGAATAGCTTTTGTAGTTGTCTTTAGATTCCTCTTCTAATAAGTTAGGATTTAAAACGTTTCTAGTTTCTTTGATACCGTTGTTCGATCTTTCAACGTGTATATTGGTGTTATTGACTTTGGAACCCGAGTTTATAATGTTGGCAACGCCGTTATAAGCTTCTTTTGTTGGTAGTGGTAATGAGAAATGGGAATCATTGTCACAATCTCTTCTTGTAGGTAACTCTAGGCAGTTTCTCTTCATATTCTGTCGTTGTTTCTTAAAGAACTTTTTGGCTACATTCATTTGATTTGGATTGTAGAATATCTCTGGCCCCACCGTCCCGTTGTCGGGGTACGTCATCATAGAATTGTTAGATCTGTATTGCTGTCTGTGTAGCACCACTAGGTTGATATTAGGCGGTTTTGCGTTAGTATTTTTAAGTGTATCTTTCTGTAATGTCTGACCGTTCAATTCTGCAGCTGCTTTATAAGTTCCACTGTTGTTTGTTTTAGAATTAGTTCTGTTAGAACTCCTACTTCCCGACCTAGATCTGTTGTCATTAGGTATGGGTAGTGTAGGAGGCGTGTTCGTCTGATTCGTCGGTAAATTCTGCTGATTAGCATCAAAAACGCTTCTGTTCCTACAACACTGCTTACTCTTTTGTAGATAGCAGTGCATCATAGACCATTGGGCTCTGACGTCACTCCTTGCTATGCCATAGAAAAATAATATGAAAGTGCCTAATACTGTAGCGCAAACAGCGTATATGATGCTGCATATATCTTCTTGGTACGGTAGATACGCTGGTAAAGGTCTGTACACAGCGATAGCCCCACAAGACCATACAGACATGTACAAACACATGACGATTACCTGAGCTCGCAGTTGAATTATAGGAGTATGCTCTATATCTTCAACTTCAGAATCTAAGGTAGACTTAACACTCCTTCTCTCCGCTCGTTCAGTACTCTGTGGCTCCCACATCTCTAAATCAACATTTTCAGTTGCTTGCGTACCCTCAGATAGCTGCACATTCATATTCCTTATAGTACACCGTATTAATAAGAACAATATTAACAAGAACACTAACAAAATCCCTCCTGGAACAAATAACGCGCTTAATGCTGGCGCTGTACTAAGAAAACACTGGGAATATCCTGCATAGTCTTTTAGATTCACAGCACCGGATATACCACAAACTATCAACGCTATACCCCAACCTACTAGGTACAGACCTAGGATAGGTTTCTGAACCGGCACATCCGGTGGTATATCATCTTCCGGCGTCCTAACAGGGTTATGAGTCTTGGTAACCCACTTATACATATTACTAGCCGAAACACACATCCACAACAAGCAAGATAGTGACAGATAATGGATTAACAATCCCAAAATCTGACAAAGTTTCACATCTTCCGTTTGATAAATGCCGAGTGTATACATGAAGCATAGCAAGCCTATTGCTATCCATGTATTGATTAAGGCGTGTTTGGTTTTCTTCGCCATCTGTATCGCTGGGTAACACATGATGTATGTAAGGGTGGCACAGCTAACGCACCCAATTAAAATGAGGCTACCTACGTAGACGGCAGGATGGGACACCTTGAACCTTGCGCCGTCGGTCCGAGCGCCGTAGATACCAGTTTCCACGTTCTGTAGGAGCCCTACGTAGGCTAGCTTTGAGCAGCTGATTATTATCATTTCGGATACCACGTGGGAGATTTTGCAATCTGTAAAAGAGATTTTTTGGGTGTTAATTTGATACATTGATACAATTAGCAGTCCCCTGGCTTAAATTGAATTATAAAAATATTATAACATAATTATATTAAAATAATTAGGAACATGAGATTGATATGATATTAAGATGCAAATGTTATACGCGTTGGTAACCAATAATTACCAGATAGACTGCCTGTTTGTTATTCACACAATAATTTGTTTTTTGAATTTGTTATTCTATTTGTATTATGTTTTTTCGATTGTAATTTTTTAATGGTACTGTTTTATTTTACAAAATTTCTTATTGTTTCGAAATAAATGACTACATCTTACTTTTTACTAATATTATAAACGCAAAAGTTTGTAAGAATGGATGGATAGATGTTTGTTAATATTTCACGCAAAAACTAGGTACTCAAAAGATTTTGATAAAACTTTACAGTAAGCTTCAGAAAAACACAGGCTGATAAAGATATTGTGTAAAAAAAAATGAAGTTGGACGAAGCCGCGGAAGTTGGTAAAACCTAAATACCTGAGGTGTTATCCTGCCAGCGCCTGGTCACGGGGTCCCACACGGCCGCCCGGCCGTCCACGCCGCCCACCGAGCGAGCGCGGACTGTCGCTATGATAGGCTCCAACAACTCGCCGCGAAGGTTTACGTCTCCTGGGAATGATGGACAGACATTTTAATGTGTTTAGTAGAGCCTGCACGCCAAAGTTGCATGTTGCATGTCGGCAACTTAAGTACGCGATCGGCTTTGGTGTGTAGGCTCCATTATTTATAATATCTATACCATATTAGACAGGGTCAATTTAAATTAGCTACTGAAATTTCGCAGTCAATTAGGGGTATCAATTGAAAAACCGTCCATAAAATCATCGTCTAAACAAATAAATAAAATTGAAGTGTCTATTTGTAATATCAAAATAACAGCTTTTTACTGAATGCATATATGAAAATATATACGGCACTTATAACAAAAACACATATTTTTCAAATTTTGTCTGTCTGTCTGATTGTTCCGGCTAATCTCCGAAACGGCTGGACCGATTTTGACGGGATTTTTACTAGCAGATAGCTGATGTTATAAGGTCTAACTTACTAATACTTTTATTTTTTTAAAAATTAGGGTTCCGTGCAAAATAAAAACCCTTGAAATTGTTAACAAAATCTGATTCAAAAAGTGAAGTAATATTTTTAGCTAGTTTTATAATATAACATCACGCTTATAATCCTCGAAAGGTTATGCAGACAGAGGTGTACCTAAGAGTACACCCACATGTGGCCAGTTATGTTTAAGTCCCAAAGGGGCGAACGTATTGCCATCAACTTGGCTCAAATCTACTAAGTCAAGAAGACTTGTGCGATTGATGGCACTTTCTCTACTTTACTTACTCAGCTGAAAGCCAACAACAGGCGAAGTGATCTCAATATTCATATCCTCTCTCTTGGTAGACCTTCCGTAGTAGTCCTTAGTCCTGTGCTGCGTCAGCCTAGCGTCGGAATCGTTGTCGTGGATGGGTAGCAAGGGGAACAATGCCGCGTCTTCGTACACGGAGATGACCAGGTTCTGTGGGTGAGATTGTAGGACGACTCCCGAGTCGGTTGTGCTGTATAGCAGGGATTGAGGTATCTGGAAGAGAAAAGAGTAAATTTAGTTTTCAAACAATAAAAGATGAAAATGAAGCTAGCTTTACGTTTTAAAGGTCAAAATTGCAATTAAAGACACTCTAAAAGACCCTCAACTGATTTCTAGAGTTCAAGGTACATAAAACATTATCACATTTTTAGGCTCTAGAGCAAACGTCTCTCCCATAACTGTATTCCACTTGTCTGTCTATTACCATCATACATACAGATGAGTACAATTATTTCAAACTGCTTCTTTGGTCTAACCAACTAGTGTTCTCAAGCGCAAGTGTGGAGCGTGGGGTCGACGGTTAAATCCCCAGATCCGATTCAGTATTACCATAAAGTATTTCTCAGTAAAAACGGTCACGATGTGTCACGGTATAGGAGTGGAATCATCATACCTGCACGCTGGCGTGTATGAGCGCGTCGGTGACGGTGAGCAGCGGAGCGACCGTGCGGTTGGTGCTGGTGCAGTGCAGGCGCGGCAGCTGGCCGCGTCCGGCGCTGTACCACACGCACGTGGCGCCGCTGAAGCCTTCGCTCACTCGGAAATGTTCCACGGCTAGGTTTGACTGGAAAAGAATTAAACAAGTTAAACTTCAAACTCAAAATATGATAATCGACAGATTCATAAAACTGCAAAAATCCAATTACTGTTGAAGGATTTGTGTGGGTGGGATTAATTTCAAGTTCAACTAGAAGTCGGTATTCATAATAGTCATGGGCTGATCACGTGTCCATGTTACTTCAAACTAAGCTGATTCGTCAATTTCAATAAAGCTCTATAAGAAACTCCCAAATGCAAACACATTCTTACGTTCTCTAAAAGTAAGATTATACAAATACATATAATAAGAATGTTTATTCTATTAGTGGGCACCTTCTGTCCCTGTATGTTGGCGACGTGCTGCGAGATCTGCTCGGCGGCGCGCGCGATGTCGGTGCAGGCGCCGTACAGCGACTCGGCGCGAGCCAGCACGGCCATGCTGATGTTCATTGTGGAGCTTATCACGTCCAGTAATGTTGGGCCTGGAAGGAAATAAAACAGTTATTAAAATGATAACCTAGTAACACACGTTGTATTTCACTACTCTCAAAATGGTGAAGGAATACAACCTGAGGAACCCTACAATATGCAAATATTTATACAGTAAGCCCTCGAATCACATAATCTAATACATGTGCTAATGTTTTACCCAAGTAGGTACGTAGTATTTACTATTGTATTCTCCCTGCGTTCGCAAACAATTCGACGGTCCCTACGTACAAAGCGAGATGTCTAAACACATTGTTTACAGGAGAGTGATATAAAGATTCAAACGATTCTAAATTAATTTTATGAAACAATGTTATATTTTTATTCAAGAAATTTAGTACTCGAAATAATTATAGTGGCGTAACGCTCTCCTGTAAATCACGTTTTTAGACACGCTTTGTACGAAGGGATCGTCGAAATATCAGACTCCGAGAGGTGTAATAATAGTAACGCTACGTAGACGTTTGTTTCATTCGGAAAGGCGAGATTTTTATGTATTTTCTACGAATTCATAAATCATAATTCACATTCGCATTTCTTAATATTAAAAATAATCCCAGTTCAATGATCCTCGAATTTCGCCAACGTTAAGAAAAGCGAACTTCATATGTCATGATAAAAATAACATTTAAAAGCCATTGACACACACTGTATTCACTCACGAATATTGAAACAATCTTAAATTGAGATGAGCGAAGTTTTAAAATTAGTTACATAATGTGTGATTACTTAATTAGATCATAAAAGCTTAATTACTCATAATTGAAGATAAAATGACTCACCAAGGTCTTTTTCGTCCGCAATATACTGCATATAATTCCTTATAGCTTTCGCTATAAAGTAAACATCATCGGGATCAATAATCTCCGCTAACGGATACGTCTTCTCCTGAATCAACATAGCCAGTCTCTCCGTAGCATTGACTGCAGAAAACTGCACCAAACTCACGTTTAGGAGTGCAAACTGCTGAAGGAGTTTTGTCACATTGCTGATGTAGGAGCACTCAGTCGTGTTAGCTGGACCCCAAGTTGCGTTAGGGCTACAGGATCTGTACGCTACACCTTCGCCACTTCGGCAGGGCACGATAGCCGTATGATTTAGTAACAACTGAGGCCAAGAATACAACCCTTTGTTATCTATAATGTAGTTCGTAGGACAGTACTGAGTAGAATTTGACAGCACCAACACTTCAACTGTATGATTATGTCTGATATGATTCTGGTCGCTATACATACAGGTCCAGTTTCCCATGTGATGATTTGTAATATTTGAGAAATGGACCGTAGTCTCTGCTAAGCCTTCTTCTTGCATGTCTGTGTTTGTTATGTTGACATCACAAATTTCGAGCATGGGATGCATCCATCTTAGCTCGTATTTCGCTAAGACTGAAGCAAATGGGGCATTACAAGATAGGGTCAAAGTATCTCCGACGAAAACCACTTGGTCATGCGCTGGTTTGACTATCAAGTTGTTCCCAGATATTGCATTACCACATGCGGACCGGTCGAGGAATATTTTCAGTTTTCGTACGATCTTGTTGACCATGTTCTCGGGGAAGGCGCATTTGGGGTTGCCGACTAGTTTTACGCTGGTGTTCCTTGACCAATCTCCGACCCAGAGGAGGTCGCAGTCGCAGACTAATGGGTTGTCAGTTATGTCCCTGTTGAGAGAGAAATAGATCAATGAATACATATGCGGGGAAGTTGTGAGCAAAAATGACTACAAAATCGGTGTCGCAAACAACCACAATTAGTAAATATTATATGCGAAACAAGTATTTTTAATTTTGAAATTGTTCGAAGTTACGGTTTACTTCGCGCGTTCTTGCTAGGCCTACAGTGTGTTTAGTAAATAAGAACATACGTGATCCCTCAAGTAGGACAGTTTCAGGCTAATTATTAGGGGTTAAAGTATGAAATTACCAATTTGTATGGTCGATTCCGTGAAGTGATATTTCCATAATAGCATTTTTTTATTTTAATTGGAAACGTCTGACCGATTATGTCTGATACAATTACAAACTTTAAGAGTTAGAGTGAAAAAAGCTGCGCTGCACTGCGTACCTATCTTCAATTGTCAAACAGTCTATGACAAAAATATACCTACTTGAAGTAGTGAAACTGACGGCACATTGAAACAAGTGTTTTGACACACTACCCTATGAAGTAATATGCAACTACTAGTACGGTTTTTAAACTCTAAAAGGTACGTTCATTTAACAGTTATCCAATAAAAATGGAATTAAGAAAAAATATAACTATACTTACAACAAAGTTACAAACAGAACAAAATGTAACAAAAAAACGGCAACTTCATAGTTAAAGACCTATAACAATGATTTTCTACTCACAATTGTTTCAGTCCAATAAGATAGTCAAAGGTCCCGGCAGCCATAGCAGATATGTGGTTCTGTGACAGTATCAGCCGCTCCAGATTGGTCAGACCCTTGAACATCTCCTTGTAAACATTGCTGATCTGGTTGTAGGACAGGTCGAGCCTCTGGATTGCCGTCATGTTGTAGAACGCATCTGACTCTATCAGACTTATTTGGTTTCTGCTGAGATCCCTGTGAGGTAGAAAGGGTTATAACTTTAGGCTAAGAGTACTTTACTACTAATTTTTATTCATCAAAAAAAACATTGTAGTACCTATATGATGACAGATTACAGAATCGGTTATATATAGTGTTCAAAAACTACAACAGAATGGTGGGTGAGGTGCTGTATTCCTAGCTAGGTTAATAGATAACGTGTGTTAAGGAGTACAGTGCCGGTCCGCAATTGTCCGGTTAAGCAGCTTCAACCTTAGAGAGTTGTTGCGCTGCGTTCAAAAAAAAAAGTGCCGGTCCCCAAGGAAAGAAACAATAAAATCGTACACAGTATGCATTATAGTACGTTATGATGTGCTGACTACAAACAAATTCTGATTGCGTCAAAGCATATAAGGAGACGCCTCAAATTAATTGTGTAAGTCAGCTCTTAAAATTGATTTCAGGTATACTCAGTTCAGCGCAATGGATACGCTCGTGCACATTTGGGCAGGCCGAGCACATTGCATTGCAAAAATCCTCCCACATAACTTTCGTTCCTTTTTGTATGAAATTGGTAACGTAAACAGCGGCCGCAAAAATACGCCTGACGAGAGCGTCTGCGCTAGTGTTAAGATGAGCTGTTTGTTCTGAATTTGGTGGAGATTAGCACAGAAGTTCTAAGTCGAATAGTTTGCCTGGAAATGTTGGTATCTGCATCTATTTCTGCCTATAACTGCCTCGTTAGTCTAGTGGTCACAAGCGAGACTGCTGAGCATAAGCTCCTAGGTTCGATTCAGGTTGGGCTACGCGTTTTAAGTTTTTCCAACAAGGGTTTCTCATCCATCAGGCCATCAGCCTGGTTGATGGCAATAGGCTCGCCCTTACATGGGACTTAAACATAACTGGTCAAATGTGAGTGTACCATTAGATACACCTCAGCCTAACCCCCTAAGGGTTACAGGCATAATGTTATGCTATCTATTTCTTCAACCAAGCACATATGACTAAGACCTGAATGGAACAAAGTGTCAAAATTCAATGGAAACTGCATATAATTAAATAAACCTCATTTTACATAGAATTAAGATCATTCATCCAAACAAATATGCATGTTGTTATCATGTATCATGTTATCATAGTTATACCTATGATAACCTGATAAGGTGCACATTACGGGTTATCTAAATAGTCCACAGATGTTATCTTCTTAATGGACATGCTTTTAAAACTGTGTTAGAATATAACGTTTTGTTCCACTCATTGACATGTTTCTAGATTTCTGTATAATTTTTATAACCATAAATAAGACGCACAGCAAGGGATACGATTAATGGTCTACATACTAATGTAATAATGACACTAAAGAGATTGTTTGTTTGAATGCACTAATCTCTGTGACATTCGGATTTGTAAAAAGCTTTTTGCATTCCATAGCCTGATTTATGAGCAAGGTTATATGCTTTTTAACATCCCGCTACAGCCCTAAGGAGTTGAGCAGCGGGTGTAACTGCAGAGTGCAGCTAGTGAATTTATACAATTTTGAAAACATCGATGCATCCATCCTCACAAACTTTCACATTTATAATATTAGTAGGAAGTGGGATTGTCATTAGAGATCAATACTAATAATATCTGTGAAGTTTCACAAGCCTAATTTCACCTATATATATATACATATATAGAGAAGTCATACAAGTAAACTGGACAGTTGACATTTTGGGAAAAAGCCTAAGTAACATCATTAAACAACTCAAAAAAAGAATGGTACTAAAAGTTGAATTCAATCAAATAATCCTGTAACACAGCTGCTGTTCATCAAAACAAATAAATGTTATTTCAAATCATATCCAACCCAATTCCCATCGGTATAAACCACTCAACATTGTGGCTCACAGCATGCATGTGAAACATTTATAGAATCACGTAAACAAACATAGAAATGTGTGAATGTGCGAAATGTGTGTCATTTAAATCTGTAATAAACATGAAGTTGGCTGCACTGCCAAACAGAAGCTTTATTGAATACTAACTGATCAGACCATGAAACATTCAAACATACATATATGTAAACTCAAGCTTTTTCCCATAGGGGTAGGGGCAGAAACCCCAGAATGTCACCTGTCACAATTCATATACTTCTTTTGATTCACCATATTCATATATGTAGACGTAGTACATGTTTACTGGTTTTGAGTATATAACATTCAATAGTGTTCCAGTAATAACTTCTGTACTATTTAATAAGACATGCTAAATAAAATGTTCTGTCAGAACATGTTTTATGACCCCATAACATGTTTATGGCACATCTGTGTTATACTTACAGTTTCTGTAAATTGGGCAGATACAGCTCTCTTGATAACGTTGAGATCGCATTGCCTGATAGATTTCTGAAAAGATAATCGGGTTTGTAGAATAAAGTAAGAAGTTGAGTTTATTATATAGTTGTTTATTATAGTTTTACTTACAAGCTCACTACTATAGTCCATAATTTGCTCAAATCTATCTCTTTGAGCTCAGTAATCTGCGTCGGGCTCCCGCCACACTTTAGCCTCAGCAGCTCACCCGGCTGGGGCTCCGCTAACGCCCCATCAGCGGCTTTGTTTCCCTTACAGGTACACAACGACGGACAGAATCCAACGACCCCCTGACCCCACAACAATGTTAAAATAACAAGCGCCGACCACTTCATGATTCGTATCCTCGATAAAACTGCAATTAAAACTATGGCACGACGCCAAATACGAAAAATAATCGCATCTTCACAAATTCTTTACATTCATCAATGACATGTCTTAACTAGTCATGAAAACAAATGTCCAGTCGTTTACAACTGATATGCCACACTAAATCCGTCACATTTCTCTCTGCATTGATTATATTTAATTTATTTTGCAAAAATAAACAACTGTAAAACAATATACAAGTACACATCCGACATTTGTAAAATTTGACTGATTGTTTTTTAATTTAAATTTTCGTGATGTGGATTCAGTGTCTTTTGAGACAAAACACTTTCCCTCTAGAAGAAACAATAAACAATGAATGAATGGAAACTGCAAAAATCGACTAACAACTACCGAGAATATAATCAATGAAAATGAAAACATATTTGTGGGTTATAGTCTACGGTCCAGGAAATTCACCATTACCAACATGCGAAAATGAAAACATCAAATTATTTCAAAAATTGAACCGTTGCCGTTTGTTTTGTTCGTTATTAAATGAATGAGTTTGTGTGCTTAGATTTAAGTTAAAAAAATGTTAGAACAAAGATATTCGGATAATGAAGTGTCGAGGCGAGATATACCGTCGTTTATCGAGCCTCGGCCTCCGCTGATACAGAATCCGTTCATGCGACCAAGGCCTCAGAAGGGAACCAACTTATTGGAGTTATTTGAAGATTCAGAGATTGAGGAGCCAGAGTTAGTGCAGGTGTACTTGAGACTAAAGCCTTGTAAAGTGCCCAATACTCTGTACGAGATTCGATCAGATAGATGTCTGGTCACATCCTTGGATACTGCGACGGCTGGGCATGGGCGTCGCACCCAACACAATGTCCCCAAGATGTACACTTTCTCTAAGATCTTCGGCGCGGAGAGTAATCAGAGAGTGAGTTTTCATGAGTTTTTGTAGCAATGACCTTAATGAGTTGAATTGAGTGAATGAGTATGAAAAAACTTGATGGTACTGTAGATCAGCTATAGTAACATACTCCTGTATATTTACTAGGAATACTGTAAATCAAGGTTTCTCAAACTTATGGCTCCATACACCCCATTAAAGTTTCCAGATGACAGCGAACCACAAACGCCAAGATAAAAAAAAAGAATAGTGTGTTGAAGAAAACAAAGTTTTTTATTTCAATAAAACAACAAATACAGAGCCAAAACGAAATATCTTTTTAATACTAATGTGATGGGTGGGTTTGTTTCTTGTCGCAAATTGAATCATTATTGGAATAATTTTGGACAATTTAGCCTTAATTCTGGTATCAAGTAGACTTCTGTATTTCGTTTTTATCATGATTTAACAATGGGTAAAAAGTAAAAATTCGCCGCTTTACGTGAGAGTTCGGGATAATTTCCTCTCTGGCTGCCCAAAAATCAAACAAAGACAGGTCGGTCGGTCCTGGTCATGACCATCAATGGGTTTTGAATCCACTCTTCTTCAGCATTATCAATATGTGTGCCCAACGCACCTGCCAGTCATCCAGCCCCCCACAGAGTACTTTGTAATGCAGCCACCATTATGTAAATCTTGTCGCAAACCCCGAAACGTCGAATGGTGTCCCCTAGGGGTACGCATACCCCACTTTGAGAAACCCTGCTGTAAATAATTTGTACAAATTTTCTTATTTGAATTCCTGGTTGTCCTACTAGAATTTTATAAACTTGCACTAATCTTTCTTATTCCCATGCTGCATGTTGGCACCGTCTAAAACTTAACTGTTATGTTCTAGGAAATATTTGAATCTGTAGTCAAAGACAACCTGCGGAAGCTCCCAGATGGACAGAATTTTACCCTTCTCACTTATGGAGCATCAGGGTCGGGCAAGACATATACACTGATGGGCACAGTTGGTGCCCCAGGCCTTGTGCCACGCTCCCTGGAGTATGTATTCAGGTTGGTGGAAGCTGCACAGCAACCTACCTTCAGACCTGCTGAGAATGGTGCCGAGAAACTCAGTCATCATGAACAGGATTATGAATTACAGGTATTTTTTTTTTTCCTTTTTTTGCTTCTAATTTTTCTCATGTAGATGCGTATTAGCATAATGCATGAGACAACTTTAGTGTTGGACACAAAGTTACTCAAAGTTAAGCACTGCTAATAGGATTTGATACAAGGATGCCAATTAGGGATGCAATCCCGATCTTGGGCGATCTCGATATCACGAGATCTCGTGTAATTTCCGAGATCAATCCCGAATCACAATATGACGAGATCTCGCTCGAGGTTGACGGGATTGGGCGGCAGTAGTCAGCGACGCTACATGTCTACTCGCGCGAGCGATGCGCGATGCGCTGACGGACAGCCAGGAGTGTCGAACAGCGTAAGCAAACTATCCCGACTATTTACGAATATTAGCGACGGATGACGAATGAGATTTATACCGCAGAAACCGAATGAATGGCCTCTTTCAATGATTGCAAAGGATTTGAATTTACGTGCCTACTGCCACGACTCTTCAAGAGGTATTAGAAAAAACTCTGAAAGCATCTAAGTCCTTTTTTGCGTGTGGCTACGAGTTAAAATAGGTTAGTCACTCATAAAGAAAGAGATGGATCTAAATGAGTGTGGAGGAACATTTTGGATTTTGAACAAGAGGTGGTTTTTTTACAGATAGTTATTTATTTAGTCACACTGGTGCCAACCAGTGTTGAATCAGAGAGGGGGCGACTGGGACAGTGTACTTTATTGTTTTTGTCGAGTTCCAAAAAAAACGGGTAATTAGGGAGTTATAATAGAGAATAAATTTCAATTAATATTTTATCTTAATTAACTTCAACCAAGCAGTCATCGCTTTTTAGTCATCCGATTTTAACAATATTTCATTGAAAACTATTCGAAATCTCGAATTTGCGATCTCGAGTCGAGATTGATAAACAGAAGAATGTTGGTACTACTTATGACACTATCTGGGTTTGTTAGGCAATGCAAGACTGAACAGATGCTAGCCACACAAACAAAGGCCTTTGAGATGTCTACTTGATTATAAAATAAAACATTTTTAGCCATTATTAATATTTACTTTTACTCTACAGTGGGTGAAGCGCCTTTGCCACGTGGTGGCGCCACTTCGCGACAAGTACCGTCGCATGAGCGTGCAGCTACACAGCGACCTCACCGCCAGCTCCTTAGACCTGACTAACAGGATCCGACACTATGTTTGGGTAAGACATCTCCTCCACTTCCTGATACAATGCAAACAAGACCAGCAGTCTGTCAGTCATCTATGAGCAAAATGTGGGTGTACTATTAGGTACACCTCTGCCTAACCCGTCTGGGATTACAGCCGTGATGTTGTTTGCATAGTGAAAACAAATTATCTAAAAGAATAGTTAAAAAAGCAATAAAGCAAATTCAATTACAGAACATTTATTTTCATTTCACAGGTTTCCTTTGTGGAGATATATAATGAAGCCGTATACGACTTATTGGCGCCGCCTGACAAGAGGACGAAACTGAGAATAAGAGAAGACTCTTCTGGGAATGTTTATGTCAAGGTATAAAATTAATTTCATGAACAGTGCAGCATCCTTCTTTTTATTTCGTAAATCAACAACTTTTTTCATGCGCCACTTCGAACCACTCATTGCAGTGTGCGTTATATTATGCATGCAGCCATTTTTTTCAAGGCGTAAAAATTATTATCACGTCTTACTAAATACAGTTAAGAAAAAACTAATATTCCTATGGCAATGCATTTCTGTAAATTATATTTATTTAAATACTTAAGTTTCTTCCTCTTGCTTCCAGGGTGCAAGACAAGCATTTGTCCGTTCAGGCGAGGAGGCGTACGATGTGATGGTGGCCGGCAAACACAACCTCGTGGTCGCCGCCACCGGCGTGCACGCGCAATCCTCGCGCTCGCACTGCATATTCACCATCACTATGCTTACTGAGACTGGTATGTTAACTTCAGTTTCACCCGACTGCGGCGAACCACATAAGGAGACATTATTCTGATCTTTATGTTACTTACTCAAAACCATTGACATGCTGTAAGTGGTTATTTTCAAAATACAGTTCTGTCGTCTAATCTGTGTATAAGGTAGTAAAAACACCTCTCCCTTGTTCACAAACATTCTTTGCTAATGTCAGTCATTTTGGTAGTAGTAAAGCTTGATAACAAGTTCCTTGTTGCTGTAATGTTTGCTTATGTGATTGTTTAGCAGAGCATTGTATAGCATGAGATTAATTCCCAGCTCAGTTTTATTGGGGCTTCAGAAATTTCTCATAGACATAGGATTCGTAGTAACAAGGGAAACAGATGTGATGTTAAAAATCAAAAAACGTTTATACTTTTTTTTGGCAAAATCAAAATGTAGGAGTTAAAACTGTGTTCCAGGTGTTAATAAAAATATATTTTTTGTTCTGCTAGCTGAAGGCGCGGTCCGCTCGTCGTCGGTCCGGCTGTGCGACCTGGCGGGCTGCGAGCGCGCGCGCGCCACGCGCAACACGGGCGCGCGCATGGCCGAGTCGCGCGCCATCAACTCCTCGCTGCACGTGCTGGAGCGCTGCCTGCACATGCTGCGCAGGAAGCAGAAGACCAGGAATGACGCTATGGTGCCTTACAGGTACCATTTAAGTCTGTACAAATTACAAATGACGATTATGGGCTGCACTCTGCTTTTCAATGGGCAAACAAATATAAATAATAGCTAGATAAATAAACTGTCTCACCTGCTAATAATAAGCGCAGAGTAAATTATTCCACAATTAAACAGAAAATTAATCCTTAATTAATCTGGTGATGTAGCTGGATTTTAGTTAAGTCCGTATTTATCAATAATAGTGAGGTAAGAATCTCTAGCATAGCGTAATCTGGCGTAATTTTCAGCGTCGTATTGATTGTTGAAACCAAATTCAACACCAATTCTCCTATCTTTCCCTAATACTTCAAAGCTTATTAAATCATTATCATGAAGCTCATTATAAACTGAATTACCCTAGAGAATCAAAGCTGACCCGGCTACTCGGCACTGGGCTATCGGGCGCGCGGGGCGAAGCCGTCAGTATGGTGGTGACTCTCAACCCGTCGCCAGAGTACGCGCACGAAACTAAACACGTACTCAGTTTGGCAACCGTCGCACAGGATATACGTAAGTTAAACCTTGTCGAATGTCTTCTCCAAAGAATTTTACTGCCTGTGCAAATATTATAGAATCTTATTTATTAGCATTATTATATCACTGTAACATACCCATGGGGTGTACAATATTTATATTATGTCAATATTATTGGCTATATGTTAAACACAGTCATAATTGGTTGGTGGTTGTTATCCATTGCATTGGT
This sequence comes from Eurois occulta, assembly GCA_950022335.1. Lineage (NCBI taxonomy): Eukaryota > Metazoa > Arthropoda > Insecta > Lepidoptera > Noctuidae > Eurois > Eurois occulta. Next base: position 1,982,922 of record OX465482.1, read on the forward strand.
TGTTTTAGTCAACCTCATTTTGAATTCATTATTACACAATTATTAGGGACATACAATTTACGTTTAATAAGTAAAAAAAAAAATTTACATGTCAATTTTTTGTCAACCTCTTTTCTGTTGCCACTCTTACTTGCCTTATTGCTTATATTTTATGTCATTCCATACTGCTTTATTTTATACAGAGACAAACATCACAATGCTCGCTTCAACGCTAGAGAGCAGCACACAAGACACAACCATTAATTGCAGCTCAGAAGTTATGAAACTACGCTCGGACAACGAGAGGCTACACTTTGAACTTGTGCAGTGAGTATAATATTATTTATCACCGTCATCCATGATGCTGTGTACCCAGAACCCAAGTCTCAAGGATAAAATCTACATTTTTTAACCTATGGTGTGGGTAGTGTAGTTGTTTATAAGGACAAGCTTCCGGAAAATCGATTTTTGGTCTGATAACCGGTAAATTGACAACCAAAATGGTGTAACGTTCGTTTTCTCCTTTTATACCTGAATCAATAATCATAAACAGGAATCCTGGCATGACTTGTTCGTCGCTGACGCAGTGTCGCGCGTCGTAAACTAACCGACCTGGGAAACAAGCACTTAGCTTGGTGAAATCATATTTAAATGATCGAATGCAGCATGTACAAATAAATGGCGTAAATTCATTAGGATTAAAAGTAAAAATGGGGGTACCGCAAGGCTCAATATTGGGTCCTTTCCTATTTCTAGTATACATAAATGATTTACCTCAGTTGCTGAAAAGCCGACCTCAAATGGTGTTATTTGCTGATGATACATCACTGATTTTTAAGGTAGATAGACGTGCACAAGATATTGATGACGTAAATAACGCTATGCTTAAGATTCATAACTGGTTTACTGTAAATAATTTGGTGTTAAATAAGAAGAAAACTAAATGTATAAGATTCGCGTTACCGAATGTAAGAAGTAGCGAATGTAACGTTGTATTGAACAAGGAAATACTACAATTCGTCGATAAGACGGTTTTCTTGGGGATTACGCTTGACTCGAAACTGCAATGGAGTCCTCACTTAACAGCACTTGCAGGGCGGCTAAGTTCAGCCGCTTACGCTGTCCGTAAAATACGGCAATTAACAGACGTGGATACCGCGAGACTGGTCTATTTTAGTTACTTCCACAGCATCATGTCTTACGGTATTCTGCTGTGGGGACGGGCTGCAGATATTGACTCAATATTTATTCTGCAAAAGAGGGCTGTAAGAGCCATCTATAACCTACGCAGACGCGAGTCTCTAAGAGAATTGTTTAAAAAAATTAACATCATGACGGTACCTTGTCAATATATTTATGAAAACATTATGTATGTTCGGAAAAATAGACATCTTTTTAGTAAAATAAGCGACAGGCATAATTTCAATACTAGAAATAAGGACAAATTAGATCAGCCACGTTTCAGATTGTCAAAAGTACGCACTTCTTTTATGGGGTACTGTGTAAAATTTTACAATAAAATACCACTTGACATTCTACAACTTAATGAGAAGAAATTTAAAACATGCATAAAACGCACACTATGTAAACGAGCATATTATACGTTGGAAGACTATCTCGTAGATAAAAATGCATGGCTCAATGCTGGTCCTGCTCCACAGCCACTTGGGCTCACGAACTAAGATTTTATTGTTTGGAAGAGATGCTCCCCCTTTAATTCTTTAATTATATATATATACATATTTTCTTTCTTGTTTCTCTTCTGGAAACTTAGGGGTTGAATTGTATATCTTATCTGTTTTATCTCCACATCGTGTGCAAACTAATTTATTACCATTTCAATTATTGTGGAAGCTGCTGAAGATTGTAAAAATATCCTTGCAATGTATAGATTCCATCTCCTAGAATTATATAATTGCATAACACACATGTGTGAGTACTATGTACTGTAAAGCTCCCATTTATATTGGGTTATCTTTCATTGACTTGAATGTGTCCTGGTGGCTGAGAGAATGTCATGCTCACTCAAATGTCTCGCTGATGGTGGCGGGTGTGTCGGGTCATTTAATTCCCTTCAATATGGTTGAGTTGAATGGCGCTGATCCATGCGTCATGTTCGTGAACGGGCGCTGTCAGTTGGGACTGGTCATTTCTTAGCTGCCACGGTTTATTTTAATTACTTTATTTTTAAATTGTTGGTTTTACCTTTTACTCTGGACGCTCTTAATGTGCACGTCTTTGTACATCGTTCTCACATATATGTATAATCTCAACATGAATGATGTAACCAGATTTTGTAACAATATTTTGATTTAAAAGAGTGTCCATGGAGTTTCTTGCCCGTTCTTCTCCATAGAGATCTACGTTAGGGAATGGGCAACTACAGTACTTTCACAGTTTTTATGCCTTGTGACTGGGACTGTAGCTACATTTCATTGTTGTCTTTGTTTCGACAATTCAAAAGTGCCTGTAATTGGCCTACTTGAAATAAATGCTTTGATTTGATTTGAAACAAACCTGGGACCACACCGACGTCTTTATATACACATAGGTACATTTGGTGATCCTATAATCTGATATATTAATATTTTTCAGAGCACAAGCCCGCAACAAGGAACTGTTGGCAGCTATGGAGGAACGTCAACAAGAATCCGCCAACACTATGCGAGAGCTGGTAGAAGAGGCCAAGGATATGACCAAACAGTACTATGAGGCGCAGCTCGAGGCATTACGTTGTGATGTGAGGAGTTTCATATTACTTACGTAATCAGTACTTAACAGCCACAAAAGGTTGCCATTCCTGGGCAAAGGGCTCCATTAAATTTCCAGGTGTTTTATTCATATCAGCCACCTCAATCCAGTTCAAGTTCGTCTCGTCGCCTCTTCCTGGGCTGGCCACGACTGTGTATCATCCTCAGGCACCCACCGTTTCAGGCTTTCCCAGTTGTTACTATACATACAGCTAGCGGGAACGGTGCTATGTCATTTTAGTCTGACAGCCTTATTGCCAAGTCAGCTAGGTAAAAAAGGGACAAGTGTTCCATAAAAGCCTAGTTAATTAATATAATATGTAAAGAAAGAAAGAAAACATATTTATTTGGCACATGCCACAAAAACACACAAAACACAATAAGCAATAACAGAAAAAAAAAACTTAAACACTTACACTTGCACTTACTTATGTAATACATTCTTGAATCCTGACATCTTATGTAACAGGTTTAAACTCGAATCTTTGTTACAGATGGAAGATCTGGTAGAAGAATATGAGAGCAGGCTAGCGAAGGTGCCGGCGCCTCCTAAAAACGACGCTGGTACGCCGTCACGGTTTCTACAGAATAAAGTAAGCATTGCGAAAATACAGGATCAAAACATAGTTTTTTTTTTATTTTGACAATTTTATTAACTTCGATGTTTCTAATACAGGTTTCACAACTCATGACAGAAATAGCAGTATTAGAGGTAAGCACACAAATCCACAATTATAATGAGATATTTCACCCAAAATACTGGACATATGCGGCATATGCCTCTCTTTGCTACCCCCCCGCATTTTTGTGCCAGTCGCTTCCAGGTTTTACCTGCGATGTCAACAATTTCGTTTACCGATCTTGCCACCAGACGACGTCTTATCATTACGGCGCATTCCTGAGTATAAATACGATTAAATGTTGTTTTCAGGAGAAATTGACAGCTGAAACGCTAGCCAGAGCACGAGGTGAGAAGGAAATTGAATATCTTCGCACCTGTATAGAGGAAAGAGATGGTAAGTAAAACATTGTTTACATACAATATGTGATTTTGTGTTATAAAGCTTTATATGTATACAAATAAAATGGAAAGTCAAATAAATGTTTATGACAATGGCAGACTGTAGAATGTTCTCGTTGTTACAGAAAAATCATTCAAAGAAACAACTCCGCCACATGAAGATGTAATGTCACTCTCAGACAGTGATCACGAATCTGATGAAGAAACAAACGATCCATTTAATGAAAGCCTTGAACCGATCTTCAAAAAAGAACTCAACAGGTCCATTTCTATCGTCTTACAAAACGAAAAACGCGAAAATGGTAGCGTACATACTATAGATAACATTCACGAGGAATGTGACAGTGACCTTGAAAAATCACATGAAACTCTACAAAATGATGACTCCAAGAACTCGTCCTATGTTACAGGCGAAGATGAAGATGATTCTAGTAAAAAAGAAGATGTCAAAAATGGCTATAGCGAAAGATTTGATGCTAGTGGTAAAACCGACACAAATATAACATATCATAATGATGGACTCAATGATAAATGTGATGAAAGTAAGAAATCTGAGGGGACTTACGATAATGTTATCCATAGTAATAAATGCGATGATTGTTTCGTAAATAATGCAAATATTACTTGTGACAATGTAAGAACGAGCAAATGTGATGACAATTTCAAATCTGATGCAAATGTAACTTACGAGGATTTTATAAGCAGTAACAAATGTGATGATAGCATGAGAAACGATGTGAATAATATGACATGCGGCAGTGAAACAACTTACGACAAAAATAACGAAAGATTGATAGATGAAAGAGATGAAGACGTAATACAATTTAAAAATGAATCCATTCAAATTACTAAACCAGATATCAGGGGAACTTATTTTGTAAGAGAGAGCCAATTTAACGAGTCAAGTGATGTAAGCGAAGATTCAATGGAAAAGAAGCAAAACTCCTTTAGAGGTACTTACTTCGTCAAAGATCCTGCAACTAATCTGTCTAAAAGTAGTGTGAGTCGTGATCAAGAAGCTACCAATGAAGCTTTTAAAGTACCTGTAATTAGTATTGTAGATATAAAAGCTCCAAGACCAGTAATAGAAACTGAAACTAACAAAATTGTGAGAGAAAAGGCAAACACAATACAAGTGGCAGAAACATTATCAGAACCACCAATAAGCAAAATAATAAGAGGAAAATCTAACATAGACATGAAACCTCCAGAGAAATTAGAATCAGTAAGCAGCATGATCAGAGCAAAAACTAATATTACTATGAAAATGACAGAAAAAGTGCCGGAAACACTAGTCGGTAAAATAATGAGATCGTTCAAATCTAATCAAGGAAGTGACGTATCACTCAGACAATTTGAACAACTAGAAAAAGCTGCGAAGGAAGACAACGAGGATTGCAGACAAAATCAATCAGCATTTGGTGAGATTAAGATATTGAAAGAGAAAAGAACATACTTCGATAATGTGTTAGAAAATAACAATGAGACTAAAGAGACTCGCAAAGAAGAACCTGTCATCGCAAAAGAAAAACGAACCTACTTTGATAATATTAGCGCTAACGTCGAAGTTTCTAACAAACAGTTAAATAAATTAATGAAGAATGATGAGGATAGATCGCCTTCGATTGTCAAAGATGTTGTTACTGATGATTTCGAACCTAGCACAATCAAGAAGCTTTTAGGTGAAAGTTTCACAAAATCTGACGTGATATCGGCAATGCATAAAACTAGATTAACCAAGAAACATGACTCTGTAGATATATTCGATGGTTTCGATTCACCAGTTGCTCAAAAACCGAAAGAAAAAGTTGACAATGTCGAAATGGCTAGACAGTCTATTGAGAAAATGGTTTTAGATCAGCTATCTGTTAAAAAGAGTTCTAAAGCTGATGAACCAAGATTATCTATAAGAGAAGTCATAGAACTTGAAAATGATCAAGTGCAAATAAAGAAAGAAATTAAGTTAGAACCAATGTCATCAGTTGAAGAACGAAAAGAAACTAAAGCAGGCATTAAGAGACAAGCAAAACTAGAGCCTGCGTCATCCACTGATGAACCTAATCAAACTATGAACTATTCTCAGACTAAAGGAGATAACACGGTCGAAGAATTCGAAAACATTTACAAAGATATAAGTGCTCCTAGAGCTACCGAATTCGAATTGCTAGTAGCCAATGAAAGCACTGACAAACATGACAAAGACGAAACGAAATACAATTTACGTAAAACTAGAACTAATAAAAACGATGACACTAAAGTTGAGAAGGGCAGGGATAAAGATGAAGAAATATTAGCAGAAAGTCACGCGAAATGCGAAAGCAAGGCTCGCAAAAGACCTCTCAGATTACGACGAAGGAAGAATCAGGATGAGGAAAGTGAGGATAAACTAAAGGACATTGTGAACTTACAGAGCGAATTCTCTGATGTCACTATGAACATACCTGCTACTAAAAAGGACGTCAAAGATATACCATCGCCTGAAAAAAGGGCGGAAGAGAATATACCCCCTTTATTTGGAATACAGAGTTGTCCCTCCAAAAGGTTAGTTCGCCCTCTTTTGTTGCAAACTGCTTTCATATTGGGCATCTTTCTTTTTCTTCTTAAAAATCTTATTCTCTTCTCTTTCTACCCCTTTTCCTATAGGGAAGTTAGACTTTCGAGGCGCCCTCAACGGTCTAAGAAGCGACACGATTCTGAGACATGATATTAGGTTTTTTTTCTATCAAGTAAGAATTTTTCGGTATTTCCGGGTGAGGGTGGGGGGTTGTTGCTGTCCATTGTTTGAGTGTTGGTGAGGGTTATCCTAAAATCTAGAAGAATTTAGGCTGTGGTCAGATGCGATTATGGCTAGCAACTAAGGATGTACGCTAAAACTCGCGCGCATGTGCACGCGCGCGTGTTTGTATTGTTGGTTGTATGAGCACCGCTAAAAGGCGCGGGCGCGTGCGGCGGGTTTTTGCGTACGTTGCGTACGCTCTAAAGCTTGAGATACGGCATTTTGTGAATATTCATTTAAGCCTCATGTTGCCACAGCCTGAAGATATTTCTATGTGGTACAACTTGTTTCTAAAAACATGTCTTTTCTCCCCAGCGTAACCCGCAGTCGTCGCAAACTCTTCACTCCTCGCGCAGAACCCTTGGAAGAGTCCCTCACTCAAACTGGAGACAGTAACGAACGTATCTACGTACCGCGGCCATCCTACCACCGTCCAAGGGCCCGTCGTAAGCTGTGAATAAATGAACTGTCGACTTTATCTAAATTAATTAATTAACGTTTAAATATTGTATCAAATGACTTTATAATGTATCAATAAATATTATTATAGTTATGTTGGAAGGATATCTTTTATGGTAAATAAGTCGAATTTTTCAAGTGAGCGTGGCGTGGGTTTCCAAATCAGATGAAAATTTGATTTTAATGCCGACGCTATCGAATGGTGTAATAATAGTCTTTTTTCATCCAAAATTCCAAAACCTGTAGGTTCGATTCATGGCAAGGAATATTGATCTTTCAAAAACCTAATGATGCAGTTTTAGTTTTCATCAAAATCGAGCCCGAGACTCCTTTAGAGTATTTACGCCATTGCTCATAGTTTAAGATTTAGCCATCCACGGCCTATTGGGAATAACACCTCGTACATCAGTTACCCTAGGGCCAAGAGCAAAGACTACTATATATATATGGCCAAGAGGGCCATGACACGCAAGGCGCGGCTCGCGCCGCTCGACTGCGAGTCGCAGTCGCTGCTTGCCTTTTCTTCTTGATACGAGCTCTTCTTATCTTCTACCCCGCCGCGCTTGGAATAAAGAACCAATTTGTATGGAATGGACTGTGCTACTGAGGGACCTACAATAATAAATCACGCTGACTTTCCAGTTTCCACTATAGCAAAGCAATGATATAGCACAATACCTTTCGCTGTGGACGGGAGTATGAACGATGTCATAAATCTATGGAATGACGCGACGGGAGACGGAAGGCATGGGTATGGATCGTAGACAGAGTATCCTATAGACACCGCCAAAGCGTGTCGCAAAAAGAGACAAAATAAATACGTCACGAATTTAGGGTTACCGGGTGAGGAAAAATTTACCCCACAATTTATGAGAATTGGAAATTAGTACGTAAGACAAAACCTGAATATGCCAATGACATATCCGTTACCATCGGTACGCAAAGGCATGCGATGCGGAGAAGACATGCTGCCGAACTCAAATTAATTGCGATGAGGGCAGGAGTGACGATGGATGATGATGATGTGGTTCTAAATTACTGCCATTTCTGATGTGATAGTAGGTTCTGGGTTTGTGGGTAAATAATAGAACATGTTTATTTTTAATAAGCTTTTATTGATTTAACACATTATTGTCCTTTAAATAAAACAAGCTTCGTATGTTTCTAATTTTTTGCTTAGGTTCAAATCCTTTTGTTGCGTGATGTATACGCAGTTCAAAATAGTGCATGGCAATTGCCTTAATAAGTAAAACTTTGTGGTTTCCAATAAAAGGTTTACTTTCAAAATGATTATTTATGAATTCTTCTTTCTAATTAACTTATATTCTTCTTTTTAATTCTCAAAATGTTTGCTGCAAATTTTTGATGACGGTTTTGGTGTCCAATCTGTTCGTCCTGTAGCTACAATCCAATTCTGACGTAAATTATCAGGTTCAGGGAAACTGCAAAAAGTCATTAAATATTTCAGATATTTTAATTAATACTCACTGCAGAAGCCATCATATTATTATTTCCCATAATAGTGGGTAATAATTTATAGAAAAGTTGGCAACACCAACGTTTTTAGGTTAGAATTTATAATTGAATAATAATTGTTATTTTTGTGCTTTTTAAGGATGAATCGTACGTCTAGCGTACATTATACACAATATATGAACATAATAAAATGTTACTGAATGCCTAGAACTGATAAAGAGTGGCATACTTACGAATGAAAAGACAATCCTGGGATTTTCGTTCCACTATCACTTTTACACCCTTTAACGCTACACCACACCATTTTTTTGTATAAATGGTTGAAATAGTAAGTCTAAATTGTTCAAAACAAAATATAACATAAATTACTTAACATATAACACGTAAAAACTGTATTTTAAAGGTAGACGATGGCTAGCTGCACGTCAGCTGTCAAACTTTGTTTAGCAAACTAGTGTGCTGACCTTGAAAAAACGTGGCACGCTCGATGAAACAAAAAATTTTATCGTTCTGTTTCATTTCTTTACACGACATCGGCATAAGTTGTTCTTTTTCTTGTGTGAATGCGACAAAACATATCAATTAGTCTATAGCATTCTCTGTCTACGGTATGGATATACACAGGTCATGAGAAATAAATTATGTACGACAAAAATATAACGTAGGTGTACGCCTGAGACCACATCATGTATAATTTGATCTGTTCTAATATTAAAAAGAGGTAAGTTTGGATTTAGCTACGTAAACGTAATCTTCGGGACTACTCCATTTCAAAAATTCTACCCTATTTCGATTTATTTCACTAAAGGGAAGGGAAGCTACATTTATCCCCAAGTATATTACGGAATTTTATACCGAATGAAAATTTCTAGTAGTTAAATATTTACCTACTGATCATCCAAAACTGCCGCAACCATGGGCCAATCCAAGTAGTAAAAAAAAACCGGCCAAGTGCGAGTCGGACTCGCGCACGAAGGGTTCCGTACCATTATCTATAAAAACTGCAAGAAAAAAATCATATCTGTTGTATGGGAGCCCCCCTTAATATATTTTTTTTTAATTTTTAGTATTTGTTGTTATAGCGGCAATAGTAATACATCATTTGTGAAAATTTCAGCTTTCTAGCTATCACGGTTTATGAGATACAGCCTGGAAACAGACAGACAGCGAAGTCTTAGTAATAGGGTCCCATTTTACCCTTTGGGTACGGAACCCTAAAAAATGTAAAGCCATAATCGGGACGATTGTTATTTGTATAGAATTGTTATTTTTTTCTAATGTTAAACCTACCGTATTAATAAGCTATTATTATTTTAAACGTTCCCGTAGAATAATTTCAAAGCTGCAGGCTGGGTCTCCCTTGTTTTACCGAAAAGAAATTGCCAAATTATCACTTCCCAAACAAATTTTCGCATAATTTCATTTGCCAAATTATTACTTAAGGTGACTGGGGGTAAGATAGAAAACGGGGAAAGACAAAAAAAATATAATAACGCCGAATATCAAGGAATTCTTTTAATGCTGGCAATACCGTTGTGGACACCATTTTGTCTTGCCCCGTCCCGCAGTCTACGTCAGTCACTAAGTCAGAGCGCAACAGGTAAGTAACAAACATTTTTTTTTTATATTCGTAATTCGATTTGAAATGTAATATGCTCTTTAATGTGGTTATTAGTATATTTCACGTATTTTAAGATTTATGTTGCCTTTCAAACTTTCCCCTGCTAAATTTAACGGGGTAAGATGATAATATAAAACTTTCCATCTTACCCCGTTTACGAAACCCCTACAAAAAGTCAGGGGTTCTCAATCTGAAATACATCCCATAATCAATAATCTGTATCCCTTTCAAAACATCGTATCACAAACTTTTAGGTCTTGGGTTCGATGCCAGGCTGTGTTTTTGATTTTCCATTATGAATCTCTCTGTAAGAGCCGGGAGTCTGGATTAATGCACGGATTGTCTTCTATTATTTAGCGCTTACACATAGCTGGCAAAATATGGGTGTACTATACAGCTATGGTTTGTGTGGCGAAGTGTTGGTCTAGAAAATTTTTAATGCCATTGATCAACACGATAAGAAGATACACCTCTGCCTTACCCTCCGGGGAATACAGGCATGTTATGCTGATTACTGTGTTTCTGTATCTGTACTTAGGTAGGTATGCTCCTTTGATATTTAAATTTTTTATACATACATATCAAAGAGAGACCTTAATTTGCGATCAGTAAATCAACCACGGTATTGAACACTAAATATGCAATTTCAACTTGCATAAAGATATTATTTTTATTTTTTGTTTTAGGATCAACATGCCTCGTAACTACTTATATAAGGAAATCGTTACGGGCAACTTACTCCTGAGGACTTGGCGATTGCAATACAGAGAGTGGAGTATAAAGAATTAACCATGTACGCAGCAGCTAAGTTACATTTTTAATAATGTTTAATTGTGTTCTGTTTCTTGGTTTATTTTATAAAATAAAATACGAGTGCGCTACGTGGTCCTAAATGAAAACGTGTGTTTTATTTATCGACCCGACTAAGGCTTGACAGTCATGAGCATGATTATTAATTTTTTTTAATATCTTATCATAACATGTTGAGAACCCCTGACTGCCAACCGTTTCAACGGGGTAAGATCGATATATTTTATTTGATAAATTATTTTTTCTTGCATTTAGAATGCGATTTTTTAATGTAACTGATTTTCAAGCTATTTAGGTTATTAGACCAGAAGGTTTATTGATCACCACATATGCATAATGACCATGAAAACGATTTTAGTCATTATTTCAATCTTACCCCTTCGGCATTTCATCTTTCCCCTACATATTTTTTTTCTTAAGACCAATTTTATTAACGTTTTTTTCATAAAATATTGTTTCAAAAAGATTTCTGTCACCATTAAAGAAACAAGTTGACTATACTTTTTTACCCAAAACATCATTTTATGCATTGGACATGAATCCCTTTGTTGCACAACAGTTTCAAATCAACACTGTTTATCTCATCAAAAATCCATTCCGACTTACCCCCACTCACCTTACCAAAAAATCTCTTTACAAATAATTGTTACGAAAACCTATGTTTGGCAAGTGAACGTTTGAACAATAACTTGTTCACCAACTAGTACTTTTACCATTTTTTATCTAGTCAAATATTTCAGTTGGTATAACATATTTTACGCAAAATTTAATAAGCCAAATATTTGGTGTCGTCAATTTTAAACTTACCATTTCAGTCAAAAGCACTATTAACTAGTTGGAATCTCCTATTTGGATTCGGTTGGGGCTCCTATTTCTGTCTGCAGGGTTTACAGGCACCTAACTAACCGAACCTCGGGGTGCCCCTGACGTCGACCGTCTAGGGTTAGCGTTTCCGTCAGCAGGTCGACGGATCCCCGCTGCGCGGGGCTCCTATTTCTGTCTTCAAGGTTTACAGGAACCTAACTAACCCAACCTCGGGGTGCCCCTGACGTCGACCGTCTAGGGTTAGAGTTTCTGTCAGCATCTGTTAAATTTCAATTACGTTATATTAAATCAATTTGTGTTATGTCTTCATTCCAAAATTTTTGCCTTTATATTTTTTGTCATAAGAAATCATTTGACTAAAAGTTTATTGTCTTAATTTTGTTTGTTGTAATAAATCATTTGATTAAAGACCAAAAGCCTTAATGACATTATCCTTAGTAATAATCTGCCAAGTAAACATTTGACCAAATGAAAATGTGTGTACTAAAATTATTCCAAATATTACATTGGTATAAAAAAAGGTTGCTAAAATTTGTTTGGGTAATGAAAATTTGGCAAAATCTTTTCGGCAAAACGGCAGGATCCCCTGCAGGCTAAAGCTAGTTTACCCACAAACCTTAATAATACAGCGTGGACCTAAATAACTAAGCTTTTGGATTTGAAAAGCACTGAACACATTCAACAATTCAATTTTGAACAATATTGAAAAATAATAATTAGTAATTTGGTTCGTTCAAAAATATTTAAACTGAAGCATTCGTTTCTGAACGTACAGTCAACATGACAAAAATGTGACGCCATTTTGCAAAATATTAAAAACAACTGACAGATCTGCTATAAGGTATTACAACTGGGCTGCATTTACTATTCGTTTTCTTTCAATAATTCTAATAACAGGTGATAATATTAAGAAAAACAGTGTAATTATTAAACATAATGGCGACGGGTGCTCGCAGCGCCGTGTCGCAAATATTGCGCAATAAAGACGATGTTGGTGAGGAAGAAGAGGAACCTAAAAAGAAGTCCAGGGAAGACTGGAGGAAGGCCAAAGAGTTAGAAGAGGCTCGTAAAGCTGGTACTGCACCCGCTGCTGTTGATGAGACTGGTATGAGCAATATTTTTTTTACAACCTCCTTGAAACTTGACTGTAAACATGATCTACATTTTTGTGATTATCTCAGCATTATCATGTTGTTATTACAACGTAGACGTCCCTTACTAAACGTATGAACGATAAAACATAAGCTTGGTGATAGATTCTTTAAACAAAACAAGCTTAGAACTAACAAAAATATTACCATCCTGTTGTATAAGTAATGCAAACTGATTTAGTTTAACAAAGGCCTCTTTTTACATTAGTGTTATTGGCCACTATGTCATCATCCCCCAAGCCCCAAAATAGAGACCAACTAACTAGTTTGCACTGGCTAATAATGCTTGGTAGCTGTAGCCCATAGATAATATTTCAAGCTGCTCATTGTCATCCCAAATTGTGTTAAAAATGACACAAATACATTTATTTACAATTATATTTGCAGGAAAGGACATAAACCCTCACATCCCGCAGTACATATCCTCTGCACCATGGTACTACGGCACGGCTGGACCTACTTTGAAGCATCAGCGCCCGCAGGAAGACAAAGAGGGTGACTTTACTAGACTTGACACCTATTATCATAAAGGAGTTGATACTGTAAGTATAGAAACTTTTTAGTTAAACAAGTTTTAAATTAAGTATTAGTGAATCATCCAAACAACAAAAGAGCAAGTTAACAAATGACCATACAAATTCAGAACTTCATGCTTTGTGTATAGCATCTAAATTACAATGATCCCGTCACTTTTTCCCCCACTGTGGTAGGCAGAAAGTATAGACTGCCACCTGCTACAGTCCTTACTCACTGGTTTTTGTTGCATCCATGTTCATAATAATATGGCATAGTAATAATAATTTGAAAATCTATAATTTGTATTTCACTATAACTTAAATGATGTTGGTAATTTGGACAAGGGCAGGAAGATGATGATGAATTACTTATGAATGCTTTAATCGTTAGCTTGTTATTACAGACCAAAGTAGCAACAAAATACAGAAAGGGAGCCTGTGAAAACTGTGGAGCTATCACACACAAAAAGAAAGACTGCTTGGACAGGCCCAGAAAGGTAATCTTTAATTTTACCTTAATTCAAACCATAGACTACAATGGTGTTCAACATGATGTCAGTTGGTGATTAACATAAAAGAATCATGATGTAAATATTAAAAAACCGGCCAAGTGCGAGTCGGACTCGCGCACGTAGGGTTCCGTACCATCTATAAAACAGCAAAAAATCATGTCTGGTGTATGGGAGCCCCACTTAAATATTTTTTATTCTGTTTTTTAGTATTTGTTGTTATAGCGGCAGCAAAAATACATCATCTGTGAAAATTTCAACTGTCTAACTATCACGGTTCATGAGATACAGCCTGGTGACAGACGGACAGACAGACAGTGGAGTCTTAGTAATAGGGTCCCGTTTTACCCTTTGGGTACGGAAACCTAAAAACAGATCATCTTATGTTCTAAAGCCACCCAATCATCATTTCGGTCTCCAATGGCAAGTATACTTAACTCCTAACATAACATTACAGATTGGAGCAAGATTCACAAACGCTGGTATTGCAGCGGATGAGTTTGCCCAGCCCAACCTGAACCTCAGTTATGATGGCAAGCGGGACAGGTGGAATGGATATGACCCGCTGCAGCACAAGGCAATCATTGAGGAGTACCAGAAGGTTGAAGACGCTAAGAGGGAGCTGAGAGCTAAGAATTTGGAACAAGGTATGAAATAATAACTAAGGTAACTAAGGTTGACTGGTAGAGAATGCCTTGTAGCATTAAGTCCGCCTTGTACATGAAGTTTAAATAAATAAATAATACTAAAATTACTGTCTCTCTTTACACATCTTGCCTGCTGTACAGGTTTCAGTGAATACACAGATAGACCATGACATGGGACATGTCACAGAATAGGTGTGTGTATATGTGATAATTTCAGAGGCGGGTAAAAGCTAGTCTCACTAATTCACTAACATATTTTCTATGTTAAAAAATCGCTAAGAATAAATAGAGTATCTGTGAATATTTCAAAATCAAATAACTATTTATTCGGAACAACAAGGTCCATAATGTGTTAGTGAATAAGTACTTAAGAACTATGTTAGTGGTAAGAATTTGGTGATTCATCATCTGCCTAGCCTTTTTCCCAACTGTATTGGGGTCGGCTTCCAGTCATGCCGGATTTAGCTGAATACCAGAATTTTACGCAGAGCGGCTGCCTACCAGACCTCCACAACCCATTAACTGGGTAACACGGTATTTCATGGCAAGACTGGAGTCAGATTTACTGGCTTCTGACTATCCGTAACGACTGCCAAAGATCAACCAATGACAGCCGGGACCAACGGCTTAACGTGCTTTCCGAGGCACGGAATCATCTTTTTATCAGACAATCAGGTGATTCAAGCCTGCAATGTCCTAACCAAACTGGAAACAACTTCACAAAGTATGCTTCCCGTAGGAATCGAACCCACGACCACCGGGTCACAAGGCAAACGCCTAAACCACTCGACCACGGAGGCAGTTATTAAGATAAATTGGTGATTAAGATACATTAATTAATTAAAATTCTTCAAATAATTAGTTCATCACTTTTATAGTACTCGTTTTAGTCAGCACCCTAATGTGATGACTGAGAATAGGGCAGTCAAATTTGTCCGCAATGACCGCCAGAATGCCATTGCTGCTAGCACGAACTCTGCTCAATAAGGAGGCGACTTTTTTGCGTAAAATAGCTGCGAATCCGTCCGTACGAGGCTCCATGAACATGGCAGATGCACTGCTGAAAGGTGGGAGCCTCAATAGAATTCTGAAGGCATTGTTATATTGGACGCGCAATGCGTTGACGGTTTTTAGAGAATTTATGTTGTCCATAAGCTACTGCCATAGAAGTTTTGACAATATGCCTTAAATACAGTAACTTTGACTGCTTTTGAACAAGACGCAAATATTCATTTCAGACCCAACAGCTACTGAAGATGATGACTATGCCGAGGAAGATGAGGACAAATACGTAGATGAAGTGGACATGCCTGGTACTAAGGTATGTTTTTCTAAATTAGTTTTACAGAAAGCTAAGTTCTAGTCTATCATACTGAATAGCAAGAAATAAACGTAAATACTTACTGGATAGGTTTAAATAGAGAGAAATGTGATAGAAAACCTTAGAAGCCTAATACTGGTTTAATTAACCATAAAAAGATGGTGCACAGTGGTGGCCCAGTCCCAGCACAGTCGTGGGTTTGAAAGTAGGCAGGCGCATTAGTTTGTGTAATTTATTCCATCACCACTGCTCTCAAAATGGTGAAGGAAAAGATCGTGAGGAAACCGGCATGTCCTAGAACAAAAAATTAGAAGACATGTGGCATCTACCAACCCGCACTGGGTCCGCGTGGTGGATTATAGCCCATTCCCTCTCACAGAGAGGAGGCCTGCGTTCTGTGGCCTCTACATAAAAATGGCCATTTTTCCACTGAAACTTAATTGTGGAATGTGGATGCATTTGCTACACAAACCAGCTCGAATAAGTAGCCAAGTGGTAAGGCACCATGCCAATAAAACCATATTTTTAACTACACTAACACTACAATATTCTTTTCTCTTTCCAGGTGGATTCAAAACAACGTATCACAGTGCGTAATTTGCGTATCAGAGAGGATACAGCGAAGTACCTGCGCAACTTGGACCCTAACTCTGCTTACTACGACCCCAAGACGCGCTCCATGAGGGATAACCCAAACCCCGTGACACAAGAGTGAGTTTATTATGAAAGCCGTATTACTGTTGTAAAACATTACTTCTTGTATTCTTTTACGATGGACGGACGGACGGTTTTACAGTAGTACCACCTAGTAATTATTGTAATAGGTAGCAATGCTAAATTTTATCACAAAGTTAAATCTGTAAGCTAACTCTAAAGTTGGCTGTTATTGTACTTGCGCGCTGAAATTAAAAAAAAAAAAAACAGCCAAATCAGAATGTTTTTTGCAAGAAAATCAAATGACCTAAGTCAACTATTAACAGAATACTTACATTACGAACCAAAAACAGATGTGTAGTTGATCTTTATTTTAAAAATCCAGTCCCAACCCAGTATTCAGAAATGCAACCCGTTAACAACCTATTCTCAACACATAATCTTCAATTCCTCTCCAGATCGGACTACGAAGGCGAGAACTTTGTCCGCTTCAGCGGCGACACGCGCTCGCACGCGGCGGCGCAGATGTTCGCGTGGGAAGCGCAGGCGAGAGGCCTCGACGTGCATCTGTTAGCTGAGCCCACCAAGCTACAGCTGCTGCAGAGACAGTATCATGATAAGAAGGATCATTTTAAGTCGCAGGTTTGTATAAAAGCAATAATAAATATTAAGAACTGACGGCTGGGCGTTTTAAGAACGGTCCTTTGCTATTCTCGACTTTTAAAAGTGAGCAGCCTGATTTAAAACATGCTGAAAACACAGTCAAAATACGATTTTTAATACAGTTATTTTATCCAAACCATTGTTAATCAAACCCTTGTCATAATTAACCAAGAAGTCTTCATATCAATACCCAGCAAAGAAATTTAGCCAGGACTTCTTACAAGACAAAATTAATTTGTGTATCTGTGGCTCTGTTGAATCCTCGCCATACTTTTATTTTTTCTACAGACAAAAGATTTCATAATCCGTTTTACTTTCCAGGTGAAACAATCAATTCTAGAAAAATACGGTGGCGAAGAGCATTTGGCCGCGCCGCCTAAGGAGCTGCTACTGGCACAAACAGAAGTGTTCGTGCGGTACAACAGAGATGGTACTCTCGTACAAGGCCCAGAGAAACAGCTTGCTAAGTGAGTATCCAAGTTGATTCATAAAGATGTTAAAAGTTTTTTTTTAAATGTGCTACCTAATCCCACTTGAGACCCTGTTTAACTTTTAATTATCTTTCAGGAGTAAATACGAAGAGGATGTGCTGATAAACAACCACACGTCTGTCTGGGGATCGTACTGGCACGAAGGACAATGGGGGTACAAGTGTTGCCACTCTTTTATAAAGGTATGAATGACTTTTTATACTATATTGCACTAAGTATTTATGGTGAATAGAGAAGAATATGGCGCGGTCTACCGTTCGTCTAACGGTCTATCTATCGTCTAATTGAACATTGTCAAGAGAGCGCTATTGGGAAATATTTTGGGAATAGTCGGCACGGTTGGCGCAGTCGCTGAGCAATTGGCTGCTGCGCTGCGTGTCGCGGATTCGATTCCCGCAATGAACAAATATTTGTATGGCCTACAGTTGTTCCGGGTCTGGCTGTTTGTGTATGTGAGTTCAAATGTTTGTTAACGCAACCACGACACAGGAGAAATGCCTAAAAGGAGGGGCAAAAAATTGTATTTAAAAAATAAGATGGTAACGTTAGTTCTAACTGTGGCCACGCGCCAAAAGATTTATGCAGCACTATACGTCTTATGTGTAATACAATTTGTGTCCGACAAATGGGCGCGCGTTTGCCTGTAGATAAACTATAATTTCTTGTTTAGATGTCATACTGCGTCGGCGAGGCTGGCAAGTCCGTGGTATTGGAAGTACCTGAAGAAAAAGCAGCCGTTTCTTTACAAGATCACACAGAAAAGAAGGAGAAAGAAAAAGGTATGCCTTTATATCTGTTTCTTTTTGGTAATTGATATACAAACAAATGACATTTATGCTTACAATGACCAAATTCATTCGTCATCCTGCCCTCAACCAATTTATTTAGGTTCGGCGCTGCACGTCTTCTTCCATACTTATTCAACGACCAAACTAATAATCCAATTATAATAATTATGTAAAATGCATATTTCCATAGAAAAAGAAAAATCAGACAAATCCTCATCATCCGACTCAAGTTCAGATAGCAGTTCCTCAGACTCAGAGAAACAAATGAGATCTAAAACAGAGAAGACTAGTAAGAAAAAGAAGAATAAAAAGAAAGCCAAAAGGAAGAAGAAGAAGGAACTTAAGAAGGGGAAGAAAGAAGAGGGCAAATTGAAAAAGGTATTTTATACGTGATTTTGTTCTATAAAAACATTTTGTAAGAACTAGCAAACTTCACACACTAAAAAGAAAGTATTCATAATTGTATAACAATTTCTTACAACGGAATACGACATTTATCATAAGCCAATGTAATCTGTTTCAGGCACTGGAAATGGAAGAAAGGCAACAAAAACGTGCTGAGTATCTCCTCTCGGTGGACGAGAGGAAACGTCCGTACAACAGTATGTTCGATGTAAAGGCGCCCACGGAAGATGAACTAGAAGCGTACAAGATGAAGAAGAGGCGAGAGGAAGATCCTATGAGCCAATTTCTATGATCATAATGTAAATAAGACAAATAAATTATAATGAACCTAAAATTGTGTCTGTTTTTTCCACCAACTAGAAACAAGATGGAACAAGTTAAATGACTTGATGCCTACGTTATGAAAAACATAATACAAAAACTCATTGTAGTTTACCTTCACGGTGTGAATCATTCGGTTTTTCACCAGTGAGGTCATTGTGGCAGAATAGTGATTCCCTCTGCCAATGAATTTTTCAATTAAATACTGATCTGTGTTGCCGTCCCTAGTTATAGCGAGTTATTTTTTTGATAATACTTTTTACTATCCCAGATGCAAGGTCCTTTGTTTTGTATAAATGTGTTTAAGCTATCGTTTTTATTCAATATAAAAATTAATGAATACTTTTTTACGATTGAATCGTTAACTTTCAAAAATAATAAAACCATTCTACCAATTTTGGTAGTCTTTTGAATTTGCTTACGCCGCCATATTTGTTGAAATGTCAAACGATGTTTCACTCTTGTCATTTTTCATTTCCTTTTTGATTAGTGGACCGTCCTATTCATAGTTTTTGTGATTGTTACAATAAATAAAGAGTTATGATGGCTGAAGATACGACAGCCGACGCGACAAGGCGACTGAATGTGAAGAAGCAGACCCTGGATGATGCCTACGCGGCACCGGCGAACTTCCTAGAAATCGACGTCGTGAACCCAGTCACGACCATGGGAGTAGGGAAGAAACGTTACACGGATTACGAAGTTCGCATGAGGGTAAGCTGTCGGCTCTATTATTGTCATATAATTAGATTAACGGCAGCTATCGACGCGTCAACGTGAATTAGTGGGCGTATCACGGACGGGATGCGACGGTACGCCGATACGATGAGATAATTCTAGCAAACCAAGTTTTTTGCTTTCAGACGAACCTGCCAGTGTTTAAAGTTAAAGAATCAAGTGTGAGACGGCGGTACAGCGATTTCGAATGGCTTAGAAACGAACTGGAGAGAGACAGTAAAGTAAGTCCAATGTTATTTGGTGATTGATAGCAAGTTCGTGTTTTTTTGTCTGTTATCAGTGAACAAAAACGTTTATTGATACGTATGAATCATAATTGGAGACTGGCCAGTCTCCGAATTAATTTGATAACAGATTTCGCCTTTGATGATGTTTTTTTATAACTTTTTTGCTCTATTTTGTTATTTTAATGCTGGTTTTGTTTACAAAATATGAGCAGGACTGTGCATCATTGTAGTTTTATTAGTTTTAATAAAGAAAGGGCACTGAACTGGTGACATTGATAGTTGCATGCTGATTGTAGCCTTTGCTTTGAATTGGAAACAAAATTGAGTTTAGCTTATGAATGTGTTTTGCAATAATTAACTGAATCTAAAAGTTCATGGACTGTGGATAGATAACACATTACAAAATAATCTATTAGTCATCAGTTATTGATTTTAAAATTAAATTAGGCTTCCAGTCAGGATACTTCACCCTCTATAAATTTGCCTTTGAGCAAAAACTGGTTGTAGATTTTTGTACTATGCTAAGCACAGACTTCTAGCAAATTATTTATTCCAAACATACCTTTAGTTAATCATTATTTTTGCAACTAAAACTGTAAGCACATTCACATGACCTTAAGTCATGTGAAAAAACTTAATCCAATGCTTAATAAAAAGTAAGTTCTAACTGCTATTTTGATTATAATTGCATGTTTCATTCAAACTTTATTCTATTCTTGTGTTTCATTGTAGATTGTCGTCCCACCTCTACCAGGCAAAGCCCTGAAAAGACAGCTACCATTCCGTGGAGATGATGGAATTTTTGAAGAGGAATTTATTGAAGACCGTAGAAAAGGTAAAATGTGTTTACTTTAAGCCTACTGTATCTACATTTTAAAATCTAGAATTTTCCCTAAAGACCAACTAGACTTAATTTATTAGTTTAGCCATAACTCGTGATATTTCTAGGCAGGTTAACATAACATGTAAAAGAAGAACTAAAGCCATACATAATCAAAGACAGAAATAGATTTCGTTCATAATCTAATTACTACAAAAATTAGCATGGCCTTCACGCATTTCCTTCCTAATAATTCAAGTATATATTTTTTTCAAATCAATAAAAGTACACTATAACACATGTTACACTTATCAACCTTAGGCTAAAGAGATATTAATTTTCTATTGTTAGGTACGAAATCCCAGGCCGCAAATAGCCAAGATGCATCATGATAAAGATCTTACATCCCGTCTAGTTCTACTAGTATACTGACTGATATTATTGACTGACCTATTGCAGTATTGTTCATAGATATACTACAAATGCTTAAGATATTTGCTACATACAACTCACATAAACAAGTTATGATAATTGTAATGATTCATGCATTATTTACCATTTTAATGACTAAGCTACTACTGATCTTTATCTCTTTAATCATGCTTAGGATAATTGTTTTCTTGATTAAACAAAATAAATAAATAAGTATTAAATAAATAAACCAAACAAGTTCTGAATCAGATTTGATATTTGACTCTTATTAGTGTCAAATTCAATCTGATTCAGATGAAATTCAATTTGACTTAGATCAAATTCAAGTCAGATGAAATTCACTCAACCTAGTGATAATTTTAGCTGCGATTGTCTTGTTAAGAAGCTATTTCAATATGTTCAATTGCAAAAAAATGCTGTGTGACGTTAAGTGCCTTTTATTAGTGATGTAAATAGTTTGAAAAGGTGCCAATATAAAAATAGTTTACACACATAACAAAAATGTCCCATTTAAAGAAGCATCAATAATGTATTGAGTGTAGGATGTTGCAAGTGGACCAATTTCTCCCTTTATGTGGAAGCAACAGTTTATATCAACTTTAGTATATTGCTAGGGCTATTACTTTATCTTTTTATTGTGTTATTGAATGTTATTTAGCACGCTAATTTTCTTCAATAACACAATATCACTTATTGTAAAACAATTGGTTACAAAAAAGATTACCTAGGTGCAATAAGGAAAAATTTATAAAAGTTTAAAGTATGATACTTTAATTTTTTTTTCAATCCATTCGTTTTTATGAATGAACTAGCTGTGCCCGGCATGCGTTGCAATGCATGTTTTCCTACTGTTAAAAGTACCAGGCTGGCATGCATTCAAGGTTGTATTTTAACAGTTCTAGATCTTATCCATAATTTTCTGTAAAAAGTACCAGGCTGTCATGAATTCAAGGTGTTAAAAAGGACTTTCATATAAACTTCCATCCCCTATTTTACCCCTTTAGGGGTGGAATTCCCAAAAATCCTTTCTTAGTGGATACTTACTCTTCACAAAGAACACACCCTCCAAGTTTCATATCTCTAGGACCAGCGGTTTGGGCTGTGCGTTGATCTATCAACAATCAGTCAGTTTATCATTTTATACATATAGATTGAAAAAAAAAAAAAAAAGCTGCCGCACTGCTGCAATCAATGGCAGAATGTTATCAACCAAAGTTCACTGCAATAAAATTACAATTAAATTGTACGCCTACCAGTTTAGTCATTCATCCTTTCATGAAACAAAATAACTGTCACTACTATCAACAGCATCTGCATGGTATACTTAATGAAAACCATGACACAAAATTATACATTGAAAAAAATAAAACTGCCGTTCCAAATAAGTGCAATACCTCCCAGATGTTTCTAATGTAAACGTATGGAACAGCTGTTTTTAGGGCTACTGTTTTTTTATAACACGCAAAATATTTAAATGCAAAGGGTTCATGATCACGTAGTGAATCCTTAGTAATAGTTTGTGTCACGTAATTACGTTGTACCGTTAAGAGCTCTCCCCCTATTGCAAGTATTGCTTGGGTGAGTCTAAAACATAATTCCAAGAAAGATCTACAATGACAGCCGGGACCAACGACTTAACGTGCTTTACACGGGGGAAACGCGGTATGTAATGGGCCCATCCATAGACCAACCTAAGCAAGGGCGGGTTAACCTGAACATTGATCCGAGCGGCTGTTATTATTTAGCCACGAGCTCCTCCCCTTCGGGCAATACAGTTGTGATATTACGATATTGTTTGATGTGTATGTTACTACGCCACTTCATATTTTTGCATGTTATACGAGTAAAATAGATTTATGCGTAGTGTGCACACATTCGAAACTTTAATTGATGTTGTCTTAAGATTGCGTGTGTAGAAACACGTATCAAGTATTTAATATGAACTGAGATGCGCAGTTTGTTCTACTGAGGATTACACTAGTAGGCTAGATCATTTATTTCACGAATACATAGGTACATCCATAATATAAAAATTCACAGGATTAAATTACAAAAAGGTATTGGCTACCAAGCAAGTTACAATAATGTAGCTGCAACATTGATTGCCATATATGTACGAAGAATTACTTTACCACGTATATTGCCCTTTGTTACCAATTTACCTACCTATTATGTTTTGCTATGTATTATACCTTTTATGTTAATCGTAAATAATACATCTCAGTTGACAGATAGCTAAAATATGTGAAGTAGACGGAATGGGGGATATGACAAGTTCTAGGTACTAAGTAAAGTATGTCAGTCAGGTTTATAGGTGGTTGGCTGACTATAAACAATAGCACAATAAGCGAAGCTATTTGCCAGTTAACTTTATAGGTTTTTTTCTGTTAGCCTGAATTGTCGCATTTCTCAAGATTTTGTGCTTCTTCTCTCTATTTATAGGGTTTCATTAATTGAATATCCCTTTAATTATTATAACGCGTGCCTTCTTGACAACAAAACAAGTTTTAAAAACAGTTGAGCTAGTACCAGACAAAAGTATGTAGGTAGTAGAAGATCAGCATGTTGAAGTCTGGGGAAGCAATAATACTTATATTTACGATAACTATTTTATCTTTCGGTGTTACGTGACGATGTTTTGCCAGTGATAAAAGAAATGCGCTATCTAAATAATCGCGACGTATTGCCTCACAGGTGTGATATTTGTTACCTTGTCCAATATTAATTTACAAAAAGCGTCAATTTATCTTGATAATAATTTATAATAGATTGATCGTATACATGGACAACACATATTAATTAGTTAATCTACTTTAAGAGTTCCTGGTTGGTCTAGTGGTCGCAACCGCTACTGGTCCTGGGTTTGATTCCCGGATCGGGCAGTGTCATTTGGTTTTTCCATCATGAATTTCTCATTAGCAGGTTGGAGTTAAACTTTGTGCCCGGTTGATGGCAATAAATAGGCTCGCCCCTATTATAATGAGAGTTAAATATGACTAGCGAGATGTGGGTGCAGTGTATGTTACACTTTACCCTAACCTTTTCTAATTTAGGCACTGAGTTGACTTTTCCTTCAAGGAAAAGTCACGGGACAGCATGGTTGACACAGTAGCTACTGCGTGCGTGCGTGTCGCGGGTTTGATTCCCGCACGGATAAAATATTTTTATAATAAACAGCAAGACCCGGAATAACTACCTGTAGGCCCTACCGGTAGTTATTCCGGGTCTTGCTCTTTGTGTATGTCAGTTTAAATGTTTGTAAACGCACCCACGATACAGGAGAAACTCCTAGACAGGGGCAACGTTTTTTTTTTTAAATAAAGATTTATTAGTATAGGTGCAATCTACTTCTATTTACCATAAACAATTTGTTAATTGGGTAATTGATTTGGTTTTTGATAATTTGGTAAAATCACAATCAATGAGTAAAATCCTCTGCTAGATATAGACCTCCCAGAAGTGTCGCCGCATTGCCCATCTAATTTAAATTTAGTTATCAGTCCATGTCAAATACTTGAACTCCATGTAAAATACTGGTATTCAGCTGCATCCAACATAGTTGAGAAAAGGCTAGGCAGACGATTATAAGAACATCAGTTTGGTAAAAAGTATTATGGTTTAGAAATAAATATTACAACACAATATTGAATGGTGTATTGATCGAGTATTGTGTTAATATCCCATTGTTAACATATTCACGTCATTATTCTCTATTAGGGGTGCTACACGCTTGTCCGGCTCGGCACATTTGATTCGATAATATTTATTGAGCAACAAAGTCGAACCGAACCAATTACTACACATTCGGCTTGTTACAACCGGCACAAGCCGAGTGACTTTTTTTTTCAAAATTAATTTAAAATATGTACCCCAACAGTAATATTTAACAATATAAGTATATAGGTTAGAGTTTTTACGTAGGTCCCATTCCCATAGCTGCCATCCCCGAGCGACGCCCTAAGCCGAGGCTCGTTCCCCACAGGAAGTGCTCTTAGCCCGGAGTCGCTTAGTTTACAAATTATTTGCCCCTGGCTGGCCTTACACTCAAGGCACCCACAGGATAGCCGGTTAAGCAGAAGCCGGCCTCAATTATAAAGTTCTGACGTAGGTTCCATTTACAGCTGTACTTGAAATTCTCCTAAGTACAATAAAACTCATTATCTTAAAGTTATAGAAATAAATTGAAATAAATATATCTACATAATTGTAAATCATGTCGACCTGAACTGTTGTGTAGCACTCCTAATGTATGTACAATAGTTGTGTAGGTACTTCTATGTTCATTACAAATCGTAACGTTTATTACTCTTTCACAAAATGTGTGATAGGTACTAATAACTGATATCAATAAAATTAGTAAAACAAATATTCTGGCCGGTATCGCGTTATCATAAAACTGGGCGGACTTTCACGATTTCCTACAATCGGTTTTTTTTTGCAGATATTATTTTTTGGCATGTTCATTAGTCATCAATTCGTCGCTATTAATCAAACTTGACGCATCCATACTTCCATGCTAATATTTGAAGAAAGTAGCAGTTCTGTTTGTCTCTTACTCTACCACGCCTTGAGGGCTAGACGTAGATGGCCTGGGTTTGGTTATGGGCTACTTTATTTCCCAGTAGTACGTTCCCGTTGTGTATTTTACATCCTCCACACGAGCGAAGTCAAGAGCATAAAAAGAGGTTCTAAACTCTACAGTCCTTGTTCTGTCTCTACTGAATGGACTAAACGGCAGTCATTAAAACAAATGTTTCATCTCTTCCAGGTCTAGAAGTATTCATCAACAAGATAGCTGGCCATCCGTTGGCGCAGAACGAGCGGTGCCTTCACATGTTCCTCCAGGACCCCACCATAGACAAGAGCTACGTCCCCGGCAAGATACGAAACACATAATAGACAATATCGGACACCAGATGCGAGCTTCGAACTTTAAAACCATCCTCCTTGTGTGTGACCGTATATTGGCCTATTGTACCAAAAGGAGGTTCTGAACTCGTGTTATTTTTTCAGCACTATCCTTGTTAATTGTTGGAGTTACGTGTTGTTACATGTTATGTGTGCGTTCATAATTACAAATTCACGCACACACTGACCTCGTGTGTGACCCTAATAAATGTCTTCACAATTTGCAAGGACTTTAGCAACACAGATTGTTATTTATAACATTGTAAATATGTCCGGTTAGTTTTGCAACAAACGACAGTGCTAAATATAACTCTTATAAAGAATTTAAATAGTAAAAGTACAGTTTTATAGTAAGGTGTAACTAATCATGGACATCGTCAAAGCCTGCCTGCGTGGTTCAAGGAAAACAAAGTGTCTGTGTTGCAACAATGTGTTCTATAATAATTAGACAACCAAAAGACAATTTATGGTATCGAACTTTGTTCATAGGCCAGTTGCAGCAAGTGAGTAGTTTTAAAGTTCCTCCTCGAATGTTATTGCAGTTGTGAAAAACAAATCATGACCCTGCCTGCTAGTTTTTGTTACAAAACACAATTTGCAATAATCTTCAGTGATTAAAATAAAAAAGAAACGAATGCAAACTTTTGAGACAACAGATTACACAGCACAGCATTCCACAGATTATATTTTATAAAAAAAGAAGTAATGCTCTTTTCATTTTCTAAAAATGGAACAGTAAGACTCGAGGTGCATAATGTTTCACAGATTAATAAATGTATTAGAACAAAAATAAGTTATTGTTTAAATTATTGAGCAATATAATTGGAATTGTTGAAATTATTCGTAAACATCGATCAAGCTCATCAGTTGGTCCCTATGTATTGTGGTTTGCCATGTATATTTCGACATGTAATGCATTATAAATCTCATTATTTTAATATCTAATTCATTTTTATAATTTCGTTAAGGAAATTGATTGTATTTATTGTGTGTTACTCTATGGGTAGATGTAAAGATGTGTTAACGGCTGAGCAGTTTTTTATAAAATTGTTATGCGCCGTTAGTGCGTTGAAAGAGCGAAAGTTATAAGTAATCTGAATAACATAGATATAAATTAGTTATAGTTTAAAAAAGTGTTTCTTTGTTTACTGGGGTGAAAAGAGAGTTTGGCAATATTATTTATACTTAGAAATTGAAAAGTTTTCAGGTAAGGAATGACACCGAGCTTTTGGTGTACAAAAGTGGAAAATGTTAGCTTTATATCACTAGCTATAAAGTGTGTCCATCACTAGATAATAATCGACTGTTTAGTTACACAGAAGTATAATTTACATGTATTTTCGTTGTACACCATATAAAATTGGAATACAATGTATTATATTATTATCGTATTAGGATAAATAAATTTGCTATCATGTCATTGCGTGTTTCAATTCGTAAACTGTCGATACCATTCAGCTATGCGGTGTGATGTTTGGGGACAAGTTATTTTCCTTTAGGGCAAAAGACTAGCTGGTACGAGCTAATAGTACAGCTCTATCAGAGTCTAGTTTCTGAATAGTTTCAACTGTTTTGAGATAGCATAACTTCATATACACCGTTAACACTAAATCATTGTCATTTGAAAGCGCACTCCAGAAACCTATCGAAAATGTAAAAGTCATCCACACATTTGAAGTCATAGGAAACAAACAATACTCAAGAGGAGTTTCCCGAATGAGGAGAGGGGTTCCTTGTTTAGTGGGTTTGAACAACAACATCACGTCTGCATGCCCGAAACTTCGATCGAAGGGTGGGTAGTAGTGAATTGCGCCCTCCAGTCATCGGGATGTCCTGTTCAACGGAATCTTACTGGGGGTCTAAAAATGGCCCCTTTGGCAGAATCATAATAGAAATTCAACATTCTCTTTGATATCAGTAAACATGGTAAATATCCCGTTTCTAGTGTTAAGGATAATGTTAGAGACCATGACAGTTTAATAAAAAAAAAAACATCGAAATCGGTTCAACATTGGCGAAGATGTTGCTGAACATACACACAAAAAAAATCTGACGAATTGACAACCTCCTCTTTTTGGAAATCGGTTAAAACCTTATATTAAGTAACAATTCGTTAAATGGTCACAAAGTGACAACTTCATCAGTGACCATTTTAAGAATTTTAACGCGATTCATGTAATGACATTGATATACAATATATCAATGTGTAATGAACTATTTAGGTCCCCTGTTCTTTCACAGTAGGTATGTTTACTTCTGGCGTGATTGTCATTTTGACAGTCCTGTCAATGATCTTTATTGACATTTCAATAAGGTTGATGACACTGACAAGTCTGCCAAATACCAGTGATCTTTATTCTTATAGTAATAAGGTTGTTGCGCTGATGCTGATGGGTTGCTGCTGTCAGACAAACTGCGAAAGGAATTGCCCCACCAGTTAGCCATAATATTGCCTTCCGAATGCAAAAGATGCTCTGAATAATACACATTTTCAAATTAAGTAATAATATCAATTATTTATTATTTAAACCCTCTTGCTCCGTCTTGCCGTCTGTTAAGAAGCCGCTCCTCTCGTTGGGAGTGGAGTCATCTTGGCGCCACAGCTGCTGGCCGCGGATCTCTATCTCTTCATGCCAAGCCTCTTGCGTTTTTCTATAACAATGTGATATTGCAATTGTGCGGGGACAAAAGAAAGGCATATCTGGTTGGGAAGACCAGCATGTAACAGCGACGTCGTAGATCCTAGGAACATTTTACTAATTTACTAAATTTTTTTCCCGAGCATCAACCGCAAAAGTCTAAATGGAGAATGGGCTTAATCGATTGTGCAAGTAGGTAACATGCTTCTGGAAAAGTGCAAAACCTAAGTCGAATATTTGAGGATTAACGATTCATCTAAACCTCCCACCGCGAGTATGGTGCCCCAGAACCGAGCGATGTACCAATTGCTGAGTGTCCAAAGCGTTAGAGCAGTGAGTGGAGATTGTCCCTGTGTTTGGCACACACGTCACTATAATCAAATTATTTTATAGGCTGGTGTAAAGAGCACGGCCTTAACGCTGTCAAATTTTCCTTAGAACACCAGAAGCACAATGATTTGCGTCATTGCCCGTGCCCGCACCTATTAGCGCCGCTTATACTATTTTTGAATTCAGACATGCGACCGTGCACCGCGAATTCCGCGTCTGCGTTGCGTCGTCACTCAGGACACACTAAGAATGGCGTACCGCGTACCTGCAATTGTCAGTCAGCTGGCTGGTATTAGGGAAGACGTTTTGCAGCATGAGCAGGCAGGGCAGCACGACCACGGAGAGGAACTGGATCTGTTCCGCGGGCTGGTTGATGCAGCGACGACGGTCCATCATGCTGAGGGGCGTGTAGCCCATTTCGCGCTCGCGGTCGCCCTGGTCATATGGAATCAGTTTAAAAGGGGAGAAACTGTAGGGTATGTTTACTTTTCAGTCTAGAAAAGCAAAAAAAAATATATAAAATTCGACTGAGTAATGTATAATTTACCATGCGTTGTTTTGTAAGGTATAATAAGTAATCGCGAATAGTGAAAATCAGGTTAGACCGTAGGCTAAATATGCATTCGCAAAAATGGAATAGGATAAAGCCTTACCTTACAGTTTTCATAATTTTTTTACCAAAACCGAGAAAATTATGAAAGCACTATATTATATCAAATGGTCTGTAAATATCACGAACCTGATCATAGAACTCTTGATACACAGCTTCCGCAATCGTCTTCGATACACCGAACGGCTTGCAGCATCCGGACAGATCGCTCGTCGTCATTAGTATACCCTGAAAGTGATGGTACATTAGGAAAGTGAAGAGCGGGTGAGGAGCGTCCCACACACGGTCTCCACCACTCGGCCAACGGCCTTTCAACAGAGATGGCGTTCCCACTGCTCTTTTCTACCTTTAGCTTACAAACCTTAAGCATTTTCCGATGCGAGGTATCGGTCCAGTCTAACTCGTGTTCTGCCAACAACGGGGTCAGTTGCGCCCGGATCTGGAAGTAGACCGCCAGGTCCGTGCACAGGATGTCGTACTTGATCTCCTCTATAATGGCCTCCCGTTCTCGTTTCGAGACGTTGGCCAGAATGTTCTTATCCTGGAATGAAATGAGTCATTAATCGTTTCCTTTTTCCACCTTATTTTCGACTGAGAACCCCTATCGTTGATCTGAAATTTGAACTTTGTCGCCAAGCCTAGCCTAAACTTTAGGGCGCTTCCTCACGGGAAGCATTCGCCTGTAATGTAACAATCTCAAATTCGATTGTGTACAGAAACATGTGAATCTGAACTGTATGGTGAGGCACCTTTAAGTTTGACTAGGATGGATAACGCACCTATATATATTAGAATCCCAGACTCAAAAACTGTTAGTAAAACTTACAACTACGTTATTAAGCACATCAGTGCTCAGTGTGGTTTTTATAACAAAAAAACAAACAACACAACACGTAACGGTGGATCACTGCTGTGACAACTCATGAGTAATTGCACAACAGCCACATACACACAGTCCAGACGACTTGCAATCATGCTTAGGATACTGTCTGCCTCACACCCTGCGTACCAAGGAAGGGCACCTTTTACGCATTGTTTGTGGCAACAATGCATCGTGCATCTGCGGACATCCCCGACGCACTACAGAAGCGGGGCAGGCCCACCAGCATCCTAAACGCGTTATTATACTGAACGCGGAGACACTGAAAGATCTTTGCGTACATCTAGCCCACAGGCTGCACGTGTATAATGAAGTACAGTACGCGCTCGAAAGAGCGTGACTGTCTGGAAGTGAGCATCGTGCAAACCTGCGAGCCAACGTGTTCGCTGTAACCGACAATGCCCTCCGCTCTCGTTCAATGTCATCATTGTCTTTAAGGTCAGGCCTTTAAGGGTTCCATTTAGTGAGAGGATTTTTGTCCATATATTTATAAGCAAGTAAATCAATGTACATTACCTCAATCATCTTCTTGGCGAGATAGAAGTGATGATTCTCCAGCATGGAGGTCTTGTACATACTGGCGAGCGGGTGCTTCACCAGCGTCAGAAAGTTGTTGTTGAAGCCAGGGTGGTCCAGGTCGTGACATAGACCTGATAGCATCAGGGCTGTTGTCTGCAATTACCAGGTGAACTAAGGATGTGACTTTGGTGCCTCAACACAAACTACGGTTTATATATCTCCTGTCCTGCTCTATGAGTAAATCTACCTGCACTTTGAGGGACCAGTTCGTAGCCACCACCAACGCCGTATAGTCCTAGCTAATTTCATTGTAAAAAAGGGAATCATCGATACGACGAAGAAGAAGAAAGTGAACTTAATCAAGTTCTGATTACACAATGTCTTTTTAGTCAAAGCGGTGATGCCAAGCATTTTCATGGTCGCCTTAACTTTTGTAGGAACCAGCTGTTTTTTTTTTAAATTGAATTGAGAAACCCTACATATAAATTTTGCATAGGGGTATGCAAAATTTATATGTAGGGTTTCAGAATGATGTACTGGACATGCGGTAACCGTTTGGGCGTCGATGTCCCTTACACCCTGTATAAAATGACATAATTTACAAATTTTCGCCATTCGTTTCACACACACCATCCCCATTGGGATTGCATGGCGAAAATCGAAACTTTAAATCACGGCCTGTACAAAATGTTTAGCAGAGTACAGAAGAATTTGGCGTTGAGATTTTGAGATGCAGTGGCCCAATCGGCTCAACCAAGATCCCAAGATTAAAAAATAGACAGATATTTAACGAATTAAGACGATGCCTTTTTTGCCGATAAAGGTGCGGGGCTCCCACCTGCTTAGACCACACAGTCGAGCCGTACTAGATGAAAGCTTACCCGAAGTCCCGAACCTAGATCACGAAGAAAAGGTATTAACATACTCACATACCTCAACAAAATCAAAATGTCCGACGTTATTGATGAGGATCAGATACATCGTGTGCGTGAAACAGAAGGCATGTTCCGCATTATGATACGGGTTATCCCTGTAGCTGCCTAGCACAGTCAGAATGAAGTCGGCTAATGCGAGTTTGTCGAAGAGACGCTGCTGACAGAAAGACTCCGAGAACATAAACGATACGAAGTGTGGCATGTCTTCCAAGCTGCTTTCGCTTATGTGGTAGTCGAAACTGAAATAGGAAAATTATAATAAGGCACCCGGTCTGTTGTCCCACCCCGGTAATAAGTGAGAAGTAAATAGAGCTAGAACCTAGAATTGAGTGTGAACACACTCACCACCTCCCATGGCTCTACCGACATGCCATATTATGGGCCGAAACAGCAAGGAGGCGACTATGGACATAGCACATAGGGGTATTTTAACAATCTAGGCGGCCAAAAGTCAAATTAATAAAGTTGCTGGAATGCAACAATTACATTTAATACTTGAGGCAGGGGACATTCCAACAAACAATAGACCGCCACCCCCACCCTTCTTCCGTTGCGCGTTATCAGGTAAATTCAGTCGAAAGTTGATCATTGAACCTTGTGTACGTGTCTCTTATCGGCTATTTACAAAAGCGTTAACTTTGTGTGTTAAACTGAAGTTTTCTGTGTTTACCTGGTGCAAAATAGCAATGGATTCGGAAACTACAGGTATGTGACACTGACAATCCAAATGTAATATATTTGTTAAAATTTGTTTTATTTTAATATACTTTTAGTGGTCGAGAAATAACGTCAGAAAAAAGGATATTTTTTTAAGAAATTTATGTTTAGGAAGCTATTTGTTTTAGTATCGGGATAGATCCGGCAACTTTTGTTATTTATATAAAAAATATAGACCCTTAAGTAAGGAATACTAAATAAATTAGCCGCGGAATAGCGTGGATGCGCAAAAACGTAGAACATTGAATTTCACGGACAAAATAAGCTAAATTTGTGTAAAAAAGTATTTATGTCTAAAAACAATATTTACTTGTTCCAGATATAGTGGGTACTTCCGGAGTGAGAATAGTGACTCGTAAATCTCTCTTTGATATTATGAAAAATGAAAATTTACGCAATTTGGAAGAAAAACTATGTTTTTTGAGAGACCACCTTTACACTAGTGACGATCTTACTGAAGATCAGTTAAAAATACTGAAAAACAATTTTGCACATTTTAAATCGGAAATGAAGCAAAGGTGGATTAAATCTCACAAAAAAGAAGAGGTTTTTTTGAAAAACACCAACTTTGGCTGGAAGGTACATTCAAAATTCCAGTCACAACGGCAAATCGTCCAGGTCGCTTGTAAATCGTTTGAGGAATCTAGCGAAAGGACAAACAGAAGAAAAACGGAAGGGATGCGATCTAATGTAGAAGAAAGGAAAGGAAATTCTGTTGATAATTTGGTCGCGACTGAGGTGGATATTGACGGAAAAAAGTTTTTGATTCATTCCCAATTTGTAATGACAATGGTTGACGGAAAAGTTTGCAATGCAGCTACTGGAACAACATCCACGAGTCACTGCTATATTTGTGGAAACACATCTAAAGAGTTTAATAATTTGGAGGACAAAAGGAAACTCTCAAAAGATGCTACTGAATTCGGACTACTATTTTACACAGGATATATTTTAAACAGGCTTCTTTTAAGCTCAGATCCATTCCCTAGTGCCTCAAGGACAATAAAAAAAAGAAAATGTCTTCGTTTCTGCCTGAAACGTTAAACATGCTTCTGTCTGCTACACCAAACCCAACAGAATCAGAAAGTGAGAACGAGGAGGTGAATTGATATGAAAAAGTATGTATTGTTATTGGTAAATTAATTAAGTAATGTATGAATATGTAAATATATAGTGTGTGTATATAAGTGTATGAAGGATTATGTAAATATATAGTGTAATGTAGATAAGTGTACGTACGAATATTTTCAGCATTTTTATATTTTTTATTTTTGTTGTATTTGTGTTTTGTTGCTTTTTTTATGAAATTATAAAAGTTAATGTCCGTATATATTTCGCTTGTTTTATTTCCGTCATTTTAAACCAAAAAACCCGCACGAATATTTTTGGCCGCCGAGATTGTTAAAATACCCCTATGTGCATAGCTCTTATAGATGGGCGTGCTATCACCGCAACAGTCTAGTGAGAAAAAGAACAGTCGGCGATCGACTGCTCTTTTGCTAAGCGGGATCTACAATCTTTAATGTTTCTTGAATGCAAAAATAATACGCAACTGTCATTTGTAAATCTAAGATAGTTAATGTAACCACTGATCTTAACAAGGCGTATTTGTTGTGGAGATCAGAAAAGCTGTCGTTCCATGTCAAATACTCCTATTTAATTGCATTTGCATCTGCTAGACTAGAAGCCGACCCCAACATTATTGGGAAAAGGCTAAGCAACTGATGATGATAATAAAGTCAGTGGGTATTCATCGCACAGATGGCCATCATCTTCATTGCGCTAAAAGCGTTCATTGGTGAATCAATAACTCTCCAAGGTATCACTGCGCAAGGTATCGCGTATTTCCCGCAACCTAAACTTCACTATTTCGTACAATTGAATCGGGAAAGTTTTGCATTTTTTAATGAAAAAACTTTCTCTTTGTTCTCATTTTAAAGTGCCTCAGGACCTATCGTAAAAATTGATCATTAATGAGAGTACCCGCAATCATTCCATGACATATTTTGAGCTTTTATTCGACCATATCTTGGACTACCCGTGGCGAGACCGATAACTTTTTTAGTGAACAAAATGTCTTTTTCATCCTTACCTTTGAAAGTTGGGAGGCGGCACCACAACGTTGTTGCTGCAGGCTTCCATAAGCTCTTCCAGATCGTGCTTGCAAGGCTTCAGGTGTAAGCCCATGAGCTCGGAGTGCACGCGATTTAAGTTCTTCTGCAATTGTCGTTAGTATCAACCTCTATTAATTTTATGTTAGAACGCTGATTTAGTGGCTGATTCTAAAACCTAAAGGAGTCATTTTTATACCACATCATCATTTCAGCCGAAAAACGTCCACTGCTGGACACACGCCTCCCCCAAGTGTCGCCACATTAACGGGTCCCGTGCGTCTCGCATCCAGTGGATCCCCGCGACCTTCACCAGGTCATTGGTCCACCTAGACCGATCGTCCATCGAGATCTGCGGGGATCCGATGATGATAATGATTTTTATAGCTACTAGAGTTTTATTATGTGTTGATGCGACAGATTACTGAACCTGGGATCCTGGATTCGATTTCTAGGTTGGCAGTGTTATGCGATTTCTTAATCAGAAACTTCTAACTAGAAGACGATGTGTGGATTTGCTTTTGGAAAAAATTAGTTAGGCTTAGCTCAAATTTTGTCCCGCCAAGCAGAACATGATTCCGCGAGGGCAGATCATCATCATCATTCTCTTGTCCTAATCCCAATTCATTTGGGGTCGGCTCAGCATATATTCTTCGTCCATACTTCTCTATTACTCGTCATCTCATCCATCGTTTCTTTGGTCTTCCTCTACTCTTATACCCATCCACATTCATACTCAGAACTTTCCTCACAACATTTTCCTCATTCCTCCGCATTACATGCCCATACAACCGATTACCACACAAGTTTTTAGTCACCAGCACCACTTTCAGACTTTCTCTTATGTACCTACTCATTTCTTATTTTATCCATTCGCGTAACACCACACATCCCCTTAGTATTTTCATCTCAGCCAAATTGTTTTATAAATCTTCCCCTTAAGTTTAAGGGGAACGCGTGAGTCGAAAATTGTTCCTGTGACCTGCCGCCGTATCATCCATCCCGTGTTAATTATGTGCTTAACACAACGATCTACCTATTTCGCTATCGCTTTGTACGAGTGAACCGAGATACCAAAAGTCGGAGCAGACAAGAAGAAACATGCCATCTAGCGCTATGACTGCAGGACTGGAGAGACCGCCGAAATCGCAGAACAAGTATTCGGTTTTAGTTCTGCTGATTTTCAAGACAACATTCTCCAGATTTTGTTGCCATTTCTCCAATCTGCTCTGGATCAGAGGGCAGAATGCGGAACGAAATTTGCTAATCCAAACGAGCCGAAAATGACTTTTTAAACTTGCCGTGGGTCACGCTTTGTTGTAAAAAAATACTGCCGATTCGAAAATGCCGCGAGCCCGCGACCTTAATAAAAATGTGTCTAGTATATTCGTGAAAAGGCGGGGTATTGATAGTGAATCATACATGGAATCTCATCTTCTGCTGCATGTTGTAAAAGTGCACGATGAGCGAACAGTAGCTCACGAAGACAGAGAAGATCAGCTCGTCGTCCGAGCCGAACGGCTGTGCGCTGGTCTTGTTCGTCAGTTGGACCACACCTGTGTCAAGGTAATTACGCTTTTATTCAGCCTAAAGAGCTGACCAGTATTACTATCAATAGGTAGAGTTGGGCGTGAAAAGTGAGAGGTAGAGCGTGCCCAGCAGTGGGACATGATGTGCTGCCTGCATTATACTGTTACGTTATACTGTCGGATGTTTTACGAGCACATTCTATACTTATTCTAGATTACGTTCGAGTCTAGAATTTTCCACTATTTAGCCGTTTAGAAAGTTCCACAAGGATCGGTGGGCATATAAACGCTAAACATTTGAATTTGTGATCGAGTTAAAATTGTTTTGTGTTAAATAAGATTTTTTGTATAACTGGTCGTGTTTTAATTTATCCTATACTCAGCTCGTAATAATACCTACCATTGCAAGACAAAGGTCTCCCAATGGCCTTTAGCTATTTCGGTCCCGTGGTCAAGTGGCCCATGGTTTGTTACGACTAGCTCGACCTGTCATTTTTTTATCAGATACATAAGTAAAATAGAACGAACGGAAGTCGGTACGGTAGTCTTCTATGTTAATATATTGTCCTGTTAAGTATCTGTGTAATGTGTACATAAATAATAAATAAATAAATGAACCAAGGGTGGAAAAAGCTGTAAAAATGATGATTTAAAAAAATAGGTCTCTTTGTTCTTATAGATACAAGAACGAGTCTCTCTTTAGCTTGCCCAAAGTGATATTATTTTTATAACAATTATCTTACCAATAACTCCATCCTTATCCGTGATAGGCGACACCAAGCAGGATCTAACAACGGTGCCAGTAGTTGGGTCTATCTCTTTAGAGAACCGTGGGTCTTTGTAGGCATCGCGAACATTCAAGTTCTCCCCGGTCCGGGCTACATAGCCTGCGGGAGTCTGTTCGTAGCTTAAACTGTGGAAAAATAAAAAAGTGAGAGTAGTTTTAGCCCCAAATATTTTCAGGCTGAATTTTTCTATAGCGTAGATAAGCCACATGGAACATTTATCATGGAGTGACTGCTGACTGCTTGTGCCTTCTCAAGTTAGTAAGTTGATAACCCTTGGCTGTCTTAATTACCAAGGGCTATCTCGTTAGACCTTTTGCTGAGGTCAGTCCCCGGGTTACCTTACTAGCTATACCCTTCAGTACCCATGTTCATTCGAAATTATGTTCTAGTGCCACCAGAAAAGAAGGATTAAGTTCAAATATACACCATGTCCTTTCTCCACAATATGTCTAAAGGCACTAACTTGACTTTAAGCTTCTTCCTCGGCATAGTGCTCTTCTCGCTAGACCAGCCGTCGTCCCACATGTCAGCCTGAATAAAATCTCCGAGATGGTCCTTGTCGAGTATGTAGAAACTGCTGCGCATCGCGCCCACGAATGATTTTACAATCGTCTGTGCAATTTGGCAGGTGTTTAAAATTTTCTCCCAGTAATGACTACAGTTTAAAGAAAGTAAGAATTAAGTTTTTTTAAGATTAGGGGGAAGACCACAGAAAAGTTGAAAGACTGTGTGAAAGTAAAGGATGATAGCAAGAAAAGTTCACTATTGAGTTAGAAAGGAACTATAATAGAGAAGGATAGAGAAAGACAGGCTGTGTCGACCCCGAATAAATTGGGATAAGGGCAGATGAATGATGATAGTGGCTGAAGGCAAGGATAAGCGACGGGAAAATAATCTTACATACATTTTTGCCGGGCCATCAAAGCACTGAACTCGAATAGACCAGGGCCTGTAATGCCATGACGAAGCAAATAGCTCCATAATAGAGCATTTATAGATTTCAAGAATAGATGTTCTCTATAAGATCTAAGCATTCTGGACTGCTGGTATCATGCTGCAGTTATAGTCGTTCCCGAAAATAAACTTTTGATAAAGATAAGTATCTGTGCAGCCAGTTCTCACCAGCATATCAGTCAGCATAGTATCAATGGAAGCCTTATCACAGAAGTAGTTCTGCAGCAACACACGAAGTTCCGTGTTGAGGTGAGCAGTTTTCTGGAGAACGACTCTCGCTTGGGCCTGGTGCACTGCGGCGCCTGCCCAGCAAGCCACGCTCACCACTGTGTATACTACGCTCTGGAAATTAAGATCATCGTCACCTTCATCAGCCTACAACAGTCTACGTCCCGGTTTCCAGCATAGCGTCCACAACCGTGTAAGCTTCGACCTATCACAGGAAAGACCAGAAACGAGATGCGACTTTCAACCAAAGGGATTGGTCGATTCGCTCACGTGTCCTCTCCGCTCCGCTCCTCTCCAATTTGGAGGAGACTAGTAGTCTATTGGACGATATAGGTGGTCTCTCCAACCCCACGTTATTCTGGAACCACAGCGACTCTAATCCAGCTATCATCAGCCGGTGAAAACTGGAGTAGCTGGAGAGCTGGGAGTAGTGGATTTAGCGATGATATTTGCAAAGTCGCTATCCTTCAAAGATATGATGATGATGATGATGACTATGGAGTCTAGGTAATGAATCGGCGTAGGTAAGTACTACTTATAGTGGGAACATGTACCCTCAGATATACTACATAAATGTTTTCTTAAAGAAAAAACTTCTCACATCATCATAACTCTTGGCATAAGTCCGGTACAGTTCTAACACAGCATAACAGTCTCCATCAGGTTTGACAACCGGCATGCAGAGCGCTACCTTCGCGTCGATCCAGCGGAGGCCGTCTGAGAACCGTCGGTCACGCTGCACATCTTCTAGCAAGAGGAACTCTTTGGTAGAGGCCACATGAGCTGCTGCTGTTTTGCCTTCACCTTTGTGCAAAAATAAAAAAGGATTACTTCCGGGTAGAATTTCTTCACAAGTGGCGGGTAATCTAGTGCCGCCGACTAAACAAGTTGATGATAGTCGTGAGTTCAAAAACAGGCCACACATTTCTAACGCCACTTTGTGGACTGGCTGACTGCTAAATTTTTAGTAGGTACTTATGTTATAAAATAGTCTTCGTACCCATCTTGTGTTCAGTTTGTGGTCAATACGAGA
Organism: Eurois occulta; assembly: GCA_950022335.1. Taxonomy (NCBI): domain Eukaryota; kingdom Metazoa; phylum Arthropoda; class Insecta; order Lepidoptera; family Noctuidae; genus Eurois; species Eurois occulta. The sequence goes on from OX465482.1 coordinate 2,022,502, forward strand.
TGAGAAAAGCAGAAAGACTTACAAATAGTTATATTTACTTGGTGCCTTTCAGGATTGTCCGTGTCTGGATGCAACAGCACTATCTCATTCTTCATTTTGTCCACTATGTAAACGAATACGCCTGTAACATTTCAAAATATGGATACCTACTAGTTATAATAATCCCGTTAGTGTCACGTTCTGTGATCCTTTGCATATTATTATTCTTTTGGATCATTTTCTTCCTTTAAAAACCGGTAAAATTAAAGTTACAATAACAATTTAGAAACCCTATCTAAGGGTGCTGTGGTTTCCATAGACGTCGGTGACGACTCAACAACAGGTATCTAGGCTGTCGATCTGACTTCACGTTCAAGCTCTTCTGATTAAGTGTCCACCGTGACCTCACATCGCCTATAGCAGCTGGACCTAAATACCTAACTAGGCCTCTCGAATTACACGCTATTCATCTCGATGCTCGGCAACTTTCATCCTGCTGCCACCAGCCATACAGCAAAAATGGCGAAGGATCCTTAGTGAAGGATCGTCGGTCCACCAAGCCAGAGAGCATCCTACAACTCTGTTTATCTTCATTTTCTGCAAAACAACATTGCTGTGCGTGCTTTTAAAGGATACCTAAAGAATCCTGTATTTAGCTATACAATAATCAGTGATTACCAGAACTTTCGGTGACAGTCCTCAAAACCATGGCAGTTTCGTACAGAAGCGACTCGAGATCCACCGTATCTTCCAAGAAGACATTGAACCTGTTCAGGTCGAGGTACCTTTCAGCTTTCTCTTCCTCTTCTTTCAGGCCTGCATTTAAATATAGAACGGTTTGTAGTAACATTTTAGATTTTCCTGTCCATGACTCAGATCTCCTTTAGCCAAATTCGTTTTTTTTTACACTTTTTGGACCATTGGAAGAAGACTGGTTAAGTGGTTCAAAGAGCTAGGCATATGCCGCGTGTTTTCAGTCTCTGGGGACCAGAGGGTAATCTCGGAGGCGGATGTTCAAGTCTAAATTGACTAAATTCAAGGATTTTTTGCATTTGCTGTAAGGACCTACGATTTAAATCGTAACGTTATACTTGTGTTCATTTTACATTCATACAGTTCTGTTCAAACGTTATGGCGACTCGAAAGTTAGCTGCGAGTGACGGTCTGAGCATTATACAGTCAAGACGATGCGTCCTGTGCCCCGCTGATACCTAAAATTCTGTTCTGCGCAGCTTTACATTAGATGTTCCGAGCCGACATATAGTTTGAACAGAACTATACACCCGCGCGTCATGGCACACATAACCAACAATGTAAGCTGACCTCGCATTCTATTGAAGCTCCGTACTAAACTAGGCCACGGACGTGCTGTACCTTGCGTGGACCCTATCCATACCTGTATGAGTAACCTTTCCAGACCTTAACGGCTGAAAGGATTTCGCACACAGGTAGATCTGGGCTAGGATGTAAGGATACTTTACATCCCGGCAGTCCTACGTTGCCGCGGGATGATTTCCTATTTTCGACCTATAAGCAGGTGAAGCCGCGGGGTGAAGCTAGTATAGTCTGAAAAGTACCTTTCCGTTCTATTTGCGCATAAGGTGCTATGACCCTTCTGGTCACCTTGTCAAGTTTTTCAGAAGGCACCAAGAAATGCGACTGAGTCTGAGAAATGGGAACAGGCTCTATGTCTCTTAACTTTGTAGACGCCACCTTTTTCGGTACCATGATTGTAAATTAGTTTATTAAAACTAGATTCCAAATTATTGATAAAGTTTGCTAAAATAAAATACGTTATTGTAGCTGTATTGAAAATTACAGCTGTCAGTTCACTTTTCGAAATATTTTATTATGTCATTCGGTTGTTGTAAGCCAGTGTGCGTACATATCAAACCTTTTGCTTTATCATTCAAAAGTCCCGAAGAAATCTATATTCCTGTATTGGCAATTTACTTTCCAAAAATGTAAACAAATATGAAAAATTACTTTTAAATTAAGCATAAGGTTCAGTTTGGGTTGCAATTGCAACTTCAACAATTTCTATCATACTTTCACTTATTACAAACATAATTGATGTCATAATTGGAAGCAGGGTTATGAATAGACTCAAGGTACAGTCGCCAGAACATCAAGTTATCACAAACTCTCAAATTTCTCCAAATGTTTTTTTTATAGTATTTCATAGGATATTTCCTAACACATTACAGGGGAAGGCTCCGGTTAGGGAACGCATTAAAGAGCGACTGAGACAGACAAGCAACTTCTTATTAGGAACCTGTCAGTAGCGAAGGGTAAATTTTTGTAAGAGGTAAGCCGTAGTACATATCTTTAATGTGATTATATTATGTGTCTATAGCATACTGGCTGTGCCATATTTCAAAGGGAAGCCGGTAGGGATCTAGTTGTATGGAACCCTCGCCACTGTGAACCTGTAGGTAACAGTGGCGAAGGTGCCATACAACTCGAACTTTCCCTTTGAAAAATAAATTATTATTCTATAGACAAATAATAAAACCACATTAAAGATTTGTACTCCGGCTTACCTCCACCATTAGCGTAGGGTCAATTTTTGTAAACGTTACGACGTTTCAACAATCATCTCAAGCAGATCATATTAAAAACAATTATATTCAAAAAGTCCATGTATTTCCGATTTCATTCATACTTGCAATACAAAATAACTTACCTAAATACAAAAATATGTACAAGTCAATTGAATAAAAATATAGCTGCATTGCAGGAGCACTTCGCTAACTATAAAAATAAGACTGAAGCTCATCTTATAAGCTAATTACGTTAACTTTAATGATATACAGACACCGTTTTGAAAACTACAGGCCTAACGTGACGGTGCATGAGGCGGAGTCCGGGAGTCCCATAAGTCCATAACAGATTTTTTTTCCTATCCCAATAGCAACTTTATGGCGAAGAGAATACAGATCAGGGTTGTTGCTGATGCATATTTTTTTCACATCAGCGGATGCTGATGCTGTTGCTGATCTTTTATCATTGACATCAGCGGATGCTGATGCTGATGCTGATTCTAATTATTTTCTTAAAAAAACAGCGAAAAAGTATTTACCATTGTAAAATACATCTAAAAATTGCATAATTTTACTTGGTGCTGAAATAAAAGATTGTTTCAATAATTTTGGGAATTTTAACAAAAATAATATAATCAAACATAGTAGTTTAGTTTAGTCACGACTCGAACTTCAGCATGAAATTATCAGCATCGATCAATGCGGATGCTGATGCTGATGTTCGCAACAACCCTGATACAGATCATAACATCACGCCTGAAATACCCGAAGGATTAAGCAAAGGCTGTGGCAAAGGTGTACCTAGTAGCACACCCACATATCGCGCGGTTATGTTTAAATCCTATGTAATAGGGGGTGAGCTTGACATAGACCGGGCACAAATACAGACTCCGTGGCTGCTACTGAAAAATTCCGAATGGAAAAACCAAATAGCAATTTGGAATGCCCCGCCCCCAAAATCTCATGGTCAGCAGTTCCGCTTACGACCACTGGACCAACGAGGCGTAAAATCATTGTCGCGAAAAAAAAGTGTTGCCCAGTGGCACTGGCTCAGTCAAACGGTAGGCCTGTATTCAACTACAAATATACAACTCACACTTTTAATTCATTTGGCTGCATGATTAGCATTCAATTGCAATGATAAAAATCTAATGCAACTCAATAACTTAAAACAATTTACTATGATGACCATAAAAACAAAGTCAATTTTTACATAACTATCACGGCAAATCCCCGGTGATATAGGCAGAATAGTAGCAAAATGAAACGCAAACCATCCTTGATCCCTAATTTCTTTACTATACAGGGTGGCGATTATGTCACATCATCACATGCAAGTCCTCAAAAGCTTGTTCTAAAAGGTACCCGTCATATTGAACAATTTTTCCTATGAATGCCATAAATCACACATGAAAAAAAAATTTTTTTTTTCAAACATACATTGAAGTAGTCTGTCGAGTTAGAAGCGTATAGATTTTCATTGTGAAAGTTATTTGAGAAGCCCACGAAGAAAATATTTTTTTACGTTTAAGTACTTTTTCGTGAAATAGTCATTCAATTAAAAATTGGTTGATTGATTGATGATTGTTCAATTGATGGTTTTAATAATTATAATTCTGTAAATACATATGTATGTACCTACATACGTTTTACGGCCGCGAATCACATTTTGTACAACATACATCCTGACACTGACCTGCAAATTGCCAAGTAATTTTGCATTTTGCGGGCTACCCTGGCGCTTCCACCTATGGCTGTGACTATGTCGCCACCCTGTAGAGATACATTAACATTAAGCTCATGTGGCCTGATATGATAGGGGATAAACACAATTTACGTGACGGTTAGTAGGTTCCAAAATGGCTTATTTGATATCACTACATATTATAAAACAAAGTCCTCCGCTACATCTGTATGTCTGTTCGCGATAAACTCAAAAACTACTGCACCGATTTTCATGCTGTTTTCACCAATGGATAGAGTGGTTCTCGAGGAAGGTTTTATCATAATTTCTCAAGTTTTTGTATACATTGGCTAAAATATGGATAATGATATTTGTTGGAGGAAAAAAAAAAGCCGTCTGTGAGCTTTCAACGAAAACGCTGCCTAAACCCTTTGAGATATAACAAAATGATGTATGGCGGAATTGTGTATCTTAAATAGGTCTACAGAAAAGTCCGCGATGGCATATGTCTATCTCTTACTTAAGGATAACATACTATATCTATTTTAATACTTTAAAAAATGGGCAATTATAAAGCGGTAATTGGAAAGCTATTTACACAAATACGGTATTTCGCGATAACCGACAACCACGCGGGCGAAGCCGCGGGCACCAGCTAGTTAGATATAAAAGACTGGGGCTCCACTCAAAACTTTAAAAACTGTGAAATTTATAACTATAACATATACATATAATCTCTATGTGATGGTTCAAACGTGACACTACGGATAAATAGACATCTATTATGTTGAAAGGTGATAAAAATCCTGTTATACAAAATGTTCTTCAAATGAGAGTGACCACATGAGTCATAGAGACGCGAAATCAGCTTGAACCAGACAGAAAGAGGTTTTCATCAGTCATTCGCCTCGTCTTCGGTTCAGACGACGCCACTCGATGTGGCTCGACACCGTGCCGAACCAAAAGCTACAAATAATACATGATCAGATCAAACCGATTATGCGTCAATAAATAAATAAATAAATAAAATAAGTGTGGTCAGTACCTATTTGTACACAATCTGTGAATAAAAGGTCTAGAAGATATTATATGCTCTATGGGTGGTTGTCTACTTTTAACACTGATTTTAATACAATTTCATACTTATTAGCTAGTAACTATTGAAAGAATTAAATCTATTTGTTTTTTTGTTAGTTTTGTTTCACCATCTTGAAGAAGTATAACTTAGATAGTTCTTTCTACATTTAGCCCGGAGTCCAACATTGGCCCTTGACCTGATGTGTGAACCTGCTTTATTTTGTTTTGTATAACACAAATGCAACAAGCTGTGTATAAACCAAATAATGAACTTAACACTAAATGAACGTACTTATTGAACTTATATGGACAGTTTTTAGGGTTCCGTAGTCAACAAGGAACCCCTATAGTTTCGCCATGTCCATCCGTCTCGTCTGTCAGTCCGCAGCTTAGCTCAAAATAATACTCTTATTAGCAGTGATCGGAATAGGCTGACTATATTTGCCTAAACTTCGGAGAACAGAGACAGAAAGTGGAGACTTCCTTACGACTATATTTTTTTTTCCTGGGATTCGGTAAAATCTTCAATAAGTTGAAAATAACCTTTATTTAAGATGTGTAAATGCTAAAAATAGTCGTAAGGAATTCTCCACTTTCTGTCTCTGTTCTCCGAAGTTTAGGCAAATATAGTCAGCTTATTCCGATCACTGCTTATAAGGTACTAGAAAGCTGTAATTTGGCATGAATATACAGATTGGTTATGCCAACAAAGTGGTAAAATAAATCTAGAAAAGTATTTTATATGGTATCTCCTGTACACGGAAAGTTGGGTTTTTTTCTCTCGCGTACCCCATAGTGTGGGATGTGTTTGATAGTTCTTTAAAAAATTTGGCCAGTTTTGTTCAAATTTATTTTCGATTAAGGGATTCGTTTGTGAAATATTAAGCTTTAAAGTGCTAATTTTTGTTAGACACAAGTGTACCCCCCTATCAGCTAAACTGTTGTGTTTGGGTGTGAAAAAATTCACGGTGGTAGTATATACATATAATTATATAACAAAGTTAAAAGGAAATCTATCACAGCTAAGTAGGATTTACAAGTTTACGAGTAATAGTCGACCAACTTATAAAATGTACTTGGATAACATATTTTCTTGAAAATAATCTATGGGAGCACAGGTTTTTCAACTACAAAAATGTAAGTTTGCTTTTAGTATTATTACAATAAAAATAATCGTTCTGAGGCAAATCGGACCGTGGGAAGTGTCCGTATATTTTGATAGGCAACTACGGAACCCTACATTGTGCGTGGCCCAACATGCACATGGCCGGTTTTTTTTTCTTATTAACCTACACTTTTTCACACTTGGTGCCCAATTTAACATATTATTATAAACTAATATGATTAAGTCTTGCAACTAAAATAATTCCAGAGGTAATTCTATACCTAATTGAATCCATAACATAATTAAGCTGCTCATGCAGTTGACTTGAAAAAAAATATTTCATTACCTTTTCTAAATAATTTCAACTTGAAATTTCAAAAATTTGGATTCTACATTCAGTTTTTGTTCTGGACATGTTAACATTAAAAAGGTAAGCATTTCAGGCCATTTACATCATATTTTGAGTTATAATATGATTAGTCTAAGGCTGTGTCCGCATTAGGCGAACAGTGAGCGACTGACTGACTGAAACTCAATGTCGAGTTAGCCGCGAACTGTCTCAAATTAACCGCGAAGCTTCGAACTCTTGGCAAAGAATGCCAGTCGCCGGCAGCGTAGCGAGCGTACTTCGCCGCCGACTGTAACAATGTTCGCGCGTAATTACCGAGGCTGCTCACTGAATTAGTCGGCGAGCGAAACGACGCAAACTGCGTACAATACGCGCATTTAAAAAATAATATAGGGAGGTGAACTAGAAGCAAATGGTCAGCCGCTCACTGTTAGCCTAATGGGTACACAGCCTACATGTTGTCATTTAAATCATCCAAAATAATTAATGTGATTTGACAAATTACAATAATCAAACTGATGAAGATTTGTTTTTAGTTTGAGGTTGAACCTCAAAAATCATGGTATATGATCTTTATTTTTGATCAATAAGGTTGCTGTAGATCATGGACACAGCCAGAAGCGTCGCGGCTGACCTTGTACATGTAGTGATGAGCTGGACAAACAAAACCAACAACCAGTGATCCACATTAACCCTAGATCTAAAGAATTTGAAGTGATGAGGAGAGGCTTTTGTCCCGCAGTGGGATGACACAGTACCAGTTAGGTTGCAGTTGATTTAGAAATAAGAACTGATTGTACAGATGAAGTGATGAGCAATCTTCTTATACATTTTCATTAATTATTTTTATATAATTTTGCTATTTAAGGCCATGTTATGGGTTTCTTTTCTTTCTTTGGTGGTGGGCAGTCACTTGCTAATGTCATCTGAAAAAGATAAAGAAAGGATTTTTATATTATTAACTAGCAACCCGCCCCGGCTTCGCACGGGTGCATGAATTATACATATTATAAACCTTCCTCTTGAATCACTCGATCTATTAAAAAAAACCGCATCAAAATCTGTTGCGTAGTTTTAAAGATTTGAGCATACCTAAGGATATAGGGACAGAGAAAGCGACTTTGTTTTATACTATATGTAGTGATTAAGTTAAGTTGAAGGAGTTTGTTGCCTTGACCAAATGTAATAATTGTTTCTAATATACAAAGGTTGACCAACTCAATTAAATGTAAACTATGTAAGTAAACTAGGGTTTGAGAGACTGAGAGTAGTAACTAGATGGGTTAAAACTAAAGAAGTAGTCAATCTTATGCTTAAACCCCGATGCAAAGAAAGTGTTAAAGGTTCAACAAATATGACTGTGGTATCCATCTTATTTCAATGTAGTACTTACAGATTCTATACAGATTTTCCTTTTACTGAAATTGTTGAAGTTTGACGGGTTTGTAATAGGCGCAATTGTTGTCTCAATTTTGATCCTCTTTATCTGGCTGGACAGACACTCGGGTGGTGGCTTCAGCCTTTCACAGTTTGGGTTGATATTTTTATGTTTGATTTCTTGATTTACCATGATATTCAACTTCTTTGATGGTTCGGGGCCAGGTTGGCGCGTTTTATTCAGTAATTTGCCTCTCCCAGAATCTCTATACTTTCTTTGGCCATAAGGAACACAATAATGATGGAATATATCCAATAGTTCATCTCTATGCATAAGACCCATGTTTGGAACACGCAGATGTCTCTGAAAATGGAAATAGATAAAAAAAATAAGTCCTCTCTTTTTGTTTTGATCAATAACAAAATAGAAAAATGCTATATTTACCTCTTGAATGATACACATTAACTGTTCATTACTTAAAAGTTCAGGATGCAGTAACATATCAAACGGCACAGACATTATTGGAACAAAACATCACTTAAATAAAGTAAAGGAATATCAAAATATTTTCAGAATTTCATGCCGCCTTTCTGCCTTCTGGTTTCAACAGATGACATTTGCTTACAGTTGACACTGACAAGCAGCTAGCAGCCTGACAACAACTCCGTGTATGTTTACGAATCCCATGAAAGTGATTACTATTTGTTCTTCTTCTTCCTCGTTTCCTTACTGCTGAAGATCACGCTCACATATGACACGTTTCCAAGCCATGTGGTCTTCTGCAATGTGAACCGCTCGATACAGGCTGCCTCTATCATCCTACTATTTATGAGATTTCAAAATACGCTTGTCAATTACTTACAATTAAGTAAAGAACGATTTTAACGATTTAAATTAATAGATTTAGCTTCCATAGCTAAATCTATTATTTTAAAGCTGCATAACCGTAACTGTCCGTAAATAATTAATTATTCTATAGCGAACTTTACGAAAATCCACTATAGGCATGTCCACACGTGAAAGTTTGACTAATTTAGTTGGTTTTCAAATTAGATAAAGAAGCAAGGAATATACCTGTACCTGTCTGGTTATGTTAAGTATTAAACTAATTATACTTAAGGACTGGGGAACAATTTTTTTAATAATTGTTTAACTTTTTCCAACTCTCAGTCATTGCTTTTTAGTGTTAATAGTATCTTCGAGTGCAGCACTAAGTCACTATAATTTCTCTATGGTTTCTGTCAATAATACACAGTGCTGCTTGTCATTTGTGTGCTTCGATTGTTTGCTTTACTGTTTCCTAACGTTTTATTTTGGACTCTTGAAGGAATTTAATTCAAAATAAGTTATTCTAATTTTAGTGACTGATGTAATTATAGTTGACTTTCTGGGTACATTTGCGTTTATTAGTTTAGTTTAAGTGTGCAGCGGTGCGATTATAATTTTGCATTTAAAATAAATAGAATAACTTTTACAAATTAATGTTTTTGAATATTATAGACGAAAAAATCCAGGTTTTAGTGTAACATAACAACGATCAAATGCCAATTGCCGCTGGAATTTCGATGACAAATTCAATCGGGGTGTGTGTGAGAGCGCGGTGGGACTATGTTGTTTCTCAGTGCCTTAGCGATCGGTATGATAAGTGGTCTGCAGAATGTCACAACGGAGGTGCCGGCCAGCAGTGACGGCAGCGCAGTCGCTAGCCCGCCCAGCACGGCGGAGCGGGCCGTGAGCGAGATGGGGCTGCTGGAGACGACGAAGTTATCGGGGCAGTCGGCCGACCTGGTGAATGTGACGGTGCACGAGCGCCCGTCGATGTGGGACATGTACTTGAACCACTGCCCGAAGTGGCGGCCAGTGAACCATATATTTTTCCAAGTGGCCAATGTGTTCTTCCTGCTGTCTTTCCTCGCGCCTCACACGCCCAGCGGGCTGGTGTGGCTTCGCGTGGCGCTGATTCTAGGCTGCACCTTCTCCGGGATGTGGGCGTGGAGCATTGAGTGCTACCTGGACGCTGTGCTGTGGAACAGTGCTTTTATTGTGATAAACTTCATTTACTTCTCTATACAGTTTTATTTGCTGCGCCCCATCAAGTTCCACAAGGATATTGAGGAGGTAATTATCATTGTTTTTTATTTAGTTGGCCTACATCAAATTATTATTTAAGCCTGTGATGTCCCACTGCAGGATAAAGATCTCCCAACTCTCTTTCTACTTCTGTCTTATCTATTTGAAGCTGCTACAGACAAGTTGGTACTGAAAGAGTCGAGCTCATCAAGTGCTCAGTTTATTCCCTCGAAAGCAGAAAATAGATGTGTTATTACTTGCCCTAGAATAATTAATTTGGGTGTTATCACAATCACTTTATTATGTCTATCTCTAAGAAGGTCCTCTGACCATGTCAGCCTATTTAGCATCTTACCAACCATTGCCAAACACAACCATTTTAGAATTCTAGTCCTATAATAATTCTAAAATGTATGTTCTTACAAACCCATTTGAATGTACTCTTTTTTCAGCAGTAAGTATACACCACTTTTTTGCTCTAAAAGACAGGTTTTTTTTTTCTTGAATTACTTGACCACACAACCCAACAAATTGGCAGGTGGTATGTTCAATAGCACTCAAATAAAAAAAAAAACTATTTTAATTTGGATGTTGGTAAAAAAATGGTATAGGGCAGGTAGCAATGCCATTATTGATTCAATCACATTTAAAAAAAACTAGCTTTTCATTTGTCCTTTGTGACTGTCACTAAAACAACTGAACATAACACAAATAATTAAATTAATACTCAATTGGGATGTGAAAGTGATCAATAACTACACCACATTGATGAGTCATAGGTCAACCACATTTAACATCCAAAGGCTTCAGGTCAATTGATACCAGTTTGTTTCTGCAATTATACATCTAAATAATATTTGATATTAAATATCTTTTGTTGATGTGTCTTTAGTCTTGTAAGAATGGACCTTAAACCCCTCTCCCCATGACCCTTTCTGTGGAACTTCAATATCATTTTTAAATACAACCTTGAATTAAAAAATGATGTTGAAGTTCCACAGCAAGGGATTATTTGACATGAACTTTAATCAAGGAGAGGAACCCCTGTGTTGAAATGTCCATTTATAACAAAATCTGATGTTTCTCATAAAAGTTTTTATCAATTTAATTTTGATTTATTAAGACTTATCTGATGAGTCAGCTACAAAAGTTTACATCAACACAGGTGTAGATTATGTGACTCATGATTTTGAAATCAGTCCATCACAACATTGACAGGTAAAAATAAAAAGGGTCCAACCAAAAAAATATGTATACAGGCTGTGTATAAATAGGGTGACAATGACTATCTGTTTTAAACTTGGACAGTACCATTGTTTCTTTTTTGTTGCTCAACTAAGTCAAAATGAAAAAAAAACATTGAAAATTAGGATACAGATATGATTTTGATGAACAGTAATTACATTTTTGATGGCACTGTTATCATCACTATCTTTGAAATTATCATGAAAAATTGTATTCAGAACTACAGCCTAATATCTTGTTATGTAACAAAACAGATAACTAGCTAATATTTGCCATGTTCATGCCATTAATATGCATTTTGTATGAACATCATGAAAATGATAGTCATTTCTAGATAGTTTATCAGAAGTACGTCTAATGAAGAAATTGACTCTTAATCATTTTTACTCTCAATAATTTTTTACGGTTTTTAATTCGAAATTGGAATGCCAAGTTTTATAGATTAAAATTTTTGACCCCACATTTACAATTTTTTGCTACTTACTGTATGGTTATAAATTCTATAGGTTTGAAAAGGTTAACAATATCCTAATTAATATAAAAGATGGGTTTGGCTCGGCCGCACTATAAACCTAAAAATGTAAACACTAATATGGATAAAGCTATTGTCATAGACAAAAAAGTTTTTGTTTATTATCGTGAAGGACTTTTGCGGTCCCTTTGATGTTGTTTGGCCAACAAAACCTCATTATGTGAAGGGCGAAAAAGAACGCGAACAAACCACTAACCGTAACCAGTTTTGTTTACAGTCATATTTCTAAAAATACTCACTTTATCATTTCTGAGAGCTGAGATTTCTATGCAAAAATAAGTTAACGTTGCGATAAACGAGACAAAGCGAATAACATCGTAATCTACTTGCAATAACCAACTTGTTAGTGTAGACACAAGTGTAGCGTATCATCCTTGCCATCCTTTTTTATGTAATTTTGCTTTAGGCATCACTGAGACATGGGATTACATTTTTCTATTACATTTTTATAGCCTCGCTGTAAAATCTTAAATCTTTTTGGTTTCACGCAATCATGTCGGTTGCTAATTTTCATTGGGGTCAGATAATGTTCTATTTTAAATGCAAATTACATCAGCACCAATTGAGTATCCTTAATATAATTTTCGGAGCTCGAAACCTGATAATTTGGTTATTATCACACTACACGTCGAATCAACATGGAGTCGATATGTCCGCAATGATTGCGCGTCTGATCTCATTTGGGATTTATTTGCTCAGACAGATGCGAACGCGGGAAGTAATATTTGCTCGAGAAAATTCCGTACATTACACACATTTAATTTCCTACTTTTCTCATAATCGTAAATCAATTAAACCGTCACAATAATGTATCACACTACCGGGTAGAATATAATCGTATTTATTACTCGAAACTGCGATAAAATTAATACGCTTCATATACCTAAAAATCGTAAAAGTGTTGCAAAAATATGACTTACATAATTTATTAGACTGGTTTTATCAGCAAGATTGAGGCACACGTGCAAGACTAAGGATTAATTATTTAATTGAATACGCACTATCTCTTCCTCATGGTTTTATCGCGCAATTTTAGAGTATTTCAATTATTTGGGAGTTTTAGGCCCTCCAGTATTTCGTCTAAACAATCCAATACCAAAAAAGACCCTAAAATGGTCAGAAATTGAATGATATAATAGCTTATAACATCATTATTTATTTCAAAGACGAACCTTTATAAACGTAAGAACTTTGCCTGTTAAACGTGAATCATATTGGTTTCGAAAGTCGATAGAAACAGAGTAAGTAAGCGGTGAGCTGCGGTCGCGTGTGGTTAAAGTCACAAGTTAATACACCAACAAATATTTCTGTTAAAGAGGGCCTGGCTGGAGGCCATGTTTAAAAGGTAATCATTGGATAAAAAAAAAGTCCTATTAAAAAAAATACATGGTTACCCTTATTTGTTCCGAGAGGGTTAACATTGCATTTCCCTCGCTCCATAATTATTCGTAATGCATATTTAATTGCGTCGACGTGCGTGTTTTTGATTGTCGATATATCCGATCCGCAGCGGATGTCACAAGTAAATAATTCTGCTACATATACGGTATACTCAAAATTCTCTGAACAATTAATCACCCCATTAAGCTTATAGCATACTAAACATCATACATGGTTTTGAATATTTTAGCCTGCCCATGTTTCCGCCACTTTAATATTTCAGGCTATAAACAAAAATATTCAAGCATATTTAATTAGCTAGCATAATTGTCCAAACGTGATGGGTATCGAAATCAAATTACAGCGAAACGTAAAAAAGAAATGTTTTGTAATGTGAGGTCATGCATCACATCAAATCATTTCCGTCTTTAAAGTTGCTTATAAGTGTGTATTGCAGTGAGGAGTTTCTTATAAAGAATCCTGAACGGCTCGCGAGCTGAGGCAATGCTGATCCTGCTAGTGCATACCTAACTGTGCGTTTACCTTAAACCCTCTAAATATTAATCAAAGCCACTCCACACCGTTCAGTGATTTTGTCACGTATTATATTAAGGGTTTAGCCCATTGAGCAGTTCAAGTAGGTGTCGTCTTTGTTCAATAACCGCTGAAGCTTCTCCTTTAGACTCGTATAGAGGGCTGCCACCACGAAGTATTAAGTTGCTTAACATAATAACTTCTCACATTATACTGTCTCCGCAGTGGTGGTTTAGCCGAAAAGATAAGGAATTAGTTGCAGGTCGCCGATTTGAACGCAGACAGGCATTTAAACTTTGCCATCACAGCTATTCAAATAGTGAAGTAAAACATCGTGAAGAGACCGGCCATGTTCTAGAACCGAAAAATCAAAGACGTGTTTAATCTTCCACCCATCATTGGGCCCGCGAGTTAGACTTCCTACTCACTTAGATAAAGCCTGTTTCCCTGTAGTGGCAACATTATAGTACGATCGTAATTCTGTATTCGCAAATAATAAATCTGTCAACACGTATTCGATTTTGATCTAAAAGCCTTATTAATATGATCATTGTTTATCCAACAAATTGCTTGTTAATCGCCAACTAGAAAGCCATTAACGAGCAACGCGTTGTTCATACAATATTATCAGCTTGTTGATCAAATCGAATCGCTAATTTAAATATAAATAATGCAAACCATTTTCTAATGAAATCTGAAATGTGGGTGGAATCAAAGAAATTCAAAGCCTATGAGAAAAAGGAGTAAATGAGACCATCCACCACATCGACCATGCAAAGATGTCAACCGCCTCGCACGGTTGACACGGGAAAATAAATGGAAAACGTGTTTCTTCGACCCAAGTATCATGGCAGGAGGATGATGATAGAGAGACAATCAGAAGAAATGTCCTAAAATAAATTATTATCTTAGTGTCAATTTAAAGCAAAGGTTTCACTCCTTAAACTTATACCGACAGCAACAGCACTCAGTTGGCTCTTGCAAGTAGGTTACGGTTACGATATTGTTCACGTTGTCCCGTTTCGTATATTTATATGGTTGGAATTTTATTTAGAACTGGCGAACCTTTAAGTAACCATTTCCAATATTAAATCAAAGTCACTGCCTGACGAACGGCGGAGATTTGAATTTACAATATCAGCTCACCGCATTTCGAAGGGGGATTAATGGTTAAGCGCCAGTCCTTTCAGTGTACTTCCAGAGGTCAGTGGGGCAAGACGGTGTGAACGGCCTTTCAGCAGTGACGTCACCGCCTCACTACCACCCATCGAGGGTTAAACGTACTTAAAGTTTCACATTTGTGATGGAGCACACAACTTTGCAGTTCTTGGCTGCAGTATCGGCGGGATATCGGATCCCCTTTTTATAAACTTATTCAAAAGGTTGCTGGATGTTCTTAGAATCGATGAAGATACTAAAAATACTTAACGAATGTTCTCTTTTAGAAATAAAGATTCGAGGCTGTGGCCTACGTATGCTATTCGTTCATGGGGGTTCGTGCCGTGCTTCAAATTTGGCAACTATTCACTGCTTTTACGTAATAGCTTCAACTGTAAAAGCGAACCTAAGGTTTCGACAAAAAATGGAATCCCAATAATGAATGGGCAACGTTGATTCCTGCCCTGTACCTACGCGAGAGAGCAACGACACGTGTACCAGCGTCGGTTATCCGCAATGTGTACCTAACTATCTACTGCGGGAAAGCGTTTTGATACGAAACGCATTGCTGTATTTAAAATTGTCCACACGTCCAAATAAATTTACCCGTTTATTGTGGTCCTTTAGAATAAATTTACCTTTCGACTGCGGTTTTCTATTCTTGTAAAATTGAAGTTGGGTCTTGGGTCATCCCTAAACTTTCAAAAACTAATAAATAACTGTTTAACGTAAGAAACTCATAGTTTCTAAGCCACCTACTTTCTCCGCTTGCGCAATACTGTTGCGTTATTGTGTCCGAGTAAACAATTGGACGAACATGTTTAATTGCCTCTTTAGTCTTCACCTTGGCGTAACCAATGCTTACTAAGATGATAATTCATCAAATATCAAGCTCCTCATGCTTCAAAAAGCACGTTAAGCCTTTGGTATCATACTCGTAACGACCATCAAAAATGTAAAATGACAGCCGGTGCATTTTACATTTTTTTTTCGAGTGTTCAGAAGCCCGAAAGTCTGACAACCAGTCCTCCCAAAGGGTATCGTATTATCCAGGAAATGGGTTGTCGAGTTCAGATAGGCAGTCTCTCCATGTAAAATTCTGGTATTCAGCTGGATACGGCTAGAAACCGACCTCAACACAGTTGGGAAAGGCTCAGCATATGATGATATGATACTGACGTTCAAGTTGTCATTCTAATCCTCCTTTTGTCACCGTCTTTGTGTCATCTCCAAAGAGATGTCGTCGTCACTTTAATACCTCGGTGAGATCAAAACTTGAAGCTTAATGAAGAGACGCAAAGCCTCTACTTAAGTTCGTATTTACTCAGATGTTTTGGACGAAATATCGTGTCTCAAAAGACAGGAGATTTATGTCTCTCAAAAGATTGTAGTGCTTGAAGGACGGTGACGGGGACGCTATTATCAATTGCGAAATGGTGTGAAATTTATTGAAAAAAGAAGTAGCTTGTTCCGATTTTAGCCACGCGCTTATAGATCCTAGTTTAGCTGCTATAAAGCAATTGGATCATTCAGAGGTCGTTATCCTCACAATACTAATGAATTCGAGCAAAAATGTATTAGGAATTGCCATAATAAGGGTGTATGGCTTAGAATCACGCGACCGCAGCCGAGGTGTTTGGTAACGGGGCTATTGATTTTATGCAAAGGTATGTTGCACCCTAAATGCGATGGCAAACAGATACGCTACTATGGGCGCTCGTGGTGGTTTATTGGTTCACTAGATTTGACTGTCACAAGGTTTGCGATGGAAAGCTTTTACTGGGAACCTACTACAGACTAGGTTACCTTTTTTTTAAATGAAAATCTTGTATATTTCAGCATTCATTGAATATTTTTTACGGTTTCGTACCCAAAGGGTAAGGACCCTATTACAAAGACTCCGCTGTCTGTCTGTCCGTCTGTCACCAGGCTGTATCTCATAAACCGTGATAGTTAGACAATTGACATTTTCACAGATGATGTATTTCTATTGCTGCTATGACAACAAAAAAACAGAATAAAAAAATGTTTAAGTGAGGCTCCCATACAACAGACATGATTTTTTGCGGTTTTTATAGATGGTACGGAACCCTTCGTGCGCGAGTCCGACTCGCACTTGGCCGGTTTTATACTATACTAGTGGTAAAATTACCTACAAAGTCCGGACGGGGGCCAAAAAACCGGACATGTCCATACAAATCCGGACAGATGTTAACCCTTCAGTAAACATAGTCAGAATTTTTCTTCTTTGAAACTTTGCAAACCATGGACCAATTACAGAAAACTATAATTTCAACTAAATTAGCCATTGATACCTAGATAATCGTTTTAAATTGAAAGCACTGCAGATGCGAGTTTCAACAGAGTCAAATATTATCTTGGGTTGTTCCTTTTGATTGTCTTTTGGTCTTAGGAAATGAATTATGTTTTTGGGTATTTTGTTAAAAATGTTCTTTTTTGTCAGGGGCACTCATGAAAATGGTCACTCTGATCCTTTTGTAGGATTTGACCAGAAACAGTATTTGGTCAATTCTTACTACGGAATAGAACTACAGTCCAGCTGAGCCAACCCAAAAGTTAAAATCTTTTCGTTAACAAAATCTGGCGGGAAACGTAAATATAAATTATTTACGTTTCCCGCCAGATTTTGTTAACAATGAAATGCTCTTTCCTTATAAAATCGTGCAGCCGCGACGAATCTGCTGTCAAACTACGAAATTATTCAGCGAAAAGTCGCATTGGGAAGTCTGCGAAATTGGATATGCTGGCAACTGAGAAAGTACACATTCTATATTCAAAACTTTTGTTTGCAACGAATTTTTGAACAACAATTTTTTTTAACCTGTGGTCCTGGTTCGTCGTTGGTCTGTTTAGTTGGCGCCAATATTTGTAGGGTTTGCTACCTGCCAACCTGCATAGCCAACCTGTTAACACGACGTAATCTTGCAAAGTCAAGTGCGGATAGGGTCCTTACAAAAATATTTGTTTACCTGATCTAAGGTCCACTTGCACCACAAATAATTTAACGCTAAATGAAAAAAAAACATCGTTGTGTTTTCGGCGAACCTTTGGAGATGACGGAGACGGAGTGTGGTTTTAGAAAAGTTTAGCGTTAAATGTGTTTAACGTTTTGCGGTGCAAGTGAACCTCGAGAGTAGTTCGAAATTCCGAATATAATACGAGCTTGTAATAAACAGTTGTAACTGTCTCTGCTACCGTAATTATCTGTTCCAATGTTCCAACGCAAACTCCCATAGAACCGTAGGGAAGTAAATAATTGCTTCTGAATTCAATAGAAAACGGCACATTGTTAGTTCACGCTTTTCTCAGTGGTGTTGTCAATGGTTATTGTTCTTCAGCCCTCAATGCCGACCTTTTTTGTCAATTCTAATTACTTCACAATGGAATACGGTTACCAATCATTTTAGTTCAATCTGAATTGAACGGGTATTCGTGTTAGCGATACTGCCTTCCGCGAGTTGTTGTAAGCAAAAACTAACACTGAACTTTATTAACCTTGTCATTTAAGCACTATTTTTATTAACTGTCCAGTGTTTTTTTCAACGTTACCTAGGCACTTCTGCTCATTATTATCATCATTCCCTTGCTCTTATCCCAATTTATTTGAGATCGGCGCAGCATGTTTTCTTCTTCCATACTTCTCTATTACACAGTCCATCCGTCGCTTCTTGAGCCTCCTTACTCTTAGCCGTCCACATTCGTACCTACTCAAAACTTTCCTCAAGACATTTTCCTCATACATCCGCATCACATCACCACATGGCCCTACCATGACAGGCGATTTTGGCACAAATTTTCAGTCAGTTTACACAGCCAGGCATTTCTGTTATTGACTGTACTTGCCTAATTCCTTGAGCTGATAAAACGAAGTGATTGTAGGATTTGTCACTTCAATTGATTACTGTTACGGGTCCAGCTTTTTCCGAGATTAGACTAGATAAGATTTACAGCCATTTAATTCCAACCAGCTGATTTGCATGAGTAAATTAGCTCGCCTGTTGAGAACTGTAACAGTTGTAGAAACTGGTAATGTAGATGGATGACAAATTTGGTCTTAGATTACAATCTTTTACGTGCCTGTTTCTACAATGTCTTAACTATGATATACGGTGCTGATGTCATCCGAAGTTACGTCAACGGCAAAAGAATTCGAGCCAGCCTCCTTTTGTAAAGAAAATATTACAGCATTTTCGATAGTTTACCCAAATATAAGACTGCGAATTCCTGACAATATTGACGGAGTATTGTTAGGTTCTGCTGTTGGTTGCCTGCCCGCTTTAAGAGACATTTATGATATGTCGACGAGGATAATACACAACTAAAGTCTATTCAAGTCCTTCTTTCCAATTAATGTTATTTTATAACCCAACATCTATATATATAAAAGAAAGTCGTGTTAGTTACTTCACTTATAACTCAAGAACGGCTGAACCGATTTAGCTGAAAATTGGCAGGGAGGTAGTTTAGAGCCAGGAGAAGGACATAGGATACTTTTTATCCCGTTCGACAGCATTCCCGTGTGACTTGACATATCCACAACTGTTAAAATACCACCTTTAATACATGCCAGCCTGGTACTTTAGTACCCGGTAGGTGGGTGGTAGGTGGTAGGTAGGTGGTAGGTAGGTGGTAGGTTAGGTGGTAGGTAGGTGGTAGGTAGGTGGTAGGTAGGTGGTAGGTAGGTGGTAGGTAGGTGGTAGGTAGGTGGTAGGTAGGTGGTAGGTAGGTGGTAGGTAGGTGGTAGGTAGGTGGTAGGTAGGTGGTAGGTAGGTGGTAGGTAGGTGGTAGGTAGGTGGTAGGTAGGTGGTAGGTAGGTGGTAGGTAGGTGGTAGGTAGGTGGTAGGTTAGGTGGTAGGTAGGTGGTAGGTAGGTGGTAGGTAGGTGGTAGGTAGGTGGTAGGTAGGTGGTAGGTAGGTGGTAGGTAGGTGGTAGGTAGGTGGTAGGTAGGTGGTAGGTAGGTGGTAGGTAGGTGGTAGGTAGGTGGTAGGTAGGTGGTAGGTAGGTGGTAGGTAGGTGGTAGGTAGGTGGTAGGTAGGTGGTAGGTTGGTGGTAGGTAGGTGGTAGGTAGGTGGTAGGTACGTGGTAGGTAGGTGGTAGGTAGGTGGTAGGTAGGTGGTAGGTAGGTGGTAGGTAGGCGGTAGGTAGGTGGTAGGTAGGTGGTAGGCAGGTGGTAGGTAGGTGGAAGTTAGGTGGTAGGTAGGCGGTAGGTTGGTGGTAGGTGGTAGGCAGGTGGTAGGTAGGTGGTAGTTAGGTGGTAGGTAGGTGGTAGGTGGGTGGTAGGTAGGTGGTAGGTGGGTTGTAGGTAGATGGTAGGTGGGTGGTAGGTGGGTGGTAGGTGGGTGGTAGGTGGGTGGTAGGTGGGTGGTAGGTAGGTGGTAGGTAGGTGGTAGGCAGGTGGTAGGTAGGTGGAAGTTAGGTGGTAGGTAGGCGGTAGGTTGGTGGTAGGTGGTAGGCAGGTGGTAGGTAGGTGGTAGTTAGGTGGTAGGTAGGTGGTAGGTGGGTGGTAGGTAGGTGGTAGGTGGGTTGTAGGTAGATGGTAGGTGGGTGGTAGGTGGGTGGTAGGTGGGTGGTAGGTGGGTGGTAGGTAGGTGGTAGGTGGGTGGTAGGTGGGTGGTAGGTAGGTGGTAGGTAGGTGGTAGGTGGGTGGTAGGTGGGTGGTAGTAGGTAGGTGGTAGGTTGGCTAACAAAAGCTGGTCTTCCTCACTGAAGTGTTAGTAGGTAGGAAAAGATGCATTGCAACGCATGCCGGGGCACAGCTAGTCTTTATATAAAACCAGTATAAATGAATTTGATGTCAGAATGACTAGCGCCATTGAAAATGTCCTAAAAATGTCAGAAGTTGCAGCGTAAACAGAACTTGACGTATGGGTAATAAAGTTGTTTTTTCCAAAAAAAAACATATTTGTTTACATGTTTGGAACTGAATCACGAAGGCTGTATATTCGTATACTAAGCGAATTTATGTGCACAGTGCACGTATCATCTCTGAGATTTCTCGCTCACGTACGAGCAGGGAGATGAAAAATCGGTCTAGTAATAATAATTTTAGAAAGGAAAGGAAGGAACAAAATCGACTTGCTTATAACGCACAATATTATTTCCCTGAGATTTTTTCACTCTCTTCGCGAGATTTTGATGGTACTACTAGTGTAGGTTCTGGATTTCAGAAGTTGTAGGGTAGCATAGAGGACCTGTCTTTCCTCAAAAACACAAACTTGATCTCTGCTGCTTCATATAAGCATGGTGCGTTACGTTCTTACGAACATGACTTTCGTAAAAGTTCTAAATTATGTAAAAGAAACGGGTTTTTTTTATCAAACATTAGTAGGGCCGTTAAAGGCAGCTCAACTCAGCCTTGTCACATCGAAGTCATTAGCAAGGCATTATTGTCAGGGGAAATGTACGGGGCGTAATTGCGAACAGGCCTGATGCAGGTGTACTTAAGAATTTCGCTGGAAACACAGTGATTTGGTTGATGTTTAAGTATAGGGGAGGTTTTGTTTGCGTCACTGGTTTTGTTTCTTAGTTACGAATTTGGCATCGTATTACGTAGTAACTAGGTTGCGACCCTCATATTTAGGCAATCGCTCCGTGTCAAATACTGGTATTCCGGTGCATCCGGTTAGACTGGAAGCCGACCTCAACATAGTCGGGAAAAGACTAGGGAGACGCTGATGAAATACGAATTCGGTTTATAGAATAAGAAAGGAATTCAGATTTAAGAGATAATCTGAAGTGGCCCGGTGACTGAAAAGGTTAGGAAAATGACGTGAGGAAAGTTTTTAGTACTAATGTGGATAGCTATAAGAGTAGGGAAGACTAAAGAAAAGATGAATGGACTGCTTGAATACTAATAAGGCTAGAATAGAAAGGGACAACTGAGATGACCAATAATATAGAAACTATGGAAGGTGAAGACGCCAAATAAATTTGGATAAAGGCAAGAGTTGCGAATTCTGTTTATTTCTCGTCATGCAGTCATGCTAAGCAGTTTTTGACACTTTAATTCAAGTTTGAACAAAAACAATTTTGGGGCAATACAGAGTATGATGTTTAAAATAAGTTTTCAAGCCCCTTGAGACGTCTTCCTTTCCTGCGCAATCTCGCGTTGCTAAGGTACGCAATTCGTCTCTGTCTTTTGTAATTTGCTCTACCTTTTTATTATTTCGCTAGTATTACGTATCGATTTAATGTGTTATCATTTATCACAACCGTCGTCGTGCGTATAATTATGACCAGATTAAGAATGTGGACGAAGCAAAAGGAGTATGAGGAACGTAGCAGATAGCGATCTGCAGTTTTTGTCTCGATCCAGATACTACGGGTAAAAGGCAATATTTTATTAACTTTTTGAACGCCAGTGTCACATACGCGACAAGCAAGCGCGTGCTCTGTACGCTAACGACACAAATATATGACAAAGAATGTGCTGTAGACTATAACACGAAGTAAATAGTTAAAGAATTTTGGAATCCCTATTCTTTTTGTAGGTATTTGCGGTGAAATTGTGGCTTGGCGTGGAGGGCACGCGCGTGGGCTTATGCTCAGGCGTTCAAAAGGTTAATGCAAATATTGAGCAAAAACATTTCCCCTTCAAAAGTCCTGACGGGTCATGTTTCTGATGCGGAAAATGTGATGTTTTTGACGAGGGGAAAAAATGGTAGCTCTGAAACACTTGCCAAACTGCCAATCAGTTAATGTGATGGTAAATATCCCACTTTACGTTACTCTGCGTGTGTTTAAACTTGGAAATAATTATAAGTTCCAAACAATGATTTATGGGTCACCCTAACTCGTCAAAAAACGATCAGTCTATCACCTTTGTTTCCTTGACATCATCATCTGCCTAGCCTTTTCCCAACTATGTTGGGGTCGGCTTCCAGTCTAACCGGATGCAACTGAATACCAGTATTTTACATGGAATGACTGCCTACCTGACCTCCACAGCCCAGTTAGTTAGTACTGGGTGAGACTGTCAGACTTTCGAGCCACTGACTACCTGCAACGACTATCAAAGATCTATAAATTACAGGCAAGAACAATGGCAAGAAGGAGAAAACTCGGTATGTAATGCATGGTAACCTATCTACGGACCTACCTTGGCAAGTGCTGCTTAACCTTAAAGATCGACCCTTGCGGCTGTTGTTATTTAACCACGAGTTTCTTGACAATGAGTTTCGTTGCCGCCACTTAAACGGTATTGAAGATCGTATCTATCATTCCATGCAAAATAAGCGAGCTAACTTATTTTTATTTTTTAATCTTACTAACTGCTCCGCGACCTTCATCTGCGTGAAATTAGCCGTGTGAAATATAGTTTACGACCTATTCTCATTATTTCTCATACCTACCAAATATACATAAAAAGTTTCATAAAAATCGGTCGAGTCGTTTCGGAGGAGTGCGACCACAAACACCGCACACGAGATTTTAAAATACTTATACGATTTATTTATTTATAAGATAATAATGTCCCAATTAAATTGTGCTATGTAAAGTGATGGCCTGAAACACAGGTTTGAATAAACCTAGATCGGGAAGGTCGAAACATTTGTAGTCCTCATTTTCATTACTTGCAACTTTTAACTATATTTTAGTTAAAGTTTACTTTTTAAGCACTAATATACCATTGTATGAGAAATACAATAACAACAACTACTGCACCTTTTAATTTTGTAATACTTTTTTAAATAAATTATTATATTCCAACTCTTCTCACTGTGTTTTTTTTTTTTTTTATTACAAAATGGAGCAGAAGATGGAATTCGTGCAGCCTAAGTACGGTGACTACAGTGAGGGCAAATCTTACTATTTAAATCTTTGGTTCTGAAAGCTTTTTCTACCTCGCGAACCGTTAAATAAACTAAGGGATATAAAGTCTACTCCTTAGGGGCTACTAAGTAACACACAACACATAAAACCTTCGTGTAACGGCATTTAGAGAACTTATATCTTCAAATCTGGGTTTAGGTACCGAAAAACGGTGAAAACTTTTCTAATGGTTCTTTTTCTTGTTTAGTAAAGAAAGAAAAAGTATTTATTAGTCTCGCGCAGGATAAAAAATGTTAAATTAATAATAAAACAAAATTATTTAAAAAAGAAAACAAACGAAATTGGCCAAAACGCGTATCGTATCTCAGCAGGGAGTCACAGCGCTGATGTATTTATATTTCTCAGCATCAGCCAGGGGTCTGGAACTCTGGACTTATGCCCAGTTTTTGGCAAATATGGCAATAGACTCTGCCCCTGTTACATCCTACTTCCTACTGTGATGTGGATGGATGGATGTTTGTTACTCTTTCACGCAAAATCTACTGAACGGAGTTGAATTAAATTTAGCATACAGATAGCTTATAACCTGGATTAACACACAGGATACTTTTTATCCTAGTAGTATGATCCCGTGGGACAATTATCGAAGTCCACGTGGGCGAAGCCGCGGGCATAAGATAGTCGGACATAAACGTAACTCGGGAAATGTGGTTGTAATAAAGTACACATCTGCCTAACTCTTCAGGAGAAGACTGGCGTGATCTTATTTTGTGAACTCTTAACCAGTCATAGACCCGTTTAAATCAAAGCACCCATTTTAGGTCATGTTTTCTTACAGTAATGTTTTATTTCGATTTATATGGTAGCATGGATTACTAAGCTATGCTTCATTGATAAGCTACTCGTTATGGGGTTTCACGGAATTGTGTGTCATACATAAATAACATAGCTCCTACTACAGTCAGCTTCTCTAAAAGGTAACTGGTTCAAAGATTTAACATGTATACAATCACGCTTTTTCCCATGGGAGGTAAGCAGAAACTACTAAACGACACCTGCTACGATCCATAGACACATACTTCTTTTGCTTCGTCCTCGTTTATACATTATATCAGTATCACAAACTAGCTTTTGCCCCAAGCTTCGCCCACCTGGATATCATATATTATCCCACAGGAATGTACTAGCGGGATAAAAACATTCCTAAATCCTAACACGGGTTATGGTCTACCTGTGACTCTCCATTAAAATCTGTTCAGTACGTAAGTCCCAGTCATAGCTCTTAGGTTAAATTTAAAACGTTCCCGTAGGATAATTCCGGAAATCCCGACCGTAGTCCATAACGCAAGCGAAGCCGCTGGCAAAAGCTAGTTTATAATATTCATTTGGATGAGAAATTCTGATCGGATCATTCGACGCACGCGTCCGCACCAATACTCCTGTTTGTTCCGTATGTTTACTACTCCGATCGCTTCCCTACAATGTTTACATTTAATTTGTATTCTGATACCGCTTGCTTACATCGATTAGGTGTCACGTTGCATATTAACAACGAGTGTGACAGCCTATCAGTGTTCCATTAAAGGACTTTTCCTGTTTTGGTTATCAGGGCAATCAGAAATAGGCGCGCGTGACCGCAATTGCCCCGAGTCCTACGCTTTAACGATTCAAACCATTTCTAATGGGGCTGAAATATCCAGCTCAATAATTCTCGTTCATTAGTAGAGACAAACATTATTAATTTGCAGTTCAAAGTGTAAATATACCTACGCATGGATAGAATTACCTTTAATTGCGACTGGGATTGTAATTATCGTTTAACCTTTGCCAGAAATGATTATTATCTGCATCTTATCTGCATCAACCTATATTTATTTATCAATTCATATCTTGAGGTCAAAATCTTTGCAACCAATTATATTACTGAACTAATTAATGGACCATGACGTAAAATATGTAATAACGTGGAAGTGACGTCAAGTAAAGAACGTATGTTAAAAGAAAAGGGTTGTACCGTAAATAATGACATGCCTTGGATACGGATGAAGCGATGGTTATGTAATATGGCACTTGATAACAAGGCAAACAACAAAATTACAGTTCCCTTTCAGTCCGAGAATCTCACAATCATCGTCGTTTCATAGGCATCTACAACTGTATATTAAGTAACATTGGCTGATAGGCGTCGACCAAAATTTCCGAGAAGTGAATTAATAAGCAAAGCTTCTCTGGGAATGCTATTTATAGAGCCGCGAGCCAGCACACCCACTCACAAGTTTCAAATGTTCATTGTCCTTTAACCATATCGTCGTTGTACTGCGAGAAGTCACTAAGTGACATTTTTAGCTAAAATGAGTTAATGATGTCAAAGTGTTTTTAAACCCATTATCTACCATATGAAAAGGTAAAATACCGCTTTTTTTTAGTATTTTAGATAATACGAGAATGTCAGAACTACATAACTACTTGTTAAGGCAAAAAACCAGCTTATGTAAATTAACTAACGGTAATTGAGTAATTTATGCCAATTTTTCTTACTAACTTTTTCTCAATAACTGGGGCTTCCCTGCTCACTAATGTTACTTAGTTACTTTTCGCATTCAACATATTCGTTGAGAACCATTGTAACGTCACTTAGGTATTTTTTGCAGACGAAAGCTTTACATTAGATGAAGTTAAATGTCCGATAGAAGTCACCAACATCACTTAATTGCTTTTTGCACACAATATAATTCGAGCCGACCCTCTAAATGGCTCTTAGTGATTTCTTGCATATCTAAAGCTTTGAATGAAATACAATTCTGTTGTCCGGTAAAAGTCATCAACAGATTTTATGTATTTATAAATCAATGTAATCGCGCGTATTTTTCGGTCTTTACGTTCTAAAAATCTAACTATTGGACATTAATTAAAGCAAAACCACTCGTATTGCAGTAACTTAGATTTGGGTAGGTATTCGTACAATTAGATTTGCGGACCCCTCCGGTTTGCTGACATCTTTTTGAGGCGCGCGTGGAACACGAACGCGCCACCGACATGGCCTGTCGTCATAAGACGAACGGACGGCGAGCTAGCCCATTACTCACCGTCCACAGGCCCGCCTACAGTGGCCGGGAGCCACAACGTGGCCCCCGACGCCCGGGCCGTCTCCCGCGGCGGCTGGGGCGTGAGGTTCTCTCCCTCTCACGTTCCGCCACCTCCTTCGCTAGCATGACTGCTTCGCAGGAGGTTCCCCATTCCCTCTCGCTCCGGACCATGGCTTGAACCAGGGCCGGAAGCGAGAGGTCGCCGCCGCCAATCGCCGCAACGAGGACACGGTGGTACTCCACCGTGTCCTCCGGGCGATCCTCGCAATGGTGATACCTGGGCGTTTCCTCCCGCCTGATTCGGCGCAGGTCTCCCGAAACAACCGTGTCCGGTGAGGACCTGCGTCAGGCGGAAGGTGAGGGCGCCGTGGCGCCTATCTAGCCACTCCTCTAGGAGGGGACTTATCGTCACTATTGTGGCGTGCCCTGGACAGTCACCATGAGATCGCGCCGGAGGTCTGTCCGCTCAGCGGCAATTTGCCGCGGCGACGGAGTTTCCCCCCGGCGTAGTGCCTCCGCGTGCAACTCGTGAAGGCGCGCGAGAACTATCGCCTCTAGATCCCATGGCGGCAATCCGGCAAGGAGGCTCGCCGCCCCGCCGGAGATAGTGTGGTACCCACGGACTAGCCTTACGGCTATCACCTTTTGGGGCGCGTTCAGGTAGTAGGCGGCTCGCCGCCTCAAGGAACGCGCCCACACCGTGGCCCCGTAAAGGGCCATGGACCGCACGACCCCCTCGTAGAGCCTCCGGCAGGAGGCGTTTGGACCCCTCAGGTGGGGCCGCTTGAAGGCAGCCAAAAAGTTAGCTGCTACATTGATTTGGAACAAAACCATTACTCAAGTTGACAAGAAGGGACAGTACGAAAAAACGAATCCTGGCGTAGTAAAATTCTGATAAAAAAGACTAGACGCAAAAAAGGTCCTGGTGATCTGCGAGCTGGTGAAATGATTGTGCCTAAAGCGTATACGTCAAATCTCACCAATTACACAATAAAAAAAATTAAAAACTTTTAAACCTATGCCGAACGGACATCATACCGGTTGAATTCCATTCATGGTTTCAATCTTTGCTAGTTAACTACCAACCAGAAAGGCTGCTAGAACCAGACACTTTCGAAGATAATGATGGAGAAGATACTTACAGATTAGGAAATAAATTAAAAACCAAAGATTGTATCGCTTTATATAGCTAAGGATGATAAAATATTATTTAAACAAAGATGACGTGTTGCGTTTTTTGAGCTTCTTTATTTTGTAATAATTTTCGGTGTGTTTATTACCAAACGTAATAAAGTATTTTATTATGTTTTAACAACTTTTAAACTTACGATTTGTCTCATAGTTAATAGTTATAATTGAAACGGGCCTAAATCGCGTACTGATTAGAAGGTTTAATAATACCGTGGTCACTTGGGTTGACTGACACAAAACACAATAGTTCAAGGAATTTATTAAACCTTATAAACAGTTCGCGATTTAGACCCGGTTCAATTATTTAGGTATAATTATGAACTTCTAAAAATAGTTTATTTTTGTATGCTGAGTTTATTTTTATATAGTGTGCTGTTTTTTTTGTATTAAATAACTGTTTTTTACTTTGATATTATGATTTTTCTTTCTAAACCACCTTTAAGCAATAGTCACTAATTGCTTACTATCTGAAAAAAAACTGTACTAAAAATTAATTAAGTAACACAAAAAGTTAATCAACTAACCCAAATTACATATTTTGAGTATGCTAGAATTACCTATCTTTCTTTTTATTATATTTCTCAGTAACGGTAAAAATATTTACATAATTTATTGAATACTAGAGTTCAGGGTAAAAATATCAATATTTTGTTCTTAAGAAGCATGTTTGTAACTATACATGTTAATGTGTTATACTGATTATAAGAACAAAAAAACTTTAAAACGCGGTTATCTCGAAACTAGCTTTTTTCACTTAATGATTTCTCGCTGCACAACGACGATATGTGCATTAAAACAGACATCTGTTGTGTTCATTAATTAATTTGTGAATCAACTCAATTCATCATTGTTTTACTTCATTGGTATTTAAAATGAATTGTACAAACATCCTTGGAATTTGAAAACAACGCCACATTTGGCTTACCCACAATTGGTCTGCTTGCTGAGTTTCCAACTGAAAATGAGAATGAGTCATGTCTTAAAACTGGGGCAGACTTTGTATGGAGTTCAGTGATCCTGGATTAAAGTTACGAGCTGAAATATTGCACCGTCGGAAGTCTAGTAATGAGGAGGGCTCATTAATGTTGCCTATTGTTCACTCACGCCCTAAATCCTTGAGATCTCTCTGTTACCAACGTTTTAATCAGCCTAATCCTGCAAAAGCGCAGCTGCACTTCCGCCCACGTTTAGAGGCAAAACAATAGAACCTTTTTAGAGAATGGCGAAATTCCGGGCGCCATATTGTTCGGTGCTATTGTATCAGCCTGCGCGTAGAAAAATATTCATCTCGCTCGCCTCGCTCGTGTTTACTCCGTGCCTTCTGTAAATATTGACCTGTGTCGCACGAATCGTAATTTAAAAAGTAATATACGTATACATATTACTTTTCGAATGAAATTTTTGGCTGTCGATTTCAACATTGTTTATTTGGAAATTGAAAAATTTATTATGGCTCTCCCTGACTGGTTGTTATTACCGCGAAGTCTCTGTCACCCTATTTGTTATTGCTTTTGGAAAACTAATTAGCAGAACCTCCAAGTTAATTACGTGTGTTCGGCTGTTGACTGTTGTTTGCTTCTCAGTTAGAAATTATTGCTGAGGCCTCACCAATACTTGGGTAATTCTAGAGTCAATGAATTAGTTAGCGATCAAGTTTCATTTTAAAACGACACGTGACACCATCTTGGGCTTTCTTTGGTGTCATATTTTCTGTCCCCTACACTACTTCTTTTAACTTTTTTCTTTTCATCGCAGCTAGCTTTGGCCAAGTTTTGTAATAACTTAAGTACATATTTGTCCAAGTTAAGTGTAAGATTGTAAAAGTTAAACACGTTCATAAATAAATAGTTGACAAGTCAAGGTAGCCGTTTATTTACTGTGATATATGGATTGCATTCAATGCTGTTAAATCACGTGAAAATAACATGACCGAAAACGTAAATTATGAATATAACATTAGCCATTTGTTTTCTTTAAAAGCTGCTAATGCAGTAAGCTGATTTGATGAGAAGCCCGTTGCAAAAATCAGACCAAAGATAATTTCGACACAAAAATAAAAAGTATAAAGCTAAAAAATAATGGAAATTGAAATAATAAATAGATACCTATTACATTACCCGTTAATCTCGCAATCGAAGTAAGGTTTGCTGTAAGAAAACCCAATTTTGGGTTAAGCTCGCGCTTGTACATAAGCTATATATTGTAATTTTGTGTGTTTATCTTTTATTTTTGTGTGCAATAAAGAATAAGAATTACCCACTTCTTTTTTAAATACTCCAAAGTCTTAATGTAACTATCTGATTTGTTGGAAAAGTCTATCACAAAAAACTGATGGCAGATATTGTTGGGACACAAATAAAATGTATAAAACTCAAGCCTATCTTGTCCACAAGCTGTCTGTCATCTGTCGGAACTAGGCCACTGTGGGTACGCGATGAGCTGGTGACTTGTCACTTCAAATCATTGCACTGTTCTCTGTGGTTTCTATTTTTATATCACCTGTATATTTAACCCTTTTGTATGACGTCTGGCCTCGTCAGCGGCCTTGAGTTAATGAAGTATTAAGTTCCCTTTGGTGGTAAATGAGAGGTAAAGACGTGATAATAACAGATTATTGTAATTAAAAATTCAACTGTTAAGCGTGTTTCCATTAGGGGAAGGTGCCTTGAAAAGGTTCGGTTTCGTAAATAATAAAGATCGAGCTGAAAATAATCTAAAAATACATAATCTTTCCGGATCTAAATGGAACTGGCGAGATGTGGCTCCTTATAACCTATCGAGGATTACATGTGTGATGCTATATTATGTTTTGACAGTTGTCTCCCTTGCCCCCAGGTATACGTGGCCCTGTTCAAGCCACTGCGCGTCTCCCGGCGCCAGTTTCGGCGGGTGCTCATGTGCATGCGCAACGTTCGCCACCTGAAGTGCCACGAACTGTACGCGCACGAGAAGGTCACTAAGGTCGACAGTCTGTCTTTAGTGCTATCTGGCAAGTAAGTGTGGTTAAGTTTATTTTGTTTTTTGTTGGCGTCTTCGTGGTGAAAATACCAAGAGCAAGGTCTTGGTGTGTCGATGGCAAAAAAAGCCAAATGTGTTTGGCCCAAAATGCAGCTACACGAATTCCGCTCACTGATGCAGTCATAAGGTCATCAAGTGCGCAGGTGTCAGTATTATTATGAAAAAGAACAATTAAATCTTGCGGTCTCTTCAGACTATCCAGCCCTACCCTACCTTGATGATGCAAAAAAAGCACATAGTTAGTCAACTAATAGGTACACTAGAATATACGGTTTTGCGTTTATGTTGATCGGTATGAGAATTGATCAACTTTAAGACAGCCAGGCCTTGCGTACAGCTTCAGTATTCTTCAAGGTATCGTTGGACAGAATGACCGTGTAACAATTTTTCAAGTGTAGTCATACGTCTCATATTCCTAGTAAACTTCAACTCATTAGTCCACGTCTCCCCAACGCCAAGAGGTCTCGATCATTGTCCTGTCCTGTCATCCATATTACCAACTAAGTATTAATCACAGTTGCTTGTTCGTTATAATGTCCATGTCCACCGCCATTACACTGATGTATTGTGTTAATTACTCTTCAGATATTTGACTTTGACCCTCTTGAGGGTTCTTGTGCTATATTCCAAGATAATTTAGTAGCGGCCATCACGCGACCGTAAGTCGTCAACTTAGTGATGATAGAAAAGATGAAGAGGAAAGCATGGCGTTCAATCTTCAAGGATTTCTTTCCTTTCTAAGTTCATTCTATAAAAGACTAGCTTTTGCTTTTAGCCCGCGGCTTCGTTCGCGTTATGGTCGAAAATTATCCCACAGGTACGTTTTAAATATAGACATATACTATCGTTATAAATATTAGACACTCATGGATAGTGTCACTTCCCATTAGGGTAAGAATTTTTGCAATCGCTTCGAAGCTGAACGTTTGCATTCAATGTTAACTTTACTTTCTTATAATAGTCTATACGATCGGTATATATGTATAAGTTTGAAAGTGGCACCGGTGACTGAAAAGTTGTGTGGTAGGTAATCGGTTATCGTGGTATGGACATGTGATGCGGAGGAATGTGGAAAATGTTGACTATGAATGTAGATGCTATAAGAGTAGAGGAAGACCAAAGAAACGATGGATGGACTGTGTGAAGAATGATATGGCTTTGTGACTTCTGAGACGACGAGTAATAGAGAAGTATGGAAGAAGAAGAAGAAGCGCCGACTCCAAATAAATTGAGATAATCAGCGGGAGAATGATGATGATACGGTTGGTAAATAAAATTGAAATGACTTTTTATTAGGTTTGATATGAAACACATTAACGCCATGTTTACATATTAATGGGACACATTACATGTGGCATTGATCAGTGCTGATATGAAAATAATGATAAAACGACCATGCAATTTTGCGGGGTTTTACCGCCTGGCCACGAGATACACGTTCAAGCGTTTTGCGAAAACTGTGATAAAAAGTAATGAAAGAAGTTTCTTAAAGCATGCTAGATTTCACCGTGATGCGATGGTGTTCAGCCAGAGGAAACAAGTGAAACGCAAGGATGTCGCTTGTCGCAAGTCATCATACCCGAATCCTTGAACTGAACGGACCCTGTATACACGCTAGGTTATGCATGACAGTATTAAATGTGCATATAAAACCTAGCCTTTTGTTTCTGGTGTTTTCTCCTACACACGTTCATGCATGCCTGTACAGTCAAACTGTACATGCAGAACTGCGCATGCGTAACGTATCGTTTATGGCGGGCTTTAGAGAAAAATCTCCTGAAAAATATATTTCACAAATACCTGATTATAAGCTCGAGATCAAACAGACCGCGACGCCATTCTGTCCCGATTCCGAAAATACCCGAAATCCTTATGCAAATGTTTGTCACATGTCTGTTCAGAATTCCTTTGTACTTATATGTAAATTAAAACTGTATTAGCCCTCATCAAATAAGTGACGCCTTTGTTTCATGCATAATGAATGAGTGACGTTAATGAAGAGCTTCCAAATATACTCGAAATCTTTTAGCAAACATTTGACTCATACTCACTCTGTCGTTTTATTTCGTCTC
Source organism: Eurois occulta (assembly GCA_950022335.1). NCBI lineage: Eukaryota > Metazoa > Arthropoda > Insecta > Lepidoptera > Noctuidae > Eurois > Eurois occulta. The sequence continues at coordinate 2,055,696 of OX465482.1, forward strand.
CAGCTATAAATTAAATCAGTCAACTCTTCAAATAAGTGTCGCCTTGAAAAACAAATACTTGACTCATTTTATATTTTGTCACCCTTGAAAAAACAGAGTAACTTTACATCATAAGGACAATCATTAATTCAAGAGACCATCCAAAATTCCCGGAAAATTTCAGCAAATACAAATTTGACTCATGTCTTCTTAGAGCGTCTGTAGTTGTAATTTATAACAGTTGTTCCAGCAGATCTTACACAACAGATAAGTGAGGCATCAATGTAAAATGCACGGTTTGTGTGAACTTTGATGTGCATTGTTGTTTTATTACGAAGCGTTAGATTAGCGGTAAACAAGATGCTTTAAATTTTAATCACGTTATTATACTTGCTGAGAATGAAAATGATTAATTAAGTTTATGTGCAGTATTTACTGCACTTTTAACTATAGATATTTAGCTATAGAGGAATAAAGCTAATGGCGCATAGTATGAAAATTTGAGAGAAAGTTATTGAAAGACGACTGAGAGAAGAGATTGAAATCAATTTGGTTTTATGCCTGGTCGGGGAACGACGGATGCCATTTTTGCCATCTGCCAGCTGAGTGGGAAATACAGAAGTGCGCACAAAAACTTGCACATGGTGTTCATCGACCTCGAAAAGGCATACGACCGGGTACCTCATGAGGTTTTGTAGTGGGCCCTGAAAGAGAAAGGTATGCCTGGGAAGTATGTGCAGTTGATCCGAGCGATGTACAGTCGATGTAGTACCCAAGTCCGGCCTAAAGCGGGCACTACCGCCAGCTTCAATGTGGCTGTCGGCTTGCACCAAGGGACGGCTCTAAGCCTCTACTAATTGATAATGGACGCACCTACGTCAGACATCCGGGAGGAGGAACCCTGGTGTATGCTGTTGGCCGACGACATTGTGTTGGTTGTCGAGAGTGGCCTAAAGGTCGAGAGCAGATTAGAGGTGAGGTGGCAAAGACTGGAGAATTGCCTGAAAGTCAGTAGGACCAAAACAGAATACTTATTCTGTGATTTCGGCGGTCTCTCCAGTCCTGTGCCCATAACTCTTGCCGGAACGCCATACCGATCTGTTCCGATTTTCGGTACCTCGGATCGCTTGTCCAATGGGATGGCGAAGTAGAACGAGACGTAATGCACCGGATAAACTTAGGATGGATGAAATGGCGACAGGTCACTGGACAACTTGCGACCCACGGATGCCCCAAAAGTTAAAGGGGAAAATATACAAGTTCGTGATTAGACCTGTCGTACTGTATGGATCGGAATGCTGGGTTGTGAAGAAGATGGATGAAAACAGATTGCATGTAGCGGAGATGAGAATATTGAGGTGAATGTGTGGTGTGACAAAAATGCATAAGGTAAGGAACGAGTATATTAGAGGAAGTTTAAAAGTTGCGCCGGTTACAGAAAAGTTGAAAGAGAATCGTCTGTCTTGGTATGGACATGTGATGAGGAGGGACGAATCGCATGTGACTAAAAGAGTGATGAATGTAACGTTGATGGATGGAGAGTGAGAGGAAGATCAAAGAAACGATGGATTGATTTCGTGAGGAATGATACACACATGATTCGAATGCAAAATGGATGCTGAAACTGTAAACTTTTTTATATATTTCAAATCTTCTAGAATCACTATTATACTGAATTCATGGCTTAACGATGAACCCTGTATTTTAACAAGAAATAGGCGTAATTTTTATCTTTCGTCATCTTCCTTAGTTTTCATTTGAGCCTTATTCTTCTCTCTCCGTCTTCTTGAAAGATTGCACCACTCACATCGGTGACAAATGCATGCAGTTCGACCTCACGAAATGCCGCAGCGTCCTCCCTCTTCCACAAACCCAGTTTAAACGATATGTCACAATATTATAAATGCGAAAGCTTGGGTATTATACAGCTCCGAAATAGTTGAATGGGTTTGTGCAAAGTTGGATACAGAAGTAGAATTTATCGTAGATTAGCACGTATTGGGATACATTTCATCTTTTATGATTGGATTTAGTCCAGACATTTCCAGCTTTTTGGCCGCCCAGACTTTGTCCGGGTTTTCCGAATTATTTTTAGTAAAAAAAGAGCATAGTGTGTACTGAACAAATAAATATTAAGAAGTACAATATACGGCAAACTCCGGCTATTCTCAGGACTTTTAAAATTTTGAAAGGTTTTGTTAGGTAACGTGGGACATTTATTTCAAATAAAAACACGGGACTATCCACTCGATGGAGTTGTAGTAAAAATAAAAAAAACGATGAATATTCGCTTCTGATTATCGGATGTAATTTCGGTCAATGCTAGCGAGTTCTTTATTATGTAACAGTTCAATGTTAAGTATTTTTTTCGATCGGAGACACGAAACTGATTCTGTTGATTGAGTCATCTGGACGCAGATAATTTTCACGGAAACAAATATTTCGGGGGAGCAAATCTCATCAAAAGAAGATTAAATGGGAAATGTGTTTGGGAATACAAAAAAAAATGTGAAATGTGTTTGGTGATTTCCAGTGAATGTTTTTTTTGTCAATGATAAGCTTCAATAAAATAAATATTAACGAATGGACAAACGGTATGTCAGGAATGGTCATCCATCTACGCACCGACCTCAGTAAGCGTTGCTTAACCTTGAACATCGACCGTGTGACTGTTATTATTTAGAGTAAAAGCTAGACTGATGATGATGAACTTCAATAAAATAAGTTTTAACGATTCCCAATTACCGATCGGAAATTCACAAGTGTTATACTTGATCGTAATAACGAAGGGCACTCTAGAGTTTATCCAAAGTTTATGTTAGATTGCAGAGTTAGATCTAAGACGAGCAAGATTCGTAGTTATAAGTGTAACAGTTTAACGAGGAAAGTGAACCTTAAAGACAAACCTTATACTGAAGAGATTGTAAATATAGGTCAAAGGACCATTTAAAAGAAATACACTTCACTTTCCATTGAATTTGTTCACTCCAATGATTAATAAATAAAGTAAATCTACTCACAGTTGAATGGGCTTGGACAATCCTAATTCCCTGTTGCTCTTTGTTCCCGAAATCCGTTAGAGAAAGGGCCAATACGCCATTGTATTTGGGCAACGGTTTTGATTCAGTGATTCTGACAGTTAATCTTCTGTTAAGGTCGAAAATGTTATTATGGGTGTAAAAAAATGTAATAAGTATTCGCATTGGCGTAAAATGTATTTTCGACTAGATTTTGCTCGCGTAACTAGGTCAAAAATTATCCCATAAGAACTTACTACTGAGACAAGAGTATCCTATACTCTAACACAGAGCCAGGTTATTCGTGTGCCAAATATCTTAAGCCGTCCAGCGGTTATGGTGTGAAAAGGTGACATACATACAGACAGACTAAGCATTACATTCGCATTCATAACATTAGTATGGATTGACAAGAATAACAAATCACGAACTATCACTTTTACACTGCCGGAACCAATCAAGGTTCTATACGATGACATTGACGGTCCGACAGCATACATTAATGTTTGGCCGAATTTAAGTTTTATCTACTTTGGCGAACTATCAAACGGTTTTAGTTGTCTTCTAAAGTATTTCGATTTTGTACAAGAAGTTTTTTCTTCTTAACTTGGTCCCAAGTTCCTATAACTTATTTATAGGGGCTTGCTGGTTTCTCTGCGTTATGTCTAGTACCTATTGCTTATTTATCTATATCGTCTGCATCAGTGTTGCCTAGCAATTCTACAGATGTAACACCTTTAGTTTCAATTCACCGAAAAACACAGCTGATTAAAACGATGAAGCAATTTAATTTTAATATGCTACGCTGTATTCGTAGTAAAAAATATTATATTCTCCTTGACTCGTTAGCTTGTTTTTGTGAATGAACCGCTCATTGAAAGGGAAATTATCGACATACGGTAGACAGTGTCGCAGGCGCATTGCGCAACCGACTTGCACAAACTGCCGACCTCTTTACGAATTTCGCTCGTATTATATGAAACTTGTGTACTGCAAGATATGGACAGTGTTTTGCACTGCACTGTAATTTTAGTTATACTGCGGATAATTTTGCTCCGGAGTTACTATGTTCGTGGACTGCCTGACTTGTCTTGTTAGAGTTTATTGTTCTGTTGCTCGAAAGTTGCACGTGTCCATACATCAAATCTGACCAAACCCACACAGGGTGCTGCTAGCCTTGAATGTTGATACCTGTTTTGGTTAATGATAGCCTAGTAGCCAGTCACTCCTTTTTCGTTTTTGAGGTCGCATAACAGCTGGTTTTCATCAACCTTGTCCACAGTAGGCTTTAAGACGAAGCTAATAAAGATTGAAATATATTTGCATCATTAGAAATATGGATAGGTCTGTGGGTTGCGTCACAACATATTAAAAACCAGAACTAATAAATCTTCATGAATTTTACGGCAGGATATTATAGTTTTCGTGACTCATATTGTTTAAAAAATCTGGCTAGATGAGTAGGTACAGTCCAGCTAAAAGATTACGACTACATTCGTCATCAATCGCTCTGAGCGTTTAAATTCTAGCTGTCTCGGTAAATTAGCGTCTTCTGACCTTATTTTGACTGTGATAACTTTTCCATGTTATGTGAATTTCATTATATTATCATGTAATTCGTTTCATTTAATTGTTCTTCTGTTGTGCTGTGTCTTTTGTGTGCACCGAATAAATGCTTTATCTATCTATGATTATGAACATAGCTGTGATTACGTCATTGGTTTCATCCGTTGTGGTGTTAAAGTTAAACATCCTAATTCCTAATATATACTGTTTATCTTGGTTGGCATCTTCGGAGTTTATTGGCGTACTCCGGAAATTGGTAAATCAACTTTACCGCTTTGAACTGTTCAAACAAGGATATACTTTGTGAAGATATTATTCATCTCTCAGTTTTCTTCCTGGCTTTGAAATGTTTATAATGACGAAGTTGATTTTTTTTGCGAAAATGTTAACTGATTTGCTGACCGAGTAACAACTAAAGTAAGTAAAGACCAAGTCACCAAGTATAAAGTTTAACAACTCGTACCACGTTAGCGACGAAGCTATAAAATGTCTGTACAGACTCAGACGTAGTAATTGCAGCGCTTTAAGCTTTATTTACGAGTGCTCGTATAGTGTCGCCAGATGTACAGTACTTTGTGAGAGTACTGCAGGATACGCTTCATAATGTGAAGACGTAGTTTGCAATAATGATGTAAATACTGAAAGGTGCTCTTTCGCTTCTAAATCAGTTGATTTAAATGCATTGCACGGTGAAGTCTAAAAACCAGATAAGATTTATTCCGTGACTCCGAGTGTAGACCTTCTAGTAATGTGATCGATTGCCTTTAAAGGGCTCGACCTAAGAAATAAAGTCCCGTAATTTTAAGACCTGATTCTGAACCCAGCTGATTTGCGGAACAGTATCGATACGATACCCTCAACAACATTGAACGGGGCCCTCTTTCCAGGCACTTACCCAGTTTCACACTGCAGTACTTACACACTTAAGTACCGACAAAGTTGTCATTTTTACCGACCTTTCACGGGAACTACGACCGATCTCAGACTTCGTGTTTATGAAGCCATTTGCAGGATGTGAACGATTTTAGAAGCCACCAAGTGTTTGTTTAACTACCAATTTTGTAATAGTTCATCCGCCCATGCAGTTTGATGACCTGAAGATGTGGGTGGCGAGATTAACGACTACAAAGATTACTAGGTTATATGCCTGTTTTGTAACTATCAGAAACTTGTTTGCCATTTTTAGACGAAGCAGTCACAAGGTTCGAAGAAAATAAAGAAGTTCTTAATAACGAATGCTGAAACCATTATTGAGATGTCCGGAAAATTCGCGACAATGTTCCTTTAAAGGTTTGTGTAAAGGCAAGCATTTCGTGGAACGCTTTATTGTCGCGAAACTCTATTAGGGAGACGACCTTTGCGACACCGAGCTTTGGGGAGCGTCATAAACAGGGTTGGTGACTATAATATCTTTAGAAATTGCTCAATTATCATTTTTTCTGCACAAACCGGTTGAAAACAAGTTTTCGAAACTCGGCAATTAATAGCGAAAGCTTTGTGTTTGATTTGCGGAATATCTATTTAAATCTTAATACTGGTTTTACTAAATTCGTTGCCAATTTTATAAATTAAGACCACTAAACCGTACCGGAGTTGACCCAAAAAACTTGGGCCATGATTGTATTTTTTGATAAGTTCTGGCAGTTGGCAGTGAGAAATCGATCTAGATTGGGCAGCCCTAAACCTTACCTTTTATTCGGGTATAGAAGACATAATGTCAAGTATCACGAGTAAAGTCCATAAAGGGCGGTGGAAACAATTTATGATTGAAAAAATAAAGATACTTTTTATTAGATTTTGGTTCGTGGAAAAGCAATTTGTTTATCGCGTTTATAGCTGAAACAAGTTAGGGATTCGTCCTGATTAGTTCTGAAAGCAATTTTATTGGACTTAATTTTACTGTCGTCTTTTGACAAGATTGTATTGGTTTTAAAATTACGTTTGAAACATGCTCAAGACTCAGTTGACTCAAACTGGATAATTGCTTCTGAAATCAAGTTAAGATATTCGGTCTGGAAGAATTCTATTTTTAACGGTTTTCCACTTTAGTCTTAAATACAAGTTATTTGTTCGATTAAATTGAACCGCCCGCCGAAGCGTCGACGATGGAGGATGGAGATTGTCTGAAAATCAATCTCCGAGCTTTTAAAAAGTGAGTTATTTCCGAAGGGCTTCTTTGGTTCTATCAAACTTTCGCGTTAAACCAAATCGTCTATCCTGGATCTCACATTTTCTATTCAAAGTGCTCCATCACTTCGTATTTCAATCAGCCTATAATGTGACCACTGACCACTGAGGCGTCCTCTTTGTAAGGGGCCGTCTCCACGAGCGAGGGAATCGCGGCGATATTGTCGTCGTCCCACGTATTTTTATGCGAAAATATCGCCGCGATTCTTTTGCTCGTGGCGACGGCCTCATAGAAAGAAATACGTGGCACGACGATAATATCGTCGCGATTCTCTCGCTCGTGGAGATGGCCCCTAAAACGGAGTACACGGAGTGAGCCATAATCCACCCTGCCAGCTCATTGCGGGTTCATTTATGTATACCCAGCCAAAAACAAGCAAGATAAGCTTGCACATTTCATATAATTTTCGGCAATAATCCGCAAGCGCGACCACTGCGCAGGTAGAACTGAACACACCGAATTGTGTGCTATACGACCGCAGAGTCGTTTAGCACCGCACGTTTTAATTAGCGCTGCTCCTGTAATACTCTGGTTATTAAACCACCATTATTTAAACTTTAAAACTCGTTAAAAGTTTCGTGCAGTTAGTTATAATTTTGCTGTATACCCTTTCGGGTATACAGCAAAATTCTTCGAAACTCTAGGTTTCATCTGCAGGGTCTCATCAGAGTTCAGAAGCATCAAGACTATCAAAATTTTATATTGCTCATACGTTCGTAGTCACTTCGAGTATGCCTCTCAAGTCTGAAACCCAAAATACAAGACCTATATCGCTCGATTGGAGGGCATATAGAGAAAGTTCTTAAGGTACATTCAATTTCGTTCCAAAATATATCTACCGATGATCTATCTAAACGATGCAAAAGGTTTCATATTCTTTCTTTATATGAACGTAGAAAAATCTCCGACTTAGCCTTTCTAATTAAAACTGCAAACGGATTCAGTGATGCTGAGCGAGATTGGGCTGTGTGTACCTTGTTCGTTTCTGCGTAAATCTCGTTTGTTGCACATACCAACGACAAGGACTAATTACAGACAAAACTCGTACATGATTAGGGCGAGCCGTGTGTACAATGCGACTTGCCAAGAGGTTGAGATCGACATCTTTAATACAAGCGTGACTAAATTGAAGAAGACCCTTTGCAATCACTTCTTCGACAACACATAACCATTGTATTGTGGCCATTTGTGTTCTTTTTTTCTTTATTGCTTTTGTGTGTACTAATCCGTACCATTGTCTTTAAGTTTAATTATTTTTGTTTTAATAAACTATCGTATAGCTATTTGTGAAAATCTGTAATTGGCCACATTGTTGTTATTAACGAAACTATTGTGTCTGCCTAGCTGTAATTTTTCCGAAAATAATAAAATAAAATAAAACATTCTTTCATTAATTGGTTTTGATTATTTGTTTCATTGCCACTGCTCTCAAAACGGTAGAGGCGAAGATATTTGAAGTCTGCCAACCCGCACTTGGTTTTTACTAGTGTCGCGTCGGCCAGTCCTGTGTGAGTGATGCTCGTCCCGCTATCATTGCCAAGGTCTTGATAATCATCTTCGCCTAAAGCGCAGGCCACCCTGCCAGCTGGCGGACGGGCGAGCCTGGCGAACGAGACCCTTTTCATACTTCGTTTGGCTCTTTCGATAGTTCGCGGTGTGAACCAAAGTATGAAACGAGGCTCGCCCGTCTCGCTCGCTCGCTCGCTAGCTGGCGCGGTGTGGCCTGCGCTTTAATTAGGACAACATAGGTTCATAAAAACTTTGTCGCTGCACAATCTAGCTAGAACAGTTGATTAATGACCAGTAATTTAGGATGCATGCCCACTCTTTAGCAATTAGACCCAAGGATGAAGGAGTTCATTCATACTAATTGCGGTTGAAGTATCCGTACTTGCAAACTTATAAAACTGTGTTTCGTACTAGCGCAGTACTTAAAACAGAGCTTTTTAATTAGGAACTCTGTTTGTTTAAAACTGTTATAGTGTGACAAACAACGTTAAAAATGTACTAAGTACTACATGAAACTGAAACATAAAAGCCTTAGCATAATCAGCCTATTATGTTCCCACTGCTGCGACATACGGCCTCCTCTCTAGAGAGGGAATGGGCTATAATCCACCACGCGGGCCCAGTGCGGGTTGGTAGATGTCACAGGTCTTCGAATTTTTGGTTCTAGGACATGCCGGTTTCCTCACGATGTTGTCCTTCACCGTTTTTGAGAGCAGTGCTGATGAAATAAATTATATAAAGTAATGCGCCTGCCTGGGTTCGAACGACTTTTAAGTGGGGGCCGCCAACACTGGGCCACCGCAGCTCATAAAATTATTTTCCGCAAATAACATTGGGTCTATAAAACTTGGTTTGATCATCAGACTCCACTAGGAAAAAAGTTTGAAAATGAAGTGCTGAATAATGTGATCGGCTCACTTTTGTAAGAAAAAAAGGGCTGGAAATTTAGTGGTCCTTTCGGGTATAAAAATATGTAACTGATGCGAAGATTTAGCGTTAATAAAACGCCACCAAAAATCCGCCTCCAAGCTATCAATTTTGGTGCCGTATTCGGCAGTGGACATTTCACGACTTCCTTCCAACATGCCTTTTTTGACATAGGTCTTGGGGTCGATTTCCAGGCCGAGTGAAGTGTTAATTAGGTGTTACCATGAGGAATTCCTCAGTAGCAGCCCGGGGTCTTGATCTGTGCCCGGTTGATGGCAACAGACTCGTCCTCTATAATAACGTGATGAAACGAAATGTGGTAAAGTTTAGGTACACCTCTGCCTAACCCTTCGGGGATTACAGGCTGTTATTTTATGTTATGATATAGTGTTTATGTATGATTTTTCAGACTAGTGGTGTCCCAGAACCAGAGGGCACTGCACATAGTGTTCCCTCATCATTTCCTCGACTCACCAGAATGGTTCGGGGTGTCTACAGACGAGTTCTTTCAGGTAAGTCCTTTATTTTTTTTGCTTTATCGTGTTTAAATATCTATAAACATAACGTTTGCGGAGTTTTAATATTTTTTTTTTTGGCTTTGTAAAGAACTATGGAAGAAAGGAACTTAGTTTCAAACAGTCGAAACACCCTTACTCCGTAGTCCGTACATAAATGCGAACTAGGTAAGTACGTTCTGGGCTGCGGGACTGTTCGAAAGAGGTACCGCGGCCCTGGAACATAAAGGGCCAATGAAGGAACATGGGTGGTTTTTAGTCAGTAAGAGTCTGCTTCCGCTCCGCCCAGAGCGGGAGGAGTCATTTGATGATTTCCCACCCCCCAAAAAAAAAAAAATAGGTAAGTACGTTCTCAGTATGGACTAGGTACAGTCAACTGCATGTCAGAAGTAACATTTTGACTTTGAGCTGACCTAGTGTAGTTTGAAATTTCAAAAGAGTAGGAGGCCATCTTGTACCGTACTATCGGTTTCGCACCATTCAATAAACAAATATCTCAAGTTTCTTAAAGGCAAGTTTGGTATGTCGTCGACCGCTTTGCCAATTAACATAAGGTTTTAAAGTACAAGCCATAAAACATAAAATAAATATTTTGACACAAAAGACCAATTTGTCAGCCATATCGTAACAATGGGCACATGCAAGTAGGGTAACCATCTGTCTGGATTTATCCTGGCTTTTGAACGTTTTTTTGCGTGTGAAAATCCTCATGAAAGTCCTTCACCCTAGGGTTAACCGAAGGGGTCTGTCAGACTTTTTCTGTCACAATGTTCTTTTACCGGACTGCTGGTCATGCTGTAGCACCTGCGCAGTTTGGCACACCGGGGGGTGGGCCTGCCACTCTGAAGCCGTATATGGCCACAGTTCTTCTTGAGACGCTACCGCAGTCTCGTGCCTGTGTCTAATCAGGTCACAAAGTGCTTTCGGACCCTCCGCTCCGTCCAAACTTGTTCCAGCCTCTATCCTTTGTCCTACTTTTCAACTTTTAAAAGGTTTTATTTTGGATATAAATAAGATTTTAATTGCCTGGCTTTAATGTCTGGACTATTGAACAAAAGAAATCGAAATGGTAACCCTATGCAGGATCAGTTTACCGTATGTTTACTCGTGTTTTTTGTTGATTCGTGTCGGATATTCGTGCAAAGGCCGTTAACGTTGCTAATTAAAGTGTAAACTGATCTTATATGATGTTAACTGACCGTGCGTACAGCGTGCACTACGGGGCTAATCAATGTGTAAATCGAGCAACCTCGTTTACGTTGCATGGGCTTTTAGAGGCCTTTTTAGTTTTTACACCTATTTTGATCGCGTTAACGCAAACTTAATTTTTTACCTGAAGCTAGGGTTACCATTTCGAAATTTTTTCTCGACAGTAGGCCGCGCATTTGAAAAAAGAACCACCAAAATGCTAAAAATCCTTAAGTTGAAATAAAGTCGAATTTCTGGTTAAAAGATAGGGCTGGACAAAAGGCTAAAATACTAGACATTTTCGGACAAGTCAAAGTGACAATAATGGGAAACGTAGTGGTTTCATACAAATTTAAATTTACTTTAACGCGTTGATGTAGGTTTTGTTGGCGATAAAACTCGCACTAAACCTACTAATTTATAACAATCTTGATAGACAGATGGACATGACTAAATAATAAGGGTTCCGTATAAATATTTGGCTACGGAACCCTTAAAGAAAAAAAATAACAGTTCTGCTACTTTTATAAAACAAGCTCACTGCATGGCTGGCTACATTCTTGTATTTTTAAATAACTAGGCTAAGGACTTTTAAACTGCTAATCTCTGCGGCCTCAAACCTCAAACTTCCTGTGCTGTTGTTAAGTTTACCTTATCTCTTCTCTCCAGTGTAAGTTATGGAATCAGGTATTACTTTGCCAAAAACCATGACATTAAAATGAAATGCAAAGTATTAAGTATTCAGCAAAAAAATATCCAGGCTTGCACAATGCAACACCTCGTCAAAATGTATATGTAAGTAGGAGGTCTAGTCTTTACAAGTGTTTCGCCTCTCCACGGGGCATTCTCAGGAGATATTGACTCGTCAACCATTCATCATCATCTTCTTGCACTTGTCCCATTCTACTTGGAGACGGCGCAACACGTTTTCTTCTTCCATTTTCCCCTGTCAGACGTCACGGCATCTTATACTCCTTTCTCTTTCATATATTCCTCACACAATTCATCCATCTTTTCTTTGGCCTTCCTCTTCCTCCCCATCCATTAACATTCATATCCGTCACTCTTTTGGTCACAAGTGTTACATCCCTCCTCATTACATGTCCATACCAAGACAAACGACTTCCTTTAAATGGTTCAGTAACAGGCGCCACTCTCAAACTTCATCTAATATACTCATTCCTTACTTTATTTATCCATTCTTGTCACTCCACACATCCATCTCAACATTCTCATCTCACATCTCGCTACATGCAATCGTTTTTCATCTATGACCATTTGAAACTAAATATTTACCATAACATTTGAATGTCAATGTGTAACCTTTGTGATCTAATGCGACCCTGCTAGATATTATCCAGATGAGCAATTTATTATTTATAAACGACAGCTATATTTGGCAGATGAATCCCACTTTATAGTATGACGGCATTATGTATATATATGGCTCAAGACAATTTAATGGGTCGCTATTCGCGAAGTCGGTCAACGTGTTATGTTTCATTCGTTTATAGGTTTTAATATTTTGAACCTAGCCAAGAATATCTTGAGATAGGATTGGATATTATGAAAGCTTGGTTCAGCCTGTTTTACTGATAGGTACAGTGTACACCCATATTTCGCCACTTACGTGTGTGTGCGTGTACATTTCTGCCTAACCGTTCGGGAATGTAAGACGTGAAGTCTGTTCGATGTTGTTTTTTTTTTGTAGAAACCGCCATCTCTACATAAAAAAGCCCCCCTTTTATAGCTATCCGTTGGAAAAATATTTAACACCCCTCATTTTATCGCGAAAACTCGACAATACTTTTTACATTAACTCTCTTATCCAGAGGAAACAACATACTTTACGTTCTACGGAAGCGTCCTATTTCCATCCAATACAGGCTGTGTAAAATATATATCTACACGATATGAAAATGTACGCATTGGTGTCGTAATCGTACATAAGCACAGGTGGGTGTCTCTTGCGACCTCTTTGCCACCACATGTGAAGTACAGAAGGTTCATAATGCCCAGGTTGCTCGCATGGTGGATTATGGGCCATTCCCTTTGAAGTTCCCCTTGAAGCCTGTCCCAGCAGTGTGAGCATTATAGGCTGATTATACATACTATGCTATTTGTCCACTTCTGGCCAAAAAGCCCATTTCGTATCTTTATTGCTTAACATCATCCAAAGACATATGTGTCGGTTTCTTTTATTCTTGTATCCCTGTGTCTCATAGTTGATTAAGGTGTGTTCAATGTTACCTTTGGACATTGACTCAGCACTCGGCCTGGCTGACGCGCGGCCCAGTTAAGATAATGATTGGGTTGCATCTTACACGCATAGGACACAAAGATTTTATATAATAGTGTGTGTTAAGAAAAAGTAGTATATAAGCGGTAACATTTGTAAATAAATCAGATTTGAATTTTATATTCTTGTCTCATTACCCCTCACTGTGGCCAAGACACCTTTAGCCATCTCTGATCGGTCTCGTGAGTCTGCGGGACTGGCAGTGAGTGTACCCTTCCCATACCTGGACATCCTGTCTCCAATCCGTCTGTAACCTTAGGTCGCATGGTGCAGACATCCCGCACTTATTTATATATTTATCTATTACATACTAGGTATATGATAGGTTAGGGCTGTGTAGGGCTTAGGGCTTAGGGTCGTAGGGACTGTTAGCCTTGTAGGTCTGTTAGGCTCCTTCAACTTATCATTTACTTTCATGTACCATCACACCCTTGGCAGTCTTGCGGCCTTACGTGACGTTTGTTAAGGGTGGATGTACAAGGTGTATACTGTCGTTTCGGCAGCTTGTAGATACCCATGTACAAGCTTCGGTACATCGGAATTGCCCGATCTGAACAAGGGGTTAATCGCATCAACTTTTTTTTGTTCCGTCCTGTGCCAGTACGAACGTAGCATTATTCATGGGTTTCCCTTTTTTAAAGGCGTTGATTTTCAGCGAAAACCTCAAACGAAGTACCCTCTTCGTAATTTACCCATGAGCAATTGAAAGAAGGAAAAATAACAATAATATTGAAAGAAACACAAGAGCCATGAACGCACTTAAAAATTTTCGAAGTAACTGCGCCTTCTGTATAGTCCTCTTGTATATTTCCCAGCCATCTGTTTATGCGTTATTGTGTGATCCAGCAATGATTTCACTCTCATTCAGCCGACTATTACCATAATATTCGTGGGTGTTTTGTTCTATACGAACAGAAAGTGAAGCCTCGTAAATTATTCAGATTTGTATGAATGAGGAAGTTAATTTAGTGTACTTGTGGGTTTCACGCGTGGGCTTAGGAGAAACGTAACCGCTGATGAATAATAGAAGGAATTATTAACATACAAACATAACATTACACTTGAATTCCCGGAAGGGTATGGCAGAGGTCTGTAGTACACCCACATTTCGCCAGTTAAGTTTAGGTCCCATGTAAAAGGTAGTAATAATAATAAAGTTTATTTGGAACAACTCAAGTTACCAGGGTACACAGGAAAAACGAAGATAGCTACAAAAGTAAAATACTGTGGTGCAGCTATCAACGCCCAATTCAGAATGCATAGACTAGACATAGACATTGTTCCAGATTAACCTAAAATAAGTTAAATTAACAATACAAAGGGGATGAAAATAATACAAAAAAAGAAAAAAAAAATGTAATGTGCACATGTAGTTACAGTGATGTAGAGTTTAGGTCCCATATAAAAGGTAGCGGGCCTATTGCTATCAATCGGGTACAAAGACTCTTTGCTACTGAGAATAAATCCAATGACACTGGCTGACCTGCGAAACCCTGGAACCCATGCTCAGCAGTCAAGGAATTATGTATTCGGTTCCGAGAATTCGGTGTAATGTAATGTATAGCGGTATTAAACTTATGATTTATGAGCGGGCTTAAATGTAATGTAATGTCTGTGAGCCTGAAGGGTTAAAAGTTTGCGAACATCAATATTTGGCTTCATGTAGATCTACTTTTACTTGTCTAGAATTGCCGTAGGGTGGTAGACATTCGTGGAAGGCGCACTAGTTCTCATGATCCCCGGTGCAAGTGTGGGAAGGGAATACCGGGGTGGTTTTTAGTCGGTTAGAGTCTGGCAGACCCCTCGGTCCGCCCCGGGGCGGAGGACATCCATGAGGATTTACCATCCCGAAACAAAAAAAAGGGTAAGTAGTAGACATTAGGTTAAGTCTTAGGTATATTACTTACCAGTAGCGAAGGGTTAATTTTTGTAAGAGGTAAGCCGGAGTACATAATTATCTTTAACGTGACAATTATTATTTGTCTATAGAATACTGACTGTGCCATTTTTCAAAGGGAAGCCGGTAGGAATCGAGTTGAATGGAACCTTCGCCACTGTTACTTACTAACTTTTGCCCACGACTTCGCCGAAATTATACCATATTTACATACTACCGGAATAAAAAGTATCACCATGTCCTAACCGAGGTCTTGCTCTATCCCCATGCTTAATCTGTCCAGCTGTTAAAGCGTGAAAAGTTTACTGACCGATAGGCAGACTTTCGTCCGCATTTATAATATCAGTTTAAATATCTTGGTTTCTCTAAATTATTCAGCTAAAGACGATAATTTTTTACTTGTTAACGTTGTTCGCAATTAGAGCCAACTCACATTTCTCCAAGAACTGGAAATAAAACACGGCAATCTAGAACGCAAGACTAACGCCGTAATTATATCGCTTAGAAGGAACCACGACAATTTGTTCTTACAGGACTTTCTACCCGACTGCGTGACAGCAAAGACAGGGTCATGTTTTCTTCGAGTATCTGTGAATCTTTCCAAGTATTGGGTCCTGAATTTTCGGAATTGCACCTAACACATGGCATTTAATTCGCCTTTACATCTGTGTGCTTAAATTTTCATAAATATCTACGTATGTGGATTTCTTCATACCCTCCCAACATCCAAACGGCTGGATGGATTTTAATTCATAAGGATTCTTTCGACTCATCTAGACCGTACGAGCCCATCCAAAAGATTCTAGCCGATAGGTTTGTTTTATTATATTAAAATGATTCGACATCAATAACTAAAGTCTTGAAAAATAAATATGTACCATGAGTCCATGACCATGTGGGGTGCAAATTGACGATAACGCCGCAGCAGAATATCAGCGTCAGGTACATGCCTGACACATGCTGAGCTGGACTCCCATTTGGTGCAACCTTGAGACGCACACCGCACCTGGCATACTCGTTTTTTTTTTAATTATGTCATGGTGTCACTATAGCTCTTTAGTAGATATGTTTGTCTTTTTGTATATTGGCACCTTGTTTTTTTTTTATTTAAGTTATGTTCTTATAATTTGTCTTCATTATTTAATTGTGCTATGTAGAGTCTCTTGTGTGCACTGAATAAATGTTTTATCTATCTATCTATCTATAACAAAAAATCTCCGTATCTAATGTAGAAAATTCAATTTTGGCCCGTTTTGTTAGCCACACAGCCTAGTTTAAACGACCGTACGTTTTACTCGCTCAAGTGCTTGTTTCGGGCACGACGTTACCGCTTTTCGGATCCACTTACTGCCAGACACGCCACCGTGAAATCTGGGCGGTACTATGTATATCACGGTTTGTTGTACCTAATGTACGGTAATAGAAGTACGACATAAGGGTGAATGGAGTTACGTAAACGTTTTGAGTCATGGCTTTTTACAATGTCGTTTGTAGGCTAAGGTGAAATTGCAGTCTTTGGGATTTGAAATAATAATCGATGTTCAGAGAACTTATAACAGACAATCACTTGGGCAAGTTTTACAAAGGTTCGAAATATCAAATCAGTTTTGTTATTTCCAATCCCAATCCTAATAGAACACATGGTGCTTCTTTAACTTCTTCTCCTATTTTAACTTCGAATTTAACTTCGCATTTAATAGACTCCAATGATCTGCCTAGTCTTTTCCCAACTATGTTGGGGTCGCCTTCAACTCTGTCAGTAATTTACATGGAGCGACTAGTTGTCAGGTTTTCTTACTTCAGACTACCCGTAACGACTGCCAAAGATTTACAAGTGTTAGCCAGTACCAGCGACTATCGTGCTTTTGTAGTTGTCGGAAGGGGTCACGTTCGATTTGTAAGATCCGATTCCAACCAAGGCGGAATCAAGCGAAAGATGCGACGAATTACAAGATTCCCGTAATAACAGCACGAGTACAATAATATGTTAATGTCTTGACTATAACATTGCAGGTGTCAATAATGGCGATGGAAGAGTCCAGGGTGTTGGTGTGGCACCGCGACAAGCTGAAACTGTCCATCATGTCGGACGCCTTCCTGCAAGCCGTGTTCGACCACATACTGGGCCGAGACGTTGTTCATAAACTTATGCAGGTAAGGAAGCTGTTTTTATTAAGTACTAGTTTTCCGCCCGCGGCTTTGCCCGCGTCGAGTTTGGTTATATCGCGTTTCCAAGAGAACTCTTCAAAAGTCCGGGATAAAAATCCTATGTTCTTTCTCAAGGTCAACTCTATCTCTGTACCAAATTTCATTAAAATCAGTTCAGTGGTTTAGACGTGAAAGCGTAACAGACAGACAGACAGAGTTATACTTTCGCATTTATAATATTAGTAGGGAAGTAGGGCTTTTAAGCATTGGCATAGATAATGTGCTTAGAAAACATATGGATAAGTCAAGTGACAACAAAAAACGAAGTGAATAAAGTTGGCTTGGAAATATTCTGCGATTAGTTCAATAAAGTATTAACAGTATGCGGTCCATCTTTAATTTTTTCACTCAACGATAGTTTTCAGTCCCGTAAAAAAAGGGTAAACTGCTTATTTATAAGTTTTCCCATTTTCAAATATGGCCATATTGACCAAACCCAATTGGTGTTTTTATTTGCTGTCTAACGACTAATGCCACAGATTAGTCCAGATACTTCACTCAGTAGAAAATTTCCAATACCTATTACGATAATTGCCTACTCCCTCGCGTCAACAACCACTGTATGCTAAAATGCGCCTAAATGCTCAAGCGTACAGCAGTGATTGCTTCGCACCGCGCGATTCCACAGTCATCGCAGGGCTGCCTCTTCGATAAAATTAAATTAACATAACTTTTTATCTATGTTATTGAGAACTGTGAATATGTTCTGACTTTTATGTGGCAGTTAAAAATTTTATCATTTATAAAATATTTAACCAACTTAAAAAAATTGACAGGTTTATGGAAATCATTGACAGGTAAATGGAAAAATGTTAGGTGTTTATCCCTTCTTTTGCTTGATTTACACCCATCTACAGCACATAAGGCACCACACGGCATCGTAATACGCGTACGAACGAACAGCACTATTAAAATTGAACGGCGTGCGCGCGCTTCGCTTGCCAAAACCGCACTGAATTTGATCCGCCGGCGGACCGAGACCACTCGGCTGGGCGGTAGGCACTTATAGCGCGCAAGTACATGGAGTGACGGAGGCCTGCTAATGCGCATTTCATCGAGTGTTTATTATGTAAGGATAATTCAGGAATGTCCGATTTTTTTAACTACAACTTAAAACACATTATAATTTCTTAATTGGTTATTTATGTAGTCTAGTATCAATTTATAAAATCAAATAGCCACTAAACAAAATTACGAAAGCCATAAAAACCGGACTTTATGGCTCGTGCTCATCATAAATAATGCCACTAGTGTATTATTACAAATTCATAACCCTACACTATGCTAAAATTATTTATTCATACTACTAGGCTGAAATTCGTGAACATTGAAAACGTTATTGACCCACATTTGGGCATAGGTGCATTATGTTCTAAACTAACGATCGGCTATAGATTCGTGTTTATTTTGATTACACTCGGGACCTTTAGTATACGTTTTCGTGAATTTATCCATTAATAAAACTGCGTAACACATTTCCAAAATTGCAACGCAATTCATTCTTCTTCTTACCGTGTCGATGGCAATCTGAATTGTGTCAGCCCAGAACTAAGCCCCTAGTTAGGCGCCTTCAGTAGCGTCCATCAATTCCTGTAGTGAACAAACAACGGAACACGCAGGACACTATTAAGTGCCCCATTGTTTGTGGAACAGCACCACATTTACTCTCTAAGTTAGAGTCACTGGCGAGCGGTCTAAGGCAAAGACTTAGCTGTGACGAGGTAGTGCTCCTCCTGACCCATGCAATTCATT
This sequence comes from Eurois occulta, assembly GCA_950022335.1. Lineage (NCBI taxonomy): Eukaryota > Metazoa > Arthropoda > Insecta > Lepidoptera > Noctuidae > Eurois > Eurois occulta. The sequence continues at coordinate 2,074,741 of OX465482.1, forward strand.
TGTCCGTTCAACATAATTGATTGCCTTTTTTATTTACTTTGTTGTCCAGACGAGTTTTTCAACCATAAGGATCAGTTTCCATAAAATTATTTCGGAATAAGATTGAAACTGTGTTGCGCAATTGGGGTACAGGTTCCTTTTCAGTCTATTCAATTTGTTCGAAGGAGTTCTAAGTGATTTGCAGGGTTTCCTTTTGAACGTGAACAGATTTAGAAAATAATATAAACTTTGTAAGCAAGTTTGTTTGGCTTTCTCCGTGGTTCGTTTTTTCTTTCTTCTGGTTACTAAATTGTTGGTTTTAAATTATATTTTTTATAAACCAGTTTAGTTTATTAACATGTTAATAAAAAAACATCAATGTAGATTTTTATTTATGATTCCTCGTCTACATATTTTATCGCTATTTACAGTTAAAAATATCCAACCAAATAAATATGTTCTTTTATTCTTTTATACAGAACGATACTTGAAAACACGAATAACACAATTTATGTTTCGTTTTCAATATGTCTTGGAAACTAATGAACAATGGGTTTAGGTACCTTTTTGGTAAACGTAAAAATTAAAGGACCATTAAGTAAATTAAAATACATGCAATTTATTACCTATTTAAAATGATGTTGAGAGATCAAAGGACCACTTATTAAATACTAGCTTTGCCCGCGGTTTCGCTCGCGTAATTTAGAATTGGACAATTCATTCGGGTTGTACTCTGCTTGTAATAATAAAATTAAATCATGATTCGACAGTCACGTGGCGCCATCTATTTTCATAAGAACGTTGTTGTTGTTTTCCTCGGAAACAGTACTTTCGGGATGAAAGGCACCCTATGTCCGTTTCTGTACACCTGACAATGTACTTATATACAAAATTCAAGAAGGATCGGTTTAGTGGTTTAGGCTTGAAAAGGTAACAAACAAACAAACTTACTTTCGCATTTATAATATTAGTTTGAATTCTTTCGTGACAAATAAACAATTTAGTTTTGACTATCAATATTTCATTTAAAGAGGAATAAGACAGTCCTTCAGTAGACAGTGACTGAATGCATAAACATAAAGGATTTCAACGCCATAATAAGCCGGCCTTATTAAACATGATAATTTTACAATACCATATTATAACCTGAAGGAAGCCTTAGCACGAGCCCGCGGTAAACGTAACGTAAATACGTCGATTTTAAAATTAAAAGTTCCCGTATTACATACAATATTTTCATAATTCTATTGAGTTGATTCTTTGAGTTTAAGTATGAATAGGCTGTGCCAATACACTTAACTTCAACACACTCACCGTAACGCCATAATTTCCAGGTGAGCGAAACAATGGCAGTCTCCAACGGGCACCTGCCGAACAGCTACGAGGAAGGTGAAGACAAGCCGATGCTGGTGGTGAAGAAGGCAGGTGATGGTCCCGGCATCACCGCGCTACTGAACCGGCAGCTCCAAGGTATGTGATGCTTGTCTGTGGTATATGTTGGGAGGAGGATAAGGAGCATTTGATTTGGTGATTTAATTTATTGGAAATAGGTTTTGGAAAGCTGGACGAAATAATTATGATAAATTATGTAAATTAGATTTTGTAAACACGTAAAAAATACGAGAAGATACACTCAACACTTTTAAAAGTACAGTACTTGTCATTTCAGTCATTGATCGGAATACCATCCTAACAATAAATAAAAATCTGGACCAATATTTACAGAACATAGGTTTTTTAAAAGCATGTATGTGAATAACTCTTGCTGTGAGACTATTTTAAATGTGTTCCATATAAAAGTGCAATTTATCACGACCAAAATATATGAAACAACCCGAACAACTGATGAATAATAATTTAATCAGTGCTTTCAAATTGAATTTAATTGCCTGTTGAATCAACAACTAGCATAAAACAAGAAGATTTATGAATTATTTATAAAAATAATTTGGTCAAGTGTCCTAGCCAAAATGTTATTTGCAATTCAATATTATCTGAATACCAAAACAAATGCTCGAAACTTTCATACATAATGCATGATTATAATCATAGCTAGAGTAGGAGATTATTGTCTGAGGTAGAATTATCATTTCAAATTACTCGGAGCCTTTACACACCATCGTTTAAGAAAACAATATTCAATATTTGACCATTTATAAGAAACGATATGAATATTGAAATAAGAAATAGCCTTGACTTAAATAATGCCCAATTTAAGAATTTGCGTCCAAATCATATTTTATACCACTGCTCTCAAAACGGTGAAGTTCATCGTGAGGAAACCGGCCTGTCATAGAACACAAAAATCGAAGACGTGTGAAATCCATCAATGGAATACGTGGTAGATTACAGCTCACTGCCTCAGAGAGAGGTCTGTGTGTATATGTCCCAGCAGTGGGAACGTTGTGTGCTGATTATGCTCTTCAAATTAAATAAATAAATCCTTAACAATAAAGTATCAAATTTGTAATAAGCAAATTCTAAAGCACTAAATTCCTATTCTAGATTCCAAATGTCATTGAAATTACAGAAAAAATATTTGGCTACTACCTCTAAAATGAAGCCTAAAATATTTAAAAAGTGTTAAGTAACAGTGGGACAAGAACATAATATCAAGGTCGAGTCAATCGTTTAATCGGTGTTAAATAAGAAGTGCTTCATACTAGTTGGGTCGGCAACTAAAAAGCCAACCCGAAGCGACTACATTCGGCGATCATTCGACTTGGAAACTCTGTTCGGCTTCTACCATCAAATTATGTTCTGGTCGATTCGGCACCATTAAAGCTAAGCCGAGTGGCTTTCTCTTTGGATTTATATTAATTTTTGCTGAATAATGCCGACTCGAAATGTATGAAAAGTCGTTATGCTACAGTGTAACAAGAACAAAATAAAAAGGTCGAATAAATCGTTTACTGATGATACATAATAACACCTTTAAAAGACTTTGAAAACTAAAGTGCTGGTCATTTTCATTCAATAGCAGTTTTAATCAGTATCGATTTTCTTCGTTCGAACGCTAGTGTGTAATGATTCCTGTTCCAAAGCTCCCATATATTGGTCGATTGTGTATTTAATTTAATGTTTAACATTACTTTGGTATGTCTGCTTTTGTGTTCGCTTTGTATGTTTTTAAAGCAGTTTTTTCTTTGGCATTGTTGAATGTCATTTGTTTTTGGCAGAGGGCGCTTTGTTGCCTGTTTCTTACAATGTTTTGTTTTCGTAATGTGCCTCTTGAATGCAGACATACTTAGGTATATTTATTGATGTTAGCTAATTAAAAGGCGTACGTGGAGTCCCTTTATAGTTTGTTGTAATTGTAATGCTAGTTCTTATTCCATAGTCATCACGAACCATACGTTTTTAAATATTGCACTTATCTTTATAAAATATCTAAAATTACGCGAGGCAGCTTATTAAAGGTACAGACTCTTACTAAAAACATCTGGACAAGTTGTGGACTTGCTGCTGACTCCAAATACTAACAGATATGTAAAAGCATTATCTGTCCGCAGTCAGTCCTTACGGGTTTGACCGAACCTTTTCTACAGAATTGACATTTCTTTTTCAACGTATGTGTTGAAACCACCAAATTGTTAACCATGGAACATTTTCTCAGATGTGTAGTTACTTAGTTACCTCTACGACACTGTATCGCGTCTTAACTAAAGGGGACTATACGTAACGCGTCCGTCTGGTGTTGTGGTTGTGCCGTGTCGATGACGTGTGGCTCTGTGGCGTGTCGTGACGTCACCAGGCGAGCACGCGCCGCTGCTGCGGGCGCCGCACGCGCATTCCTGCTGACTGCTGACGTCATCAACGAGACAAGACGGCTTATGTCCTATCACCTTTTCCCTCACTTTTATGCTTCACGATTGTTTCGCTTTTGCTTAAAGTTTTTCCAGATTAAACAAAAATGCTTCTAGAATTTCATTGGAAACGGGACGAATGTTCACTTTTGCATAAACTCGTCCAAATTTTTCGTAAACAAAAACTTCGCCTAGAACTTTCTTAAACATTGTCTTTTATTAAAATGGGTTTTCGTGGCGTTTCGTATTTAGTAATATTGAAATTAATTAATAAATGAAAATAAAAAAAAGCATTGTTATATCTTGGGGCCGTTTACATATATCAAAATTGAAGACCTACTTCAAAATCCCTACGATAAAAAAATACCATGGGATTCAGAATATGTACATCCTTGTTAAACGAGAGTGGGTAACCAAAATAACCCATTGTAAGATTAGATGATATCTACCAGTTATTTTTTATAATTCTTATTTCTTACGTAAGTCAAAATATATCGTGAGGTGTAAAACTATCCTTTCCTATGTTCCTCACACCTATATAATCACCTTATTCAGGATATACAAGACAACACAGTATAGAAGTGATCGATGAAACTTTTTAAAACTAAAAGCAAACATTTTATAAGAACCTTGAGAATTTTTATAAAGGCTTGTGCAGACGACAGGTGTTGTATCCGCAAATTAAAACTAGTTTTTGAAAATCGCTTTAGACTGTCCGTAGTCTGTCCTAGGCATTATATCGACACCCAGTGTTTCCACCAGTATTTAAAGGCAAAAATATTTTTCTAAATCTGCAAAAAAATCAAATTTGTTACTAATCAAATATTTTTAATACTTTTCATCATTACTTCTTACTGTAAAAAAAAACAGTATTGTAACTCTACTATACATATCTCCATACCTACATATCTTTACATACACATATAACATGTATGTATTATAATATATTATGGTTTTGCGTGGTGGCTAAATGGCTTACTTACAATCTCTAGGGCTATTCATTATTTTTAATTTTTAAAATACCCATGCCAGATTAAAGTGTTCTCTACTCTAGGAAATTAAACCCACTTAAATTGATTGGTCATTCGGCGTAATTTTTTTAGTAAGGTCTTCTTATCATATTCTTCACTTATTTCTTATGCTGGAAGCGCTAGGGTATCAGAAATTCAAATTTTCTTACGTTTTTTTTTGCAATTTGCAGGGTAGTGTCCGGTTGGATGTTGATTAAATTATGATTCGCGACCGTAACACGTATTTAGTTACAGATTATAATCATTAAAATCATCAATACACGAACTTGGGGGGTTGTATTGATGATTTTAATAATTATAACTGTATACAGACATTTGTTACGGTCGTGAATCATATTTTGTTCAACATAGAGCCTGACACTGACCTGAAAATTGCAAAAACGTAAGAAAATTTGAATTTCGAGTGCTAGCCTGGCGCTATGTATGCCGAATGACCAAACAATTTAAGGTGCAAGCGCCAGGCTAGCACTCGAAATTCAAAATTTCTTGACTTTTTTGCAATTTGCAGGCCAGTGCTAGGTTGTATGTTGATTAAAATATTATTCGCGGCTGTAAGACGTATGTAGTTACAGAATTATAATCATCAAAATCACCAATACAACCCTCCAAGTTCATAAAGGCGTAGGAACAAAAAAAAAAACAGAAAAAGTCATTCCTACAGCTTTATGAACTTAGAGCGTTTTGTTGATGATTTTGATGATTATAATTCTGTAACTACATACGTCTTACAGCTGCGAATAATATTTTAATCAACATACAACCTAGCACTGGCCTGCAAATTGCAAAAAACGCAAGAAATTTTGAATTTCGCGGGCTGGTTGGAGCATTCACCTTAAATTGATTGGTCATTCGGCCACATTGTTTTAGTACGGTCTTCTTATCATATTCTTCACCTATTTCTTAATACTCTTCAATGGGACACATAATCTGGCATGGAATAAGTGTTGATTTCTATTACAATCATAATAATTATATTTGCTACATATCCTGCCCCTTTTTAAAAGATTCTTATCTAAAAAACTAGTTTTAATAAAATTTGTTATCATGTCATTCTTTCATTAATATCGCTTTTAATATCAATGATATTTTATAATGAGCTTTATTAAGTATAATAATAGCACCTTATTGGAGTATTAAAATTTGTCGAAGTATTTTGCTAAAACAAAATAAGCTTTACACTTACACATTAAGGTATATTTTGTGTTGGCTGAATATTTATACTAATAAAGCTTAATAAAGAGTTAGCTTATAAAAGTATATATAAATAAGTATATAATTATCTTAGCATGTGTAGCCCATTATTTGAGTATTAAGTGTGTAAACTAGTCTTATATTTCGCTCATATTGTCTCTCTTACAAGTATTTTAAGTAATAATTATGATATTATTGGTGCATGTGATTTAACTTGACAGGTTGGGATGAAGAAGACACATTTTCTTTTATCAATATGAAAAACATTCGAATTTTGGATCCCGCTTCTGAGATGTTTAAACATCACTGATTGCTTTTCTAATTTCAAAAATGGATGCTAGCTAACATACATAACATCGCGCCTCATGCCTGTAATCTTCCCTGAAGGGCTGGGCAGAGATGTTACCTACAGTACCCACCTACAATCACATTTCGACAGTTGTGTTGGTGCCGCTAATTTTCTGTTTAATTAATTAACGTGAAGCCCATTTCATTGCTTGTTTTACAATAATATTTGGTCTACCCGATTATCCCGATTATCTGTATTGTAAAAAGTATTCAACTATGGACATTTACTGAAATGTATCAAAGTTTGATTACAAAATCAAAGTTGGACGACAGAATCAAAGAAAAAGTGTTTTCTAAATCCTGGTCTAATACTTAATGCTTTAATGATAGTTGTTACCTTTACCCGCTAAGTATATAAGTGTACGTAAGTTATATATTAGTCGTATAAGCTATAACACTCCTGTAGTCCCATCCCGTGTCCGAACTCCCAAAGCATGTTTGGAAGATCGACAGTCGAAGGTAATATATTTTGTTTTATGTTATTTGTTTCACCCTCATGACCTCATCTCATTGAAGACGTATGTGTTGAAGACCGAGATAATATAAACATTATTTTACTCGTTTTTTGTCTGAAGGCGTGATTCTGCCTTCATAACTGAAAATACATCAACTTCTGGTAAATTTAATTGAAGTTACCGCGTTTTCAGTGACGACGACGACATTTATGTCGCCGTCGCAAATTACTGCCAAACTAAAAGTGCAATATAGAAATATGTCTAAGCCAAAGCACGTGTTAAGTAACGTTTATAAATCTCGGTCTCAGTTTTTTTATTTGGTTTTAAAATACTGTGAAAAATAGTACTTTGGGTAATTGAACCATTTTCAAAATTCATGGACGATGCTTTGCTAAATAAAGATGTTCTTTGAATGGGTTTTAACTGTATTTAAAGGCCACATGAAATATAATCATTCCCTTTAAATTAATTGCATCAAGATTAATTTGTTGCCTCACTCCTAACTCACATTTATAATTCATTGAATATGATTGTTTGAGAACTAAACGCCTTGTTGACTGTTGCTTTTATTGTAGATTTAAGCCACACCTAATACTCATCAAGTTAATTATGAAATGCTGTGGCAGCACATCAAGTTACCACTAACTGTCAAATTTTCGCATTCGATTTTGAACTTAACCATCAACATTTTATGGTTTAAAATCATTTGGAGAAATTTGACAGTTTGTGATAACTTGATGCGCTTGCGACTCTATAGTGGAAACGCTGTTGGATTTGCAACGTTCGACTCATCGCCGAAAGTTAACCTCAAGCATGCTCAGAAATAATTAAGATTTCTAAGGAAATTCTTGGCCTAAAACTTCAATAAAACATTAATGTCACATTTTGCTAGTTTACATCCACACAACACGCATTGCTTGCGAACCGTTGCGCTTTTGTTTGTTATACATAACTACCAAATATTGTCTACATTGAATGCAGTCTGAAATGTACTTTAATGCAAAAGCGACAGAGCTCATTTTCAGCTGATTTATGATCCTTGTCTTATAGGGATATGGCAACACTGAACTTGATTAGTGACTCATATCAAGTGTTACTAACGACATTCAATTATTTTTCCTATAAATCATGATAGGTCAGGATTGATATCTGTTCAAAGTAAATTTCAGACTCCAACCCTGTTTTATATTTTCGAACTGGCAACACAGTCAGTGTTTATGTTCTGTGTAACGTCTAACAGTCGTCGACACGCGCACAACACGGAAACGTGGAGTTAAAAGCTTGTGTGTATGTCTGCTAGATTTGTGAGGTGAACGTTTATTATCTGGGTATCACTATAACTACGATAATTTGCACAAAATACTAATGTCACTGTAAATAAAAAAATATTTTGGACATTTGTATTTTGCACACACCACTGAAATCTCGTTTACACATTACGACTTGTTGTATTTTCCCAAGTGCATTTCGTTTCGATTCAACATTTTTCTGAAACAAAATGTTACTTGTTCACAGAATACACGCAAACTATTGCAATTAATTCAGCACATTATTCTAGACACCCAGAGAATAATTCTTCGTCAGTTAGAAATTTCACGTTTGGTGAGTCTTATGCATTTGTACTGAATTAACAGTAATAGTTTGCGCTTCGTTAGCACTTACAACCCCGTTATAGAGACGTAACGTGTAAACGATCCACATTTTACATAATACTGACGTATAATTTTCTCACATTCGCCAGCGACTGACCCTAACGCGTGGCGCCTCGGCCGAATAGAAGAAGCCGACCACGAGACGCCCGTGTGAGGCCGCGCCTTGCACGTAGCGGTGCGGCCGCGCATCAAGCGCGCGCGACGCTAGTGCAACACCAACCTTATCACCCACACAATAAGGTTCAACTCAGACTGAGCCAGCCCACAGACCTGGCTACCTCAATAACGAACTCTATGTCTAAAACCGTAGGATACAAAGTCGAACGTTCATATCTATGTAGATCTTATTACAGGAAGTAAGTTGTGTGAAGTGCTATGTGGCTTGAGCTGTAAGATTGAAAGTTGCGTGAGTCGATGTTGTTGGTTAAACACGATCGTTTCAATAGTCGATTTTGTGCTATATGTACTTTCACTTACGAATTATAATTCCATAATTCGTTTTTAGTGAAAAGGCAAAAAGAATTCTGTCTCGCCAATCGATTAAAGATTTCATAAAACCATTGTATACTTGAAAAATCAACTAAACTAAGCAAGTTACAACAAAATAAAATGGTTTGATGAAATCTTTTTCTCTACATAATAATTTAAGCATAATAATTTCAACTATAAAACGACTAATTCGACTATTGAATCGATCAATAAAATATTCTATTTAACTTTTTACGAGTCGGAGAATCATCGTTACTTTGAGCTTTTATATTAAACTATAACGACAAAGTTTAAAACGATGTTTCACCGACATGTAAACAAAGATTTATTAAGGTATAACTTACAAATGATCTGAAACGAAATAGCACATTGAAAAAGACTAGAATCATTATTTTGTGTATACTATTTATGTAGATAGATATATAAACTAAATATTGAATCGACATGGCGTCGTTTTGCCCCCAATAAAGTAATAAACGAGAGGTTATATTTAAATAAATGTTTTCTGTAAATACATTATAGGATGATATTGTATAAAGATTGAGAAAAATTGTGTGTACAAAATTATGTATTCTACTCTATTCGTAGTGGCCATGATGTGGAAGAGAATTTTAATACTTACATGCCTTTTAAATCTCACAGTTTTATTAACGAAAGTTTCGAAGCTAAACATATCTATAGGCTATCTAATATCTACCTTAGGCTATACAGGGTGGAGGGACATCGACGTACAACCTATCACACAACGTACAACCCAAGGTAGAAATTTTGTTCCATACAAAAATCATTCTTACATAGTCAAAAGGAAAAAGCTGCTTGGCGGATCTAGAATTTTGTATGTTTTGAACTGACTTCAAAAATGAGGTAGTTAATTATTAGGCTGAATTTTCTTAGCAACGGGTTGTGCGTCGATGTGTATTACACCGTGTATCAACGCTGTTTCTGTAGGTGAATTATTATTTTAGTTTATTCTCTGTAGAAAGACGTATTTACGTAAGAGTTTATCTTTGTCAGGTGATAACTAGTGCAGGTCACTGTTATCGAGTTGCTGATTGCAAACAAATGCATAATTTTAGTATTATATTAGTTTTCGCTTGTGTGTAGGTATTTTTCTTTGACATTAACGTAATTAGAGTGCAGGCCGACTTCGGGACCGATAGAAGGGTAAAGTTTTTGCTTGTTTTTTAAAAGGAATTAGAGCTTACAATGCAGAGCTCCACACTTCTTTAAATTCACTGACGTCTGTCTATACTATAAAACTGTGATTTTTTCAAGGGAATGATTCGGAAACGATTCCTGTAATAATATCTTCCATCCCTGTCAAACTCCACAAGTTATCTTTTGATGAGAAACGCCGCATATTAATTAATAATGTACCTGATAACAATTTGTTGTAAAGAAACTTGTCGAGTGGACAATAAGAGTTTAAAGCCGCTGAAAGCGCTGCCCAAAAATATTTAAATAGTTTGATTATTTAATATCAGATTATATGAAATATAGTATTAAGCATTCGCAGATATTTCAGCGGCTTTATAACAATACTTTCATTATAAAAACGACGTACTATCATTGAACTTTGTTTAAGTCACAAATTAAACAAGCAGGCCTTAACGTAAATGCAATAGAATGTTACCATTTAGTTGCGAAACTGTCTAAAAGTTAACATAGACATTTTCAATCTTATTTTACAAAAGAATAAGGTCGAAAATATTGTAAAACCTATTTAGCGTTTAGCAGTTTCGCGCGTAAAGTATATATCTTATAATCACGAAATAGGGAATGACCATGATACTGAAATTAATAATATATTGAGCTGATTGTAAATTAATGTTATTGTACAAATTGTTGGTGGTTACCGAACAATGCACACTACTATAAGAAGTCTGGACACATAAATTAATTGTTTATTTCTTAAAGCAATAAGTACAGATTGTAAAAGATACTGGTTGTCTGTCTCTCTCAAGTTGACATGCTGAAATTCTCACATCAGAAAAAAAGGTGGTTCTTTGAATGGTGTTATTAATGAACTGTCTATTCATAAGTTCTACAATAGTCCAATACCTAATCATAATATTTTTATTTTTGTTTATACATGTACCTACAACCAATAAAGTTGGTGGTCAACCACTTTTAACCTCTATGCCTTTAGGAATAAGGTTGAAAGAGGTCAACCGCGAATTTTGCCGGTTGTACATTGGTGGACTATAAAAACAATAGTAACATGGAAAATGGCAGGAAAATGATGACGTTTCATCTTATAATGGATCACGTTTCTTGGGTTCTTAGCACTGTATTTTATTGTTTTAGTCGAACAAATAATTACGCGCAAATACCCTATTAACTCAGCTGTGTAAACAAATTACGCAAATTGCTTCAATTATCAACTGGCACCAAATCATTAGATTTACCCCTTATATTATGTTACCAGCAGAATTAAGTTTTTAACAATGGATTTTTCCAGTCATCTTGCGAGAGGCGATCGTCGCTCGCAATGCTGTCGCAACGAATCGAATTGCTCGTACTTTCACTTATTTCTGTTAAAGCCATTCAACTGTGCAATTGTATTTTATTTTTAGTTAGGTAACATTTTAACTGCCGAAATTGTTGTGTGATATTTATTTACTTTTTTTGTGATGTCTTCCTTTGAAAATGATATGATATTATTGAAAGATGCGATTGATGATATTTATTTAAAATGATTTAAAATATTACTGGATTGACGAGATTGCTAGCGAATGATCGGCAGTGAGACACAACCGATAAAAAGGTGCCCTATACTTGTAAATGTGTATGAATATGTGGCAGCTGTATGATTATGTATAGTGATGTATAAAACATTCCAAAATTTTCATTTTTGGCTATTGGAATTATGGTTAAAAAGTATATTTAAGAAGTCAGAAGCACTGCCAATGCAATTTGATTGCTTGTTTTGCAGTCACTGCGTTATATTTTGTAATTAAGGATCTCATTTTGTTTTGTATTTAAACGATTTTGATTTGTCTTGATAAATGAGGAGCACATTTTTAAGTTTGTTTACTGTGGACAAACCACTTTGTAATGGTAGTATCAGGACAAACGTGATTGTTCACATACTTGCCTTGTGTCAGTGTATGTGCACCCGGTGTGTTAGTATGCCTTAACAAATTGCCATTTGTGATGATTGTAAATTATGAATGTGTTGTATGATTAATTGTATTGAAATCATCTTAGTACATGTTGAGACAAATAGAGATTAAAGAAATAAAGTAACAAATTGTGTAAAAAAAATTGTTTTATTTTTTGTGTATAATTTTTGGTGCTTTAGTTAAAAGAATACGAAATATTAAGTTAAACGGAAACTAAACAGCCAATAAAAAACGCCACACCAACTGATCCTAGATTTATTAATAAATTAATCCTCGTCATCACAAAGCACTATGAGTCGTCAAACGTCATCCTACCAACTCCATGCTGTTTTATGTACCTTCTATACTGCTTATATTTATTATTCTCCGCTAAAGCTTTCTTTGCTTCCTCATCTTTTATTTCTTTCCAAACTTTGAAGTTTTCTTTGACCCAAAGTTCTTCATCTAAGAACTCTTGCCTTTCTGAGTCTTCTATTGCATTGAACTGATGCTGTCCAAGTTTCATGTACTTTCTAATTAAATATAACTTCTCCTCTTCACCATATGGTCGCTTCATTATGGTGAAATTCCAGAACCACCTTAAATACCAATAAATATAATATGCAATAGTGTATGGTAAGATGATCAGTTGGACCCAGAGAATGTCAACTATTTCTGGCTTGGCATAAGCACCCTTGATGTCCATGTTCTCTTCAATAACCTTTCGTATCAACCGGTCTTGTTCCACTTTCTGTTCAGCTTTAGATTTCTTCATACCTTTATTTTTAGACTGAACTTCCTTCATTTCAGTTTTGGCTAATTCTAGAGCTTTATTTCTATACTTTGGCACTGTCATAAAGTATTTGATGGCGGTGTCGTATTTAGACCACGCGCTATAGTACTGGATTATCGATATAATTGAGATAGTGACGGCGATCACGATTCGCACGTCGACTTTCGGCGCCATACGGCGTCGGTAATATCTGTAGTAGTGAGCATAGTACTCCTGAGGATTGTCCAACATGTAATCATAGTCGGATCTCTCCTCCTCATCGCGCAAAATTTCGTATGCAGTAGCTATTTCCTTGAATTTTTCTTCTGCTTCTTTTTTAGTTTCGGGTGTCCTGTGTAAATCAGGATGAAACCTTTTGGCCAGTTGTCTGTAGCTTCTAGCGATCTCATTCTTTGTTGCCTCTCTTGTGACTCCTAGAACTTCGTAACAATTCTCTTTTCCACAGTAAATACCTTCGAGTAGGTGATCTGCTGACGAGACCACTGCAATCTGCCATGTTGCACAGAGAAGAATAAAGTAATTGTATTTTAGAGTCATTTTTATTTTAACACATACTCTTAGTTATAAATGCAATTATTTGTGACTAGCACCTAATCGTAATTATAATAAAACTTTGATATTTAAAAAAAATCTACGCTAGCACGACTGATTGTCAATTTGACAATCGCGATGATCGAAATGAACTGTCAACATCACGGCAACGTCAGCTTATTTTATGTTCGAAAAAATGTTTTTCATTATGGCAGCTTTTTAACTAAAAAAGTATTGCTAAATTGTTAATCCAGTACGAAGTGATTCAGTGGCAATAGTTTAGCAGTAGGTAGTAGTAGAATATTGCATGTTTTACAGCAATTACAGCTCTCCGAACTGGCACTAATGCAAACCACAAAATTACCAAACTATTGCTAAATGTTAACTGTCATGTCAGTTGTCAATGTCATAAACTGGTCAAGTGTCACACGTGTTCTCATTTTCATTCATAGACAACTATGACAAACAACCATTGTTATGTTATTGAATTTAATACAAATTAAAGCAAGAAAATGTTAGAAAACGCGCTAGATCGTTTCTCAGAAAGCTTATTTTTATATTTAACTGGACAAACAAAAGATGTAAGAAGCCTTTTAGTGAAGAAACACAACGAGAACTTACAAACACACGGTGACTTTAGTTTTCCTAACTCGGTGAAATCTTGGCACGAATATGCTATTTGTGATCAAATAGCTATAGAAAATGCTACATTACTACAAGTAATCGGTAAAGAGTGCACAGATATAGTTGAGGAATCTAAAAAGTGGAATTTGTCAGTGCGCAAAGTGATAGACGAGAAAAGTCGGATTTATTTGTTTTTAGAAAGACCTCGAGCTATCCGTGTCGGTTTATCGGGGGCATTGCGAAATAATGCAGTGTTATCACAGAAAATACGCGAAGGTTCATCGGCTGTTGAATTAGATCCTTGTTGTGAGGAACAATGTGACCTAACCTCGTTACGAGCGAAGTATGTCCGTAATGTCCTCAAGAACTTGTGTGCGCTATGTAATGTGAACGCTCCCATAATCGTGACATCGAAATCTACGAGTAAAATTGAAGGAAGCCACAGAGTGCTCTGTGGGACTGTACTCAATTCTAAATCAGGAGCTAAAGAAACTAAGATTAATGCAGTTGATTATATTAGGTAAATATAACTATTCTAGCCATCTTTTTAGATTACATTTCAACCATAAAAATGAGATTTTTATTCATCTCAAACTGGGAAATGCCAAAAAAATGAGGAATCAGACAAAGTAAATCTTTGTACAAGTTCTTTAAAATATTATTTTTCTAATTTCAGGATAAGACAAGATGAAATGACCCTCGTAGCCCAACACAAGTATGGTGTAAGAATATCAACAGATTCAAAATGGAAGGAGTTTATTGCACATCTTGGGGAGTCGGCTGCTGCATTTGAGTTACTGCAGACAAAACCAAGTGGGGCAGTCAAAATTAACTTTGATTGCTGTTCTGGATCTAGTAAAGGTGATTATGATTGAAAAAACTTTGTATATAAACCTTTAAGACAATTTACATATCTTATTAATTAGAACTTGGAAAACAACTTGAATTGTTTTGACAATTCAAAAGTGCCTGTTACTGGCCTACTTGAAATACAATGCTTTGATTTTGATTTCTTCTTCTCTAGTTGATGAATAAAAAGGAGGTCAAAATCAAAATGTATTAATATTCAACCACTGTAACTTATACTAAAAATCAATCAAGTCTAGATCATTCAACCTGTGTTGCATTTTAATTCCATTCCACATGACCTTGTTTTCACAATCAGTTACATGAACTAATAAAATATCCATTACATTTGGTTACAGGTGCATCATTCATTCTGTACAATTGTGCACGTCTGGAGACTATAATAAGGACATACAATGACAAAGTCTGTGATGGGACATACCCAAAGCTGCCACCATTTGATGATGTTGATTTTTCATTACTAACACAAGAGGTAACGTTTTTATAATTAAAAATATGATACAAATGAATGTGGATGGCTATTGTACTGTATGTATGCCTGGTGTCCGCAACTCCACGTCCAAAGCGCGTATTTTACATACGGATGTGGATAAGGAAGACCAAAGAAACAACGGATGGACTGTGCGATAAAAGATATAGCTAGAAAGAGGTGCCTATTGAGATGATGACTATAGAGAAATAGATAAGAATGCAAGAAGAAAACATGCTACACCAACCCCAAATAAATTGGGATAAGGGAATAACAATTATGTTCAGTTATAACTAAATAAAGTATAAGTGAATAGTACAACAGAAAAAAGTGAATACTTAGTGTGCATTAATGTTGATGAGATAAAGTAAATACGTCTCAAGTTCAATAAAATCTAAATAAAAAATATTGCATGAAGCCCCATGAGAATAATGAATGGAAAAATAAAATAGTCATAATACAATGCTAGACAAAACAGCATTTTACCAGGCAAAGACAAAATAATTCAACAATAATTTATTTCAGGATGAATGGCATCTAATATTCAACTACTTACTGGGGCTACCCTCACTTCTGAGCCAATGTGTGGACGTAAATAGCCAAGTTTGTGACTTTAGACCACACCACATCTGCAGCTACCTCTGTTCCATGGTCAGAATATTCAGCCAATATTATAGAAAGACCAGGATTTTGGTGGTAAGTACTGATCTGTAGATAAAGCATAGAGAAGTAGAAAAATATCTTAAATAGTTAGTCGCTTAATTTTTGTAGAGGTATTTAGTATACAAAAAGTTTGTGCAACAAAATAGTAAGTAAGAAATCCTGGTATTTCTATTAAGTACTGTTTTTGTGCACAAAATTAATTCTTATTGGTAATAGCAATTTGTCAGAGTGATTCACAATGATCTTGGGCTAACCAGAGAGCATTAGAAAATCCCCAAAAATTGGTGTATTGCTGCAGGGATATTTTTTTTGCTTTATTTGGTTGTTCTCACTGTACAACTTGATATTCCTTATGTCTTAAATATTGCGACGGCAAATAAAATCGAATTTACAATTAAATATTAGGGATATGAAATTCCAATTGGTATAAAATTCTAATACAATCAACTTGTGATTGCATTCTAATGAAATTGAGCAAGCTATTCCTCTTTCCAGGAGCCCAGAAAACACCTGCTTCCAGTAATATTCGCTAGAATTCACATGCTGCAAATATTAAATGAAACACTCAAGACATGTCTGAACATTTTAAATATTAAAAGTGTTTCCCAAATGTGAATCATAATCTTTTATTGCTTGGTATTTAAGAATTCAAATTACCCTATTAGAATATATTTTAATAACGCAACTGCAAATCGATTCTTAAATGCTACTTTATTTTTCGGCGCTTAGCAAACGCTAAAAAACTTTATTTTCTATGGAACGGACGGCGAACTTTCGTGTTACTACATTGATTTACTGTTGAGCGGCCTCAATGCCGTGAGTGCACTTCAGTGCGAAGCCGACATGCATTACAAATTATTCAAGAAAATAAAAGTTCTTCAATATCCAACTACACTACAAAGAGCGCATAGAAAAAAAATGTTTTGTTTGGAAACACAAAGTTCACGTGATTGACCCAGGTATTTTATTGTGGGCATTGCTGCCTCGCGATTGGCTCACCGAGCGGGGCACGAGCGCCGCCGACAAATCACGAACCGCTTACACGGTCGCGCGTCCCAAGTCGCCTAGTGTGTTTTTGACATCGGTAAACGCAGTCGTGAACTTCGGAGCGCATAGATACTTTTATTTATAGTTTAAATCGAATCAAGTCGCTTTGCGTTTGTGAATACCTGTGCTCAACCGGGATACAATAAATATGAGTATTGCTGCTCTGATCCAAGCTGCTGAATACATCGAAAGGCGCGATAGAGGTGATTTGGATTTTCTTTGTTTGAATTGTCAATCGAGTGCAACTACACGCACACGTCAACATGGCTCCCGTCTATTTTTGCCGTGCTATAATCAGCTGATTTTGACGGAATGGCAGTGTACTTTGTTGCAGAAGCTGAGCACGGATACGCGTCGAGTTTACCGGCGTACGAAGAGTCCCGCTCCGGCGGCAGGCGGCCGAAGACCAAGAAATCGCAGGGCAGCAGGTGAGTGGCGGCCAGTGTAGTGCTTGTGCAGTGATAATGTGAGATCAGTGGTGTTATATGTGAAGTGTCGGCGTGTCGTACAATCTGTATGTTTTCTGTTCCAGGACGACTCATAACGAGTTGGAAAAAAACAGGTGAGTGTTTATATTTTTATTGATAACGATGAACCCGGGTGTTATGCGATGCGCCGGTGGCGGGTGCCGGCGCGCGGTGGGTTATCGCGTGGCGCAGTGACCTTGGCAGCGTGTAGCCGGCAAGGGAAAGAGTGCATGATCGTAATGAGACGTGCGGGTGCGGCGGATGACGCTCGTAACCCATTTGGCAGCAGTGCCACGGCCGGCAGGGCGCTGGCTGCCGTTACGTCACGTTGATCTTCCTCCTCGTCATCACGCTACCTGTAGGTCGCTGCGTGTTTACGCGCCGTGTTTGGCTAGGCAGAGTGCTCACTGCCCGGCTAGCCGCTAGCTCCGCTAAAGGAGGACGGTTTGCGAAACAAAGCCAGTCTACGTGACATACTACTTCGCCTACATAGTTGTTTACTCGCGTTGAATAGGAATTTAGAACCGGTAACTTGTTAGCTAGGCTGCTATTCTCGTTTCATTAAAGTAACAAACGTGCCTAGTTTCCTTGGCTTGTGGTTGAGGACCGTTTCGTTTTATCCCTAAGCTTACGAACAATCCACATTTGCAATTATAAACGTGGGCCCTTTGATATTCAGTAGAATAGTGATCGTGACAGACCCTCCGTTCAGAGAATAATACGAAATTGATTGTGAGGCCTTTAACTATTTTAGAATTATGAAAGTGGTGAAAGTACAGTCAGCATAATAAAATAGTAACGTTATTCATCGGCCCCTAATGGAGGGGAATGTGCCTATTTGCCTAAGTTAAAGGTCGCTTTCATCATTGAATTTGTTATCGCTACGAGAGGTAATAGGGCGGGGACACTGATTATTTAATTTATGACTCGTTACAAATAGTAATTCAATTGAACGACTTTATTTGACGAATATTGTAAATATTCGTAATGATTGGCTGCCTGAGTCGTTGACAGCTGGTAATAGAATAAAAGCAATATTGTGTAACGTGTCCATCGTAAAGTTTTTTTTTCGCCTTTTGAATGTACAGATTTAAATCGCAAGACCTGTCAATTGCCTGGTGGTAGCAACTGATAGACAGCTATTAAGCCCATTCGTAAACTTTATATCATTTTTTGCTTCCATCTTGGTACAAAAAACTGTAATAGGTACGTCGCGTAACTAGAGAAGCGGCGATTAGTTCCACTAAAACAGTTTTTGCTCGTCTCGGTGTTTGTCATAAATTCACATTTCATACGTGAAAACCTTTCTCTAAAAGTAAACCGTTTGTAACACAATAATTCACGTTGAAAACCGTTCGTACCTGCAGTACAGTTATTTCTTCTTGTGACTCTACGAACAAAATGTATATGTTTCTATGTTTATTTTGTATAAATAGCATCAAGTAATTGAAACTATGTGAGGCATATCTCGAGTGCTCCACGATATGCGTCAGTCCATAAAACTGTTCTCCACTTTGATACTAGAAACTATTTATTGTTGGCTGCAATAATTGATAACGAAAAAAAACCACGTTTGTATTTAATCGTGTTAACAATTAACTGTTATACAGTGTTATAAGCGCTCGTTATATTAATTAGTCGTATAAAACGTTAAACGTATGCATCTAGAATATCTTTTCTACCAACTGTTACTTTCGATCTTACATTTTCATCTCGTGTTCTTTTTGTCTACGAACGCAAAAGGAAATAATGGTCCACGTGATTCTGACGAATGAAGGGCGTTGTCTGCCTAAGGTTATTCCAAATTGTAGAGATCTCTTTAGTTTTATCTCAAAATAGCAATTCATGGAGACTACTGTAGTCTTCACTGGGTTCCTTCCTGAAGATATTCTTTTCTCTCATCTTTGAAAGAACGTGTTTTTTGTCCAAATCATAAAATAATAATAAAACATTGGACATTTATTCTTATTCTTTATTGCATTTACGTAAAATTCCGGACATACTACGTTTAAATCTTTAATTTTTGAACCTATACCTATTTTATTTCTAAAAATAAATTCTTTTAAGTCGAAACGTCAGGCGTGCGGACGAATGATATAACGGAAATATTTTACCTTAATAAGAATCTATTTAATTTAATTCTCTTCTATTTTAAGACCCATCCTATTCTAACTTTGTACTTACCCAAACAGTTCAAGTTACGAAGTCTTCAGACTAATTTTGTCAAGAAATTCTCACGTAAAATTAAATTTCATTTCGAAACTGTTCGTTAGTTTCATTTTTATGTTCAGCAAACAAGATTATGTGATTTCTAATTGTGTCTTACCTATTTGAGTTAAATATTTATTGGTAAACCTAACTAGTGTTTATAAAGCATCCAAAGCGACAAGACCCACGTGTTTCTGGGAGTTTTTAACTGCTGGAGCGTGTGTGTCCATTCCCGTTGTTTCAATCTAACGCTCGCATCCTATTCTTAGTTTTTATCTGTCAAAGATACAATTGACTTACCTATACATATTTTTGTCATTTCGTTGAGATGAGATTGCGACTAGATTTTAAACGTTTTTAATTACGAGAATTCACCTTTACATATTATACAACTCCCGTCCCTCGGTGTATCCCAGCCCACTGGTCATGGGCCTCTCCTAAGTTGTGCCACACCCCGTCAAACCAGAAAATCGTCTCATTGTGGATGAAGAAACTAGTCGTGCGCTAACGAACAGATTCTTTAACCTCGAGGAAAAAACATGGAAAGGATAGCTAGACTACGTAGGTACTAGTCACGAGCTCTAGGATGTTACACTTGGCCAAATTCAAAGGCGATTTTCTCGTGAATCGAATGCTATTTTCAAGCAAGACCTTATCTCATAATAGTATGGGTTCCAAAATAATGATGAATTTTGTGATGTGAAAGATAAAGAAGTAAATGATAGGGTGACGGTTGATTGGAAAGAAACAAATAAAAACATGTGTTCATCGACTCCAATTAACATGGGACGAGAACAAGAAGATGATGATGGTTTTAAAATACTATTCCCGCAACATAAATTTACAATCAAAACGGTAGGAGAAAATCTCTTTCAAAGTTGCTACATGTACATAAACGTGCTCGTGACTATACACATAGACTTAAACATACTTAAAGCCATATCTATTCTATAGGAAGACATAACACGGGATTGTGTTAACACTATAATCATGCCTTGATCACTCGTGTTATGATAGAGGTAGGTCCATTTTGTGAGACCATTGTTCTAATTCCAGTAATAGGCTGATCGTGTGACGTCCCTTGATTTACTGCCTGGCTTCTAGCGAGAACTGCTAATGGTATCTTATTAATGTAGGGTCATTTCGCCTGTTCGCGTCCATCACCCTATTCGCGTCCATTTTTCGGACCTCCCTATAACAATTCTCGAAAATAGGTATATTAACACACTAAATCACCGAAAACTCGTTACCGCCAATACCTCATTGTATAAGAGGCGCATACACATAGACAAAAGTTCTGTGTGCCCAATCAATCATGTGTAAAAAAAATAGTTAGTCTCCGTTCTTCAACAAAGAAGCGCGGACGAGCGGAATGTCGGAAAAAAAATAGTGTGCAGGGGCGCGTTCGACGGTAATTATTTTATTGTTTTATGCGTATTTTAGAATACACAGCTGTTTCTAGACATAAAGCATGAAAAAAGGAGTAATATTAATTATGTATTTACTTGTTTTTTTTTAAGTTAACAGTTAAAATAAGGTGGACGCGAATTACTACACCGAATTTATAAAACTTCCACTTTGCGACCACAATGGACGCGAACTCGTCTATTTATGATTTAGTTAGTGTTTATTTTTATGTGATTAAATTATGAAAGGGAATTTGTTTTTATTTTTTATTTATGTACTAATATCATGCAATCATAATGAGCAATTTGCGTCCACATTATTATGATTGTAGAAAAAGATACAAATATCGTTCATCACATGTGGAGTTGTGGACGCAAACTATACCTACAGGGAAATACTATTGTACCAAATTGCGTCCATTTTTTCATTAAATACAAATAATAGCGTAAATATATTTTTTTAACTTATTTGTAAAAATAATTTAATATGTATTAATTTTATTCATTATTTCTCTTATTTAATACATTTTTAAATATTTTAAAAAACAAAAGTAAACAAAACATTTAAAATATAAAAAATAGATGCCCCATCGGCATCAGGAACAAGGTCCAGGCAGGGTGGTCAGGGCTCCATTGAAAGGAACCGTCTCACAATGCGTGCCGTGCCGCGCAATGAGAGCCTCCTTCTGCTCCTCCTCGACCAACACCTTAGGCACCAACCGCCAAGAGGTCTACATCAGGTCCATGTAGGGCCCGGAAAAAGCGTCCGTGTAGCTCCTTGCTCTGCCATACCTCCCTACGGTCATTAGTATTCAATATCACAGGTTTGCGCCAGTTCTCGTTACCCAAGGAGAGCGGGGTGAGGCCCTTGTCCACTGAGACCACATCTCGGTGCATCCCCACGTCGGTTTCGAGAAAGTATTCCCTGAGACTGCATACCTAACGGTTGTGCAAGGTCTTAGCATTTAAGAAGCCACGACCTCCGCACTTCCGCGGGATATACAGTCTCATCACCGATGATCTTGGGTGATGCATCCGGTTTGCTGTCAATAGTGTGCGGACCCTCCTATCCAGGGCGTCAAGTTCCATCTGAGTCCATTTGAGTATGCCGAAAGAATACATCAAAACCGGCATGACCCAACCATTAAAGGCGCGCACTTTGTTTCCGCCTGATAAAACACTGTTTAACACTTTATTCAGGCGACCAAAGAAGCGCTCCTTCTATGATTGTTTCATGTCAGCAGCATTGATGCCAAATGCTTCCGACTTTCCCAAATACTTGTAGGTCTCGGTTGAGGAGAGGGATCTAAGGAATATGGAATCCGAGAGTTCCCAAATAACTATATTCTTGAATAAAGAATCTGTTGAAAATATAATTTTTCTTTACATTATCTTAAAAATATCACCCCTACATTCCTTTTCTTAGGTGGTGGACGCAAAATGGTCTATGGGTGGACGCAATTTAGATTTTTTGGACGCAAACTGGGTAAAACGCGTATTTTTGAAGTTTGTCTATTTATAAAAAAAACACAAGTAGTTTCGAACAAAACTGAAAGCGAACCCTATAGTAGACTATATAATGAACACATTACATAACTTTTTCATTGAAACTAGTGCTGGAACATTTTTATTTTCTCCTTCAAACTTGCCAACTGCACTAAATGAACGCGAACAGGCGAAATGACCCTATACGCTTTAATGGCCGTTCTGTTTGTATATAAATTCATGTTCTGTGAGGCGGTTGATATGTTGAAATTGTAGGTAATGAGGTTTTGGTACTAAGTTGCTGGGGATCTATGTCACCTGAATGTTCGTTCGTAATTACGGAGATATTAATCTGAAAAAACGTGGGTGATTATACAAACGAAAAGATTAAGTTATTAACTAAATGTCATTTTAAAATATGAAGTAGAAATAAGTCTCTAATCATTGTTGTTAATTATGATAGAATATTAATGAAACAGATAATGACTGACATACCTAGCTATCAACTTTAGCCCGATCTAGCTTGAGACATTGATAATAATTAACCAAGGTCACAGACAAACTGACACCAAAAACTTAAGTGCAAAAAAAATGCACCAGCAATTTGCAGAAGTATAAAAATAGGAACAATTATTGCTTTAACATATCGTCATACAAACTCAAATATCTTCTGTTTCTTCGTGCTTTCGACAATATTCGATATTGTTTACGATATAATACGATATTAGTTTAACCCCAAACCAGTAACGAAAATTCTTACTTAGATTTAATTAGTGGCAGACTGGTACACGCAAATAGGCTTACCATAATAACCAATTTCTCTTTAGTACCCTAAGATTGTGATAATAAATTGAGTTTGTAATACGTGTGCGAAATACCTAGTTTTACTGTAATTCTAGCAATAATGAGGAATCCATACTAATGTAATATGGAAGTAATTCGGTCTTACCTTTTTAAATTAAACCTAGACCAGAGAACCAATCGTTCTGATTGACAAACAGGGAGCCTAGGACCTTGATAAGGACATAGCCTACTGTATAACCCGGTATTATAAAGACGCGTTTTGGGAGACTGCCATTTGTTACGTTTAATAAGTGCTGCCTCGTTGGTGTCGTGCGACTGAGCATGAGGTCCTGGGTTCGATTCCTGATTCGGGTAAATTGTTATTGGGTATTTTCATCAGGACTCAGTAGCAGCCACGTTGATTTGTGCCCGGTTGATGGCCATTGTCTCGCCCCCTACATGGGACTTAAACATAACCGGCGAGCATACATGTGATGTTAGGTGTACTATTAGGTACACTGGTACACCTCTGCCTAACCCTTCGGGGATTACAGGCGTGATGTTATGTTATGTAAGTGCTGATGCTGAGCTTAAGTAAATTGATAATGACTTATGATTCTTTACCTTCGCATAGGATAACTATAACATTTCCACCCTAGTGGGCGAAACCAGCAAGTAAAAGCTTGTATTAAATGCCTCTGTTAAATGTCGTCTGTCTCTTTGAAATAGATAATGTTAAACAAATTGATTTTACAAATTCAGTTTGGTCGCCAGCCTCCATATTTGTTGTCTTGCCTTGAAAGGACACTCACTTTTGGCAACGACACTGTACGACTGTACCAGATTTGTCAATTTCAATAAGATTAATCGGCACGTTTCTAACACGAGCCTAGTTATAAAAAAAAAAATGCCTACCATTGCGTACACGGCGTACGTAACATCCCCTATTTCAATACGTACGGAAAAGATTTCGGAGTAGGTACATCCGTTCAACACTTTTCTTATATAAAACGCTTTAGGTAAGATGTAAGCGTGATTGATGGACAGTTACATCACATAAACGCCCCATTGTATGATAAAAATATATATTTTTTTTTATACAAGGAGGCTTTATACACGTCGATGCGACGCCCGTTTAGGTTACTTTCTCAAGAAACGCAAAGAAGAAAGCCTCTACGTTTCGTCTAGGAAATTAAGTTTACCTGAATGTCGATACCTGTTTAGTGTGGTTTAGGCTAGTTACAAGCACTGTATTTCGTAATTCTCGAAGGGCTTATTTCCTAGGTTATTATGAAAGTCTGTGTGATTGCAGTATTTTATTAGTAATTTCAAATTATAGTTAGTTTCGCTGACATGAAGCAGTAAACTGCTGGTTATAATGATTTGTATTTGTTTCATAATGGTTCTGTTGAATGGGATAATGTCTTGAGTTATTTATTGTTAGTGCTGTTTGATTTATGGTTAACTCCTAACGTTAGGTCTCAGTTAATATTCACTAAACAACATTCGCGTCTATGTAGGTACGAGTATTTAACATGACTGCAATTAAATGTCATGCAGATTATAATGCTCTCAGTTACCGCTTACTCTTTCAATGCTAATGTGTTCATCAATCCACTCACGCGCACGTATAAAACGATCATAAAACGCGCGCATTTCAGATTAGATATATTCACACGTTGTACCTAACCACCGAATCGCTTGTATAGCCACACTTGTATGTACTACTCGTGTACATAATACATGTTTACATAATGTTTTGGTGACGTGGTATGGAGCGGAATGGAGACAGCGGCTCTGCGCCCGCGCAACCACTGTAATTTTCCAATAAACCGAAGTTAACTATACTTTATCATGTATTTGCACACACAAATTGCAAATCGTTTGTTGCTAACCGGTGTTGTGTACTTATTTGTCATTCTGTCTATACATATTTAGTCACGTTTTTTTGCAATGACACTTATAGGTTACTGAAAATAATTTTTGAAAGCATTCGATAGTCTGAAAGGTCGTTTAATATTTTAGTTCGACTCGAAACCAAACACATTGAAATACAAAACGAAGCTTCAAAGATCTCTTTTTATTTACCTAATAATGTTTTGTAAACGACGCAGTAACGGTATAAATAAAACAACAAATTTTGTATGACTAACACTGCATACAGAAACTACACGTGTTTTCGGTAAATTAACTTCATACTTTAAAGAGACAGTAAACGCTACTATGTTTAGTTACGAGCGAAACCAATCAAATGGCAGTATTTATACATGATTTTTGTATTTTTCTCGATATTTCTGGGCTCGAAGGGGGAAAAGGATGCATTGCTTGTATCCTGGTAGCCACGTATTATCTTATTGAGGAAAATGGCCGACAGTGGCGTTATTAGGCGATGATTTAGCGACGTGGCCTCTGTTATGCAAGGGGATATGGGGCTATTATTGTTAGACGTGCCTTAAGCGGTTACTGGGAAGCTGTTGCGGTTCTAGGTGTGTAAATGCACGTAGTCCGTAGTGTTCTCACTAAAAACCACGAGACATCATTATGTGCTGTGGAAATATGAAGGATCCATCTGTTCGTCGCTACTTAAATTACGTTTTGGTTTATATAAAACAATTTTGGCAGTAATTTCCTTATGTGTTGATGAATGTACATCACTGGGTTTAAATAGCAATTGAGATATTGACAAGTTGCATTTGTTACAATGTTCCACACTTTATTTTATTTCTCTTCGATTTCTGGAGACCGATTATACATATTTTTTCTCACAATCTCCTTTTATGTAGGTACCTGGCACATAGCAGAAAAAAATATAACTAGAACAGCCAGCATTTGCAGCCACGTCTGTTATTAGACCGAAGATGCGACATGCATACGTAATTATCGACACAATCAGATGCAAATTTTCCATACAACAATAAGTGCGCAAAATATCGCAATACCATTCTACATACACTTTTGAGACTACAAAGGGTGTCTATTGAGCTACACACCACCGTCATCACCTGGTAATTGGGTTGTGGATGTCATACAGGCAGTCGTTAAGTAAAATACGGGCATTCAGCTGCATCTGGTTAGACTGGTAGCCGACCTCGATATACCTGGGAAATGTTTTGGCAGACGATGACCATCGTCAGTCTAGATACAGTCCCCTGCTGGATAGGTGTGTCCAATTCCAAACTATTTAACTGGATCTTCGGCCACTCTCATCAAGTTATTACGAGACACCCCACAAAATCGTTGATTACATTACACAAATTGCAAACCGTTCTACCCTCATCTTAAATCTAGCATTTTCCAAACTATGTTGAGGTCGGCTTCTTGTCCAAATGGATGCAACATGGACTGACGGTCTATCTGCACTCCACAATTCAGTCACTGGGTAGTACGATACTCCTTGGTAAGACTGGTTGTCAGACTTTCCGGCTTCTGACCACCCATAACGACTGTCCAAGATCTGCAAATGGTAACCTACGGCTTAACATGCTGCCCGAGGCACGGAAGGATCTCGTTGTATATTGGATGGTCACCCATCCATGGAGTGACCTTGGTAATCGTAATTTAACCTTCGATTGCCCTGTGTTATTCTTTAGCCACGAGTTCTGCCCTACGCCTGATTTTATCCGAATGCACGTGCCTCACGGGTATGAGTCGTTATTCGTAGGTACAAACAACGGCTGGTACCTAAGATAAAGAACTCGTCAACGATTCACGTTTCTTATGACTAAATCAATCTTATTCATGCCATTGCGACCTACATTCGATTGTAATGTAACCATTTTAATGGTCTCGTTGTTATAATACGATGTATAGCTCAACCTTCATATGGCCCGAATGTGATTAGTTAGTGAAAACATGACATCACCATTATGTGCCTTGTATCGTTATTGTAACGGTTATTCTGTGAGTTATCGGATTTTTCTATAGCTTGAATAATATCTGATTTTCTGCCTCAGTGCGTTATGTTATGGTCGCAAGCGCAAAAGCCTCGTGCGGTCCTAGTTTCTTTCCCTAAAATTTGTAGATTGTAAGTACAATATTGTGACTGTCTCGTTGATGGCATCCGCTTCTGCTCACCTAAGGCTATTACGGACTTAAACTAACTGCCTGCTCTACGAGAATTGTACATGTGATTTTATGTTATAATTGTAACAAAATAAAGTGAAAATTCTCACTCTCCTCTTTCTAACCGTACAATCACAGGTATAAAAGCGACTATTGCTCATAATTCGAATTAAAACGTTTGTAATTGCCACATTTTTTTCACGTGGGAGTTAAATAAAAACCATCATGGAATAATTTATAGCCTTTAAACCTACGTGAATAAACCTTATACACAGGGTTTTCTATTTATAAATCCATGTCTACTGTGGAAATTTATATAATTAGCGCTATAAATGTATACTCTGCGGAAAACGTGGCGTTAGAATTAGTTACGATGGAAGACATACAAAGTAGTGTTTACTGAAGAAATGTTGTTACTTTCTTATACAAATCACATCGCTGTGCAATTTTGCAGAAAATACTTTCGACGATTTCTTTAACAGATTTTTTGTTTTGAGTTTCTACTTCTTTCTTGTGCTTCTCCGTGTTTATGGTTATGTTAATTTTTATTGACTCAATACGTAGCCGCTTCCATGGCATCGTTGGTGGCAGCACAGAGGTCGATTTGACTGTAGCTTTTGGGGTAGTTAAGGTAAGAATGCAGTTCCACATCCGAGTATCACGAGTCTTTTTATTGATTCGTCTGTTCACCCGAAGGTGAAACCGCTACTATTGGATGACAGGTTTTTTTTTAGCACAGCATGACTTATTCCTCATACATATTGTCAAAACGAGAGATGACATTTTTGGATTTGATATTATACGATCGAGATTTATCGACTCACACCCACAATACACAGATCACCAAAGAGTATAAATGGCGTTGACTGATATGTCTGAATATTATGCTCTGCATAGTAAACAAAACCTTGGACTATTTGAGATTTATGATTTAAAAGCGTTTGATGAAAACCTGGACCATATTCATTTACGTTTATTTCCGCAGATAAATCGTGTTTTGATGTTATTCTGACGTCGTTACAATAAATAGAGAATCATATAACACCTGTTGGAGTATCGCCTTTTAAAGGAAACAATGGTATGGAACCTAGACTTGTATTGCGGACGAGGTCAATAAAACGCTTTATAATGAAATCTACTCGGGTTTTACGACCGGTTGTTGTAGAGACAGTGATAATGATACGAGCTGAGAGAAACCTGAAAGTCTGACCTTAGATTTATCAGTAACCACACCTGCAAGAGTACTGATAAGCAACCATGCCGGTTAGACCAGAAACATCCGTCATAGAAAAGGAGCCATACACATCATTATGAAAATGATGATGATGAATTTACTAGAAAGGGAAATACTGAGATGGTGAGTGTGACTAATAGAAAAGCATGGTTGAAAAAGACAGGAGAATGATTATGATGATGACAAAATTATATTATTAGAACTAAGATGCACTTGATAAGTTTAGTAAATTGGGAGACAGATGATCTAACATACCACTTAGAGCCTTAAAAGTAATTAATCGTTAATCCCCACATGTGGAACCTCTCAAACACACCGGCACAGCTTCCAGAATCCCCAAAAATGTAGAGGAATAAAAGCTAAAGCCTCCTACATCTTACGACGCCATCTAAGTACGCTTGCCTCTTAAAATCCTCCTGGTCTCGTGAATCTTGACTGGCGTAGATTTGCTGTTGAAATTGCCGGTTACACTATATTGTTCATCATGTCGGGCCAAATTTAACGACTGTTGTGAGGCTTCTATCTTGTACCGTTTTATGACTTACCATGCTCCTCCTAAGTTGGTGGAGGACGCCATGTTCGTTGGACCAAACATCGGCCTTTTAATTATACAGGGCTTAGTATAAAGCACTTTGCAATGAAGCGGAAGAATTGCTACTAACTTCTTTCCTAAAAGCTCTGCCAATTTAGCAAAAAGTAAACTAATTTAAAGTGCCGAAAAGATATTTTCACCAAATCCGCACGAAAAGTTAATTATTCTCAAAATTCTTACCGAAATCATTTCACAAAGTACGCACTTAATGGACGCTCGAGTTGGCTTTTTTCTTATTAGTCAAAGTAACTAGTAGCTAGCTCGCTGTTTCCTATCAAGTTCCAGTAACGTCAGCAAATAAATTGAGGTCCATTATTTTAATTTAACCGTAACAGTATTAGAGAAGACATTTTCTATAACTTCCATGGTTACTCGGGAGAGTTTAAGAGTTATGTTGAGTCATTAACGTTTTGACGTAACTGACGGACGGGAGCTCAGATTGTAATCGGAAACCATCTTTCTGATTAGCATCAGTACATATTTTTTTCTTTTTATTGGAGTTAAAACAGGTTAAAAATTACATTTTAAAAAGCGTTCCATTTAGCTATAAGACTTACAATTTTAAAGGCCTTCAATTTCTTGCTACACAAAAAGAATCTTTTTATTTGAACTAAGACTTAGTTGAATATAAATTCTAAATCAAGTAACAAGGAAAATATGACACGCCGATTAGATCTAAACTACACATTATTAGCATCGCCTTGAATCTAAACCTAAAAAACTAGGATAGAATAGCGAGGCGTTATTATGTAATTAGCAAACAATACAGCCGGACAACAATGGATAATTCCATAGTGATATGGGAATAAGAAAAACACGCAGTCGCCTAGCGACTGTATGTCCTGTGCAATTTTATGTACACTGTACAGTTACTAGAGTCTAGTTACCATTCAGCTTTAAATAGCTTTGACCCCTAATTCTTATATTTTCATGCTAAGTATAGAAATACGAATGTAACTCTGTCTGTTTGTTATTTTTTCACGGCTAAACTACTGCAGCACTGAACTGACAGTTATGATTTTTTAAAGATTTTATTATTTTAAAAGATCCCGAGGAAGAGGCCCGGATCATCATCATTCTCCTGCCAATGACGATAATCTGGGCAAGCTTTTTTCAGCCCAGATCGCAGTCGAAATAGCGAGCAACAACATCGAATTTTAACGTTTTTGCTTGATTAGAAATGCCACGAATATATTTAATCTATGCTAAAAAGAAGCTTTGGATAGTTTGGTATCCGGGGATGTTCAAAAAATGAACGACATCCAATAAAAAAAATATTCCGGGACCTAGTGTTGCTTTATCCATTCTCAAATCATACTACAAGAGAAATCGCATGTCCATTATTACAATTCTAAATCCTCAATTAACCTGATTGCCTGATGCAACATCCCCGTTTATTGGCTCATAATAATTGTTGATACAGTGTGTTGTGCTCGCACTACAAAACAAAAAGATACACAATGTATGACTTGTAATGTAGCCGACGCAATTGCAAACATGTGACCGTCGCCCGTCGCCACAGTATAAAGACATCAGTAGACCGACTAGAGTGCGTCATGGTTCTTTTGGCCGTCATCTTGTTTTTCAATACAGTTTCACAAATGTTTACCGACAGCGCCCTCTTGACAATGTCATTGAAGCACCAAAAGAAGATTACGCACTAATGATCCTTCTTGTGTTAACAATTCGTTATTACCTACAATTTGGTATCACCATATGTTATCATTCATTATTGTTCCAAGTTGTAATACTGTTGTAAGTCGACTGGCATCGGTGACGCTTGTTGCCACGCTGGTATATAAAGATCATTATCTGCGGTTGCGACAGTCTGTCTACCGTACCATGTTAGTTGCTGGCTCTTGGACTAAGTTTTCTTTGAAGATTACAATAGCATGCGTGTATTGTTTGTTTAGGAGCTAGTTGTTCTCAATTTCATTGTCATCTATACTTAGATCTTTGATAAGTTACATACAGTTTTTAGGAACCGCTTGTGGAAGGTCATTTATTGTAGAAATTAAAATTGTAGTCTTGTGTTCATTGTGTAATGTTGTGTTGCTAGGTCTCCGAAGGGCATTTCTATTGAGCAACCCACATAGGTCTTTTGAATTAAATTAGTATTAAGAGTACTAAATGTTTTGATAATATAACCTTTGAAGCTGTAGAAGTAGACACTAGTAATGAAATAAAATAATATTTAACTAAAACATTAAAATTCAGTTAGAATTATAAGGAGTCGACCATGAGGATGTGATTACAAATATTGTTCAGGTTCAATGGTTAAATCGGAACCATTTCAACTTAATAAACACTTTATTTCCTGAACAGTAAATGATTTAAACGATAACTAACATGCATTACTGTAGCAAATAATAATTAGCAGCAATTTTTCCCTGTTTCTGTTCAATTACATTGCGATGATAATGTTGTAAGATAAAGTTTTGCGGGTTGGAGCTCATTTTTCCTTCATACGTTACACGATTTTGACGCATTTTGTATAGTTTTGATCATTTTGCATGTTTTTCAACTCCATAGAGTTTAATAATAGGGGACTAAATACTCATGTTAATACAGTTCTTCATCTGCAGAGGATTCTACTGATACAAGATTTTCATTTGTAGTACTAACCATGTTTATACTAGCTCCTATACGAGACAAATACTCTCATAAAAGGACATTCGAGTGACAGATTGGATGCAGCTGTCTGTCTTTGCCATTACTGATTTTATTTTTTAATTAAAATCTCACAAACATTTAGAATTAAGAGACATTTTAAGTCGCCCCAAAGAATTCATTGTTAAATGTTTAATAACGTTTAGTTTAGATCCAGTGCTAATAAAACCAACCCAACAACAGTGTATCAAACCCCTATTTCCCTATTCCATGATGTATTTGCGCTACAACTAAAACACATATATGAACTTTTTCCTCGATTCGTCGAATCTCCGTCCGTCCGGAAACTAGAGGTAAATTGGTTCAGCCAAATACATTGTATATCCCGACCACCAACTTTTTTTGAATTTACCCGTCCTGGATACGGTTGATTGTAACTCGTGGCCCCCTGTCACAGTTTGCACAGTTCTGCACGGTTTCGTACAGTTTTGCATAGAAAACGTCACGTTATTAGTTTCATAAACAAGTCTTGATGCCTTGTTTATCTGTGTATTAGCATTTTCTTCTGCGACTAAAATAGATAAAGATGTTAAAATAAGTGCTTTTAGTGTTTAGTACCATGTTCCTGTTTACACCCTCTGTGGAGTTGTGTATATGTGACTAAGGTGTGGTTTTAAGCGAAGTTATATTATCTTTGCAAGTAACCAGAAATAACTGTGATCTCAGAGTTGGTTTCGGAGTTTTTTCTCCGAATATTCAGATAGGAAACTGACATCCAGTTTAAAAAAGGTACATGTATTTTTTACAACGTACCGAATTTAATATCAATTAATGTTGCAAATAATGGGGCGGCCATTTTTTTTTTCAATGTCTCCCTGTCCATCCTAAGGTGGTCTGATAGCCATTACTGCTAACAATAAGACCGCTGTTGTTCTCTGAATATCATGAATTCGCCAATGAGCTATGTTAAAATGAAACAAAAAAACATATTTAAGTGTTTTTTAATCTCTGAACTAAATTGACACATGCAAATGTCAAACTTACAAATAATGTTGTCAGCTCTTTCGTGTAGTGTTGTACCTACGATACCGGTTTGTTCAATCGTAACTTGTTTATATTTTTTTATTAGACGATTAGAAAAAAATTGACAGATTTTTTTTTTATTGCCATCAGTGTTGTTCCCGTACACGATAAAACGGATATATAAACCCTTTTCTCTTACAAAACGGCAGAACTTTAAAAAATATGACAATTATTGCCGAATCTCCATCCGAAACACCGAAAAAAACGAATTTGTTTTAAAAACTGCCGAAATCATGAACATATCCAGAGCTTCAATCTACAGGGTGCTGAAGGAGTACAAAGAGAATGATAATGGTAGCTCTCCGAAAATACCTGGCTCTAAATTAGTAAAAGAAAAGTAAAAAAATTAATGAATGAATTGGACTATTTCACTCTTTCGGCTTTAAGTCGATAAGTCCATATTTTAATTTTCTTTGTTAATAATAAAAAAATCTTTTAGTTAAATCATTAATAGTTTAAAATATACATAGATTTAAAGTAAAATGACATGCATGCATAATTAATATTTCGTTTTAAATAGCTACCTATCCCTTTTATTCAGGATAACTTATAGAAAAACGATACTACTTGATTTAACCAACGGCAATTTACGGTAGTGGCACATCACTATTTAAGAAATGCAAAAAACTGGCAACCCACGTAATGTCAGTTTAGTCTCGGGTATTAAAAAGCTGACTATATGCATCTAGCGTTTCAAAATAAAGATGTAGATCAATTTGTCTAATAAAAAATTGGAGAAAACTCTTGCTAGACAAGGTCAAGACCCTCATTACTTTAGACGGAAAGTTGATGTAACAATGTATTATGATGAATTGGCAGTTGGCTTATATTCGGTCATTAACTTAATAGCAAAAGGTCATTATAGGATAACCTAAGATCCGTCGTAAGTTAGAAAGATAACTAAATCATTATTGCGACTTCTACCAATGTTAGTAATTTATAAAATCGACATGTTTACTACTTATTAACGATAAAGAACGATATATACAGCGATACCTATTATCGTTAAATACGACAGAATAACCTTAATAATCGTAATAATAAATTGGCATTTTAAGTAGCAACACCCTCTGAGTTTACAACTGCGTAAATTTCTTGGGCTATCGTTATCTAGGCCTAGTAGGACACGCCCTAAGGAGCCATTTAACATAAGCTCGTAAAACTAACACTACTTAAGTAAGAATAGGATCGTTTGCATACATTTTATATCTTCTGTCATAATTTGAGTGTAAAACGTCTATTTTTACGTCGTTAAGGTTAAGTTTAATGCAAATTTAAACTAAGGGCTTGAAGATAAGATAGGGTAATGTATTTGTCTTGTAAAAAAGAAATGTTTTATGTAAATAAGTTGTGTAGTCTTTGGAGAATTTGTCATACGAGTACCTTGATCAAGAATTTGGTACTATGCTCAAGCCAATTACACCAATGAATTTGAACAGCGCACCTGAACCGCGTTAATAAGCTGTCAGTGTTAATTTTCCGTAATGATGACACTGATTGCTCTTGACCTCAGTTTAGATGAGAAGATTGCGTTCAGTTTTGTAGGCGAGATCGGCCCTAGAATTTGCAGAAGAACGGATAATCCATGTAATTATGTTCATTCTCTATCTATAATTCTATACTAATAATAAGATAAGCGAGATTGCATACTTCTAACATGTATTACCGTAGCAAGAACATTAATATCAGCACCTAACCCTCCTCGTCGCAGTCGCATATGCAATGTTATGTCTTTATCGGAGTCTAAACACAACATCTTGATGCTTGACCCCACTCGGGATCTGGAGATAAATGGAAACTACTCGTCTTATATCAAAACATGCAGTCTTCGTACTACTTCTTACTACTATTATAAATGCGAAAGTTTGTAAGGAATATTAGTAAATATACACATATTTAAATAATAGTATATACATACATTTATTCATAGTTATTGCTATTTCACGCAAATACAGATCGGATCGGAATGGATTCAGATTTAATTTGGCACACAGATAATTTATAACCTGGATTAACACATAGGATACTTTTTATCCCGGTAGTACGATTCCGTGGGACAATTACCGAGCTTCATGCGGGCGAAGCCGCGGGCATAAACTAGTCACAACATAAAGAGTATTGGAAAGCTAAAGCCACCGACTCATCGCCCACTGAACACCTACGCACTACACCGGACGTTCAACCTTACGCATAAGGTGTCCCTAAACACACAAAAATGGACTTATAAAGTACTTACGGGCATTTGCCTGCCACTTCGTCTGTGTGTATGTGGTTTTTTATCTTCTTTTCTAACAAATTCAATTATGTTTAGCCCAAAATTCAGCTTCGCGAACTCTGCTCGCTGATACAGGCATAAAGTCATCAAGTGTATCTTTTGTTACAACAATTAAGGACGAAAAGTAGCTGTCCTTCTTTAAGTCCCAAGCTACCGGTTTGTCAAATGTCGTCACGATTGGTTTAGTGATTTAGGCGTGGAGAGGTAATAGACATACAGACAGAGTTACTT
Organism: Eurois occulta; assembly: GCA_950022335.1. Taxonomy (NCBI): domain Eukaryota; kingdom Metazoa; phylum Arthropoda; class Insecta; order Lepidoptera; family Noctuidae; genus Eurois; species Eurois occulta. The sequence continues at coordinate 2,110,226 of OX465482.1, forward strand.
TTGCATTTACTTATTATAATATTGATAAAATTGTAGATGTTACCTCATACGGATGTACGCTCCAACAAACGTATCTTTATTCGGCCATTTTCTAATGGCTACCACTTATAATAATTCGGCCGTAATTAAACGTAAAGTAACATTATCGTCAGGTCCTAATGGCTAAGGTTTCTATTATTTACAATGGCTACGTTTTTGCTGATTAATTATTTTCTATACGGCTACAAAAAAAAATCTATTACTTTCAACAACTTTTTGTGTTTGTCCAATTGAACTAAGGATTTTGTGAATATGTACATAAACTGACGCCTATTTCCATGAGGGTAAGATGTAACTATAGAATGCCATCTGCTGTGACTTTTACTTACATACTCCTTTTGCTTCATCCACGTCCCTAAGTCTGGTCATACACGCTCGCCGCTTGCGAGTACTACGTTCCTGACCTGTCTGAAGATTATCGTTGGAAGAATTGGTCTGAAAAATCAATGACCGCAAATTTATTCACGTACAATTGTTGATAATCTGTTCTTTAATTATGACTTTGAATCGTGGAAATCACTTTTTGGAAGAAATTTTACATCTCTACCATTCTGAGCACGTTTGCCGCTCATTTAGCCGAGATAATCTGGAGTTCTAGACAGATAGATGTAGTAATATCAAAACTTTTGTTGACGGGTGTACGACGGTTGGTAACTTTCACAGCGCTTAGTGGATGGGCTTGCAAATTAAACATGTTGGGACGTTACACTTTCTGTAAATACTTTAAGTTGTGAGCAACTTAGAATACTAACAGCAGAGTATTTGCATTCTGAGTCTCCTCTAGAGCTACGACTAAGTCAGGGTTATGGTTAAATTGACCCCTTGTCAGCTCATAGATTCCTTTAACACTATATCTTTCTTAGACGTCTCGAATAATGATGCGTTCAAGACTTGTCATTAATAGTTTATCCAATTTATGCTGAAAAGTCAAAATTCTATTAAGACAAACCATCTGAAATGACCGCCTTCACTTTTTGAACCTGGGAAGAAGAAGTGGCGTAGCAAACTCCCACAGCAACTTTTACTACCTGACTGACATGAGGGCCCAAAACATATACATAAGCACTACAAAAGCCCTAACTCATTTTCGATAACTTGTTTATTCAACGATTCAAACACTGCTACTGTGGGTAGAAGCAATAAAATCTACTTTTCCTATTTACCAACGTTTAAGATCCAGCACACATATACGGACAGTTTCGCCTCAAGCTTTACGACTGGGGATATACAGAGGTAGACAAAAAGATAACACCCTCCCGTCTTTAGCGAGGGAGAAACGAATCGAAGCTTCAACAAATACCTGGCGTAACGCCCATAGTAGCAATTCTTGAAGGAAAATGATTGAGCCTCACACAAAAAGCCTTAAGACATTTTTCTCGGATGTGCGCCCACTCTGAACGTTGCAGAGCGTATAAACTCACGATGGGCCTATAAAATAAATGCCTCCTCAACTAACAATATTTTTTATATCGTATCCGCACAAAGTTTTTTTTACATTACAGAAATCACCACGATCGATCGTAAATAGGACCTCTTTATGGCTTCGAATCATAAGAATGTTATTGTTATTTCCAATGAAGATTTGTCATATATTTGTCAAGGGTAATTGTTGGAGGAAGCGGTCGAGTTGACGTGTGGTTGGCTATTGGTTTGTGGCGAACGTTTGCCCAAATGTTTTCTTTATTTGCGGTATACTGGAATCGTTTAGTTTCTTCTATTAAAGTTGGGTTCTGTTACGTTTTGGCTTTCTAGGAAACAACTTTATTTTTCTATTCGAGTAAAGCTGCTTATATTTATTTATTTATTATTCACAAAATCCACAGCTCTTTGAAATTTTATCTTAAAATATATAAACTAATCCTACAGCCAATTACGGATTTACAATTTAATAGCTATACAATACATTGTGTACACAGAGTGGATGAGTTTGTAGGAGTGTGCCTGAGGAGTTGCAAAAATGCGTGTGTGAGTATGTTATAGTAGTGTGTGTGGTGATTGTCTGTATTCCTTCTGTTCAATTATATTTATTATTATTTGTTTGTATATTTTTACGTATCTCGGCTTTATTGCCGGATTTATAGAATAGCACGGGCCGAAGTCAAGTGCTACCCCGGGAAAGTGGTGATATGATGAGATGATGATTTTTTTTTTTTTTTTTGTTACGAGTATTTTATAGATTTATTACAACGTATTCTTTCTGTAATCGTAAGTCTAGGTTACCTAGCATGTTGCTTTTAGAAGAAAATTGCTCATCTTCGTAATGTTGTATTTTATATTTATCTTCTTCTTTGCCACGCCTTTTATGTGTGAACTGGGTCACCTATTACCTCCCTTGCGCGATAGCTTACCCTTGTCGAAATAAACAACTTTATATTGAAAAAACAAATAACATTGCCGAAAAATTGAAATTGAAATGCCCCAATATACGTATGTAAAGTTTAATAAAGAGTAGCCTAGCCTATCCTTTTGTGTGTCGAAGGAACTATTTTCCATTAATGCCGTGTAATGTTCAATATAAAATACGAACAAAGTAAATATTTTTCAATATCTATGCTTCCATATTGCAGATTGAAATAAAACGTGTGTTAGGTTGTATTTTTCAGTGTATGATATTTTTTTCTGGGATAAATTGGGATGTGTTCGGAAAAATCCTTTGTGCCTTTGGTCTAACAGAATTTAATTATTACTGAAACTGTGCAGCTCTGTTTTGAATATTCAATATATTCGATGCCTCTCCTGCATGGAGCGCATAATAAAATGATGTTAGTAACGGGGAATATATTCACAGACAGTACCTTTATCGAGGCAGATACGCGTAGTAGTAAAATGAGTAATTTAGTACAATAATAAGAGTAAATTATGTCGCGTAGGCGTGTACGATAACGCTCGTACCGTACACTATCTTAGGACAACAAGTATGGCCGACCTTTATGTACGCCTATACACTTTAATTATACCACATGTAGGTACGACGCGTTTGATTTATGTACATGGCCTTAACACTAGCGGAGGGAAAGCGTCGACAACAAGTGCTTAGGGCTCTCAGGCGGGCAAGGGCACCTCGAGTGAGCTAGCCTTGTCATGGGCCGGGGAGATAGAGTACCGTTTTCACCAGATAATTGGACAGAGAAAACACTGTTTACATATCATATGGCTCACTTTTCATTAACATTCGGGATCTGCATTGTCTGCGAACAAACTGTCTCTCTGTATCATACTGCTCGTTGTCTGTAAACAAAAACACACGATATTTACATGAATATGGATTTTGGCTCGGCACACAGCGAGCCGTGAGCAGTATGAGCGCACAGAACTCGCCTTTACTTGTACATCAACATGATAATCTTACGCTTTCTAAAACCTCCGTCTGCGGTTGTGTTTATTTTTATCATTTAATTCATCCTCTCCTATCTCGGAGTTCAGTATGTTTTCATTATTATTTCCTTATTTGTCTACTGGTCGCTTAGTATGCGCAGTCAACTTTCGAGATGATACTTAACCTAGAAAAGTACACGTACTTGAGCGTTATGGGCTGCTGGCACACATGCATGTGATGACACGCATACGCATGCACTTGTGAGAAACGCTTCCCTAACTCGGAAAACGAGCAAAGAGCGCGTACGCTTACGCTACGAGTTGTGGTTCACCACTTTGATTGCATGTGCTGCCGAGCCGTCGTCGTAGTGTGCTGCTGCGGTTGGCTTATTGTTGACTCACACTTTATTGTTCGAAAACTCAGTTCCGCAGACAGCTGTCTTACTGTGAAGAAAATTGTACGACGACGCCCAGTTTCACCGACCTCGTTTGTGTACGTGTGTAAGCCGATCGAATCGTCATAGTCATTATTTCTATGCGAACTGCCACGTGTCTATGACTAATTGACGTATCGATTGCGCGGGGGTGCGCTGCTATAGACTACATAGACACGGCTGCACCGCCTCACAGGACGCGCGCGGTGCTGCCAAAGAGCAATCGCAGTAAACACACCGGTTCACCTTGACTTTTGGCGCGCAGCTCACGGCGCACGGACATGATCCCCGCACTGTTTATGTATTGCCATCCCAACCGGTCGAGATCGCAAGTGAACGGACTGCACCGACAACCGGCCTTGGTGCCTTTTTTTCTCGTTACGATATTCGGCAGCCGAATGACGTAATTCGCTTAGGCGATTGTGTAAATTGATTCTATCTTTGCCGGCGGGAAGATTTGCAAATTGAATTGGGCCCGTGTATTGGATCTTTTACTCGATGCGTTTCATGTTGCCGGCGGGAGGGACACTCAATTTTGCTCCGAGACCCGTGCTGAGTTCCCGACGCAAACTTTACACGATATCTTCAGTCACGTTCGCGTTTCTTCGTTGCATTTTGCAAATTAATTCCGGACCTTGAATTCCGTCGGCGGCGTACGAGTGCAGAATATATTTCTCTCAATCGCGGCTTAATTCGAGTGTGTTTATTTAGCGCAATTGAATGAGAGCCGCAGAAGCGCTCCGAACGTTCGGTTCGACTTTCAATGCGTTTTAATCATCGTATTCGGTGGGTAGCACTTGTTTGTCGTAAGCTTATAAATTGTGTAGCAGGTCTTGGGGCGAGGGGGGGGGGGGGGCATGCCGGCGCGGTAATCACGCCGGTGCCGGCTTGATTACTACCATTGTCTTCAGGAAATCCTCGCTCCTTCACCGCCGCTTTTGTCCTGTCCGCGTCCCTCTATTAATTTGAAGGTGCCTAAAAAACGGTCAAACTTTACATTATTCATAGTTTCGATCCATCGTTCAGTTGATTGAGTGTCGCAACCCGTTCTCTTTATACTGAATTCATTGGGCTTTGATTGAATCGCAATCGTAGCCCCTTTAATTCGGTGGGGGCGTCGTACTGTATAGTTGGGTACCTCACACGCGAAGGTTAGGCGATGATCTGATACGCGCTGCGGTGCGCTATACGGTAATCTCCGGTCCATGTGTAGGGATGTTAATTGAGTATTCGATGAGATGTACTGATTACATAGGGCTCACTGAGCTTCGGCTAATTCTAGGGTTGTCACGACTCCACGAGCCCTAGCTGTTTTACTGTACAGGGTTGATACTCGGTAGAGTTGCGTGTTGAAAAGAAGGAAGTAATGGAGATAGGTTGTTTTTTTCGTGACAACCCTGACCACGTGTTGGACCATCAATCAATACCCGGGCTGAACCCCGCCCGTCGCTAACTAAATAACAAGCAGATAAAGCGAAACGCATTCGCTACTTGAAATCTACGTAACTTATCAGTTTCAAGCTCCTAACTCTCGCTTACTTCCTCTCGTTTATGTCCGTGTTCTGTTTTATGAAAACTTTTAATTAGCTCTATAAGTATTCGTATAACAACTGATAAAGAATGATACTTTGTTGTGCTCGGTAACAACGGTTGTTATTTGTTTGACTCTACTATTAATTTTATCGATCCGTTTCAACGTTCATAAGTACACCTAGCGTCATTATTTCAAATATTACGGAACTTAAAAAAAATGTTCAATGTGTATCTTGAATATCACCTAAAGAATAACATCTACATTGTTATGTAAATCTTTAAAGTAATTTATTGAATGTCACTCCAAGTAAATTATGAATATAACAAAATAAACGAAATTCTGTTATAGCCGACCGGCCCCGAGTGATTGAATATAAAACAAGTTTTTGATGTTTCTCTATCCATGGAGTTTCTTATCATTCAATCTCAATTGTTTTTGCCTTTGACAGCGTAGCGGTCGTGAAGTAATATTTCTTTTATTTATCTTACCTGTAGAAGTGATATTAAACAGTTTCTTTCATACAAATTCCTTCTTCAATCTAGTCGAATCTTTTTTATTTTTATCCTCATCTGTGTGAGGTGTAGTCGTAGTAAAAGGACTGATCTTCAGAGAGGTTTGCCTTTGTTTCGATGGCAATTTATTTTTCTAGCGTATGTTTTGTGTGGCTCGCGTGGGTAGTCGCGTCGTGTATACATGGTTGTTCACGGGCTAAGGCGGGCTACACATTGACAGCAACGTGACAGTCCGCAACTTGCGAGGTCAGAGCGCCCGCGCCGCGCCGCGAACTTGACGATTGAAATTTTAATTGTTACGCTTTATTTCGTATACTTTTACATCCGAAGTTACGTGGAATGAAGGTAACTTGGCCAACATAACGTGAGACGCGGTGACATTTGGAAATACGGATGACGTTTTAAATGTTTTGAATTTGACAGGTAGATGACGTTTTTCTAAGCAAGCAGCGCCACCTTGCTGATGTCTCAAGTTATGTTTATCTCGTAATACCTTCATCACTAGGCGAAGAGAACTTGGATCTAAAATTATAAACGTGAGACGTTTTTAACTCATGTAGGAACTTACTTCCTATTCTTTACCTGACTGTAAAGTTAGTCATGCGGTTGAGTTGCATACAAATTACTACATTCCATTGAAAAAGTAGGTAATTTGCGTTGCAGTTCATGATAACAACATTACTTAATTAATTCAATAACAACCCCGGTTTGATAGCATACATACTCTTTTAGAGGTCGAACGCAGTTATTTTTACCCGACTTCTAAGAAAGGATGAGGTTATTAAGACTGCTTTAAACAAGTTGCACTAAATCTATATTTAGGGTGTAAACAGACCCGTCTCGAAGCCGTCAACAAAGCATTAATTACATCAAACTAAATAATTTTATGCAAAAATGATTGCTGGGAAACGATTTTTTTTTTGGGTTTAAAAATCCACGTTTAACCGTAGAACTCAATGTTACGCACTCAAAACATTGTGCTGATGGATGGATTGAATAGTCTGGGGGTCGTGGAGGTGTTTACAGTAAAGTTATAACATTAAACCATGTATTTAAAAGTCACAATGACGGGGAGAACAAGTGCCTTTCGGCTTCGTTAAGGGTCTTGTTACACCCTTTATAATACTATACTCTATTTTTAACAACTTTATGTAATTACCCATATTAGCAAATCAATAAATTTGAATTTGAAAATTACTTTGCAAAATTTTTATTAACACTTCTAGCTATGTCTCGCGGTTTTACTCGCTGCTCGGCTTCTGAGGGTCGTAGCGTGATGTTAAAAATCAAGAGTCGACGCCGACGTAACGAGTATCGACATAACGGAAATGACTCTCGACCTTCTTCAAGAATTGGGCTACCAAATACAAAAAGACTTTTCTTCAAATCAGACTGGCAGTTCTAGAGATAAACGCGTTCAAACAAACAAAGTTTTCAGATTTATTATATTTTTCAATACTATGACCATGTGAAACGAGTCGGAAACCAGTGGTACCATCAGACCAGGTGTCAGTTCTAACATAATGTTGACAAATGCACAAGACACATGCTTACGACTACGATAAAAGTGGAGTGGAGTGGCTTGTCGCTTGATGAATAGGCCGCTTTGTTTTTTGTTAATCTTTTGTATTGGATACGTGTTGTCGTGTTCAAGAGCAGTCACGACTTTTGTTTGTGTTTGGCGTACCTTGAGTTGTCCTATGTGTAAGAAAAATAATATCTTAACCAGCTACAGCTATTCGTTGTGAATTATGGCCCATTCTCTATTACAGAGGATGGCCTTTATCCCAGCAGTGGGCACATTATAAGCTGATTCTGATAACGGAGTTACATAACATAACATCGCGCCTGTAATCGCCGTAGGGTTAGGCAGAGGTGTAGGTACCACCTAGTACACCCACATTTCGCCAGTTATGTTTAAGTTCCATGTAATAGGGAGAAAGCTTATTGATAAGTATCAATCGAGCACAAATCCAAACTCCATGATTGCTACTGAGAAATTTCTGATTTAAAAACCCAATAGCACTTTGCCCGACCCGGAAATCGAACCCAGGACATCATGCTCAGCAGTCGCACTTGTGACCACTCGACCAACGAGGCAGTAATGGAGCTAGATCTGGGATATTATTTATTGTCTATGATTTACTTGGGATTTTTAAAAACGGAATCCTTGCGTTTTTTTTTCTCATCTGGACCTCAAGCTAATACAGAACAAATCTTCTTTCTATAGTTTTCTAGCTATTAATCAGTCCGTCTACATCTAAAGTCAATGACATAATCAAACAGTCCATTTGTTTTTGCCAAAACATGGCCTTACCTAACGAACAGATTAATCTCTACCTCTATTCAAGTAATTCTGGTCTGAGGTCAATACCTTACGTGTTAGCCTATCATCTATGTATACCCGCGCTCAATGACGGTCGATCACTTTTCAACCTTATAACTCAGGGCATAAGGGTGAAAAGTGGTCGACCGTCAGTAAGCGGGTAGTACATAAGCAATTAACTAATACTGGGTATTCTAATATCTGTTGTTTTTCAAAAGAAGGCATAAATACAAACAAATTGTATTTATTTCAATCATAGAAATATCATCTCCAATTACTTCATTCGTTAATTCTATTTCTTTGAAATGCCTTTTTTCTAGTTGTGTTTTTCTTTCTGGTCTTTTAATTGGCGAATTTCGATCGGCAAGTAACTCTTATTCTATTATTATTTACTAGCTGTTGCCCGCGATCTCGTTCGCGTGAAATTATAGTAAAAAAATATTACTTTCCTTTTTAAATCGGATTTTGTTACCAATTTCAAGGTTTTTAATTTTTTTGCACAGATCCCTTATTCTTATTCTAGAATAAAAGTAGTCTATGTTAGATCTTATAACACCAGCTATCTGCGAACGTCAAAATCGGTCCAGCCGTTTCGGAAATTAACCGGAACGGACAGACAAAATGTGTTTTCGATCTAAGTGCCGTAAATGTATTTGCATTCAGAAAAAAGCTGTTATTTTGTTATTACAAACAGAAACTTCAATTTTATTTATTTTTATAGAAGATGTTGAGGCAATATTATTTTTTGTATCAGTTATAGAAATATGAGAACACAAGTATTGGTTTCCAAGAAAAATTAGAAGTAGAGATTATTGAATAAATTGATTTTATTGAAATGAAACCATCGAATCATAAGTAGGCTGTAGTACATCAAGCTACTACAATCTGTCAAATATCTTTAATAGAATTTCAACTTTAACTCCAAAGCATTAAGTTCTTAGTTCAGTGTGATTGGGAAAATTTGACAGTTTCGGAGAGCATGATGTGCTGGCGTCTGTACTTCTAATTCAGTTATTGCACTCATTAAAATCACAGATTTATTAGAGTCCGGCAACGGTCGCTCATAACTCGAATCTGTGAAATAAAACGCCAGTAATTTCTAACGGATAAGCGAAGATACGATACCGATATTACAGATGCTTTTTTATTGTAGGGAACCCGGGAAACTGTATTATTTAATGGTCTCTAAAATATTTAAAACACCCAGGTATTTTTTAATGTAAACTCTTCTGAATCTCGAGCAACACGTAAATATAGTTCAGCGACTGCTTCGTTCGTCTACTGGGTTTCGAGTTCGATTTCCAGGTCGGGCAAAGTGTTATTGGGTTTTCCCATCAGGATTCTCTTAATAATAGCCACAGACTGTATTTGTGCCTGGTTGGTGGTATTAGGCTCGCCCCCTTTTACATGGGATTTAAACATAACGAAACTATTAGGTATTCATATCTTTATTTGGATTCCATAATGTGTGGAGATCTTATAATGGGCTTAAAGCTAAGGTACCATTACGATAAATGCTTACCCTTCGGGGATTACAAGCGTGTAGTTGTGTTCACATGTAAAAATAAGAACTTCTTGTTACTAAGGAGTTGAGTGCTCGATTTTATTTGATCATTTAAATACTTGGTGTGATCGAGTGTATTGCCCTGACAGAAATAGGTGGCGCCATCTGTGGTGAGGGTCAAAGTACTGCTGCAATGGATCCGATTGCGTTCAGTGTGATTTGACGGGCGATTCTGTTTTCTTATGGGGTCTATAATTGGTAGAGTACTGCCAAAATTTTCGGAGGCAACGTAAGAAGATTTTTTGCGTCGGGAAATGCAAATAAGTCAAGGGATCATGAGACTGTTGGTGGTCCTTGGAAAAGTGGGCCTGAATGGGGGAGGGGGTGCTGTCCTTTTTTATAAAAGCATTCTTTCTGAACGGGAATTGTTTGGCGCAGCCGTGAGACACAAAATATCTTTATTTTTTGTTTAGATTAGCCGGAGAGAAGTGGCTAAAGTAACTCCCTAGCGACTTATCTGTCTGTCAAGTTCTAATAACTTAATGATACACAATAGTAGATCGGACACGTATCTAAAAGAATTAATAACCATCAAACCAGCCGCAATAATTCTGAACTTCACTACGAACACTCAGAACCGGTGTTGAAACCGCGCGGCCCTTCAGATAAGATACTACAATACAGTGGTCCAGTTAAACGCAGTCGCGACAAATCGAGATAAGTGTTCACTATCTTAATTGTCTTGATAATTAGCTGAGCATAAAACCGACAAATCCACGGAGATCCGCCCGTTAGTTGTTGAGTAGGTACAAGACATCAGTAATAAATGCGAAATAAAGGCTGAATTATAAGATTAATTGAATATTGAAATGTGACTATATCTCAAAGTTAATTTACTTTTTATGCCCAAGGCTTTATGTGATATGAACTCTGAACTAAGATTGCCATATTTGGGGTAAAGAGTGCTAACATCTTCCTGCATTTGTCCCATGTTAGTTTGGCAAGTATGGAGTGCCAGTAACAAAGTAAGACCTGCCCTTATTGAGTAGTCGCTTAGTTTTATTGCCCTGGCTGGCGGTCTTAGTAAAAAGGTACCCCACAGGCCGGTTAAGCCACAGGCAACGACCTAGGTTGAGCTGTGAGATGCCATCGAAAAAAGAAATATCAAAGATCCTTCACAGATAGCAGGACTTCTTAAAACCACCGTTTCAAAAACAAAACTGTACACACTAGGGAATTCTATTCTACAAGAATAGCGGGATATTCCCATAAACACCTCGTATTCGGTCATACATCATTGTACAGTTAGACCAACAGTTGTACGACGTACGGCGCCGCCTTACCCATGTAAACAATTATTCGCAGTACCAGCGTCTGCGCATAAAAACTAACACGGCTTGTCACTTCTACATTATTATTACTATGCGACGCTTATAACACCATTAAACAACTCGTTTTCCGCACTGAACTTGGATAAATTGTGTGGGATGACAAATGGAATAGGCTCATGTATGATAGGACAGTCAATCGGCGTCAAGGGTAACAAGATGACATAGATAACGCCTTAATGTCCCAGCAATAAGAGTTATTTTCGTAGTGCAAGTGTTACCACTGATGTGATTGTACATGGTGATGGGAAACTTGACTCACATTTTAGCCACTCAGTATAGCAATGCACTTCAGTGACAAGTGTCACAAGATTGATCAAATTTTGCGATGTGACAAAATTTATCAATTTTTTGGACAATCTGCACGATGAATCGGTACTGTTTACTGTCGATGTAGTTAGATATTCTGATAGATTACCTCATACAGTGCACACGCAATGCATTTTTGGCAAGGCACTGGAAAACATTATTGCAATATACTATTTTCATCTTCTAATCTCTTTAATTCCACAAACATAAGAGTTTTCTCCTCAAAACAACTAAACTATCAACGTTATATCTAGTGAAACGTCCGGGGAAGGTCGAGTGTAGGGCACTAGCGACGACGGTCGCCAACTAAATGTTCTGATCCATTAAGCATATAGCGAGATGTTCCATCGCGGAATGTGTTCGAAGATAACATGGATAGATAGTACTGCAGTGCTAAATATAGACGCGTTAACTGACAACGTTGAAGAGGAATGCGAGAATTGACTGGCAGTGAGAAAATTTCATGGAGGAAGTTGGGTTCTTGGTGTAGATATTCATAAACGGAATAAGAATGTAATAACTGAGGAAGTTGTCAAGAATCACTCGCACGGGGAACAAGGAGGAAACTTCTCGAATCTCAAATTCAGAAATGACATCAAAAGTTATAGCTACCTATAACGTTTGATATCATTTGACACTGAATGTGGTGTATGTCTTAAAATTTAAGCATATTATTCAGTAAAAGTTCCGAAAACCAACTAACAATATTAATGCAAGTCACTGTTAACGAAATAAAAATATAGTCAAGTTGAAATATACAAACAGAATAACATAAACATTGAATCGACAGACGTTACAATGTACATGACAGCTCGTATAGCTCTCCCACATAAACCAGAACAATCAATGTCAATGTACTCGAATGAACATGATCTGGAGTGATTGATATCCATCATCACTTGGCGGGCGGATGCTGATCTTTTTCGACACTCTTGGGAACAGACGGTGGCCTATTAGAAGGGCCTCACACCATAATACCCGTACAAAAAGAGCAGTATATAAAAACTAGTTTGTGCCCGCGAATTCATCCGCGAAAATTTCTTGTTTTAACATAAAACATGACACTGCAGTGAAAGAATTTTTGACAGATATTACCTATGTTATCCAAGCTTACGCACTACCTCTTCTTTTTAACATTAGTATAGATATCTCAGTTTATAAGAGTGTAAAAGATCATAATGTAAAAAGAGACCCTAATGTTGCAATACCTTTGTTACATGGTAAACATCCTAGTGACAAACTAATGTATTTGTTCGCGGAAACTTTGTTTTGCTAGTTACTTTGTTTCACCAGCAATAAACAAGTACCACCAAAGGACAGTGTCCAGTATAGTTCTACTAAGCATTTAAACGAATTGACTCTTGGAAACAATTACGTTTTATGTTTAAGATAATCGTCGTAAACATGTAGCACAAACGTTCTAGAAATTGATTGTATAAAGACGGTCACATGCCAAAGACATTACTAATGATATCCGGAATACAGCCATAATATTCAATAATCTTACTGAATATTTTAATTGAAAATTATACTCTGAATATCAAGAGCAAGCTAAAAGGACCTGTCTTCCCGAACACAGCGTCTTTGATTAACATTAAAATCTCAATCGTTTTAGCTTTGAATATTTCTATGAATTCCATACAATTATTACGGTATCTCGGCATTAAACGCCGTCCAATTTAGATTCTCATAGTGTTAATAATATGGCGGAACGTCTCTTAGACGGGCTGTCTTACATCTCACGATATTCCACGCTTCTGAAAACATGGCCTTAAACTTCTCCGAGTAACGAACCGTTTACTTGACAGTGTAGTGAATTAGTAATAACTTGTGTGTTCATGTTGCGTCAAAGGTGTCCAATATTGCTTAGGCAATGTGCGGTTACAAGTTTCAGCAGGGAAGCCGAATGAATTACCACTATGTGCCTACACAACTATCCTAAGTTTCTCATAGTTCTTGAATTATTAGGTTTGTCACCAAACCCTTTTGCTTTCTGTAGTGTCTAAACTAAACGGAACTTGATGGGTATTAATTACTTGCGAAGACTCGTTTTGAATGGGGGCCCCATCCATGAAGTAATTGCACGGTTCGCAGTCATCAACGTGGACTCTTTTAATTTGTGTCATTAGCTGCGATAAACACGTTTTTATATTTAGCGTGGACGGCACAATCAAGTTTTTTTTTAATAAATTGTTTTATTACGTTTAGCCTTCATTAGCCTTAGTTTTACGATCTACAATATTCTTTATTTGGTCTTAATCCGTCTTATTATAAAACTTCCGTTAGTACCAGGTTTAAACCAAGACTAAAAGGTCTAGGTTTGTTACGGTACTAACGTTAATTCTGTCATTCGTATTACAAATCGTAGACCAACAAAGGACTACTTAATACCAAAGATAGTCCATGGTCTAAACATTATACACAGATTATAAGCAACAAAATATTGAAACTATTCAATCATTCGTTCAGCGTTCTTTGCGCCGTTCCTTTTTACAAAATGTTGTTACGTAATTGAAAGAAAAAATATTCTATAAATTGCTATTTGTAGTGGTAAAATATAAAGTTTTGCTATTTAAAGGTAGTTAAATAATCCAACTTTAAATTTTTTGAATGCATGTTCACAATTTAATTGTTCTGGCTTGGATCATCTATCGAGATAACACGTATAACGAAGTGACCTTGACAGCGCGCGTAATTCGAGTAATGTTATCGAAATGTTTATGTTACAACTTAAAAGCAAACTAGATGTCCGGTTTCACATCAAGATTAATAATCTAAATAAAGGCACAGTTCTTTGGGCACTTTGTGGTGAGATCGTGTGTGCATCGTTTTAAGAAAATGGAACAACCAAAGAAAAAAAGGGGTGTTAATTGGACTCCAGAAGAAAAGGTTAGTGATAACGGACATGTTAGATTACGTACACACAAATCTTCACGTAGTAAATCGACAATCCTTTCGCCAAAACGTTTACTAAATCTATATTTATACCGAAAATCTTCGTCAGGTAACCCAAATGGATTTCGTCGTTGACGAACTCTGTTAGGCCCCGGGCACTCTCAAGTGTATCCAACAACTCCAAATCTTCCAAATCAACTATATCAATCATGTCAATATCCATTTTTGGTTAAAATCACAAAACAATAATTTCCGAAAGCTAACCTCAAAATTAAGAATTTGACGTGTAACAATTTAGTACCATAGTTAAACTAGGGGTCACGATGGTCTAACTTTGGTACCATAGATAGTTCTAGGACTAGCGATAAACTTCTTTTTGTAATAACGTTTATTCAAGTTCATGGTTTAAACCTAGTACTAAACCCGGTACTTTTTTAAAACCACGTTTTATAATAAGAGGGAATGTGTTTCTATCTCGATGACTTTATGTACACATCATACCTTGCCTTTTTCATTCGCCTATAGCTGAACAACATCAATACGAAGTATAACGCGATGTACATTTTGAGAGGTACAATTCAATGTTCCACAAGATCCGACGCATCTCTGTATTAAAGCAACAAAAACCGTCTGCGACACTGAAAGCCAGACGCCCTCGAGTGCGGCTCTGATGCATCAAAATAGTGGTTCGCTTTCAAAGGCACGGCGGCGGGCGCGACGCGGCGCGAGCTACCCGACTAAGTTCCTTGAATTTATAATTGTTACCGGCTGCTTGTGCCTCATGACGTGCCGATCTCACTCACACCCACACTTACCGCTTAATTAGGCATCTCTTCTTCATTTTCTTACTACCAAATCCCTCTTTCATAAGTCATAGTCACCTTCGTTTATTACTTTGGACCGTTCTCGGGTGTTACGTAACTCGAAATAACTTTCCCAACTAAAAAACTTGGTGTTTTAGCATCGATTTACCTTGGAAACTTGTGTTCTCACAGTCTGCTGTTATTTTAGTGATGTAGCCTAAATATTCCATTTAGGAATTCTATTTCGGAGGTAACCATGCATCTTTATGGAATCGTGTCTGTGACTTGCTCTGCTAAATGGAGAGCTAAGGTCGAGAATTTAAGGTCGTTTTGTGTTTGAAGTTAGACGATGTTAAACGAAAATAATTCTAGCTAGACGGTTGGCAACAGAATTTAGCCAGCAACAGACTGGCTCAGCAATTATTGCTTGCCCTCAAATAACATTATAATGGTTGGCTGACGACGTGCATATTATTTGTCCATTACGCTACGCGACGGAACGATACCCAGGGCTGTATGGAAATAGAAACGAATCTGGATTAAAATAAAAAACTAAACCAAATTTTTCCGAAGTTTCTAGTCATCGAGCGTGAAGGTGTGAATCATTGATAGTTACAACGATACTATGTATAAGAGAAAGGATCTCCAAGAACCCTACAATATTTTCAACTCATCGATAAACAATTTATTCAGGAAAATTCGATTCCATTACTAAATTTAAATTACAGCATGTTGAGTAATAACAAGATTAATAAACGTACTTGCGTTGGTGGCATGATGCAACAAAGGGACACGTGTCAATTCCATATGCACAATCCATGGGGAATTACCGCATTTCCTCTCGGTACCAATCTAGACAAATCCTTAATTATTGCCTTTGCGGTTTATGATTCACATGCCATCTCTATGGTTGGAGATCCCTACTGTCAATGATGAAGGTTTAAAGCTGGCAGAGCAATCCAATGTGTTTTCAACCATTATTGAGGAATTACCGCATTTCCTAGTTCCGATCTAGATAAATCCTTTATTATTGTCTCCGCGGTCTATGCCAGTGTCATGTCATCCTTCTCTATGGTTGGAGATTCCCTATTTCTATCAACGTTAAGAGCTATTAAGCTTGGAGATTTGGATAATGGTTTCCCTTTCCATAGATTTCCAGTTTCCATGTTCCCGACAACCCTAAAGCTTGGCAAGTTGGCGAGCCCATGCAATGCGTTTTGATGTATTTATTATACGCACATCCTCAGGCGTAGCCCATTGATGGATGGTGTGAAATTAAAAGCCGTTCAGAGTCGATTACGAGTGTAATGGCGGCGCAGCTTTACGTTCTGTTTGTACGTAAGTCGTTACATGATGACTTATGAGTAGGAAATCATGTACGAATTTGTTTCATGCACTTTGAGACGGATGGAAAACGATATGGTTTTTTTTCGGAGCATTTACAGAAGAGGATATGACTATTAAGTATTTTGATCGTGCGTGCTGTGCGTCTACGCTAGAGGAATTTCGATGAAATCTTCACCATTTGTATTACCTGCAGATCGTTAGCGTCATTATGATTTGTATTTGTAATATGAAGATATCATTGTGAAGTTTGAAGTAATTAGACGTACTTTGCTAATTGATTGTCATTAAAGTCTAATGTAGGTAATATGCAAAACATATCTGTCCTAAAGTTTTATCGGTAACAAATTGTGTCATATATTTTTAGCTATTAGCAATTACACAAAAAGTCCCTGTAATATCAGTAATACTTTCACACATAATAATAATTTACATGACTAACAAAAACAGCTCAACAAATTACATGGCGAAACGACCATTTTGGTCAGTTTCGGTAAAAACTATTCTGTTACATGCTCCCCGCAGTGCCATATTTACGATATCTACTGTCCACTGAATGTAATACCTACTGGTATTATTGTTAGTACAACGATATAAGGTATATGCTAGATATTGTCTGTATATTGTACTAACGCACACATGTTGGATATAAAAGAAGAAAACATTGAGACAGTAATGGAAATAAATTCTAATGAAGCACAAAAATATTAAAACATGTATGGGTCAGAGAATTCGACGACACCTTATGTAGAGAATGTCATAAAACTGAGTAAGACCTCTCATAATAACTTCAACAGTACGATCATAAATTAAATCATTTAGAAATTCATGTGGTTAAAAAGAGGAGTGCCCTCAAGAAATATTCAGCTGTCTTTTTGTTCAAATAAAATCCTTAAAGTTCCTGGCTCAGCCCACTTCCTCTCCATCCTGTGTTCCTGACACATCGGAAGTGCGCTTCCACATTATTTCCCAACATTTCTGACGTATGATTTTTACTAACTCGGCTGCCAACTGTTCTTGGCTATCAGTTCGTTACCGCGGCCGGTTCTAAGCCAAGTGTCCCGCCCACTGCAAACTTGTCTTCATATTTCTCTATACCAATATGCATACATTTAATCCTTATTTAATGCTCTATATCGTGTCATTCAATGGTCCGTGTATAGAAAACAAGTTTAGTGCGCTTCTTAACGTTGTATCAGGAACGGGCGTTCCGAGAGAATTTTACAGAAACAGCGGGCGTGCCCACTGTGCCCAACTATGTGGGACAGCGACAAAATTCTCCAAACCGTCCGTGGAGCGTCACGCTCAATAAATCCAACAAATCCAGTGCCGGTTAAGTGACAAAGAAATTTGTGGTAGCAATAATGTTCTAATGATATCACGCGATACGCCTCGAATAACCAAGCCGCTAAATGCCCATTCTCACGATACGAGTACAAAAACTCCCCGTTCTCCGTGGTTCCGCTCACCCTTTTCCGATTATATTGTTGCTAGAATTCGGTGTTAATTTTCTATCGTAATTACGAAAGTTTTTATGAGCGCGTGTGCTATGTGTTCGTGGGTTTATTAGAAAATTATGTAATAGTTGGTGCAGGCCGTTTGTCCAGGGCTGAGCGAGGTCGTGCGCGCTGCGGAGTTCACTCTAACGGTACGTACCGGCACCGACCCACTCGCGAGTAGCGTCACACTTCTCCACGTGCCCTTCTTTCGATACGCTCAGCCTGCAGCCATCGCGAACTGAGCCTCCATACCACTGCGGCTAAATGAATACGTCTTGTTGGAGTCGTCAAACATCTGTAGAAAGTTTCGAGTGTCGCGTACGTGTCTTTATCGCTTCCCTAATTACCTCGTTCAAACAATCGTCTGGAAAGCGGTAAAAATTCTAACGCCGTCGACACGAAAGTCAATTCTGGTGAATTTGCATAAAGCCCGCGTCGAGCTTTGACGTTTCGATTTTCGCTTAATTAACGTTCGTCGGGGGTTGGCTTTCGTCGAAAGAAAGAGTTAGATTTTCCTCTCGCTCCCGTTCGTTTCCGTCGCTCGATGCCTTCTTCATTTTGAATTTTAGGTCGGACTTTATTCGGAGGCAATAAATTGATGTCGTCGAAGTTTCTCCCGTCTTTTGATAGTCAAATAATTTTATCTTCATCAAGGTTCCATTTTGTTATCGTCCTGTAATGAAGACATTTCGTTTTGGGGAAATTATTTTCTGTGTGGGGTGTGATTACGTTTATGTGCGTCGGATTTGTGGCTGGTGTGTTGCGGCGCGACAGTGCAGTGGTGGCCTGCGTGGGGCCACACCGCGACATGCGGCGCGGCGCGGCGCTCGCTCGGTACGTGCGCGCCGTACGTGCCTGTAAGATGACCGAGGAGACTCGTCGACTATTTGCATAATAAGCCCGTCCGCCGCTCCGGGAGATTAAACTTTGGCGTATGACGTCCTGGCTGCAGCTCTCGTATAATTCAATAGTGGCAAACTGATTTCCAACTCCCTATCTAGAGCCGTCGCCCCGCCGCTCGTGATTGGATGCACCGATTTACGTTCTGACTACGTAGGGGGACAGCCTGAAGCGATTCGCCTTGTAACAGACTCTATCTTTGTTGCCTCGTGCATACCAATATTGGAAACGGAAATAATTACCTACCCAATCTTTTTAACGTCAGCGTGTATCTTTGCAACGACTCGATATATTCAATTATTTATGCAATGTACTCTACAATGGGCTGAAGGCTCATGTGGATGCACGTTTAAAAGGCCATTAAAATGTCACAGGCTTGACGTGGGTAAACTGAACGCGTCCCTCGAGGCGGTGCGGCTAATTAATTATTTATAGTTCTTATAAATGAGCGGTGCGGCGACAGAGCTTGCTCGCGACCGCGCGAGCAGACGAGCGCTGTCACGTCCAGTCTTACAAATTTCGTTATTAATTCGGAAGTGAGGAGCTCGCCGGTCAGCGAACGGTTGGGAGGCTGTGTCGCCGCCGGCCGCTACGCCGCGGGCCTGGCTGGCTCTCTTTGTTTGTGCACTGCTATTTGGAATGCGCGGCTTCTCTCTCCCGTGTATGGGCTCGTCCCTGTCCGGACGAGGGTTGTCGGGTCCGGCCGGTAATAAATGCCCGTCCGGCCCACTCCACCGTTTCACTTTTCTCAATTTCGTTGACCCCATTAACAGAGACGCGCTCCGTTTGGCTCGCAACCCTCTCGCGTGCCGTTACACTGTCACATTCATTGTCAATTAAATACTTTCCGCTCCTAAGTATGAAATTTTATATGGACGGTTTAACTTTAGTATTTGATATATCGGTGCGAGGTTTATTTACGCTCCGTCGGCTCCAGAGTATGCTCGCGACGTTTGAGAACACGAAGACGAGACACCGAAAACACTCGAAGCCCTCGGGTCTGCGAGGCATAGGGCTGGGGCTCGGCGCATGGGCGGCGCTGCATCACTCTCCACTCCAAACGCAATACGATGCAGACTTATGAACCTCGGCGTCAACGTCTAGACGGGATAAGTGCGACACGTTGATATCGATTATGCAGTTAAGAGAAATTATGTAAGTAGAGAGAGGCCCCCCGAGTCGTCCCCGGGGACGGGACAAAGCGTGGCTCGCTTCTTAATTACTTGTGACGCTACAGATATCTTCCCTTGAATGCGGTAAAGGGTGACATCTGACAGGCGGAGGTCGTGCGCGAACGAGCGTGGCTGTCGCCGCACTTCCCGCGAAACTAATATGCTTACTGCTGCTCCTCCCGGCACCTCCACCCGGGACGCCGAAAGCCGACTGCCGAACATAATACGCTCCCCGTTATGAAAACATTATGATGCGTGGCTCGTGCTCTGTTAATTACGCCGGAATGTGATGTGTATATTATCTGAAATGAGCGAATACTTCAGCTGTATCGGCTTACATAACTCTCTTCTCTCATTATTATTTTTTAATGAACGCGTGGACGCTGCGGCCTTTCAGATAATCTCCGATTAACACTAAACGTTTCAAGTAGTCGTTGACCGTCGAGGACGATTTGCTAGTTTTAATGTTTTGTCCACAACGCAGTGAACTTTTACAATTCAATTTGAGCACTCCCGTTATGTAGTTCGAATTTGTAGATTGTTTTGTTCGCTTGTGTAGCTGTAATAATAATTTATAAAGTTTCCGATGTCGGGCCGTTGCGGTCGGATGCCGTTGGACACGAAATTCATTTAGAACCGAATACGAATAACAGAGAATGAATTTACATGGCAGCAATCAAAATAAGGGGTAGCGCAGCGACGCTTATTGCTGAGTTTGATTTAATTAGTCCCTGCAAAACAAAAAGCTGTTTTGTTTTTAAGTGGTTCATTGGAGACGTTTCCGAACGTCTCGCGGCTGTCGTCAATCATTGTTCGCTTCGTCGCGTACATTTGGGTGTTCGCTAACGCACGTCAATTGTTATCGGCATTAGCGTCGACAGCGAGTGCGCGGTGTGTTGCCGCCATTAAATCGGCTTTGTTGCACACACGTGCACGGCTCTTTGTGATATGCGCCACTTTGTATCGTTTGTCTATTGTGTACGCGAAAATTTCTTCAGATAACGGTGCAACGTCACTTAGCACGCAACATCATTCAGATCAACTCATATCGAGATGCCAATTATTACAAATATAAACTTCCTTCGACTCGGCAGGATGATAACATAATATACAAATGACGAAACTGCTGTTCAGAGACTTCGCCATTTTGTGGGGACCTTTTTGGTCGAAAACCACAAAAAAATCGTCTAAAGCAATTTCGGCGGATATACTTAGAGATAGATATTTCCGGAGTCATTTAGACGGGTCTGACGGTTGCCTTATAAGTAGAAACGATAAAAAACAGGTAATTGTAGATGTAGGATGATCCCAAAGATAGAATATTCTGTCTTTTACACTAAACGTTCGAGACAATCAGTTCATTGACCGTTTATTCTCTCAAGTTCGAGTTTTGTTTCATAACATCCATGGTATTATTTTCAGTATTGCTACAGCCATCTATTTGCCATTCGCAGTCCTCTCACACCCTCCTCCGCACTCCGACACCCTACAACTGCATTCCCTTCATATCTCCGAGTTACGGTACATATACCATCTGATTAATGTGTACCTACATTCAAAACGCGTGTCAGCTGCGTGCTCTAAACACCATCACTCTTGAGTGACCCCATTCCGACTACATTCATGTCAGGGGATAGTGCTGATCCAATGGTTTTTGTACTACTTCACACTTTTTGTTTGAGTTTGCATATAGTCGTATGTTAAGTTCACGCTTGCCCTGGCTACTAAGGTGGGAAAAGGAAAGAGCTTTCCAAACCTGTTGTTATAAATGCAAATGAAGGACTCTACGAGGTGGTTTTCATAGCTACACCGCAGAATTTATTTGATGAAATTGGGCAGAGAGATAGCGCTTTGTACTTACATAAGGACATGGCTTCTGGATACAACCAGATCCATCTAAAACTATATATCCCTTCTAGCCCTCTTATAAGTCTAGTAGAAGATAAGGATTACTTTGAATGGCAAGGACTGTATAGCATCCAGCCACAGATGATCCAGCTGTAAGATACTGGTAATTGTTCTGAGCGCAGAAATTAACGTCCAAAACAGATATAAAATACACGTAAAGTAATTGCAAGTGAAAGTTAGGACACATCGCCGTACTTTACAACAACCATAATTTGTTGATTTGACAGTTTAACATTGTATTATGAGATATTGCTTTTAAATTACTCCGACGGGTTTGCTTCAACTTATTCAAAAGATATAAATATATCATCTGGATTAAAGTCTGTTGTTAAACACATATATTTTTCAGTTCGCAGATTTCACATTTTTTTTGTCACATCTTGATTATTTTTCGGTGTCGAATTTACAAAAGCTCCGATAGTATTGTAACTGAGCTTTTTGAGATCCTAGGATCTTCTTTGTCAACACTATCCAATGATCTACCGAACGAAATGTTCTACCCTATAAGAAAACTGGTCAATAACAGATCTCTTCCAATGCTACCTTTTAACCTTCAGCAACAAAGGGTAATAACTCAAGATCACAAAGACGAAGAGGCTTAATTAAAAGCTTTGCCTACCAACGGCTCACGTACGAACTATCACAATTTTTTCTCACAAATTGCTGGAGTGTATACGTGAGACTACGATCAGTGTACCGCGCGCTTGATCTATAAAAACCACCCTTACTACTTCGAAATAAAGACACTACCAATGTTACCATGGAAGTGTGGTTCCCTGTAGAACAACCATCTGTGGTTGGCTCGCTAGATAAGAACGTGACTTCATATATCGTTGCTTTACATCTGTAGCTCACGGGCATGTTGGTAGAATATCATATAAACAAGCCTTTTGGTCTAGTAGCAAGAAACCGTTTCCAGATTCCAGATCGGGTTTAAGATGAGATTTTGTTTTGTTAAGAATATTGGGATTAGGTCTAGTAACTGTTAAGCTGGCTATATTCAGACCCAAATCTCAACCGACGGTACTGCTTTGTCTTATTTATTTTCTTCTGATTTTTTCATAGTAGCTACTGCACAACTATCTTCAGGACCCTCCCCATATATTTTCACTACTTTATTCTCAAATCTGATCACATAAAAAGGCACAATCTCCATCAGTATAACCCTGCAAAAACCGCTCCATTTTTACTAATCTAAGTGGGTATATGTGGCAACGCGAGAGTACGCAGGGGCCTGAACCAAACAGCGCTCTCTCTAAAAACTGGAATATATTGGCTCTTACTGTCCAAACGCTGGGCGAAGGTATAATTCACTGGAGTTAGTGGCTATCGCCCGTTATGTAGCTATGTTATGAATCGATTTGCTCACTGCTCTTTTGGAGATGGAAGATAGTGTCAAGATGGACTTGGGTTTGTTGTGAATTAAGATTTTTTTTTCAAAAAGTGATGTGGTTGGGATTGCAGTCAAATACTAGATCGTATTAAAGTCTCCTTGTCAGATTAGTGTAGTACTGTGTTGTGTTTCTTCGAGAAACTCAACTCAGCATCATCAGTTTATGGCATGCAAGGTTTCCAGTTGCGTAAGTACCTAACTCAAATTACATTATAATTATTGCGTCGTTAAGGATCAGAATACTGTTATGTATCTTGATCTGCGACAAAGCAGTTAGCTTGCTAATCACATGTTAACAAGTGTCTGAATAAATGTTGCCAATATTCTCTACAGTGTCAATGCACCCTTCCAATGCAATCTCCGAAAACTACTCAAACAAACACCCCAATATAATATGTAGAATACGTACTAATAAAACAAAAGTAGATGTACCCTTGTCTATCACTTCGCTATTACCGAGGGAGCGAGGCAGCACGAAAGTTATCGCCGAAGCGATTTCTATTCATGACGCGCACACGCACGTCCACATATTGCGTACACTTTCCAACGGAGCCCAGACACAAATCAGATTCACTTCACTTGGTGCGAATCGTACGATTTATGGTGGAGTTAGGTACTGATTGTATTAACCCGGTACTTGTACGAATGTTTGGTTTACTTTGATTGCTTCGCCGTAAGCGTCAATATCACAGATGTCTTCATACATAAGTCCCACATGAATGCTTAGACGATTGTTCTGCTGTTCTATATCTGTTTACGTTACCGAACATGTGTGTACTAAGTCTGAAATCTTTGTTTTGATTCTGAATAAGTTTTCTGTGTCACTGCTGATAAAGATTCCTTTATTTGTATTCGCTCTGCTACCATTCTTTTTGCTCCTTTTTTCGAAATCAATTACAAGAAGTTCTTACTGTTAACTGTCCGTATGCTATTCCTTCAAGAATTCCTTTGAATTTTTAACACCTCTTAGATGCAGAAATACGAATGTACAGAAAACATCTCGGAAGTATTCCTTAAAGTAGTTTCACAGTAGATTCAGTATGAATATTAAAGTCCCTAGATGCACCACATGATGTGCTGAAGAAATTTACCTAATGCACTACCTTTTTCGCATAGAACGCTATCTCATCTACACGGTCTTTTGTAAAACGTACGTCTTTATAAAATGTAATAAGTATTTGCTGAGCAATCATCCAAAGTCGTGCATTAAATAATACTTGCGGGATCAAATAAAAATAACGTCTTTATTGGCTCTCAACAATAAAGAAAAACAAGTTCCTGAGAAGATGAATGTCTTAGTGTAAGGATGGTAAGTTTCGCCATGCCCTAGGGATCGGCCCAGGTCGAGCGGAGCGATTACATGACCTTTGATATCTGTGGTATTTCCACCCGCGCTATAATGAATCTGTGGTCCGCACGAACTATGAAGAAATGCGGTTTTGTGGTCTCGAACTAAACCCTATTTGACTGGATTAGGTACGACTGCGAGCTTACATTTAAGTGCCATTTGAGGCTTCGCCGTATTGCTATTCTTAAAAACAGCTGCTCTGGGCTTTAAAAGTCATATTTGTAATTTTTCTAACCGCAAATAACATTGAATTACGAAAAAACATATTTTCTCGTTTACAATTTACCGTCGCGAACGTCGCATAACTGTCGAGGTATTCCCACAACGTTAAATTGTCTTGGAACCAACAACGAACTCAATCAAAAGGAAAAATTGCGAAAAAAGCAATATCCAACTTCCTTTCAAAACAAAGCAGAGACAGAAAGACTAAATGAGGCTTGTAACCATAAAGAGCATGGAAATGCAGACGGAAGCTCCTCAGTGCAACGAAGAAACACGAATTGAAAATTTATGGCGAGGTAATCATGTGATCTGTTTATTTTGATTCCGATGGATTTCAGCTTTCATCCGATACTTGGCTGTTTGTAAGCGATTTTTCGATCGTTCTATCTTATCTGCACTAACGCAATTTACGTCATTGCATTACCCGCGCGTTCCATTGTATATGTGCCGGCTGTATCTCGTCTGCTCAGACCCCAAATTTTCCAAAGGGCCCGCAATTTACTTACCCTTGGTGCGTAAATTGGTCTAGAGTTGTAGTATTATCGCTTCAGAAACTATCGACGGTCGTATCGTCCCTCGCAGTTTTCCTCTTTCTCTGCGTTGGACAATTCTGATATATTGACGAGTTTCCGACGGCTTCTGTTCGGCGAAAAAACAGTGCGGAGCTTCCCCCCTCCACCCCCCGGATCACTGTCGTTGTTTAGCGCCGCGAAAATGGAAGGATATTTTCTTTTCTGGTAAGATTTTAGAACGCGCCCGTTCGCCGAGACAACATGAAATATGAAGCGAACCGCGTGATAAATGAAAAACAACGTTTGGTTCGCGTTGCCGTTCGGACCTCGCGTGATTACTTACATACTTTTTCAAAAACTGTTACAAATTCTTTGTGAAAACGAAAGTGGTGGGACACGTGTTTGATTATTGAATTGTGTAACATGCTTATCAGAGATCTAAGATTGCGTCGCTGTTTCAGGACTGTGAGATAGTATAATGAGATAGCAGTGTGGAGAAGCGCGGGCGGCCGCAGGCGGCGTCAGGTGAATCACGTATTCGCATGCAAATGATATCGCAACGGCGCGTGCGTGGCGTTTGGTGCGCGGGAGTGGCCGCGCGATTTGGTAATACGTGCGCGCGGGGCGGGCGCGGGTCGTCGACCGCGCTAACAATGCTATCGTAATTGTTTACTTTGGCCCGGTTGACCCGTTAGCTGGTTCTTCGCAAGCGGCTTCGATAACGCTCTCTACGCATCCGATGCACGCGCGTTTGCGCAAATCGTTGCAACCTAAATACTAAAAAAACGGTCCGTTGAACCTCAACGCATCGATTGCTAAACGTGCATATTCTCACGGCATAGTGTTGATGGCCTATGAAAATGAAGGATTTATGCAGCAATAGGTGCTATAATGATAAAAAGGCTTATAGATGAATACGGTGGCCTAAATCCAATAACAAATACAGACGCAGTATTTTATTTGCATCAATAATAATTCTTTATTTTGGGAACCTGATTCACTGATACATCCCGCGATTTCAGCGAACCTTGCATCATGTTATCAAAGTAACACTCTGGCCATAAACGTGTCCATTTATCATCACGAACGACACTTCAAACAGAGGAATACGCGCATTTATTAGTATAATTTTTATAGGCCTACATTAGAGTCAACGTACGTTTTATGGGTGATGCTTCGACGTTGCGAATGTAGTGTGTTGTACTTGAATTCACAGAACCGCGATCCGCGGGCGAGTTATGCAACGAGTGTCTACTAATTAAACTGACGATTTCACAACGCCAGAGCCCAGTAATTGATTGTGCCACTTCTTTATGGCTTCAACACACGTGAAATCTGTTTGTAAACGGCTGTGTGTAGGGCTGCTTTTAACCTGTACGTGTAAATCGCATTGTATTGTGATTTGTGAGGCTGTACATAGCGTCGACTATGCTTTGTTTGCAACAAACAATATTATATGTTTAATTAATGTTGTTTACCTAAATCATTAACATATGGGACTGAAAGAGAATGCTCCTTTAAATATTACTCGAATTTATGAAGTGATACGTCATTTTGTTTATCGTGTCAGACGTAAGAAATCTTCTTGTTATAAATGAAGGTCTCGTAAATTGCCTTATTACGGGGCCCCGGGTCTCGTGTAAATTACGAACGTTAATTTTTGGGGAAGTGAAGAAGTTACTTCGAATTAATTGTTTCTGCAAAGGTACTTATTATAAGTTGGGTAATTGCTACGTTTAGTTTAGTGAAGAAGTTTTTATATTGGGTTGACAATTTGACATGTACTAGAATTATAAGTAAGGTTTTCGTGTACGTGGCTTCACTTGGTTCTGCTGGGACATGATAATACACTTCTCATCAAAAAAATCGAAACACTTTCGTTTTTATTGTTTTTGTCCTAATTTTTTACAAAAGAGAATTAATTCCATGAAAAAAAAAAACATTATTGTGTAGCTGGCAGTTTGGTCATTACAGTAAGAAGAAAAAAATCAAAATTCGAAATTAGAATTTCATTTGTTTATCCTATAAATGAAATTAATCACTGTTTTGAGACAAATGTGTATTTAGGGTTGGAGTACGTTTCTCGTTTAAAAATTAAAAATTAGCGCTTGTCTTTAAATTTTTTGTTTCTTATTTCATTTACTGTGACTTTGGGACGTCTGAAAAAACTTTTTTTTCTAAAACATATGGATACTTCGCCCGCAGAAGCCGCCCAAGTGGTGGCATTGCTGGATTCTGGACTTAGTCAGCGTGTTGTGGCTGCAAGATTGCATCTAAGCTTATCATCTGTTCATAGAGTCTACAAACGCTATCGGGAGACTGGTTCGTTCACGCGCCGTTCAGGATCTGGCAGGAATCGGGTCACTTCTGAGCGAGATGATCGATTTATTGTAACAACTTCTTTACGAAATCGACGCCTTAACGCTTTTCAACTGCAGCAGCAGCTTCACGTTGTACGAAGAGTAGCTGTAAGTGACTCTACAATAAGAAGAAGGTTGAAGGAACGCGGATTGGCACCGCATAAGCCAGCGAATGGGCCGAAATTAACTGCAGACCATCGAAGAGCGCGCCTTAACTTTGCACGCGAGCACCTAACTTGGTCATACCTTCAGTGGAGCAAAGTATTGTTTTCTGATGAGTGTAAAATTATGCTGTATGGTAACGACGGAAGGAACAAGGTCTACAGAAGAGATGGAGAACGCTTTGCACAATGCTGCATTGAAGAAAAGATCAGCTATGGTGGCGGTTCGTGGACGGTTTGGGGAGGAATCAGCGCCGACGGTAAGACAGAACTTGCCTTTGTGTCTGGGCCACGGCTGCCTGCACTAAACTCTCATCGGTACATCGAACAGTGTCTTGAACCTCATGTGATGCCCTATGCACATTTTATTGGCAACGACTTCATATTCATGCACGACAATGCTAGAGCTCACACCGCGGGCGTCGTACGAGATTATCTTACCGAAGTCGGTATCTCCATTATGGTATGGCCAGCAAGAAGCCCGGACATGAATCCCATTGAACATCTATGGGATGAATTAAAGAGACGAATTCGAGCAAGAGATCCAGCCCCAGAAACACTTAGCCAGCTGCAAAATGCAATCCAAGAGGAATGGGATAATATACCACAACATGTGATCGTGACTCTCATCCGATCGATGAAGAACCGTATGGAAGCAGTAATAAGAGCTCGCGGAGGGAATACAAGTTATTAAATAAACGTTTCTTACATTTTTTTTTTCATTTACGCGTGTTGTTTTACCCATTTCCTTCATATTCCATACAGGGTAAAAATTACTCATTATACAAAATACGAAACCTATGAAGACTTAATTTGAATTTAGAACAATAACATTAGGATTTAAAAACCTCATACTACTCACTATTAAATGACATTTTACATTTATTCCTAAATATACACATTTTTCTGATAATCCTTATCAAATCATAAACTGCGAGGTGTTTCGATTTTTTTGATGAGAAGTGTAGTTTTGAGTGTCAATTTTTGCATTCCCCAATGGCGTATCTCTTTCTTAAAGTTGGCGTATGTTTTACTGGAGTACGTTTCTTCCTTTTCCTACCCCTTCGGGAATTAAAGGTCACAGCACACATATCAACTCGGAAAAGGATCGGCACTATATCGCCTTTCGCCTCGCCGTCAAACAGACGTCAGCCTAACGTGATACGTCGACTCGGCTACGGCTAGGCGACGCCGCGCTTACGGCTCGCCGACCGCTGGTTGACCTGGCTGGTACCAGATCAGTTTGAATCCTAATGACTAGAAAATGTATGGCGCTTGTTAGTATTTTGATACTTATATTTCTACAATCTAACCTACAAATTCAATAAAACACGTGGGCAACACGACTGGAAGTTGCCCTGTTAAAGACAGCACGTGTGGCAACAGTAGTGTGCGTAAGGGTGGACGAAGAGACGTAAGCTCGGGTACGGAGAGACGTAAGCGCGGGGACGACGAGCCGTAAGCGAGTTGACCACGCACCGCACCGCGGTTCGTGAGCTTGTCCCGACGCGAGGCGATTACGTTGCAGTAGGAAGTTTCATACAAAGAATACAGAACGGCTCGATTTGATACGGTGTCGATCCCTTTCCGAGTTGAAATGTGTGCTGTGACCTTAAAACAGCGATGGAATACAAAAGTAACTTCCATTTCATTATTTGGCTTCCGATAGCAAAACAGAACCAAATGTCGCCAACGAATTTTCAATTAAAACAATTTTGACGAACCCTATTCCAGCAATGTGCATGTTTAACAGCCCTAATTTTACGCTAAGGGGGCTCTCACACGAGACGCGCGTCGACTGTGCGATTCGACTGCACGCGGGTTGCATATCTTATTATCGTTCTACATTCGTTTCGGGCTTTAAGTAGGTCTATTTATAAGCTTTTAATGATATTAGCAAGTATGTGCTCGTCGTACGAATGACCGAGTCATCTTGTGCGT
The DNA here is from genome assembly GCA_950022335.1 of Eurois occulta. NCBI lineage: Eukaryota > Metazoa > Arthropoda > Insecta > Lepidoptera > Noctuidae > Eurois > Eurois occulta. The sequence continues at coordinate 2,140,045 of OX465482.1, forward strand.
CCTTAAAACATACGGATTATGTTTTAAGAACGGTAAACATGCGTAACGAGTGACATCTTTTGATCGTAAGCTGTCATATTTTATGTGTTACTACTATTTGGCGTTTATGCAACACTGCTGATGTTTGTTAGCGTCACACGGCTATATTTAGAACTGAATTTAATTGTGAGGTTAGGTAATAATGTCATCTTTAGTACTCTCAGCCACTGACACAAACAGGAAAGTTATACGTAAATAATAGTCACTTCTTCATGCAAGTTGTGTACCTCAAACTATGTCATATTAGTCTACTGCCCGAAGGCTGCGTTTACAAAAAGGGGTTACTGTATCTATTAGCCAGCATCATCCCCAAAGGTCTCATGAATTCCATACATTCTAATGAAGAAAAATAGACAGATACATATCAATAAAGAGATATTAAATGCCGTTTGCTTTAGTGAAAAAAAAAAATTGAAAGCAAAAAAAAAATTGTGATTTAAAAAATAATTTCTTCAAACAGAATCACAGCCAATAATGCAACTCCTATTTATACCTCGCACAACATTGTAGAGATGCTAATATTGTCGCATATGATTAAGAATAAAATAGGCGAGATTTATTTGATGCATGCATCTGGCCGTGAGTTGTATTAGTATTCATTCGCTGTGGTTATCTAATGAGAGTTGCATTGGCGAAGCATGATGTTCCGGACCGTATTGTCAAGGAGTACGTCAGAAGGCCAACGTCTAATAACATTAACTACCAAACTAACAATCATATAAATACAAATAAAGCAAAAGAATAGATACATTAGGTAAAGTCCTTTTAGAGTTTTTTTTACATCAAAATCACAATGATTTTTAGTTTCGTTACCATAAGGTAGCTTTTGGATTGCTACGCCTGACAAAATTACAGTGATTGGAAAGTTTCAGCAGAGTGATCTTAATTCATATTACAATAAGGTTGCTGCTGACAATCGCATAATAACTGGGTAAGGACTGCGGCATTGAAGTTTCCAGCATTCTGCAAAATGTCCAACTTGACAGCTGTCAAACTAATGTCAATAGAGAAACCAGCAAAAGAAAGTCAAAAATACTCCTAATATGGAAGGTAGAACGATACTGGATAAAGCCTTTTCTGGTATTGTTGACTGTAAAGGAAATGTACAAAACCTCTAAAAAAATAAAGAATTTGCAATGTAAATAGTTGGAACGGTTAAGGTTTTAAAATGCAACAGTTTTGCAGCACTGCAGTTGCAGATTGCACACGTTCCAGCAATATTTTTGTTTTGTTCGCCATCTGTGTGCGAACCCTTGTTACTTGTTATGTTATTGCGGATCGTATGGTATCTCCCTAATGTTATTTGGAATTTTGTTTGGGGTTCACTTCTAGGGTTCCCAAATATTCTCTACAATGCTGATTGTAGAACTTTTGACTTCTCTGATCAAAATTCACCACTAAAACTGAACGGGAGCTGCTAGCGAATAATGATGACACTGACCGGTCTTGAAGGTCTTGACCGCAGCGCAGTTCAATTGACTGATCTTTTCAGTTTCTTGGCTTTTGCCCTTAGATATACTGATCGAAGTCTGTGGTCAACAGTCACGGCGATACTTCAACGTCCGGCGCGTCCTGGGCAGTCAGCGCCTCTTCCACTTTGCTTACTAGCTCATATTTTATCACAGCATGTTTGTCTTCGAGAAGATCATCTCTGATTCCCGATACGAGAAAAGAAGAAGGCAAGCTGACACAACACGAGTAATCCTTCTTCCCCGTCACTATTTAGTATTGTCACGATTCGTCCCGTGCCGTCTAGTGCCACGTGTGCCATCGCATCTCTCGCTTCTCGTGTCACGTACCGCCCATTTGTCCGCCAGTGAATATATAGCCTTAGTGTGAGCAAATGTTTATGCTATTCATATAGAAAAGTTGGGTCTATGAATTCAATTATGGTGAGGCAAGGGAGATCAACTTGGCTACTGTGTGGATGGGGAAGATGACAGTTTGATGGTGGCGATGCTTCTTCGGAATTTGAAATGCCTCATCTGTCTTTCAGATTTCCTAAAATCATCCCTAATATTCAATGCTGGAGATGTTCTTTACAAGTTCCTAAGACTGGCACACAAACACGCTTAATTGAAACAAAAGTCAAACTAAAAGCATTCTTACTCTCCATCAACAATTCAGCATATTGGTCCACTAATTCACCACACAAACAAACATAACATACTATCAAACTACTTTTAATTGGTGATTAGCAACTAGAACTCCCCTTAACTATTGTTTAAGACTGTCCGCTTACGACGATATTGACGCGTGTTGAACTACTTACTTGAACTGGAACGTAAGGCCACGTTCAGATAGGGGCGATGTCTTCTTGGATTCAAGTAAGAACATAGAAAGACATGCATGTCATAAAAAAATATAATGCACATTTTTATTGATAAATTACTGAATGCTAATCACACATTCACATTTAATTATCCATTCTCGGTTGTATGGACATGATCAATCTCCTTGCGAAAAAGGCTTTCAGGTGAATAAAATATCTAAGTAAAATCAACAGTCCCTATGTAATGCATGTGCTTTACCAATCACCCAATTACAAACCACAATTGCGCGTTGTCGCCTTGCCGCGTCTATCAGTGCTCCGCCTACATTTTTAACGTAATAAATAGCGGGTCTATTTGCTTAACGCCTGGCCACAAAATACACGCTCAAACGACACGCGTGTTGCGACAGCGGGCGCGGAGAAAACAAATGAAAGGAGTTGATTTTGGCCCGGATTTCAACAAAACGAATAACGTGCAAAGCGGAGAGGAGAGGTGATGCATAGGTGCTAGGGTGTATCCACCGCAGCTGTGCGGAGATACGTACTGATGTGTGTACAGGGTACTCACGTCTAGTTTAACGCGATCTAACACGAAAAGACCTAGAGACTTGCGATGCGGCGGTATTCGTGCGAAAAAAATAAGTGACACGCTCGTGTAGCTCGACGCATGTCGCATCTCTCGAGATCGTGGACGAGCCTAAGTTTTTAACGTACTCGTAGTAACTAACCGGGTCTATTTGATTAGGGTGGCTGTTCCAGACATACGTCGTTCCCGGAGTTTCGATAGTTTGGGTGTTCGTACTGGCACGTATTATCGCACGAAGGTATTGAGGACCATCTATTGTAGTGTAGGAGCTTCGGTTTTGACGACGGTTAGTGTCGGAGGAAACTTTAGTCTGAAGAGAAGATTTGGTATTGAATGTAGAGAACACGTATGGATTTGACGGGTGTTTGGTCCGAATCTACTTAACTAGTCTAGAATGTAAAAAATAACTATTTGTTGAGGACAGTCATTGTAGACCATCCAAAATATAATGAAAAGTCGAATAGTTAGTATTTGGTATCAAGCATCTAAAAATATTATCCTCAATGGAAGAATAGGAAATACTAAGCCAGAAAGACAATCAATGTGGTAGTTCGAAACCATCGATTTAATTTATTATAAGTACGTAAATTGTTAGATCATAACTAATCATAAGCAACACAACAAAACTTCAAGGCATAATAGCAGGCTATATTACTTGCTTATTTGCTCAGACGAATATCAACCTATTCACGAAAAAGCTTACGAGAATTCAGCGCCTATACACACTCACATAACTGACATAGCAAGTCTGTAGGTCCATTATATTCCCAGCCCTGACCCTGACATTGAATTCAGCTTCCGAAGCGCCGCCGTTCTATACAGACTGCATACCTCTATAATGAAACTAGGGATGAGGTTCGTTCGAGACCGAAATAACGGCACTGCGAAAATTATTCTCCCATCTACTATGTCATTGGTTTTTTTTTGCTCTCGGCAACCCTCTCCAGATTCTCAGTAAGGGAGTCCCACGCTCCGGTTTCCGGTGCGTGGTTGCTTCAACCACACCCTTTCTTCCGTTGCCGGTTCCGTTTTGCGAATGTGGGGCACACCCCATGGATGCATGGGACGCGATAAAAACTGCTGCAACATTTCCAACAAGATTTTGTATGACAGAACAATTTCAAACCAATTCCGTTGATTTTAACGCCAAATGTTTGCCAGTAAATTGTTGTGCATTTACTGTTGACTTTCCTTTGTTTGTATTGTTCTGCTGCCGCAACTGTTCACTAAATTAATAATAAGCTTTGGAACCTGAAATATTCCGGCTCCCCCAGAATTCTGAAATGCATCAGATATGCTACATTTAATTTCCTTATCATATACGCAAGGTTTGAGCTGGAATATTTGAAATCCCCGCACTAGTGACCTGGATGTCGTTTCAATGTTGCCACTTGGCCTACTTTTGAGCGTAATAACCAATTTTCACCGGGAAAAATAAGGTAAAACGATTTTCTTTTTGACTCACAGCTCGAAATACGTGTTGGTAATTTAGAAATTTTTACATTCTGTGTAAAAGGGTCGGAAAATGGCTCGAAATTACTTGTCAATATTCGGCTTTGTTCACAATTTTTATTAATTTCCCCCTTTTCCCCATAAAAGGGTGTTTTAATATCCATACATAGGAGTATGTACCTAAATATTTTCCAATAAACGTGACTTTAACATTAGGTAATTGGAATCGAGTTTATTTGATAGATTTGGTTTTAAATGCCAGAATGAGACATTTGAAAATTGGTTTTACCTGACATTTGAAGTGTTGATCAAATGATTACTACAGGATGATATACCTATGTGTCTCTTTACATGGTAACTAAAACAAGCACTTACATAAGTGATAGTATAGTAAAGCACATAAAGTGTGGGTGTTATCAGATCGGTCAGTGGCCCGGTTACCTTTGTTTTGTTGTCCAAAAAAACTGGGAGGTGGAACACGTGGCGCCTCCGACGAGCTCCTACATCGTGCGTGCCAATCAGGGAAGCCGATGATTGACACTTGAATTATACTTCTGTACTTCGCTGGGATTTAGTACGAATTACTTTTTCGTTCACGTTCAGCGGTTTGGAATGAACGAATTGTTTTGTGTTTTATTCCAATGAAGAATATGCTGTTATGGAGAATATTATGTCGACGGCACGTGTAAGCGATTACAAAAAAAAAACCAAACAGTGAAATGTGGTTGCTATCAAGGTTAATTACTGTAATTTCGGTCTAAATGCTCCTATTCCGTTTCATGTCAATTTTTTCTTTAGTGTTATGTTGTTACTTGTTGTGCGATAAACTTTAATTCCTTCCAAAACTATGTAAGTTTATAAGTAAAAAAAACTTATAATGTATGTAGGTAAGTCCATAATTTTCTACTTTCGTTCTCCATGTGTCGAGGAAATTAGCAAGTTTCTTCAAATTAATCATTGAAAATCTTGAGTAGACCGCAATCATAAATATCATAATACTCATTTCTCATATCTTCACGTCCGAGTCAATACATAAAATGTTGCCAACGTAAAAAATAAATTACTTGTAAATTGCATCTGTTTTACTTTAGATCCTTACAAATTGATATATTGCACGATTTAGAGCGTTTCCACATTATCCGATCCGATATCGGTGTCGGACGCCGATAGCCGACATCCGATAGCCGACACCATGTGCTATTTTCACATATATTTCCGACAAAATCGTTCCGATACGGCCATTTGCTCGATAGCTTAGTGCGGGCAGGTCATCATGGTAGACTACAATAGAAAACTTTATTTGCTGTATCTATTATATTTGTGACGCAAAAAAAGATCTGTCCACAGACAGTATTGGATACATCCCATTGTGGAAGCTAGATATTCAGAGGGAGCATTTTATACTCTTTTTAGCAAGCTACAAAACGCACCTAGAAAGTTTTTTAATTACTTTCGTATGAGTGAATCCACATTCAATTATTTGCTAATTCATCTCACAAACAGTAGGTATCAAGAAACAAGACACACATTTTCGAATGGCTGTGGGGCCTAAAGAAATGCTAGTATTTTATTTTTATATTCCTCGTGAGTTTTATCCCACAAGCATGGTTTAGATTCTACCAGTTCAATTAGTGTAATTATGTCGTGCTTAAATGATAACGACGCCATGATGACAACCAAACTAGTAAACAAGCTCAAAATGGCCGCCGCGCATCGGGCTCTACGCACACAGAGACAATTTAGATACACGTATAGCACACATACAAAAATTATCGCCCGACGGCTCACGGGCGTCCGATGGTGCCGCCAGCATATCGGTGTCGGCTCCGATATCCGATATCGGAACGGACAATGTGAAAGGCAGGTACATATTTCATACATTTTACTTGCCCCGATATCGTATCGGCGTCCGACACCGATATCGGATCGGATAATGTGGAAACGCTCTTACTCCTCATAAATGTGCAAATTGAAATACAACCACGATATAAACACGTCGTTCATTTGTTTATATGCAGCTGATGAAGAGATATCATATCTTTGTATGAAAATGTGTGTTATGGTGTTGGTCTCAAGCAATAATAAGTAATAAGTGTAATAACGCATGCACTGCTATGATTCAATTCATTAAATCTCAGAAGAAAGTTACACCACTGAGTAGAATTATTTCTTCCTCATTGAAATGAAATGAAATGAAATTTATTTATTTGCTAGAATATAGGTACATAATAACAACACGGTAAAATAATTTTAGTCTCACTATATTCGACATATCAGTCGTGCAAACATTTGTAGTACATGCATAATCAATAAAACAATCTTAGGAAACCATCATGACATTACATCAATGTCATTAGTCATAAATAAATTCATTAATAGAGTAAAATCGCTTTTCCAGCAGCCATCGTTTTAACTTTATAAAAAATAAATTATTACTTAACTCTTTAAGGTTCTTTGGTATTTTATTATAAATTAGCCCACACATATTAAAAGAGTTCTTTTATAGAGAAGTCCTTGGAGCTCTAGGCAGAACAATTCTATCTGGATCTCTTACTTTACGAGGGCAACGATCTTCAGCCTTTTTAAACAAGTCAAAGTTCAGTCGGACAAATTTAGCGCATTCTAAAATGTACATACTGGGTAATGTGAGAAGCTTTAATTTTAGGAACAGTGGCTTACAGGATTCCCATGGTGGAATGCCACAAATGGCTCGGATGCATTTTTTTTGTACCCTGAAGGCTTTATCCACATCGGTTGAGTTACCCCACATTCAATTTATTCTACACTAGACACAGTTTGATTACAAAATCGACCATTAATTCTAGGTGACAAAGGCATCGATGGCTATCACTAAAAGCCAGTGTTCATAATAGTTCCTTTTTTAGTAGGACAGTCATGCTTGTATTGTGTTCAACGTAAAATGTTGACGATGGAATTAGGCCGACTAAAATAATCCCATAATCATCTGTTATCGGGCAGTACCCTAAATCCATCGGTATATAGATAAAATATTCTGCGAATCTACCTCCCGTGAGGAAAAACTAACTGTTTCTAAGTGACTTGGTAAAGACGAAGTGTATTCCTCTCCGCAGCATTTCTTGGAAATTAACGTAATTACGCATATATTTGCGTATTTTCGGGATAACTTTCCCAACATAGATAGTTTCCAGAATTGGTACTAAGTTCCGCGATGATCGTCCACGTGCAGAAGTTAATTAAGTATCAACACAAAGCCTGTTCGCAAAGCTAGCTTTAAAAATAAGTATTTTTTTAGTTAAAACTTCTGTTGTTAATATAAGTTTCGCTACTTTTACCTACTTATTTTAGGCTAAGGTCTTGTTTACCTGGTATCTAGGTTATCAGTCTCCTGTTCTTTTGGTTTGGCGCATGTTCTTCTTCCTTACTTCTCTACCAACCGTTATCAAAGAAATGGGTGACTACAGAGTCACCCACTTTTTCACAGTCCATATCTTCTGTCCCACAATCCATCCATCGTTTCTTTGGTCTTCTCCTACTGTGTTATTTAGCCATCCATATTCTGATTCAATACTTCTGTCACGATTTTTTTGTTGAGAGAAAATATGTTCTGTGAAAATATAAATGCTACATTAGATTAGGTAAAAATTCTTGAAGCGCAGGTTACACCGCCAGCTGGCGGGCGGGCGAGCGACGCAAACGCCCTTTTTCATACTTGTGTATCGGTGACGTAGCTTAGCTCGGCAGTTAGCGGTGTGAACCAAAGTATGAAAAAAAAAATATACCTGCCGAATTGAGAACCTCCTCCTTTTTTTTGAAGTCGGTTAAAAATAACGTTGCGTAGTCGTTCGCTCGCTCGCACGCCCGCCAACTAGCGGTGTGGCCTGCACTTTATATGCTACACATTAGAACGTTCTAGGAATCGCTTGTGAAATATCATTATAGTCTGTTTACGGTGTGCTAGTTTCTAGTTTTCAAATTGTCGATATTACTTAAATTGCAACAAACTAACACTTCGCTCGTATTAACTCGTTACTTAGAATTCGATTCTGGGTTGATGATACTATTATCTTCGTTTCAGTCTAAACACGTTTGCTGCTAACAGAATATTACTGAAGACATGCTTTGAAAACCGTTCATGTCAGTGAATATTCACTAACTACTAACTAGATATCTTATTTACAGGATCAATTATTTAATTTCGTTCTGAATATACTTAGAAAGAATTGAAATGATTCATCCTGTAAATAGGATATCTAAATGATTTTTACACGACCTGCTAGAATGAGTCGTTACTTCTTATTCGACTACCACTGAGAAGAAATTACGAAAGGGCTTAGGAGATCTTACTTCCTATCTTTTAGGAATACCTCCTATGATAAACATTATTAACACCCTCCCACATAGTTAATATTTAAAATCCAAACACGACCCTTAACCCCCAAAGACAGAGTCCTCTCGAAACAATATTCTCACACTTGGACAAAAACAAACAGACGCATAAAATTTCATGGGACAGACGAAAAAATCCCCAATCCCCATTCAAAGGAGGCCGAGGACCTTAATATTATGGCAAACAATGGTGTTAAATGGGCACACGACGACGTTATTAAACTCCCTTAAGTACTTGGGCAAACAGACGGTTATATTGTAATCCTGTCTGGCCTATATTAGGTGCACAAACAATACTACTGTTCGAGCCTTCGAGCCTCCGAGCTCATGGTGTGTGGATCAATGGTGCTCAACCTTTTCTCAGGGCTAGATATATTTGTTGATACTTTATATGGTGGGAAGTGGACATTATATTTATTCTAGTTCTCCGCTGTTCCTTTCTGATTCATTTCGTTGCGGAATCCTAGACAGTTGAACTGTTTGTGACTGTTGGCCCCTGTTTCAGTTCAAGTTGCAGTGGTTGGGAATAATGTGACGGGTTTGTTTTATATTTGTTGACATACAGATTTTATTATTTTTGAAAAGTAAACTGGTTAATGATTTGCTTTAGCATTATCCACATCTTCAGAGAGGTTTTAATCTACATGTGCTCCTTTCATTAGTTACAACGTAAGACCATCAAAATCTTCATTGTTCTTCACAAGGTTGATGCTACGGCTTACCACAGTCGCACTAACAATTCCAACTTTCATTTCGTCATTTATTCATATCCGTTGATCTAATTCCATAGAAGACGGCCTTCTAAAGCATAATGGGCTGTTATAACTGTGAATGGCACCAAATTACATGTTACTATTAGCTTGTTAGTTAATGATGATTAATGAGTTAAAGTTAAAGTCACACCTTTCCGAGTTCGTTCTAATGCTGCTCCAAAACTCCGGCCCTATGTTGAGTGCAACTGGAATAGATTATGGGAAACAAAGAGCCGTCCTGTATTTTTTGATGGCGATAATGTCACAATTTACAATTGTTGTTAGCCGCTTACTTTGTGGAACGTATCGCCGAACAATGGCTTATTATATTAATTGACTTTATTATGCCCATGAATTAAAAGTGTTACATTTGATAAATTATTTATCAAAGCTTTTTGAAAACGTGTTGCCATACTTGGGTTCACTGCTATTGATTTTAAAAAACTTCAAAGGAAAATAAGCCCTGACTACACTTTGAACTAAGCTACGCAAGTTATGTTTGCCCAAAATCGTTAGTTAAAACAAAGAGAAATAATATTTTATCCTCTATCCCTTGAGAATTATCTAGTCCAAATAAAAAACGTTTGTGAATTTCCAATGCAAAATTATCCTCATTCTTTCCTCCAGTGAAATCTGGTTTGCTAAATGGTAACATTATGGAGCTCTGCATAATTCCATAAGTCAGTGTATAACGGTCTTTGGGACTCGATAGTTTAATAAGGGCTTTCGTGAGCTTATCGAATTGTTTGAAGAACATTCTACAATTAATTAATTCGCTTGATCGGCTGATGGGGATCCTGTTCATTCAGTTTGATAGATAACAAAGGTCATTTTCTCTTATTACAATACCTAATACATGCTCTTATGTTACTACGCCTTCTTCTTTATTGTGCACACAAAATTACATAAAAATTAATTTGATATTAGCTTGTGTACAACGGCGAACTTAACCTAGAATTGGGTTCTACCTTCATGGTGCTCCAAGATTCCTTCTCTTTTATTAGCATCGTAACCATCATAATCAATTAAAGCCTTGTACCACTACTAAGTGTATGCCTGCTTCATAATGTGCCATGCTACAGTCATTTGTTATTTTGTTTTATTAGCATGAATCTTAACGCCATCTGTTACTGGACTTAGATGTCCAGCATTATCATTCCAAAAGTTACTTTTCTTCAGTATCTACAGGCAAAGTTCGCAAGCGGTCTGATTCAGGTCATCGGGTCATCCGGGGAAGCGCCTCAACGCTACGCATGTTAGTTCGGCTGAAAATCGAGGATTTATACTCATCTACTTATGCATGGCGAATGATTTTCATTCGAGGTTTGAAATCATTCCTAGACCTTCAATTTTAATTGTGATAAGTCTCCATTCGCCACTAGCTGAAAAACGGAAATTCCGGTATCATAATTAATGTTAAACATCCCAAAATAGAGCTTCAATCCAACCTAAACTCATCCGACAATGTTTGAAGTGTGTGCGGTACGGCTGGAACCCAGTCTTCATTACCATATCTTAAAGACCTCGACCTAGAAACTTGGAGACTCTTAGCAAACCAGAGGGGTACGCTTCAAATTTAAATTAGCCGTTTGTATATTTGAACCGTCAAGTGCGGTTCTTGAGTGATGTTCGAAAAATTGAGACCCCCTTTAAAGGATTGGGGGACTCCAAATGCGTTAAAGGCGTGATAACTCTTTATTTTGATGGCTTGTAGGTCAGTGACTTGTTACATAAGCCGATAACCTGTTTTGCCAACAATAGTATAAAGATAGCGGTTATCTGTTCGCGTGTTCTAAAGTAAATACATGAGTAGAGTTTACTTACACAACGCCGCAAAAAACTGGTTATTTTCATTACGCATGCACTACAAATTGTAGCGGACCCTTCCACTGGCTTAAGTACAACCTGTTTACAATAAAAAGTCGGTCAGTGGCGCTAAAACCTTAATTAGTAATGCCGTTACGTGGCGTCAGGCGCGGACTAGGGCATGCAAAACCGGAAAGTGTTCAAAACCGGTTTTGAACATCGTTTTTTTGGGACCAAAACCGAAAACCGGTGCTAGGTCCGGTTTTAGCAAAAAAAAAATCGAATGTAGTATAATTTAAAAAGAAACACCATTTTTTTAAATACCCACTAAGTCTACAAATAAAACAAATTGTATGATACATTTCTTTTTAATCCAAACCATAATAATTGTACAGATAACAATGAACTTTTAATAGTATAAAGATTAATTAACTGAAATCAAATCAACAACAAGTAAGTTTTTGGTATCTTTGGTACCTATTAAGTCTGCTATCAAAAATAATATATTTTAAACATAGAAAACACAATCAGCATCTTCAAATATTAAACACAGCCACCCACAATTACCAAAAAAATCAACATTTTTGTAACTTTGAAGACGAACTACAAAATAACATTATTATATTATGATTCATATTGCACTAAAAAAGAGATCAATAATCAACGATGTATACTAATTACTAATTTAAATAAAGCATAAATCACTTGTTTTCAAGAGATCGCTGTTTTTGATAATGTGATCTCAAGAATATAAGTGCATCCAACATTCGATCAGACAGCGAACTTCTTATTTTGTTACAGAAATACCCAGCACTCGAAAACACCCTTTCACTCTCAACACTTGTTGGTAGAACACATAATAAATAATTATATGCTTCGGTGAGATACACACCCCGATGTCCTCCGCTTTCATACATGGCTTGTTCTACTTTTACGAACCCAGCCAGGTCGAAATCTGACCGATTTTTGGGGGTTCTCTTTCTCTTGCATTTGTGTAATTCCTTCTCTAGCTGCTCTTGAAGAGTTAGCTCTTCAGCGTCAGATGATGACGATTGCGAAGGTATGGACTGCTCGGTGAGAACTGCGGTGATGGTGTCTGTGTCCTCGGGTTTATATTTTAGCTGCTGCAACAAGTTGATAATAGTTTCAGTTATTTCAGCACCATTGGGTTTGGGAAATGTGTCATCATCATCTTGGGCGGAGAAGTCTTCCCAATCATGTAAATAGTGTAAAACACCTGCTACAAGGAGACTGCTTTATACGACTTCTCAAATTAGTCGCTAGCTCGAGACTCAAAACGCTGTTTTGTTCGTCAAGCTTCTTAAACATAAATTTTAATGTTGTGTCAGCTGTGTGCAGCGTAGCATCACGTCGGCACAAGGACAGAACAGCGAGTTTGACAACATTCAAGTGGTTGTAAATTTCAGACAGAGTTCGAATTTCTTCTTCGGAAAAAGATATCTCAGTCTTCCAATCTATCAGGGCTTTGAGGACTGAGTTTTTAATTTTTTAAAACACTCCGATCATATCTGACATACTTGACCATCGTGTGCGGCAATCTAGTTGCAATTGTATGTCTTTTTTGTGTTCCACCAAGACAGAGACCCGTAATGCGTCAGCTTTTAGAGGGGATTTTCTTATAGATTTGACCCGTTTGCGAACTTTTGTGATTGTTTCCCTGTACAATTCTGGATGTGATGTAACAGCTGGGGTTTCAATTTCTAAACCTCCACTGAGATCTTCAGCTCGTTCGTCGTCACTATCGCTTTCTGATTCAGAGTCGTCCTGTGCGTGTGTAGGGGATGCCTGAATAGACGCTGCTGCACGTTGTACGGGTTCGCTACTTTTCTATACTGAGTATCGATCACCGCTAGCCGGATACCGTGAGCGAGACAAATCTGGTGATGTCCTTTAATGTATCTTCCCATCTTTACCATCACACTCGCACCATCGGTTGTTACTTGTTACTCAATAATGGGAAAACCGGAGCTGAGCTCCGGTTTTGGCTCTCAAAACCGGTTTTCAAAAATCGTTAAATTTTGGCCGATTTCCGGTTTTGCGCAAAACCGGAAAACCGGTTTTGCATGCCCTAGCGCGGACGTAACTTGCATCTCGGGGCCTGTCAGCTCAGCTGTTTTGCACGCGGGTCGACGACCGCAGGGCTCGTCGTGACGTCACGGCCCTGCCGCGCCCACCGACCTCCCTCCGTCCCGGGCTTCCTCACACCCCTCGCGCCCCGCCCTTAGCCCCGAAGGACAATTATTTGCAGGATGCCATTCATCATTGTTACTGGCTTACAAAATCTCTTTGTTCTTACACATTTTAGTCCTCCGGCTGTAAATTTAAACGGGATTAGATGTTCTTTATAATAGTTGGCTGAAAGCTGAAATGAAAACGTGTCACTGTGATATTGTCACATTTCTGTTATGAAAGTGTTGTGACATAATCATTGGGCTAGTAATTTATGTACGTTCACGTTTTTTGTTTTACTCTAGTTTCGGGAGCACTACGGAGTAGGGCTATGAGTATGACAAATATAGCGTAGTATTCTTATAAACATTGAACAGCTGTTACTGACTGTGTTGCCAGTTATCAATGAGTGTGACCTACACCGAATACTCTCCTACATTAGTGAGCTATATTTTTCTGTATGTTTGGGGGAGATCAGCTGTTTATAAAAACGTTATAATGGTTTGTTTGTGGACAGTGGTGATCAATCAAAGTGAATTACTTAGCAGATCTATCAGCTGAGTTAATAGTATTGTCAAGTACGTGGGGCGTGCATCTGACTGTGGAAACTGGTCAAGATAGTAATGGAGTGAGTTGATGCTCAGTTATTGAATTATTGGGTCATTGAAATCGATGCCAACTAACTAGAGCTACGCTGTACTAATGTGACATTGTTTTAAGTCAAATCGTTTAACTGTTAATGGAGACCATACAAGGTGGCCCGATGTCCTGATGACGAAGTACTGCTGGGTACACATGATCAGTCATTGTATCAATGCTTAGGAAGTTTTAGTTCTATCAGAGCTATTTTGGCTAAATGATGATGATAATGGTTAAACAAGTAAATATTCTCTAGCTCATATTTCTTACCATAATAATATATAGTCCATGAAAATCAAGATAAAAGTTTTAGGATAGGTATTTAATACAGAAACATTAAATCAGCCTATAATGATCCCAATGGCCGGGACACAGGCAAGTATGAGAGATTAGGGAGGTCAAGCTGGCAGCTAGCACTGCTAGTTCAACCGACGAAAAAAACTAAAAACGTAAACATAATCTCAGTACTTATACATTACAAATGCACCTGTGCACAATATCAATGCCGCAAGCAATCAATAGACCTTGATGGATGACCTACAACTGAATTACGTCATCTGCACGAGTTTGCTAGTATTTGCAACTCTCTGCAATTCGCTTCGTAAAAAATGGGTGCTATTTGAACGAGTGAATGTCAAATCAAATCTAAGGTATCAAAAATACTGACCATGGCTTACAGAAAAGCTAAGTAGGCGAATGACGAAAATACAAATTGGATGCATCGAACTTGAATGTAGCGCATTTGGTCATAGTTCTCACTAATCCTAACTCATTTGGTTGTGCCCTAACGTAGTTACTGCGACCATATCGACTCGCACATGGTTGGTCATGGTTCTAACGTATGTAACCCATTTAGTCGCTCAGTTTAGTATTACAGTAAGTCATTATCAGTCGCCAGTTACTTTTTTATTCGCCCGATTAAAAATATCCCGTAAAAAATCTAGGTGACAGGTTGTCGTGTTTACGTTGTCTACAGTCGACGGTGGCCTATCACGATCGAAATTTAGTGCTGATGTAGAAAAGGTGGAGTTTTGGTACCAGAAATCGTGATTAGAAAGGGTTTTTGTGGTATAAAAGGTCTTTAAAAAGCAAGGTTGAAACTACATGTAATAAAAGTTGTTAATATGAAGGTGCAATGAATTTGACAGTGATCAGATAGGCCAAGGATTATCGTAATACCCAGTGATTGGGTTCTGTAGGTCAGATTGGTAGTCACTCCATGTAAAATACTGGTATTCAGCTGCATGCAGTTAGACTGGACCCTAACATAGTTTGGAAAAGACTAGGCAGATCATAGCGAGGTCTAAAATGCCATGCTTGAAGTCATTGGTCCTTGCCACAAAGGGATTAAAGTTAATACAGAATTGATTAATGTCAAGATAGAATTGCAAATGTTAGTAGATCATTATAGTGAAGGTTCTGTGAAGAATCTTTACACAGTAAACTAGAGGAAAAACAAGCCGTGAATCGGCTATCAATCACGACACGACAGAGGGTACATTGGAATAGGTTACTTCTGCGGGACACTTTCAAGAATATCCTTCACGCATGGCGTTAGTCTTTAGTGACCTACACTATGCTAATGCTGCAAAAAGGCAACTATTATTTTGGAAGTAGACTCTCGAAGTAATAAGAAAAAGAAATTGTGGTTTTTCTTACTCCTCCATAACGGGTTTCGAATCACCCACTATCTGGGTTGTGGAGGCCGTATAGACAGTCGCCCGATATGAAATATTAGTACCTATTCAGCTGCATCTGGTTAGACTGGAAGCCGACCCCAAAATAGCTGAGAAAAGGCTAGGTAGATTTTTCTAAGCTTTACCATCATTATCATCTGTAATGATGGTAAGGCTTAGAAAAATCTCAGCAACATGAAACTGAGTGTGGTTACATAATAACGCGATCTTTGAACTCGCGACCCTCGCGATGTTTTGCTCAGCACTGCGGGAAGCGAGTAATGAATGCATATGCACATACATTATTAAGTGTCACATCATTCGTGGGCTAGGGTTGACACGTGTTTAACGTGGCGGTTTGAAGAATAGATGAGTTGAGTGAGTTTGTTGCTAAGTAACGGTAGTAACAGCGTGAAAGTGAACAATGACTGGCGTGTATTGTTCATGATTTGTCTAGTGATTAATAAATCACTGATCGCGTGAATTCTATGAGAAACTCCTTAAAAAGATACGCTTCTAGTGTCTAAAGATCAAAAGTTATAAGTATGTTAATAGGACCAACTTTGAGATATACACTCTACAGTAGAAAAAGATTTATTGAAATCGCTGCTTAAGGTTATGCGTGGCAGTGGCGAAGGTTCCATACAACTCGATTCCTACCGGCTTCCCTTAGAAAAATGGCACAGTCAGTATTCTGTAGACAAATAATATAATCACATTAAAGATAATTATGTACTCCGGAGTACCTACATATTAATTACCTCTTACAAAAATTGACTCTTCGCTACTGATGCGTGGTCATACATAAAAAAATAGAACGCATCGAATTGAGAACCTCCTCCGTTTTTTTTGTCGGTTAAAAAGACACCTAGATTTCAGAGGAGATCTCAACTGCAACTCCCCACCTTAATTTATTAGAGGTGGATGCAGCAAGCAGCTTCTTCTCCATCCTTCTAACTAATACAAAAGAGGTAAAGTTTGTGAGGTCGTAGGGGGTAATATCTGGATCTACTGAACCGATTTTGAAAATTCTTTTACCAATAGAAAGCCACGTTATTTGTGAGTTTCATAGGCTATATATAAACCCGAAAAATTAAAAGACTCGTGGTAGTCGGATTTGCAAAGTAAGTCGGAGAAAAAACGGTCGAACCTAAACGATGAGAGATATATGATTGAGTACTAGAGAAAAGTTGTAGAGCTTGATAATGCCTACAAAAAAGTCAGCGACATCAAAAGTAAAAATGTTTAATGCCCAACGAAGTGGGCACGGGTCAGCTAGTCTTCTATAATTGTCTGTTAGTCCTCACCTGTGTAGTCCCCCACCTACTTGCCACATCTTCTTTCACACAGTCCATCCATCGATTATTTTCGTCTTCCTCTGCTCTAGTACAGCTATGCGTTGTCGATATATGGACTTGTTGAAAGATAGCCTTCCATTACGATGTAGTATGGACATCCCTATTCCTTTAAAGGGTCAATGAAGCAATGCATGAATCACACGTCCATTTATTTATAACAGGAATGTAATTAATTATATTGCGATCGTTTACTACTCCCATATTTTGACTTTCATTTGAATATAGGTACTGTTTCCTTTTTAGTGCAGGGCTAAACGGATTTCGCTCAAAAGAGAATGCTCATGGAAGTATGGAATCCCGTACCATGCTGCATCAAAATCAAACCTTGTTTTTTATAGACTACACTGATCGTATTAACTCCTACAAAAATTATTTTTGAAAAAAAAAACCCGCGTTTCAGAGTTATTTTATAAAATCGAAACTAGCCTAAAAAGTAGGTCTATTTTTTCGACGCTACCAACGACGTATTTTAACACACATACATTACATTATTGCTCTAAAAACAGCGTAATACACTAATATTAGTAAGAATTACGAGTTAAAGTAACATCCACAGTATGCTTGACTGAAACTCGATTTTATTTTAGACCTTTACATTGCCAATAGTCAGTCAGTACAGTACAAATGTCAGATGCCACAGATAAGATAACTATAAACCATAGAGTATAGTAAGTGCTATAAACTAGTCGGGATTTAGGGATGTAATCGATAAATCAAAATCTTTAGGCTGAGAAAATCTATTTTGTTGCAAATAGCAATAAACCAAACTAAATCGATTTGGTGTACTGATCTTACTTAATTGTAATTAATTTTAGAGTCCGCTCGACAGACAAGGGTTTGTTCAATTAAAACGGAACGTCATTTATATTCAGTTGAAACGGAACGTCATATAAAGGGAGTAAAACAATATTCGTACTTTTAAACTCGAAAAGTATATTTCCAGTTCAAAAATCAAATCCCCGACGCGTAATGCCGTAAAAAAATATGAAACTAATTACTATAATATTTTGGTTTTGAGGCGCGAGACTTTTTGGTACCAACTTTGGTCATTGTCCTTTTGCGCAAAGGTAGACCATAGCCTAGTATACTTTTGGTCCCGGTAGTACGTTCTCGTGGGTTAATTTGTGACCTATAAACGGAAAAGTTGCCGCCAAAAGACTTGTATAATATTACATTTCTTCCAATTCAAATACCTATACTATTTCGATTTTATCCTTTACCAGAATTAATCAGGACAGCACGTGTAACAACAATTGTACTATTTTACACTGAACAGTTTACTGAACTTTTTCCTTTGAATATTTCAGTTTCAGGCTAGACAAGGAATATGCTAGTTTATTTATCAATTCCCCAGTCATGTTCTTTATACTCGGCCGCCTGTATGCCTGTATCTGACAAGCTTATCTACAGACAATCGGACATCTGGTAAGGGCAGGTATGTTCAAACAATCGCATTCGTATATATAGTCCAGTACATAAATTAGTACATACAAGTAGGTAGTAACCGATGACGCGTCATGTGTTGTGTGATTGACATTATGTCAGTTCGATGTGAATTTATGAATTAAATGCCTGACTGTCTGACCTTATTGTTGGAGTGGATAAATAAATTAGTAAAGTAGGTAATTGTAATGGAACTTTTTGGTAAGATGGGAAAATAAATCGGAATTAGTATAATAGGCAATAAGCTCGCTCGTATTACATGAGACTCGTAACTGGCGAATTAGGGTGTACTAGGGGTACCTACAGCTGTTCCTAAACCTTCGGGGTTCCAGGCATGATGTTATGTAATAAGAATTAAAATTAGACCTCAACGACGCAACAACTAGAAATTGGAAAACATTTATCGAACGAAAGATGATAAATACGTATGTTAATTTTATTATTTGACACCTGTGCTGTGCCGTATTTAAATATTCATAAATAACTTAACACACTGTAAAACAAGTACTTTTACAGTTTAAGATATGTCTAGTGCTTGTGAAAAACCAAGTGGGTGTATTCAACTATCATTTCCTTTGCGAAATACAGAAACTTAGGTAAAACGTGACTCGCAAATAAACTAAATATCAATATAAAAAGTACAAGTACAACCTAATCAATATTATGTCATTTATTTTAAAGAAGAACAATGTAAAAATGATGTCATACTTAAAATAAAAAAATATTAAATAAAATAAAACCGGCCAAGTGCGAGTCGGACTCGCGCACGAAGGGTTCCGTACCATTATCTATAAAAACGGCAAAAAAATAATATCTGTTGTATGGGAGCCCCCTTAATATTTTTTTTTTCATTTTTAGTATTTGTTGTTATAGCGGCAATAGTAATACATCATTTGTGAAAATTTCAGCTTTCTAGCTATCACGGTTTATGAGATACAGCCTGGAGACAGACAGACAGACAGCGAAGTCTTAGTAATAGGGTCCCGCTTTACCCTTTGGGTACGGAACCCTAAAAACATTTAAAAAATACACCATACAAAAAAGAAGTAGTGTAGCAACAAGAATACTGCTCTACCTAAATAAACGTTGGTGTCGGTTCAAAGGTCGGCCATGTTTTAAGTGATTGTTCGTTAGCTCGTCGTCTATGAGCTATTGTTACCACCAATTAAGTTTTTTGCGAGTCTATAAACGACTCGTGCTCATAATTCAATACTGCGACTCGTCTGTTCAACTCACATAGTACATTTCATGTTAAGCTTAGGTCTAGTTTATTTTATTTCATATTTTTGATTTTCGAGTCAGATAACTAGAGCTGTGGAAGGTAATATCATCATCAATTTATCGAAATTACGGAAATAATGCTAACCTCAGTATGTATGTATAGTTAATCAACACTTCTAAAAGATCTATTTCTGAGTAAAAAAAGTAAGCGCAATAGAATCAACCTTTAATCTTACACAAGGGTTGTAGTCAGATGGCAATACCAATTATGATCCAAACGGTCTTGATACTTCACCAATTTTTTCCAACTCAATACGTCAACTCCAATTTGCATTAACAGTTTTCATAAGACCATAACTATTTCTTTCCCTTGTATCGGTATCGTATCCCGTATTTTCTCTGACACATGTCAAATGTAACATGTGATGTTATTTTATTTTATACCCCCGTGGAATCGTTCCCTCGCTGAGAGGAATCGATCCGCAATAATTTAAAATGAACTTATACTGAAGCAATGAAGTGTTAGTACGCGATTAGTCGTGGTGTTTTGTTGCAAGACTGACTTTCTATTTTGATTTTAATTTTGATAAGCTTTCACGCTTATCGTAAACATGTTAATTAAATTGATGTCTTCTACTTCAAGTTGGCAGTTCACTGGTTTTCTTGCTGTTGCTCTAGTTAAATATTCTAAGAATTAAATATCAAAATCATGATAGTGTTCTTTTTAGGACACAGGTATGTCAATATAGGTCACTATAATGTGACAATAATGTAAGGTTCACAAATCAAAATGATATCAACAGTCCTTAGTATTTTATTAATCAATCACACATGAAATACAGTGTGTGCGCAAGCCCACTCGTTTACATAACGATTAACGTGCCACTACGTGTACCTGTACTATGATGTTTACATTTATTATTACAACGCCTCCTAAATCTCGGATAAGCGCGCACTGGCCAGGGTTCGATGTACCGAGAAAAAAAAATGTTTGTTCGAACTTCGGGCGATGAGTGTGAAAAATTCGAGTTACTTAGTAGGTAAGAAAATGCCGGATTTTTTTCGAAAATTTTAATTCGATTTTCAAAACTGGTTTCAAATTAAATGATTATGCAGGTATAAAAAGAAGACTTCATATTCTAACTTTTTTTCGACTTTCCATGAGCCAAATTGCTTTTTTGTGAAAACGAAAATTAGAATTTTTACGTCCGTCCCTTGAATTTATTTTAATAACTTGGAATGTTGAAGAATTGTAGTCAGTATTTACTTGTATAGCTTGTACTTGTAGCCAATTAAGAAAGATTCTTGATTAGCTACAAGAAAAAAAAATCTTCATTGTAAACCAACGAACCCAGATAAAAAAACCGGCCAAGTGCGAGTCAGACTCGCGCACCGAGGGTTCCGTAAAATTATTTAAAATATTTTTATTATGATATAACTAAAAATGTATACTTTTCGCAATTTTTCCTATACCTCTGCTATAAGACGTTGCTTCATACCAAATTTCAAGATTCTGAGTTCACGGGAAGTACCCTGTAGGTTTTGATTCCCTTGCGAGTGTCGAAAATTTGCGGCATAAACGGGAGTATCTTTTGATCGCGTTGACTTAGAAGTTTGATTTTTTCACAGCTCCAAGAGACCATAGACTTGAGTATTTGATATGAATTTCAGCTTGATACCTCCACGCGTTCCTGAGAAAAAAGGTCTTGACAGACAGACAGACAGACAGACAGACGGACAACAAAGTGATCCTATAAGGGTTCCGTTTTTACCTTTTGAGGTACGGAACCCTAAAAACGTCTGAAATAACTATTATCACGGTAGTCTTTGAAAGAAAATTGATCGAAACTACGTCTACATGGAATTTTAAATGAAAAAGTAACCCTTCACTGGCAAAATATTCTGGCATTGTTCGAACTTCAGAACTACAGGGATCTTCACCAGCTTTTATCAGTACTGATTAGATTATTTGTTTTTGTATGCACAGTGCAAATGCATCGGTGTATTCCGTCGCATTTCAGACATGAATCGAAACTTAAATTTTCGAAATTATTTTTCATTTGGAATTTTGTTGTGTTAAAAAAAATCGCAGGAGTACAGGATTTGATGAATTAGAAATCGCAATATAATTACGTGGGGTAATGATGTGTGCAGTTGCTCATGCGATGCAGCTCCAGCGGCCCTTACATCATAATTCGGCCGTGGTCGGCGGTCGGCGCCGCGCCGGCGCAGCGCGGCATGGTTTGCTCGTGGTCGCCGCTCGCTGCGTAACCTTGCGTACGATGATAAACAAGTGACGTCACCAGCTATTTTTAACCATGTTTGTGCCGAGAGCTGTGTGCGAACATGCGCGCGCGCCGAGGTCAACGCCCTACGCGCGTATCTGAACCAATCTGAAAGTCCGCGAACGATACGCTTCGTTCGTCGTTTAGACGATTTCTACAAACTACTACGCAGTGTAGTCTTTATTGGCCTCGTGGGCGATGGCGAAGCCTCTCCCTTTATGGCGGCCGACTACGGAATCTAATTAAGTTACCGTGTCTGTGAAACGCGCCTTGATTTAGTCCGAGTTTTTCTTGTCAGCGAATTTTCCGAATGCCGTGAACGCCTGCGACGCTCTCGTTCAATTATAACTTGAATTTAGAACCGAGGCGAACGTTTTAGTACCTACCTTGTTTTGCTACTTAAATGTAAACAGCTTACCAATTTATTTTGAAGTCGAAATGCAGGGAAAACAATCAGGGAGTCAAATTGAAAAGACGTGTAGAGAATCTGTTGTTATAGAAACTTGGAATAACAAAGGTGCAATATCGACTCGTTTTAGAAGAGGTAGCGTTGCGAGCCAAACAAATAAGAGTAAGAAAATAATGTTTTGAAGAAAAATATATGAAAACTAACTTCTGTCCACACGAAGCGCTTACGTGACCTTCGGAGTAGGACAACGACATTTATTGCTCCATTTCCTTTGAACATTATGTGATGATAATCGTTCCGTATCTTTCGACACTACATTTTGTTACGGAGACAAAATACAATTGAAATGCGTAACATTTTCTAGTGATGCGAAGAGAACCGCTGTTGAAGAATAGTTTTTTATGTTGTAACCATCTTTACTATGGGATTCATTCTGTACAAACATTGGATATGCAGACAAAACTGCTCCACTACACATAACATATTAA
Organism: Eurois occulta; assembly: GCA_950022335.1. NCBI lineage: Eukaryota > Metazoa > Arthropoda > Insecta > Lepidoptera > Noctuidae > Eurois > Eurois occulta. Next base: position 2,163,029 of record OX465482.1, read on the forward strand.
AAAACAATACGTTGATAAAGCATTGTGCGAACTAACTCACCACTAATGACGTAATAAATAACTGAAGCCGAGCTCCAACCGAGCCGGCTTATTCGACAAATCCAAATTCAAATGAAATATTATCGAAATTCGAAATTCAAGTAGTGGGTGGCAAGCGTGGCAGTGCGGTGCTCGCTGTAGGATGCGTGGTGTCGAGCGCACGCGGGCGATGCGGCACAGGCGGCACCGCGTAGTAACATCGACAGTAACTCACAGGGGTGACTGAGCATTTTCCGAATTGGCATTCGCCAGTCGGGAACGCTTTGTTCGTCGTTATCTGAGCGCACAGCAATGTCTGTAAACGGTAGTGAAAGGGCGATACGCGTCGAGCGACGTCGACAAAGGGCCCTGGTTAATGCGATCCGACGTTCGGTAGCTCGGTACCGTTTTACGGGCTGCGTTCCCGCTCAGCTGGAACGTTTTCAATTTGCCGGGACTTAGCGAATTCTCATTTTACTCAAGGTCCACTTGCACAAAGGCTCGCGTATATCACAACACCAGCCACCCCGACATAATCCACATTGTAAGTGTCTAATACCCGTGGAACTTCGTAAGCCGAACACCCTAGATAAGTGTATTAATATTTAATATTAGTGCTTCTAGCTGTTTGATACAATTACGTAAATTACTCGTTCGAGTACGCCTCGGCCCTTTGAATTGTTGAAAAAAGAAAGAATAATTTTGTTCACGAACAAACTCGTACGGAACTACCAAGTATCAATACGAGTTCTAATGCAAGTAGCGAGAGAAACATCCGTATTCAGTCGGGGACAGCAAATAGCCATCTGATATGAATAGTGGCCATTAATCTGTTGGAAACAAGTGACCGAAGATTGGGAATTGCGTGTCGGGGCCGCGAGGTCGTTGCCCTGGTATCACACACCTACATAAAGATGCGTACACGCTTATAAGCGTCCTATAAAGCTAACGGCGTCTTTGTTAGAAGGTATCGGCTTCGGGTGCTGGCTTCATTTCTATTAACAGGGACATTTAGCTTGACTTGTTGGCTCGGTAAGTCGGTACCTTCGAGCTTCGTCCGTTTAATATTAACGTATTCGTCCCCTACTTTGTTTTTTGTTTCGGCCTGTGTTGTAACTCACCAGCCTCCGCAGCGTCTTGTTATTGCTTACGGCGTATTACGTGTGACTTGCAAGTAATGGAGCGTGTTCAATTAAAAATGATGTCGATACTGAGTACCGAACTAATGTTTGTTTTGTTTTGTTTACAGGTATGTTTCCACTTTCCAGACGAGTGTTTTGTAAGTTTTAACTTCAGTTTCTACAACGTCAAGCTTGTATTCCTCGATAGGTTAGGCAGGTATGTACCTATAAACACTCAAATTTCGCTAGTCTCAAATCTATTTGACAAAACTATGAAAAGAAAGTAATACTAAACTACTTTTATGAGTAAGTAGAGCACACTTCAGCCCGTATCGTAAATGACGCGTCACTGGTTACGTCACCTCACCTATTTGCTTTATTTCGATAATCGCATTATCAGTGTAATTCACAAACCGGCACACGTGACTTTCACAACGCTGAGGTGAACCAAATGACATTCTATATGTACGACATTGTAGTTCTTAAAAACAACTGGTGAATTTTTAGTCACTTTAGTTTGATGAGTTGTTTGAAAGTGATCTTAAATAAATATACATATTATGTAAATTCACGCCGTTTTTCCATGGCGGTAACTACAATATGCCATCTGCTACGACCTTACATACTCCTTTTACATCTTCCACGGTCATACATGTGGCCACACACGGCCGCCAGTTATCATTTATGAAGCAAACAAATATCGAATTTTGAAATCCGTCTATGTTTTTTAGAATTTAATAGTTCATTAAGTTTACTGTTAAATATGGGCTTTATGTTAAATTATAAATTAATATTCAAAGGCTGACGCATATTCTTGAGCCCTGAGACCCGTTATTTGTTTCGCACAATTTAAAAAAAAGGAAATTTAGTAAAAACACAGTTACTTCGCAATTTAAATTTATGATATACCCAAAACTGTAGATAATTATTCAAAAGGTTTATAGTGACAACAAAAACACTCAATCAACCTCTACTTAACTTTTAAACACACACACAGCAGCACGTCTCTAATTCCCGAGTGTACACCCACATTTCGCCAGTTATACATATTTAAGTCCCATGTAATACGGCGAGCCTATAGCCATCGACCGGGCAAAAATCTAGCCTCCGTGACTGCTACCGAAAAATAACTAACTTTTTAATTCTATTCAAAAATAAAGAAAATTCTAGAAGGCACAGTTAAACGTGGAATGCTTTCACTAAAATAACTGGCGACCTTCACGCGGTGAATTTATTTGGCATACAGCATACATCGTCAGACCGTGTATCGTTGTCAGACCGCTGGCAATAAAGCGTTAGTTAGATCGTCGAGTCGTGTGGTCGTATGTTAGTGTTTCATCTTGTAAATATGCTAGGTTGATGTTGTGCTGATGGTAATGCACTGTGACGCTGAAGTACTTTACTGCGACCTAGTTAAAATTTTAAGTTTATTTATGCTTTGTCTTGTTGCAAGGGAAAAATAAACGATTGTCAAACTCAGCCAGTATATCGAAATTCAAAACTATTGCGCTGTGTTTTCCGTAATTGCGTAAAATGTCATGAAGGGATGCTTGATAGTTTAACCCTGCTACTGCGTTTTTATTAATAATTTAATACAATAAAGATTTTATTTTTGAATTCTAAAATAAAATAAAATTAGTAAACGCGCTTGTTATTTTTTGTATCATCGCCTTTTTAAACTCTTTTCTCTGCAATAACATTTCAGTAAATAACACCTAACATAAATGCTCGAAGGCCTAAAGATTACTTTGATCACTAACTTAACCTAAAACCAGAGAAAGACCTTCAACAAAAAAAAAACATGCATTTGAAAGAATGACCTTGACCTTCGACAACTCATCCTATTTGCTGATCCCACGTTTGATCAGTCAGAAGACTGCAATTCCCAAAGGCATCGACATTTCACGTCTGTTTCTGTCTAACCATATTACATAATGTACCAGGGCCCCACGGTTCAAAGGTCACCGGGTATTTATATAATTTATGGATGCAAACCCTTTGCCCGATCATTCCAGTCGGTGGTTACTTTTGTCCTTATTTTAATTTAGAATGACTGTTGCAAACTGTAACTTTCAAGGGATAATCTGGCCAAGACATAAGTTATTCTTTAGTGTTTATTTAGCTGATAGCAGTGGCGAAGGTTCCATATAACTCGATTCCCACTGGATTCCCTTAGAAAAATGGCACAGTCAGTATTCTATAGACAAGTAATATAATCACATTAAAGATTATGTACTCCGGTTTACCTCTGACAAAAATTGATTATTCGCTACTGGCTGATAGCATAGTCCTTGCGGATAAAGGTCTTATCCTTTTTTTCCACATTTCTTCCCCGTCATTAGATGATTTACTTCATATAAATACAGCCAAATCTAATAATTTAGTCATCATTTCAGAAAGATTAGGTATTAGTAGTGGTATCGTATCTTCTTTCAATCATCCTCTAAAACCCAGCCCTTTTGCTTTTAATGAAAAACCTGTCATTTGTTTCCAACCTCAAAATGGGCCATTCTGTGTTCCATTTCCAAATCTCAAATCGTTAGCGACAAAACTCTTGTATTCATCAACTTTGTTTACGAGCACACTATATCTGTCCCTGTCTTCATCAGCTTATTGATTCCTCTCTCTCTCTCCAACGGCCTCTGAATACGTTGGTTACTTTCCAAACTAAAGAGCATAGTAATGTGTATTTAAAGATTTATTAGCTCGTGCGTGACATCATTATGACAGAACACATGGAATATGTCATTAAATGGACGAGAACAGAAGGGCAAGAGGGCCAGTGACAAGGATGACGGAAAAGTCAAGAATGTGTTGGAGTGACACAAGTTACCGAAAAACTTACGGCATTCTTAAGCTTATACTGTCACATAAGGGATATCTTCAGTGATCGTTCATGATTTTGAGCTCCCGATATTTCGACGCTGTTGCAAGCGCCATGATCGTGGGTTGACTGGCGAATGCGGGTGGATGGAAAATAAATTGTTAGGTGCAAACAAATCTGTCTACCCTCTTTCTTTGTCTTTTGCTACGCGCACTACTGGAACTCGACACTAAGTCACGGCAAAACACACTCACAGTATCACCAGGTTTTGTGGAATCATGAGTAATCACGGAAGAGATCCCGTAAGTGACAGTATAAGTTTAGTTTTGAAGCTTAAAACAGTGTTTACGGCATTTTTGTTGATAGTGATCGTAGAAATACGAAATGCGGTCACCATTTGTCTAGTTCAAGTGCGGGCTGATTTTCCCGCAGAAAGACTAGCTTGCGTGACGCTTTGGCATCTTGACAATTCAACGATGTTCATTGCGTTTTTCACTTTGTTTAGCAGACGAGATATTGAAATAGGTATAGGAAACAATGGAAAATAAATTCTCTTCATAATCATACGATTGAAAGTACGAGCATGTCATGATTACAATGAGATGTATCAAGGCTTAATCTTGTAAAAATTCTTACGATGTGATCCTTTTTAGTTGAAACACTCTAAGTAAGCAGTGAATTATGATTACGCAGTACCTACGCACGCAAATAATATGTAAATTTATTTGCTGATAACAACGATAACATCTCTTTTTAGCAACTTATCAGAACAATCGTCTTGAACCGTGATTAAGTGTTGCGCAGTCATCCTTGATCAGCAATGTTTGCTCAGAGGTCTGAAGAACACCATTCGTATTGTTTTGATTAAAACAGCTGTATACCCCCCCCCCCTTCCCCCTCATGTTTTATTTGAGTTGTTCACCAAAGATGTTTTGCAGTAACTTAAGATTTTCACATAGCTTTTGTTTACCAATTTTTATTAATAAAATTAATACTAGTATTCAGTTACATTTGGTAAGAATGGAAGAAAGAGGAACATTTTTGGGGAAAGGCTTGTTTACAAATTCGGACACGTAAGAAGAAACAACACTGTAGTTGACTTTCTGTAATTTCTTATCCAGTATTAGGTAAAGTACATAACACATGCAGGTGTTGTTGATTTTTGATGTGTGACGTAAGTTGCGTGTTCAAACTCGTTACTTTTGTACTATTATATTATTAGTTTTACTACATATTATGTCGGACAGTATAATATTATGATAATAACTTAATGAGAGATCGGGGTTTTAAAAATGCGTGAGTGATAGAGTACATGTTTCTACAAGTGGACTTTGTATGGGAATGTTATCATTGATTAGAAAATAGAAAGATATGACATTGATTTTGATGATAATTAAATGTTTTTAGGTCTTCAGAACACGAAAAACACGATAGGAATTTTATTATTCGCCCTTTAAAACTAAAATTCTGACAAATATTACCTATTCCTTTATACCTTAAGATCGCACAGAGCCTCCACGAAATCGTTACGAGGTATTCCCCAAACAGGAATTCGCAGGGTAACCCATATTAAAATACCCATTCCATCCGTTATCGTTAACCCTCCGAGCGCGTTATTAGGAAATAATTCCGAATGTAAACGCCGCCGGTCAATATGACCTGTGCAATCAATACGGGACGTGTGAACGGCGGATGTAATCCTAGTGACTAATGACTCAAGGGCTAACGACTAAACTTGGACGAGGTAATGTTTGTTGACGTGACGTTATAGATGACGGATGGCTTTTGTTTTAGTCGGTGTGCAGCGGAAGGGTTGGCTGGACACTGTCACTACATAGTTGTAATAGTTCTTTTTTATTGCATTTTTCGGGTTTGGTATGCATGGAAAACATTTACCAAAATTAAACCATTTACAGGCAATTTTGAACTGTTAAGGAGTCTGTCATTTGCAGTCAGTCAGAAAGTAGAACCCATGCTGTGAAACGTAAGTAGATCCTCTATGGAGAAAAACTTATAACAAGAAACTCCATAGATACATTTTTATTAGCTTTTATTTTCCTGTGTGGATACGCCCCTCATTTCTTACTCTAATTGACAGCGTCAAAAATAAGGCCAGTAAACTGTTGATAAAAAACCAGTACCTTCTAAATTCATTGACCTACGCATCCACGTGGAGGTGGTGGTGTGAGAACATTTTTGACTATCGTATAACCATTTAAGGAAGTTGGGTGAAGTGATTTATTCCAACCACGTCCGTCTTACGGAAATATAAAAATAGTGAGTATTAGTAACGCCAAATCCATTTGCTATTCCGTTAGTTTATAGGCTTTTAAGCTCAGCAGATGTGTTTGACATAAAAACCAAAAGAAAAGCTTTAGTACAAAAAATAAGTAAAACATATGCAATGTTCAAATATTTGTTGTCATTTATTACAAATTAAAGATTATTTGAGGATTTTCTAAAAGATTCCACGTAAACGTTGCGCGGTGTTGACATTGACAGCTGTCAAAACATAACCGACGACGCCATCTTGATGCTAAATTAGCGCCTATAATTAATGCCACTGACCCCATTACGTCTCAAATACAATGATCAAGCCTAAATAAAATGAACTTTAATTAAACCTTCTATAAATACAGTACCAATAATAGAATGATAGTAGAACTTGAGTAGAACACAATGCAAGGATAGAGCGCGTCTATTAGTATCCTTTCATTGTTATTCTACCTTCCTTTCTGACTTCTCAGTACAGTGATCTTTACAGTCATTGACATAAGGTTTATATCAGCGGCAAAATAAGTGTGTAAGGAGTGCATTGGCTGTCATCGGTCGGTTGCCATGGCAACGGTAGGTTGTCTGAATAACTGATTGATCCGCCTACGTTATCGTGATCGTCGTTTGTTAAATAATCTAGTGACTTGCAGGTTTGTTGCTATTTGTTTGCCTTTGCGCTTGCTGGTATAAATGGTTGAGTAGAGATAGATGCTCTGAGACTTTTACTGGCAGATAGCTGATGTTATATGGAGTAACTTAGGATACTTTTATTTTAGAAAAAGATTGGGGATCCTTGCAAAAAATCAAAAACCCTTGAAATTGTTACAAAAATCGATTCAAATAGGAAAGTAATATTTTTATAATAATTTGATACGGGCGTAGGTCGCGGGCAATAGCTAGCTGGCACATAAAAAAGTAATGTCTTTGTTGTTTCTATACTGGGTGATTTCAGCTAACCCTGTAAAATGGTGTCGCTATTAAGGGTGCTTTTAACCCTGTAGGTATATTGCGTGATGCCAATGCATACTAATGTATGCGTTTGGACTTGGTCGTAATTCAAAACAGAATAGATATCAGGACTATAATAAAGTAATTAGTTAATTACGAAACGTGCTAGGAGCAATTTTTAAGATGGACTTGCAAACGTTGGAAAATACGCTGGAAAACCTTTGCGCGTCAGTAGAGAGAGAGAGAGACAATAAAGGCTATCGATAATATGTATTAAATTAATAACACCCACAGCTGGACATAGGCCTCTCCTGTCTCCATCTATACCTCTCTATCTTCTGCGATATCTGGCCATGTTCCTCTCACAAACAAGATCGTCACACCACCATCCTCTACCTCATCGGCGACTTCCTCCGACAGGCGTCTAGTGAGTGACGATCTTGCCCATCTATACTTGTGGGAATATATCTACTTAATGTCATAGCAGATACCTGTCCCATGAAAACAAAATATATCAAGCAAGCTCTAACTCAAACCTACATCACAAAATTCAAAACCCGACAATTCATTCGCTAAACACACGCACACATTATGTGGCCGGCGATAAACGCACCCGCGACCACGTGCATTAACGCGGTCGCTACCGCCACAGAACGACCACAGCACAACCACACAACGCTTGTTCATATTTAATACGACCATTAACTGTTTTACTAGCGTATATTTAACTTTTAATTCGGATCGCGTGCTTTGTGAAGTGTTTACTGCTGAGCTCCCTTTAGCCGTAGCGTGATGGATCGTTCAGTTGTTATTTTATGTGCTTTAGAAGCTGTAAATGCGACAGGTAGACGTCAATGAAATAGTTTAGTGGGCTGAGTTATGACTGTGAGTCATAGTACGGAAATGGAGGCACCTGGAACTTTAACGAACCTGTATTACAATATCCTATAGACGCTGCTAAACGGACTCCTATCCTAATCATCTGCCTAGCCTTTTCCCAACTTTGGTGAAGTCAAACCAGCCGGCTTCCAGTCAAACTGGATGCAGCTGACTACCAGTATTTCACTTGGAGCGACTGCCTATCTAACCTCCACAACCCAGTTAGTACTTGGTAATACGATACCCCTTGGTAAGACTGGTTGTCCGACTTTCAAGCCACTGACTACCTGTAACGACCGTCAAAGATGGTCACCCATCCAAAGACCGACCTTGGCAAGCGCGGCTGAACCTTGAAGATGCGTGCGGTTGTTATTATGCAGCCACAGGCACTACCACAGGACTCCTATCCTATTTATCAAATATTCAGCCTGATAAGTTAACTATGACCAGGCAACCCCACATTGCTGGTATCACTTGCATATCAAAAACAACCCTAAGGGACCTCGCGCGTTGGCCACGACCACAACTTTTGGCGTCAGACGCTTCGACCAGGAACCAAGTTTGGTTTTACAACCGGGCGTCCGACCTGTTTTGTTCAAGACAGCTGCCGGTCATGCGACAAGTCGTAGTCGTGGCCGCGTAGTGCGTGAGGTCTCCTACTGCTTGCTTGTCGTATCAGTACCTAAGGGGTCTTTTGTATATGTTTTTCAAAGTCAAGATTATTTATTTGCGGTAATTGTGGTACAAAAGGTGGTGAACATAACATATAGTGCAATCATCAGCAACATTTCGCCATAAAAATAGCAAGCAAATATAAATAAGACACAAACATTAATTTGACAGTTACATCACCTTTGTGTCGTTAAAGATGCTATTACAATTATAGTTTTTTTTTTATCATTTTTGGCTTTGATTGTACAGTCGACAGCACATCAAGTTACAAACACACACATCAACTGTCACATTTCTCATTTAAATGTAATTTTAAACCATAAAATGTTGACGGTTAAGTTCAAAATCGAATGAGAAATTTGACAGTTTGTAGTAACTTGATGCGCTGGCGACTGTACCGGGAACAGTCGTCTGGAATCTGGAATTTTATCTTCATTTCGTCCATAACATTTATACGAAACCTTTTCATGAAATAAAACAACATACAATGATTTCGTGGTAGTAATAATATTTTCAGAAAGCAAACATATTAGCTAGATACACAAACTGGCTATGAACACAAACACGACTTGTTCGTAGAGACAATATACTCGTAAATTACCGTAACCACTTTGATCTACATTTTACTTTTAACTATTCATAATAATTGGATGTAGCTTTCATCGAGATGTTATAGAAAATATATTATGCTAGATCTGGTCCCGCGCGTGGAGTTCGACAGTTGTCCCATGGGATCCTACTACCGGGATAAAAAGTACCCTATGTAATAATCCAGGTTATAAACTTTCTGTGTTCCAAATTTCGTCCAAATCCGTTCAGCCGTTTTTGTGTGATAAAGTAACAAACATATATCCATGCTCACACAGTTTCGCATTATATTAGTAAGGTAGTAACATCTGTTGAGTTAGCTTTGACCTTCCACTTCTTAGATAATTCCTGAGCAGTGATTTTTGTGAGTAGCATTAACCTATGTATATTTGAGATGGATCTAAAACTTAAATATTGCCGTAGGAGAAAATTTTCAACTCGGTAACGATTTCAGTGAAGTAGCTGCCCATCTGCAAGTTCCAGAGATTCGAAACTTCAATATTGCCATAGAAGAAAATTTCCGGAAAGGACCTTTGAGATTTATTTTGTTAGTACCGGAACATCCGAGACCTTGAAAGCCGGTTAAGCTGAAAACTTCAAAACTGCTAACTAAATGGTCATCATGATCATATCGTCCTCTTTCCATCGAAGTGTTTCCTACCTTTCCTAGAGACCCATCCCTTTAAACCAGATCCCAATTAAATATAAATACTGAAAACAATGATTTAGTGTAGCCTAAATCCTGCTCACCCCAAAAAACCTCGCTTGAAGCTCATACTCTAATAAATATAATACAAAATATATACAGCAACGAGAACCCACCAGCGTGAAATATGTCGCAAATTGCTCAATCATCGAGGTGGAATATTTTTAATCTTCTATATTAAATCGATTTCACAATCGTTTTTGTGAGCGCCTGTTTCATGTCAGTATCGAGTGAATTCGTGGTATTGGTCCCTGACACATTTATTTTCAGTACCCGCTGTAATATTTGATTTTTGTCCAATCGCTGCTCTCTCACTACCTAATGAATTATAATCTACTAGCTTCTGCCCGCGGCGTCGCCCGCGTGGAATTCAGTAATGTCCCACGGGATCGTACTACCGGGATAAAAAGTATCCTATGTGTTAATTCAGGTTTAATCATTAAAAAAATAACGCGGTTCGGTAGCGGTGTATCTGTTGTACACCATTCGCCAATTATGTTTAAGTCCTATGTAGAAAGGGTGAGCCTATTGCCATTAACTGGTAACAAATAAATACTCCGGACGGCTTCTGCGAATTTCCTGATGGAAAATCTTAACAACACTGCCCGACCACATTGAATCTAAACCCACTAGACCAACGACGAATAAATTGTCTACGAATTATATTGTAACAGAAAAGCTTTATTTACTAAAATAATTCTAGATTCACTCTAGACTTGTTGCATGTCACTTACGGCATGTTTACGAAACGCGCTTAAACTGAAACACGTGAGCTTAGTCTTTATACATAGTGCTCCCAAAATAAAACATTCTTATGGAACGCTCTTGTATTTCAAGATTTTATTAATACATGAAAAATGACAGTTAATCCGCTTACTTTTATAAAAAAATCTCCGAGATTTCAGAGAAAAATGATTTTCAGTTGTTTTTTAAAATCAATGTATAGTAGCAAAAACGAGAATTGCATTCTATTAGTCTATATTATAGTCTGTCAGAAAAGCTGAACTGAGTTCCAGACCAAATTACTCAGTTCAAACTTTGCTACTTAGCTAAACTTTTTGCTGAATCTGTATCAAAAATAAAAAATACTAACTCGATTTCAATGGGGCGTTGAGAATTCCAAATCATTGCTAGTCGATGTAAGTAACAAAAATTCTTTTGGGCATTTGATAGACCAAATACTCTAATAAAGCGCACTGTTAATTATTCCACGCTCGGCTTAGTGGGCGTGAATGAAATGTCCCAAGTGCAATAATTAAACCATTCATTTGGGTGTCGCCGTGATTTCGTCAGATCGATTCAAAAGTCTTAGCAAAGTTTCGTCTCCATATCTTACCCTTAGACTATGTTTGAACCACTGAAGCATTGCATAGGAACGGTAAGGAGGTGCGCTTAACTCGCTAGAGAACTGCCGAGAGTGACTCGCATACAAATGCGAGGATATTTCAGATGTTAAAGGCGCACCTCTATTTCAAACCCACTATATCCCAAACTTACGACCGCATATATGTAGAACTGGATCTGTTTAGATCCCTTCTCTTACATTAATTAAGTAAGTACTCCATTCATGTCTTGCCGTTCATTGAATTGATCTTGTGGTCACAAAGGCTACCGGCATGAGGTTCTGGGTTGATTTCCAGGTCGGGCTAAGTGTTATTGGGTGTACTACAGGGCACACCTCTGCCTAACCATTCAGGGCTTACAGACGTGATATTATGTTCTTATGTTACTGCATTCAATCAATCTTCACGAAGTTGCCTAATCTATTACAGATGCATTACAAAACTTCCATATAAAATCTAACAAGAAAGTTTTAAACACGCCACATTAAACACGCTCAAACGTTAACACTCCGAAAAACTGGTAGACTATTATTGTCACGCGAAAAACGCGAAGTATCGCACGGAAGTTAATAAAGGGTGGTGTTACCGATAAGTTGGCAGAACAAAGAATTGCCTGTGCCGCGTGGTTCGCACGTGAGCGGTATCGATCGAGCCGCCCTGCGCCCTGCGCGTCGCACAAAGCACCATTACACCCGGGCTCCGGCCTCCGGGCCCCGAAACCAGAGGGACTAGGGAACGTGGGGTCGAAACAACCCTAGTGCGGTAGGTTATTCTTTCCATAAGCAGGATAAGAAATGTTTCGGCCCAGTTGTAGCAATCGATATTGTTGAGACTTGTGCAAGTGAATTGTGCAGATAAGCTGTTTTAATGTGGGTAAGTATTCTGGGCATGTACGATATTGAGTTGAACTCGAGTCTCCTAGTTTTAATCAACTGTTACACGTTGTAACAATATTACCAAGTGATGAGGTGAGGTGCGCTCAGTCTGACATTACCAACCTTGACAATTGCATTTCATCACTCAATGCTGATCTTCGAGCTATCGAGGAATGGTCTGGCAAATTTGGGGTTTCTGTTAACGTCGGGAAATGTCAGGCCATCCTAATTGGCAGTTCGTACTTTTTGAGAAATGTGAACACTAGCCAACTTATGCCACTGATGTACGAGAACTCCGTCATTTCTCTTTCACCTCACGTAAAAGACTTAGGTCTGTACATTGACGGCAGTTTAAGCTGGAATAAACACGTAGCTCAGGTGAGCCAGAAGGTCTCGTTCTCGCTGCGATCCCTCTATAGATTCAAACACTTCCTGCCATCTAGCACCAAACTCACTTTGGTCCAGTCACTTGTGCTTCCCATTATCGACTATGCTGATGTTTGTTATTCTGATCTTTCCCAAGAACTTCTAAACAAATTGGATCGACTTCTCAACAATTGTATTCGCTTTGTTTTTGGCCTTCGCAAATACGATCACATTTCCTCCTTCCGTTCTCAGCTTAAATGGTTGCCTATCCGACTCAGGAGGTCCCTCAGATCTCTCTGCATGCTCTTCACTATTATGAACGATCCATGTGCTCCCGATTACCTAAAAACTTATTTTAAAGTGTTGGGCAGTTCTCACAGTCGTAACCTTCGAGCTTCCAAGAATCTGCTTCTCCAAATTCCTTCACACCGCACCGGTTTTATGTCGAATTCTTACGCCATCTCTACTACAAGGCTCTGGAACGCGCTACCTCTTGGCATTAAAAAAGCTGAAAGCAAAGTCACTTTTAAAAGAAAAGTTCGTCACCACTACTTAAGTCAGGATAAATAGCTCTCAATAAATTAGAAGTCGAGTCATGGTAATTATTATTAGGTTTCTTTTCTTTTATTTTAGTATTTGTTAGAATATTTAGTAGTTTATTTTATTTATATATTATGTGTATTAGTATCAATATAACGATATAAATTTTTCGAAAGAAGAAGTTATTTTTTAGATATTTATTGTACCTATCACAATGTTTTCTTATTTAACCCAAAGGTTGACTGGTAGAGAATGCCTTGTGGCATTAAGTCCGCCTATGTACCACTATTGTACATGAAGTTTAAATAAATAAATAAATAAAAATGAGGGGGCTTAAAGATCACACATTAATAATTAATCTTAAATTACAATGTATAGGTAAGCATAATTTTACTTAATAAATTACAATTTAACGAAGTTTCAGTGCTTCAGTATTAATTACAAAATTAATATTCCCGTCATGAACTACTTCAGCATTGCTGATTGTAATTTTAAACAAAATTAACGTGATACATGAAGACAGTTTAATTTTATTTTGCACGGAAAATTGTTTCATTATGCATATGTTGCATGTATTACAAATTCAGCAACGCACTTAGGTTCAGCGCTGTTTGCCCGTTCACTTCGGCGCTCCAAGGCCTCTCAAAGGCGTGCATTCGTGTTTACATTTCTGCAATTCGCGCCTACGACGCGCTCTCGAACAAAGAACGGCCACTCAACACAATGACAACAATCGACCACCGTAATAGCCCCCCCCCTGCATAATGTGCGCAACTTTTGTTTTAAAATATTAAACGGTGTTATTTCGCTTAATTTAATGTGTTTTGTTTGAAAGTTGAGCTCTTCGCAGGTAATGCGGAACCTGGGAAGCCACGTTACGTTGATGCATGGCTCGCCGGTAAATATTGTAGAAATGCAGAGCCAGCGGGATGTGCTCGCCAGTGATATTTTATTTAGAATTGTGGATGGTATCTTCCAGAATGGATTTACCGCGAAACGCCCCGAGCTGCCGTTTCCCTCGTATGAGTCTAACAATTTTAAAGAAAATAAGCTATATTTTGTCGGAGTCATAGTTGAGATGAAATCAACTTTTCCACGGATATTATTTTATGTCCCGAGGCTTTGAATAAATTCCCGAATAAAATATTCCTCTTTATTTTAAAATCCCATGCCTTTCCTAGTTATAAAAGTATCTTGATCCCCTCGCGAATGTCACGCTAGGGCTTTAGCCATACTTCGCTTGATCTTCGCATAATACAAACTCTATTATACAAGAAAATCATAAAAAATAAACCCACCAACGGATATTACACATACATTTTTCATCGCAAAGATCAGCATGGAACTTAAAGGTTTTCGTATAAGCGAAAATAATGCGGGTGTCGTAAAACCCGGGCTCGGGAAGAACCGGGTAGAAGGTGTCTGGTTGAGATGCTCTGAGAAATACGCCTTGTCTGGGGACTAACGTTAACTTAGTAGTGGAGGAACTGTACTGCATCTCGGATTGTTAAGTAAAAGGTATTGTTGTGAGGTGGTTTTGTTCATGGGCAAATAGAGCATCGAAAGTTGGTAGCGAAGTTTTTGTTCCTAAAAATGACTAGCTGCTTTCATCTTTGTCTTGATTTTCGTCTTTGACTTGACTTACGTTTTAGAAGTCATTTAGAACTATACAGGGTTGCTTTATTTCGTCTCCTATAAGTTCTCCTTTTAGTCGAAATTATATTGCCCCACTGCTGGGCAAAAGTTTCTCCCATAGCCTTCTACTCTTCTCTTTGTGCGGTTTTCTCTTTCCAAGTATGACTTGCCAGACCCCTTAAAATTAAAAAACAAAACTAACTTACTTGCTAGGTACAATCTATACAGAAGCCACACACAACTTTACGATCAAACCGAGCCCATAACAAACACAGACAGCATACCGGACCACCTATAACTCCCATCTTGCACTGACCAAAGAAACCTACACACTTAATAACCGCACGAAATGTCCTATTCTGTCCTAAGGCTTCGGTTCCCGGTTCTCGTTATAAGCGAGATGGACGGAGATGGACAGTCTGGTTCCTTACTTCCTTATAAGGCTGTTAGTACCGTGCGAGTTGTACGACGTACGAATAGTGAATTGATTACTGTACGATGACGGTTAGATAGCTCGGATAGCTGTTGTGTACTTGACGTGTTTCGGTAAGGTTGTAGATCAATTGGTAGCTTTGGAATAAGTTATGTTATATGTGCGCATAGTTTAGGGGTTCTTTGGGGCGGGTTCGGCAGTATTTGTTGGAGAACAGTCGATATGAAGCAATTACTACACATTGGGGCTTGCGTTCCGCTCGAGTTGATCGGTAGACTCCGATCGGCATCTACGCAAAATCATTTTCGGGTTGGCTTGGCAAAATTTGAGCTAAACTGAACTATTTTTTTATGAAATCGATAAATATATTCAATAATTTTGCCGTTCGGCTGACTCCATACCTAGCTGTAGAAGCTGTGCTGTAGGTGTTCTTTTATACCATGTTTTTAAGCAAATAAATATTTTTCTTCTTCTTCTTCCGGCTATGTCGAGACATGTTGCCCTGAACAAGTGCGTATTGTGCATAGCACCGATTGTTACGCTTTTAAAGATAAAGTAGGTAGTACTGAGGTTTGATATTAAACGGACTCCTACAGCTGCCATACTGGCCTCAATTATGGGGACCGAGCTTTTTGCTGTTCAATTTTCGAAGACAATAAATGTCCCAGTCCAATTTATTCTGAAGCGTTGAGTTCAATAGATCTGTTCCCTTTCCCATTACGTTTCCCGGCTATCAAGATGTCGACAACTCATACTTTATGTGCCATTGTCATCTGTAAATCCAATATGTTATTGCCACACGCGTTCCTGAAAGACTCAATCGTATTCAAAATAACATAACATCAACGCGCCTGTAATATTCGAAGGGTTAGGCATATGCGTAACTACCTAATGCCACATGTCCTACGCACATTTCACCGATTATGTTTAAGTCTCATGTAATAGGGGGTGAGCCTATTGCCATCAACCAGGCACAAATCCAGAGTCCGTGGCTGCTACTGAAAAATTCTTGATGGCACCCAATAACACTTTACCCGACCTGGAATTCGAACCCTGGACCTCATGCTCAGCAGTCGTACTAGCGACCGCTAGACCAACAAGCTATCGTGTTCAAGCTGAGTTAGTTATTCCTAGTTTCTTAACACATATGTAGTTCTTCAACATTTCTACGTGAGCCAAGTTATATCCATCTTAAAACTGTTTAATATGTAAAATTGTATCGAAATCCTCTCCGACCGTCGCCGTCGCAGACACGATTATACAGTAGGGAAGGAGTTCTCATGCAAAAGTACAGTGTTCAGATGTCCGGACTAAGTAATTTATCTCGCTGCTTCCCCACTACTTCACGTGTGAGAAGTGTTACTTGGAAAACATACGGGTTATTAAGAACAAGGCGGTTCCGCGCAACAGCCCCAGAAATAAACATACTGTTTTTCCTCAAGGAGATTGCGCTCGATTTTTTTTTTCTTTGCGTAATTTATTCCAAATCACGACGAGGAAAATCTGTTATTATGACAAAGTTAGGTTAGTAACCCGTCAGTGGGTACCTCGTTATAATACACGTGCCGAAATGTTAACAAATATTAACAATACGTTGCACAACCCAGATCCCACTTCTGATAACAATAATTTCAATTCATTTGAAACCGTCTGCTCTTTTTACCGACTCATTGTCAAAGTGGTTGCCAAGTTTTGTTGAAATAAAAACTAAACGTTGCGTACAGTCTTCAGTTGCGGTAAATAGCAGTATTTGATTTATGAACAAGGTGCTTTGATATATGTTTTCGTCGCTGAAGGTAATGTAAGGAAGCAGGTCCAGTGAAAAGATAATGTATTGTGTCTCGGTTTTATTTATTGGCTAGATTCGGGTTAGGATTTAAATGTATTTTAGAAGCTTTTACCGGATGCTTTTGATATTGACTTATTACAGAAAGTGGTTTTCGTTTTGCTTTGTACTTTACATTGTGTGACACTTCTAAATTCTTTTGTTAAATCAAATTGACTCATTCTTGTAATATTTTCAATGTTTATCTTGCTCATTTCTTTTTCGATACTAAAATCGGATATTTTGAAAACGCGTATCAGTTTTGCAACTGAGCCAGTATATCGTCTGCAAAGGCAGTAATGTATAATGTTTATCTTTATTCTATAAGCTAAGCTCTTTCTAGTCTAGTCAGTACCGTCCCAACCGCAATTCAGTATGTTTCCACTAAAGGTGGAGTTTTCAGCGGTGGCGCTCGTAAATCAGGCGAGGCTGAACCGAACGATATTAATGTACGAACGCGACCACCTTCGGCAAATACGTTTTATTGGACGAAATGGACGAAATGCGCCAGTTGCCACGCCGACGGATACGTACGCAAATATTGGGGTTTGATTGAAAATTATCAGCGTTTAATTTGTCACGGGAAATGATACTGCGTGTCTCAGAAATTTGTATGGTAAAGCTGATTTTTTTTTCGCGGTTACGATGATCTCGTGGAAAAGTTGTGTTTGTACCACACCTTGCGACTACATGCTGTATATCTAGTGGTGGTGGGTTTGTTATGGTCCTTACATAATCCTTTTGCGTAATTTCCGGACCCATTATCTAGTTCCGTAATCGTTTATCCATCACATTAAATATCTATAACACCATCTTTTTCATTAATGAACTTATCACCAGTCTTTAAAACAATCTTAGTATTAACTGAACCCGACACTACATTTAATAACTTCGTTCCATTATTAGTATCAACACGATTCCAGTGTATGAGTTGAATGACTTCAAAGATTCCTAAATTGGATGGCGAATCATTTGCAGCCAGACGTCTAGAACACATGTTTGTCTATATCTAGGCCGAGACTTAGCAAACTGTAAGAAGATACAGCTTTCAATCACGACTGAAATTGTATCGTCGAAATAGGTTACGCTTACAACCCTAAATGTCTGTACCTACCTCATGTGAGCGAAGCCCATCTTTGTAAAGTAATCGTAAACTGCTTCCCTAGCCAACTTTCCTAAATCTCCATTCTCGTCAAAAAAGGTTAGTTTTTGATTAGCCAAGTTTTATTCTGCCTCCTCACTCATTGAAGAACTATTTTGATGTACAATGAAATATCTGTCCTGTACTTTATTGCCAGCTTCACAATAAGGACAGTAACTACAATAATATAAGCATAAAATCATCATTGTCAGCCTATTTTTTATTCTAATTTATTTATTGTCGACGCAGCATTACTAACTCACATAGCTAGAATACCTCAAGCTGTGAAAAGAAGCGATATTATTGGTTAGTTCCACACACATCCCTCGCTACGCATCCTCGATCATCTCTGGCGGAAACTCAGCCTAATTGTCTTATTCTACCATCGCAACAATAGAGATTTAGAATACCTAGACTTCAACAGTGTTGAAATTGTATCTTCAGTTACAACCTTGTAATAAGCATAGTGCAACTCTTTGTCGCTACTATAACCATAATCCCGGGTCATTCTTACCCCGTTTAAGTTTCAATTATATATAATCAATAGTTTCAGTTGATTATTGTGAGGGTTGCCGAATTGTGGTTACTACTTACGTCCAATTACCTGACCCTACAAAATACTTCGGGTAGATCGTAATGAGTTAAATAGATTTCGGGTTACAGCTTGCAGGGTAATCCTCTTTGTGATGGAGAGAAATTTTCCCCTTTTAATCGACTTTCAGGGGATTTATTATAGTTACAATGTTCGAGGTCTGTTTCCTACCTTTTGGAAAGTTCCGGGTTGCCAGATTATGGATGATTGTTTCGATTTTTTCGGTTTGAATTCATTTCGTTTTATTTCGTGTTGTTCCTTTCTAATCTATAATTTGTATGGTGTGCATCATAAAGATCATTCTATTCATCAATTTTAGGGTTATGCCGTTTTTCGAGAACTTTCATGTTGACTAAGTTTTTATACCTACGTATTTCGCTCTTTCTGTAATCAAGACAAATATTTGCGTTCTCAATAACATTGTTAATAGGGGTTATATTTCAGAAGTTATTGGCGCTCTAAGTATGTCGTAATTTTCTAACAAAGCCTACAAGACCAGGGTCTGCTCCAAGCAGAAATAATTTCACGAAGACCCGATCATAGATCTATTTCACGTTAGGTTCAAAGGCCGAGAATAAATATCGGAGGATTATTATATATCTACCTGAAAATAATTAGATTTTCGAACCTGTCTTATTTTTCTTTGTTCTGGTTCCCTCGCTAAATGCCTTTGTATAAAGTTTTGAAAGAACCCGTCGAATACTAGTAGTAATTTGAACTGCGGGGAAATGAGAATCTGCCTTAGACGGCTTCAGTGAAAGTCTTAATAAGAACTAAGAAGTGAAGATCTCAAAGCTTATTTAGAATTAAACTGACTTCCTTTAATTTCATGGATCATAAATTCATAACCAAATGACGATATACGGGTTTTTTGTTGAAGTCTTAAGTAAACGCAATGCCGTTCATTTTGACAATCAATACGGTGTATTCATTGTCAAGCAGACGTCTTTTTCAAACAAATCAAGCAAAATAGGAATTTCCTTTAAAATCTTTTTCAAATTTCGAATGAAAGTGTGTAACGCAATTGGGGTGGTGATATAGTCAAAAGCATATTTTACAGTAGCCAAATATAAATTTAACAATTCACAAACACTTGGAATTTTACACGAAATGATGAAAAGTTATTCAGAATTCAGAAAATCATGAAAACTTCAGTCTAATTTAAAAAATCAGATTCCCCAAAGGTGTAAATCAGTCCACCGAGCTGACATAACACCTTACGACACAAATCCTATTCTTGGCGTTAATACATCCTGTATAAATAAGTTAGTACGAGATTAAAGTGTCGAAAACTGTTGGTAATAAGCTCGGCCGCAGGTGTTGAGTAATTGGTGTGCGCTCCGATATGACAGGCGCGCGTTCTACGGTAGATTGGGTCGGACAGCCCCCGGTCTATACTCTATGGGTTGGATACTGGCTGGATTTTTTTACTTTTGATTTTAGTTGAATTGGTTGTAGTTCCGTTTTTGACAGTTTTGGATAGATACATACCTAGTTAAACTCACGCCCTTATTCCTGTAGGGGTAGACAGAAACCATAAAAAGCCACCTGATATTTTTGCTTCGTGCACGTTTCCAAGTTCGAGATTGTTTTGGTGTTGGAATTATGGTGTTGTAGACCAGGCCTGTTCAACATACAGCCCCCGGGCCACCTAGCGGACCGCATAGGTCTTTCATTCGGCCCGCGAGCTACCTACCCGCCCCACCTCACCTACCCCCGACTCCAGACCGCATCATTGCAGTCTAGTCCGGCGAAGCTTGTTTTATTTAAATTTAGAGATCATTGCATTTATTTTGGCCCGATACGGTTACAAAAATACTAAACTTGGCCCTGTATAAAATTATGTTGGACACCCCTGTCGTATACCAACAGTTAAGTTTCATAAAAAGTCTATGAAAGTAATACTAATAAAATAAAATTTAAAAATATACGTTTTTCCTAATTAGCCCTTGGCTCGTGTTTGTTACTAAATTACATAACATAACATCGTAATTTGATTCACCTACATTTCAGTACCTAAAGTACCTACAGTGACTAGTAAAAGTAAAAATAATCCAGTGTGTCACCTAAAACTTGGCACTCAACCCACCATTCACTCAGCCACTCAGAATAGTACCTACTCGTCAATAGTGCACAAAAATATGTAACAACACATCAACAACACGTAACCCTCTTTCGCCGCGTGGGTACATTTTACCCCACCTCCCAAGATTTGTACCCGACATACATAAATACATCCGAACGTGTGCACACCGCTTGTATTGTATAGGAAACGTGTAAATTGTTTACCGATATCAGGGAAGCGATATGTTCTCGCCGACACTGCGAGTGAGTCGGGCAAACACGACGAGTGCCGCCACAAGAGCCTCGGCCCATTTTACAAGAGTCTCCCCTCACCTACGTGCATACGACGCGTGTATTAAACTGAATTTTATGTGTTAACGCATTATGGCACTTGGGTGCAATGGAAAATATGCGGAGCTTGATCGTCGAGAGATATGATGATATGTAACATTGATGGATGTGTTTGTGAAACACCCGAGTGACATTTTATTTAAAAATAATGAGCTAACTGAACGAAATCAAACTGATACATTCGAAGTAGTTTTCACGAAATAACTGGTGCGTGTGTTTGTTGGAATATCCCACAGTAACAACTGTCAACGCTACAAGGTATCGTTGAAAGACGAGAAAATGCGTAAATAGCGCTCGTTGTTTACATCGACCCGAATCTCTACCGTAGCGTAATTTAAAAACAAATATTCCTAATATTACGAAACGATACCATCAGCTTGTATTTCGATACAAATTTATCTACATGACTTAACTTTACGGAAATGAATTACACGGTAGCCGAGTTCTAGTCGACATCAAAATAAAATTATTCGACGATGACTTATTGATGGCTGAGTTAAACGAGCTATATGATAAGTTATTCCCGGGCAAGGCTGTGTCGCGTAATTTCGAGGCGAGGGTAGCGCAAAATGTCTACGTTAAATATTACGTCACGATTCAATTTGCGGCGAGCGGAGCGTGCTGCGGACGCGGTAGCGTGTTTGCTCACTGATCGACACCCATGATGTTCGCGCTGGCACTAAAGGGTTCAATGTGTGGCTGTGTTATATATTTTTACGTAACCCTCTACGGCAGCCCCGTAAAATACCAATATTAGTTAAAGGAATATTAACGGTTAATAGACTCCATTAACCACGAAGTAGCCCATATTTTCAGCTAAATACTCAGCTGATTTCAATGAAAATCCAATTGAGCTTTTTATTAATTTCCGTACGACACGCGAACAAGTGATGTACCGGTCTACTTTGGTGAATGATACAAAAAAAACTAATGAACGTTACAAACGCGCTCCATATTGAATGCCTAGTAGTTTTAAGAAGAGATTACACAAGTTACACTACTTGTCTTCAGATTAACCCAATAAAGAACGTCACAAGTACGCAAGAAGGTTGCGCTATGCAAAATAAAAATGTCTCCACGAATCATCTCTGACGCTGTAGCAATTTACGTCACTACTAGACTTTTCACATCGTCCTTCTCACTCGCACCACTGCTTAATGCCACATTTACGTTCCAAAATATAGCTCACCCCTTCCCAACCCCGGTTGAATTAAGCAAGTTTATAGTTCAATTTAAAATTTTGATATGAACTACGTAATAACTCGCAAGTTTCGAGTTCTCGTGTTTATATGATTCATAATTTAGTGGCAATCGTGTCTTATGTGGTGAACTTACCAAGTTTTCGACGGTTACACTTTATTAGATTTCACTGTGTATGTGGAAATTCCTTTCAAAGGTGTTTCATTTTTTATGGACAGTGTACAAGTTGGGATCTCAAGCGTCCTGAGCAACTTTGAAGTTATAAAACTGACGGAACTACTTCTGTTGCTCGCATACTTTCCACTTTGTGGCACAAGTATTAATTTGAGAAAATGTTTTATTAGCAAATGAAAACTGTTTCATGTTGAGCGTACTTCCGTTTTATTAGGTTTGTATTCAAAAGCTGTCTTACCAGATATACAAGAGTGTAAAGCTTTAAGCTACACATGAATCCGAATGCCGCGATAAATCCGAATGATTTTACAGTTACCAAGCGGAAATGTAAACATATCGACAGATATACGATGCTTTCAATATTATGTACAGAGAAACTCTCCTTCCATGTTGGGTTAGGTTAGCATACTTCGCAAAAAGTTATTACTGGCGGTACCCAAACTGAGTTTGCTCAAGTCCTTTACGGATATAGGCTCTTGCCGACGGAGGATTTGCGGATAATTACGCGCCTCTTATTAAGCCGTCTGCAAATACTTTTGGGATGGGTAATTTTGTCCCTCGCTCGCATTTTGGGGGTTAACTATTTTTCTTTAGTTTATACGAGCCGGATCGTGCGGCCCTTTTTATTAATGGGTTATTTTTGTTCGGTATCTCTCGTTATAGAATACAATGATATGTTAATGGATTTTCACATGAATATTTTATCATTTATAATTGTACGAATATAAGTAAGCTATACAGGAAAAACAAGTTTACTTACCTAAGCCTGTAAGGTCGATGCTCTTACACAAAACAAATAGGTGTCAGGTGGCCAAAGTTCAGATCGCAAATATACTGACAGCTGCTTAAAGCGCCATATTGTCTTACTCCAAAAAAATACACGAGGTAATACTACGGATTATGTACAAGAAAAACAAGCAATCCCTTTATATAGGTAAAGTAACACAGATACTTTCTGTCCGGAACTCCCCCGCGGTATAAATCTCAATTTGCATAATATATTTTTGCACCAGTTTAAAGGTGTCCATTGTGCGGGTACTGGCAGGTACAGACTGCCGCACGTTATCGGTGGTACCACTTGGACTTAGTACTGGTCTAGCGTAATACAGAGTTTCAATAATAAATAGAAATTATATATTCTGTAAAAAGGAAATTGGAATCAGCTTTACTCGTCGTTTTGAAGGAAAAACACTTGATGAAGTCGACATTTCCTAAAAAGTAGGGTACGATGCGGACTGCCCTTATATTTATTTATTTAAACTTCATGACAGTATCGACGTACATAGGCGGATTTAATTCCACAAGACATTCTCTACCAATCAAGTGTCAACCTTTGGTTTAAATAGGGCAATATTGTTACAGGATGTGTACTTTACTTTTGAAGAAAGTACCATACACAGTTCCAGTAAAAAATATAATAAGATGCCAGGTAATACTGGTATTGTTACCAGTACCGTGCGTCCACCAGTACATGAGAAGACCGCCCATCCTGCATCAGCCTCGTTTGTCATTCACCTCCTCCACCGCATTTAATTTTCGGCGCCCCGCGGGTACAGCCCTTCTCACACTTGGGGGCTCGCAACGTCGAAATATGAAAAGTATTTTGTGTCGATGAATTGAAACAATGTTACTTTTTTGTAGCTTGATTTTTTTTCCCGTGTGGGTTAATTAGACCGCGGTGGGCGCGTGAAGGTTGGATTTGTTTAGGGTTTTTTGAAATGTGTAGCAAATATTCTGACGCCATGTTTTGATATAGGAGTTGTGGCGTCGTAAGTCAATATGGCATCTTCCTATCATTTATCGGTGTTAGCCACGCGAGGAGATTAAGTGCCAGTTAAATCGATGGATTCGTAACATGATCTGTTATTACCATACTAGTCTGAGAAGAGACGGTTAATGACTGCCTTTTATGGCAACTACTTACTATTAAATTGCTGCTTTTGATTAGTACAATTTACGTAGGTATTCATACAGACATGCACAACATACCAGACGTAAATCTAAGCTATTGCACATTTTATTAAATTTCATAGATATTAAAAAATAAACATTTATAAAAATCAATAATAAGAAAACACAAAAGACCACACTGTTTAAATCAAACCACACTGTAACGATCTTGTAATTTTTATCAAATCGGGTGGATTTCAGAAGTCCACCTGAGTTTTGAAAAACGGGTAAGACGCGACTTTTATGAATTTTATAAACAGATAGATATTGGTATCGCTAAAAATAAACCAACTCGCATGTTACCATTGAAGAATCACGAACTTGAACCTTCTACCTAACCTTCAACTCACCACTAAACTGTTGATGGTTTTTATAAAAGTTGTCGTTTTGAATTTATAATGTCAATAAAGTTAGTTGTGGACTGACAACCACCGCCATATTTGGAGAGAATGCCTTAACGGTGATCAACATGTAGTTGAAAAGTTTTATTGATATTAAACTGGTTTCTTTTGGAGTTTCATAGGTGTGTTACGGAACTTTAAGTTGGCACTTATGCCTACTTCACATCCTCTAAGGTTGTGAAGTCCTGGGATCTTCATTTTCATCAGGAAAGTTGTAAAAACATGCATACATGCAGAAAATACACAATGACTCCTGCTACGAACCTTAGAAACTCCTTTTGCTTCGTCCACATCTGGTCATACACGCACGTCAGTTGAGAGCACCTGACCTGTCTAAATAACATCACCAACAAGGTCAGTGGAGTCCATCTAGGGCGTCCCCTCTCTACGGTTCCAACTCATATCTGCATCAAACAAAAATCCAGCAAAACCTAAACCTACAAATACCTGAGTACTTTATTATACCTACTTACTTAACTAGCTCATTATCCGCCGCAGGACGATCTGATTAAAGACGAACAAAGCAAAAGATAAATCTACAATACTCTGGATTGAAAACATCAACTCTGATGGCAAAGAATAACTTCGTTATCGCGTCTTTTTGCAAAACAAATTTTAGTACCAAGCAGAAATAAAATAACGAATGTCTAAGAAAAATATCGCCGCGAAAGATATCGAGAAAATACAACTTATTGATACGACGCTCTGTTGACTGACATATTTGTACATTTTCATATAGCGGCTGATGGAATTGTCGCGAGCCGCGAGACGGTGAGATATCTCGCGCTTATATCGGGGTATTTCTGCCACAGATTGACTCGCCAAACAAACGACACGTTTTACAGACTCTAATACTGAAACTATTCAGGCTTACACCGTGGACTGTCATCAACTTTATAACAAGAGGTTTTGAATCGTTACACTCGTTGTCTGGGGTACTTTATCATCGGATCTCCATCTGTGATTGGCGTCTCATGCGTCGCTAGACGGACGCACCACACCATCCGACGCTTCACTCTCGACTGCTGAGAAACTCACCCTTGTTATAAAAAGCTTATCACGAATCCACCCGGCATAGTTACTGAACAAAATTGGATCCGATAAAAAGTTTCTGCCATTTTTTTGTGACTCGTAAAAAGATATCGCAAGCGTTCGCCTCGGGCGAATGTCATTGAATTTTCAACAACGATTTGAGAAGATTGTTGTAGCGTCTCGAGGGGGCTGGTGACGCAATACATTCACCCTGACTTACGGACCCTTGTACAAACTAATTCTTACGGGTATTATGCGCTAACACCCGGCCCCACGATAAATCGACGTCCCACAATTCCACATCACTCACCCAATATTATCTGCGTAACAAAAAGCCCAAACAAAAAGTCGTAAGAATGCGTAATGACATTATTTTATTAGCCGTAATTTTACCGAAGAGGCTGACGGCAAACCACAGAGGTCCGTCGGAAAAAATGAAAGATAAAATTATCTCAAGTGTTGAGTATTTACTGAACGAGGTGAATGACACCGGTTACAACACATCGTA
This sequence comes from Eurois occulta, assembly GCA_950022335.1. NCBI lineage: Eukaryota > Metazoa > Arthropoda > Insecta > Lepidoptera > Noctuidae > Eurois > Eurois occulta. Next base: position 2,189,489 of record OX465482.1, read on the forward strand.
TAATAAAAATGACTGGAGATCGTAAAATTACCAGTGACGCCAACTGCCCAGCTCCCGAGAGAGGAATGGCGAATAAAAAATCAAGATTGATGTCCACCGTCTCGTTCCGTCTATTACCATAAGTTAGGAAAGTGATTTGTAATGATATATAGCTTCAGTTAATTCTAGACATATTGTTGGTGTTACGTAAAGCTTCGCGGAAGACAGCAGTAATTTGCTAATGGAGATTCGAGGAGGGACATAAGTTACGCGGAAATTTGCAATTCGAAAGGAGCTCCCGACCTCTTTTATTTCATAAGTAATATTGCTGCAATCGCGACGCGGGAACAACATTGCGAGGGCTGGCGCGAACAAGTTGCGACTTCTTGGAGTTCCAATTGTTCTTCGACATTGATTCGTCAAGCATTCATGTTTGTCTGAGAGAAGTTGTTAGAATGCCGCTGTGCCAAGTTCTGTGAGCCGGTTCATTGCGTTTCAAGCAAATTGTTTTAAAAGCCATTCGCTTTTGCTTATGGATTTCCTATAGATTTAGGGCGAATTTCACGTGTGAAACTGTACCTGATTATCACATCTATCTTGCGGTAATAGTTTAGTTACCGGCTATGGAAATGTCATGTCCTATTCAGGAAACTACTTTTCTGTTATTTATGCTTCCTTTGTCAAGATTTTTATTATCTTCATTTTATTCACATGGGTCTTCTATAAACTTGGTATATCAGTATTTAATTTTAAAATGTTGTATATTGTCAAATGCTGAGCTTTAAAGAATTCAGAAAAATAAGTATAGTTTATTTTAGCTGATCGTTCCATCCACGATTTTCTTTGTTCTTCTTTTTTTGTCCTGTACCCAAGTTCGCCAACCCTGTGGCTTCCCCGGTGCCACTGAAGTCTGTCCGTCGCTTTGTCTCTAAGGGATTTCGTCAGCATGTAACTTTATATTTCGATATTTTGTTATCTTAATTCACGAAAGCCTTTGAATTTCTATTTATGATGCTATTATTGTACACTAGGCCCGTTCTCTGGCTTTGTTTGCGTATTTACTAAATTATTCGCTAAATGTAAACGTGGAGCTGCATAAATATTAATGGTATTTTGTGTAAATGAGTTTGATTAAACATTGGTTTGTAATGGTTTGCATTTTTGGTGTAGGTATGGATTGTTCGTTTAGGAATTGATGTTAATTTTTGTTTGTGCTTCATTTGCTGAAGTAAATATACTAATTTGTAAATTACGCAAAAGAGATGCAATTTGGCTTCTCTATATTATTACTTAAAAGTGTGTACTGTATAGTCGTTTTGGATAAATAAAGCAGACATCGTCACAGGTATTTGATGCAAATTGTTTCACATTAGTAACACACTAATAATACATTCAGAAACGTTAATAATATAATTAAAATAACAGCGATGTGTATGCATCCCCACGTGGTGACAGCGCGGCTACGCGTCGGCCGCGCGCTTGCCCACGAGCGTGTCATTAGTAATAAAAGAATCTTATACCAGACGGTCAAGACAAGACAAACAAACGGAAGCCTTTAACAACTGAGACACATGTGTATATTCCCAATAATAGCATAGCCACCATTTAAGCAGTTCTAAACATAAGTGAAAATAAACAATAGACAGTGGCCCGTCTCACGGTCGTTTTAAGCTCAACAGCGCAAACATTAGTGCCCGTACTCCCGAGACTATGACGTTTGTGCCACCGATACAGCGTGTATTGATTCAGCAACGTTTGAAAACAATCTGATATTTAAATAGATGTATTGGGTTCTCAATTTAAGGATATGGATTGCGTCATTAAAGGTCAACCCTGCCTAATTCTTCGAGTATTATAGGCGTTTACACATTTTCAAAACAAAATCATTTAAGTTACTGTTAGCTCGTGTCATACCACAGCTGGGCATGTCTTCCAGGTCTTACGATCCAGGGATAATGTGGACCATAATTTAGCAGGCTTAATTAAAGAATATGGGCCTAACAAAATCCTAAGACACTCATATTTCCCATTTAAGCTGAAGAGCGCAAACATTAGTGCTCGTACTCGTCTTTGTTGTACCTGTTTGTACCACCGATTCAGCGTGTATTGATTTAGCAACGTTTGTTAACAGATATTGAAGTGTTCAATTTATTTGTTACGGACTTGCGAGAGGTATTACATGGGCTGTGTCAATCTGACGATGAGTGAATGAGGTTTCATGTTTATTAGAACACTTGAAATTATCACTGTTTTAAGCTTCACGGTTTAAAACTAAACTTATACTGTCACTATGGGATATCTTCCGTCCGACTACAAAAATCACGGAAGATATCCCGTAAGTGACAGTATAAGTTTAAATACACAGACAGACAGTATAAACTTGAAATGATTTTAATCGAGTCTAGCGAATACCGATGGGCTGTAAGACAGATATCTATAAATGTTACTTAGTACTTACTAACTTTGGGAAGCGTTACTCCTGTAATTGTCCCACAACCGTCAAACTACAAGTGCAAGACTGAGACGGGAATATGTTTTAGTTGAAGCACGTGCCGAGTAACGTTTGTAGATCTCGGCCATAGATCAAATTGTCCCAATATTAATTACTTATCCCAATTTTGTTGTTTCAGGTAAATACAACTGCATAGTATCTGATTTTTCGAGTAAATAAACAGCAGGCGGTAAGTCACAAAATCTGGTCGAAATTCGTTTCTGTCAGCGCAGTTGCTTTTCTTTTCAATTTTAACAATCGCTAATGAGTTACTGGTTTGTTTTTTTAAGGCATATTTCAATCGTTCAATATTTTCTTATTTCTGTGAAGCATTAAAAATAATACGCAATTATGTCATTACAAAATATAGCTATGTGAATGTAAAATAACCTTAGATACGTTATTAGTTTCAAAACATTATATTGCCATACTCACGGGCACTTAGCTTTTACAAAGCGGATTAATATCTTCCAACAATATTGCCCCTCCATTAGCCAAAGTACCTAATAAAAATTGATCATAATTCCTCAGTGTCTTAAAATTAATTCAATTCAACATAAAATCACGGATCTGCCGTAATTATGATAATAAAGTTTCATAAAAAAAAAGATTCCGACTACAAAAAGGAAACACAAGTGATTCAACAAAATACTTTTATCTTTTTATCGTAACGAAACGTCTTTATATGGCGCGATCTAAATGTAATTTATTTGCTATAACTTGTTTTATATATTTGTGGGGAAGCGGGATCTCGTCCGACGGAGCACTACTTTTCGAATAACTGATTCTTTATTGGCAAATATTCACTTGTCTTGTGGATATTTTTGTATCAATAAATCATCATCATCATTATCGTCAGCCTACAGCAGTGAACTGCTGGACATGGACTCTTCAATCACAGAATATAATACCTCGATTCTTGGAAACTCTCGTCTAGCAGCTACCAGCTACCCGACGATTGCGAAGATCGTCGCTCCACCGAGCCTGACGTCTTACCTTACTTGCCTGCCGGTCTCCATTCAAGAACATGTCTACCCTAACGTTATTGGTTCTACGGTTAATACCAAAGGATATGTGTTTATTCGAGGCAGTGAATGGGCTATTCTTCAAAAAAAAATCATTTACTTATGCAAATTAAGCTGAAATGGTGTTTGATATGCTGTGATCACCATTGATGACATTAAATCAATGATTTAGTCTAGATACATTTCCAATCGCAGTCCTGTGCAGTTGTCGATTGGGTCCAGTATTCACAGCCAATTTATACGAGATAATGTTTGTCTGAAATATACAGAGGAACTGTGTCAATTTCGGTGACGTTCCGGGAATTCAACCACTGCGCTGCTCAAAGGCAGAATCGGGGAAACAGCACGGTTAGCGATAGTTCTGAGTGTGACAGCCGTTCTCAAAGCCGTGATTCATGGTACAAAACACTTATGTGTTTCACTGTAGATAGGTACTTGACCGGTGTATGTTTTTTTTGTACTCGTTTAAGTAGTATAAGAGCAGTTGTGGCCCTCACTTAAGTGTCTTAGGTCATGGGTGCGAACCGAAGTAGGCACTTGGCTTCGTGTGATTTATTTCAACACCACTGCTCTCAAAACTGGCATGTCCTAATATGAAATCGAAGATAAACATTAAACGACCCGGACTGGGCCCGCGTGGTCGATTTTAGCTATCCCTCTCAAAGTGAAAAGTTGCACAGAAAGTATAGGCAATTACTCCGTTTTTTAAAGGCTAATCTAGGATCAATAGGGTAGCTGTCCAGAATCTCAACTTTCTGATTTGTTGACTAAAGTAACGATACTCAAACCAATCGCTGTACCTAATATTTGAATAGGTGTTTTAAAAGCAAAGCTATTATATCCTTTCCTAATTAAGTTAATTAAGCAAGTTAACATAATAAAGTTGTTAAGAGTGGGCGATTTTAGGCCTGTAACTTTTGACCTTCAAAAAGTGCTGTTTATCAGCCTAATTTAAATGAGCAATTTTACTGCCTAGCAACAGAGGGCCTAGTGCGAGTTCTTATACCTATTCGATCACGTTTCCATAAAGTTCAATTTGGGCCGAAACTGAACTAGAACTGTCTCGGCACATGAAAAAGAGAAGTACATAATACTAGTCGCGGGATAATCTCAGCATTTTTGCAAAGGAATCTTCTTTAGTTTCCAATGACCGAATATCCTGCTGTGCACGAGCTAACACCAGGATTTTATAATACAAATTTGTACGAAGTTTTTTGCACAGAAACGAATTTTCCAATTATGCTGAACACACACACAAACTGAAGTTTACTTGAACGCGATCGAGTAGGTTTAGTCAGTAATAAAACTCGCACTATGCTCTCAGGACAGACATAAAACTCCCTAGTAACACATTACATGTTTTTTCTAACTTACCCAAACCCGAGTGGGACGATTCATTAGGGATCCGAGCTCAGGATGTTATGACATAAAACAAATAAACTCGGTTCGTAGTTTTAAACTGCTGGTCGTAAAAGTAACCACGTGAAGGCGTGTGGTACAAAATTATCAAAATATCGATGAGTACTAACATTGGAATAAATGTCAAATGATTATGATCGGATTTCACCATTGAAACTGAATGCGTTTAAGAGCTGTGTGTCAATATTCCATAGCAATTATAACACTGACTGCTCTTGAACGCGGTTTAAATTTGCTGTACGCGTTCAGATTGATTCATGAAGTTCACCCTAAAATTATAGTTACGAGCATTCTATGTGTGAAGATATAACAATCTATAGAAATCAATTGATTTTTCTAATATTTACTCATGAATCAGACCCAAAAGTATCAAAAATAGGATGTTTAAAGACACCTATGACAGGGACATTAATAGTAGGCATTGATTAGAATATCCGGTGGTATAGATCCTAAAGTATGATAACGATTGACAGATCATTCCAGCTGTCAAACTGACAGCGATTCACCCACGGCCTAGGGATTGCGAAAACAAAAAACTATCGATACTTTTTTTCGGGTCTAACCACGTGGAGTACGCGTGGCCGCGTACCGCGGTAGCCGGGTGAGTGGCCTGGTCCGTTAGCCGGCCCAAGATACGGCCGGTCGGCGCCTGCGCTTATATAGAACCTGTTTCTGTACGGATTAGCGTTAGGTAGTGGATGTAGGATTGTTTCTTGTGGTAGTGCTGTGATTTATGGGAGCTGTATTAGCGGGGTTTTGATTTTGATTGAAATGATTAGTTGGGTTTATTTGATATGTTTTATGTATATTTAAAAGTACATTAGAATGATGAATTGGAAATATTTAGGTACTCAAAATAATTACGAAAATCTGAATATACAACTTTCAGATTTTTAAAGTACTTTGTTTAGTTCATACCTAGCCATTTTTTTTTAATCAATAGTAGTTTATGCTGTATTTTTAGTTTACTTTGGAGACTGTACTTAGATTTTAGAAGTAAATATTGAGAAGTGGAACTCAACTTTGACATCACCCTATCAATTCAGCCTAGGTTGAAAGGGATCGCTATAAAAAAAAAACTTTGCTTTAATTAATTCCTAACTTAATATTAATTCATAAATCAAGACTGCCTCTAAACTTAGATCAATCTCATACAGTTCCTCATTAATACATAGATCCTTCCTACATAAATCCTTCAAACAATTAATTCCTCCTACTATCCTATTAATATCCAAACCGCTACCTCCTGTAACTCACACCACCATAGTTGGCTGGATTAGAAGAGGGATAACAGGCATACCGTGGATTATCCACTAGTCGAGTCGCGAGTGTACACTCCTTTGTACCAGTAATTACTATGGCTTTGTCAGTGCGTTCTTAGCCTTAACTTGTGTTCGCGGCTCAAATTGGAACGTGCAGTATTAATGAGATAGAGCGCTTGAGCGTAAGAAGTGGGACTAGATTTATAGTTGCAAGTGGTAAGATTTTCTAGTTCTTACACACATACATTCGTAAACTGACGCCTTTTTCTCAGTAGGCAGGAATGACTGCAAGCCGCCTGCTACGATCCACCCATATATAAATACTCCTTTTGCTTCGTCTACGCTCATACACGGACGCAGATTGCGAGTACTACGGACCTAGCTATTTCGGAACTTAATATCTAGTGTCAATGTGAAGTACGTTTTGCATACTCCAGGCATCTTCTCTTATTAATCATTTTGCTAATACTACCTCAGTATGAGCGTTGGTAAAGCCTACACCGACTCGTAAACTGACTACACTGTAGTTTGAAATTAAAAATATTATGGGCGCCATGCTCCTTTGACAATTAAATGTTACCACGTACTAGCCATGAAATCGCATTTTGTGGACTCTCTTTGCATGAAACCTTGATCCCACAAGCAGGTCCTACATTTTCAAAGTGGCTCAATACATTGCCTCATTTCTACTCCGAGTAAAGTGCGTTCTTAGCTTAACGTTGTATTTGCGACAGAAATTAGACACTGCCATGCTTGCCTCGCGGCTTCGCTTCAAATTCGCTCGTTTATTTTAATGATGCCGTTCATACGAAGATTCCGCGGGATTACCCTCCGTTTGGTAATTTGGTAAGCAGTGTGTTGCGTCAAAAACTTGGTGGAACAAACTTAGTTGGGATTTTACGCTTGGTAATGTATAATTAGGTTAATGTTTGAAAAGTTGGTTTGAATGCTAGAACTTAGGCCTTGGCTGGAAAGGCGAAATAATAGGTGGGTCATGAAGGCTATGTTGAAACTTTACCTTAGCTTTGAACATCAGTTGCTGAGGTTTTGATTTAAAAAAATATTGGGAAGTAACGAAATCCAATACACTCTCTTACAATGCGTTTCGTATTTCACCAATGACTCAACACATGTTACCAAAATGCTTGTCAATGAAATATATTTTTGACTTTTCTATCATCGTTCTGGTAGAATGTCACATTGCTTAGGCTCTTTAGTCACATCATATTGACAAGACCCGGATTAAAAAAAGAAAGAAAAAGTATTTATTTGACACGCACAGGACAAAACAATAAAACAAAATTAAATAAAACCACCAAAAATATATCTATTTTATCTATAAAACATACATTATACTAAATTAGTACTGTACGAGACCAAAATGCGGCCCTATCTCAGCATGGTGCTGTGACATTTAAAAAATGCTGGTATTCTGACAGGGCCCAAAACCAACCATATAAACCTCATGGATCACGCCACTCTAAAAGCCAAGATACGAGCGTCTAGCCCTCATTCCTCACGGTCCACCACGTAAAAAGAAACATGAGTGCCTCTCACAGCCACTCCTCATGAGTCTAATTTCCAAACACTTAACACACTGGCCACCAAAGATTTATGTCATCGGTCCCATAAACCTGCCAACAGTCAACCATGACCTCACCAAACCACGACAGTTAACATTTAACTATCGGTTTAAACAATCGATACGGCATTCCTACTTAATTGAACTCTGAGTTTACGATCGACGCCCCGTTTAATGCTTGCTGATGCTGATGTATTTAGATGGTGGAACGTTTTATTGGTAAGAACATCGTCCTCCTCCACTTTTTCTAATTGATTTAGGGTCGGTGCTGCATGTCTACTTCTTCCATGCTTTTCTGTTAGTCCTCATCTCAGTAGTCACCTGCTTTCACTTTTTCGTTTCTTGTCAAAGCCCGCGCCAAGTAAGTTTAATATATCCCAGCCATAGAATAGAATAATCAATTTAAAAATCCGAAAATAGAAACGAGTATCTCAATATATATTACCGAATCTATTTTGAAACGGAACTTGAACATGGCATCGTACATTGCACACACTTTGTTGCACAAAAATCGAGGACAGATTTCCGGGAAGTCCATATATCATACACGGAGCGCGGCTACTTGTATTTGGACACACCATTTCTATACTTTATTACCGTATTCGGTGTGACCGTTTTATGAGCGGCCTTAAGCCCCGTTCACAACCTAAGGAACAACGACTTGCGTCAAAACAAGACACAAGGAAACAAGTGACACACGCGCATGCGTGTGTCACTTGTTTCTTTTGCATGAGTACCGTCGCGTCGCGGTGACTCATGGCATCATCATCAGCATACAGCAGTCCACTGCTGGAGATAGGCCTCTTCAATCGGACGCCGTCGATTCTCGCAAGCCACGCTGCGAAGATCGTCGCTCCACCGACCCTGAAGGCGTCCCACATTACGCTTGCCGATTTGCGGTCTCCACTCAAGAACACGTCTACCTCAACGGGCATCGGTTCTACGGCTATTATGGCCGGCCCATTGCCACTTCAGGTTACTTATCCTGTGAGATATATCGACAACTCTGTTTCTCTGTCGGATCACCTCATGACTCATGGCATGTTGTAAGCAATTTCTTTCATTTATTTTTTCCGTAGCTGCTGTCGCAACACGCGTATCGCTTGATGTAGGTCGTGGCCAAGTGGTTAGACCTCTTACGCATACGGTAAAGTCTGTATGCTTAGCCCGATCGTTTACGGTGTCCAAAGTTTAGGCAGTAGCCAACTTTTCAGTTACATGAGCTTTATTGATGGTTGTTCTAGTAAAATTTTCGGAATTTGGTGTTAAAGGCAGTTTGGCAATAGACTAGAATGCTAGTAGTTCTCTAAACTTTTGGGATAAGTTAATTTAAAAGGAGGTTCAACCTATTTGTTATTGGATTCGATCGATTTCTTTCTTCAACTGCCTTTAATTTGAATCAACTAATCAAGCAGTACTTAATTTCATCATCGTTCTCCTGCCCCTATTCCAATATATTTGGGATCTACGCAGCATATCTTCTCTCTTAGTTGGACAACTAAGAGAGAAGATATCTCAGTAACCTTACTAGCTATTTCATCTTTTACACAGTCCATTAATCATATATTTGATCTCTCCCTACTCTTATAGCCATTCTCATTCGTACCTACTCCAAAATTTTCTCCATGACATTTTCCTCATTCCTCCTGCAAAAAGCCTGCTGCTCAGTGTTAATGGGCGTATTTCGTTTAAGTAGTTAATTATGTACAAAAGTTATTAATATACTTTCATAAATTACTCCCTTTTCAAAGCTATTAAACACATAGATACCCAATTAGTGGAAAAGTCTTTGCTTGTATCCTATGATTCTTCTTTTCATCGTACTCCTTCACTTTCACGAAAATATCGAACACGTCAAACAGTTTATTTCAAAGGTGTGTGTGTGTTATGCCCCGTCTTCAATAATACTAAGCGTCACCTAAATTTCACTGTTGGAATTTCGAGTCACGCTGTCTGAACGAAGTGTAGAAAATCCAACAGCTCAATTTTGTTAAAGTATTCATTTAGGTGTCACCTAGTGTAGTAAGGACATAAGTGTTTCAGGATATATTCACACGTACTTTAATATCGTAGTGTGAGTGTGTCAACATCCCACCTTTCGCAAATATAACGTCCGTATTTTACGAACCTTCGTTTCCAGTCTCTTTGTGCCGTCCGTCCAATTTATTCAAGTATATGTTTAGTCAACTTACTGGATGTCAAAGACGCGTTTTACAATGTCGTCAGTATATAAAGTAGAGATCTTTAGTTGTGCCGGTTTGAATGCTTTGCGAGATCCTTTGCAGAGATTTGAGTGTACAGGGTAGAAAATTGTGTGATGTTATAAAATATTTTGGATTTATGTTATACTCGCGACCCGCCCCGGCTTCGCACGGGTGCATGTATTATACATATAAACCTTCCTCTTGAATCACTCTATTTATTAAAAAAACCGCATCAAAATCCGTTGCGTAGTTTAAAGAGTTAAGCATACATACCTAGGGATATAGGGACAGAGAAAGCGACTTTGTTTTATACTATGTAGTGATATTCAACCATGCTAGGTGAATCAATGATCATGATTGTTGAAAGCCAGACTGGATACGAAAGGCAGTATACGAGATGTTATGGCAGCCTGTATCGAGCTACTTTTATCTTAGCAAGAAACTTCGTACTAAGCTAGGCCAGGTATCACAAAGGGTATCAAAGTACCACTTATAATACCAGGAGAAGTGTCTTGAAATAACCTCAAGACAGAAGATAATATACTGTCACTTTATTGAAGTAAAGGTCTCCTTATTTAGTAATTAGTACATGATTCATATTGATAGGTTAATGGCCCGCTGTGGTATGGAGGTATGTTATTGTTTATAATAAAGGTACAGTTTCCTATTACTATCCAAACAATCTCCTATTACCTTATAAATATGGTTGGTTCTTATTACAACTTTTTTATATATATTTTTATTACTATTTATTTGACTTATACCTATTACATAGTGAAAATCTCTACTTTGAAATAAACCAGTAGATAAATCAGCCGCTGATATTCAGTGAAAAAGTTTGTTGAATTGACATCAAATATTCTGTTAGGAAAATTATTTATATTTGCCCTTCCCATGCACGTGGTACAGTAATGTTAATTATACATTATCACATTGTTTATATCAGTCATAGGCATTAATAATAACGAATGCCTTTCAGTTGGTATAAATAATAGATCACTTCCCTTACATTCTTGAACGGGTGCCAAATAGCTAAGTTTCTTTCGGTTTGTACTGTACTGAGATTGGGGAACTAAATCATAGCAGCTGGCTTCATCCTAATTTGATGATAGCTATCATTATCCTTTTGTATGTCATCGTTGCCATTCATTTGTTTTTCGAACTTCATTTTACCATATACTACTATTATTATTATTCATCTCACTGTGGATTTCATCAATTAAACTGAACGCGCTTAATACTGCGTTCAATAGCTGTCAGTGTCAGTATTCTACATATAGCAATGATGTCACTGACTGCTGCTCGTGAACGCAGTTTAGATGCACTGACAGATCGCGTTCAGCTTAGCTTATCGAAGCCCAAACTTGGTTTTGACACTATTCAGTTGCGGCCAGTATTACAAGATTTTAAACTATCTTTCTCCTTGAAAGTTTTCTTCTGCACTTAACAATTGATATTTTATAGCCATTCTCACAATATATTCTTAAAGACACCGCAATCTTAAACTTTATGAAGGAAAAAGGCAATAAAGTGATCGTCTCCGTAATATATGGTGACCCTAAAGCTTGTCCACACGTCGCGTCGTCCTCTGCGTAGGAGTTGTTGTGCAAATATTGTACCAGTTTTATGATTCTTTGCGCTCCGTGCCAGCTCTCTTAAGTATGTAGTACCTGGGTTGGAGGGGTTCTGGAGTGGTGTTTGATCACCAGTAGCTACGAAGGGGTAATACGGGTCAAGTAAATATTGTACTCATTCCAAAAAAGTAAAAAACAAAACAGTAGCTTTGTTTTGTGTAACCGAACTTATCCGTGCACTCTGCTGGCACTACTTTCTCAACTGACTACAGTTACGGTAGTCGCTCTTGTTATTTTAAAACTTAATTATATACTGTGTTGTAAATCGGTTCGACAAACGATAAGGCACTAAATATTATGTCCTGCTGTCCTGTTGTTGACTCGATACAGGCACTGATGGATCCTACTGAAGGTGTCGAAAGCGTAGCCAAATTTTGACATGACTCAATTTAAATTGCCATTGAACCTACAAAACAAACTACATATTATTCAATAAAATCACAACTATACATTCTACAAAGATACAAATCTATATACCATAATTCCAAGCACACTAAATCTCCAATCACGTGACTTAGCAACAGATTAAAAATAAAACATCCAAGTTCAAACATTGAAGTGTGAATAAGATGACATAAGTGTGGCGCTAGTATCTGCTCATAAACTTTTTGTCTAGTTTTTTGTGCCAATCTTTAATTGAGAGAACAAAAAACTGGTAACTGGTTTAGTATTTAGGCAAATGTTGGTCGAGATTTGATTCAGCGATCACATGTGGAGAGGGACTGGTAATTTAATTTTATTGATGTGTGGTGTTTAGTTTTGACATTAATCGTTTTTGGTGTGATTTTAATAACGATACTATTAATTGACTTCTTGATCTTCAAATGGTATTAAGTATGTACGACTTTTTACATCATCATCATAGTCTTCCTGCCCTTATCCTAGTGCAGTTCGGGTTTGCACAGCTTCTCTCGTTCTTCCAACATCTCTATTAGATTTCAAGTTCACTTCAGCAGTCACCCTATTTCAAGTCGTATCATCTGTCACACAGTCCATCGGTCTTCGTCTACACATAGAGCTATCAAAGCTTTCCTTACGATATTTTATTTTACTCTTTGTTACATACAGCATGAAAACCGTCTCCGTAACCGAGTCTTTAGTATCAATAAGTTCCTCAACTTGTAATTCCTTTTAGTATCACTACGGACGGACTGATTTATAATGCAGGTCTTCTTCCTCTTCTTTTTGTGTCGATGGTTCTTTGGAATGACTTTATTGTTTGATCTCAGTAGATGGCCACATTAATCGCGGCCTTATTGACATTCTTTTGATCATCAAATGTACAAGTAACTTACTTAGTGGTACTTAGGACACTCCTGTGGAACATGTCATCGTTCTCTAATGTAGGTAGATACAAGATTAGCAAAAAATCAATCAATAAAATAGGTTTCATTAATATTAAAAAGATAAACATCCACACGACACAAATATAGGCGTGTCGGCCTTAAAGTCACGCGTAGCAATAACCTTTTAGACTTAATGGCATCAGACAAGTATCGACATGTTTCTAGTCCATATCCTATGTGGAAGACAATGGTCTGTTCTGTATCCGTCAGGGCTTTTTATACTGGGCCGGAATTATAAGGAGGTAGGGCCCTTCAAACTGCCTGTAGTGCAGTAGGGATATGGTCACGGGAAAATATGCCGTCACCAGTCGTGGGTTCCTTTAGCTGAATTATCAATTGATCAACTACTGCTTTACTAGATTTTCTAACTTCGGCATCCTCTTCATCGTCTGTCTACACAGTAAACTGTGATCATCTATTTTCTGTTTTGTGTGGTGATTGAGACGATAGCGGTTATTATGTCAAAGTCCTTGTTTAAAATGACTACAATGTTTATCGAATTATTGAAATTCCTTTCGTATAATGCTGATAAGTGGTCTTATTCAGTATTGACGACATTGTTTTGAGTACGGTCAACTATTTTATTCTCAACAAGACAATCAGTGCTCTATCTTTCATAGTTCACTAGCCCGTTATTAACATTGCTTCTAATAATAACTTCCTTCACTAAACAATAACAGAACATCCTAATATTGTAACCACACGTCTCGCTTATCTGTATCAGCCATCTTAAGGCGCGTTCTGAGAATCATTAGTAGCTATACAACACTCCACAGTAGAGACAGTAGTAGCAACATACAGTATTTCAACTAGGATCAAATGGTTGGAATCAGCTGACACACTCGTATGATTTTCTAGTGCGAAAACTTTATCAACATTGTGTTCGACTACTTTCACGTATAAATGTAATTCTTGCAACTCGTTTTTCGTGCAATTAAATATATTCTTCACATTTTCCATAATACTCGTCTAGCTATCTAAGCGTGACATCACCTCTAGTAAAAAATCCTTAATCTTTTAAGTAAGCAAGCAAGTTGCAATTGCAAGTTGATTTTATTTCCATCATCGGTTGACTCTTCTTTCTTTATGCAAAGCGTTTAAAGGAATTCTAAGCATGCTTCAGGAAACAGGTCTCTCATCAGTAAGCTGGGTCTGTCGCAGCGAAACAAGTGCACTACACAACGTTGTATGTGTGTAGTGCAACAAGCAACAGGATTAGTTGCTACTCCTAACACCAGCACAGCGTTTGATTTCACAAAAAAGGGCCTTCATCGGTTTAGATTTGAGTGTGGTTGATGGCAATAGGCTCGCCCCCTATTACAAGGGACTTAAACATAACTGGCGAAACGTGCGTTTACTATGAGGTACACCTCTACTACACCCTCCAGGTATTACAGATGTGAAGTAATGTTGTTTTACTGGTTGCCTTAATACTGTGGTTATACATCATAGATATTCCTATGTGACATTGTGCCTCCCGATTGTAATGATAAAAGCTTCTTTGTACGTTAGTGCTGATTAATATGTAAACAGTGAGACAAATTAAGAATAAAATGGGATCGTTAAGTGTTATTTTGTGAACGTCCAATTTGAATGTGGACAATGCTGTAATGAAAGATGTAGATTATCTTAGTAATGATCTTGAAACAGTTTTGGGAGGATAGAAGTTTGTCCCAAATAAGTTCCCGTGGCTCATATTTAGAAGCAAAAGCCAGCTCAGTGGTATCGGCCCCGACTTTATTTCTTCAGCGTGATCTCAAAACGGCGAAGGAAGTCATTGTGAGGAAACCGGCATCTCCTAGAACCAAATATTCGAAGCCATGTGACATCCACCAACGCGAGTTGGGCTCGTGTGGTGGATTGTGGCCCAGTCCCTATTAGGGAAGAAGCCTGTGCCTCAACAGTGGGAACTTTATTAGCTGATTGTGCTTATGTAGGTAAGCACAGAGTCATACAAGTGTGTGTTGCTGTTTTACCATCTAAATCCAAAATCAGCCGCTTTTCTGCACAAACCACTAAAACTATAAAATTCGAATGTAAAACTAATTTATACAAAAGAGCGCTGCAGCGTTTTGATAAACAACTTATGACATCTACTAACGTTAGTGCAAATTGTAAATTACACGTTTTTTCTTCAGTATAATATGCCACAGCTGTTGGAAGTTCTTCAGAAAACATTTCACGTCCTGCAAATGAAATGAAGGCTTGACATTGAGTTGTCTTGAAACGACGCGTGATTATTTAATTAGTACCTACTACGAGTAGTCTGCGTAGCAACTGCAATGCGAATGCAGAATGTTTTCCTTCTGGAATTTGTGTGAATAATTTTCAAATCGTGATGAGATGTTGCTGTTTTTATTTGTTTTTCTTTATGTAGATCCGCATGATATCTTTGTGCCACTTTTTTAGGGTTCCGTACCCAAAGGGTAAAACGGGACCCTATTACTAAGACTTCGCTGTCTGTCTGTCGGTCTGTCTGTCTGTCTGTCTGTCTGTCTCCAGGTTGTATCTCATAAACTGTGATAGCTAGAAAGCTGAAATTTTCACAAACGATGTATTACTATTGCCGCTATAACAACAAATACTAAAAATTAAAAAAAAAAATATTAAGGGGGGCTCCCATACAACAGATATGATTTTTTTGCCGTTTTTATAGATAATGGTACGGAACCCTTCGTGCGCGAGTCCGACTCGCACTTGGCCGGTTTTTATTTTTTTATATTAAATGGCCCTGCTCTTGACCTCAATCTAGTCCTGAGGACAGAGATGAACACTTATTTTCCATGTAACGATAATATCATATCGACGTTACCAAATGGTAAACAAAGAATTATGTCTGTTTTCACCAACGCTGGGTGCTCATTTTCGATGTTTTTGCACTTGTAAATGCCCCTCTCTAACTACCACTGCAACAGTGTGTGCGCAATGTGGAATACTCCGGTTCAATGGAATACCACGAATTGTTGTTCAGCAGCATCTGGTTACACTGGAAGCCGACCGCAATATATTTGGGAACAGGCTAAGCAGATAATGAAAAAACCGTACCTGCGTAGATTTATCAAAGCAAACATTTATTTTAAGAACGTAATATAAAATGTATACATAATGATGAGTTATTACGGATCGCCGCGATTTGGCACAACCGTTGACGTATTTTCAAATGCACTTAATTATAAAAATGAATGGTTATGACGCGATACTCATAAGTTTTCGGTAAATTGGAAATTTTTCGCACGGTGATCCAACTGATCATTTAAAAACGAATTAAGGCTTGTGAAATATTAGTTTGCGTTCTTGAGTTTTCGCTTTGCAATTGATGTTAGATGGTTTGGGTTGATCTTGATTTTTGTTTCACATTTACGTATAGTCGAGATCGTAATGACTTCACTGGACCACTAAGGTCACTTTCTAATGCAATGCATTTGAAGGCAAATTACTTGACATAAAACAAGATTCAGATTATAACAAACACTCTTCTTCTGCTTTTTACACGACTGCCCAAAAAACCGGCCAAGTGCGAGACTCGGTGTTGGACTCGCGCATGAAGGGTTCCGTACCATCGTAGTAGGGGAGACCCCTTTTTTTTTTTTTTTTTTTTTGGGGGGTGAGAAATCATCAAATGACTCCTCCCGCTCTGGGCGGAGCGGAAGGGAGTGTCAGACTCTTACTGACTAAAAAACACCCATGTTCCTTCATTGGCCCTTTATGTTCCAGGGCCGCGGTATCTCTTTCGAACAGTCCCGCAGCCCTGGCAGGCACCGGCCCTTGCGGGCCCCTCCCGTTTGCTGACATCTCTTTGAGGCGCGCGTGGAACACGAACGCGCCGTCGACACGGCCTGCCCGTCGTCATACGACGGACGGACGGCGAGCTAGCCCATTACTCGCCGTCCACAGGCCCGCGCCTACGGTGGCCGAGAGCCATCACGGCGTGGCCCCCGACGCCCGGTGCTTCTCCCGCGGCGGCTGGGACGTGAGGAGGTTCTCTCCCTCTCACGTTCCGCCGCCTCCTTCGCTAGCATGACTGCTTCGCAGAAGGAGGCGACGGCTTCCCATTCCCTCTCGCCCCGGACCATGGCTTGAACCAGGGCCGGACGCGAGAGGTCGCCGCCGCCAATCGCCGCTACGAGGACACGGCGGTGCTCCGCCCAAGCGGAGCAGACCTCCACGGTGTGCTCCACCGTGTCCTCCGGTCGATCCTCGCAATTGTAGCACCAGGGCGTTTCCTCCCGCCCGATTCGGTGCAGGTACCTCCCGAAGCACCCGTGTCCGGTGAGGACCTGCGTCAGGCGGAAGGTGAGGGCGCCGTGGCGCCTCCCTAGCCACTCCTCAAAGAGGGGACTTACCGCCACTATCGTGGCGTGCCCTGAACGGGGTCGCGATAGTCGCTCTCTCCATGTCGCCATGAGATCACGGCGGAGGTCTGTCCGCCGCGCGACAATATGCCGCGGCAGCGGAGTTACCCCCCGGCTCTGTACCTCCGCGCGCCACTCGTGCAGGCGCGCGAGGACTATGGCCTCCAGATCCCATGGCGGCAATCCGGCAAGGAGGCTCGCCGCCTCGCGGGAGATCGTGCGGTACCCACGGATCAGCCTTACGGCTACCACCTTTTGGGGCGCGTTCAGGTAGTGCTTTGCACGCAGCCTCAACGAACGCGCCCACACCGGGGCCCCGTAAAGGGCCATGGACCGCAAGATCCCCGCATAGAGCCTCCGGCAGGAGGCGTTTGGCCCCCTCAGGTTGGGCAGAAGCCGCTTGAAAGCAGCCCCGGCCTTTTCCAGTCTGGGAGCCAAACGTCGGAAATGCTCAACGAAGTTCCATCGGCTGTCGAGGACGAGTCCGAGGTACCTCAACGTCGACTCGACGCCGACGGGAACCCCTCCTACCGTGAGTATGGATCCCGACGGTGGCGCGCTCCGAGGCCCATGAAAGCACATGGTCTCGGACTTGTGCAATGCCACCTCGAGACCCAATTGCCGGATCCTCTCAACGACTATCGCAACCCCGCGTGTCATCAATTCGGCCGCCGCCTCGTGCGACCTCCCCTGCGCCAGCACCAGCGTGTCGTCAGCGTAGCAGACTACGCTGACGCCGCTAGGGAGGTCGGCACGCAGCACATAGTCGTAGCCGATGTTCCACAAGGGCGGCCCCAGAACCGATCCCTGTGGAACACCGCACGACATCTCTCGCCGGTTCCATTCTCCGTTGTGACCGGGATATATGACATACCTGTCCGTCAGGTAGTCCCCGACCACACGACGAAGGTAGGTCGGCACCCGGTGATACCGGAGTGCCTCCCTAATGCAGCTCCAGGGCATGGAGTTGAAGGCGTTGGCGATGTCGAGAGACACCGCCAAGACCACCCCACCCCTGGACACCGCAGCCCCCGTCGTGAGGGCTCTCACGCGCATCATGGCGTCCACCGTCGAGCGCCCCTTGCGGAAACCAAACTGGTTGTCCGCAAGATCCGGCCCAATCCCCGCAAGGTGCCCGGCGAGGCGGTTCGCAATGACTCTTTCGAAGAGATTGCCCACCTCGTCGAGCAACACAATGGGCCGGTATGCGGACGGAGAGTCCGCAGGGCGCCCCGGCTTCCGGATGAGGACCAGCTTCCCTGTCTTCCAACGAAGCGGGAACTGGCCTCTTTCCAAGCATGCGCTTAGGAGCCCCTCCAGTCGGGGCCCGAGAGCCTGCAAGGCCAGGACCCAGGCTTTGCCAGGTAAGCCATCGGGTCCCGGGGCGGTATTCCTGGCCTTAAGCCGGTTTACCGCCACTCTCAGGTCTACCCCAGTCACCTCCGGAGTGTCGTCATCGTCATCGTGGTCCGCTTCCGGCACCGCAAGCGGCGGAGCCATAGGCGGGGGAGGATGTTCCCCTCGCGAAGGGAACAGAGCGCTCACCACGTCCTCCACGAGCTGCGGCCGGAGACTCTGCGTCAGCGGGGGGGCCCAGGTGCGGAGTTTGTTCCGCACCATCTGGTAAGGGCGCCCCCACGGATCTCTGTCGAGAGTCTCCAGCATCTCCTCGCGGGCCAAATCCTTGGCCCGCTGGACAGCCTCTTGGAGGGCGGTCTTCGCTGCTCTGTACCCCTCGTACAGCTCCGCCTCAATGGCTGCCGCATCCGCAGGACGGATGCGGAGCCTGCGATTCCTGGCGTACAGGTGCCGCGCGGCGACGCACGCCTCACGCAGAGACGTCAGCTCTGGCGACCACCAGTGCACCTGACGCCGGGCGCTTCCTGGCCGAACGCGGGGCATTGCCACGTCGCAAATCTCGGACATGGCCTCCTGGAACCACCCCGCCTCGCTGTTGACATCGGCAGGCCTGCCCGGTGGTGTCACCCAGGCCTGCACGATCGAGGCTTCCAGGAGGAGCTCCCGGTCCAGCTGCTTCAGCGCCCATCGCGGACCACTCGGGGCCTGTTGGACCGGCGCGCTTGAGGGGGCAGAGACATCGAACCGGATATACCGGTGGTCGGAATAGGTCTCCACCCCCTCCATTACGCGCCAGTCAAGCACACGCGGTGACAGAGCGGGGCTAGCGAACGATATGTCCACCACCGACTCGCCCCGCATCCGCACACACGTGGGGACAGAACCCCGATTTAGGACGACCAGGCCTGCCTCCAGAGCCCAGTCCTCCACCATCCTTCCCCGCACGTCCGTGCAACGAGAACCCCAAGCCAAGTTCTTGGCATTGAAGTCCCCGAGCACAAGCACGGGGAGGGAATGGCCTCCGATGACGACACTCAACTCCATGAGGGAGTTGTGGAACTCGGCGAGAGTTCGGCTCGGAGAGAAGTAGACTCCCGCTACGACAATCTCCCCGAACCGTGCTGCTACGCACCCCTGACCCTTCCTGACACTCTCAAGGGTCGGGGTACCGGCGGCGGCCGACGAAATTATGGTCACTGAGCCGCTTAGGTCCTCCACCCAGTCTTCCCTGGGTGGGACAAAGTACGGCTCAGCGACCACGGCGACATTAATCGACCACTGCGCCATGCTCTGGAGCAACAGATCCTGAGCGCAGGCGCAGTGGTTGATGTTCGCCTGGAGGAGGCGTAATGGGGCCACTATTGGCACTCCATTTCAGCCCCCTCCCGGGCCCCCTGTGCGGGCCCCGCTGCGGGAGTTGCAGCAGTGGCAGTGGTGGCAGTGGCGGCGGCAGCGGCGGCGGCGACGGTGGCGGTGGCGGCGGCTGCGGCGGTGGCGACGGTGGGGGTGGTGGCGGAGGGCCTTCGCCTTCCCCTGCCCCTGGCTTTGGTGGGATGGGCGCAGGCCTTGCTCCCAGCCCGGGGTGTTCGGCCGGCTTGCCAGCTGCCGCACATGCAGCGCAGTGCGGCGTGGCGGAGCAAGCCGCGGCCATGTGACCGGGCTGACTGCAGCGGAAGCACAAGCCGCTGCGGTCCACCTCCGAGGTGCATTGCACCGACACGTGGTGCCCCACGTGGCAGCGGAAGCACCTCAGAGGTCGGGGCTCCAGCAGCTTCACCTGCGCTGAGACCCACCCCACCAGTAGCCTTCGGCCCTCCACAATTTTCCTGGCCGCCGTCACAGGGCAGCTTACCATTGTGGTACGCATACCCGTGTGGTCCGGACGTAGGGTGCCTGCCTTCACCTGCTCAGCAGGGCACCCCCCGGTTCTGGTGACGGCGGCCACCACCTCCTCCTCGGTGACTGAGTCGTCCAGACCCAGGATGCGCAGGTCTGCGCATCTGACGGGCCTGGACACTCGGGCCTCGTCCGCATTCAGGGACGCTCTGAGCTTTTCAGCCAGAGCGTCAGCGGACGAGCCACTGGCCTCACCGGGGATCTCCAGCACTCGCGCCCCTGTCGCGGTGACTTTAAGCCGGAGTTCCCCGGTGATCCCCAGCTCACCGAGGTTCACTGTCGCTTTCGCCTTCGCAAGCACGTCGCGGTAGGTCACGCCCTTCTTTTCCGCGTCCGGCTGTAGTGTGATCACTACAGCTGCGGGTTCCGTACCATCGTAGTAGGGGAGACCCCTTTAATTTTGAATTTTATTTTTATTATTTGCTGTTATAGCGGAAACAGAAATACCTACGCATTCTGTGAAAGTTTGAATCTGTCTACCTATTATGGATCATGAGATACAGCCCGCTGACAGACAGTTGGACGGACGGAAAGCGGAGGCTTAGTGATAGGGCCTCGTTCCTTCGGGTACGGAATCCTAAAAAGGAGTGTTATGTTTAAGAACAATATGACAGATATTTTATGCCTTTTTTTTTTTTTTTTTGGAGGGTGAGAAATCATCAAATGACTCCTCCCGCCCTGGGCAGAGCGGAAGGGAGTGTCAGACTCTTACTGACTAAAAAACACCCATGTTCCTTCATTGGCCCTTTATGTTCCAGGGCCGCGGTATCTCTTTCGAACAGTCCCGCAGCCCTGGCAGGCACCGGCCCTTGCGGGCCCCTCCCGTATGCTGACAACTCTTTGAGGCGCGCGTGGAACACGAACGCGCCGTCGACACGGCCTGCCCGTCGTCATACGACGGACGGACGGCGAGCTAGCCCATTACTCGCCGTCCACAGGCCCGCGCCTACGGTGGCCGAGAGCCATCACGGCGTAGCCCCCGACGCCCGGTGCTTCTCCCGCGGCGGCTGGGACGTGAGGAGGTTCTCTCCCTCTCACGTTCCGCCGCCTCCTTCGCTAGCATGACTGCTTCGCAGAAGGAGGCGACGGCTTCCCATTCCCTCTCGCCCCGGACCATGGCTTGAACCAGGGCCGGACGCGAGAGGTCGCCGCCGCCAATCGCCGCTACGAGGACACGGCGGTGCTCCGCCCAAGCAGAGCAGACCTCCACGGTGTGCTCCACCGTGTCCTCCGGTCGATCCTCGCAATTGTAGCATCCGGGCGTTTCCTCCCGCCCGATTCGGTACAGGTACCTCCCGAAACATCCATGTCCGGTGAGGACCTGCGTCAGGCGGAAGGTGAGGGCGCCGTGGCGCCTCTCAAGCCACTCCTCAAAGAGGGGACTTACCGCCACTATCGTGGCGTGCCCTGAACGGGGTTGCGATAGTCGCTCTCTCCATGTCGCCATGAGATCACGGCGGAGGTCTGTCCGCCGCGCGACAATATGCCGCGGCAGCGGAGTTACCCCCCGGCTCTGTACCTCCGCGCGCCACTCGTGCAGGCGCGCGAGGACTATGGCCTCCAGATCCCATGGCGGCAATCCGGCAAGGAGGCTCGCCGCCTCGCGGGAGATCGTGCGGTACCCACGGATCAGCCTTACGGCTACCACCTTTTGGGGCGCGTTCAGGTAGTGCTTTGCACGCAACCTCAACGAACGCGCCCACACCGGGGCCCCGTAAAGGGCCATGGACCGCAAGATCCCCGCATAGAGCCTCCGGCAGGAGGCGTTTGGCCCCCCCAGGTTGGGCAGGAGCCGCTTGAAAGCAGCCCCGGCCTTTTCCAGTCTGGGAGCCAAACGTCGGAAATGCTCAACGAAGTTCCATCGGCTGTCGAGGACGAGTCCGAGGTACCTCAACGTCGACTCGACGCCGACGGGAACCCCTCCTACCGTGAGTATGGATCCCGACGGTGGCGCGCTCCGAGGCCCATGAAAGCACATGGCCTCAGACTTGTGCAATGCCACCTCGAGACCCAATTGCCGGATCCTCTCAACGACTATCGCAACCCCGCGTGTCATCAATTCGGCCGCCGCCTCGTGCGACCTCCCCTGCGCCAGCACCAGCGTGTCGTCAGCGTAGCAGACTACGCTGACGCCACTAGGGAGGTCGGCACGCAGATATTTTATGCCTCAAGAGAGATTTTGTAAAAATGTGGTAAAGCAAAGCAAATACGAAGGTGATTATACTAACGGCTGCATCAATTGGTAACCTCCTTAGCTAGTAAGTATGAATGCATGGTTCCCAATTAGTGAAGGCGACCTATACATACACGGGGGTTCACTAATGTTTCCCCAAAACTCCTTTGACAAATTTTTAGTTTACAACCAACGTTTCATATACTATTTACTTCACAAACAACTTGTTCCACAAATGGTTTACTTTATAAACACTCGCTTTACAAACATTCATTTGGCAAATGCTTCTCTTTACAAATCTTTCGTATGATATTTAATCATTTATACATTTTTCATTTAATATTTCGATTATTTTGGCAAAATTACGTTAATCCTAAATATCTTTTTATAAAAAAACTTTCTAAACCAGTCACAACATTATAATGAGAGTACTGGGTTCATATTGTTTTGCATAATTTAATTGATCTACCACACACACACACTACCTACATAAAACTGCATTAAATAATATCAATATTTTGTAATAGGTGTCGTCGACTTAGCTGTGCGGGGTTCCTATTTCTGTTTGCAGGGTTTAAAGGAACCTAACCTAACGTCCCCGACGTTAGGTTACCATGTTTTTGAAGGAAATTTTGTAGTTAAATAATTTGACTGTGAAAAGGTAGGACCCCATAAACGGTGTCCAGAAATAGTAGTACAGTTTTAAATGATTGATGTGTGGTTATAAAGTTCATTCATCCGTACAGAAATAATCCTTGGACAGGTTTACCGCACATAGTTCAGAGTTATTTTCAGCCAAAGAATGTTCAGTAAAACATTGTATGGAACATAACATGAACGAGATTAGTAGAAAAGTTATCGATGACTAATCGGCAATCAGCGATACCGAATCGATATTGTCGGCATTTATCTTTGTTATTAATCAATAATTACATAAGTAATGATTACTGTTATCTATCAGCGATCTTCTATATGTATAACTAACTAAACACATTTCGTTTTGTTCCTCCGACGTCGAAGAAAATCTTCTCATCATTATCCAAAGTATTGCTCTTCATCATCGGCCTAGCCTTTTCCCAACTATCTTGGGGTCGGCTTCCAGTCTAACCGGATGCAGCTGAATACCAGTATTTTGCATGGAGCGACTGCCTATCTGACCTCCACAACCCAGTTAGTATTGGGTAATACGATATCCTTGGTAAGACTGGTTGTCACTTTCGGGCCACTGACTACCTGTAACGACTGTAAGATCGACTGGAAGATCTACAAATGACAGCCGGGACCAACGGCTTAACGTGCTTTCCGAGGCACGGAGGAAACTCGGTATGTAATAGGTGGTTACCCATCCACAGACCAACCTAAGCACGGCTTAACCTAAATATTGACCCGAGCGGCTGTTATTATTTAACCACGAGCTCCTCCTATCCAAAGTATTGCTCTTATCCCTACTAATTTTAATGACATAAAGACGATGACTATCCTGCAATAATAATAACTTCAGCTTATTATTGTCCCACTGCAGGCATATGAATTCAAAAAAGTCACAAGTACTAGCCTGGATTTGTGCCACATGCTCTTGTATGAGAGGCGAGGACTTAACCACTAGGCCATCACGATTTTCTTTCAAACCCTTTAATTTCTACCACAGAACAGAATAAACTATGTAAAACGTACACTGCGCTCGAGTTTAGCTATTCCCGTGTCTTATTTTTGTGTGCGCCGCTATTTCTGTAAACACGCCGTGACCTTGACATTGGGTGTGCACGCGCACACGACCGCCTCACGCTTCGCCGCACACTTCGGACATAGATTATTAGATAGATGGATAGAAGATGTGATCTTAGGGATGATAGAAAACCAATACACGGTTTGTACATAAAGGGACATCGACTAAGAGATACCTTAGGTCCTTCAGTGTTGAAACTTTTCGTTACCCGGTTACACGGTCGAAATAGGAAGCAGTGATAGCTTTGTGGTGTGACCGTTGGACTGCCAAGTCACAGGTCTCAAATTTCGAACCCAAGCCACGCACCGCTGATTTTTCAGATTCATCTGCGTATCGTATAATTATAATTTAATTATTTGCTTCGGTGAAGGAAAACATCGTGAGGAAACCAGCATGCTTGAGAGAAATTTCTCGACGGCATGTAAAGCCAAGTCAGAGGCCCATGGGCGGCTTTAAATCTCTGACACCAGGGTTGGCACTAACCACATGATAAAGAAAGAAAGACCGTCAAAATGTATGGAATAACTGAAGTTTTTGCCGAATAGGTTAAGAATCATGTACTGAATCAATGGTAGAAGTTGGTGTTACAATGGCCCTTCAACCATCTTCCGTAGTTTTAACAATAACTTCAGGTTAAGTTTTCGTTACGAATGACGGGACAATCCTTTAAATTATCTTTAGGACCTACGACCCTTAAGAAAATCGAAGCGAGCATCGCCACATGATTTTCACTGTTTCACTTTTTACATGATTTAGCTTAAAATTATATCGGCTACACGCGTAGTCGATTTAATTTAGGAACTATAAACTAGTTAATTATATAACTTACGTGATCAAGAAAATAACTCAAGTGTGGTCAATAACGTCGCTCAACTAGTACGGATCCAAAACAGTGCTTTTGTTTCCTGTGAACATCCCGTCTTTTACGACAACCAACATCACCTTCACATTCACACATACATACAACAAACTCCTGCGACAGCCTCTCCCCCTCCTCCTGTGAGCTAGCGGCTCGTACAGGTTTAATTTCGTCAACTTAGATTATAGTCACGTGTGTGACTTACGAAACATTATTTTCATGACCACACTATTTTTGTAGTAGGTACTGAAAATGTTTTACTAGTTACGGATGTCGAAGAAATGGTCTTCAAATCACTAATGAAGGTTGTCTTCCTCGCTCCTTCCTTAAATCACAAAAACAGATCAAGATAAAGGTTTTACTACTTATCTCACCTTCTTGCTAACCTAATGTGGAAACTCAAGGTCGTTTCTAACGATAACGACCATCAGCTTTTCTTCTTAAACCAGGAACGTGTAAAGAACAAAATCAATGGGATCCATTTATCATGAACGAGGCTGTTAACATTTCTCCGGATTTCTCGTATCAGATAATCGGATGACTTAGCCAACGTTCGCACGGACGCTTTTTTCAACGCGGCGTTTTTTACCGCCTTTGACGACAATAGTCCTTCTGACCGCAGTTTTTTAGCAATGGCGGTCAATGTCAGCGTAGTCTAGCCATGGGACACGGGAGATATAGATGTACATTATAGCACAAGTGTTCGCAGAATTAGGTGCACTATAATTTCCCCTCGTATAATACAATACGACCAGAAAGTGATCAACAACAGCAGAGCGCTTTTTAACGCGCTAGGGATGGGTTCCGTTGGATTCTGAACGTTGGGCACAATAAGAAGAGTTGAAAATCCAGTGTGCGATAAAAAATCGCCCGAGCGTATATGGGCTAAAAGTGAAGGCTTTATGTATGAAAAAATACAGGTTCGTGGAATCCATAGGATCTCTGTAATAATGTTACGCAGGGAAAGGTAAGGTTGACAGAAATCAGTTTGGGCATCCTATTTGTAAATCCAATTCTTTGATCAATTTGCATGAAGATGTTGAATGGATTTGAAGGCATTTCGTGGCTCTCGAACCGTCTCTGTAAAGAGATATATTTATCCGTGGATTTAAATACAGGGATGTGTTTTTAAAGCAAGTGAAAGATTGGGTGATAAGTAAAAGAAATGGATTTTGATCCGACTTTGATAGACCAAGTGGCATAGGCTAGACATCTAATATGAAACAACAACCATGAAATAACAGATGACCACAAACTGAGCCTGTAAGAACTAGGAATGAAAAGGGAAGGTTTTTGTACTTCACATTCAGAAAATAACATACTGAATGAGAAAAACACAAACACAGCTGCAGAAGCATGTAAACTAAAAGAAGATATTGGAATTATCTCTCTTTATGTTGACTCTTATACGAGTTGTAATGAGTATTATTGTTTGCACGTTACAGGAACTGATGGATGCTAAGACGGCGCCAAAATCGTTGCCAAATTCCGGGTCGACTTAATTTAGCTTGCCATCGACACTCTAGGATCAGCATTATCGTATAATTCACTATATGTACGCACACGTGTGCAGTCAATCTATAACCATATAGTATACAGCCTAGCTATGTGGCCACGCCTTATATTGTTCTCGCACAAGGACATAGTTGACCATGATTTGACCTTGAACCTTATACATACGAGATACGTAATATACAACACACGGAACTCACGGATGAGTGAACATCTTATTACCATAGTATGTGCAGTAGATTGGATTTCGAGCAAACTGGCGGATGTATTCAGTGGAACTATTTGCAGTTCCTTTATGAGATTATATTATGATGACTAGTTGTGCCTGGTGGAAACATTTCTGATTTGATTTACTCACTGTTAAACTAGCTTAGAATTCATAGCGTTATTAAATGCTAGAGCCTGTTGGTGCTGCATCTGTATTCTGTACACTTGATGACTTTATGATTGCGTCAGTGAGCGGAG
This sequence comes from Eurois occulta, assembly GCA_950022335.1. NCBI lineage: Eukaryota > Metazoa > Arthropoda > Insecta > Lepidoptera > Noctuidae > Eurois > Eurois occulta. Next base: position 2,216,773 of record OX465482.1, read on the forward strand.
TTCAAATGGCTTAATTTTCGGCCAAACATTTTTTGCTATGGAAAAACCAAGAAGAAGAAAACTTCTGGCATCGACTGATGGCCGCCTTTATATCTTACTGATACTTCTATCGGGCGAAAACGAAAGATAGTATTATTCCATTGTTGCTAGCTTCTCGTCTGGCATACCTACTGTGTTGAGTGGTCCATCAGTATTTTTCTACTATACATATAATGATCAATTCGCATTACAATATTAGTGACTTACACTTGCTTGCAAAACCGGTTATAACTAGTACCGATATTGAATGAACTGATAGCCCTATCTCTTCAAAAATTTCATCATTTTCCAAAATATCGATATCGACACCGCCATATGAATGAAGCCAAGTGACTATTGAAAGATGTTGCAGTTCCTTGCCAAGTACTATAATAACTCTTTCCCCTGAAATGAGACAAGCTGCATTACCCAGACGTCGAAAGTTCTGCAAGATATCACGTTACGTTATTGAGGTAGGTCCGAACCAATGACGTCATTCAGAAATTCCCCATTTGGCATAAACACGTTATAAACTATAGACGCATACTGCATTGTGTAGGTATAATGTATTACATAATTTTGATTGAAATATCTCTCGCTGTTTACAGTATGGCGGCCGGTAACGAATTTGGCTCTGTGTCAAATATTACAGGTGGGATTTTGCAGCAGGTATTTAGGCAACGCATATGAGGTATTTTATATATCCCGACGATACATTGAATGCTGCACATTTCAAATAATAGTCACGTATTCATGAATGTTTATAGTTCCTATTTGAAGTACCTTTGTGTTTTCGAATTGCTCGAATTTCTGAGTATCGTGAGCTGGAATTTGTTTTGACTCTCCAATATAACGATTATTCTCCGTATTCAAATGAATAGTTTCGCTAGAATTTGTATTACCCGTACACACGTGAGTTATTCGAAATCTGCAGTTAATATATCAGCCTATAATGACCAGACTGCTGGGCTCAGGCCTCCTCTCAGGGTGGGGCTGTAATCAACCCCCAATCCACACACAAACCGTAATATAATAATCATTCCATGCCGGATACGCATATGCAAGGTCGTTCTATTAATTGTGTGAATAGTTTTTCACGCGACCTAAGTACGGCGAAGGCACGTAATGATGCATATCTAACCATTTAAAATTTTGTTATGGAGTCAATTAACGTCGATCGTGCAAGAAGAATTGCAGTGCAAGATGTACAAACGATTTTAAGATGTGGTAATTCTCCATGTGATGTGAATATTTCACGTGTTTAGGTATTTAGCTTTACGTTACATAGATATCTTTCTCATGCACCACAAACGTGCGACCACAGATTTTGTTCATAACTACTAGCAATATCGTTAGCTAAATCATAGGAGATCAGTCAGAATGATTAATGTATTCTATAAGAAGATATTTTGGGAATACGCCGTACTTATCTAAAGTACCATATATCTTTGCAGATTGTTTGCACATTGCATATTGTAAATAGATAATTCAGATTTATGAACGATGATGCACAATCTGTGCAGCGGGCGATTAGTTGGACCTAAAAATAGCCTAGTGTGCCATTTTTATGACCTCGACGTGCCAACTGCATGTTGCTGTAAAAATGAGTTTTGATGTTAACATTAATTACTGGTATAATCGGTTCGAAAAGTGGTCGGTGAAAGTATAAATTAACCCTAAAGCGTATTAGTAACACATTTTTCTGTACATAGAAGGTTTTAACTTTATATCTCACTATTTTTTCCTACGATTATTGTCTAAATAGTTGAAAAATAATCGACGAAAATTGAGATTATAAAATTAACCTCCATTGTCATAAGAAAAACATGTTTTAAGTGATTTAAATCAGAATTTCTTGTTTTAGTTTTCAAATAATCAATTCGAAGCACTCAATTTATTAAGTGTCACTACAAAAATAGTATCCTAATAACGTTTTTTGTATACATTTTCATCAAATACTTTTGGAACAGACCATACACCATTATGTTTTGCGTCGACCATTGTAGCTGTCCTATTCAGTTCCATTTTATAAAGTGGAGATAAAACATACGATAAAAATAGGGTTTCACATGCATTTGTAATGTGATATTTTAATTATTAATCGAGTAGTTCCATGACTTACATGTTAGCAGACAGCTTTAATTGTGTTTGGCATAGTGTACTTTTGTAACGTTTTGTTTGTAATGTTTTTAAGACTGGCCTGGAAATTGAAACTGTAATTGTTTTCCATTATAAGTAATTTAACTATTGTAGCTTTTATACCTTTTTTCTGTCATTTAAAAACAGAATTGTGATTCAGTGATAAGGGTATTTATTCATAAACACTGGTTAAAGTTAATTATGAAACTTGTACAGTCTTAATGTCAAAAAAGGTGTGGTTAAAAAGTCGCTAATCAATAAGACTAAGCAGCGTTTATGAATAAATCTCTTGTAGTGCAGTCTCCACGAGCGGGAGAATCGCGACGATATAATCGTCCGTGCCACGTATTTCTATACTCTCTTAGAGGCCGTCTCCACGAGCGAGAGAATCGCGGCGATATTATCCCAAACAAATACGTAATATCGCCGCGATTCTCTCGGTCGTGGAGACAGCCCCTTAAATCGAGACAGTTGTTTAAGAGAGCATGCCAACAGTACAGACAAATGGTTTCATTGTTTAGAAATTCTAGAGTATTGCAATATCAGCGTCAGCGCATATCTCATTGAGGTTAGCACTAAAAGTTATTATGTGCCTTTGATATACGTATGAATCCAAAACTGTTTTATTACGTAGATTTAAATTGCAATAAAGCTAAACGAACTATGCAAGGGACGGGAGTTTTAGATATTTGAAATGAAAATTGTTTTGCATAGTTTTGTTGAATGTAAACAAGTATTAACTCAACTCAACCTGTTTTTCATTTTATTTCGCTTTAACGCAGTTTCTACTATCTCCTATTCACATATTTACATAAGGGACGAAATTAAAAACGGTAATGTACAATTACCATACTTTTTTATTACCTTTTCCCATAGATAAAACCAACTGATAATAATTTTAATAGCTCCAAAACGTAGTGAAGTAATCTACAGATGTTTGATAATTCATGCAACATATTTAAAACATGTTTTAGGGGTCAAACGGGGAATAACGGTCACGCTATCGAAAATAAAAAGGGACTATTTATCGTGATCTATAAATTAACAGGACTTTTGTTCTGGGACCCATATTTTTTGGTTTCTGTCGTTGATAGAGCGAGTGACGCAAATATTTTTGTCGTTTTTTTTATCTAACAGGTACCTGTTTTTGGTTGAAAGGGGAATTAATGGGGTCACGTTAAATATGGGGTATTTATTCTAGAATGTGAGAATTTGTTGCTTAGTGCGGTATGGTGTGAATTATTTGTTGTCCTAATGAATAGTATTAAATAAGATGGATTGTGTCAGCTACTATTCGGTGTTAATTGTAAACCTGTTAGGGTCATGTGCATCTTATGAATTGATAATCATGAGACCAGTAGCTTATGGTTAAGGACCAATAGTCTGTTTAACTATGATTAATAATATTTATGATATTTGACCTGAGCTTTGTCCAGTACCAGAAACAATGGATTTTTCTTAGTTCTGCACACAAATAAGCCAAAAAGTCACGTTGAAAGCCTGTTTCGAGTCTTGATACTAATATTATAAAGAGGTAAAATTTGTTTGTAAGTTTGTGTGTAGGGGGTAATCTTCGGAACTCCTGAAACGATTCCGAAAGTTCTTTCAATAATGGGAAGCTATATTATTCCCGAATGTCTTATTGCTATGGACTGACTATACTAACAAGCAAACAAAAACGTTAACATAAGATTTGACAAATGATTCAGAGTCTTTCGAAATATTTAGGCTCGCACCACACATTATTAAATGCGTTTTAAAACATTGCTCTCTTTCCGACAATCGTTGGAAGTCGACAAAGAACGAAATACGTTTAGCGTTCAGTGATTTGTGTTGCGAGTGAGCTTTAGTTTCTCATCATCAATTTCATACTTCAATCGCGATTGCTGAAAACCATTCCTGATCATTCAATTTACACACACACATATACACACGCTCACGCACACACACACCCACGCGCACACACACATAGACACGCTCACACACACATACACACACTCACACTCAGGCACAAAAATACACGCAAACACTATCAAGCTCAATACAGGCTTCTTTTAACCGCTTTTAATTTATTTATTTTTTGTTGTTACCATAGCCTTTTATTTTTATTAATCTTATTGCATAAGCTTCTGTATTATCTCCTCTTGGAAGAGAACACTGGCTCCTGTAGCACAGGTCTATCACCCAGGAGTCAGGGACTTCACACAATTTTGACCGCTTTCTTTATCATCCATCCATGCTGCGTATATAGATTCTTGTATCCATTTCTGCACTGCCACACTGACCTATTAAGCAATGACATCATCGGAATAAGGTTTGCTCGTCTTTTTTATACGTGTTCGTCTAGACTGGCTCGTAAACATCGCTGCCCAGCCCGTAAGGTCACGCCACAAGCTTAGTGATAGACTTGTAGCTCTAGGTACCTATGTTTAGTTATTTACTAAGTTAGTAACACTATTTCAAGGCGTACAGAAGCTTTATTAGGTCTACGAAACCTGAGTTACGAAGGTTGGTTAAAAAGTTTGGGGGTGTAAATCTTTTGCGGATTTTTTTTTCTTGGAAAATCTGGCTTAATGTTGTCACGCAGTTGTATAAGTAAGGTATGTACTAAGATAGCATCATTATCATCTGCCTAGCCTTGTTCCATGTTGGGGTCGGCTTTCAGTCCAACCTGATGCAGCTGAATACCAGTATTTTACATGGAGCGACTGATTCGACCTCCACAACCCAATTAGTACTGGGTAATACGATAACCCTTGCTAAGACTGGTTGTCAGACTTTCAGGCCAATGACTACCTGTAACAACTGTCAAAAATCTACAAATGACAGTCGGAACCAACTCGGTTTGTAATGAGTAGTCATCCATCCATGGGTCAACCTAGGCAACCATTGCTTAGCCTAAAGATAGACCTGAGCGGCTGTTATTATTTAGCCACGAGCTCCTCACGAGCTTAGGTAGGTACTAAGATGTATTTTTAGAGAAATGTAATTTAAAATCAAGAATATTGTCTCATTTCTTCATACGAAACCTTTTTCAGACAATTGCACAAACAAACAAATATTAGTAAATTCATTCATTCAAAATACCAATGCAATACCAAAGATTCACAGATGAAACATAGTATCATTTTATTCAACATCGCATACAAACTTGAGACATTAGCATGGGAACTAAGCGGTAGTATTCAATAAATTGTAGCGGTACTATCGAGTTGCATTTACACGGCGATCGGGAACTGTAGTGCTCATTAATAATGGTACCGATACCGATACCGATACCAACAATAGGATGCCAGGTGACTGTATGAGAAAAATAATAAATTATATCACTGGTCTGGGGTGGTTAGGGTTGGCGAGACAGATACAACAAGCTCTAAACAGAACACACATAGCTCATTAAGCTATTAAGCGGCTTTCAGACTACGCTATAATATATAGCATAAAGTATATAGCTCATAGCACAACTGTATCGCGCACCATAGATTGTTAATAATATATAGTACAGTACAGTGTGAACGTGTCCATATAAATCTATGGTGCGCGATATTGTTGTGCTATGAGCTATATACTATATGCGTATATATAGTGTAGTCTAAAAGCCGCTTCAATTGCAAACGTTTGACAGATATATATTACTAGCTTTTGCCCGCGGCTTCGCTCGCGTTAATTTAGTTTGATTTTGATTTTGATAGAGGAACAAACATCCAAACATACTCACACAGTTTCGCATTTATAATAGTAGTAAAATGACTTATCTCAGAATCTTGGTCGAATGACTCTTGTAAATTCTTGTAAACTAGAAATAAGTTAAATAATTTTTGGGCCAAATATGCTGGAGCTGTTAGGCTTGCATAGGGTCGGTAAATTCTTGTATGTGGGTTATCGACTGCTGGTTAAGTGACTTCCTCACGTCACTTGAAATATGGCTAAATGGCATCAACAGAAGATACATTTAGTGTCTGGAAAACTTCTCTGCAACCTTACTCAAAATCAAAGGCGACAAGTTAATGTACCTAAAGTAATTCGAAAATCCAAACCTATCGTGCTAACTTTTGCTTCTACTAATAACTTTGGCATCTGTCGGCAAAACAAATAATTATTCCAATCGCAAGAAAGACTTGGCCAACCCTAGCAGCCAGTAGCAATGGTAGAAATAACGATTATTGTGACTCGCAGCATAATAAATGCTGCAACAACCCTACCGACATTACACTCGCGGATGCAGCTCCGATCGCTTCCGGATACCTGAGCTGCTATTGGCTGCCATATTGTTTTGTTGAGCTATTCATTTGTCGAGTTCGATTCCTATGGTCGGGCAAAGTGATGTTTTGTTTTTCCATCATGATTTTTTTTAGTAGCAGTTCGGATTCTGGTTTTGTGCCCGGTTGATGGCAATAGGCTTGCCCCTGTTACATGCGACTTATAAGTGGCGAAATGTGTGCTTAATAAACCTTCAGGGATTACATGAGTAATATTATGTATTAATTTTAGAATGCTTGACAGTGAAATGTCGTTCTTGTTGGCTGTGGGAAACTGGGTCTTCTGTTTTTTCTACAATAATTTAATTTTGAAAATGTTTTAATGAGCCTTTTTTCTTTTTTTTTCAGGTAAATACAACTTCGTTATATCGGACTCTTTGCTTGAAAAAAATGCTATCGCTTCACCCCAAAAACTGATCAATTCGATCGATGTAAGTGCACATATATTATTACCTTATGGAGTCCCTGTTTGTGTTAAGGTATCAATTTGAACCACAAGTAAGAAAAGGAATAAATTGGTGTTCCTAAAGCCTACATGTTCCTAAATAAAAAATAACGTATTCGGGCTGTCCCTATTAGTAGAAGCTTAGCCTTGAATCCGTAAGAATTCTGTACAACGGTACAAAGTCTATACTCTCTCAAGGGAATATTCCTGAATAAATTATACAAATTGGACCAAATATATGTATATGTACAAAGAACGAAAGTTATTTTGAACAGAACGGAATTACAATTCTAACATTTAGATAAGGTAGGAAGCTAATCTCTCATGAAATATCATCATCATGATCATCTGCCAAGACTTTACCCTAAGTTGGGGTCGGCTTCTAGTCTAACCAGATGCAGCTGAATACCAGTATTTTACATAGACCGACTGCCTATCTGACCTCCACAGCCCAGTCAGTCACATCATCTGCCTAACCTTTTCTATGTTGGGGTTGGCTTCCAGTCTTAGATCTACAAATGGCAGCCGGAACCAACGGCTTAATGTGTTTTCTGAGGCACGGAGGAAACTCGGTATTTAATCAGTGGCCACCCATCCACGGACCAACTAAGGCAAGCGCGGCTTAACCTGAAGATCGACCCGAACGTATGTTATTATTAAGCCACGAGAGCAGGTAAAAAGATAATATGATTGTAACTTCACAAGAAATAATAACCACATTACATATTTTGGTGTAAAGATAAAACTAATTACATTACCTAATAAAGGGAAACATGATGCAGAATCTAGGATGGTTTTCTAAAGGATATTTTGGACCATATTTCTTAGGAGTCCATTATAATGGTAAATGGCAAACGACCCAATTTCCCGTCTCCTAGCCGCAATTAATTTACTGCCTTAATGTTGCCTAATAAAATAATAAGTTTATTTTTTATTTATTATATGGTTTTATTATGGGTGGTCGGGTTTTATGGGTTATATTATAAGGCTTTAATATTGCGAGGCCTCCTATTATCATAATTTTAGCGCGAAAATGCTGTTCGACAATTTGAGAGTCCTTAGTGGATCCCTTGAGTTGCAGAATATTTATTGCATAACTCTTAAACAGACTGCCCTCTTGGTCTAGTGGTCTCATGCGGTACTGCTGCGATTGAGGTCCTGGATTCGATTTCAGAACCTCAAAACTATTCTGGAAATTCCCAAGTTGAGCTTAGCTTTTTTTGGGTTTGTAGCAGTACAGAGTCTGGATTTGGTCTCGCCCCTATGACATGGCACTTTTTTAATATATCAGGCGAAATGTGGGTGTACTATGGTACACTTCTGCCTAACTCTACGGGACAAATACAGCTCTTTAGTGTAACGAGTATAGGTCAGCTAAAGGAAATAATGCTAACCAAAAACTATATGAATACAAACAAGATTGTGCTTACATAAGTCAGCGCTTAGTTCGCTGTAAGTGGCTGTTTAAGAATATGTTGCAGCGATTAAAGCGGTGTTAGTTATATTATAACGCGTTTAATAACAGTCTAAGTAGACATTTAAAGGGCTGGATAACGTGAACATTACGCTTAGATTTATCGACTAAAGTCTAGAGAGGAGCTAGCTTCACTAGGTATCTCATTTGCGGAAATTAGCTGTCTTTAGTCTGGTGACGTATATCTTATTCATGCTGTCGGTAGAGCCATGGGGTGGTGTGTTGTACTAAGTCTGGTTTGCGCAATCTTCACAGCAGTGACAGCGTAGTGGTGTGACCGTCGGACTGCCAAGTCGCGCGTATTCAGCGTCTCAAGTTCGAACCCAGAACTTGATGGCGCTTGCGACCACTTGGCCGACGAGGCAGTAGGTTATATACCATGTACCACTAAAATATATAACACAATTTCAGTTAATTAGACCGCTCGCCGGTTCCTTTGTTTTCAATTATAATTATCTATTGTGCATGGAGAGATATAGCAACTAACACTAATTACTGAGTACAGTCGGTTAGTTTGCTTTCAATAATAAATAATATACTATTGTTGAACTTTAGGAACAGTCATGAAGATGATGGGTTCGTGAGGAGCCGAGTCATGAGGAGCTCGTGGCTAAATAATAAAGCCGCTCGGGTCGATCTTTAGGTTAAGCCGCGCTTGCCTAGGTTGGTCTGTGGATGGGTGACCACCCATTACATACCGAGTTTCCTACGTGCCTCGGGAAGCACGTTAAGCCGTTGGTCCCGGCTGTCATTTGTACATCTTTGACAATCGTTAAGGTACTCAGTGGCTCGAAAGTCTGACAACCAGTCTTACGAGTAAGAGTATCGTGTTACCAAGTGCTAGCTGGGTTGTGGAGATCAGATAGGCAGTCGCTAAAATACTGGTATTCAGCTGCATCCGGTTAGACTGGAAGCCGACCCCAACATAGTTGGGAAAAGGCTAGGTAGATAATGATGTACAGTCATGAACACCAATATGTATACAGTTACCGAAATTCGTAAGCGTTTTTTATTGTGGAATAACGGTTGCAACTCTGATTTTGTTAATTTCTATCTCATAGCAGAGCAATGGTGGCCCTGTGGTAACTGCCTTAATTAACGGTCGTGAGTTCGAACCCTTACAAGCGCATTACTTAGTGTTATTTATAACATCACCACTGTTCTCAAAGCTGAGTTAAGTGGAAATTCTGTTTTTCCTCCTCCTCTACTATTCTTTTCTGATTAATGTCGTTGCGGGATCCAAGACAGTAAATTGTGTTTTGGGACTTCGTCGAGCTTCATTGTCTCGGCACTTTTCTAGTGGTCGCCAATGTTGATTCTGGCTTTCAAGAATTGCAGTGGTTTGAGAATAGTGTGGCGGGCTTATCCAAAAAACAATTGCTCTCAATACGGTGAAAATATCGTGAGGAAACCGTCATGTCCTGGAACCTAAAATTCGAAGTCATGTGACATCTCTCATTTGGTGGATTAAAGCCCATTCGCTCTCTCAGTGAGAAGGCCGGTGTCCCAGTAGGTGGTACATTATAGGTTTATGCTTAAGCTATTTAATAAGATACTGTGTTCGTAACAACTTATAATTGCAATTCATATAGTAGAAAAAAAAACAATTTTAAAATTTGTTAAGTGTATACAGATTGGTGCTCGCAACTGTACTATTGTTAAACTTTAGGCACCTACATTTTATGTATAACTATTACATGAATTCTCAAGGTTAAATAGTTATAGTTAGTTTTAGATAATAACTTGAATTCTGTAATTATTTGACTGTAAATGTAATAAACGAATTGAAGACGACTTTGCCTTTGATGAGCAATATCAGATGAATCAAAGATATTCGTAGAATACCATAGATTGAATGTGATCTTGAAGCTTTAAGAGCTATACTTGAGGGCGCACACATAAATAAATGGCTATAGAAGTGTTTCGGAATAACACAACGATTTTCAATAGAATTTACACAATAGGATATGGTCTTCGGTTGCTTATCAATTCAATTCATTTTTTGATGTTTCCGTAGTCGGTAACGTTCGGCTTCTTCTTTCAAAATGACACGAATTTTATGCAATTCCTCTCGCTGTAATAATTTTAGCCAATCTGCAAGATTCTGCGCAAGGTGTACCACAGAACAGTCGAATACTATTTTAGTATTGCTTCTGTAAAATTTTCTTACTAATTTACAAACTAGTCAACAAAACATAGTCACTATTTGCTCTAAGACCAGCAGCCAATAACCCTGTACAGCCAACTCCTTAACAATACAACCGCGAATGCATAACGTCCTGTTACAACCTCAGGTGATACAGCTCCGACACACGCGGTTCACTTGCTCTCTTCTCGTGAGTACTGTCGCTCCTAAAGTCGCGTTGCGGTGGCTCGTGGCTCGATCTAATACCTAGTTCACTAATCACTTTAATCCATCCCAGTGCTGTACTGAATCATATCGTCTACATTATTCCAGTCATTATTAGGAATTAAGTGCGTATTCACAAAAACAATGCGTGTTTTCTGGTCAACGTTTAATTCAGCACTGGATTGACACTATTCCATTCCATTATTTATTAGAATGGGCGCGCTGGATTGAAAAGTAGACTGCAAATCCACTGATCTCTCACTGGATCCAGTGCATTTCAGTGACGGTTTAGATTATTTAGTAGATCTAGTACTGGAATAATGTGAACCGAACAAAAAGAACTTCTTTCATTTGCCATGTCCGCGCCCGCTGTCGCAAGACGCGTCTCGCTTGAGCGCGTAACTTGTGTCCAAGCACTACCAGGCTATAACCCTGTACAGCCAACTCCTTAACAATCCGACCGCGAGTCGAATTAAGTGCATAGCAAACAATTCATTGCTCTTTCAGTTCGCGGTCGAATAAGGAAATGCAAATCATTTTGTTTAATGAAGTCGTTTGTTGTGGGTGCTCAGTGGTGAAATCATTTTAGGTTGTTTTAATTTCAAGTTGCTAGCGGTTTTGGTCTTGAAGTCGGAATAATTTAAGATTAGTATTGTTTTCCGGAGACATTCCAGAAGTTAGTACTACCTTTAACAAATTATCTTATCTTATCTTAAACAAGAAGGCCGCGCTGCCCGTTCGGATGATTTTATGGTAGAAGATAGGGTTCTGCAGTTCAGGTTGACAGCTGGTATTACAGGTTCAGATTTACAGTCGGTAGTAAATACTGGTATTCAGCTGCATTTGGTTAGGCAGGAAGCCGAACCCAACACTCACCGTTAATGACTTGGTAGACGATGAAGAAGGCTTGATAAAATCAAAAGTCATTCAAATTAAGCTGATAATTAATCAGCACTTTGTGAATGTCAAAGTTTACAAGAGACGGTTCCCCAAAACGCCCACCCTTCGGCACTTCCTAGTGTTTCAGGTGACTACCAGTTACACATCCGCCTGTTAGGTTAGAAGAACCAGATTCTAGTGGCGAAGGTTCCAAACAACTCGATTCCTACCGGAGTCCCTTTGAAAATGGCACAGTCAGTATTCTATAGGCAAATAATATAATCACTTTAAAGATATGTACTCCGGCGTCTCCGGCATACCTCTTACAAAAATTGACCCTTCCCTACTGCCAGATTCTATACAATAGTGTGTAAGATAATATTAACAAAGAATCCATTACATAAAATTATTGTCACATGTCAGCTAGCACACACCAATAATAAAATGATAAAAATATACTCAAGCATAAATAAAGCCTCCAGGCATAGAGGATAGAAAACAAAGCTGTGGTTTTGAGATGTTTGTTGATAGAACTCTAACAACAACACGGCCTGTCGTAGTCCACAGCTGGACAAAGGCCTCTCTCAAACTCCGCCACAACACCCTGTTCTTCCACCTTCTGTAGCCAGTCAGACCACAAACGACATATGAAATCTTAGAACTTACAAAAAACTTACTAAGGTAAGTCATCATCATCTGCCTAGCCTTTCCCAACTATGTTGGAGTCGGCTTCCAGTCTAACCGGATCCAGTAATTTACATGGAGCGACTGACTATCTGACCTCCATAACCCAGTTAGTACTGGGTAATACGATACCCCTTGGTAAGACTGGTTGTTAGACTTTCGGGCCACTGACTAACGACTGTCAAAGATCTATAATGACAGCCAGTAGTTCATGAAAATGTGTTTATAGATGAAGTTCTAGGTAGACAATGGCGAACTATAAATATGTATGTCTTCCTCGTGTACAGTTGGACATTACAATTAGCATTAATTAACTTCCGATTATTGCTTACAATACGGCTGACCTGTGACTTGACCAGGCTTGTGACAGAGGGGACGCGGTGTTAATAAGTGCAGTGTCATTCGATGATTCATAGAACAAAACTACATACTAGTGGGGCGTGACCATACTTATCGTTATTCAGCTTGAATCGGACAAAACTAGGTTGTATGTCCATTCAATATAAGCAAAAAAGACATCATTCGTGACTCCAGACCGCGTTGGGCTAAATGCGACAATTGTCGGTCTTGTCAAGCCAATTCCGCGTCGATAAGTGTGTTATCTTGTTGCAAAAGTTGTTAGAGACTGAAGGAAGCCATGTATGTTATTCATTACGAGAAGAAGAGAAAAACGTATTTGGGCACACATCATTATTAAATCTTTTAATATCATTCTACGTGGATTGGAAGCTGGTTCTTCATATTCATTGCACCAATGAATTCTGACCGACCAAAGCCAGTAACAAACCATCAGCCAATTATTTCCAAACTTTCGTCTTAACCACTCTGCTCGACACTATTTTGACACATGACACATCAGTTGACTCGGCGGGGTGTTGCAAATTACGTCACAAAAATCTGAATTTATATGATTTTTTGACAGTCGAATTTAATGTGAGAATCATAATATTCTTACTTTTTTATACTGTTTATGTCTAGAAAATATCTCAGACAATGTGTAAGCGCCTGTTAAATTATATGCTATCACTGCTAAATATCTGAATAATCATTTATGCTACACCCTTGTACATTTCTAACGCCTGGCGTTTGCCTACTAAATTGAGTTATAAAGCTCGTTTTCATACTGAGTTATAGAAAACTGAACAAATAGGAATATTAACTTTTAGAAAATAATGGTATTTTTGCCATTTTCTGTATAAAAGTATCATAAAAAACTCAAAATATAACACCTAAAATTTCATAAAACTTAAGATGACATTTATCGGTCATAGTGAGAGGTAAGGTATCTCAATGATATCGATAACATTGCTATTCTGTCTAAAGTTCATAAAAAAGTAACGTTATTTTTATAGAAAAAAATATGGTTAGTAAATTTTGTTCATTCATCGTAAAATAAAACGTTATACTTACGATCCGACGGGTAACTACATACAATATTGGCATTTATATTTAATTAGTGCATTCATACGAAAGGTACATAAACTTCATTTTTTATAAAATCATACAAATAACGTAAGGCTCACGTTATTATAATATAAGTGTATATTAATCGTTTCTATTCTTTTATTTAAAATTAACTTAAAAACCGCCATTATTATTATTTTAAGGCGGAAGCGCCAGGGTAACCCACGAAATTAAAATTTTCTTGAGTTTTTTGCAATTTGCAGGTCAGTGTCAGGCTGTATGTTGAACAAAATATTCGTGATTCCCGACCGTAACAAAATAATATTATGTAGGTAGTTAAAGAATTAATTTAAATGAACTTAAAAGAGTCGTATTGATGGTTTTACGGCCTAGCCACGGGAACGGGCGACGCGAACGGCGGTGGTGCGTCATAGAGAATTTGTCTTTGCGGGGCGGCAAAGTTTGCAGGCCACGGGCCGTAAATGTGTCGAACTCTCTGTAAAGCCATGTTTGTTACGGTCGCGAAACATATTTTATCAGCATACAACCTGACACTGACCTGCAAATTGCAAAAAAAACTTAGGATTTTTTTTTTGGGATGGGAAATCATCAAATGACTCCTCCCGCTCTGGGCGGAGCGGAAGGGAGTGTCAGACTTTTATTGACTAAAACCCATTCATCTTCCTTCTTTTGCCCTTTGGCCCCAGGGCCGCGGTCTCTTTCGAACAGTCCCGCAGCCCTGGCAGGCATCGGCCCTTGCGGGCCCCTCCTGTTTTCTGAAATCTCTTAGAGGCGCGCGTGGAACACGAACGCACCGGCGACGCGGCCTGTCGTCATAAGACGGACGGACGGCGAGCTAGCCCATTACCTACTCACCGTCCACAGGCCCGCGCCTACGGTGGCAGAGAGCCACCACGTGGCCCCCGACGCCCGGGGCGGCTGGGACGTGAGGTTATCTCCCTCTCACGTTCCGCCACCTCCTTCACTAGCATAACTGTTTCGCAGAAGGTGACGGCTTCGTGTGAGTCTACTTAGCAGGCCCCAACGAGATTTATCAACAGATGATAGCTTTTCATAAAGATAGTATTTTGTACCTAAAGAAAATAAATAAGATATATTTTGTACCTCGACAGTTTTTGATTTAATGACGTTTCTATGAAGTGTCTATCTAGCTAGCGGGCCCCTTACGATTATTTTTTTTGTTATTATACTTTCAGATCGCCTAATAGTGCTCGAAGTTAGCAACCATTATGTACCTTACAAATCCAAAATGTCGACTTTCTGTGAGCTATACTTTAGAAGATATTCGTTATTTAGACAAACGTCCAGCCAGCGGGCCCCTTTTTTAAATATTAGTCTTTTATATCATACAATAGCATTAGGAGCTTGATACTATTATGTACCTTACAAATCCAAAATTTCGACTTTCTGTGAGCTATACTTTAGAAGATATTTGGATATATATTTTTTTTGGGAAGATTTCTGGACGTTTGTCTAAATAACGAATATCTTCTAAAGTATAGCTCGCAGAAAGTCGAAATTTTGGATTTGTAAGGTACATAATAGTATCAAGCTCCTAATGCTATTGTATGATATAAAAGACTAATATTTAAAAAAGGGGCCCGCTGGCTGGACGTTTGTCTAAATAACGAATATCTTCTAAAGTATAGCTCACAGAAAGTCGACATTTTGGATTTGTAAGGTACATTATGGTCGCTAACTTAGAGCACTATTAGGCGATCTGAAAGGATAATAACAAAAAAAAAATCGTAAGGGGCCCGCTAGCTAGACACTTCATAGAAACGTCATTAAATCAAAAACTGTCGAGGTACAAAATATATCTTATTTATTTTCTTTAGGTAAAAAATAATGTCTTTATGAAAAGCTATCATCTGTTGATAAATCTCGTTGGGGCCTGCCAGATAGACTCACACGACGGCTTCCCATTCCCTCTCGCCCCGGACCATGGCTTGAATCAGGGCCGGACGCGAGAGGTCGCATCGCGGGCTACCCTAACGCTTTTATTTATCTGATGATGGAAAATAGAGTAATGTTGGTTGGAAAAAAGTAATAAATAAAACAACGCTTTCAATGTGTAATTTATTTTATGTTTTAAATAATAATTTATACACACTTACCTGACTTTATTAAGTACTTGGGTAGCTTACACAGATTATTCAAGACTACCTACTTAAGTTTTTAAATGAGCGCCCCCACACAGAATGATCATTTTTTGCATAAAACACGGTACTTACACAATGTTGCAACATTTTTATCCCTTGAACTACTTCTATTCTATGCGTAAACTAACTTTGATAGGATATTACTTACCTATAGGTTTCTAAAAACCAAAGAGCCGGATTCATGCCTTTACTATGTTTTACTGGGACAAGTAGATAAGTATATATTAACATAAAATTTCTTGGCTTCGGAGATCTATTAGCAACATAAATAATAAAATAAGAGCAGGTCAGAATGGAAGGAAAATAAAGTAAGATAATGTTTGTAAAAAAGTATATTTTTTAAACAAAATTATTTTTTTCATGCAGTTAAGCTATATCTACACATGCAATAAAGATCACAATAAAGCTAGGAATTTACATTTGGAAGGACATGGGTATTTTGGGCACAAAATGAGTTGGATCAATCAAGACAAGCAACTAATAAACTGTCAACAGGCAAATAGGTCAGCATATACATAAATTAATTTGTTTTGGCCCAGTAATATAAACATTTAGCCTTAAAACTATATATTTTCATTCACATGCATAATAAAGCGAGGACATTTTGGAAGGACATGGGTATTTTGGGCACAAAATGAGTTGGATCAAGACAAGCAACTAATAAACGGTCAACAGGCAAATAGGTCAGCATACACTTAAATTAATTTCTTTTGGCCCAGTAATATAAACATTTAGCCTTAAAACTATATATTTTCATTCACATGCATAATAAAGCGGGGACATTTTGGAAGGACATGGGTCTTTTGGGCACAAAATGAGTTGGATCAAGGCAAGCAACTAATAAACGGTCAACAGGCAAATAGGTCAGCATACACTTAAATTAATTTCTTTTGGCCCAGTAATATAAACATTTAGCCTTAAAACTAGTAATTTTCATTCACATGCATAATAAAGCTGGGAAATTTTGGAAGGACATGGGTATTTTGGGCACAAAATGAGTTGGATCAAGACAAGCAACTAATAAAGTGTCAACAGGCAAAAATAGGTCAGCATAGACTTAAATAAAAGTGTAGTGTATTTATTTATTATGCATTTCTACGATTGATCATAAGCTGCACAATTAAATAGATCTAATTTAACCTGGCCGAAAGTTCATGCAATCTAGATAACTGAGTGTAAACATACCATCACCATAAAGTCAGCATGAAGTTAAGGTGATCAACTAGTCACTAAGGCAGCTATTGTATGCAATATACTTGTTTACGTAATAGTTGTCGCACGCACTACTGCGGCTGAGCAGAGAGCTGACGGAGACATCCTGGTTTTGATTACCAAGTCTGGCAAAGTTGTACTGGGTTATTACATCAGGAATTTCTAAGTAATTCTGGATTTGTAATAGAAATAGGGTCAGGTGGGATTTCAAAATAACTGGCGACATGGGTATGTACTATTAGGTACACCTCTGTCTAAATCCTTCATAGATTTACAATGTGTGATGTTTTGTTTATGTTAAATGCAATAAAACTAACTTTAACGCAAAATTAGCTATGTTTGACTTAACATAGCATAACAAGTGTTACGATGAGGACTAGTAAATGAAAAATAGGCTCTAAGAACACTTGTTAGGTTGTTAACCGGTGAAGACCCATGTATAAACCTGGAAAGAGAACAACAAAAAACAGCTGAAAAAAAAAGATTAACAGACCGAGGAAGACCGGTCATATCCTTCTGGCTCATCCTTCATCATTCTTTTTTCCGTCCTCAAGTATCCATCTCCATACAATGTCAAAAACAATACATAAAAATACTCTCCAATGGAACAGCAACTTATTTTACTACATTTATGTCTATATAAATAAAATAAATATTTAAATACATAAACTATATAATACAGAAAATAATAAAAAGATAGAAAATGTAAAGGATAGGATGATAATAAATACACATAATTTTATGGAATAGTATGAAACTCCTTGAAGCAAAACTCCAAGCAGAGAGGTAGCCGGCACTCCGCACATTCATAGGCCGTCTTAACATTATGGTCACCCCGTCGATCAGCACACCACACACATTTTCGACGGGACGTCCTAGCGGTGTCACCTTCTTTGCGTGCCATGCGTTGAATAAAATGCCGCTCCGTTAAGCGACCAAGGGGAAAATATGAACGTCTACTGAAGGCGGTTGCTACTGAAGGAGGCACTGGAACATGAGCCAATGGTGACTTGCCAAATCTTCCACTAACTTCAGACGAAACACCAAAGCCTGGTAAGTCTGTCCCATTGACTTCTGCAGTAGTACCCGACTGTTCTGAACAGTAATATTCAGAAACCTTTTAAATAACTTCCTGTTCCATTTTATGCACTGCTTTCGCTCTATCAAGTAGGGCTCAAGCATTTGGTCCAAACGATCAACTCCACCCATCCCAAGGTTGTAATCAGCTATAAGTGTGGGCTTATAGACTGATATTCTACCAGGCTTAGGAGCCGTTTTAGTTTGAGCCATGTCATGGTACGTGGATATAAGGTTCAACCGCTTACGGTCTTGGTAAGCCATCACCATGACATCGCCAGATTGACGACCCATGTATTCGCCCTCCACTAGCTTGACTTTCTGAATAGAGGCTGGAACGTTCTTGCGACATACACGGAGTGTGCCAACGCAATCCGTTTTTCGCCTTTTCAAAAATCTTGCTAGTGAAGGGGAATTGAACCAATTATCCATGTACAAGACATGTCCAAGGTCTAAAAGCGGCCTCATCAGTTTGAGAACTGTGCTGGTACTTGAAGGCAAGGCAGAATTGGTTGTTCTTTTACCAAGATAAATAAAAAAATTCCAAAGGTAACCTGTGCCAGATTCACACAAATTAAAACTCTTAATACCATAACGTGCGGATTTTGTTTTGATGTACTGTTTTATTGACAGAGGTCCTTTCCAAAGAATAAGGGATTCATCGATACAGATGTTCTGGCTCGGAGTATAAAGTTCCTGAAATTTTGAATTTAAGTGTTCCAAAATAGGCCCCATAGGGTATAATACATTCTCAGGATCAGAAGGATCCTGAGAACCCCTGGCAAAATGTAGGGCTCGATTCAAAAGCCAATACCTTTCTTCTTTGAAAAGGTGCCTGAATGCATCCGTTTTCAATAATGGTAACTTGCTAAAGCAAGATTTCACTGATGGCATTTTGATGATACCAATCATCATCCAAAATGCGAACAGCACCAATATCTCATGCACATTCGTATCATACCATAACCTAGCAAATCTTTCACTTGTTCTCTTAATTTCATCTGCGTACCTATTGGTTTCTTCGACAATGTGACCTAAAATGTTGTCACCCCAAAAGGATCGAAAAGCATCATAGGGATCAACAAAGTGTCGAGAAGGGCCAACAGTATCGCGAAGAAAGCGCTCTTTCTCACCATGCCAGCCATCCATCGTCTCCCACTTGAACTCTTCCTGATCTATCTCATAAAAAAGCGCTTCCTCCTCATTCACACTTTCACTTCTTGCTGTCCTCAAATTTACAGATCTCGCATTCCTGTCATGCCTGGCCTGAACACGGCCAATTTCTTCAGCCAAATTTGGGGGGAAGTCTTCGTTGGAAGGATACCTCTCAACTAATTCATCCCCCCGATTCCATACACCACTGTAGCTTCCTCGGCCTCTTACTGAAAGCCCACCGCGGCTGCTGGAGGATGGAACTTCTGTCCTCGCGACAGACAGCGGGGCAAATGTGGCTGGATTGGCTGCCTCGACTTCACCGTCAATATCCATACTAAAAAAAAAAATACAATTTCACAAAAACCTCACACATTATAGAAAGAAAGAAAACACATTATGTTCATGAAACACATTTATATAAATGTATAGCCTGAATAAGTAATAAAACCTGAACCGGGGTTATAAATATTACTTCCCTATTTGAATTGGATTTTGTTAACAATTTCAAGGGTTCGATTTTGTACAGAACCCAAATCCTTGTTCTATACTAAAAGAAGTCTAGGTTACTCCTTGTAATATGAGCTATCTGCTAGTAAAAGCCCCGTCAAAATCGGTCCAGCCGTTTCGGAGATTAGCCAGAACAGACAGACAGACAAAAATTAAAAAAAGGGTTTTTTTATATATAAGTACTGTACCTATATACTTTTATATCATATAAATTCATTAAAAAGCTGTTATTTAGAAATTACAAACAGTCACTTTAATATTATTTATTTGTATAGATGTTATAGGAAACTCACCTATTTCCAAGTATCCTGCGACATATACAAACTAAAGGAAAAAAAAACTACTCACTGCTCTTCTCCCTGGCCAAATTCCAGGAGAGGTGGGTGGTGTGGGGTAGACATTTCCTTCCTTCTTCCTTCCCCCAATGTTGAGCATGTTGGATCATCCTACAGAATTTAAAAAATAATTATTACGAAATTAATTACAGAACTTCATTGTACAATGTACGTAGAAGAAATTATCTTTCAAACTTAAACTTCTATGGATATTATGAAAGCACTAAGTTCACCTAATAGAGCTGAACTTAGTGCTTTCATAATACTGGTATTTATACATACTTTGAGGAAAAATCTGTGGAATATTATAAATGCAGCATCAAATGTCCATCCTTGATAAACAGTGACAATGTATTATGCTGTTATAAAATCAACAATAAACTAATCATTACTCTTACATTATTATGTAACTCGCTACAAAATATTAATATTTACTCATAATGTGTATTTATACCTAATGGGTATTTAGGCTGAGTGAGGTAAGGCACATATACACATTATTCTCTTCCTTTTCTCACACACTATTGTCTACATTTCTTTTTCATTTCTTCTTTTGCAGGTCTGCTAGCAGAAATTTCTTGAGAAACAAGCAGTACTTATGTACTCATATAATGTTATTTTCCTGTGTTGTCTACTGTGTGTACATAACTAGTTAAATAAATAAATATTTGCCTTGAATTTACTTGACCTAAACTCAAGCTGATTATGAGCAAACTCATGGTGAAAATAATAATTCCCAGAGCCTAAAATGGATTTAATGAAAACAAATATGGAATTTTATCTACTGACCATGTTCGATACTTCCTCCACATCAACGCTTATAACAAAATTGAAAGCATCTTCATGTCTCTTTTGTTGTTCTGGATTGTATATGAGGATTGGGTCTTCCTGTTCATCCCCAGACTCCTCAAAGGGGTACGGAGGGAAGCCCAGATCCTCAATTTCGTAATCCTCTTCGTCGGAGGAACTGTATATGCTGAATCCCCCAAACACCTCATCTTCATAAAATTTGGGGATTGGGGAATTAGAATCGCTGGATGACTACAATAGAAAATACATGGGTATTATGTACAAAAATAAATACAGTTTCTTTATTTGTTGAATGATTTTGGTGTACAATAAAGTATATTCTATTCTAATGATACACTGAGTGGAAAGACTATTTACCATTATTGACATAATGTATTGTTATTTTTATTTATTTAAATATGAAGAGTAAAATCTAGGACT
This sequence comes from Eurois occulta, assembly GCA_950022335.1. NCBI lineage: Eukaryota > Metazoa > Arthropoda > Insecta > Lepidoptera > Noctuidae > Eurois > Eurois occulta. The sequence continues at coordinate 2,238,124 of OX465482.1, forward strand.
GCTCATCATGGCATAATAATGGAAATAATACCATAGTTGGTTAGACAATATTGTATTGATCCGATTTGTAAAGAACACAACATAATGTTGCACTGTTGGTAGAATAAATAATACAATTTGCTTAATGTATATTATTTAGAGTAGATTTTAGAATACTCATAGCCTAGCCAAGCCTTGATGTTTTTGGAGTTGGCGTTGGCGCGAAAATTACAGAGAAGTAACCATTGTTATAATGGTAACTATAAAAAAGGCAATACGGATTGGATTGCCTTTTTACAGACCAAAAAGTTTTTAATTGATTACAAAATATCACATTCTCATCTGTAAATAGCGTTAAAAATCTATCGACAACATATTATCGAACATGCCCCGCAAATTTGAATATTTTTCGAATATGGCGGCGAATTCTCTACTCATAATCGACTATGAAAACAATAAATTGCATATATATAGAGATCTTTGAGCATAATTAACGATGAAAATTAGAAACACTATTTAACTACATGAGTTATTTCGCAGATTAACACCATTTAGTATCAATAAAATACGTTTTTACCTGTAATAACAACTGGAGTTGGCAATTTGAGGAACAATATTTTCCGGAACTTTTTATCTTTTGAGTTGGAAAACTTTGTCATTACCGTATTTCTTCATTATACTATGACTGTTTTCAATGAAACAATTATTAGATAACACATAATACTCACCATTTTGAAGAATTATCAATCCAAACACACAAGTTTCAAATAAAATCTCCGCAACTACTTGTCGCTGTCGTCTGTCAAAATGGCGACTGAGTTAGTTTTGCAACAACAAACTTTAGGTGACGGAAATTCAAAAGTGGCGCGCGTTATTTGACAGAATAAATTCTTGGAGCACAAGGGCTTTTTATCTGTTTGTTTTAATTTACTAACACAATTTTGATTTCGGTATAAAATAACATAATTATTTTATTATTAATTAAGGATGTCGTATGACTTAAACGCCAGCCCCTTTGGGGGCCGATACCGAGCCAGCGGAGGTTTGTATGTCAAGCCCCCGAAGGGGCCCGTACCGAACTATATGGTTAAACTCCCAAATTGACCAAAAAGTCCTATAATGACAACAACCATACGTCATCCGTACTACTCAACAACACGCCACTCGTGTTATTGATTTTGCACAGTTAAAGAGCTCCAACGTGATTGACGACCGCCTTGCATGAGTTGCATGAACATACTGACGTAAATACTGCACTCGACGATATACTCGATTTATTGTCTATGCACTCCGCTTCGATAGCCGCGAAACTCACACAAACTTTTTTTTAAAAGCAAATTGTGTTCGGAATTTAAAATTGTGTTACTGGCCAGTTTTTGTGATCTTGGAATGGAGAAATAGTGTGGAAACTCTTTGTTTGATCGTTAATTGTAAAGAGAATGCATGCGTAAAACAGACAAAAAATATATAGATTCGTGTTAATTTAGTCTGTGGTATGAACGTACAAGTTGAATTGGAATGTTTCAACTCTGTTTCAATGCTGTGTAAAGTTTTAAACGGTGAGTGTTATTACGTGTTATAAAACAAAGTTTTGAGTTGCTCTATCTGCAATGAAGCTATTCAAAAACTACAGTCCTTTCAGTTATTTTGCCTCTGACTTAAACCTTATGACAACGGCAATAAAGTTCACTGTACTGCAATTCAGAGGTTACATTGCTCCACAACTTTGAGCACATTTTGATGACAGCTTTCTTACATTATCTTTGCCTCAATTTTTTTCTCTGATTAGCGAGATTTTCTTTCATAACCAAATCAGGAAACATCTAAGCCAATTAAAACATAATTATCATTAATACGACCATCTCAAAAACTTTTGGAAACGAATTTGCGAAGATAATTAGCCAAGTTGACTTCTAATATCGTTATGGACCACTGTTATGGATTAATGGTCAAAATTTTAATTCGATTGGGACAAACTTGTACAAATCACCCCCTTGTTGGCCCACTGGTCGAAAGCACGACTGCTGAGCATGAGCTCCTGGGTTTGATACCCAGGTTCCGCAAGGTGTTATTGGGTTTTTCCATCAGGATTTTATCAGTAGCAGCCATGGAGTCTAGATGTGTGCCCGGTTGATGGCTATAGGCTCGCCCCCTATCATATGGGACCATAAACATAAGTTCTAGTGAAATGTGGTTTTACCATAAGGAACTCCTCTGCCTGTGATGTTATGTATTTTAATTCGATTGGGACAAACTTGTAACATAATTAATGGACTTAGAAAATCCTGTGTCCCCCTATTGTTCTTATAATTTGAGGTCCCCTGTTATTTTTTTGTTTGGGGGGATTTGCGTAACGTTATTGTTCTAAATGATTGCGCTGCGGGACGTTTTCCATTTCGTTACGTTTTTGTGTTATGAATTAATGAGTTTTTGATTAAATGTCCTCTTTGTTTTTTCCAGTAATTTAAGAATATGTCAAATTTACTTAAAAAAATATGTACGCATGGCTACCAATCAAGCTATAAAAAACTAGTTTATACGGATCTCTCATTGTACGGGATATCTATTTTCTTTCCATCCGTTCGTGAACGGCTGGCCAGGACATGGCTGGAGGTGGATCACTGTGTTGCCCAATTTCTCACGGGTCATGGTTACTTGTAAGAGCAAATTCAAGCTTACGCCTCGTCCATTTGTCAATGTTCTACATCTGATTGCGAATATGAACAATCTGCACATCATATTCTATGGGAGTGCAGTCTTTGGCAGAATGAACGCAATATTATGTTGGATAGTATACAGGTTACACATTTAGTGAGTTATTTACTATACGGACCTTGTAGAAACTAGAACAAATTTCCGTGCGCTCAAGCGTTTTTGCCATACCTATTATTGGAATCAAATATAACAGCTCACAACTTAGGAACCATTAATGATAATATTTATCTGTGGTGCTAGGCAACTGGGTTTATTCCAGTTTTAAACGTCCCTTTGTGCCTATTAGCCTTGTTTCGTTCTGTCTCCTGCTGATATGGAGGGAAGTGGAAATTATGATTTTCCTACTCCTCCGCTATACTATGCTTTTCTGATTAATTTCGTTGCGGGATCCAAGACAGTTAAATTGTTTCTCTGGGACTTCGTCGAGCTTCATTGTCCCTTGCGCTTTTCTGGTGGTCGCCACTGTTGATTCTGGCTTTCAGGAGTTACAGTGGTTTGGGAATAGTGTGGCGGGCTTGTACGGGACATCTATACAATGCGAAGCCATGTTATACTTAGCTTGATGTGTCGCCGTTTATACTTAGTACCTATTCCATTTTGCTTGTGGTTCTCTCTTGTTACCGTTTTCTCAGTCACTTTCAGTAGTTTCTGTTGTAGGCTTCCAGTCTAATTTACTAAAAACGTATTTAATTGAAACAATAAACAGTAGTAGAATTTTATCTTCACAACATAGTCGCCATTTTCTGTATTTTAAGATAGAAACGATACCACAACACTAACCAGCATCCTTACTATTTAGGTATCTCAAGTAGATCTTTGACAGTCGTAACAGGTCAGTGGCGCGAAAGTCTGACAACCATTCTTTCCAAGGGGTATCGTATTACCAAGTACTAACTGGGTTGTGGAGGTCAGATAGGCAGTCGTTCCATGTAAAATTCTGGTATTCAGCTGCATTCAGTTAGACTGGAGGCATATTATGATGATGAATTTGACTAACATAGACATTGTACGTGTCTAAAAGACTATAATAGCCGCAGTAACAGTGTCGCAGTTCGCAGCTCCGCCATCGGCGACTCGTTCTAGTTCACGTGTCGGGGGACAATGCATGGATTTTAATGTATTTGCATAATTGCCACGCTGTTTTCTGTGTTTATCTGTGGTGCTGTGCCGTAGTCTGGCTTGCAGTGAGGCAAGTCCGATTGAATAGCTGGAATTTGTGTCAGTCTGTGCGTGGAGACCTACGAGTAGATGGATAGTCCTTTAGCTAGTCATTGATTGTTTATAATGTTTATAGTAATTTGGAAGAATAACAAAGTTAATCTCTTCTTGTGAGAGAAAGTGAAAGTTCAAATTGGCAGTTAAAATGATACAGTGACAGTTGAATCAACTGTATGTGTCGCTTGGGCTTACATAATTAGATTCTCAGATATAGCTGTTTTAGGTCTCTCTGAGTTTTCTGTAGAATCACTGTCAACTTCATTGAAAACGTCAAATATACTTGATGAATACAAATTAAACACAGTCTAGCATTTAACAATAGTACGCTGATTACCGCTTTATTGTTCTACAGAAAAACAACGCTTAATTTAAACACTTGTCTCACTGCAAGATGCTGCACTGTGACAACAGTTTTTGTGCACGGCTCGTGGACACAAGCGCTTATTGTTTATTTAAATTGGCCGATTGTGAGCCTGCCTCGCTGCCACGTTCCTATCGGCACTATCGCAATTATACGTAATGCCACGCGTGAGTTCGTGTCGAAAATGTGGGATAGTGTTATTGTTGATAGTTAGCATTATCACAATCCACAATAACACTATTTGGTCCCCTGTATTTGCTTTAACTTCATAAATCCAAATACAATTCGAAAATGAATAATTTCTACCAACATCGCAGTCCCTGCTGGACCTCGTAAGAAGGAGTTTCACCTAGTTTTTCGTCTTCCGCGTCCAGTCTGACTTAAGAATAGGTAGTACGCAGTTATTGATCGATACATTAGTCTAACCAACTACAATTGGCATAAAGCTTTTGATTGATACATTAAAAACCTGATGACTTGAAATTGTTGCTAGTATCGCTTGTTAGTAATCCAGAATGCTTAGCCAAGTTAGTGAATCAGTAAGGTGACTCGACAAAACCGAACTTTATGTCAGTTTAAGTCATAATTATGTTAATTAGAGTGTATAGAGCAACAAGGATCGTTGAAAGAAGAATGATCATCCGAAAGATCCTTGCGTAATCATTTTTTTTTACCTTTGAAAATCTTCAATGGATGTCGATGTCCTCCACCGTGGGGCTATGGGGCTAGCGAAGTCTGTCAGACTCTTACTGACTAAAACCACACGGTGTTCGTCCTCGTCACTTCTGGTTGGGGTGCGGGTACACAATTGCATATTACACAATCACCCCAGCAGTCACAATCCCCAGCAGATCCTAACCTAACCTACTCACTACAACTTCAGAGAAAAACAATTCAAAACTTCGCAAGTCCTAACAAGATCATTTTCTTACTTAACCTTCACATGCTTGGAATTTAATATCATGTATTGAAACATTTCAAGACTAAAAGTATCCGATACGGGGATCTTGACTAGGGGTCAGTCACGCGTGAACACCCCCTCTCTTCCTCTCCACCCCCGCCCGTCTCGTCTAAGAGTTCACTCAATTATCTCAGCCCGCTCATCTGCGATAAGTAATTTGAATTTTTTCAATTCTTTATATTGTTGAGTAACTGTCTGCTAAGTTAGAGTTGTTAATGATGAAGTTGGGAGAAGATCTATGAAAGTTTAATTCTGAAAAAATAATGGGGGAAGTGAAAGTGGGGGTGTTAAGTGAAGGATGCATTTTAAGGTATGCATTAACTAAACGCCTTTTCGAACTATTTTTTTAATGAGAAAGTTTATTCTACGGCAGCTGGGTGCAGAGGGTGCGTTTTTAACCGACTTCAAAAAAGGAGGAGGTTTCTCAATTCGACCGTATATATTTTTAAGGTTTATCTACCTAAGAGGAACTAACCTTGTAATTAGTATTAACGTGTTGTGACTGCATATAAAACGCCTTGGTATGAATGACTGTCAAGAGTTTCGGGGTTTTGACTACCCATAACGACACACACACGTCACAGATCTCGGAGGAGCTCGTGGCTAAATAATAACAGCCGCTCTGATCGATCTTTGGGGTAAGCCGCGCTTGCCTAGGTCGGTCCGTGGATGGGTCACCACCCATTACATACCGTTTCCTCTGTGCCTCGGAAAGCACGTTTAGCCGTTGATCCCGGCTGCCAATTGTAGATCTATGACAGTCGTTACAGGTAGTCAGTGGCTTGAAAGTCGGACAACCAGTTTTACCAAGGGGTATCGTATTACCCAGTACTAATTGGGTTCTGGAGATCAGATAAGCTGTCGCTTTATATAATATACTGGTATTCAACTGCATCCGGTTAGACTAGAAGCCTACCCCAACATAGTTAGGAAAAGACTAGGCAGATGATGAACGATTATCACAGAACACAGATCTAAAAACGAGAGCTCTAGATCTGTAATCGAATCCAAAATCAAATAAGCCTCTAATCGTAACTGCATAAAATACTTAAAATTACCGCTCCAAATTCCATAATCAAGTAAAAACATTTTTCCACACTAACATACTCGTATTCTCGCTAAGTTAAGTCAACCATGCAGCCATGCTGGCCGACTGTGTATACAGTTGGTTTGAGCGCCGCCGCCATACTGTCTGGCGCGGTCGTCCACGTTTCATACAACGTAAGCAACTAGTACGCTTGTGTAGGTAGCGAAGATACCTGTAAGCGGTTTGTGGTAGATATTTTGTAGGTGCTTTTGTATGCTGCTGAAACATGTAAGTTTTATTAAGCAACGTTTGATTAATTTAGCCCTTGTAAGTTTTTGGTGTTTAAATGTCATCTGATTCCTGATTAAATCAGATCTGGTGGCCTACCGCGAGTTCTTAACGCGATTCAATTTACGCTCAGGGATCGAGATGGCGCTAGACGACTTGTATAGCTCTGTCTCTTTCCAACAGCCTAAACTGGATCGCGTTAAGAGCTCGTGGTAAGGCCCCAGGTGGCTAGAATGGCCGCTTTAGCTGTGGTCTTCCTCTACTCTTATACCCATCCACAGTCATGCTCAAAACTTTCCTCACGACATTTCCCTCATTCCTCCGCATCACATGCTCATACGGCATACCACGATAACCGATTACCACACAACTTTTCAGTCACCGGCGCCACTTTCAGACTTCCTCTTATGTACTCATTTCTTATTTTATCCTTTCGCGTAAAACCACACATCCCGTATAACATTCTCATCTCGGCCACACATGCAAATGCCTTTCATTCATCCTTTTTGTGGCCCAACATTCTAACAAAGTGACAATTCATAATGCACAATATTACCATAATGCTAACTGAGTGTGCAGCCATTTTAGACCCCAGGACTTCAAGGTACCTTTTGTACAGCAATGCTGCTAACCGGAAATGATTTTATCTTATTGTTATTTTATGATCGGAAATGCTTGTAATTGCAACAATACATTTCCAATAGGTTTACTACAGGATATTGTGTCTCCAGAAATACAGTAAATTCACTCAACCATATTGACTGTAGTTATGAAGTCACTCTCACAAACTTCTATCTACCAAAACTTAAAAGAACAAGGAAGCATCCTGTCTATTCAGGATAACTAAACTCAAAACTAACACCCGTATCTATAAACAAGTCAAAGTTATTACTTGAGTAAAAGTAATTACATACGATACGATTTTTATTCTGTAGTTTAGTAATTGCTTGCAGTTGGAACTGTCAAAAGTTAGAATTCTTAGCTTTGCTTCCTTTGACGGTTCTTACTTTGTTCAAATTCTTGTCTATGGCATAGAAATGGTTGTATATGTAATTACTTAAACTCAAAGTAATTATTTTAACTTGACTATAGAGTACCTATAGATAATACTGTACGTCGCCGCCAAACAGTCTAGCCCCTACCCCACGTGATACAATAGCTATAAGCATGAACAATCAATTCGAAGCGGTATTAAATAAGAAGTCACGATCTCTATGCTACTGGGTATATTAGCTCTTAGCTCACGACTTTCAATAGTCTATGGTAAGGTCGTGACGATAGCCGTACAGTCTAGCCGCCTTTGTGGACGACCATAGAGATTCCGCTTTTGTTTTTAGGCGTTCTAGAAATTCTAGAAATATGAGTAGGTGATTAGGTAATAGAATAAGTATAATAATGTGTTCACGGTACCATTAAACATCGAGTTTTTGAAAATATTGGAGAAAAGGTTTTTTTTTGTAAACATCGATACGGCGAAGAAGGATGGGTTTGTGGCAGCACTACCTCAGTACTCGTAGCAATTTTTTTAAGAACCCAATTTTATTGATATGTTTAGAAACATATCAATAAAATTTAGGTGTCTGTTTGATCCCGCTAACCTCCGAAACTTCTGGTCCGATTTTGACGGGACTTCAACTGGCATATAGCTGATGTTATAAGGAGTAACTTAGGCTACATTTTATAAAAAAAAAAAAATAGGGTTCCGTGCAAAAGAATTAAAACCGTTTAAATTGTTAACAAAATCCAATTCAAATATTTTTATAACCATTTCACGCGAACGAGGTGGCGCGGGGCACAGCTAGTTCGTAAATAAAGTTGCTGTAGTTACAGCAATTTTGCGTAATCAGTCTTTGTTCCCAGTGCTGGGACACAGGTTTCTTTTCTGTGTCCGGTGACGGATGGTAACGGTTTCCTCACGATTTTTTTCTCGACCGTTTGAGAGCAGTATCGATGAAATAATTTACAAAAAAAAGCTTAGCAAGTTCTTACGCAGTTCAAGTGTGTTCCTAGCTTGAGTCATGTTCTGTGTAGGTACTGTAGGCTGACATTAGGAATGTAGGGTGGTGATAGACCGCCCGCAGCCGCCACACAGTCTGGCTAGGCGCGGTACACCCACAGACTGTGCTCATGTATTAATATACTGTAGTATGTATAATATTGGTATTATGTTTTTTTTAAACTGAGCTGGGTAAAAGACCAGGGCTGCGGGACTGTTCGCAAGAGATACCGCGGCCCTGGAACATAAAGGGCAAAAGAAGGAACATGGATGGGTTTTAGTCAGTAAAAGTCTGACACTCCCTCCCGCTCCGTCCAGAGCGGGAGAGGGGTCATTTGATGATTTCCCATCCGAAAAAAAGGTGGGTAAAAGAGCGGTAGTGGTCCAGTAGTATTGGCTTGGAGTTACGAGTTATTATTCATCAGTTCCCAAAACGGTGAAGCAAAAAGTTTTGTCAAAACTGGCATATCCTAGAACCAAATTTAAGAAAATTTAAGACAGGTTTGACACACCCACCAATCCGCACTGAGGCCATGTGGTGGCCCTTTCACTCCCACCGAGAGGAGGTCGGCGTTTCAGCACCAGCACTAACAACGATATAGGCTGTTCGACTAGCGGGCAATAAAACATTTTCTTTTTTTTTTAGCATGTATAGTCCCACTGCTGGGCAAAGGTCTCCCTCATAGCCTTCCACTCTTCTCTGTCTGGTGTCTCCGGTCAATTTGAGATTGGCCGGAGAAAACCACACAAAGAGAAGCTATAATACTATAAAAACATTATTTTCTCCCCTTATATCTGTAACTATGCTTTGATTCGAACACAGAATAATAAGGCTTTACTGTTTTTAAAAACCTTTGTAGTCATTCATGCATTGGTTGCAGTCGCAGACTACTAATTGGATTAGGTGGAGCGGCTCTACTGCAGCAACGAACTGACGCAAACATAGACTTGTACGCTGACACATTACGCCTGTTTTCACCGAAGGGTTAGGTAGAGGTGTCCTTTAGTATTGTTCTTTATTTCGCCAGTTATGTTTACGAGCCTATCAACCGGGTACAAATCCAGAATCCTACTGAGAAATTTCAAATGGAAAATCCCAAAAATTATCCCAAACTGGGAACTGCAACTCTCAGGACCTCGTGCATAGCAGTAGCGTTTGCAACCACTACAACAACAAGACAGTGAATGCGTTATGATCGTACTTAAATTAAAGCGACTGACTGCGTGCCGCGGATTCAATCCCCGCACGGTACAAATATTTGTATGACCTACATGTAGTTGTTCTGGGTCTGGTTGTTTGTGTATATGAGTTTAAATGTTTGTAAACGTACGCACGTTACAGGAGAAATTCCTAGAGTGAAGTAAAGCTTTTCTAAAAAAAAAAACAATGTCGTCATCGTAATTTCCCTGTTCCTATCCCAATTTATTGGGGTCGGCGCGGTATGTCTTCTTCTTCGATACTTGTCTATTTACAGAGTCACTTCCTGATAAAAATAACAATATAACATCAACAATACCGTAGCCTAAAAAATGTGCCTAGTCCACAGTATATCCAGACGCTTATAGACGCCACGCAGTCTAGCTGAACACAGTACAAGTCGCCAACGCCAGCTGTGTTAGCGAAAGCGAACACTAGTGTAGGTACATCGAATACAAATAACATTCACGAACGAATTCATGGCTTCTTGATATGGCAGTGAACGGTGAATGAACGAGGTTGAAATGGGTTCAGTCATTAACCGATTTTCTTTAGGTCAATGTCCTTCATTCATGTTTGAAATTGGTTTGGAATTAGGAGATGGAATGTGAACTAACGGGGTTATTAAGGAGGCTCCATTGTTTGGTGATGTTGTTTTGACTTAAAACTGTACCAAGAATTTGTCTAAGTTACCAACCTCAATTTTCGGTCAAACCGATAAGGACACATTGCATACCGGTTGCGGACACTGGACACTGACAAATACTTCAGTGCATTTCATGCCATAACATCACGCCTGTAATCCCCGAAGGTTTAGGCAGAGGTGTACCTAATAGTACACTCCCGTTTCGCCAGTTATGCTGAAATCCCATCTAATAGGGGGCGAGCCTATTGCCATCAAATGGGCATAGATCTAGCCTCCGTGACTGTCACTGAGAAATTCCTGATGGAAAAACCCAATAATACTTTGCCCGACTCGGGAAGCAAACCTAGGACCTCTGGCTCAGGAGTCGCGCTTGCGACCACTAGACCAGCGAGTCAGTCATCAGTTCAGTGCATTATCTGTCAGAATCTGTCTGGAGCTTCGTACGCAATTCTGTATTGGTCTTACCCAGCCTGAATGCAATGAAATCAGTCAATTTTCATTTTCCAATTTCCTCCCCATACTGTACCAGTCAAAATCTTTCGCTTACTCCAAATCTGCGGTATAATACTCAGAATCACATATTATTACGTATTCCCTCAACATAGTCGAAATTAATACCAATATTCGTTCAATATAATCAAATACAGTTCAATATCTCAGTTACCTGCCTCAGGGGAGACACAGAAATTCATGACACACATACGATACCGCCCTTTGTCGTCGACTGTACAGGCAACAAGCTTTCATTTGCAAATACGGGAGAATCGATCCTGATGAAAGTCACGTGACATAATTATGTATAAATTGTGACTTTTTCAATTCATATTATATACTTTCTAAGTCTATCTTGTACATCACTGCCATCGGTGAAGGAAAACATCGTAAGGAAAACTGTACTTACAGTCACTAGCTGCGCCCCGCGGTATCGCCCCCGCTCGGCTCCTAACGGTCGGTTGTATGCAAAGTTGTAGGCCTTGTAGCGTCAGCCTTAAGAATTGGGCTACCAATGGAAACTAACTTTTCGAATTCGACTGGTAGTTCCAGAGATTAGCGCGTTCAAACAAACAAACTCTTCAGATTAGAAGAGGCCCATGCCTAGCAGAGGGACAGTCATAGACCGCGTTTATATTCTTATTATACATTCTAGAAGTTGAGGAAGACCAAAAAAACGATGGATGGTCTGTATGAAGGATGATATGGCTAGTAAGGACGTGACTGCTGAGATGACGAGTAATAGAGAAGTATGGAAGAAGACATGCTGCGCCGATCCCAAATAAATTGCCATAAGGGCGGGAAAATGATGATCATTCTCAGCTACCTGTCTCAGGGGACAGAAATACACTACACACATTCGATACAGCCCTTTGTAGTCGATAGTACAGGCATAGGCAACAAGCTTTCGTTTGCAAATTCGGAAGGATCGATCGTGATTGAGTAACGCTGTACAATCGCGCACAAATTGATGTTATCAATCAACGGGTAAATTAATAATAATAATAATAATAATAATAAATATCCCTGGACATTTTCACACAATTGTACAGTTTTGGAGTGTCTCGGGAGATTGCGCTGCTCTGAGTGGCGAAAGTATAATTGTATTTTTTTCTTCTTTTCTCGCTCTTTTGTTGAAGTTTGATTGAAGAACGGGAAGTGAGTTTTCGTGTTGTTTGGATTATTGATAAAAAATTGGAAATAAGAACGTTTTTTTTAATAGAAACGGCTTTTTTGAATGAAGCAGTCTAATGCCAGTTTTCATTAACACTATGAGTCGTTTAATGAATTTTTTAAAAATATTGCACTGTTGGAATTTCGGGTTTCCGCGCTGAGCGAAGCGTTGAAAATCAACAGTGCGCTTTTCATTAGGTGTTCATACTCTTTTAATCTATCTGCTGCTGCTTTAAATAAAAGGTCATCTTTACAACTTTGCAAAACAGCAAGACTCATAATGAGTCTTCAAAGTTCCAAAATGTAGTAGTACCAAAATGGCATTAAAAGTAACACATAAGTCCTGACTGCCTTAGCTCTCAGTGCCAACAATCTGACATTACTCCAAGAGCTCCCAAAAACAGATCGTACACATTTCCGAGAACACTGGCTTCGATTCCACTTAGCTGTATTAATGAGTCCACTCAAACTGAGACCTAATTAACTAGGTGCTACGTTAGGTTTTTGAACTCGTATGTCTTTGGTTTGGTTTGAGACTTGAGCATTATCTTAATGAGGGCTGAGAGTGTAATGACATGTTCCCTTCATCATTATGAGCCCGTGGTCATTCACTGCTGAACAATAGCAACAACAACAAATAAAACAAGCAGTCTAAACTGTGTCCGCCATAGTATCCTACATGGTGGAAACGGACCCTTCACGAAGCCGCCAACCAAGCATTCTGTAACATCAAACTAAGTAACTCTGCTGCTGCATAAAGTTATAACATTAAAAAATTGTACATATTTAAAGAAAAAGTTGAAGCTTTGACCCCAGAGGTTGCCTATTGTGTCACTCTTTTAGAACGCAAACGCTCTTTAGGCAACATTTATATCTGTTTGTTTATATGAAGTACATAATAAAGAACTATCGCAATGTTCTACTCTGAAGGGTGTAGTAGAAGTACGCTTAAAGAAACCGAAAGGCACTTGTTGTCCCTGTCATTGCGATATTTTTTTTTGTTCTGGACCATTCCTGGGAACCTACTAGTTAGGGGCTATCTCCACGAGCGAGAGAATCGCGACGATATTATCGTCGTTGCCACGTATACTATACGTCTATACACTCTATTAGAGGCCGTCTCCACGAGCAAGAGAATCGCGGCGATATTATCCCATACAAATACGTATATCGCCGCGATTCTCCCGCTCGTGGAGACTGCCCCTAACTAGTAGGTTCCCAAGAATGGTCCAGAACAAAAAAAATATCGCAATGACAGGGGGAACAAGTGCCTTTCGGTTTCTTTAAGCGTACTTCTAGTACACCCTTCAGAGTAGAACATTGCGATAGTTCTTCATTATGTACTTCATATAAACAAACAGATATAAATGTTGCCTAAAGAGCGTTTGCGTTCTAAAAGAGTGACACAATAGGCAACCTCTGAATGGAAAGTCAGCCTTGTAGGAAACCCGTAAACGAAGGAAACTTTTTCTTAACCAAAGAAATGTTGTTCAGCATTCTTGTCAAGGTAAATGTTCTGAAAAAATTGCCATCCATACAATTAAATGAAATTGAAGTGTCTGTTTGTAATATCATGAAAATATATGCGTTACTTATTAAACACACATTTGTTGTCTGTCTGCCCATCTATCTGTTTGTTCCGGCGAATCTCCGAAACGGCTGGACCGATTTTGACGGGACTTTTACTGGCAGATAGCTGATGTTAAAATGTCTTGGCTACTTTTATTTTAGAAAAATTGTTAGGGTTCCGTGCAAAAAAAAATGAAATCCCTCAAAATTTTATAATAATAAACAGCTAGTAAATAATAAAAAGATGGTGGACTTTCAGGCAGCGTAACTTACCTTTAAAGAATGCGGTATCAAGCAACAATCTAGAAAAACGCCGCGATAACTTGAACAGATGAACTATGAGGATAATCTTAGAAAAAGCAAGAATTAAAAACAAACCAAGTAAGAACAACGGAAAAAAGCAAGAAGCAACCTTCAGGTAAACATCGCGTGCAAAAATGTTGTTGTTCCCGTAGTTGTAAAAAATACGATTAGTATTCTGAACGGGTCTCGCAGTTTTTCCCTTTTCAAGATCGGCATTCACTCTTGCAAACCACGTCAACTGATAATATTTTTATCAAAATATTTGTTGGCTTTATCTACTTAGACTTTTCTTTGGACTATAAACCTAGTGGCATTAGAATGATAAGAATATTTGTTTATGTAAGTGTACTTTTTACATTCGTCATCGACGTTTTAATTCACCGTAGTTGCAAATTCTACTGGATTTTCTAGGTTGAGCAACCGAACCAACCAAACAGTTTGTCAAAAGACATTTGTTTTTTCAAATATAGCTTAGAACCAGCACTTTTTAAAGTTTAAAATGCATCCTTCGCAACTTCGTAGTGTTTTAGCTGGGGAGAAAAAATGGCGGAACAAACTCCTCGGCATTGAATAAGAAGAACGTTTTCTACTCTAATTTTTGTGCTAATTCTGAACATGTCAGCTTTACAAATAGTTTCCTGCATAAAAAACTCGTTTTCTGTCATGTCATGGTCATCACAGACATCATTCTCAGCATTTCCCCCACTACTCTAACTCCCAACTCCACAATTCACATAAAACTCACAAGAAAAGGAACTGGAATGACGCCGTCCGTTCTATTACAATGAGCCGGCGAAATTACAGAGCAATTGAGTGTACATTAGGCACAGTTGCAGTTGCCAGTGTTGCCACGCAGAGACCTTAGTGTGGCTAGCGGGCTGTGGAGAGCGTGCAGTGTGACCTGACGTCACGGCCTTGCGGACGCGGATTTTTGTCGTAAGATCTTTTAAATGGTTTTGTGGTTTGAAAAAGGAATTAGAATCTTTGGAGAAGTTGTGACCTCTTGGGGGTTATAAAATAAAATAAATAACCCATGTATGATTTCATTTGATTTATTTTCATTTATTGATGCTGATCTCCTGGTACCGCTGGTATAGTTGTCTTCTGTTTTCCCCAAGATCATGATTGTATGTAAAGTGATTGGTGCTTCCAGTTTGTTCTTATTTTGGTGGATCCAGCTCGTTCCTACGAAAATATTGAGAAATAGTCTCATTTTTTACATAGCTTTCGGTTTCTTGATTCTCCCTGGCTTGATCTTTCTGATACTATTAAATCCTTTCTTCTTCTGACGGTCTGATGAAGTAAATTTATCTGCACACCCAATCATCTATGACTTCCCGTTACCAATCCGTTTAGGAAGCCCTGTTATTTCCGAACTAATTATGATTTGTTTTCGGGAAATTCCGGACTCGCAATGTCAAAGTTTTGGAATTAGAATATAAGGAAAACGTGATCCAATTTCCTGTGACTTATGTAAGCCTATTACATTACAGGGAATCATTTGATAGTTAGTAGGTAGATTGAATCGACTTAACATATATACTGCGTTAAATTCATGACCAAACTATGATTTTATCTACAGTTGAGACTTGATTTGGTACACATTACGGATTTCCAAGTCAGGCGGTTAAGTAGTTCTTAGGGCATTTAGTGTGTTTAATATTTTACTGCCAAATCTCAAGGTATATGAAGTCCTTCCTGATAAACCACTATTTCTTTTATGTATTTGCTATTTGCATTTAATTTTCTAATGATTTGAAGTTGACGAATGTAGTTTTTAAAAATCAGCGGGAGTTAAGCGGAGTTAAGAGTTAAGCTGTGTGGCTATGACTATGCTAACTGCAACAGTTCTGGTAGTGTCTCAATCTAGGCTGGCCCTTTTAGCATATATTATCTTCCAAGTCCACCACGGTCGATAGTATGATTGCGTTGTGTGTGACAATTTATAGCAATGCCTATAAAAGGACCAGATTCTAACATACATACAATCTAATTATTCAACCGCACAAAAAGCGCATATTATCTTTAAAACTAAAAATCCTTTGCTCAACAGATGAAATGTTTTCCATACTCGTGTTATGAAACACGTACTTAAATCAATCTCCTATCTACCATTATCGCTAAGCGCTTATCGCTATCTTCTAGATAGGGTTATCGACTTTCACCGATCGTCATTTGTTTGTTTACTTCTTACATTTATCATGATCATGTCAGCCACATGTTACCAAGTAGATAACTGTATCTTTATATAATAGTAAGAAAGTCATTTCAAGGGGTTTTAAGGTCACATAATCATCCCCAGCCCGACTTCCACCCATTGCTGAGTATTGGCCTCTTTGCTTGTGCCAAGCTCCACATTCTTGCCAGCCTTATCCAGAATATTCCCACGATGGCAACAATGTCGTCTGCCCACCTCGCCGCCGGACGACCAACACTTCTCTTTCCAGTCCTTGGACGCCACTCGGTCAGCTTTACTCAACCTGCCATCACCGCGCCTGGTCAGACTCCATTTGAGTTCCATAACTTGATTTCCAATATCAAAGACCTTCGTACTTCTCCGGATTGCGACGTTTGGTACTCGGTCTAGTAGTTTTTCGGTACCTAATGCAAATATCAGACTTAGAGTAAACAATCTTGAATGAAAGGCAAAAATGAACGAAAGGTGAAGAGATAGTTTATCTGCTTAAACTGATATTCTGATATCAGTGTTAGCTGATAACTGTATCTCATTATGTAATAGTAAGAAAATCATTTCAACGGGGTTTTGAGGTAACTGTAAGGTCGGGTGTTTAGGAGACAAATGAAACGAATGAGGTTCGAGAATACACTGACTATATTGGAATAAAGATACCTTATTATATACCTTACAACTGCTACATCACACCTTCCCCTTTATTTAAAAAAAATAATAAAAATATAGTTATTATTTTTAATTTTAATATGGTATACCTGCGCAGGGTATATTGTTAATCATAATATTAATTTAACCTAGTTATGGCTTGAAACTACATAGTAATATTATTATAACATAAGAATGCACTATTCTAAATTAATATACATAACACTAGAGAGGCCTATTTAGTAAACACACATTGGTCACTTTAGTCATTTTTATAAAGTTTAGTTCTATTTTTATGAACAACATATTCTTTTCCACTTTTCAAAATTTTAACATTAGTATCCATGTCATCAATAACTACATATGGTCCCAAATATATAGGGTCCATTTTACTATCAGATATATTTTTTAATAATAACAAATCACCCTTTTTATAATATACTGGGTTTATATTAATGTCATAGTTATGCTTTCTCTTAACCTTACTCTTAATTAAATTACTATGTGCATCTTTTTGCGCAACTTGTAGCCTATATTTTAGTTCAAGAGCGTAATTGTCATGAGCATACAAAGGATCTACCGTATGTCCTTCTAAATTTGTCGGTAACACGCAGCGTTTGCCAAACACTAATTCATGTGGTGTGTACTTGGTCTCCGTATGTACTGTATTATTGTAAGAAAAACACCAATACGGCAACCAAGTACTCCACGTACTTGTTTGATTCTCACAATTTATCCTAAGATACGCTCCCATCGCTTTATGATTGTTTTCCAGCGCCCCAATACTTTCGTGATGGTATGCTGTAGACGAAATTTGGTTGATTTTTAAGATTTGACATACTTCTCTCATAGTACTTGATATAAACTCGGACCCACGATCGGTCGCTATTTCTCTAGGTATGCCATATCTTAAAATAAAATTATCAACAAACGCACGAGCTACACTTACTGTATCTTTATTGTGTAGAGGGTATGCCTCCGTAAATTTCGATAACTCGCACTGTAGAGTCAAAATATATTTGTAGTTATGTATGTCTGTTGGTAACGGCCCCACAATATCTAAAAATATTTTTTCGAGTGCTGAATTTGCAGTCGTTGTGACCTGCATTGGTTGCTTGGTGTGTTTAGAATATTTTTGTTTCTTACACTGCTCACATTTAGAGACATAATCAGCAACATCCTTTTCCAAACTTGGCCAAAAATAATACTTTTTAATATTATTTACCATCCGCCTAATGCCCGCGTGGCCACTTGTGGGCAATAGGTGGAAGTCATTTAATATCACACGCCTGTTATCTATATTATTTATTCTCTGGACATTACTGACTACACAAATTCGTGGTCCGGACCACTTTTCATAACTTTTTATTTCATTTATAAGCCCACTTATAAAATCTTTATTGCAGTCGTTTCTTATTATGCATAGTTCATTTATCGATAACTTTTTACATAAACATAACAAGTCTCTCACCAATTCGACTCGCGTAATCGGAGATCGAGAAATTGTTTGTAAATAAATTATAGATTTACTGGGCACATATATAAAATATTTGTATCTCTCCACTGTTATTGCTTTTTTTTGTAAATAATTTAATTGCCTAGAGTTTATTAAAGAAAATTCAACAATATCCTTCGGTTTTTTAATTATTTCCACAACTCTCGGTTGATCAGGCCTCGAGTTTGTGTCTATATTATCCACCGACTGGTTATTATTGCTCTTATCATTATTCATATTTAATTTACGTAATTGTGCTCTAGTCATTACACTGACTACCTGTTCATTCATTGATTTTAAGTCTTCCGACGTAATTATTATTCGCGACAGTGCGTCTGCTACTGAGTTTGATTTTCCTTTCAAGTATTCTATTGTAAAGTTATATTCTTCTAACTGCAGTCTAAATTTCAGTAGTCTACTAGATGGATCTCTCATTGAAAATAAATAAACTAGGGGTCGATGGTCAGTCTGTATCTTAAACCGTCTTCCGTATAAATAAGGTCGAAAATATTTAACACTCCATACTATTGCTAAGAGTTCTTTTTCAATAGTAGGATAATTAATTTCGGCTTTATTCAAACCTCGACTTGCGTAAGCCACTGGCCGTCCATCTCCGTTACATAACACCGAACCTATTGCCATACCTGAAGCATCGGTTTGTAATACAAACTCATTATTTTCTGAAAAATTTGGATACTGAAGGACAGGTGGGTGTACCAGGGCTGATTTTAGCATTTGATAAGAATGCTCACAGTCTTTGGTCCAATTATACTTAACGTTTTTGCAACACAATTTGTTTAAAGGGAATGCTAACTCGGCGAAGTTTCTAATAAACTTTCTGTAATAGTTTGCAAAGGCTACAAAACGCTTTAATTCGTCAACATTTTGTGGCCTTGGGTAATTTTCTACTACTTTAATTTTTTCTGGGTCTGGTGAAATTCCCTTTCCGGAGACTGTATGTCCTAAATATAGAATTTCTTTTTGCAAAAATGTACATTTAGTGGGATTCAATTTTAAATTTACTTTTCGTAATCTAGAAAAAACATCCATCAAATTTTGATTATGAATACTCAAATTTCTACCCATTACTACCAAATCGTCCTGGTAAATGAGACATTTATCATAATTGAGGCCAGACATTGCAATGGTCATCATTCTACTAAAACTACTGGGACTAGACTTGAGCCCCATTGGCATGCGAGTCATCTGATACTGATTGTTACCTGTAGTAAATGCCGTATAAGGTCTGCAGCTTTCTTTTAATGTAATTTGAAAAAATCCTTGAGCTAAATCTAAATGAGTAAAGTACATTGCTCCTGCCAAAGAATCTAATATTTCGGTGATGTTGGGCAAGGGAAATTTGTCGTCCTGTATGTTGTCATTTAACTTGCGGTAGTCAATTACGACACGCCATTTTTTATTACCGGCCGCATCACATTTCTTGGGGACCAACAATAATGGACTAGACCATGCACTTCGGGATGGCTCAATTATGCCGTCATTTAACATGTTTTTGACTTGTTTCTCTATTTCCGGTTTTTGAGAATAAGGGACTCGGTATGGTTTGGTATAAATTGGAGCAGTATGTGGTTTCATGTCAATTGTCTGTTCATAAATTGGGGTAGTGGATAATTTATCCCCTGGTAGATGGAAAATATCAGGAAATTTTGCACAGATACATTCTATTGATTTCTGTTCCTCTACATTCATGCCTTTTAAGTTTAATGAGGAAAGCAACGTTTTCACCCTGTCCGAGTCTACAGTATTCCTATTAAATTGACAAATATTATATTCATTTAAGTTATTAGTGCTGACTTGAAAATAATTTAAATTTACATCTGTGTCTCGAGTATTTAAAATACGAATAGGCATTTTTCCGTTAATCGGTTTATTTATACTGCTTGCTAAATAAACACCGTCACATAATTGTTGATTTGACACCACACACTCTTCTTTTAATGTCGTATTAATGTAATGCGTGGATTCGCTACGTGCTGGAATAGTTAGATAGTAGCCGTTACGCGTTGTCTGTTTATTTTCGAACGAAAATGTTACTGCCTTTGAGTCATTGGTCAATTGTATCGTATTGACTTCAAAATTTAAAATAGCTCTATAATGTGTTAAAAAGTCTTGACCTAAAATGCCGTCAGTAATACACGGTAAATTTTTAAATACTGTAAATTTATGTGGAAAACTATACTCGTTATAATTAAGAGTTAAATACACATAACCTTCAGAAAACAAATATCCACCAATACCTTTTACGCTAACTCTCTCTTTATGGTAAGGAATCTGTAAACGCTCTAAACATTCCAACTTTATGCCCGATATAGAAGCGCCCGTGTCAATTAGCATGTTATGATTATAGTTACATATTTTAAACAACACCTTATTTAAAATGTTACACGTGAAGATGACATCAGTCACGAAAAAAATGATTTAATGACTCATTATTCGAAGTGCTCGTTGCTACCTGGCTATTGTCTGTTATGACATTGATATCCTTTTTCAACCCGACACCTCGGCCGCGGTTACTACGCGGTGGTCTATAAGTTTTGCGATAACGATTATTATAATTACTACGATAATAATTGCTATTACTGTAACCATGTGGTACCTGTGGCCGATGACCACGATGCTGGTGTGCATTTTGTGCACCACCTCTTGCGCCGAAATTTCGTTGACCTCGGTAACCTCGTTGGATTCGCCGTCCCTGGTAATGCGACTGTCTATACGTACCTATAAGTTCTGACGAGCCACTGGGACCGGGTTTCTCCTCGTCTTGAGCTGCCTGGATTGCTTCTGTTAAAGAAGAAAAGTTACGCGCGGCAATTATGGTGCTTAATCGTCGATCCCGCAAACCATCCGCAAATCGCTTGATTGCTAACTTCTCATTCATGGGTTTCAATAAGGCATACTTGGCTGAATCACTATCAGCTTGCGATATCGTCAAATCTACAAAGAGTTCTGACATCTCTTTGCCGTAATCTGTAATTGTTTTATTCTCTTGCTTACAAAACTGTAATTTTGACTGAATAGCAATATAACTTGTTTGTGGTAGTAGTAATTTACGCATATCCTTTGTAAGCTCTTCGACAGCCTCATATTTTGGTGACAATAATAACTTTGCACGCTGGGATAGCCTACTTTTCAATATGAATTGTATTAGTTTGTTTTTACATGCCGGTGTGTCTAACATAGTATCGTAATATTCGATATTTTCGATCAGTTGCTTAGTGTTATTAATGCTATCATCCATGACGGGCATAAGATGTAGCGCCGTTTTTAAATCGAATGAATCCGTCGCCATAGTTTGTAGTGGGATATCTTTCTCTTCTGTTAAACTACACAAAGAAATTATTTCTAAAAATAACCTATCGAACTCTTCGCTAATCTTTTTAATTAATGTAATTTCTGAACTTGTATATTTGTTAAAGTTTTCTTTTTAGATTTCTAAAAACTTATTGTACTTGACTAAAACTGAATTTGCCTCTGTTCTTTTTATCTCTTTAATCTTTCCTTGTCGGCGGCTAGGACCAATTTTTATCAAGTAGCTTCTTATAACTTTTAACTCGTTTAATATTATACCTAAATCCTCAGCCATAACACATTAAGCTTTAAATTAGTCACTAGTGCTTGTTCTAGGCTACTTTCATGTATTAGTAATTTCTAAAAAATGCACATAATAATTCTGCAGAAACTATTAGTTAGCAAATTCTCTTAAAATAAAATATAAATGTAAAAATAAAACTTAAATATCAACATAAAGAGAGTTCCTAAAATTCACTAAATTGGTTGTAAAATAAACCTCATTCTTGATTCACTTACTAGTCACTGATATTGATATTAGGAATGATCACATCACTGCTTACTTTTTCACACCAACACTACACTAGCACGTAGAACGTAGAATTACGAGCCTTGATGATGCCATGGGTTGTTTCGCCGTCGTAGTTATATGTTGAGAACTTCTGCCTTGCCAGGCTGCGGTACAGCACCCATGTATGCCTGCTGCCTGCGTAGAATACTGGAGTATCGCCTCAATGTCACCTCATCTATGCGACGCTGTATTTGCTTCTTGTGACAACGATTATAAAACTTGTATAATATTATTAAAAGTCCGATCGCCAATATGGTACATATTACCACCAAAATTGTATTTGAGGTCTCCTGCAGCTGCTGCGTACGAGCCGTATTACTACCAACTCCAGCGGTCTGAGCAATCACTACTTCTTCCTTGCTGTTTGTGTTTCCCATTTTTTAATATGATAAATCGTGCACGAATACGCAACTATGAAACACGTTTTGTGCTTAGAGAGCCCAGTGTATTTTTCCTTCATTTTAAAGTCCGCATTAACTGCACTGATTGTTTAAAATACTTTGTCCTTCTATGGTACACACGCGCGCGGGCTCATGCCGACTACTGTTACAGGCAGGGTCGCCATGTAAGGTCGGGTGTTTAGGAGACAAATGAAACGAATGAGGTTCGAGAATACACTGACTATATTGGAATAAAGATACCTTATTATATACCTTACAACTGCTACATCACATAACACTATTAATAAAAATAACTGTTTATTTTGTGTCTGAATCGCTGACGTAACTTTAGATATTATGCTGAAGTGCTGATACTTAGGTAGCTACGCTTTTGAAATTAGTGATGAAAATTAATGATACCAATTCGTGGCAACAGCGATATATGATATGTTATTTCAATCGAGACCATTTAGTGATCAAAAAAATATTTTACAGTATTAAAAACGTGACAGTGCTCTGGAAATTTTTGAAAGCAAACACTGGAATGGGTCTGCCACGGAGTCTGGATTTGAGTCTGGTTGATGGCAATAAGCTCGCCCCCTATTACATAGGACTTAAACATAACTGGTGAAATGTGGGTGTATTATTAAGTACACCTCTGCCTAACCCTTCGGGGATTACAGGCGTGATGTTACTTCTGTATTAGTCGTCATCTCAGCAGACTAGCTGTAACATCTTTCAAACAGTTAATCCATCGTTTCCTTGGTGTTCCCCTACTCATACTTATACCTATTTATTTACACGAGAATGTACTCAAAAATCTTCACCTCATTTGCTTAATTCTTCCGCATCAAAAGCCATTAAAATATGACGTAATTAAAACTTGGTTTACACTCAAAAGTCACAGCTAAACTTCTCAAAACTTTTTTTTTAAACCATTAACAGACACTCGAATTGTCAAGGAGTCCGTTGGTTGATCCAAAGCTAAAGTTATTGCCCGTTCAAAAACATAGACCTCGACACAAGAAGATCTAGAATTCCCTGAAGAATTCCCCAGGAACTCCTACATTTTTTATGATCTCTATGCATTTTATTCTACCAAATTTCACCCTTGTCGTTCGCGGCTGATCTAAAAAACAGTGTCAGATGGCTGTTCACGTCGTAAACATGTTTGATGGCTTAAGGTTAATAGGATGGCTGTTCCACATTCATCATATTGCTTTCAGGCATAAACTACCTTCTTTTGTCGAGGGAACATGACGGTAAAACGGTAGCGCGGCTGTTCTAGACATGTTTGGATTAGAAAGGGATAATAGTTCTACAAGATTGTTGAAAAATTTTGACGGTATCAAAATAAGATGGTTCTGTAGTCTTTATGGAGTTAGCGGAACATGACTTCTGACAAAATCAGATTTTCAATGCCCCTAAGATTTTATTTAATTAAATGTACAGTCGCCAGCGTAAGTAACTACAAACTGTCAAATCTAATTCGATTTTGAAGTTAACCATCAACATTTTATGGTTTAAAATCATTTGGAGAAGTTTGACAGTTTATGGTAACTTGATGTGCTGGCAACTGTACTTGTACTCGTTTTTTCCTTGAAAGTTTTCGCACTCTCACGTCTTCCTTACCTAGAAATAACTTTTTGTGGCAGAGCTACGTAACAACCTAGAAACCGTAGAAAAAATATTTCTTTTCCACAAAACCATCACCCGCGAAATTCCACGTAATAAAATATATTTCTCACGTGAGTTTCTAGTTACATAACGCTGCGTTTACGCAACCTTCTTGCGTACGTCTAACTGACAACTAACAGCTGTTTACACCATCACTATTCATTAGAGTGACATCAAAATAACAATGTCAAGATGAAACGTCAAAAGAAATGACGTGTGTCAAATGTATTTTTTTTTAATTTCGTGCAAAGGTATAAAATTGATTTATGTATCAATTGTGTTTTTAATTTTCGAACGACGACGTGCCAATTTGGTTTTGTTCACGGTTCTTTTAAACGGTGTCAACAAGTGCGACGGCTTAGGCAGATATGTGGTAATAGCGAATTATATTTACTAAACTCACTTCTATTCCCTCTGGGCTTGTGCTTCTATAATTGATGAATCGTCAAGCGTCTCATCATCATCATCATATCAGCCCGCAATTACCCACTGCTGGGTATAGGCCTCCTCTATTTTCTGCCGCACTTCCCGGTTCTGTGCGTTATCCAGGTGTTTCCCGCGACTGACGCTATGTATTCGACACAACGAGTTTATTTACGGC
Source organism: Eurois occulta (assembly GCA_950022335.1). NCBI lineage: Eukaryota > Metazoa > Arthropoda > Insecta > Lepidoptera > Noctuidae > Eurois > Eurois occulta. The sequence goes on from OX465482.1 coordinate 2,262,922, forward strand.
CCTTGTTTCTCTGGCCTAACCTTGGCCACCACTCGGACATAGCCTTGCTCCGTCGGCCGTCTCCGCGTCTAGCAAGATAGGACATTTTGCTCAGGTCCAATTTATGCGCACCGCGCGGTCCCCGACGGCGATAATTACAAGCGACGATGATTGCATGTGTTTACTCCTGACTCCTGCAGTAGTCTGCTTCAAGAAATATGCATTTCAGAATATTTATGACAGAGTTAGTCTGTCCATTTATCAAAATACACAATCACTTGAATAAAAAATACCCTAACATAATAAAAACAACGCCTCTTATCAGCACAAACTGAACGGCACCAAACTGTCTCCTATCTTCTTGCCTACACTAAAGTGTTCTAGATGTTACGACTGTTGAATCAACACTGACGAACAGGCGTCGGTAAACATGTATCAATTACATAGCTAAACAGAGGAACCTCTTTACTGCGTGTACTTCCATCTTGAAACGTAAATACGTCGAACAGTTAGGAACGGTTTTGTCTAAATATGGTGACGAAATCGATGTTGTGAGGAGGAATAGGAAGCAGTTTTCAGATGATTGGTTCATCTCATTTGATTCTATTTTCTGAAGAAATAGTGTCCTTGCTTGAGACCTGCAAAAAAGAAAAATAAATTAGTCATAGTCATTTATTTCAAAACAATATACATTGTGTAGAAATTCCACAAAACAAAATTAAAAAAATACAAAAAAAAAGCACAAAAAAAAAAAAAAAATAATTAAAAAAAAACAAAATTAAAACAGCAACATTTTTTTTTTAAATTGAAACTGTTATGTGACAATTCATGAAAGACGTTCACAAGACGAACCATTTGCTATGTGAAACGGGTTGCAAAATTTACTATTGCTGTTGTGACTGAGTGTTGCAGTGCTGATTTGAAAGTGAAGGAAACTATAACCCGGTTCATTAAAGAAAGGAATCTTAAATGGCGGCGCTTATCATGTTCTCTCGCTCGCACACTAGTGCCGTCTATACTCACTCTCGCGCGTACCGTAAACAGAAAAAAAATTAGTCTTGATTTGCTTCCACGCTGTCTTGACGCGCGCAGTGATCCTTTTTACGAATATCTTGTTATACTTTTCTGATATTTTTCCGTTGTTACCTGTTTGTTATTGTTGTTGAGTTTTGTTATATTTTTAAGTTTTGTTTTATTGTTAAGTTACGTTGTTGTTTGGACGTGTGGACTGTGCGGAGACAGTAATGATGTCTCTTCGAAAGCGCGGGAAGATTATACATAGTGACGCACGTCAAATAGTGTATAATGTCATTAAGTATTTTGAAGAAGAAAAAAATCTGGAGCGTTATCATCCATTCGAGCATAGTAATGCTCGAGCTTCCATGGCCACGGGATTACCAGTTAGCACAATAGTGAAGATAAAAAAAGAAGGTATGTCTGTATGAAGCTATGAATCTATAATGCAACTTTTTTAGGTACTTTTATGATGAAGTATAACGTTTAAGTTTTATAAAGATAGTTTTTAAAGAAATGTTACGCGTTCAAACAATATGTCGTATAATTTAATTACGACAGGACTTGATGTGATTTTTTATTTGTTGAGATATCTTAACGATTTTGGTCAAAGGAAAGGTATAGGTCTACAACCATTTTATTCGTTTAAATTGTGTAAATCGGTCCAAGTGTTTATATACTATATTATTATTATATTATAGATAATCGCTAATTAGTAGAATGAAAATGTAAGCAAACCTGAATATATGATGTTTGGAGCGGAGTTCCTTATCGCACACGATACCATTTCTAATTTATTAATGAATACTTTTACATTGCAGGTAAGCTCGCCGAGCAAACATCGACAAAAATACTTACGCCCAAGAAAGGAAAACGAGGACAGAATAACACACGTGTTCCTGTCGACAATTTCGATATCAGCGCAATCGGAAATATAGTTAACTCTATTTATGATGTTCGCAAACAAGTGCCTACACTTAACAAAATATTGGCAACCGCCAAACAGGACTTGAATTTCAAAGGATCCAAAACAACATTGGGCCGTATCCTAAAAAATAAGCTGGGTTACCGATTTAAAAAGTGTCGTCAAAACAGAAGCGTGTTAATAGAAAGAGACAACATAAAAGCATGGCGTACACGCTATTTAAGACGCATAAGACAAAATGACGCACTGGGGGCTAATAAGAAACCTGTAATATATATGGACGAGTCGTGGATTCATGCCCACTATACTGTAAGTAAGTGCTGGCAGAGCTCTAAAGATAAAGGAATTAAAAAAAATGATAGCCCAGGCCAACGCTGGGTAATGGTGCACGCCGGTGGCGAAAATGGATTCATTAAAGGAGCTGACCTTCTATTTAAAGCAAAATCAAAGAAAGGCGATTATCATGATGAGATGGACGGAAACAATTTCCTCAAATATTTAAAGGAAAAACTTATTCCTAATCTGCCGACAGAGAGCATTTTAGTTATGGATAACGCGTCATACCACAGTATGCAAGTTAAAAAAGCGCCAACATCAGCCACCCGAAAGGAGGAAATAAAAAAATATATGGAGGAGAATCATATCGCATTTGAAGAAAAGTGGACAAAAGCAGAGTTATTAACTCAATTGAAAAAAAAACTGCCTGAGAAACGGTATGTGGTTGACGACTTATTAAAATCTCATGGATGTGAAGTCTTAAGATTGCCACCATACAATTGCGATCTAAATCCCATAGAGTACATTTGGAATCTCATCAAACAAAGGGTTGCCGACAAAAACGTGGAACAGCACGAAAATAAAATAGAGCAGTTGACCAAAGAAGCAATTGCATCAATTACTCCGGATGACTGGAAAAAACAAATTAATCACATAAAACGGGTTGAGGAGGCGTACTGGACAAGAAATGTGACCAGAGAAAAAGAAATAGAGGATTTTATTATTAATTTAGGACCAGAAAGCAGTGATTCTGAAACAGATACAGAGAAGTCATCGGACGATAATGGAAACGAGGACTCTTGGGATGAAGAAATGTTAGGAGTAGAACCCTTACCCATTGATGATCCTGGTGAAGGACCGTCTCATAGATAGTATTAATAAATGAGTTAAAAATAATATTCGGTTTTTTATTTTAACCAACATCATAACTCCTGTTTTGTTATACACGTTGTCAGGTGTACAGAAACGGTCATAGTCATTTCATCCCAAAAATAAATAGGCACTGTTTCCGATGAAAACGATAAAAATTCTTTAATGATAACATATTATGGCGCAACGTGTCTTTCAAATTTTCAAGTTTCACCCGGGCAAAGCCGTTGGCAGAAGCAGGAAGCTAGTTTGAAATTAATGTGACACAGCCTTGTTTTTATTATTTTAAATTTGAAAAAAACTTTAACTTGAAATTTTATATGCAGACTGTACTATCTGTCAACGCAAGTACATGCCGCCATTTTAGATTCCTTTCTTTAATGCACCGGCTTATACAGGCATGTGAGACAATAGGGTGACGACGTATTGGAAAAATCCTTGGTGTTGCAGATGTCTATTAATGGCCAACACTTTTCGCCAGGTGGAGCATCGCTTCACTTGTTACCAACACAAATGCATCGGAACTAACTTATACATCTTGTTTTTCAATACATTTCACAAATGTTTGCTAACAGCGCCCCCTGTTAACGTCCAAAAGATTCTTGTTTTTACCTGTAAAATTGTCACATGCAGTCAAAACAAAAACCCGCATGATATCACCCCCGTTATGCAACGTGATTTACATAATATCACATCAAAAACACAGCGTTATATAAACAATACACATGTATAAAACAAGTTCGTATGTACTGGTAATTCTTATCGGTGTCGCGATAAAAAATATGTTATAATTCGGCTGCTAATGTCATCTGTGTATATAAAGTGGGTATTTATAAATGTGTTCATTGAACGTTCTTGACATTGACATTGGGAGCTACCACGGTATTCGAACTCATTATGTTCTCGATGCGATTACGTCACGATGTATTTTTAGGGCTGTTGCGTAATGAATGAGGATGAGTTTTAACGTCCGATTTGTTTAGAGATAGCGATATTTGTGACCGTTCTCTTTTTATATAAAGTCTGTTTGCGTATGTAATCTATTGGTTATGTATGATTAAAATAATGTTGGTGACTTTATTCTCATGTTAAAAATGTAATAATCAGTCATTAAAAAATAGTGTTGTTAAAATATTAAAGTTAAAAGAGATTAATGATTACTGAATTAATGTTGTGATTCTAGATTTAATGTGATTTATAGCTTCCAAAATTATCTAAAGAAAAATAAATTTTATTATATTTTAAACTCTTGTTCAAACTATTAAATAAATGACACAAATAAACCATAATTTGTGCAGTTGGCAACATCACAAAACTCGATCACGTAAGAGGAGAGTAAATGATTTTCCAGTGAGTTTTAATCGTAGCATTTTTTATTAAAGTGACCTGGCATTGTTTTTACCAGTTTTTTGTTTGTTGTATTGTTTTAATTTAATTGTTTTTTATGATAATGCCAGAAGTGATGTTGAACTGGTCTGCGTGGCCTTGATCACGTAGGTACCTGCATAATGTCAGTGGCGAGTGAGTCAACAGTTGCTAGAATATACAGATATATCGACACGCTTATGTACATTTACACGTACATTTTACTGGATGTGATAGTTTTTTTTTATATATTCCTTTACAAGCAGCGTCACCATGCACATTCAAAGATATTTGTTGGACTAGAAAGAGCGCTGCGCTATTAATTTTTTCATAATTTCATATGACCTTCGTATTTATGATTAATGAATAGAAATATAGGATAGTGATTGTTTTTCTTAATTCTCTTTTAGAGTGTCTTTTCGATGTCAAAAAACTTCTTAGTTTCTTTATTTGGGAAAACACTAGGAATTTTTCCTGTCTCTTGGGTGCGTTTACAAACATTTAAACTCACATACACAAACAGCCAAATTCATCACACATTACATGCAGCTGCTTATATTTTCATTGTTTGGTTTACCCACACGTGTAAGTAACAATACATTTTACTTTAATTTATGAGTACTTTATATTTTATGGTAATTAAAATTTAAATAGGTGGTAGATGATGAAATAATGCTGAGTATTGGCAGCACAGACTCAGCAACGTGACTTTTATGTCATTCTTTTTTTGAATGATTTTAAACACGTCCTGGTTCTGTTTGGTCGTTGCAGTTATAGTCCTTTCAAAATAATTTTACCTCTAACTGTCACCCTAGCAACAAATTAGATCACTGTGACTTTGACAGTACTCCTAAATCATAGGTAAAATAACTGTGATCGTACTATACGTTACATAAAATAATTGGATAGCTACACTCGACCTTCTCTATCTGTATTTCAATGATATTTACATCGCCATGATTGTAAAAGATTTAAAAGAACTCTCGTTTGTCTCAAGTTGACGTTGTTAAATTGCTTTTGATGTTTCATATTCAAGATTGTGACAGTTTTTCTTTAAATTAGAGATTGAATTTAGGTCATTGTCAGATTTCAGAGTAGTCGTCGCTTGGAAGTTGTTTTACTTTGTATAGTCTGTTTTAATGAATAACTCTGAAAATATTTAACTAATATATAACTTAAAATATATAACTAATAATATTTAACTTTCTGTGTACGCTATTTACATCTTAAAAGGAATAACATAACCTCACGCATGTAATCCTCGGAGGGTTAGGCAGAGGTGTACCTAATAGTACACCCACATTTCTCGAGTTATGTTTAACCCTCTGCGACTGACGTGGCTCAATTTTTACAATTGTACTGACGTGGTAGTACACGAGACACCATTTCAACCGCAAATATTTTTATAGAATTAAATTATGCAGCTATTTTATTTATATTTATTAGATTATTAGCCTATCTTTTATGATATATGAACTTCAAATAAAAAAAAACAATTTGTATTTTCAAAATTAAACAGTGTTTATTAAGTTCACTCAAATCACTCTACGAATCTCTACTTAAACATTAATGACATAGAAAAAATTATAAAATAAACTTTTTTTGAAAATACATTAGACATTTTAAAAATTAACAATTACAATAATCAATCTAGGAAACATGAGATACATTCATTGGTTGACTTCAAAATTAGACAGTTTCAAAATCACAGCTTTGCTTGACAATTTTCACATAGTGGCTTGGAGCACTAAAGCCAAATAGGCTTCGAACAATCACAGCAACAATATTTAGTTTGTCTTTTTATTTTTATTGGACAAATAGAACATTCTGGCACTTGGTGGGATAGACCGAACTGGTGGTGGAGGGGGGAGATCCTTACCTAAAACCCTGGGGATAGTTATGCGCAGCTCCTTTGGCAATCTTTCATTGTATACTCAGGTTTTATGATTCAGCACTAGAGATTCTAAAATTGTGGGGTCAATCAGCTTAGATCAAAGTTCCAAGTAGCCTTCATAATTAGTTGTTGTGGTACGGCCTAGTAATCGATTATGAGCTGCGTGATGTCGTTCTTGTTTACTCCAAATGAAACCGTTTTTGCCTGTGTAGTCTTGTGACACGTTTGGCTCTGGATCTTCTTCACATAAAATGACGTCTTCTTCAAGGTGTTGGTTTTCTGACTCGGAAGTCGGATCTTCATCTTCATCATCAATATCAATAAACTCACGTTCACTTTGCTCTTCCAGCCACTCTATTATTTGATCTTCGTGACCTACAAACGTTTCAGCCGACGTTTTCTTACGAGTAGAAGAAGTACCTGGCCTAGGGTTGTTTTGTTACTTTAGTCAGCCATCTAAAAATCAAGTTTTTATTATGTAAAGAAAATCAAATTATAAAATAACGCAAAATAACACAAAAAAATACCTTATCGTAAGATAAACTAAACTTATTTACTGATGTGGTTGTTTAGGAGACACTATGAAAATATAATCATTTTACTGAGGTGGTAGTATAGTAGACACTTACCTTAACACTGATGTGGTAGTCTCGTGGACACCTTCCTCCCGCTACGTACATGTGCACTCGCTACGACCGCCCTCTGCAGACAGACCGATGCGCGAGCTCACTACAGTAAGGTACTAAGAGCGGCGGCGCTCAAATTTGAAAATTAACGGTAATAAACCGAATTTTATATTTCGCGGTGTCTGTTGGACTACCACGTCAGTCGCAGAGGGTTAAGTCCCATGTAATAAGGGCCAAGCCCATTGACATCAACCGGGCACAAATCCAACCTCCCTGGCTGATTCTGAGAAATTCCTGATGGAAAACCCCAGTAGCACTTAAAAGGAATCCTACATGCAAAATTACCTAGACCCTGTCTGAACCCAGCATGAAATCCTGCCTATATCATTAGTCGCAAGCGCTACAGCTGAGCATGTCTTGGGTTCGATTCCCTGGTCTAGCAAAGGAATTTATCAGTAGCAGCCTGGAGCTTGGATTTGTGCCCGGTTGATGGAAATAGGCTCGCCTCCTATTACCCGGGACTTAACATAAGTAGCGAAATGTGGGTGTACTATTAGGTACACAACTGCCTAACCCTTCAAGGATTACAGGCGTAATATTAAGTGTGTAAGGCAATGAAATGAAACCATGTGTTACAAAGTGTTCTTTATTTATTTAAATATTTAATTAAATATTACGTTTAATGTTTTGGAGCGCAGTGTGGTGTTGCGTACGGTGGTTAGGTTGACATCTAGAATGCTGCGCTCCATTGCACGTTGGCAGACCTTGGACTTTTAAATGACGTAATTGACTTTCTGGAGCCCTGAGAGCCTGAAGGCGTCGCGGCAGATCTCGTAGAAGATGGCGGGACGAGCTGGACAAAAGCAACGACCAGTGGCCCACATTATCCCTGGACCGAAACAACTGGAAGTCATGAGCAGAGGCCTTTGCCCAGCAATGGCATGACGCAGGCTAACATAATCAGTATCAGTACGTTTAATATTGATTAAAAGCAATGATGGGTGATCTGTGTGTTGTTCGTAAGACGTAACTCTCCGTAGAAACAGACTATCACGGTTCCCGATAATGTTATGCGTGCAATATAATTTTCCTTTGCATTTTGCTCACGCGCCGTCTGTCGAGTTCGCGACGATGCGCACGAGTCGACCTCGACGCAACGTGAATAAGACACGTCATGCCTTCAAGATTAGTCTGCATTAGTAACAACGAAAACAAATACCTATGTGCATTTAGAAAAATACTTTAATGTTAACGTATAAAGTTCAGTTTTCGCTGCAATAACAAATTGTTTGACTTCTACTAGTCATTCTAACATCAACTTTATTTTCACGTCAGTAAGTTGATATTCGTTTAAGTGGAAATAACATCATTGGAATCATTGGTTTGAAAAGACTGTATGCGTTTTTTGTCTTAATCTTTGCTAATGTTTTTTTTAAATGGTTTGCGTAACACAGTCGTCACATTGACTTTTATAAAGACGCCGATTTAATAGCTCTTTATTACAAATTCTGATAAAAGTTTTTTTTTCGTTGCAGGTAACCAGTTTTCTATCTTGTTAGACGGGTGTTTGAGGATATTCGTAAGTTTTGTTTTTTTTTAATTTTAAGTGTTTCAAAAATCTAGTGTACAAAATATCAAAAATGTTATCCAACAATTTATGTATAAGGCCGTCAATTTGCAAGTATCCCCTCCGACCAATACCAGCGCGGGTCATGTGAGGGCATTGGCAAGGTCGACTCTTGCGCAGCCGCGCAGACTGCATCTGATGAAGGCCGCGCACGTGGTCGAACGCAGGTACATACGTTTTATTATTATCGATGATGTTACATACACTCATTTGTTTTGCGAAGTGGGTAATTTTCTTGCACGATAACAATTTGCATATTGAAAAATCATATTATTATTATTATATTAAAAGAAGATGACTCTCTAGAAATGAGGTGCTGGAGAAGAATGCTTGGCATAACCTGGACACAGTTCCGAACCAACGTCTCTATCCTCCAAGAACTTCGAATCACACAGCGTCTTTCTTCCATTGTCCAATGTCGTATACTCAGTTTCTTTGAACATAATATCATACGTCAAGAAGACAAATCTGTGGAGCGACTTTTAGTACAGGGAAAGGTTGAAGGTACAAGAGCGCGTGGCAGGTCACCAATGCGTTGGACCGACCAAGTCAAAACTGCACTCAATGGTGCACTCCACGAATTTACAAGAAAAGCCACAGTACGGGAGGAATGGCGACGGATTGTGAAGCTTGCTACCACCCCTGATGTGACGACCACGACCACTCTGCCAAGAGTGTGACGACGAAGAAGAACAAGGTTGCTGAGGTCAGATAGGCAGTCGCTCCATGTACAATACTGGCATCTGGTTACGGTTAGACTGGAAGCCGACCCCAACATAGTTGAGAAAGGCGGATGTTGAAGCTATTTATTTTTTTTTTTTTTTTGAAGATAAACATGGTGAAAGAAAACATCGTGAGGAAACCGGCATGCCCTAGAACCAAAAATTCGAAGACATGTGACATCTACCATCTCGCACGGGGGCCGTTCCGTCGTAAGAGCGAGATAGCCTGTGTCCCATCCCAACAGTGGGGAATATTTAGTGGCTGATTATGCTTAGGTTCATTTAATTTCGAACATTTCTTTTTTCACTGCTTTCTTCACTTCGTTGGTGATTGCTGCTGAGCACGAGGTCCTGTGTTCGATTCCTTGATCGAATAAAGTGTTATTGGGTCTTGCCATCAGGAATTTCTCAATAGCAGCCACGAGGTCTGAATTTGTGCCCGCTTGAAGGCAAGAGGCTCGCCCCCCTGTTACATAACTCCCGAAACTTGGGTGTATGTTCGGTACATCTTTGCCTACCCGTCGGGGTACCTCTTCAAATCGTAGGTCACATATATATATATTTTTTTTTAATGTTTAATGGGCCTACTCTTGACCTCAATCTAGTCCTAGAGGACAGAGATGAGGTCGACGATGGAACGAGCTAACCCAAAAGAAGCCTAGCCTAAAATATTTGCAAACTTGAATGTTTTTGTGGCAACGTTAAGAAAATAAATATGATATGAGTACCAGCTGTTTAGGTTATCACATAGCCAATTGAGGTCAGTCAGATTAAACTGCATCGGATATCCTTTATGACAACTACACTATGAAGTTTAGATAGCCACGTTTTCCGCTGATATTAAAACGCAATAAGCATTATAGGTACATATGATATGACGTAAGGTTACCTACTACTTATAAGAAATAATACCTATGATTCATATATTTTTTTTGTTTATTGTAAGTAATGGTTGTGAGGAATATTACCGCCTCACTTAACCAACTAAATGGTTACAGTAGGAATATTCCTATTTCTCATACGTACGCTGCTCCACAAGCATTATGTTTACACATTGTTATCTAGTCTTTGTTATTTTTTGTATTATTTTTTTCTTTCTAAATTTATTTTATTAGTTTATCTTCCACACGAGTACGTATTTTAAATTCTCAGAATATTAGTTTATTTAAATATTATTATTTTTGTCAAATATTATGTTTTTTAATTTGTTTTGTTTTGTTTAATTTTTAAATAGGTACCCTAAATTACGAGTAGGTATTTTAATTTCAATTTTTAAGTTTGCATGCTGAAGTAAGCGAAACATGTGATACCTTTTTATTTGCAAGAAGATCATAATCATTAATTTTCCATAATTTATGCAAATAAAGAATCTTGAATCATACAGTTTCATGAGTGAAAGTGTCTCTAATTAGAGAGAATTAAACTGAATTTGTAAACATAACGCGTGTGAGGAATAGGAATATTCAGTTTCATTTCAGCCGTTTCTGAGATTAGCCGGAACAAACAGAGAGACAAAAATTTAAAAAAAGTGTTTTTGTTATAAGTACCGTATATACTTTCATATGCATTCAGTAAAAAGCTGTTATTTTGATATTACAAACAGACACTTCTATTTTATTTATTTGTGTATAGATTCCCCTTTAGTTCCTTGGTTGTCTTTTTTACCCAGGCGTTTTAGACAAAATACTTTCGCTATACAATCCTAACTCATCAAAATCTGCCTAGCCTTTTCCGAACTATGTTGGGGTCGGCTTCTAGTTTAACCGGATGCAGCTGAATACCTTGACCTCCACAACCTAGTTCGTACTGGGTAATACGATATCCCTTGATGAGACTGGTTGCCAGTGTAACACTTTTTGACTTTTGGGCCACTGACTACCTGTAACGACTGTCAAAGATCTACAAATGACAGCCTAGACTAAACGGCGTAACGTGCTTTCCGAGGGTCGGAGGAAACTTGGTATGAAATGGATGGTCACCCATCCACGGATCAACCTAGGCAAGCACGGCTTAAACTAAAGATCGACCGCAGCGGCTAACATCATGATCATTATTATATCATACTTAATATTACTTTACTCCTATCGTCAAAGCTGTTGCCAAAACCTACATTAAAAGACAACCCTATTATCGCTTAACATATCTACTTAAAACAACGACGACATCACTAAAAACACATCGAAACTCCTTTAACCCGATTTTCTTTCACTTTGTGACGTCACAAGTTAATGAGGTGATGTACCATCGACAGGGTGACGAGGGTACCGATTGTGTCCCGATTGAGGGCTTGACAATTGTTGATACGGAAATCTCGTTACCATTTGAGTGTTGGGAGACGAATGTGCTGGAGATTGATCGGTGTTTCGTGACATTTTTTGGGATATTTGTATTTTTTTTGCTCAAAAAGCCGCTAAGTTAAGTGGGATTGGAATGGCCATGTTTGCCGTATGCCCGACGAGAAGTGGGCCAAAATAATCACGTTGGAGCTCTGACACAATCAGAAGGCGACACGGTAGACCTCGCAAACGATGGCGGGACGAGCTGGACGTAAACAACGACCAGTGGTCCACATTGGCCCTGGATCGAAAGATTGGTAGGTCATCGGGGAGGCTTTTGCCCAGCAGTGAGATGACACAGGCTAACAGTAACGGATGTAGTTTTTGTTATATAAAGGGTTTAGTGGATTTTGGGCATTGAGGAGCAGTTGTAAGTAGGTAAAGGTGAAGTCAGACTGACTGGACCTGACTCTGGACTGGCTGCGGAGTTGCGGACACCAGATACTTCAGTACACTATCGAAGAAACTAGGAAATGAAACGAGTAAGGAAACGATGGATGGATTGCCGGTTGACAGAGGAGAATGGAAGAAAGAAACGTGTTGCGCCGACCCCAAGTAAGAGTAACATGGGACAAGGGCAGGAAGATGATGATGATCTATCAAAAACCGGACATCGGTCCGGAGCCCGGCCTGACCGCCCCATAATACAGAAACTACTCAATTTTCTGTTCAATTCCTTAGGCGATTCTCCAAGACGGTTAAATGCGATTCTCCAAGCCGGCTAAATATTTTTTTTAGACGGTAACACTTCGAAGACATGTACCAACCCGCATTAGGTCCGCATGATGGTACACCCCGCTCCCTTGCATTGAGAGGAGGCCTGTCGCCCAGCATTGGGAACGAGGGCTTATTTGTTAACACGTTCTCGAAAACGGCTCTAACGATATCGATGAGAGTTACAATATGGCGGTTAACGGGGGCGAAAAATCGATCTAGCTAAGTCTCATATCTGGGAAAATTCGTTTCCTCTATTTTCGCCTGAGCAGAACTCCATCGCCCTGGTACTATATACTAAACCTTGGTCGAAGTCACATATAATAAGCTCACGTTTATGCTTGTGTACTTAATAGATCGATAACGCAACTTTGAGGATAGTATGTCAAAGGCTTAGTCGTTAGCCCCTACAAGTCGTTAGCCATATCAAAGCCTTGTGTTTGAACAATGTAATTATGTAACTATCTATGGAAACTATACGTGTGTAGGTATTAAGGGGTTATTGTTGCTAGCGGGGTTCCTGGCCTCTAACTCATTGGTGTAATGAAATAATTCTAGTTTGAATAGAAAACAACATATTATAACATCACGCTTGTAATCCCCGAAGGGTTAGGCAGAGGTGTAACCAATAGTACACCCACATTTCGCCAGATGTTGAAGTACCATGTCATAGGGGGCGAGCCTACAGTCATCAACTGGGCACAAATCCAGACTCCGTGGCTGCTACTGAGAAATTCCTGATGGAAAAACCCAATGACACAAGTTTTCAGACTACAGTCCATAGCTTTGTTAGTAGGTATTTTAGTAACAATGGTGCTTAAGTAGTTAATTTAGTATTGTTAGTGTGTACATGTACAAGTTAATTATTTATTTCGATCGGTTAAGTTGTCTACGCGTGAAAAGGTAACAAACAAACAAACAGACATACTTTCGAATTTATAGTATTAGTTAGGATTCGAGACCTTTAGGTATGAAATATTGATAGGTGTCTCCTTTCTAGGTGTTTTGTGCCTTACACAGGTATCAGTAGTCACGTAGGCAATGCCTCACGTAGCAAAAAGGGCACACTTTTGGCGAATATGTCGGTATATTTTTTTTAGAAAAACCTTGCCGTATTTGGCTAGACCAAATTGGTACAACGTGTGGGTGGAATTATGCTTAAAATGTCTTCAGACGGATAGTAGTCTGTATTATTTTTTTTGTCTTAATACTTCAGGATAAACATACCTGGCGAAATGTGGTTATATCTACTAGTTGGTACACCGCTGCCTAGCCCTTCGGGCATTACAGTCGTTGCGTTATGCTTATGTTACTTCAAGAACACAAATAAAACTAGATTCAACTATATTACCTTGTAAAGTTTGACCCTAAAAAGTGCGTTTTAATGGCCTAAGTGAAAAATGGCTTTAATTTGACTTTGACAGGCTGTACACACCTTTAGATTGTACAGTCGCCAGCACATCAAGTTACCACAAACTGTCTTATTTCTCCAAATGATTTTAAACCATGAAATGTTGATGGTTAATCAAAATCGAATGTGAAAATTTGACAGTCTGTGGTAATTTAATGCGCTCGCGACTGTACTTGAACGTTCATATAAACTCATTTTCCAAAATTGTCTTTTATACCAGAAAAACCTTAATGCATACGTTTTATATTCACAAAGCACCTACACAAAATGAAAGTAACTACGACGAGCTTTTTAAATTAAAACGAAACTAAAACTGTGGAACAAAAACTGTCATGTACTCGTACGTACATTATATGCGTTTAAGGACAAAAATAAAAAGAAAGTGCTATTAGTGAGTTTTAAAAACAGAGGCCCTCATACTGTTTTTACTGGCTTGGCTTTTTGCAGTCGGGCTGTTATGTGCAATATGCATTGGGAACTTTTAGAATATGCGCTGTTTCAAGTATCGAACTGAGGAATTCCTTTATAGAGATGTTACAGAATTATATTATTATTTACAGAAACAAACAGTGGACATGGTAAATATCCCGTTTCTAGTGTTAATTATAATGCTACAGAATTTATTGTTAAAATACGTTTTCTAGAGTTACTTTCAACGGACATGGACATTTACACTTCACCCAACTTATCTGGAAAATACGGAACTAAAATAAATGTACCAAGTTCGATATATCGAGGCATTTTTTCTTGACAAGCAACGTCACTTAGCACTGCACACCTAAACTGGTGATTCTGTAAGCTTTTCGGTAGTTCATGTCAGTCTTCAGTAATATTCGACTTGTGTATCATCCCTATTGCTGTTAAATAAGTAATGGAACTTTGTCTATGCCCTCTGCTCTTGATTCATTTACTCACATTTTTGGTATAGTATCGACGCTTTTGATTGACGAACTGTTATAATCATCACCCACTGCCTGAGTCCCTCCACTACTGTATATAGGGCCTCTGTAGTTTTGGGCCAATCTCCACATTTCTGCGTAAACCTCATCTAGGATTTCCTCCCGATATGGTAGCAATGTCGTCTCACGTCTACTCGTCTCGCTTATTATTATATTCCCGGTAAATTCTATATGTATACTTCTAAAATAAATCCCTGAAATTTCACCATAAAAACAAAGCTTCAACACGTATGCTTGCTTTACAAGTACTTACAATCTTCGTACGTGTCCACGCAAAGGTTCATCTTAAACAGGCTGTTTGGCCGTTTGGTGTGTTGCCAACACCTAAACTGTTGGCCCAATTTAGGTAAAAGGTTACGCTCCGGCCGGAAGTAAGATTATATGGTAATGTGTACTTAAGTTCCGGTATAAACCTTCGGATTTTGGCAAATGTCGTGGATGTTATGATTTGACTTTTGCTTGGGACTGTGTTATGGCTTATGGAGAGTGGTGTTTTGTTGGATTTATAGTGAACGAGACACACGATGGACGCTACTGAAAGCGCCAAACTAGTAGCTCAGTTTTGGGCTGATACAATTTAGATTGCCATCGATACGCTAAGAAGAAGAAGTGAACGAGACGATTTTAGTCAATATTTTGGAGAATAGCCTTGTTGTTCGTCTGTTAGTATAAGCTATAAATTTATCTAAAAAACTGGGATTTTATTTGTAAGTAAATGCATTTCACTTTTTGTTTTAAGTGTACTTGACCAAACTTGAGGTCAAGCGTAATCTTTTTAAAACAGATTTCATTTGTTTCGCGAATGGACATAGCGGGTATCGACACAGAGGGAATGATTCCGACGGAGACTTGCCTCAGAAGCCTCATACGTACAGAAGGAAGCAATGTCAAGGCGACTATTGATGACCACGTTTGCTTAGTGCTGTGATTCCAGACCAGTATAAATTTTAGTAGACTCGCAGTTTTTCTTCACCGAAGTCCAGAAGATATCAAAAATTTAATTGAAAGTTGGTACAACAGAAGTACAAGGGATATAAGTAATTGTAAAGATTACAGTAATCGATGTTAATTATTGTAATTTGCATAAGTACCGATAGCATCTGGTTACATGATATTCCGACCATTAACATACTCGTAGATATGCAAAGGATATGATTACAATGATGATTATAAACTAGAAATCCATGAGCCTAACAAAAATATTTCAAACGTGTTTTCTCAATCGTTTTGCCTAATATCTAAATATTTGAAAGACTGTCATTTACATCGGTGATAGTATTGCACAAAATGTATATGTCTACATATTAGTAGAACCTATATACATACATGTAACATATTGGCATCCCGAACATTCGCTACGCACTCGGCAATATCTATCGACTTCGAAAACTATTAGAGCAGTAATAGAACAATAATCATGACCGCTGTTATATCAATTTACTGTCTAATATAGCAATGTTTTATTAGAATTCGATTGTTCTGGTATGTCTTTATCGATAGTTTTTCTTTTGTAATCAATGGGGAATATGATTGTGTTGGATTTCAATCACCTACATAACATCTAAATAATCAGTTTAGGACGAGACGAGCGCAAATCAAAGTTCATTTTAACGATTTTACTAAACAATTCGACGGAACCGCATCAGCAAAACGAATAAAATGTTAGAGCTTTTCAGGTGGCTACATACTGGGCGTCTAAAATGGCCGCTTTAGCAGAATCATAACAGGATAATAATATGAATTACGTTGCAATTCGTAAAATGGTCACAAAGTGACAATTCTTAATGTTAAATGCATGTATGAAGCGGCCATTTTAGGCATTCTGGTCGGACACAATTTGAGTTTAATCGACACGTAAAGAAGAGGAATTGCACGCCTTACATTGCGGTCGAGTGTTGACCGCAGCCCGCAAACTAGTACAAACCCTGAGTCAGACACTATTATTTTGTTTGTCAAAGGCTTTCAAACTGAAGGAGAGAAACGTCAGTGCTATCGAAGCAGTGACTCCGCGTTCAGAATTAAAACCGATACAGCATTGAAGCTTACGGATATTGTCAACAGCAAAGTCGCTGTCGCCTGCGGTCTGTGGTCGAATCTCAGTTAAAGTACAAGTCTCTGATTTGTACTTTAAGCATCTCCAGAATTCAATCTATATCGTGTCGATTATCGATTCGATAACATAACGATTCCTAACAACCGATTGTTAACCGATTGATGTTGTGATTGTTCGGCATCTCCTAATTTAACAGTTAATAGCCCTATATCTGCTTGCTAATGTACTTACATAGCTAGCATTACATGTCTTTGAAGCTTGATTACTCGATTCGCTATGTGGTTTAGATATAGCAATCAGTAATGTATTGGTTATAGGCAATAAGCAATTCGGGATGGTTTGATCTTTGGCTTTGATTTCGATGTTGTAAATGTTGCGTCGGAAATGAATTTATATGGCATCTATTGTTTTGTAGATTACAAGCAAATGATGTCAGAAGGTGGAAATTGGTATCAAATATTCGAACATGGAGAACCTGAATATGACTTGCGTCCCTGGTATTCGCAAGTCACATTCAGGTCTGTTCCTGCGAAATGCAAGACAAAAAAGATAGGAATCTATTATCAGGTCTGGGTAGAATATGACTGTCATTGTGATGATGGTAAAGTAGACAAACTTACCTACACCAATGGCTGTTTACTACGATTTAAAACTGTGAATACCTTACAGCCTAATAAAGTAATTTCTTCTTCCTCTCACATAGCGGTTTTATCTTCTATCACGCTATCATTCACTTCAGGCTTCTATCAGCTGGCTCTTCAGACGTAGGAGTATGAAGCTGTTTTCAAGATGATGAGCATAAACTAATATTTTTTTCGACTATTGATATGACGCAACATTCGTTCTCATATTAGGGGGTCTAAAATGGCCGCTTTAGCAGAATCATAATAGGATAATAATATGAATTACGTTTAAATTCTTAAAATGGTCATAGACGTACCTACTATTATGAATTGTCGCCTTGTGACCATTTCACAAATTTAAACGTAATTCATATTATTATCCTATTATGATTCTGCTAAAGCGGCCATTTTAGACCCCCAGATTGCGTCTTGCATATCAGGATCCCTGGAAATCAAATTATTGAGAAATTGGAAAGTAGACTTGTACCTACATACTCGGAAATGAAACCTAGTTCGTTTTTCAATAACCGCAGCACATATTCAGATTCAGAAGGAAAATGCAAAAATGATTCAGTGGTTCGTTGCAGATATCGAGTTATTCGAAACTTGTATTTTCCTTTTTCTACAAAGATTTAAATACTTAGAATTGTCGTCATCGTAACAGCATACGCATAAACAGCCCATAATGTTCCCACCTGCTGAGACACTGGCCTAGTGCGGTTAGGCAGATGTCACATGTTTTATATTGCGTGAAAATGTAAATACTGTGAGGAGTGAACTCAAACCTCCCGTAGGTACCTATATGTATAATAGTGATGTTTCTATGGCGACTGCCACATTGTGTCGTCAAAACGAAACAGAAACGAGACCATATTTGAAGCGGTAAGGTACTCTAGCGATTTAAATCTATATTTTTCGATGGTATTATGAGTCACACAGAAGTCGTTGACATAAACATAGAAAGGTAATGAAACTATAAAGTACTCGAATCGTGCATCGAACATTGGTCTGAACACGAACCAAGTCATCAATTCTACAATGAAGCCAAAACTATAAAAATATTAGATAGAGATTAGGAGTTTTAGTACTTGCAGTAAAATGCAACATTCTTTGAATAGAGTTCAAAAACACTAAATAACTTTCACCAAAAGATTAAGGTTATTTCCATGTTTTCAACATATTCTGCCTGTAAATTTGGTCAAAAAAAATGATGCATCATGTTGATCGATCATTTTATTGTTCCGGATCATACCTGGGAACCTTATAGGGAAGAACAATTACCTTTCGGAATCGCACTTTTACACCCATTATGTAATGTAAATGTTCTCTATGAAGCAGTTTTAGCCATTAAAAGGTCAGATTTAAGTCATATTAAAAAAAAAGACAGTAAGATCCCACTTCCTCACATCCCACAGATGTCAATAGTGAGACTGGCAAATTGAATTTTTTATGAGGAGCTGTAATCAGACGATAAATCGCTGTTATTTATGAACACTCGAAGTAATGGCCGCTGTCCTTTATATCCTATTAATTAACTATAATATACAAGTTCCCGAGCTTCTAAGGCGCTTTTTTATAGTTCTTATACTGTCGTCTATGGGTTCTTTGGCTTAAGTCTGTTGTTAGTCTTTTTTATTGTGATTAAAAAGAAAGATGAAGGAGCTGTTTGGTTGTTTCGTGAAGTTGTTAAGGGATAAAGTGGTGTTTCTTAAACGTTTAGTGGTACTTAGACTGTTTTGAAGTATAGCAATCTTGTAAAATGGCGTTATTGCTATGAGATTTTTATTTTCAGACAGAATTTGAACATACTAATTTGATCAAAATCGTCGCACCGACCTCTTCAATCAATCATCCCAGCTTATCGTAGTCCGCTTCTAGACATGGTGGATCTCCTAAACTGCGCCACGGCACCCTTTCCTCAGCCTTCTGCATCCTTTCTGACCTAGGCACGTTTTAATATTCGTCGGTCCATCTAGCTTGGGGCGTCCCATATTATGTTTGCTAAACGTTGTAAAACCCCCAGAACTTTTCAGCATCCTGCTAAGATTTTTACAACGTAGATACCCAGTCCGTCAGCTCCAATCACCAAAGTCCCCACCACAACAAACTCCAGTACATCACACTAACCGTACAAAGTGCTCGCGAATGTTTTTAATATCGATATTATGAAGTATCCACGAGGGCGCAGATGTGGCCGGATTACGAGCGCGCCCAGCTAAATTAATTTGTCCGCAATAAATTCAGCTGTATACGAATTATGAATGTTATATAAATTACAATGTTAGAAGCGAAGTCGTTATTGTATTTGAGGTATTATACTCTGATGTAACTGCTTTGTATATTTGTTTATCATTAAGTTTATTAATTGAATTAGAGAGGCGAGAGTCTTATTAAAATATTTGTCTTTGTCATCGGGACTGTAAGTTGCTTTCCAAATAGTCTTATTGTAATAAATTAAAACAAGGTGCTGCATAATGTAAGGCTAGCTAAAGGAAGTTGCTTTGCACCGTTTTTGATTGAAAAGGCAGATTTCGACATACGCATAATATGATCAGATTCACAGAATTTAAAGCCGGATTCATGTGCTTATTTTAACCGAAAATCGTGGCCAACGAACTAAAATTAAATGTATCCGTCTACTATTTTAGCGTACCGTATAATGGTGTCTTGTAATTTTTTTTAGTTGCCTTGAATGTTTCTGTACTGAGCTGAGGCCGCCGCATATCCTTCCAGGTTCAAACATTTTTTTAAATATCACTATTTTTTCAATAAGTAGATAATCTCAATGTGATGGATGGAAATCCCTCTTTAACTATACACAATGTGGTATACTTTTTGCGCTCAGTTAAGTGTGCTCACTTTTCGTGTGCGCTGGAAGCAATACCTCATGAAACACCGCAGCAAAAGCCACAAAAGATGTTTAAACCATAATCTTCTTTCTGACAACTTCCTTTACTCGTCGCTAAAATATTTAAACACCGAAGTGAATTGTCAATTCCGCCACATACAATGTAGCGAACAGAGCACAAAACGTTCGTGAACAATCAAACCCATCTGGTCACGGATATGTTTAAAACGTTTTACGACGTCCTCCTCGCGGGTGCTGTCAACTGGCGTTTATAGTCGTTGCAAGTTTAGTGCACCGATCGATGACTGATTCCTGTTTATTTGTGGAAGAATTTGGGGCTTCTTGAGCAATGTTTTGTGGGACGTGTGAAGTGACATTATTTGGGAGACTTGAGACTCGATACTATGAACTGGCGGAGCGTGTTTCCTCAATACTTAACCATTAATTGAAAGTATCAGATCCAGATATGGCCAATATATGAATTGATATGGATATGAATGCCTTGTGGCATTAAGTCCGTCTATTTACCACTCTTGTACATGAAGTTTAAATAAATAAATAATATGGCATCTCGCTGGCTCTCGGTTCATCATTATCATCATATCAGCCCACAATCACCCACTGCTGGGCCTTCCCTTTTTTCTGCCACATTTCCCGGTTCTGTGCGTCCCTTATCCAGGTGTTTCCCGCGACTTTGCCTTCGTGTCTCGGTTGCTTAAGCGGAATACCTTGTGGTGCTTTATAAAGGACCTCCAGCTCCAGCCAGTGCGAGAAACGTTAATACTAAGGGACTAAACGCTAAGGGTGATCTAATACTCAATTGAGTTAGTGCTAGATATCCTGTTTCCTTATTCATCCCTTTCCCACTCAATACTGGCTTCAAAGTGTTGTACTAGTCCGACCATATTCAATCGTGAAACTGTCAATAACCTGAATCGTTTAATAAAACTCTCATCATCATTATTCATTTGAAGTTGTCCATTGATAGACAAAGGCCAATCAAAAATTCTACATTCTCTATGCAACAGTCATGTTATGTTTTATTCTGTACCTTCTTACTGACAATTCTCATTCCTTTCTCCTAAAGTTAAGTAGTAAACTGCCCTCCAATTATCTTTTGCCATATATTCCGGGTTCCGTAAAAAGCTTAGCGGTCCGCACGGTAATGCCCGACGGACCGTAGTTTGAGTGTGGTCCGTTGGCACGCCCCAATTTCCGACTCTTCTTGACTTTGTCCAGCCTTAAATCAATGATGGACGTAAGAATAGAACAGTGCCCCATTCCTATTCATAATGCTGCAGATTGAAACTAGACTGGAAGATGGCGTCGCGGCATTAAGTCCGCCCATATACCATTATTGAGTTCAAATAAATAGGTTGTTGAAAGACTTATAAAACCACGCGTGTAATTCCCGAAGAGTGGGACAGAGGTGTACTTACAATACAGCCAAATTTTGCCAGTTATGTTTTAGTCCCATGTCGTAGGGGGCGAGCCTATTGCCATCAACTGGACACAAATCCAGACTCTGCTCTGCTACTGTCAATTTCAAATCATAAAATTTTTGGTAGACTGGCAGAGATGATCTAGACGTGCATAACGAAGGCTGGTGATTGATGATAATTGGCAAGTGATGAGTACTTGGAAGGAAATGTGGGGGGCTTTTGCCCAGCAGTGGGACGTACTAAGCTACTTGAAAAACAAATAAGGATTTAATTAACAAATACTCTAGATGGAAACTTGAAATGCCTGTTGCGGTTTCATAAAAAAGAAAATCCTATCAAAGAAATGAAATTAAACCACATGCAAAAGCTGTCATACAACAACTGTTTCATGAAAGGAAAACAATGGAGAGACGGCATTTCATTGAAAAAAGCGTTGCCTTTTATTTTATACGGAACGAAACTAAGACAATTATCGGAATACTGCAACTGCTTCGCTGCTTTCAAATATTGTTCGCAAAAGCTTGTCTGTAACTGTCGAAATAATACTGAGAACAATGATATCCGTATCGGTTATTGAAATAATAAATAGGTGTACTCTTTATGTGCAGGAAATGGTAATCAGAGGATTAGCATTTCTCTTGATCTGCAGCTGGACATCTGCAAAGGCCAGTCATTTTGCTTTCTGCATGCTTTCTGCATGCTATCTTTTATTTTGTTTTTAAACATCTGATTTAGTCAGTCCGAACAAACCCAGGACATGAAACTGAACATGCCCAGTAAATCCGGACTGATGGTCATCCTATGTGCAACCAAAAGCACTTGAAACCACATAACATTGCGGTCCCCTATCACAAATTACCAGAATACATATTCAGATGCAAATCAATGAAATATTTCATTTTAATACGTATCAAGCGACCGCTGCATGAATATCAAGTATATTAATGATAATCCCAAAGTGGGAGTGAATTCGAAATCATTAACAACATCAAAGGATATTGTATACCTACATGCATGCATATGTTTCATACGGTTTTAATGCAATTCAAGTTCCCAAACACAGCTTTAAAGCTTGCATTTCGCGAATATGAAGCTAAAGAGAACCGACACAGTGTTGTAACTGTGTTGAGTCAACATGAAGGAACATGTAGTAGTTTGTGTTGGTGGAAAACGCAAGTCTGAGGTGTTTTCGCTCCCGTTATGAAATTCAGTTGGAGTTTATTCATATTGTACCTTTAAAACTTACTGGGTGCAGGTTTAGACGTAGATATAGCGTAGTAGTTGTTATGTGCACTACGTTGCGACCTGGTTCTTCTTGTTTACTAAACGTTGCTTGCTGAAACCTGAAACATAAACAAAGGTAATTGCCAGTTTTGTACATTGAATTTAATGTTTTGATGTTTCGTGTTGTGGTTTTAAAATATTCAAAGTTTTGCGCAAAGTCTTTTACACGGGCATGGCAACTCGTAAATCGGTTGTTGAATACAATTTGCCTGCTCGAAGACAGTGTGAATTTTAATTGCGATATGCAATTGTTTTTACTTGTGACAGGTTATTTAGTGGCCCAACAGCAACGTCTTGCTAAAGAGAATAATAATGGGAGAAGCGGGTATCGTATTACCCAGTACTAACTGGGTTGTGTAGGTCAGATAGACAGTCGCTCTGTAAAATACTGGTATTCAGCTGCATCCGGTTAGACTGGAAGCCGACCCTAACATAGTTGGGAAAAGGATATGCAGATAATGAAATGGGAGAAGCGGGCGAAAAACGCTGATTTTTGTAGGTTTTTACCTAGCTTGGGATTCAGAGGCTTCATTGGATATTGTAACCCCATATTTATGTCAATAAGGATTATTCTTATTCTTATCACTGTGATTTTGACAGAGTTGTCAGTAGTAGCAACCCAAATTCAAATGAAAATAAAGATTACTGATTTTGACAATGATGCCTTGAAACGACAAACCGTGAAAATACTAGTAGTAGTCTTACAAAAATGGCTACCCAGATTCACAGTTGAACAAGAAACTGAGATTCAACTCCGAACATTCGCTGCCTATGAAGTCACGCTCATTTACTCCACTACCAACGACTCTATTCATACCAGAAACCACAGGCCAAACTTTCATACGAAAACTTTCCCTCATCCCCACATAATCAGTATTACCTGCCGTAACAAATATTTTTTTCTCCTCACAAATTAACGTTTGGCAAATCTTTTTTGGGGTCCTTACGAACTCCAAATGTTTCCAACGGGACCCTATTACTAAGGCTTCGCTGTCTGTTCGTCTGTCCCATGGCTGCATCTATTGCATTGTAATGGGAAGACACTTGAAATTTTCATCGAGTGTGTAATGTCTATGGCAGCTATAACAACAAATCATAACATTAAAATAAACTTAAAAATTAAAAGGGGCCGCTAAACAAGAAAAGAGCCCTTTTCGGCGTTTTAAGTTTTAAGTAGTGTTAATGTTGTCCACGGGACAATGTAGGGAACTTTTCCTGTAGGAAATCGACTCGCAATTGGCTGGCTATTTATTGATACCCGCCTTTATAGGTTTTCTCCAAATTGCTTTCGTATAAGACGTACGTGTATTCAGAAGACAAATGAGACGATCCAACGCTCACCAGAAACAATCAAGGTTGACAAAAACAATATAGAATTTGAGTCGTCGATTTGTCTTTGTCTTGAGAATGGATTTGACGATAGGGATTCGGTTAGGGGTTCAATCGATTTTGGGGCGAATTTTTTGGAGGTGACGAACTATGAGAAATATTTATGACTAGAGGAAACTGAGATGTACAGGCATTATTTGCTTCGAAAATTGCTTCTTTTGCTCTGAGAGTTCATTCTCGCACACGGCTAGACTTCGAGGTAGGGGGAACGCAAGAGTGTAAAGGTATAGCGCTCGTCTAGCCTCGTTCCTTCGCTCTCCGCCTCGTGACGGTTTTTTTGCGAGACATCTCGGGAGTAACACATCTGTCAGAATCTAGTGTCCAGAGCAGAGCCGCGTCCAGTCTTTCCGTACGGCTTTGACCAAAACCTTGAAGTTAACAGTTCTACTTAAATTGAATCGCTTAAGAATTACCAGCATAAAAAGTCGCTTACAGAAGGATCAACGTCAAGAACGTTGTATTTCCCTCTAATATTAATATCATGATGTTTCACAAAATAATAAAATAACATTAAGATACAAAATATGACACAGGCATTACGATGAATGGCTCCAAAAAAAAAAAACAAATCTTCATAAATCAAATCGCCCAAACACTTAATTCTGGCATTTCTCGCCGTTTTCAAGAAAGTAATATTATCCCCTCTCGGTAAAAAGAGATTTTCCTTACTCTAGGCGTGATGTTGACGCAAGCATTACTTGTTCAAACGTGTCGAAGCTTTTTTATAGCTGGCAACCCGAGAACTGTCGCGGGGTGCTAGTAGTGTGACCTCGTAAGATCTTTTTAGTAAATCGTGATATTTTTTTGGTTACTGGGCTGTTATAATTTTCTTGCAAATTATTTTTTGGTCCTTTTGTACCAAAAAAAATCTTCAGATCAATATTGCAACTTTTGTTTGGATTTTTTGTCACTGAAATGATTTGTATTTGAAAAGTACTAATCCGTTGAAGTAAAACAAATTGTAATTCTTGAATTCTTCTTTATTACGTCATGGTATATTTTTTTGCCATTTCCACTTAGTAGTTGTTCTTTTTCCTGAACTAACTTTAAAACAATAGCAACACAAATAAATAACTACAAAAGCAAACAAAAACATGAAAATCCCTTTTAAAATTAAAACCCGCTTAACGTGCACCAGTAAATGCAATTACATTCTCGCTAGCCGTTTCTACTGAAGAATCAAGTTTCCAGCCATTCTAGTTAAGTTGAAGTCAAGGGTTAATTAAATACACCCTGTAGTTTATTTTTAAGTAGGCGAATGCATACGGAACTACACGAACGCGTCGGCGATTGTCCAGGGCTGGGTTGGCTTGTGAAGAATTAAAAGATAAATAAAATATACTAGTTACGGTAATGAAAAGCACGTTTTTGGTGATATTTTGTAACAGTGAAAAAGAACCAAAACTGGATTTGTTTTATAGAAAAATAATTAACGTTTAATATGGGCTCTTGCCTGAAATTTATAGTTTTGTAATTTACGACACAGCCCATAGTTAATAATAGTCGGAACTAATGTTTTTACATATCGGACCTATTTCTACATATTTTAGAAGACACCAATCTTCGCAACCAGAATATCGATATTACTCAACAATTCTTTCTGTTACTAAGCTTAAAAAGCGAAATAAAATATGTGTATTAATCCCAAACAACTATTGCAAAATTAAATGTAACTGTTAATTACTAAAATGAATAATTAAATCATGAAAGGTCACGTGGAGCCTAATTAGTAATTTCCATTAAAACCAGAATAATATCAACCCTGCAAACCAAATAAAAGCTTGTCAGAGCTAATATTTATTTTACTGTTAAAACTTCAGCAGTCTATGTACTCGTACCCTACTTTGTAATAAATTACTAGATTACAAATTTAATCCTTTATATTAGCACTCTTTGTTTCCACAAATATCCGGAATAATCTACCACTACCCGACATTATCCTAAAAGTGACAACCCTAATCATAGTAATAAATTAAGACCGGTGAAACAAAGGAAACTCATACAGTATCCAAGTTACCGGAATTGCTTAGCTTTATAAAATTGTCGCAGAAGGTTAGCTTACAAAGTGTGACAACCAGTCTTACCAAAAGGTATCGTATTACCCGGTACTAACTGGGTTGTGGAGGTCAGATAGGCAGTCGCTTCATGTAAAATACTGGTATTCGGACTGGAAGCCGATCCCAAAGTAGTTTGGAAAAGGCTAGCAGATGAGATTTGATGCCAAATGAAATTACGGAAACTGCGCGGTTGATAGTAATAGGCTCGCCCCCTATTAGGTACATGGGACTTTAACATAACTAGGGCAATGCATGACTACCATAGGCACTCAGTCTGCCTAACCCTTCGGGGATACAGGCGTGATGTCATGCTATGAAATTATTATAGTTTGTAGTTGGTTTGTTTGTTTTTTTGTGTATTATTGTAGTTTTTTCATGTAGAGAGCATGATTGATAGCCGTCTCACCAAAGGCTGATGTGAGTGGAACCTGCTTGGAGATGCTCATCAGAGAGGTCAGTACTCGCAACCTAACCGGCGTGAGTGTATGACCAGACGTATGAACGTGGACTCCTTTGCTTTCCGTAGTTTGTGACAAAGGCTAATGATGATGCGTGTATTCCGCGCATTATATGGGCTCATCATTAAGTTCTCAAGAAGCGCTAATGATATTCGAGAAATACGCGCGATATTCAAAGTTCCACGACAGTTACTGTGCGATGGGAAAGCTACAAGTTCACTGGGAAGTTCGCTCTTCTACTAACTTTATTGCATACTTTTCTAAAACAGCTTTTAAAATAGTAGTTTTGTTTTTCTTTTAGGGTTCCGTACCCAAAGGGTAAAACAGGACCCTATTACTAAGACTCCGCTGTCTGTCTGTCCGTCTGTCACCAGGCTGTATCTCATGAACCGTGATAGTTTGACAGTTGAAATATTCACAGATGATGTATTTCTGTTGCCGCTATAACAACATTTACTAAAAAACAGAATAAAAAGACATGTTTTTTGTTTGCCGTTTTTATAGATGATGGTACAGAACCCACCTGGCAGTCTATTGGCAGACCTACTAAAATCACTATGTGCTTTCTTACAAACAAATAATAATAATTAATTTATTTTTTTAACTAAAAGCCAGTTTTTCTGCATTTTCCTAAACTAAGTGTAACTATGTTCCTGTGACTTAGGAGTTAGTGTAGTCCCTCGTAGCAACAAAGTTATAAAATATTTACAGTGATTTGAAACATTTTAATAGCAAGTGGTGGGAAAAAATGTGTTCTGAAAGTGAATGTTTCAGTCTACGGTAAAAAAGCATTTAACTTTAACTTAAATATGTAAAGCTAAAAACCTCCACCGAGGATAAGCTGCCCATCAATTACTAGACAGCCAGCCAATCTTCCTATTCCCGAAATCAACCGTTAAAAACCAGCAAAGTGAATTTAAATTCGAACATGTACTTGAGGGAAAATCCATTGTAACAGGCATACCGTGTAAGTGCATACATCGTGGGGCAGCCTCCCCTACCAATACTGCCCACGTTAACAAAGAGCGGTAACTCAACAAATGCGAGTTTTGAGAAAACAGAATATTACCTAACTAATATTATAAATATGAAAATGAGTTAGTTTATTTATTTGTCACGCCTTACGGCTCTTGATTAAATTTGGCATACGGATAAATTATGACCTAAGTTAAAAGCTAGTAGAGCTTTTGTCCATATCTTCACTTGCGTGGATGTCGCGATCGAAGCCGGGGAACAAGGGCTATTGTAAAAAAACTCGGATTTTTTAAAGTTTCGTAATGAGCCGATTAATTTGACTAGCACATGGTATGCGATACCAGCTTTTGTTCGCGGCTTGGCTCCCTTTATGTGCGGTAATTAACCTACGGGGACGTTTTAAACTTAGGGATAATGTAACTTCCCGTTAGTGAAAGAATTAGGAATCCGATCAGTAGTTCCAACTTTCGAAGATTACCCCCTACATACAAACTTACAAACCTACAAACTAATTATTTATAATAATAGTATAGATGTTTCATGCTGTTTTTTTGATTTTGCGACATACCACTTTCTGGCTTGCGACGGCGAAATAATACCTCCCTACCGAGGCTACCGATGCTTACCTACCGATCGATCATTACATTTTGCATTTTTATTATTTACGAACACTTTGCAGTCGGTTTTTACATTATTTATGTGAAAAATCACCGGTTTTCCTTCGATTTATGTTGCTACCGTATTGATTTCAGACGGTAGTATTTTCCGGTTTGCAAACGGAGTGCTGTGTAGGTTTTTAATAATGTTTAGTGTCTGTTTTAGTTTGTACTAGCTTCCGCCCGCGGCTTCGCCCGCGTGGTGTTTTGATAAAAAGCAGCCTATATGTTAATCCAGGGTATAACCTATCTACATACCAAATTTCAACCAAATCGGTCCAGCCGTTTATGCGTGAAAGAGTAACAAACATCCACACATCCATTCTCACAAACTTTCACATTTATAATATTAGTAGGGTTTGGCTGTTTTGGCTCTTTACGTGTGTTAGTTTAAAAGTTTTTTTTGTATTTACATTCTTCTTTACTTGTCGATTAAACTCAAATTTTGTCAGACCAGTATATAGCCACCTGCACAGCTGTAACATTGGTTTCGTTTAAATCCTGAAAGGTGCACGATGACTCAAACTCATTATAAATGTTGGATTTGAACTTTAAGAAGCGTGCAATTAGCAGTTTTAAACAGATTTTCTTAATTATTCAGACTAAATACGACGATTCAAGAGTTTCATTCCACTAGATGTCTCGCATACCACGAGCTATCTGATATTATCTATCGCCTTTGCTCAAAACACGTCCAAAACGATATCCCCGAAAACCCAAAAAACAACGACTCTTGATAAAACATGCATACTATCCTAAATTGGAGCGTAACACACGCCAAGAACAAAATTGCACCAGTCAATAACTGTAGCAGGAATGCAATGGGTATCACATGGTGTTTATGTTAATAATTTGGCAGGCGGAGTCGCGGGCTATGCCAGTGTGCGATGTTATCATGGACGATGGGAGATGTCACACCGTGAGGGTTTATGGGCAGATTCTTATCTGCAATTTTTACAAAATACAACATACTACAATATAAACTAATACAAAGAAGACAAAGAGAAGTATGAAAGAAGAAGACATGCTGCGCGGACCCCAATTAATTGGGACAAGGGCAAGAGAATGATGATCATCATTCAAGAGAATGATGATGATGATGATGATGATAAAGTTTGTATTAGACAAACTTTCATCCAGTATCCATCGTGTGGGCTGCGGAACTGTTCGAAAGAGATACCGCGGCCCTGGAACATAAAGGGCAAACGAAGGAACATGGATGGTTTTTAGTCAGTAAAAGTCTGACACTCCCTTCTGCTCCGCCCAAAGCGGGAGGAGTCAATTGATGATAAAAGTATCCATTCAGTGCTTACCTTTGTTGTGTAAAACTTCAAGCTTTTACATCCAGAGCGGTTTAGGTTTTGCGTTCATACGTTTTCTCTCAGTCAATTTAAGATTTTTACTAAGTAATTTTCTCTAAAGAAATATTAGGATACCTTAAGCTTCAAAAGACCTAGAAACAAAACATCTAATATTCAATTACAATATAACATAGTATTTATTTTATCGTCAATGAAATGCTAATCAAAAAATAGGACAAAGAAGTCATAACTGTTATGAATACTCAACATCTTTTATTACTACGTACATTTCTTTACATCTGTTTAAATAAATTGTTTACTTCGTTTCGTTATGAAAGTAAATGTTTGGTTGACGTTGTACCTTTTAATAGATAATTAAAAACAAACAAAAGTTTAATATTTTCTATTGCAATGTAGACACAAATGTACATGTTATTTTCTTAACCTTAAATTGGACAAACCGATTTTACGGACTATTTTTTTTTTTGAGGTATCTCGTAGGCTCATGGCTTCTTTAATTTAAAATAGGTACTTTAAGTATAATAATACGAGAAGAAAAAAATTAGTAAGTAATCCATTTTAATTACATTGCGCAAACGTATCAGTGTGAGATTTGGCATAGTTAACCTTCATAACGGAGAAAGAGTGCCGAAAAGTATGTAAAATAAAATAAAAAATAGGTATCAACCACTAGTTGTTATAATAATATTAACTTTGTTTTTTGATGACACAGTAATAATTTATTTTAAATAAATAGGTACCTATTACAAAACAATATCCAGATAACGTTTTAGTCTCAACCGTGCAAGCAAACAAACATGTCGACATTCTTCAGGATTCAGTTACCTCAGAAATAAAATCAACGGTGTGAGAGGCACCCCGACTCAATTTCTACGTGTCACTGACGCACCTCCGACTGTTATTTTTATTGCACCGTTCACTCCTTGGCACAGGTTGCGACAATGTTCGTAAATTTTATCTCATGAAGATCAATAAACTGCGTGTATTGTAAAACTGGATTATTTTAAATTGTAGTTTATTTTATTGAGCCGCACGGTAATGGGTTGCATAAGTCGTCATTTGCATTCCATGTGCTAAAGGACCAAAGTTATGAACATTCGACGGCATATCAAGCTTTACATTATAAGCTTACCAATGCTGGACTATGAGGGATCAGCCTATATTGAGAATGTATAGCTTGATATGTAGTTTTATGTACATAATTTTGGTCCTTCAGGATACAAAGGTCACTCACACGCTTATCTATTCTATCATGTCTTTTTTAGTACAAAAACAGGTATCAGACGATTTCCAAAGGCTTGTTAACTACTTCAAAAAGAGGTTTCTCTTTTTGAAGTAGTTAACAAGCCATAGCTAGAAGCCTGAGCAAGCTTATAACAATGAGGATTTTTTTTTCTGAAAAATATTCTAGCAATAAATAATTAACTGAAGTAAAAGTTTTTTAGACACTGATTAAACCCTCTAATAGATAATTCAGAGGCCTCTGAAACGTTTTAATAATAAATAGAGTGCGAGAAAAAAAGTGGTCCTCAGGTACTTTCATTTTGGGAGTACCGAATACGGAAGGACCAGTTTTTAAACAAGTTTTTAGCCGGTTTATCCAGAAGTTTTACTTTCTTTAAAAGCTACATTAATATTGTTTATAGACCGGTATTGAAAAACGAAGGTAAATAAAAGCAAAAATAATAAGAAATAATGAACCTTTATTTTTCTCTCTTCGTATTTCTTAATTGTTTATTTATACACGGTACACAATAACAGGATATTCGCACTACTGAACAATCTATTAATGTTACATTTTCTTTTGTTACAGGTATGTCATTGTCTGTGTACAAAATTAAATATCTGACGCCATAGCAACCGGTGCTTATACACTTACAGTAAGTTTGAAATAGATATTTTTTCTTTGTTTTGTGACGATTAACTTAGAATTTGTTCACTATCTCGTCGGTCTAGTGTGGCAAGCGCGACTGCTGAGCGCTAGGTCCCTCTACGCTTCATCATACCAGCAGAATGTAGACGGACGGTCTATGATCCTCCACAGTTCACATCTCTCGTCCATTACATACATACAATACATTATAACGTTATCTAGACACGATCATATATCACGATCAGGTAAATATATCATAGTATAATATTTGATTAATGATAGCTTAAGTAACTAACGTAAAGATTTATTGCACACGTAAACCTTCTTATCTGTTAAGGATAAAAAATAAAAAAGTATTATAGGGCTCTGCTGGTAGCTACTGGCAGTCGGTGGATAATACAAGTGGTGACGTCAATTTAATTTCCAAGACCTTAAAAAAAATGTTATACTCGTATTTACACGCTTTTTTACCCTCATCTGTTTTATACCGAGTTTCCTCCGTGCCTCGGAAAGCCTCAGTCATTTGTAGATCTTTGACAGTCGTTACAGGTAGTCAGTGGCCCGAAAGTCTGACAACCAGTCTTACCAAGGATATCGTATTACCCAGTGGACTATCTGGGTTGTGGGGGTCAGATAGGCATTCGCTCCATGTAAAATACTGGTATTCAGCTGCATCCGGCTAGACTAGGACTTTTCCCAACTATCTTGGGGGGGACCCCAAGATAGTTGAAAAAAAGGCTAGGCAAATAAAATGAACCTGTATCTAACTATGTAAAAAAATCTTAGAAGTTAAATTTGACCCACTTCCCGGTTTCCGATTGAGTTGAAATTTTACATTCATGTTTAGTTAGGCAGACAATGCATGGTTAGCTTTCTAAATCCAATTTGGTGGACTCCTAAAGATAACCGACTTCTTATTTTTACAAGCTATTTCCTTAATAAAACTATGATTATTTTTTATAAACTAGGTATAATATTTATTTTTTAATGTTTTGTGCTCATTAGCCTATAACATTCCCATTCCCACTGCTGGAACTCCTCTCTGTAAAAGTAAGTGTGCCGTAATCCACAGTGCAACTTGGTGGAATCACATGTATTTTGGTTTTAGAATACTCCAGTTTTCTCACGAAGTTTTCCTTCATCGTCTTGAGCAAAAAAATGCATAAGTGCTCGATTGGATCCGAACCCAAGACCTTCAGCATTTCATCATCATCCACAGCCAGACTTCACTCACAGCTAGGGCTCTTTTATTTCTTCCAATTTCCGCGCTCCTGTGGCGCTTTTAATCGGGACCAATATATCCGTGCAATCACTGTATATATCTCTGACTATATTCAAAACAAAACTATGAAGCTTTTGGCTCGTTAAGTGGATAACGAGCCAAAAGCTTCATAGTTTTGACCTACGTATATTAAAAAACCATGTAAAGTAAACTTCCCTGACTCATTTCTTCACTATACTCTAACACATTCCCCCTTCAGCCGATATCTAAACAAAACGCCGACATGTGATACACACGATAAGGCGTTATCAGCTCAACACTGAGTTACGATGCGATACTCCAAGACAAGGAGATTGCTGCCCTCTATTAGTTCTAGGATTAAGTGTTTTGAGACTCGTGTTCTTGGTCCTTTTACCACGGAATAGGTAAAACCTCTTTTATCTGTTCTGTGGTCCTAACGTACAATTCAATTCAATTCAATTCAATTCTTTATTGCTTATCACATGTGTTTTATAAGATCTTAAAGATAATAATTAAGTTCACATGGACCCTGTCGGGCACAACAATTTATACAATATTGATAAGTAGTAGCATTTTTAAAATAATCAACATTAATTAAAATTCATAAATTAATTCAAATAGGTAAGTAAATAATTGCACAAGATAAAATAGAGAAATTAAAGTCGAATAAAATAAATTATAGTCAAATAAGTACATCATTTGTCATTAAAATAATAATCAAAAACAAAATGTCAATAAAATAAAAATTATAGTCCAATACATCATGTCATTAAATTAATAGGCAAAATACAATCATGAGAAAATAATAATCAAATAATAGGCAAAATACAATCATGAGAAAATAATAATCAAATAAAAAATGTCAATAAAATAAAATTAAAATTATAGCCCAATACATCATGTCATTAAATTAATAGGCAAAATACAATCATTAGAACATAATAATTAATAATAATCAAATACAAAATGTCAATAAAATAAAAAAACAAAATTCAATAAATAAGTCTGTAGTTCAATCCACTTTTAAGTCATCATTAAAAAAATCATTCAATGAATAGTAACAATTTTCAACTAATAAGTTTCTGACTCGTTTTATAAATATTTTGTCATTATTTTCCATTCTAATGTTATTAGGAATTTTATTATATATTTTTATTGATGTAACGTGAGGGCTAGTGCTGTGTAATTTTAACTTTGATTGGGGCATTACGAGCGTGTTTTCGAAACGTGAACGCGGTGCATATCGGCGAGGCTGGTCAGAGATTTTAATAAAAAAGT
Source organism: Eurois occulta (assembly GCA_950022335.1). NCBI lineage: Eukaryota > Metazoa > Arthropoda > Insecta > Lepidoptera > Noctuidae > Eurois > Eurois occulta. The sequence goes on from OX465482.1 coordinate 2,297,141, forward strand.
TGGGATACTGTCTCACAAATTTACAAAGGACATCATTCACGTTCCATACATTTTTGGGCCAAATCTGAAAGTGCCGGCCAGAAAAAAAAAGCGTAATATTCGGATAGATCACATAATTCCTATTATTTTTTACTATGACACCAAACCTGTGCGCCCTATGGTTATGTTGTTATACATGCTTTTAAAATATACAATGTGAAATAAAATGTTATGTTATTTTAATACGTTTGGTCAAATATATTAAATATGAAAAAAACTAGCAACAATACCAACAGCGCCTCATTTAGATTCAGTACCTTTCATTTAGGTAAAAAAGAACAAAATGAAACAACGATCAATTGTATTAATTCATTTATAATCTAACATATACATCATCTAATCCTATTGCAGGTGGGGTGAGGTATGGGTCATGTCTAGCATAACCCATGTACCAGACTATGGTCATGGTATGAGAGCAGCATCCAATGGTCCTCTTGCCGATATTGCATGTACAATAATAATGAGCTAATACTCGACGACCATTCGCTGCCCGATCTAATGCAATGTACACATAGTATTTTTTGGCTTGGATGTGGCGGGATGGTATTCGTCCTCTTATAATCCACAAGTCTTCCCCTTCAAGTTCCCCGACTATTTCCAGAGGAATCCCACCACCGAGCTCAATGATAAAAGCTCCGTCGGATTGAAGTAATAACTTTTTGCTTGTTTGAGCTGGTATACACCAAGGCTGAATAATATTAAATCTTCTTCTGTTAACGTTGGAAAATCATTAAAATCTGCCATATCCGCTGCCATGGGTTGGAACTGTGCTCGCCTTTTTTTTTTTTTGGGGGGTGGGAAATCATCAAATGACTCCTCCCGCTCTGGGCGGAGCGGAAGGGAGTGTCAGACTCTTACTGACTAAAAACCACCCATGTTCCTTCATTGGCCCTTTATGTTCCAGGGCCGCGGTATCTCTTTCGAACAGTCCCGCAGCCCTGGCAGGCACCGGCCCTTGCGGGCCCCTCCCGTTTGCTGACAACTCTTTGAGGCGCGCGTGGAACACGAACGCGCCGTCGACACGGCCTGCCCGTCGTCACACGACGGACGGACGGCGAGCTAGCCCATTACTCACCGTCCACAGGCCCGCGCCTACGGTGGCCGAGAGCCATCACGGCGTGAACTGTGCTCGCCTTCGGTTTAAATTGTGCCTATTCACAAGATCTCCCAGTGTATTGGGCATGTTTATTCTTTCACCTATTATTTGAAGGATATCAGTAGCATGAACGCTATCCACTATCAAAACGTGATAGGCATTTATTAATGCGGCAGCAATTCTAAAATAATCCATCATATTGTGCAGTGTTATATTAATGTTGACGTGTCTCAATAGCCGGAAATCTCTTTTAAATCGGCCATTTATGACTTCCACGACCCATCGACAAATAGTAACAAGTCGCGACTTATTAGCTTGTTCGGTCGTAAGTTGCGTTTCCCGAGGGAGCTTCGTCTCGGGCATATTAGCGGTGTATCCATGTCCTTCAAGGGTGGAAATTGCATCTCTGAAGCCACGGTCCAAAATAAATACGTCCCCATTTCGGTAAAACCATTGAAATAATCCATCGCCATGATCATTTTCATTTTGTACAATATTAAGCATTATTTGCGCATCTGAAAGTAGCAGCGTGTGGACCAGAAACTTCTATGATGTGCCCGTCACAACAAACAAACAGAAACGGCTTTAATAAGTTTCTGAACTTGTGGCTGCTATAGGATTTCCTTTGAAAAAAGTAGTTTGAACTCTTTTGAATATATATGTAAGTGCCATCTGCAATTGTTATGGCTTTTCTTTCGTCTATAGGACTCTCTGGGTTCCCAAAAATTCTTTCAGGAATCGTAAGGTTCCTCCGTGCTACATCTTCCCGGGTCATATGGTTAAAGCCTAAGTGAATAGGAACAAAGTCCTGCAGTAGGGCTTCTCTGCCAGTCTGGAGTATTCGCGAGTAAGTGGTTTCACTGGTTTTAAAAATCGATGCTAGCCGTGCATTTGATTCGCCGGTTCGGAGTTTTGCTAACAAAGCTGCTAGAATAGTTCTTTTGTTCTTTTGTTTCTTGATCAAATGTATGAAAATAACAACATCATAATAACACTTTTATTGTATTTTAAAAGTATGTAACACCGTAACCAAAGGGCGCACAGATTTGGTGTCGTAGTAAAAAAATATAGGAATTGTGTGTTCTATCGGAATATTACACATTTTTATCCTGGCCGGCACTTTCAGTTTTTGGTCCAAAATGAATGATGTCCTTTCCAGAATATAAATAGATGTCAGAGTTAGAATGCCCAGTTTCTTAAAATGTGGTCTACAACTTTCGTCGTTTTCAATATGGACCAATATCCTAACACATTTTTTTTGTAAGATAAACAACTCGTTGATATCAGCACTATTTCCCCAAAGAATTATACCATACTTAAGCCAAGCGTATGCAAAAGCGTAGTAAGTGGATAGGGCAGTTTTTATATCTGTTGATTTTTTAAGCTCGCGTAGTGCATATATAAAACTAGATAGCTTTGATTTCATTTTTTGTATGTGTGCTTTCCACGTCATATGAATATCTAGGTCCAGACCTAATAAGGTAAACGTATCTACACATTCCACTCTGATACCATCAAACGTATAATTGATATCTAGGGGTTTTTTTTGATAAGGCCTAAATTGCATTATTTTGGTTTTCAAGAAGTTTATTTCGAGGTTATGGTCTTTCATCCAATTTTGTATGGTAAGCATGATATTATTTAAAGTGTCATGTAGGCGTTGAGAGTCATTACAAGAAGTCATTATCGAGATGTCATCAGCGAACAGTACACATGATTCCGTCATAATTTTGGGGAGATCGTTGATATAAATCAAGAATAATAAACACCCCGCAACACTACCTTGAGGAATTGAATTTTTAATTTTTTTTTACAGACATCAAGCTACCCGAAACTGACAAATTTTCCCAATCAACCTTGAACCTAATGCTTTACCTATAAAGTTGAAAATCTATCTAAGAAATTTGACAGATTTATAGTAACTTGATGTGCTGGCGTCTGTATAAAACTTGCATAGCCTGTAATTTTGGTTTCTAAATATTATACATGGTGATAAACTTATACTTGGGATTCAAACACTTACATGAACCTAAACCTTCCAGCGTTGAGTTTTTTCGTCGGTTATAAATGAAAAAATCAGCTTTCAACCAATCAAAATTTATGAAACAGCAGGTTTTTAAATACGCGATTAAAAATCTCAGCGCTGTAGAATCATGTACTTAATCCATGTTAATAGTTTGTATCATAATGGCCTTTACACCGAGTAGGAATATCTTTCTTAGTAAAAGGCTAAGTGGAATCGACAAAATAATGGCCTTTACACCGAGTAGGAATATCTTTCTTAGTAAAAGGCTAAGTGGAATCGCATAGTCATCTTGCGAAAATATAAGTAGTATCTTATTACAATCTATCTTTTATGTTCCACAAAGCCTTTGATATGAATATACATATATTAAAATATATGAAAGGTGTATTTTTAAACCATATTTCAAACAGTATAATATGTACTAAAACGCTTATCTATTTTCATTAAAATGTTGTATGACTAAGTCTTCTACCTGTAAATGAATTATGTTGGTGCAGAATAAGCTTTAAAATGAATCGTAAGAGGGCTTCATTTCATTTTTATCTTTGTTTCGACAATTCTAAAGTGCCTGTAATTAGCCTACTTGAAATAAATGCTTTGATTTTGATTTTGAAAAGCCAGATGAAAGTTACTTAGTTACCTAATTGACATTTAGGGTACATTTACTTTCATCTAAATCTGTTTAGTGACCAATCTTTTGAGCCTGCTGTAGGCGCCCATAGAAGACTGTAACCACTTTCTATAAGACATACTGATCCGTGCTACTAGTCTTCATCATTCTACTTTGGGATCGGCGGAGCATGCCTTCTTCCATACTTCTCTATTAGTCATAATCTCAGTAGTCACCCTCTTTCTAGCCATATAATCATTCACACAGTCCATCTATCGTTTCTTTGGTCTTTCTCTACTCTTATAGCCATCCAAATTTATATTCAGAACTTTCCTCGCGACATTAACTCTCATTCCTCCACTTCTCAAACCTGTACCATGCCTCATCGGTCCATATTACGTCAAATTCTTAGCTAAATACTGGGTGGAGGCGACACCGACGCACAAACTGTTACCACTTATTCTTACCGATGAAATATTTCTGTGCCCCCCGGTTCAGAATGATGTACTGAATACGTGGTAATAGTTCGGGCGTCAGAGTCCCTTCCACCCTGTACAGTCTTACAATTAAACACGACAAGTTGCACTATTAAATAAACATAAACCAGGTTCATGTGTAGTGCATAATGATGTTGTATTACCGGTTACCGGATTCGTACACAAATCTCTGCGTGCCTACTGCTTACATTGCCGAGTTTCCGAGTTTTGAGTGCCACGCGTTCGTTGCCGCTTGCAGGGCTGTCGCTTGATCGTGTTTTGTTTATGTTTAAGTTGTTTTTGGAGAGAGAATTGTTTGTTTTTCGGTGCTGTGTGAAAGATACTCGTATTTACTATTTTCAGTTGTATGAAATAAAGTTGAGGTATTACTTACCGAGTTTCCTCCGTGGCTCGGAAAGCACGTTAAACCGTTGGTCTCGGCTGGAGTTTGTAGATCTGACGGTCGGTTTCGGTAGGTACAAGCCGCAAGTCTGACAACCAATCTTACCAAGCGATAATGTATTAACAAGTAACTGGTTTGTGGAGGTCTAAAAAGCAGTCGCTTCATAAAAAATACTGCTGTATCCGATTAAACTGGAAGCCGACTCAAACATTGTTGGGAAAAAGCTAGGCAGATGATGAAGTCGAAGTATTGTTGTAACCTGAGAATGGTTAAGTGATTGCCGATCCTTCAAGGCAGATATTCAATAAAATCAAATGAACCACACTTTTTTCTTTTTCGCGAGTTCTAAACTGGAATCGTTGAAACATTAAAAGAATTTCCCGACACTCTCGAAACCCTATATTTCTCCAATTCCAAATCAAAACTGTTCAACCTCAAGCTCCAATATTAAAGGAAATCTTTTTCCTTTTATCCGCAGCTAGTTTATCAAGTTTCGAACGCTTAGCAACCCTATCTATATCTAAAATGTATCTCGTCCGGACCATTTGACGATTCTCCTCGTTTCGACTTCGCCTTTTTACAATTTATGTCCTACTGATTTCTCGGCCTACGCTAAAAATTTATAGATTTCTCTCCCTCCCTCAAGTTCCTTCACCTTCCTTTTTAAATGTATATTTGGTGGAGCGTCTGTCGATCATTGTGTTAAAGACGTATTGTTGTCGTGCCAGGTATATCTCGCTTTGTGTGCTCGTCTTGAAAGGAAGCTGCGAATTTCTTTTTGCATTCGACGTCGACGTCGAATAAATGTTTGTGTAAAATAGGTCGAGTGCCAATGATAATGTTGAGAGTTCTTCTGTTTGGACTGTTAGCAGATTGCAATTTATTGCAAAGTATTAATTTATGTTCTGTGTTAAGTGGCTCGTGAAGTGGGTAATACTGTGTTATAATTTCTTTATGTACTGCGTTATTGCGTTCTGGTTTATTTTTAGAGACTCGTACAGCAGCTGTAATACCACAAAGATGCATTAACTCATGCTCTTTTACTATGTGTGTCGGCAGAAACTACTTCTACGTTTCTTACATACTCTTTTTGCCTCGTTCATTTTCAAGAACAATTTTACCAAAATTCTGTTTTATCGGTCAGATTACAATCTGCATTTAAGAATCCTCTGAGAAACACAACCCTGCAGGCTAAAAGGGCGTAAAGATACGACCAATAGTTATCCATCCTTATCGGAACCTCCCATATCTAAGCGTGTCCCAGCGGTCAGATCTCCAAACTAATGGTCTATTTTATTCCGGTAGCGTACTAAAGCATGTTACACTAAATAGTCGGACGACTTTATATGTAGAAGGACTATCGGACTTCTTATCGGGGAGGAGGCGACCGGGCTGACATTAATCATGTCCAAATCGCGTAAATTTATCTCCCAGTCAGGGCTGTCATATTGTTAGTTGAGAAATTAAATGGGATTTTGTGACTAGGATTTCTCGGGAGTCGAGTGTATGTGTTGGTTCTACTTTGTGAGTTTTTGTTCAGAGGTTTTTTGCTTAGAAATGTGATGCTGTGGTTTTATTTAGCAGCATAAAAGCCCACCGTATGTAACACACTAATCGGTTAACGATACGGTAATATTTCTATGTCAGAAACTGCCATCATCATCATCATCATTTATTTAGTCTTTCCAACTATGTTAGGGTTGCCTTCCAGTCCATTTAGAAGTAGTAATTTCTGCAGGTTTTTGTTTAAAGTCCTTCACTAGGATTTCTCCTGTATCGGGGGTGCGTTTAGAAACTTTAAACTCACATTCACAAACAGCCAGACCCAGAACAGCAACCCGCGACAAATCGCGCTGTAAATCGAACCCGCGACACACAACGCAGCAGTCGATCGCTCAGTCACTACGCCAGCCGTGATGTCATTTAAACATGTATTTAGTTTTGCTTAGCTGTTACTTCTACCAACTTTGCTTGCATACAAACTTCAACCTCGTTCAGGAACCGATCAGAAGTTGAGTTTATGTTAGTACTTAATGCTGTACATTATCTGGCTTTCAGTTCGTCAGTGTCGGAAGTGTAGCGGAGGCAACCCTAGAAACTTAAACCTATCCTGTAGTTCGTAATCTCTGTCTGTACTATTCCTATTAGTGTATTAATAATGCTGCCTAATCCTTACAGATAATTAATGACTTCATTACAAAACTGACTTACAAGATCAAGTTAGCTAATAGCTGTCAATATTGCTATACTTAAAAGGACCATGTGGCCTACCATGACGTTTTAAAGCAGGAGTAATTCTAGTGTGGGAAAGAGATGGCGCTAGACGACCTGTATAGATCTGTCTCTTTCCCACACTGGAATAACTCCTGCTTTAAGACGTCATAGTATATACGTCATATTTTTTTTGACCAAAATCAAAGATGTGTGTCGTTATGGGCCCAAAACTCTGGCAAAAACTCTTGCCAAAAGGTGTTGAATTAACCAGTAAATGGGTTGTGGAGTTCAGATAGGCAGTCGCTCCGCTCCATGTAAAATACTGCTATTCATCTGCAACCGGTCACACTGGAAGGTGACTGTCAACGTAGTTGGGAAAGGCAGATGTTGATGATCTGTGTTTAAAATCCTCCTTAATACCATTATCCCACCAAAAATCAACAAAAAAGATTCATTAATTTTACAAGAAAAGCGATCCGCAAAGTCATCACCGTGCATTGCGTGCTTAGTCCACGTGGTACGTCGCGTGCTACGTGTAACCTACATACCGAGTTAATCTTTAATGATGTTCACGCGAACTATGCATTCAAATAATCCACTTGACGGATTATTTCGCGCTGATTTAATTAACATTTTTGTTTCGTTCGGTTGGTAGTACTGAATTAACATTTGTGTTTTGCTCAGTTGGTAGTGCTGTAACATTAGTGATATTGTATTCTTTATTTAAATTGTTGTGGTCGTTTGTTTTTCTTTGTGACTTTTATAATGTTGGTGATGTAATTTTTGAATTTGGAATTATTTTCTATGCGTTTTGTTTATTTAGTTCTTTTTTGGTAACCATTGCAAAACCATAGAGCGATTTACTAATGCAGATGGTAACCTTGGCATAGCTAGATCCAAAATAGTCATTGGTTGAAATTATGTAATAGTAGCTAGACCTTATTAGTCAGATTGGGACGTAGCTACACAGGGCGGAATCCACACCGACGCGAAAAAGGTTATATATATTTTTTTTAAATTACAGATGAAAAATTTCGATATAGGGGGGTTTAGAATGATGTACTGAGTACGATAATCGTTTTCGCGTCGTTGTCCCTTCCACCCTGTATACGAACCATCTACAATCAGATTTAACCGACCTTCCGCATTGAGACTAATCCAACTCATAAGTAAATGTGATGAGTTTCTAGCTAGACTGTTTATCAGGATTGCTAGACTGCATGACGTCAAATGAAATTCAATATGGTGAGCACCAGACGTCATTTCATACAGTTCGTTCTTCCGTGGTCGACCTCAGTTCATATTTCTTGTTGTAACGCGATACCTACGTCATGAAATCTATATTTTTATGCTGTAGTACTTTGAACACTATTAGCCTTTTTCATAATAACCCCTCGATAGGTTCCCGTTAACTTTTGTGCCGAAAATTTTATTCGTCAATATATTTTTGGCAGTTAGTTTCTATAGAGGGTATCCATGTAGGTGCTATGGAACAAGCCCCGATTTTTTAATTTTCATTGCGTTGTTGTAGTGGTCGCAAGCGCTACTGCTGACCCTGAGGTCCCGGGTTCGATTCCCGGGTCGGGCAAAGTGCTATTGGGTTTTTCTTTCAAGGATTTCACGGTGGGAGCCCGAAGTCTGGTCTTAGACCTGACTGATTACTATAGTATACCCACATATCGCCAGTTGTATTTTCAGAAATAGTAAATCTATCAATAACATTTACAATCTGGATTTTATTTCTCATTGCTACAACTTCAACCGACAGTGGTGCCAACATCAGCGTCGCGTTCATCTTACAATCTCTCATCTCTGATATTTGGCAGTCGGGCATGGTCGCGGTGCATTTGCGCTATCAATTCTATTATCTCCGTAATGAGCCGTGTGCTTATTGATGCTAGGACCTGTTTATTTGCTTTTGCAGACTGATTTTTGAGTAAAGCATGAAAATTGTCGTTTATTACTTTCTTCTTCGTCACTTATATTCATTTAAGTTAAATTAACTTCGTCCAGAACAATAGATTTAAATCGTAGGGGATTGTGGCACACCAATATTACCAGTTAGTTTTTGCTTGCGGCTTCACCGGCGAGGATATTAATTGAAAATTATCCCACGGCAACGCAGGTTAAAACCAGGATACAAATTATCCTATATCAGGACCCAGGACCATTTCATCCGAATCCGTTAGACCGTAGCATGATAACACACAGACGCACAGTGTTTTAAAAACCCCTATTTTGTCTCATGCCCTTTTTATTGCAAATATCGTTACTTTATATCATTCCAAGTACTACAGTAAAAATCCGGCTTCGATATGACCTTTAGTTTTGACAAAAAAAAATTCGAAAGTTTCCCTATAACCGGGTCATGAAAATCACAAAAAAAAATCATATAAAATAAAATTGGCTGTTATTTAAAAATCTGATTATACGTAATGTTTACATTCATAACAACAGACATTCTGCCCGTTTTTGTAATTTCTAAAGTTAATAGGTTATGAAATAACAACATTTTTATCGTATTTCTTTTATAATTATTATTTCAAGTATAATGCCGTATTAGATCGAGATTTTTATACAGTATATTCTTCATACGCTCTTCTATCAATACTATAAAAATCACGATCTAACTCCGCGTTATTCAAAAGTTATTAGTAATTTTTATTATATCCGGATATTTTTATTATATCAAATCTTTAACGTAACTCAGAACAGTTACGACATTCTTAAAATAATAGTTTTATTTATGATCAAAGTAAATTGTTTATTTTTTTAGTTTGGTGACAACCCTAAGTCCGAAAAATTCGGTTATTAACCGGATATAATAAAAATTACTAATAACTTACTAACTTATTTTATATGATTTTTTTTGTGATTTTCATGACCCGGGTATAGGGAAACTTTCGATTTTTTTTTTGTCAAAACTAAATGTCATATCGAAGCCGGATTTTCACTGTAGTACTTGTAATGATATAAACTAACGATATTTGCAATAAAAAGGACATGAGACAAAATCGGGGTTTTTAAAACACTGTGAGACGGTGTAAGAGTACTTTCCCATTAGATATTTTACATTTAGCCTACAACCCATATAATATCTGAGCGAGACGACTACTAAACATATTATAAAAATGCTGAACACACAGTCATAACTCACCGCGTCTAATGGCAAATAACCACTGACATTTGAAAACAATAAATTACGTTGTTATTTTGTAAAGTGCAACGTTAATGCGTTGCGTTTGAATATGAATTTGAATGCCACCCGACATTAGCATAAACATGCGATAAATTACACAAGATATATATTTGTTCTAAATACTTAGTGTTAGCAGACTGTAGGTCATACATAATTGATTCAAGTCTTAGGACTCGCACAAACACAGGTGTTTTTTCTATGTTTACATTGGCAATACTTAGAAAGAATTTTTATTACAAGACAGTTAAATCAACTTCTGCAAGCAAGACTCATCGAGCTTCATCACAGAGCTTTCTGCACATCGTAAGGAAACCAGTATGCATGAGAGATATTTCTTGACAGCATGTAAAGCCATGTCAGAGGCCCACGGGCGGCATAAAAACTCTGACACCAGGTTAGGCACTAACCACACGACAAAGCAAAAAGATCGAGCTTCAGTAACAGCGTTTTTCTTGTGATTGCCACTATTGATTCTGGCTATCAGGGATTGCAGTAGTTGGGAACAGTGGGGCGGACTTGTCCCAAAAAAAGATCCAAATAAATAATTTGAGTTATTGTACACTAACATTATAAAAAGCAACGACATTTTAACTGATAACACCTTTTCGGCGGGGTCCTTGATAAACCCTTCTATTCATTATGAAATTGTGACCATCTGGAAAAGGCTTCACGTTATTCGTGCAAAAAAAGAAATTGAATTTCCGTGTTTTCGTTGGTCAATCCGCACTTTATACCTTGAAGTTGAACTACATGCTGCTGTTTTGCGAGCCAATTTTCAAATGGCTTGAAAAATATCATATTTATTCACGAATTTAAGACAACCATACAGAGTAACTGGGCCACCACTGCTGCAGAGCAGTGGTGGCCCAGTGACGGCGGCCCTGACTTACGAACAGTAAGTCGTGGGTTCGAACCCAGGCAGGCGCATTACTTTGTGTAATTTATCTCATCACCACTGCTCTCAAAAACGGTGAAGGTAAACATCGTGAGGAAACCGGCATGTCCTAAAACCAAAAAATTCGAAGACATGTGACATCTACCAACCAGCACTGGGCCCGCGTGGTGGATTATAGCCCGAGGCCGTGTGTCCCAGCAGTGGGAACATTATAGGCTGATTATGCTATACAGAGTAACTTAATAATAAACACAAAATAGACAGATCGTTGGATGTGAAATGATACAATGTAAAAGCAAAATGGTTTGGTTGTCTTTAGACTGATTCGCCCTATCCCCTCGTACTAGTATAAAACTGTATCATGGTCCCAAGTTACCACTTACTTGAAACTTTAAATTTCTTAACCGTATTCTGTTACACAATCCACGTACCTAAGTCCATATATATCAGAGATCTCAAACATTTTTTTCCAATCACTCGCGAGTAAAGTCTCATATAAACACATACAACACGGGCGGCCTTTTAACCCTGCGAACGGCTACGACTTTAAACTTTCCTTTTTAGCTCCAGGGGACTTAAGTGTGCAGCTTGGTCGGCGATAAATCCCCCACAATGTCGTCGTCGGCTATCGCGATCGGCAAGCGGTCACCTAACAACTGGTGTTTTCTTTTAAAAGCTCAGTCGTGGCGGCTTTTTATTTTGCGGTCGACTTTGACCGAGCAGTTTGGGGTTGACTTGAATGTTTGATACGGTTTAGATGTAAGTTTGCTATCTGTGATTGGTTGAGTTTGATGTTTGGAATTGAGAATTTAAGGTATTTGAAAAAGTTTGGTGAGGTTATAAAAATATTTACCTAGTACATATTTTTCAACCCAGTTAGGATTTTTTATAATTACAGCTCTGTGAACGAATTAAATTTCTAAATTTTCAACTGTTCATTAGAAGTCATAGTAAAAAATAACATAATCAAAATCAATCAACGTAAAACAACTCTTGTGTACCCCTGACAGCCCAAACCAATAATTGATACCCCATCCAGCTTAAAGGTTAAAACAATACAGGACATTTCACATTTAACCCTCCACTGTCCATGTTTCATTGCATGTCGTTAAATCGGCTTCGATATTGCGGCTATTATTGCAATTGCACGTGCAAGTAGGGGGGGTAGCACTGATGGTGGGGGTAGCCAGACGACATTTGGCAATGAAACGCGATGGAGAAACGACGTGTGTTTCATTGCGTTTTCGTGACGACTGCTAGATATTTGATGTTTATTATTTTGTAAGAGGATATTGACTGCTTGTTTTATGGGAAGCGTTGGTTATAAATACGCTTCAGGATGTATGTTGGCAGACAGAATATCTATACAAGTAAATAAAATTGAAGTGTCTGTCTAACTCTAAAGGCTCTCCCACATAGGCGCGTTATTATCGGTCGATAATACCGGACGCGTTAACATACACTACATTACTTGCAACTGTTGAATATATATTTAGATAAAGTTTACTTAATAGTAGGTACTAATTATTACCATTGTATGAGAAATAATTCTACTGCGCCTAAATGTACACTTTTTGTAATAATTTCCTTTTTTAAATAAATTATTGTTATTCTTATAACTACTGTAAAGGTTTTACCACTTACCATCTACCCATTACCGAGCCTTGATTAGCAATAATTACGAGAACAACACGTGCATAAATACGCGTCCTTCTAGGCGTACCATAATTTGTGTGCGGCCTATAATTTTAGTACATTAGTCGCCTAATGATCATCAAGACGATACTTTCTCACGCAAGTTCCGTAACCCTTTCGCCATTTGTAGGAAATATTGCCCCGTTTGCTATTTGAATAAATTATTATTGGGTGGCGCGGGAGGGTTAAGGACTTTGCTAGTACCGATGTGACATGACATTGACAGAACATTGACACTTGCTAAGTTATTCTACGACACTACTGACAGTTAGCTCGAGGTAAATATTGTAAAGAATTCTGGGCTAAATAGTCTCAATGATTTGAGACTGAGAGATTTATCTGAATTACATGAGACTTATCTGAATTACAAAGGTCTTTGGATTTCAACTGAACAATTGCAGTGTGATATTTGCTACCCGTATTTGCAAATAAATCTATCTGAATTTTAGAATAACCTCATTTACAGGTAGACTGGAATAATAAATCCAGAGACAAGTGAATAAGCTTATAACATGAATAGGGTCATAAAATAAATCATAGACAGACAAAATAAATTTTATTCAGCTTCAGATTCATAACTTATTTAGGTTACATACATTTCGAAACGTTACTCATTCGTTACCGAACAAAATCGCTGAACATTGAGTAACTTGCAAATTTTACTTTTCTCATAAAACGAGCGAGAACACCGATAGCAAATATGTACTCGCTAATAATATGACGGACTGGGGTCGTCAAAACTTGTAAGTAAACTTAATATTACGGCCCTGACAGACGTTACATCAAGAATATTACGCCTACGAATTTGATTTACGCCGAGTGGCGCTTGCGTCAACATGAAAAACATTTTTACTCTGTGCCATAAATAACATATCTCTTTATTGTGCCCCCGGTTTCCTATGCGAATAGATTTATTCATAGTGAAACAGTTGTAGGGTTGTCATATGGAACTTTTGTCTCACTTGCAATAAAACTTGTAACAGTAATTGCTTTGAGTTCGTTTTCTTTTTTCTTTGTGTTCCGAATTCGAAATTCGGAATTTGTAACTAGCCGGGACGCTGTATGAGGGAGTTTAAATTAAAAATGGAATCATTGGGGTTCGATTGTAATATAGGGTTAATTAAGCTTTGTTCAGACATTTTTACAATTTCAATTTCAACTTTATTTTGACGTTGATCTAGTGTTCGCATGAGGTCCTGGGTTAGATTCCCGGGTCGGGTCGAGTGTTATTGGGTTTTTCAGTTAAGGATTTCTCAGTACCAGCCCAGTCTGAATTTGTGCTTGGTTGATGGCAATAAGCTCGCCCCTACATGAGACTTAACATAATCGACGAAATATGACACCAATGTCTAACATTTCGGATAAAACTGGCATGATTCTATGTTATAATTAACAGTGTTAATCTCAATTACAATTCCAGCCCTAACGGAAAATAATAATCGAAAATCTTACCTATACCTAACCTGTTTCAGATTAAACCAAATGTCGTTCTAAAGGGACATAAATAAACTTGATTGATGACTCATTCAGAGCCAAATTAGCAAGACCAGTTGCATTAATGCGATAAAATCATAGTCTATGCTAATAAACTAGACATCGTAACTCATACCTTAAACGACGTCTATTCCCGGCCCCTGCATCTAATCGAGAAACTTTAATCGAATCGAATCGATTCGGTATCGTTCGGTAAAGACAACGCAGAACGGAAACTGTTGATGTTAACGAAGGAGAGATGTAGAAGATAGTGAGTTTCTAGTAGTTCTGATTAACATATGGTAGGATGGAAATGTAGGAATTGCATGCAGTTTAATGGTACGGCTTGTCAACGGATAATAATATCCGTTGAAAATTCCTTGTAGGTTCCTACGACGTACTTACTGATTTGGTTTCTCTGCATGTGAGATAGTGGTGGTCCGAAGGTCTAATGGAGCAATTTTTATAAAAAAGGCATTGCATTACACTAAGATAAGTATTCAGGATCTAATCATAATACGGGTTAACTCTCAAAATGGTGGAATAAATAGAATGGCTGCGGGCCCGGTGCTAAGGAAAGATACTTAAACTAGTGTGGCAATATTATGTAGTAGGTAATTTTCTTTAGAGCGTGTGTATGATTATGTTTTCTGTAGTAGTTAAGTTTTTGAGAAAGTTAAATTATATTAAATTGGATTAAATTACATTACGTTAGATTAAATTGAATTAAGTATTAAAATTGTATAAAATTAAATAATATTGACTGTCGCACTAAGATAGTTTTTTAAGTACTCACTACTAACACATATGGACTCTTGTTCGAAATAAACGATTTGATTTGATTTCATTTGATAAAACTTCGTGAGGAAACTAGTTTGACCTAGAACCGGAAAATTTGAAGACGCGTCATAACTAGCAACGCGCACTGGGCCCGCGTAGATTACGGTCCAGTTTCTCTCGGCCAATGTCCATTGATGGATGGAGAGGGAGAGGAAGACCAAAGAAACGATGGATGGATAGTGTGAGGAATGATTTGAAAGTAGAAGTAAATGATAGCGTGACGGTTGACAGAGGAGAATGGCAGAAAAAACGTGTTGCGCCGACCCCAAGTAACATGGGACAAGGGCAGGAAGATGATGATGCCTCTCGGCTAATGCCCAGTGGTTGAAACATTATACGCTAATTGAAATTATGCTTATCGTCGTTGAAGTTCTAACACCACGTAAGTAAATTTTTGGTGGTTTTGACATTTTGATTTTTGATGCCGTTTGCTAGAGAACCGGAAGACGCGGTTTCAGCCAATCGCAGAAACCGGCAAATGTCTCTATCTTGTTTGAAGTGAACACAAATTATAAAGTGATATTGTATTATTCATCATCATCATCATCATCATCATCATCAACAGCCCGACTTCACCCACTGCTGGGTATAGGCCTCTCTTTGCTTGTGCCAAGCTCCACGCTCCTGTGCCAGCCTCATCCAGGATATTGTATTATTACCTCGGTATAATTATGCAGTTTTTTCACTCTTCAGTAAAGTTGCTATTTTTGGCTTACGTGGTGTTTGAACTACAATGACTTTATGGTAATTATAATGCTTTAAACAACAATGCAACTGCACCTTTCAAAAATCAAAAATTGTTCACAAGTTCTTACAAAACCTACTACAATAGCTTATCCAATTAATACTCGATTTTGGAAACCGGCTAACCCTACCCCCGTGTCATTGACCCCATGAAACAACACGTCTGGCTATCGACTCGACACCTTTGCTTCATATTTATGAGACAATTGATCGTTGTTGCACTGGTTTCATTATTCAACGAGGTATATTATGCAATAGAGATAATAATATACGGTGTTGTTTGTAACGGGTTTTTGAAGACATATTGGTTTTTGTTTTGTGTTTGGAGACTTGTCTTCACAGCATCTATCATCATCTATCTATACTAATATTAAAAAGTGTTTGTACCGAATAAACTCCGAAACTACTGGACCGATTTTGACCATTTTTTCACTAATAGAAAGCTAAATTATCGGCAAGTAACATAGGCTATAAATTATATTTATATCATGCAAATTATCCGAGTTATTACAATTTTCGAGGACGAAGTGCTAGTTGAATAGAAAGACAATTATTACGCCTGAAATCTTCGAGAGGTTCGAGCTCTTCGAAGCACACCCATATTTCGTCAGTAATGATCATTTCTCATAAGGGCGAGCCTATTCTCCAGGCTGCTACTGAAAAATTATTGATGGAAAAACCAATGGTCGAAACGCATCGCTTGACCTGGGATCCGGTTAGCCCGCCTTTGTAGCGAGAACTGTAAAAGTCTAGGAATCTTATACCGAAATATTTAATTTAATCCTCCCTTATTAAATATCCGACTACGATGGTCCTTAACAAAGAAATACATGTTTTCTTCTTCTTGGTTGGTGTTAAAAAGTGACTAGGAGAAAATATTGAGTCAGTATCTTTTTGATAAAACCAAAAATTTCTTAGAATACCAAGCTACCACTAAGTAAGTGATTAAAGTTCTCCATAGACAATACATTGTAACTTTATTCTGAAAGCCCTAGTCTACCTTTCAGTCTAATTACCTACTTCAAAGTAATTGTGTAAAGGCTACCCTTGTAGTTAGCTACTCAACTTAATATTTATGAGACAATTGATAGCTGGTTGCGTTCTAAAGGCCACTTCCATTATTCAGAGCCCCGTGTTTATCATACTGGCGACGGTGATTATCAGACAACTTTGATACTAGATACGCTTTGCAATTTTCGTAGTACTCCTATTCGTCCTTCGAGCCGGATCCAATTTTTTTATATGTATATGGAAAGTGTCAAAATATGTAAATCTATGAAATATTTATCATTTATTTGTTTTTTTTTCTTGTTTTCAGGTAAGTTGATGGTCTACTTCATGTGAGTAATCACGTTTGAAAGCAGAAAGGAGTACCAGTATTTGAAGTAGCAGGAAGTGTTTATTGATTTCTTTATATATTTATTTTGTTTCAATGAACCGATACTGTTCTTTAAAACAAAAGAAAGGTAAGGTTTACCTATACGTAGCTTAATCCACATCTAACTTAAGGTATACGCCTCAGAAATGGGCTTCCAATACTCCAAAAGCCTATTCAAATCCCAATTACAATTGCCCCCCATAGCACATCTAGCAAACGGACATCCACTACGATATGGGTCACCAGAATCGATGCAAAACAGTTTATATCAATGGACGTCGCATGCACCGCATTATCCACTGACAACTATTGTTTCGCGTCCAATGGCTGAATTAAATGCCATTTACTGATGAATTACTGATAGCTTTTGCGGAGGAATTGTTGGAAAATTGTACCTTTGTTTATGTGTGTTGTCTGGTTGCTTTGTAGTCCTGAGTTCGGGCTGACTAAAGACTTTGTCTTACTTTGCATACCTAGAGCTATACAGGGTTATTTGTAAAACACCAGTAACCTCTTAAGAGGTCATTGTACTCATCGTTATGAACAACTTTTACTATGGAACCAAACCTGAAATCGCGAAAAAAAAATCAGCTGTTCCCTACATTTTGACGAGTTAATCGATCATAAATGTAGGGAACAGCTGATTTTTTTTTCGCGATTTCAGGTTTTGTCCCATAGTCAAAGTTGTTCGTAATGATGAGTACAATGACCTCTTAAGAGGTTACTGGTGTTTTACAAATAACCCTGTATATGTCGTTATCTATTACCGCCAGTCCGTCACTGAGCCCATGCCTTGCCTTTGACATGTCCTGTCTCTATCTTGCAATTGAAATTGGACAGTTGTGCGACAGTGACAGAAATAACGTTTAGCCAAAGTAGGTGCTCGGTAGTGTTTATAGATCTCGGCCTAAGTGAATGAAGCCTTTGTTTTCATAAGCAGTTCTGACTTTAGTGTAAGGCAGCTTAGGCTTTTTAGTAAGAGATGTGCTTACTGACTTTTCTAATACGTTTTTCTTTTGTATAAGTGTGTGTGTGTGTTTTATAAAATGTATTATAAAAAAACATGGCATGGGCTTTTAAGTGATCGTTGTTTCTGATTTTAGCTACTGATAAATTTTCTCTTCTATCAAATGAATTAATATCAATTTAATTTTGAGTGTTTTTCCCTCTCTACAAAGTTGTTGTTATTACTCAATTTTTCATCCGTAAAAAACAATTCAACCAAAATTAATTAAAGTTAAAAGCATAAAATCTATCAAAAACAACAACGAGTGAAAACAATTAATCATACAAATGTATTCGGAGCGAGTCGGTGCTTATTGTCGGGCGAAGTCAGGTTAACCTTGGAAATAATAAAAGGCTTTATTTTATTATGAAAGACCTTGCCATTTTGACACTGCAAACTTATTTGTTAAAGTTTTGTTGCCAAGGCACTTTTCATTAATTTTGAGATGGTCGTTGACGTTGGTTAAATAACTTTTAGGCGTTTGAATTTTTGTTGAATCAATGGTGACATGGTTTTAAGCTAAATTGAAATTGGTCAGTTCGTGAATGAAGGCCCATATTCTTTAATAAAGGCTTTGTGGACTAGAGATGGATTTGTAGTCGCAATATATTCAAGGTTTTTCTTTGCCTATTAATGTTTCCGTATTTATTATATCGCTCTTAGATTCTCATCCAATAAATAACAAAGCTTCTTGATCTATCTCAACGCCACTCGACAGACCTAACCCTCCAGAGACTACCGCAGTCAGATCGATCCATCATTTCGTATTACACTCATAATTGCAAGTCGTAAGTTTAAACCCGCTCTCGCGAGATGACTCGGCAGAAAGACTCCTTGTTCAACCTTGTTTATTAGCGAACATTTTAGCTCTCGCAGTTAATATACCGTTTCCCGAACAAATGATCGCGATGCGCAAGTCATTGTCGGAAAAATTACCGTCAGGGGTGTTGTAGCGTGCTATTAAAAATTTAAATTTTCGCCTTTTTGTGTAGGGGTGAGCAATATTGGGTTTAGCTTTTGGACCACATTAGGATTCCGATGGTGAAGTAATGTGTTTGCTTTCGTTTTTCCTCTTAACGTTGTCGGCTCATTGGTAGGGTCCGCGTTCTGAATTAGGTTTTCTACTTTCGTTTGATTTTTTGCATTCTTGCTTGATGGCTTGAATTTTAATGTGAAACGTATTAGCTAGAAACCAGAGAAACGAATGGTGGATAGACACACACACACAGACAGACACACACACACAGACAGATGATATGGTTAGAAAGAGGGTGAATACTGGTTGACGAGTAATATAGAAGTAGACAACCTCAGAAGTAGACAGAAGAAATGCTGCGCCGATCCCAAATAAATTGGGATAAGGGCAGGAGAATGATGACATTCTCTAAAAGTGAAAAATTCTTAAGTTGTCTTAACAACTATAGTAAAATCAACCTTGCATCCGATTGAGAAATCCCTAACGCGTAAAGTAGCAGAACTGTTCTATAAGCAATCAAGTTACCGTCGTATAGTCTACAAGTATGCTATGTAATCCAGTTATTTCATCCAATCTCACTTCAGTCTCAAGCGATTGAAAATGCCTTCAGTTGGCCGGAGTTCTTACGTAAAACATTTTTAGCATAAGCAACCTTTAATGTTCTCACTGCTGTGCCACCGACTTCATCTTTGTGAGAGGGAGAGGGCTGTAATCCACCACGCGGTGGGGGTTAGTGGATGTCATGTCTTCGAATTTAAGTTTTAGGACATGCCAGTTTCCTCACGATGCTTTCCATCAGCGTTTTGAAAGCGGTGGTGATGAAATAAATTACAAGCAGAAAGCGTGTCTGGGCTCGAACCCAAAATGTATTTAAACAATGATAATTAGACATATTTGACAAAATGGAAGACATTATGGGAATTGTAAACAGCATTAAAATTCTTCAATGTTATTAATAACGTGTTAATCTCTGTTGAAATGTTATTTGTATTGGCTTTTACGATAATCCCAAGCAGAGTGATTTATTTGTTTATTTATTTGACGCAAGAATGTGCATTTTTAAGCCAAAAATATTTGGTTATTTAAATCTTGGTTGCACTCTGAATTGCATTGCATAGCTTCATTTACTGAATGAGTGTTTAAATGTTCTGCTTGTTTTGGAATTTATGTTGTATTCCTAGCTTCTGAGAACGAGAGTTATGAATCATTTATCTTTGTAACCCGCAGTGGGCCCGTATGGTGGATCAACTCCACACCTCGCAGAAGAGCAGGCTTCTGTCATTGCAGTGGGAACGTTATAGACAAAAAGACACAATTGTGGCCTATAAAATCAAAGGCCTTAAACACTGTTTTAAGCTTTACGGTTTAAAACTAAACTTATACTGTCACTTAGGGGATATCTTCCGTGATTGTTCGGGATATCGGGAGCTCAAAATCATGAACAATCACGGAAATATCCCGTAAGTGACAGTATAAACGCCTTGAACTCGTAGAGACAGCTAAATGCGTTTTTATTTTCTCCTCTGTTCTCAAATATAGGGAGTTTTATAATTTTGATTTTATAAGCCTCAATTGTAAGCTTACTCGCAAGTAGCAGTAGCAACTGCTTAGTAAGCTTATAATTTTGTGTATTAATTGTCTTTTCGTGTCATACCATTAGGCTATCTAGCATTTGATGGAGGTCATTTCTGATACACCATAAAGGCCTAAATCAATGAACTGATACTTCTTACATCCTTACAGTTGAATTTCGTCAATGTTCAACGAAACATTCTTTCCCCAAGACCTCGAGCACAATTGATTCTAGTCCATCTACATATTCCCGCGACTCAGCAGAAGAGATTATAGTAATGGCCGATTATGCCGCAGCATCATTTCGATGAGAGCCGATTGTCTTAACGGCGGCAACGTTATTAGTATCAGCAGAGTCTGTAGTTAGCCCGTGTTCGTAATTAGGTTCGGGAATATGTTTAGTGTGAAATTGTTGGCTAATACGTGTTAGGGATTATATTAAAGGTTGGGTTTTAAGTACCTAGCTAGTTGTATTTCTTCTTCTTTTTTCTTCTTTAATAATCTTGGAACCTGATAGCTTAGACAAGTGGCAAACGCTTTTAAAACGTCTGGTTTTTCTGCAAGGAATTTAAACTGAACGCAAATCGCCTTTGCTAAACGGTGTTGTAGCGGAAGGTTTAATATACCTCCTCCTCAAGTCGTACTCCTCATTACTAAGGGTCGTGATCTTCCCTTGAAAAAATCTTTTGCCTGACGATGTTTCGCCATCTCTGTCTATCCTTGGCCAAGTGAAGCGCATCCTGAAATTTCGTATCAAGAGAAGCGCTGAAGCTGAAGAGAACATACAATTCGTACCTAAATTATGCGCCGTGAATATACCAGAGCAGAAAATACCTATTACTTTTAAAAATAACCACCAGCTGGCCACATCTCCATCACTCAAGCCCGCAAATTACTGCCAATCGGACCAAACGCACCAGCTGACCAATTCCCACAGAAAAATACTATAGGTACCGTTCAAAAACTCGTTTAGTCCAGAGACATTTAATCGACAATTTGAGTCACTTCAAACGATCCCTTGAAAAGGGTTTATTTTCATTAAAAAACATAATTATTCGACCGCTTTTAACGTGGTTATTAAAGTGGATCCTCAAAGGCTTTTTTTTTTCAAGACATCTAAGGCCGAATATCACCAATGAAACCTACCTAGTTGTACCCTTTACGTAACGAACCCGAATGGCACTTGTTCGCCTAGTCATTGCGATATTTTTTTGTTCTGAACCATAACTGGGAACTTTCTAGTTACAGAGATATTGTGTTCAACTTTTTCATAAGCTTTTTTTTAAATACAATTTTTAATATTATAACTTTACTTTAAATACCCCCACGACCCCTGAACTATTCAATGCGTCCATCAGCACAATGTTTTGAGTGTGTTGCTTTGAGTCCTACTGTAAAACGGGATTTTTCACCCCAAAAAAAGAAGTCGTTTCCCAGCAATATTTTTTCGTAGAGTAATAGTTTGATGTACAGAATGCTTGATTTACGGCTTCATGAAGCGTCCGTTTACACCTTGTATGTAGTCATAGCGGTCTTGTAAAAATCTTAACGATAAACTAAACCCAGAGAAACATATTATGTTTTAACTCTTTCGATTCGAACAGTTAATAAACTTCTATACTCACACCGTCAATCCAAACAAATCTAAAACAAAAGAAAGAGGCTTTTATTTCAATAAACAAAAGGTTGTTAATCCGATCATGGCCTACTCATCGCCACTAGAGACAATGGCTGACTTATGAGCGTCGTTAGTCGAAGTCAAAGTCTTTAGTTTTAAGTCGAGCTGTCAATTGTGATGGATGGGTGGTTATGGAGTCGAGCAGTCGTGACAAGTCGGGAAGATAATAAGTCTTAAAATGTGCTAACGTGTAAGTTGTAACATGTAATAGGTACTGAGCTACATTTAAGATTTATTAGTGTTCTTGGAAGGATGTATATTATGTCAGGAGCTCGTGGCTTAATAATAACAGCCGGATGGCCTAGGTTGGTCCGTGGATGGGTGACCGCTACCGAGTTTCCTTCGTGCCTCGGAAAGCACGTTACCCTGTTGGTCCTGCCAATGATTTGTTTTGTAGATAGTCGTTACAGGCAGTCAGTGGCCCAAAAGAAACAACCAGTATTACCAAGGGGTATTGTACCCAGTACTAACTGGGTTGTGTAGGTCAGATAGGCATAGTTTGGTAAAGGCTAGGCAGACGATGGTGATGTTATGTTTTTGTTTTAACATATTTTATACGTATGAGAATGGCCAAGGATCGATTTCAGTAGTTTTCCTACAAAACCTCCCAAAAAGAACCAGATCTACCCCTAAAAGCACCACACATTATGCAAGAGGCGTGTCCCAAACCCCCAACCTCTTACTGCAGGCAGTTTTCCTCAGAAACTACTGAACCCTTTTAAAAACAAAGCCATGTGTGAACCGAAGCCCATTAGGTGTAGCACACAGCTCGGGAGTAGCGGGCGCGTGTACATAATTGATTATAATCGCTAAAAGTTCTGTAGTTGCCGTCGCTGCAAGTGATGACCGGCGCTGCGTGGCATTAGCAGGGGTTGGAGTGGGTGATAAGAGGTAGCGGGAGCGGGGTAATTTGGGTAGTTAGGTGCGGTGTTTGCATGGGGAACTGTGAGGAGGAAGGGTTTTATGCAGTCAATCGTGTGCCTTGGATATTCAAACAGAATTAGGTCAACAATAGATTGGGTTTATCGTGTTTAGCAGCTGTTACTAAGTGAAGAATTAAATGAAATAGTTTACATTAAATTATATTTAATATCGTGTAACTATAAAATAATAAACAATATTTATTGGTTCTAGACTTAAACCTATTATACAATAATTTTACCTTAAATTGGACTAAAGTAAGTGACAAGATACAAAACACGAGGATTCCTGTGCGATAAGCTCCTGTTACTTTCGTCACCACCGTGTTCGAGCAGCCATATTGCAAGTGTGGTGCGGTGCAAGAGTAAGTATTATAATATTCATTTATTAATTACTATATTTCATCCTTGCACTCAGTAGCTGTAATGAGGAACTCAGATAGACAGTCACTCCACGAAAATACTGGTGTTCAGTTGGAAAAAGGCTCAGCAGATGGTGAGAGATGATGGTTTCAATATCTCCCTCTTTAGATTCATAAAAATACCTTTAAGAGTAAATCTTGAGCAGACTGGCTTATATCTTGAGCCGTTATCGTATAAAAAGAACTCAATCAATCACATGCATCATATATTTACATATTTTTTTTAAGTTCTGAAAATATCTTCAAGTAACTTAGATTGCATCTTTTAAAATAGACCACATTTAAACCAGATTCTCCGCAAAGTCATCGTATACTCGTTAAGTCAAACCCCACGAAACACAAGATTTTCAACTACCTTCGTGCTTTCCTCAGATAATATTTCACGTGGATCGTTTATCCGAAGATAAGTTCAGCATAATATATCGTGGGACTTAGTCATAATTTTTGTCGGCAGTTAAAACTTTTTGATATACTATTTGGCAACGATTTAATATATTCCAAGTTGGTTTGTTTACGGAAATAATTTTTAAGTTACTGGTATGTAAAAATGAGATTTAGTTTGTGTTTTACGTGTTCCTGTCAGAGGATATGTAAATACTGCAATAATATTGAAATATCGAATGCTTCAGTTTTATTTCATGTTGAGTACATACGAACGATTACCGTCCATATTGACCAGTTACATAAGTCATACTATTTCTTTTATACGAAGGAATCTTTATTGTAAAGAGAGTATTTTACAGGAAGTTTGAAAGTTGCGCCAGTTACAGAAAAATTGACAGTCCCTATCAACTATTTTTTGTTTCTTAAATTGTGATGAGGAGGGACGAATCGCATGTGACTAAAATAGTGATGAATATAAATTTTGATGGATGGAGAGGGAGAGGAAAACGAAGGAAACAATGAATGAATTGTGCGAGGATGATAGGAAAGTAAAAGTAAATGATAACATGACGGTTGACAGAGGAGAATGGAAGAAAAAAATGTGTTGCGCCGACCCCAAGTAACATGGGACAAGGGCAGCAAGAAGACTATTTCCTTTATAGATCTCATCATAGTATTGTGTTCAGATGTAGTCTATCTTTTTTTTATGTTTGATGGGCCTACTCTTGACCTCAATCTAGTCCTGAGGACAGAGATGAGGTCGACGATGGAACGAGCTAACCCAAAAGAAGCCTATTAACTCGCGACTTAAATAGATTGGGGTCATATGAATTTGGGAACACCGACGAAGGCAGGGAATCTATCACTTTAAAATCAATAATCAATCAACCTAACCCTATTTTCTGACCGTTTTTGTTTTAAAATCCCGTTATCCCTAACTGTTGTTCTTCTAAAACAGCTTTCCAATATCATTTATTAAGACGTTCCTGTACAAAAATTCCTTTGTATACAGATTATATTTGTGCCGTTCCCTTTTTATAGTTGTCGCGTCGTTTCGTACCGTCCGAATCCGAAGCGTTAGGATTGCTTCGAGAAAATTCCTTGCATTTCTGCTTCGAAAAATGTATGGGTTCTATAAATAGGGTTGGTGCGACATCTCGTGAGATATTGTTGGTAATTGGTTTGTTGTTATTGAAAGTGGATTTTACTACTAAATGCATTGGGTGCATATTAACGGCGTTTAAGAGTTAGTCAGAGTCAAGATTCTATACCAATTGTGACAATGACTATTCGTTTCTGAACGAGGATGCAGTGAGATTTTGACATTTTTTTTTTTTGAGATTAGAATATACCTAACATTAAAATATCGGAATTTGTCTCCATGAAATATTGAAACCAATTGTTCAGTTTTATTATACAAAAAAATTCGCTGAAATCTGAACAAAAGTGATTCAGGGCACCACTTAAAACGTTAGCGGTGGCCAGGCGGACCGCGACGCCCATACATCGCGCCACACACACTCGACCAAACATCCCCACACCCGCTACCACCACAGAGCAAGCGATGACACTTTTAATAAAACCATCCCACAGATTCACAAAATACTCAAAACTCCAGCTACGCTAGCAAGGAACACTTAAATCGGTTAAAATCACGGGCCAGCTGAGCAATTGTGTCCATTTGACATTTATGGCGCAATTTATATTTACGCCGGGGAACAAAGCGACCCCTTATCTCAACTCCGACCCACATACACCCAGGGCTGCCGGCGCAAAGCTATGAGAACGACGCGCTCCTAACAAAAAGTCCCCATTCTAAGAGGAATGGGGGTTCTAATGCATGTAATATCTCAGTAACAAAGGTGGAGCAACAGGACAAGACAATCGATGGGTACAAAAATAGACATATACACCTAAATTTTGGAGGATCGAGACCTCCATCAGGACCGTGGATAGATATACACAATCGAAGAATAGATAAAATCTCTGGCAGCCCTGTACATACAAGTCACACCACTGTTCACGGACAAACAGTAAATCAACACGGTATTGTTCGTCAAATAATTGGGCACTGGTATGCAGTTCCGGCACTATGTGATTTGTACGCTGCACGCTAGAAGTCGGCCTGTTTGCCCCCATTGTCATGTAGAAAGGATTTACCGATGAAACATATTATGCTCTTTTGTGTCGCTCGGATTACTGCGTTGAAAGTAGAAGAATATAAAAAGGGGAGAAACTTATGGAGATTAAGTATGACGTATCACGACATTGCCGAGACGTACACGCTTAAAAGCGCAGCTCGCTCAAAGAAAACTATACAAATAAAGGGAAGGGAACTGTTAAGGATCGGCCTTTCGATTCTATTGGCTCTTCATTGGCTTTCCGTTCTCTCGGCGCGGCTTTAACGTCGCCTATGTGTGTACTTATATAGGAGTGATGTACGTTAATAGAATATTCATTTTTAGTTACCTCAGAACGGGTTTTCATGTCGTCAAATGATTAAATACGCGTAACAAGCTTCTCGCATTAGTTTCTACAACTTCCATTACGTTTAACTACTTATTTGCATGATGGATGCATTGTTCGGAGTCTCTAAGAGTCCTTAGTATTGTCTCACTGTTTATGCTCAGCTGCGTTCGCAACGGGCTGTATACAGTAATTACGCACGCGATATTTCGCCCAAAGCTTTTATGTCGCGAGACAATCGTGTCGGACGCGTCGTGTCGCATGTCGCAGCGATATTGCCCCGTTTATTATCTACTTAAGAGCATAATTCGTTCAGGAATGACTTCGCTAGACGTTCCGCGGCCTCTTTACTTTTCATTTGCAAAGAAATGAAAGTGTCAAATGTTTTTGGTTTTGCTTTAACGACGCCATTTTTTCGCGTTTTCGTTGTAAGCTTTTAAGGTTATGTAAGAAATCGCAGATGAGATTGAAATGTCCTAGATTGCGTTTTTCATAAGTGCTGCTGGAAGAAATAGCTGTTGTCGCTTGTCGTTGTCGCGTCTATTTAGTTTTATTGTTGCCTTTATGTTAGCGTTCGCTTTAAAGTCTGGAATGAAATAAGTTTCGCGATCGAAACAAAGACGTGTTTTACTTTACAGCTTTAATTAAGAAGCTTAGAATGAAGTTGGTGATATTGTTATTTAGTGAACAAAGGATAAACATTTGTTCGTCAGATTCGTCTAAGAGACAAGATAAATAACCTGACAATGTTTTACAAATTGATGCTAAAAAGAACACCTGAGCTTAAATATCTAGAAGGGAATTCGACAAATTGTTGCCTTTATTTTGAGATAGGTAGGTACCTACTGACCCTTCAGAGGGTTTATCACGTTCCTGACGAAAAAATAAAAAGGCAAATTCTTTGTTCAACTTGGATCAATTTTAAGCCGCTTTTGGGGGTTTAAATTCTCGTCATTACAACCAATACATCGGCACAGGCCATTTTTTTCTCTCAAATATACGACCCTCCGATAATTCACGGCGAAATTGCCACATCTCGCAAAATGTGACAATGTTGATTTTATCAATGAAACGAACGGAGTCGGGCTTTTGGTTTAAAAAAAATCGTTTTCTAAGCTATTTACCACGGTATATGGCGACGCCGGCATGTCATTAAACCACGGCCAAATCGCTCATACACGCGACGGTGACCATAAGTTTACATTTCGCCGGACATCGCTTTATAAAGCGCCGTGTGAATGAAAAGATTTATGAAGGTTGAAAAGGCAACGTATTTCGGGTGCAGGTCCTCTGCGTCAAATTAGGGTCTTATTGTGTGTTTTCGTGTTGATAATGCTGTACCCCCATATAAGTTTACTTAAAACCAACGCTTTAGATAAAAAATATCCAACAGAATTTCTTTTTCCCGAGTCCTCATTTTAGCATATGGGTCTACTAAGTGTAGGATTCGATGCATAAAGTAATTTGTTTATTCAGCATACGGAGTATTTTTATGATCGTAGGAAATGTATTCATGAATTTCTCCCAAAGATTACATGTTTATATAAAAATATGTGAAGCATAATAAAGAAATTAATGTGAGCACCAGAAAAAAAATATGTACATATTTATATCCATAAAAAATGTTTGATGACTTGACACGCGTATACATCGATGCTCGTAAATTTAATGTCGTTTTTATATCGCGTTATCTATGCATACGTGTAGAGAGGAACGTCCGGATTTTCCGTGCGAATATTTTATTATGGTAACCCCTGGGCGAGTGTGAATTCTTGTGTTATAAAGTTTGCAGGATTTTCGCTCGGTGGGTAGTCTGTAGTGGGCTCCCTTCGGCGACATTTTTCGACGCATTAGAGCGATGGCCATAAAAGTTTATTTACGAGCGGCATATGAATGCTCCCTTTTTATTATGTTAATTCTGCGGTGCGCGGTGCCGGTCTGTATTGTGGAGGGCGCTAATTTACGACGTGGAGCGACCCGGCCATCGATAGAGACGTCTCGGCCACTACGCCCCGGGCGCAGTAAATATACGTCGAACGGGCGTACGCAATTTAGGATACTGACAAACGGCTGTTCGAACAGATAGACGATGTAATTGTAGCGTAAGATTAAGCGCTATGCTGCGAGTTAGCGATGAGGCTCAAGGGTGTCATTTTACATGTTAATGTTGGCGCTCTAATCAGCCGTAGCTTTTTTTTGTATAAAGATTATGTGGGAACTTGCGATGTGACGACATTTTTTTAGCATCCAAAGAAAATACAGATTTGTTTAAAATTTTCGCTATTATGTTTCATCGTGTAAAAAAGAAAACGTGGTAGATAGATGTACTATACATATTTAATTGTACACCGAAATTGTTACAAAGCTCTTTTACAGTATTCTTAGGTAGATTTATTACCTAATAACATGTTTTCTTTTTGTTCTAGAAGGTACCACAATTTTTCTCAAGTTTTTCTGTTCTAATCTTGATGTAACTTACTTTTATGTTCCATATGCCTCTTTCCTTGTTTCTTGGGCAAAAATATCAAGAAAGGAGAAATGCTACTTCAGTAAATGGACGATGGGTCGGAACCTTTTACTACTAACCTTTTATTACGTAGATTAAAACAAAAAGTACGCAGTTTCTGACTGTAAGTGTATGTTCTGGGTATCTATGTTAGTATTGTTAGTGCTTCATGAAGTTTTGCTATTCCTTTAGCTTTTGTTACTTTTATTAAGGCTTTTTAACAATAAATAGGTATACTAAGTTTATTTTAGGATGTTTGAATTTTAATTCCCCTAAAGTTAGGCGTGCTGTTGGCCAAATAACAACAGCGTTTAAAATTCTAAATGGCTATACCGCCGCCTCGGATTTACATGCGGAACTGTGTCAATTCTTCCAAATAATTATAATCGCTCTAGAAAGCATAGATTGTTTAATGCCCCATTTTTCGCACTGTAGCTCGATCCACTTCCCAACACCGCGTATGCTTAGGATACTCAACGCGCTCGTGGAGACCAACCCTGGATTGGACTTGTTTGCTGATGAATGGAAGACGATAATGTTAGAATGTTTGTGGTTCTGTGAGAAGACCGAGTAAAAGGATTACTAATTTGGTGTTAATGGCTTATGCTATACTAAATGTAATAAATAAATAAATAAATCAACTCATGGCTTTTTCTCATGGGGATTGGCAGAAACTACGGAATCCTTACTCTTTTATAACCTTAATGTTATCGTGTAATAAGATAAAAATACGATGAAGAAGTTTTGTTAAAAATCCTTTTCTTAATTTGTATCTCGAAATTAAATTGTAAACCATTTTCCGAAAAAAAACCTCGCAAAAAACATTTTAAAGCAAAATGAAGTCTCAATTTCTCGAATACGATAAAAAAAAACAGATAAGGAAAACGAAAACGAAAAAAATAATAATAACAACAACAATTATTGTTGATCTCTGATTTCCTTGATTTTTCTTTGGAAATCGTGCGCACCCTAGGGACGGCTATCCCGTGACTCGTGGCTATCAAGTTCCGAATTAGAGACTTACGTTAATCGACAACTCGATTTCGACATTTCGACTTTCGTCAGTATTTCTATGTTGTGTAAATAAATTGTGTTTGAATGTCTTACGCTCCGCTCACGACTTCAGGGGACGCGCACGCGACGCGCGCGCGTTTCACTTGTTTGGACAACTTCTTTAATTTGCTTTTTCTTTAGAGATTGTCGTGTCATTTGAGCGTGTCGCAGTCATTTCAAAGTTATTTTACCTCTGCCTGCCTCTGACTCTGCTACCTACAACCCACATCAACCTTACGTTAAAAGAGAATAAAGATACTCAGATACTCGATAGAGATCACTGTCATTTTGACAGACTTGTTGCAGTGTTAAACTCACTGACAGCAGTTTGACAGTCAGTGAGTTTGACAGTGACGCAGAGTAAGGTACTTCGCGCGCTACGCGCTTGAGACCACGACTTGTCGCAGGACCGCGCTCAATCTTGAACGCCTGGACGTGCGAACAAACTATCTTCCTGGTGTCGACCAGCAGTCGCTTCTGCGGCCAAAAGACGTGAGAACTTTAAGAGGTAAAATATCTATGCAATCGTATCGCGGGAACTTTTACCATGCTCTAAGCCAGTCCTTTAATTTGTTTTCTCCGCGACCGCTGTCGCAATACGCGAGTCGCTTGAGCGCGTGACTTGTGGCCAAGCCTTTAAACACGTGAAGCGTTTTGTTTCGATATCGAATTATAGTTGCGTACTTATTAGTGTTAACTTTGTTCTAGATTATAGTTAGTCTTAGACGAAGTTTGTAGGTCTAATACTAGCACGTGTAAGTCTAGTTAGTTCTAGAATATTGAAATTGGATGTTGTTAACTTGAGTGCTGATAGTTTGTCACATAGTTACTAACACAAAAAATGATTCGTAATTTTTGGTACGATACTGTACTTAATTTATTTAGAAGATTATATCCTAGATATAGTTTGCCCATTGCTAAACTTATTCTGACAGACGTTCTTCGAATCCAACCTTAAATGCGAAAGGATGGACAATGCAAACCAGAACTATGTAAGTTTTTCTTAAACATGTCGTTTTGCGAATCGAAAGTTCTGCATCAAGATCTTTATCTATCTGACATTCATCAAACAATTTCACCAAAAACGTTTGCCCCACATTCCCAAATCAAACCTCAAAAATAAAACGATTGTCATTCAATAAAATCGTAATACATTTGATAGGAAACTGGATCCCGTAATATGTAATGAAACAAATTTAACGGCACATCACTAGACGCGGGCGGATTTATTCGATTTGCTACAAACGCGCGCGCGCACACAATTTGTACGAATTTAATAAAATACGCCATTACTAACGCGAGTAAAGGTGGTTGTTGATTGTTGTGATGTTGGAACGAGATGTTTGATATTTAAGGCAAATTTTGAAAATGAAACTGAAAGCGATTAGCACATCTAAACCGCGTTTATGAGCTGTCAGTGTTAGATGGAATAGGAAGTTAGTTTGTACGATCCTCTTTGTCGTGCCGACGGCGATAAGTACGTACGGCAGTCGCTGGGCTGACTGTCTTTTTCCGCAGAAACTGCTACTGGGAAGAAAGTTTGGTTGTACAAACGGGCGTCCGACCAGTTTAGTTTAAGATAGCGGCCGGTCATGCCACATGTCGTGGTCGTGGCCGCGGAGTGCGCGAGGTCCTATAGAGTCCCTTGATCACCATCATCATCTGCCTAGCCTTTTCCCAACTATATTGGGGTCGGCTTCCAGTCTAACCGGATGCAGCTGAATACCAGTATTTTACATGGAGCGACTGCCTGTCGGACCTCCACAACCCAGTTAGTGCTAGGTAATACGATACCCCTTGGTAAGACTGGTTGTCAGACTTTCGGGCCACTGACTACCTGTAACGACTGTCAAAGATCTACAAATGACAGCCGGGACCAACGGCTTAACGTGCTTTCCGAGGCACGGAGGAAACTCGGTATGTAATGGGTGGTCACCCATCCACGGACCAACCTAGGTAAGCACGGCTTAACCTAAAGATCGATCCGAGCGGCTGTTCTTATTTAGTCCCTTGATCACCACTGTCTTCAATAAAATATAGGTACTTAGATACGTCTATCTATACGTACCTATATCGTGTATGATAAAACTACTATTATATATAAGTGAAGTCTTGTTATTCCAGCTGTTTCGTAAACTCAAACTATTTACCCAGTAGTTAAGTAAATCAGTTTGTTTTTACGACTGACACACACCATTATGTCCAATCCAATAAAAAGGAGATAAACTACAGCCCCCATTGTTACAATGCCTTCCTACATTCCCAACCGCCGCCGCCGTGTCAAAACACCCTTAATACACCATCACATAAAAATGCTATAAAAATTAAAATTTCGCCGACTGAAATTACTTCGTCCTTTGTCCGGCGCTCAATCGTAGTTTTTGTTACGACCTAGTTTGAAACGACCCTTACGCTCCCTGTTATTATGTTACGCGAAATATGTGACATTCGCGTTTATTTACGATCGCCCTGTATTGCGTTAAGCTGGACCTCTTTGTTAGCCGCGATTTATATTATTGGGACACAGGGTTCTGGAGATGGGTAATGTAGGTATGCTTTCAAGGTAAGGTCCAAAAAATGATTGGTTTATTAAAACGGTGCGGTGGTTTTTCGGTGGCCAGGTTTTTGGGATAATT
The DNA here is from genome assembly GCA_950022335.1 of Eurois occulta. NCBI lineage: Eukaryota > Metazoa > Arthropoda > Insecta > Lepidoptera > Noctuidae > Eurois > Eurois occulta. The sequence continues at coordinate 2,329,848 of OX465482.1, forward strand.
GTACCTACTATATAATAGATGAAGGTGGTGAGAAGTCTTAAAGGGAGTCACTCCATGTACGTACGTATCAAACTGATACAGATTTTTATTTATTTATTTATTTATTTATAACAGCTTAGACTATCATTACAGGGATTACCCTAATGCGACAGTTAAGAACTTAGACTAATGACTAGATGAGATGTTTGAACCAACGAAGACCAGAGGTTTAGTTGTAAATGGACTGTTGTCTGTTTCTAGCCATATTTAACCATAACGTGACAAATAAACACGGAGTCTGGATTTGTGCCCGGTCGATGGCATTAGGCTCGCCCCTTGTTACATATCGGATTTAAACATAACTGGCGTAATGTAGGTGTACTTGTTAGGTAGGTACACCTCTGTCTAACCCTTCTGGGATTACAAGGCTTGATGGTATGTTATGTGAAAATAAACCATTTTATTAAAATACACGCAAAAATGCTACAACACTCTCCGCGTTCAATTTAACAACGCTTTCAGAGCGGTTTTGGACCTGCCTCGCTACTGCAGCGCTTCAGGTATGTTCGCTTGGGCGCGCACGGACTGCTTCCAAGCGACCATGCGGAAGCGCTGCGCGTCCCTTGTGCGTAGGGTGCGTGCCAGCTCCAGTGCCGTTCTGAGGATGATTGCTGATAGGTTGGACTGTCCTTATGTGCGACACTGCTGTGATAAACAAGTCACATATAGTGTCGCCCGTAAGAGACTAATAAAATTGTAATTAATTATTGTTTTTATTAATTAATTTGAATTAATTTGTATGTATATTTGTTGAATTTATATTTGTATTTGTTGCAATATGGGTCGTAACCCATATTAAATGAATTTACATACCTGAATTAAATGAATTTGAATAAGAATTTTGAATTAATGTGTGTAGTTCCAACTTCAATTTTAAAAGTTCAAACAACTTTTATATCACTTAATTTCCTCTTCAACTGTTCCTACACCCATACACCGCTCTATCGCTCTCCATCCTATGTTTGTCCACAGATGATATGTCGCCCTTCGCTTATAAGATTATTGTCACGATATCCATGATTTATCACCGCAGGGCAGGCGCCTCGTGTTCAGATTAAACGCTGCTGGGCTGTGACCGTTTTTGTGACCAGTAAGTAACTGTGTAACCATTTTTGGGTTTAATCAGTTTGGCAATGAGTTTGGTTGTGAAAGTGGGGTTGTACATCCAATGATGATTTAGATGTTATGTAGTAACTGTAGGTGTAAAAAAACGAAAGGAGTTTTGGTGCTAAGCATTTTATTTTAGCCATATTTGGGGACACGGGCGTGTCAGAGGTGAAAGGATCGTAGCACGTGGTGTTTAGTAGTTTCTGCCTACCCCCATTTCAAAAAGGTGTGTTTTTATGTATTTATGTATAACTGTCATCATCATCATCATCATCATCATATGTCTAGCCTTTTCCCAACAATGTTGAGGTCGGTTTCCAGTCCAACCGAATGTGCATTTGGGTATTACAGGTGTAAAAATAGAGAGCTCGTGGCTAAATAATAACTGTCGCTCGGATCAATCTTTAGGTTAGGCAGTGCTTGCCTGGGTTGGTCCATGGATGGGTGACCACCCATTATATACCGAGTTTCCTCCGTGCCTCGGAAAGCAGGTTAAGCCGTTTGTCCCGGCTGTCATTTGTAGATCTTTGACAGTCGTCACAGGTAGTCAGTGTGCCGAAGGGCTGACAACCTACCTAAGGGTATCGTATTACCCAGGACTAACTGGGTTTTGGAGGTCAGATAGGCAGTCGCTCCACGTAAAATATTGGTATTCAGCTGCATCCGGTTAGACTGGAAGCCGACTCCAACATAGTTGGGAAAAGGCTAGGCTGATGAGGTATAAAAATACCCTTAACGAAGCCGAAAGAAACTTGTTCTCCCAATCATTACGATCTTTTTATTCTCGACCATACCTGGACACCTTGTTACGGAATATTGGGGTTCAAAATTCCAACTTTTTCACAAGTTTTTTTTTAATACAAGTTTTCCACGACCCCCGTGATATTCAATGCATCCGTCAGCACAATGTTTTGAGTGCGTTATATTGAGCCCTGTCGTACAACGTGATTTTTCACCCCAGAAAAATAGTCGTTTCCCAGCAATATTTTTTGCGTTCAGTTTAGTACTTAGCTTGATGTACAGAATGCTTGGTTTCCGGCTTCGTGAAGGTTCCTTGTATATATAACATGTTTGGTGTACTGAAAATGGCAGTTTAATCATCATTACGTTTTTCGCTTAAATAAACATTATGTCAAGAAAGTACTTTCCTTCTTCATAATTTACTTATTTACCCGTCATTAATAAAAAAAATCTTGACCCCCTGTGGCGCGTTCATTACAAAACTTGAATGTTATTATTTTCAAACCTCCATTTCTCTTAATTATCCCTAGTGTAATTACATAAGACGTAATAATGGCCTAAAACACAATCTATCTTAATAAACTCGGCAGGAGGTCTTTCCAGTCTCTTGAACGTAATTCAAACTACACTGTTGTATTAAAGTGGTGCCAGGGTTGCTAGATCAAGTTTTTGAAGTCTCCCCATTTTTTTTCCTCCAAAATGAAGCATTTTGCAGTTTTTTGCATCATGAAATTTTTTATCAGGAAATTAAATAAATGATGAGATATAACAGTATGTTTAGTTACAAATTGGACGGGTCACACACACTCGTAGTATACAACTACATCTCCGTGCACCCCACCCCTCCTTTTATCTGCCAGCGATAGATATCGAATTTTAATTATGTGACTGTAATAATATATCTCTTGATTTCGTTAGTTTTACAGTCTCATAACCTTTTCGGAAAGGATTACATTTCCCCAAGAACGATTTTTTCCCCCAAAAAAGGGCAAATACTCTCCAATCTATCAGCACTGAGTGGTCCTTGGACCAAGCTTCGTGAAGCGATCTAGAAAAACCGTTCATGCTCCGGAGAGTCTCTGAGAGGTGTTAAAATAGAACATGTGGCTCCGTTCTTTACTGTAAACGCTAGCACACTCAATTTTATCTAGAGAAATAATTAAAACTCGTCTTTTGGTACGACTCGAACTCCGTTAATTTAATTCAATTCATTTTTATTTCAGATAAATTATATTATAATCATCCATACATGTTTTTTTTAATAATATAATACGAACAAACCAGAAATTCAGAGGAGACCAATTTTAAAATTGAATTGTTTATTGTTTATATTGTGTATTGATATACAAAAATATTTACAATAATGGCCCTAAAAACTATAGGTGTGCAATAATTTAGATTCTACCTGAACTATGAATAAACCTGTATCTCAGATAGCTCTCTCTAGCTCTTATACCTAAATTAATATCTAAGATTCTTAAAAAAATGAAGAAAATATATTTTATGTATTTTATTTAGATGTAATTAAAAACCGCCTAAAAAGTAATAAATTAAAGGTTTGGCTTGCATGTTGCATTATAATCATCGCACTTTTTGCTTGTGCATATTTTTGCGAGAGGGAGGGTGATGCTGGATAATGCATCCAAGATGGATGGACACTGCCTGGATCTTTTTATGGAGGATTTAAAACTAAAAATTTAAATGATTTAACCCATTTATAGACATGAATTATCGCAAAGTAATGCCTGATACCACCACAACTTAGGATGCCAATTTCCTCGCTGTGGTGAAACAAGTAAAAGTTTTTACCAAGAATGTGCCAAATACATTAACAATATGGAGACAGTTTAAATGTAATGATATGCGTTTGATGATGATGATGATGACATAATTATCATATTTTGGCCTGGTTTAAATAAACCTAGATCGGGCAGGTCGCTACCAAACATTTGAACGCAATATTATCATTACTTGTAACTGTTGAATATATTTTAGTTATAGTTTACTCTATGAATACCATTGTATTGTTATCTTTTTGTTATACTTTTTAAATCAATTATTCTTATTCTTATATTTCAAGCCTAAAGACGTTGGACTGCTAGTTCCAATGTCTTTTCTTACTCAATTTCATAAACAACGCATTAAAAGATACAGAAATATAGCCTTAACCGTAACCAATTCCTGCAATCACGCAAACAGAACATGGCTTCTGAAATCGGTATCAGTAACAGCATCGATTATTATCATTTAGTCGTCCGTATTGTGGCGATCCTTCTGGAAATAACGTTTAATCCTCTTAGACGTACTCTTGGACGTGACACTGGCTTACGTGAGATAGGGATGGGAGGCTGGGAGCGCTAGTCGATTGTTTTAGTCTTGGCGGGATTAGTCGTACAGCTGACTTGTTGGATTATGATGTTAAAAGCCATTCCTGGTTTAGTTCAGATTGCATTGAAATCAGCGTAAACTGAACGATTAAGTGACATTTTATTATATTCTACTAGCTTTTTTACGGAAACGTATTTATTACTGGGATAAAAATCCATGTGCCAACCCAGGTCATAGTGATTTCAGGATTCCGATGTTCAGCCGATTAGGTGGAAAAAGGGAACAGATAGACAGAGTAACTTTCTCAGTATTAGTAACGATAGTGATATCTATGATGAGCAGGATTATGTGTTAGAAAAAAATCATGTAGTTGGGACCTATGTCCTACATGATTTCGGAACGTCATTTTAATATTCATCATCCCTTAATTTTCCGTTTCACAATTGGTATGGACATGTGATGAGGAGGGACGAATCGCAAGTGACTAAAATAGTGATGAATATAAACACAAGACCCCCAACATTGAAGACCAAGGAAATGATGGGTGGATTGTGTGAGGAATGATATGAAAGAAAAAGGTGCAGATTGCGTGACGGTTGTCAGGGGAGAATGGACGAAAAAAACGTGTTGCGCCGACCCCAAGTAACATGGGACAAGGGCAGGAAGATGATGATCACATCCTAATTTACACGATAACAGAATCAGCACTGAAAATAACACACCTTTAACACACTCCAATGTTAATGAATTTCTGTCAGAACCATTTACTGTGACATAGATTTAATTATAATTTTATTAATAACTTTTGACATTACTGTGTATACTTTGACATTTATTATTATTTGCGTATTATTTTTAATTATGATTATTTATTTTTTCACTTTTGACATGTATTATTTTGACATTTATTTACTAGTCGCTAATTTTATAGACATGGTTTAAATTATGATTTTATTTTTGCAATGTGTAATTTTACCATTTCGTATTTTTTTTTTGTGCGATAGACTTCTCTCGAATTGAAATGATATTTAAAAATCACAATTTATCCTAAACATTAATTTGTACACATGTTTGGAGCAAATAAATTAATTATTATCCTTCCCAAACTCGACTAAAACTGACTAAAAACTACCTCCCCCACATCACTACTCCTCGCTTTTGAGGATCCGACCCCGATATAACGAGCCTGCTTCTGTTTTCCAGCTCAGAGAGCAAGAATAGAATTTAGTTACATATTTTCTGTTTAGTAAAACGAGAATGGCCTTAGGGAATAGCTTCGGTGAACATTTCTTGTGGATCAATGTCGGTTATTACTGTTATTAGTAATGCTACTGGCATGTTTGGTTATGTGGAGTTTTTTATCGATGTTTGCAGTTTTAGTTGGGGTTAAATGTTTGTGTTGTTATGTTGAAATGTTTAGTGTTGGTTGGTACGGAAGTGAAATTGTTTTTGGTCTTGTTGGACGGGGCTTTACTGTTGTTGTTAGTGTTATTTAGTTTATTTTTGTGGCGTGTCTTTGATCTAATATACTTTAGGAGGGTTATAGGTGCTTTTAGGTACGTGCAAGCTGTTAACTTTTTTCATTTCTATCCTGTTGTTTTTATAATATTTGATGCACTTTATGATTATTGTTATTTCTTTTCTTTTTGTATGCACGTCATGTCCCTGCGACAGATAAATATTTTTTCTTTCTTTCTTTTCTTTTTATTTGGCCGAAATCTAAAAGGGTTACTTAGCAAGTGCTTTACCAAGACCCGTTAGACAATTTCGCAACAGTGACGGGAATAACGCTTAATCAAAGTAACGTTTATAGATCTCGTCTTTAATGTAGTTCAATATTTTTTTCCTCAGAGTCGACGAGAAATTTTTAGTAGTTTGAGGTTAGTTATCCGCATAATGCGATAATGTATCCATCATTATAAATGCTGTGGGCGTTAAAGCTCGCGGCTGAGTCTACCACCAACCAGGTGGTGGCGGTGTTAGGGTTGCGCAATTATGTAGACTAGTAGGAGTATTATGAGAAATAAATAGTTACGATTAAAAAAGGGCAATTCATCACAGGCATATGTGACGGGAGGGGACGCTCTAGAAGAACATCCACAGACAACCTTATTAGTGACTAGCTTATGCCCGCGGCTTCGCCCGCGTGTAGTTCTAAAATTGTCCCACGGAATCATACTACCAGGATAAAAAGTATGCCATGTGTTAATTCAGGTTATAAACTATCTGTGTGCAAAATTTCATCCAAATCCGTTCAATAGTTTTTGCGTGGAAGAGTAACAAACATCCATCCATCCATACTCACAAACTTTCGCATTTATAATATTAGTAGGATTTTCAGAAAGGTCAGGTGCGTAATACTCATACTGGCAGGCGTGTATGACCAGATAGAACGGGGCGAAGCAAAATGAGAGTGTAAGGATCGTAGCAGGAGGCGTTCTGTAGTTTCTGATGAAGTGGGGAAACAAGTATGAGTTTGTGAAAATGAAGGAAATTAATGATAATAATGGAAGAAAAATACTACAAAGTAAGCGTCAGGTGAACGCTTTTGAATGTCACGCCTAATAATTAAGTGACTAATGACTGACGTCCAAAAAAAGCATCAATGTTGAAGGTCATTACCGTGGTCGCAGCCCTGCGATCGATGGGCTGGGTCCGCGGAACGGAGCTGAGCGGAGCGGTGCGAGCGGCTACCGCGTAACAATCGTAACTCACGAACTGGTGTAATTGTGAACGTGAACAAGTAATGGGTGGCCGAGCCGCTGCTTAATGGTCCGTACTGCTTTCATTACCGACCGCTTCCCCGATGCCAAAATTTTAATCTGAAAAAGTACTCCGGAAAATTCTGCCCAGCCCGCCCCCGAACGCGGAATCCCGCACTCCCTAAGTGCCTCGGTATTTTTGGTCATAATGGACCTTAAACAGCTTTTAGGGGGATCGTTTAGTGCTTCATTCGTCGACGGCGTTAACGATGTAGAAACGATAAGTTTTAGACGTAGAATAAACATGATACGGTGTCATTACCGCGCCGGTGGGCGGCGTGAGTGTTGTACGCTGGCTGCACTCATAACCCTCAAGCGCTCGTCGATATCGAGCGCTGTTCACGGCGACCCCAGCACACAGCACTCGCCTACACGCCGTGTATGTAAATAGCTGGCGATGTTTAACTACGCAGCTTTGCGGGGAGATTTTCTAGATCAGATTTTTTCATTTTTTCCAACGATGCGATGCTGCCGTTTGAAGCGTTTCTCGATAATGGTGTTTGCTGTGTGTGTGTTTTTTTTTTGTATTTATTTTTCATGATATTTATTCAGTTAAGTTAACTGAGAAAAGTAAACACTTGACGTATTTCCATTTAAAGCGCTTACTTAACGTCTTATTTCGCACAATTAATCTAAAACGTTCGCGTTTACAACAGCAGCGCAATTATCACGATTAAAACTCACGTTTCGTTATTGGGAGTTAGTGTAAAGTTCCCCTCGCCTCGGTACGCTTGGAGTGGCGTGTTGTTTGCGTAGCGAATGTCTAGGCGTTCAGACACTCGGTACTCGAGACCCCCGGCCGCGCAAACAACGCGCGTACCGCGGCAATGACGGGTTAAGTGAAATAGCACTATTTGTGTTTCATAAGCCTTGTATCGGTTCAGTTTTTGTTTGTGTACGTGTTTCTTTACTTTGTCGAGATGGGGATGGGATGGCACCCTTAGCGTTGGAGGTAATCGGCAGTGACAGTTGACGGTAGCAGATACTGCTCTTTAAACATGTTTTTCGTCGAAGAAATAGGTTTATTTGTATCGTAACTGAGCTGAATTGGAGTTTGTCTTTTTTGGAGAGGAAATTGTACTTAATTTAAGGATACCTGAGTATTGTGTTTTTGAAATACTATGCTTTCGGAATCAGTATTTCAGTATAGGAGCAGTAGTATAAGCCGTGACTTCGAACTCAGTGACGCACTTTGTATAATGTATTTAATTACCACTGCTCTCAAAATGGTATTCGAAAACGTTATGAGGAGCCCAGCATGTCCTAGAAGCAAAATTGCGAAGACCGGTGACATCCTCCAACCTGCACTGGGTCTGCATGGTGGCTGTAGGTACGCTAGCTGTCAAGGGGAGGCCTGTGTATCCCAGCAATGGAAACATTATAAGCTCATTATTTCACTTAAAAACTTATAGCGTAAATCGTAATGCTATTACAGTTAATAGATTTCTCTGAATTCGAGATACATACTTAGTTGCGCATCCATTCGTGTATATCCAATTCCGGAGTTGGAAGCCTAATTAGCATTTAATTACGTAGGTAAAGCAGTGAGCCAGAATTCCTAGAGTTAGCTCAAAGTGCTGGTTACAGTTTCCGGAACTATGCACAGGAATAGTTCAGGGTTCAAAGGTTTTGTTAATAATATGATTATTGAGCAGATGTTTACGTAAAGTATTTACTGGATAGTTTGGCATCTGTGTTTTGTCTTTGATGGGATATTTAATGTCTTGAAATGTTTGGTTCTAAGACATTAGTCCCGATAATCATTAACACTAGAAACTGGATATTTACCACCACAACCATACTATTACCATTTACCTTTTTTAGTGACCATGACAGTTTAAAAACTTATATTAGTCCCGATGTTTTCCTTTCCTGCTATGAGAGGTTATAATCATATAAGGGGTTTGACAATTAATGAAAACAAAATAAAGGAATAGCCATCTCGATTGCCACAGGACACACTGGCTTCAGCGCCAAGCACCCTAATTAAAAATGAAATCGCCACACTCCAAAACAATGTCTCCAGATTTAGGATCCCAACGAACCGTCTAATGAGGGTCGAATCTCTCTCCAAATAGGACAGACCCAAAATAAAGTGATCAATAATGACATCCAGCATAAATAGATGTGACTTATCAAAAGCTGCTACTCTGATCGACCATTCCCTCCAGCCACGAGCCATTACCACAACCAAACTTAAATGATATCGATTCCACAAACTTTCTCACAACTTCCAACTTTGCTAATTACACGGACCTCTCTCTCTAATGACATAATGCTGGAGCGAGACAGCTATATCATATACAGGGTGCTGATATCTACTTTCCACGCCATTAAGTACGATGCATCTGTCGTACACTCTCATCATTGTTTCGTATAAATAATATATTGTGTGTCAGTGTGTGGAGGGCGATATCGGAAATTGCTCAATCAATTCGGATAGATTCGGGCGCGGATTGGCTTATTCGCTGGCAGTGCGAGCAATTTAAGTGACGAAAATTACAGTGAATTGTAGGCAGATGGTGGATGTTGAAATTGTTTTCTAGATTTATGCTTATTCGTATGACTTGACGACTGTGAATGCTAAACCCTACCTACTTGTTTTCCGTCCTTGGTATTTTTTCTTTTTATTTTTGGGATAGGAAATCATCAAATGACTCCTCCCGCTCTGGGCGGTGCGGAAGGGAGTGTCAGACTTTTACTGACTAAAAACCATCCATGTTCCTTCTTTTGCCCTTTGAGTTCCAGGGCCGCGGTATCTCTTTCGAACAGTCCCGCAGCCCAAATATTGTATACCTAAAAACCAATGTGTGTCTTAATTAAGTAATCAAATTTTGAGATAAAGCCGTTCGAGCCCGTCGAGTTACTAAGTTTCCCAACGTAAGTGGAAAATAACCACATTTACACTCCAGAGCAGAGTCATCTAAGAATCTCGACCAGATTTTCCTCACATACTGACCGTCATCCATTAAAGACAGCCCATAAAATTAAATCCCCTTCACTAAAAACAACAGTCCAGCCACTAGCCTGCACGAGAACCCCTAGCCCCCTATATCTAGTTAACCCTTTAAGTGAATGCTTACCGGAATCCGATGCGATTTGCATACGAATGAATGTAGCTGAACCTTAATGGCTTCATAATGCTTAAATTCTGCTGATGCTCTTTACATGTGCTATCAAGTTTATATATACAAAGTGGTAATGGGGTATTTTGGTGGTTAGGATTGATTTGGATGCAAATGAGAGTGATGGGGAAAGATTAAGGAATTTCAAAAGATCGGTGTAGAATATTGACTATGTTTTGATTTTTTTAATGTGATTACAGATAATATCTGCCAAAGTCGGTTCTGTGCCAGTTGAATATTATACATATCAATGTCTCTGCCTGGTCATTATTATAACAGATTTTATAATACCAAAACAACAGAGGGATGCTATGAGTAAAGACTTGCCTATACTATAAAAAGATACAATTTGTTTGTTACTTTGTATGTTGGGGCTAATCTACGAAACTACTCATCCGATTCCGATTCTTTCACTAACGGGAAGCTACATTATTGCCGAGTGGCATTGTCTACATTTAAAACGTTTCCGTGAGTTAATTTCCATACATAATGGGAGAGAAGCCTTGAGCAAAAGCTAGTGAAATATATATTGAACAAATTATATGACAGTTCAACAGTCAGTTCCAATTTTTGTTATGCATCATTAATTCCTTGTACAGAAACAGACAGTTAGCTACTTTCCACTTTCAAACCTACCGCCATCAGTGTTGTTTCTGGTTATCTCCAGTTTTTTCTCTATAAACAATAATCTCGTCCCAGCCCCGGTTAAAACCCACAAAGTAAACACCACCATCCCAAAGGCAATCCCCTGACAAGCGTCCCCCAATGCCGATACACTTTTTACTACCGTTTAATCTCCATAGCCCGGGTCCGAAACGGCCCGGTTTTATAGTCGTCCGGTGATTGAAGACTTTCGTTTATGGCTGGGTAGTACGGGAATAGGCCGTGGCCTTTCAAATCGTCATCATGATCAATCAGCGCCCGGGTTTGCTTGCTGAGACTTTCGGGTTAAAGTATAGATTGGATCAACGTGTTTTGTTTGTCAGAATTTTTATTTATGACTCGTTGCTCTTATGGTCACAAGCACGACTGCTGAGCAAGAGGTCCTGGGTACGATTCCCGGGTCGATCAAAGGCATATTAGGATTTTCCATCAAGAATGTCTCAGTAGCAGCCATGGAGTCTGAAATTTCCGCCCGGTTGATGGCAATAGGCTCGCCCCTTCCTAATCCTTCGGGGATTGCAGGTGTGATGTTATGTTAATTTTTATTTATTTAGGATCTCCAACAAAGGGTAAGACCACAAGACATCACAGAAATTACAAGCCCCCGACTTCGTCAGCGTCAAAGAAACATATCCTATGTCAATTGGTAATGTAGCTTTACATCTTTTCTTCTTCTTAGCCTATCCCAAATAATCTAAAAATCATTGGAAGCTTTCATCGAAAACGCTCCCTCGACAGACAAACATGAAGGCATAATTTGCTCGTCTACCCGTGCGAAGCCGGGGCGGGTCGCTAGTTAGATATAAAAACATGCATCTGGGACGGGACGAAGCAAAAGAAGTATGTAAGGATTAGCTGGTGGAACTCTATGGTTTCTACCGATCCCCATGGGAAAAAAGAACGTCAGATTAAATAAGTGCATAATCTTTTTAAAACTATCTGCTATTTCACCTGTCATCATAAGTGTAATGTATCTGCAAATTGTCTTTTTATACCATAAGCAAGCAAGAATAATCATAATAATAAGTACATCCGCAAATAACCCATACATTTTCGTAAAAGAAAAAAAAAGTAAAGCGAATCCACCGTCATTGTCCTGAGAGATTCGCTTGAAGGAATCAAGTTAATAGCGCTCTTAGACGATAGACAACTTAATGCTATCATTAACTCTGATGTTACGTATACGAGACTATATGAGAATCTTTATTACAGCTTATGCGAATACACTTCCAGTAAAAAAAAAGTATTCCGGAGGTATAATACGCATACACCCTGTACAATGTGTATTCACTCAGTATTATGAACACATTATCTTTGAAAAATGCGGTATCATTTTGCTACCTGTGCTTGTATGTGAATAAGTTAATTTTCCGGGATGAAAATAATCTAGTAAGCGACTTTTTACAGGTTTTAAGCTTATTCTCGGTTGAGGTCAGATAGGCAGTCGCTCCATGTAAAATACTGGTATTCAGCTGAATCCGGTGAGACTGGAAGCCGACTCCAACATAGTTGAGTAAAAGCTATGCATCTGGTGATTCTCAGTCAGAGTTAATCAAAATCGATCCGATACTTTAGTAGTAAACTATACTAAACGGACTAACACCTACGCGTATATAATAAAAGGTGGACCTTTAGTTTCCTTTAAAAAATATTTCATAATACCTTCCTATGAATCGTCTAGACGAAACGCCCACATTTCAAAAAAATACTTAAGCCGGAGCAAAAATTCTATTTAAAAATATAATAATTGAAGCCAGAAGTTAGTGGCTACCAACGCTTGAGAGGCATCAGTAAAACTTCGAAACGGCCTAATAAAGGGCGTCAATATAAAAAAGTTTATATTTCTTCACCAGAATTTATACGCTGAGTTCATTACGACCTCTTAAGGGAATGTCAGGAGTATAGAAAATTAGTCCGTCTGTTCTCGGCTTAAGACTCAGTGAACCGATTCAGGGTTTATATCGTGCGATTCATTTCTTATTACTAGGTTATCTCGTCTGCTGGTTTAGCATTTTCTTATAGCCTTTTAGGATTTGAGAAACGAGGCTGGGATTAAAAGTTACGAGCTCGGTATTTGGGCTTAAAATCTTGGACTTAGATTTCCATATAATATTTTATTGAATTCATTAAAATATAGCATTTACATTATACATTTACAATTCCGTACTTCTTTACACTTTATAAATACTATGAAGATATATGGACACTCGTATCTATAGTCAAGTTAAAGTAATTACTTAAGCAAACATGACTCTGGATGCGTATAAGAGAAAAGGAAGAGTAGACGATGGATGGACTGTGTGAAGAATGATATGGCCTCAAAGGAGGTGTCTAATCAGATGACGAGTAATAGAGAAGCATGGAAGACGAAGACATGTAGCGCCGAGCCCAAATGAATTGGTACAATGACAAGAGAATGATAATGATACTTATGCAAACATTTTATGCAAAAGACTAGAATTTAAACGAAGTAAGAACCGTCAAAGAAAGCACATCAAAATCCTAACTTTTGACAGTTAGTAACTTCAAGGAACTACTAAACTACAGACTAAAAATCGTCTCTTAAATAACGACTTTCACCTTTTTTAAGTAATGAGTTTGACTTCTTTATAGACACGGGTGTTAATATTTTGACACAAAACTTACCTACAAAATAATACTACATAACACTTACCTATAAAAAATGTATCTGGAATCAGTCAATATCTAAAATCTAGATTGCTTGAGCATCATTGTAAATGCGGAACTTAGGAACCAAATTCTTGACGTAAAATATCTTTATCCTGATCTAAAAGGCGGGCGAGCTGGCGTGCCAAAGCCAGTATGGCATAAAGCGTTACCTATACTTCGGGGAGTATTTTCCTCGCATTGTACCGTTTGGCTAATGCAGACAGAATTTCCATATTTGGCTGTAGGGCTGCCAAAACGTCGAAATTGTTTTTGAAAGGAATATTTTTAGGTTTTGCGATGCTGGTCATATTGATCTCGTTTGGTTCGACTGTGAAAAGCAATATGCGCAATTTTTACTCGTCTTCTAAGGAATAAGTAAACAATTTCACTCTTCTACTTTTTCAAATTCAATTTTTGTATTTGCGATCACAAAGGCGAGGAGCATTTAATAGTACTAATTGGTTTATGTATCCAAAAACATAAAGAGAGCTCGTGCTTTTTGTAAAACTTTAACAGCATTTTGACCGATTGCCGACTTGAGTCATTTAACACATTGACATTTGCTAAATAATAAGTTATTGGACACGGAATGACTTTTGAATGAAAATAACGTTACATTTGACTCGACTCATAAAACATCCTTTACATCAAAATACCACCAGAGCAAAAATCAAGCAGCTGCCCCTTCCAAAATGAAAACCTCTATTATTTTAACCCCAGCCCTACCTTCAGCAAATAATACCGTAAGAAAGTTCTACCATTGTGGAAGTGGAGTCGAAGACGCGTGTGCCACAAGTTTGCGCCCCCACTTCGCCTAATAGCCATCCGGGGAAGTACTGTAATGAAACATTCGGTTCCCATGCTCATCTGGAGGAAGGTTTCCGAGATTTATGGGAGTAGGGCAGGATGTGGTGAAGAAAACAGAGTTTTGCTGCAAAGGTAAGAGATGTGAGGTCAAGATACGTACTACCAATCTCACTGACTGAATTTTCAATCTTATTACTTAGGGCATACGGATGAAAAATGGCAGACCGTCAGTGAACTCACTAGTAGGTACATAGAATTCTAGTGTCGTGGAGTGTTATCCGACAAAGTATCAGACGGCCGTGGCCACAATATGCTTTGTTATTGATTATTCACGATACTTCTCACCTATCTTGTTTCAAATTGCTCGGCCAGTTTCAAGCGCCTCATCGAACGATGAATGTGGACACCGTTCATGTCCGAGACTAGGTGAAAAGTTAATAAGTACGCTGTAATAAATAGAGGGGGATCTGAGAAAGGCACGTGGGGAAATATTTGCTCTATGCGTATTTAGCTTAAAGCTCATTTTGCTTTGTATGCAACGGCGACAGAATAAACGTAAAAGGTTCCTAATTTAACAATTTAATAATGAAATGAGAGTCAACTTTCAATGAAAATGTACATTTACGTAGATAATGACTTGCAAAATTCAACTAATAAGCCCCAATTAAGCATAACACATGTCATGGTGTTCATTACCATATTTATATCAATTTCTCCTGTCAGACGGCTTTACGTGTAGCCATAATGGGATAAACAGGGTGAAAATGAACGTTTATATTGGCGGTAAACGCAAAATTATATGTGACGGTTCTGAAATGTTAGGAGAATAAAATACGTTTCTAACCAATGCCACTTTTCTTTACCACATAACAAAACCATCACGCCTGTAAGCCTTGAAGGGTTAGGCAGAGGTGTACGTATTAGATCTTCTATTACACCCACATTTCGGCAGTTATGTTTAAGTCCCATGTAAAAGAGGACGAGCCTATAGCCATCAACCGACCATAAAGGCTTCGTGGCTGCTACTGAGAGATTCCTGATGAAAAAAACCCAGTAACACTTTGCCCGATCGGGGAATCGAACCCAGACCTCGACCAACGAGGTAGTACTAGAAGAATAATAGATTATCATGCTTCCTAATTTTACGATTTCAGCATGTGTCTGTTTATCTTAGTAGTTTAAGCTACATGGAGACAGGTTACACATGTTACATAAGCTATACGATGTTAAAACTAACAGCTATCTCTCTCTAGCTCTTGCTAAAATATCGAGAAGAAATGTGGATTTATTTATTTGAAAACGCCACTCGCGTTGATCAAGCTCGGTGGTATAATTATGCTTGTAGCTTCTTTATGTGAAACGAGGCCTTCTTACAGGCGTAGGTCCAGTTGAAAACCGGCGTCGGCCACTAATTGCCGCCATATTTGCTGAACCAAGCCTACTAATTTGGCACAGCCGTGTTAATTTTTTCTTTATTAGGGTTCCGTACCCAAAGGGTAAAACGGGACCCTATTACTAAGACTCCGCTGTCTGTACACGTCTGTCTGTCTCCAGGCTGTATCTCATAAACCGTGATAGCTAGAAAGCTCACAACTATAACAACATATACTAAAAATTAAAAAAAAAAAAAATATTAAGGGGGGCTCCCATACAACAGATATGATTTTTTTGCCGTTTTTATAGATAATGGTACGGAACCCTTCGTGCGCGAGTCCGACTCGCACTTGGCCGGTTTTTTTTAATTTTGTTTTATATTGTGTGCCACGAGCGACGAAAATAACCACGATGTGGAGCCCTGACACAGCCAGCCGACGCCACAGACCTCGCAGGAGATGGCGGGACGAGCTGAAAGCCAACGACCAGTGGCCCACATTAGCCCTGTATCGATGAATTTGGAAATCATGGGGAGACGCCTTTGCCCAGCAGTGGGATGACACATTCTAACAGTAAAAGTAATTGTGTGCACTTGTGGCAAGTGCCAAATAAATGTATTTTTCTCTTTCTTATAGTAGGCCTGCCAGTAGATCATACTCTGTCATATCCGACTACCATAGAAACTTAAGACTTGTTTAAACCCACCACTTGACTAACTTGAATACCATTCACTAATACCCGGACGTACCATGAACAGTGCTACCAATCAAACGGTCATAAAAACCTCGCTTCCGGTCTCGTTCATTCATTCTGTCACGACTGCTGCTTAAGTTGTAAAGTTTATAGTATTGTGCCATCACGCTATATCCGGTGATGAGTGAGGATATTGTTTATTGAATAGATTTTGTTGGTCTTGGATTATGAGCTTTAGTTGCCATGAAAAGGTTACCTACCTACGCCATCTTGGTAGTTTTAGTTACCCAATTCCAAATCTTCATCTCAACGTGTCGATAGCAATCTAAATTGAATCGGCCTAGCTTAGCCTACGAGTTTGGCACCGTCAGTAATGTCCATCAGTTCCTGTAATGTGCACATATAAAGGGCCTAAAATAGCGGCTTTAGCAGAAGCGTTATATAGGATAGTAATATGAATTACTGTACAATTCGTAAAATGGTTACAGACGCAAACATTAAGAATTGTCTCTTTGTGACCATTTTAGGCTTATTTTTTGTGAACACACCGAACACTATTATTAAGTGTAATACTAAAATATAATACTCGAGACAATCCCGAAGTATTTTCCTAGATCTGTAACCAATGTGCTAGATGTAGTTAGAATTGTTATTATATTCTTTATTTTCGGACACAATGATCCAGCGTGTTAGTATACAACTATATAACTTATTACTAGTGTTAGTAGTTAAAACACACAGAGAAGAAGACAGACTAATAGTATTGTGAAAAGGAAATCCCAACATAATGTGTAGTGATAGTCCTTCTCACAAAACTTTTAACAATCGGAGAGTCGATACTCTCCGCCATAATTTTCAGAATACTGTAATCACTCGCCCGCAACCTTAACAACAGCGACGCGGTTCTCTTGCGAATGACGGCGTGGAAGCCGTCAGTTTGGTTTTGCGCAAACATAGCAGAAGCGCTGCACCACCGTGCACCGTGGCAGTCCCGACAGCATCCTAAAAATATGATTATATTGTAAGCGTAGGTCATCCAGCGTTCATTTGTATAGTTAGTTGACCCAAACATTCCCCGTGTAAGTAAAAGCACTGGCTTAAACAGAGTACTTTATGAACCTATATTTCAATGGTCTTTGGAACCTTATTTATTTCAATGTGAACAACTTTAATAGAAATCTTTGATCTAAAATCATTAACATAAGAAAATTCTTTTACATTTTATAAGTCAAGACGAAGCAGTACGCCGCCGACCAAACAAAAAAAGATCCAAAGCATTTGTAGAAGCCATAAAAAACGAATTCAAATAAAAATCAGCTGGTGTTTTATGCAAAGCTGAACAAAAAAAAAAGAAAAAAAACTTCAAGAGAAACGTACTCTTGGTATTCTAATTACCACCTGCAAAACGGAATGGAAGCGAAGTATTTTTACATTTTATGATGCTGAATTAAATTCGACCGTAGACTGGAAACGGACGAGAGTTCGCGCTGTTTTTGACATAATTCTTAAATAAAGGAATTTACTTAAAAACCTGAGGATGTCCAGTAATAAATATGAGCTTCTTCATTGAAATTAGCGAATAAATATTTATTTTACAGTAGCTGCATAACTTAGGAAGATAATTTTACTGCCTTGTAGCGTAAGCAGAATTAGATGATGGAGAGACGGGACACATACCTCCTCCCTATGGGAGGGTTCTAATCCACGGGCCCAGTGTAGGTTGATGAATGTCTTCAAATTTTTGGTTCTAGAACATTCCGTTACCGCACAATGATTTTAGAGCGGTGGTGATGAAATAACTGATGTTTAGTAAAGCTATGTACATACGATATACAATGACTTCGACTAAAACTAAACTAAAATTGATTTTGTCGGTTATTTATTAACACTTCAAGTACATAGTACAGGGGCGGACTTAATGCCATAAGCATTTTCTACCAGTCAATGTTTGGGTGATGCAGAGACAGTGCTAGGTGTAAATCGGGAAACATTTTTTTAGTTTAAAAAAAGTTAAGTTCTTTCCTTTCAATGTCTTTAGTAACGTGTAGCAACCCCTAAAGATTTGTTTTGTCCAACCAAATAAAACCTACCCACAGTCCCGTACAATCACAGTTCCATCCAAAATTCCACTCACACAAACCCGAACGGGACAAAACACGTAAAACTAACAACGTTATAACACAAAAACCACTAATCCTACAGATAGGCCCATTCCACTACAATTTGCACACGTAGATAATTCAATTGTGACAGTTTCAGACGATATATCATGGGGTCTCAGCTTAATGGATTTCTGTAAAGGCCACAGGGAGGCCGGCGGGTGTAGACACGGCTTAAAATGTAAAGTCATGCTTATTATTTGGGGTGGAAGGTGGTATTTTGGGCGTTTTGTCATTTCTGGTGCGTTGTCGATATGTTAACGGGTAGTATGAAATAGGCCGTATATTGTCAACTGAGGAAGTCGTGCAGTATTGGAAGGTGAAGACCAACTGGACTCGGAGAGTCGATAGGTTGGAATCGCGCCACAACATCAACTTTAAGTCATTCGTGGTACGAGTTCCAACCCACCATCTACAAACCTGCCTGAAAGAGGACTTTTGGCCGAAAGGTGTCGTATACCTATCGACGTTTGACGAGGACGGTGACGCGACACCACGCAGCGAAACACGACGCCGACAACGTTACGTGTATAATCATAGTTTTAAGATTTTTAATATATATTAGTTTATTAATGTTTTTTGAAATTTTGTGTGTATATATTAGTTTATTAATGTTTTTTGAAATTTTGTGTATTTCATCTATGAGCCTTAGTTGCCTTATAATAAAATGATTATTATTTCCTTTATTTATTTCTATACAAATTTACTACATTTTAAATATTCCTTAAAATAAAACCCAGTATAAAAAAAACATTTAAACAAATAAAAAAAACTACAGTGATTATTATTATTGTACTAAACGACTGCTTTCTTATTGGATAGATATTAAAACAAATCCTTTTAAATGTAAGCCTATGTGGGACATTTGAACTTTGTCTTTGAGAACCTCGACCATTCTGCCATGTGAAATTCTGCCTCCAATGTATGTAGGTACTGCGTATTATCAAATAAAAACATGAAAAGATGGCCTTTGTTAATATTTAGGACATTTTAACAAAGCCTTTTGGTACTAAGTAAGTCATAAACTATTTCTCAAGTATAAAACTTAACACAAAGCGTATATCGCCTTACCAAAGCAGGTGAATGACCTGCAAATCACTTTTATCATTGACTATCCTCGGATGACGTCACTGATAACATTGCGTTTTATTGGAAACGCTGATAAAGGATATTGCGTCTTATATGCAAGTACTAATGTGATTAAGTGCATGTACACTCGAATAATGTAAATGTAATAATATTCTTTGTGAAAATCCTCACGTAGTCTACCAATAAAGGAGTAAAAAAACATAACAACTTAAATACATGCAGTTGAGACTTACATACAATAGAAGCTCCCAGTAAAGAGAGCTATTAAGAAATCTCTTGGTTTGGAAGAAGCAAAAATGAAGCGTGTGTTTACAATAGTTATCTAACATAACATCCTGTAATCCCAGAAGGGTTAGGCAGAGGTGTACCCAATAGTACACCCACATTTCATCAGTTATGTTTAAGTCCCATGTAATAGGGGGACGAGCCTATTGCTATCATCGACCGGGCACAAATCCACGCCGTGGCTGCTACTGAGAAATTCCTGATGGAAAAAGCCAATAACACTGCTAGACCTGGAAATCGAACCCAGGACCTCATGCTCAGCAGTCGTGCTTGCGGCCACTAGACCAACAAGGCAGTCTAATAGGCAATATTTTATGAGATACTCTAAAAATGCATACAACAATGCATAAAAAGATCTTTAAATCAAAGATACCTGAAGAACTTATAGATAATGTCCCTCACACAAAAGAGGTTCAATCATAGACTCTCAATAAACCCGCAATCCTACATTTTCAAAGTAACTTTCACATCTTCTTAGCGTGTCGATGATCAATCTAAATTATTAGAACTGAGCCGCTAGTTTGGCGCCTTCAGTAGCGTCCATCAGTTCCTGTAGTGAACAAACAACAGGACACGCAGGACACGATATTAAGTGCCCCATCGTTTGTGGAACAGCACCACATTTACACTCTAATTCACTAACTAACTTTGAATTAAAACAATACATTGTCACATCGTCAAAAAAAATTACAAAAAAATACAAAAATCTTCCACCAACAACTAAATTCATAGAATATCTAAACACCAATAAAGAAGTTATTAAAACCAATTAGCACTTACAAAGAGGTCCCATTATCGTTTCTCTTCAGTATAATTATCGCTATGAAACCTCTTTTAAAAGAACGGATACCATTTTGAAATTATCGTGGAAATTATAAAAGGAACAAACTGTCTGCTGCCTCTATCATTATGAGAAACTCGATCGGTGCCCGTCTGTTATTAGTGCTTGTATCAAGGGTGGTGTTTTAACTAGATTAATATTATGCTTTTGTATGTCAAAGGAGTTGTATAATTGTAGGTTTGTTTGTGAATTAACAAACTTGCTATTACATGGGACTTAAGTATGACTGGCAAAATGTGGTTGTACTATACCGCAGCCTTTGGGTATTACAGATTACAACCAATTCAACTTATAGCTTTTCGTTTGTGAAATCCACCCTTATTCCTAGTTATATGTATGTAAATAGAACTTCCTAGTACCGAATCCTGAAGTTCTGAATACCTCATGTATCAAGCAGAAACCGCAATGTTCGACCAACTACTTAGCTTACAACTCATGCAAGTCACCAATACGTTCCAGGGATCCAACTCGGTCTTCCAATTTCTAAGGAAATTGTGTGGGGCATGGCGAAATGAAGTTACTTATAGAACATTGTGAAGTAGCTTTAAAGCGAAGTTGGCTTGAGCGAAGGAAATTGTATTTATGCGAGGTAGAAAAGTGAGGAAATTTTGATCTCCTGTCGAGACGAACTATGCTGATTGGCTAGCAAGGTTGGTGGCTGATATGACTTTCTTTAGTCGGTTCGATGTATTTTTAGAATCATCACAAATGAATCGAATGCCTAATGATTATTTAGTTCTTATTTTTTAAATTTAGTTTTTGATAAATTACTGTTGTTTATTTTATGTTATAGTGTGAGGAGCTCGAGGATAAATAATAACAGCCACTCCAGTCGATCTTTAGGTTAAGCCGTGCTTGCCTAGGTTGGTCTGTGGATGGGTGACGACCCATTACATACCGAGTTTCCTCCGTGCCTCGGAAAGCACGTTAAGCTGTCATTTGTATTTGTAGTCAGTGGCCCAAAAAGTCTGATAACCAGTCTTACCAAGGGGTATCGTTTTACCCAGTACTAACTGGGTTGTGGGGGTCAGATAGGCCATGTAAAATACTGGTATTCAGCTGCATCTGGTTATACTGAAAGCCGACCCCAACATAGTTGGGAAAAGGCTAGGCAGATGATGATTTTATGTTATAGTGTAGATTAGAGTAGGCTAAGTGTTTTTGTTTTATAATATAAATATTGTGTTTTTATAGTTAGGAAACTTAGTGTAGACGCTATGATTATTAGATGTTATAAGTTTTATATTGTAAATAAGTTAGTTTTAAGACTATCGCATTAGGGACACACCTGTAATGATACGAGTAGTTGTAAGTGAGATTTTAATAAAAAAAAATAAACTTCATTCAGTAGTTCCATTCCATGCGCTGCCGCCGTGCCGCTTCTTCTCCAAGTTATAATAAGTTGCTGCCTTCATAGGTGCAGCCGGTGCGAGGATACTGCAGTTTCATTGCGAAATACTCAAATTTGTGTTATATTTTTAGCTGCAAGAATGGTGAAGTTGGAACTGTGGTAAATAGACTTATCGAAGTTAGTTGAAAATTAAAATGTAGTTTGTAAAGTCCCTTCGTTACTTGACTGGGCATCACTTTATGATTTTTCTTTGTATAATAGTTGTGATGTAACTATAATATGATCCAGTTATGATTGAAATAAATTTAAATTTATTTATTTTATTTTATTTATTGATTTGCTTATGCACGCGGCTTTGCCTGCGTGGTGTTCGGTACTATCCTACGGGATCGTAGTACCGGGATAAAAAGTATCGTATATGTTAATCCAGGTTATACACTATCTGTGTGCTATATTTCATCCAAATCCTTACAGTACTTTGTGCAAAGTAGCCTATGCATGTGCTAATCCAGACTATAATGTACATGGTCATTCCTAAAAAAAAAGTTTTTGCACCTCTCATTTTGCGTACGATCAAAGAGATTTAAATAGCTCGTAATATTTGAATATCTGCGTACGATAGATTTGGAATTGAAGAAATATGACGATGATGTGTGTTCATAATATTAATGTAACGAAGCTACTTAATTTCTCACATTTCTAGATCTGACAATCGCAACATTGAAACTCCCATAGCCACATCTCTGACTACGAGATCAAAAAGTGCTAAAAATCTTCGAATTTGCCTACAATCTTCTACATCGCCTTTGTACATATAGCCAGTGTCCTACACAAAGCCGTGTAGTAACTAACGGGGCTTCCTTTGCGGACGACATCGATAGCTTTTTGCCAACGCTGCGGTTATGCGAATCCCTTCTAATCGATTAAGTTCTTTGTAGTTTCCAAGGCTTTATATTAAAAGTTAAAGAGATATTGGAATTGTTGTAAAAAGTAGTGGTTAACAATAGGTTTATTGATTTTAAACGTCTACCGAAAATTGTTTCGATAGACCAGTTTGATTGAAATCAATAAACCACAATCGACTGTTGAAACAGTTATCTCAAACGATTAGCATAAGTTTTTTTCACCTTTAAATTGAACCATATTGGTGATAAGGTTTATATAACACAGTTTTCCAAAATAACAAATCATATAACTGCAGAGTGCGGACATGTGCGGCATGTCAATTTTTTTTTTAATTCTGTACTAATGAACTGTTTCTTCTTTTCAGGTACATATAAACATCTAACCATCACTACATCTAACTGAATAGCATTGGTAAGTTACTCCAATTACCCAGGAATGCGTTCTACCATTAATTAATGCGTATTCAAATGGCCACTCGTCTACCCCTTAATGAAACGCTTTTATTCACGTCCGTAGCTATTGATTACAAAGATACCGCGGCACAAGTAGTGGGTGATGTAACGAAGCTCTACTATTGACGACTAATAGGACGGTAATAATTGTTGATATCAAAACTTGGGAAATAAAAGTGAAGTAACGGAATTAATTTGTTTGAACGTATGTAGTTTTAAATAACAGTGAAGTGATATATAAATATTGACGAGATATTTCATTATATTTATAGCATTTTTATCAAGAATGAATGATGTTGTGTTTATTATTACTTCAACAAGAAAATACGTGATATTAAACCACACAAATAACGACACAATAATTTCGAGACTTCGCAAACAGAAATTGAAAAATCAACTGACATTACCATTCTACCCGCAAGTATTTGTCAACTTGTATTTGCTCAACAGGGCATTACCCGAAGACTGCCGACTACGGCCGAACTTGCCCGACCAAGCACGGAATGACCGGGCCGTACTAAGCTCAGAATACTAACACTGGGCTGTTCTGGTCCAAAACAAACGTAGCTAAGCCTGCGTATTTGCCTACGTGACCAAAGAGCACAAATAGTTTGTTCAGCCGGCAAGAATATTCAACAGGACACAGATACTTGAATGTTGTCCTTGGTTGTTGTTGTGCTACATGAAAGATATGTTGGATTTTGAAATAGATATTACTGGTACAGTATTTTGGATTACAGTAACGTAACTGTCTTAAACGTAGTATTTTGCAACTAAAAAATAAAATAAAATTGAAATCTCTGTTTGTAATTTCAAAATAAAAGCTTTTTACTGAATTCATATGAAAGAAAAAAAATCTTTTTTTTTTTAAATTTTTGTCTATCTGTCTGTTTGTTCTATCCTAACCTAACCTCCGAAACGGCTGGAACGATTTTGATAGTGATAGCTGATGTTATAAGGAGTAACTTAGGCTACTTTTATTTTAGAAAACGTATTTGAGTTCCGTGCAAAAAACTTAAAACCTTTGAAATTGTTAACAAAATTCGATTCAAATAGGGAAGTCATATTTTATAATAATTTCACGTAAACGAAGGTCGGGGCGGAAATTTTAGACGCACAAGGTTTTTTGGAATTCGGGATGACTGCTAATGTCAACGACATCCGGAACCAAATGGGCACTATGCTATGCAAGAAAGAACGGTGTGGAAGATCACTTGTTTTTAAATTCCACTTGTCAATGATAACGTTCTACAAAAGGAAATTTTTATTATCTGCCTAGCTTTTGCCCAACTATATTGGGGTCAGCTTCCAGTCTAACTGGATGCAGCTGAATACCAGTATTACATGGACCGACTGCCTATCTGACCTCCACAACCTAGTTAGTACTGAGTAGTAGAATGTAAGACTGGTTGTCAGACTTTCAGGCCACTGACTGCCTGTAACGACTGTCATAGATTTACAAATAACAGCCGGGACCAACGGCTTTACGTGCATTCCGAGACTCGGAGGAACCACCCAGTATGTAATAGGTGGTGGTCACCCATCGGGGGCCCAACCTAGGCAAACGTGGCTTAACCTAAAGATCGATCTGAGTGGCTCTTATTACTTAGGCACGAGTTCCTCACGAGTTCGAGGAAATAAAATGACTAAACCAACTAATAACCAGCCAGTATTACAATTGGCCCCTCATCATCCGTACTCTAACCATTTACTCTACGTATGTACAAAGTTGCAGGTACATAAATAACTTGAATTCCCTCTTTGAAATAGACATATTGCCACTTTGGACGTCAATTCAAATAACAGCGCCAATACCATTCCTTTGTATTGGGAAATGTATCGACATTTTAGTTGAATTGTATGTGTATAGGGCTGGTATACGGACGTGCATAGTATATGTGCATATTTGATTATAAATACATACAGAATATTAATTTTGTGAAATTATATAAGTTTTCCTGGACTCGAGTAGTCATGATAGAAGCAGAGGTATACATAAATTAATAAATAATATTTATTAATTTATACATAAATTAATAAATAATACTTATTACATAAAAAAAAAATATTAAAATATAATATAATATAATATAATTATTATTTTTAAATAATATTTATTAATTTATGTACAGACATCTGCACATCGAGCTACTACTACTAGATTTTCAACTTTATCGCTAAAGCATTAGATTCAAAGTTGATTAGGAAAATTTGAGAGTTTTGGGTAGCTTGATGTGCTGTCTGTACACACAAAATACATTAATGGTATTATTTGAGTCTGGTTTAAAAACCAGTGAAAGATTTGTTTCAAATCAGATTCATACTTCTTTAATTACCAGTATTTTACATGGAGTAACTGCCTATCTGACCTCCATAACTCACTTGCTATGTGGAAAAGTTAATTCCCACCACCATTATTGCAAGTTCATTAAATCCCAATCCATATTGCGCCTGAACAGCTCACGGATCGAATCATTTTATTGTATTTTACAGCGGAAATAATATTCAGTGCCTACTTTTTTTTTTTGTTTTATAAAATGTCGGACTATATCGAGCACCAATTACGCTCCACGGCAACCGATCCCTTCCTCACTTTTATTTTATATTCCATCTCGTTATAGAAATAGACACAAGTACCTTGTTTTTCGACAAACAGTAAACACTTCAATTTCGGTAACAAAAAGGAAAGAAAACAAAGTTTTTCTTAAATATAAACGGAACATAATGTCTTCGTTAAAATCAATGTACTCGTAGAACTTCGTACACGAGATTTTTGTCAAAGAACTTTTGAGATTTTAAGTCGTACAGTAATAAGGGTGCAGGTTTACTTCTCCTGGAGGTTTTTACTTCACCCCACAATACAAAAAACACGACTTTTCAACGAGAACTTTCTGTTAACTGAAATTTTATTTTACAGTTTCGTTTCGTTAAATTTTTCTGTCTGTTGTTTAAAAAATGATCTTTTTTTACGACCTGTGTGCGCTGTAGTTTTTATTCAAATATTATGTGTTGAATACACATAATATTTGAAAAAAAACTAAACTATTTCAAAATGTTTTAACCCTAAATGAAATTATGTAGTAAATCTTGATAAAATAAGTGGAAACAAATCTTCTGAACGAGTTCGCACTTAGACACCGTCTCCGGCTTTCACCAAATGCAACTTGATCAAATTAAATCTCCCAAAATCAAGTCTTTAAGGTTCAAACTCCCATACTCAATGGAATGGACCAAATTCGGGTGTTTCCCAAGTAGTCTATAAGGTATTAAAGCAACAATAGGACGGTTTCATTAAATGGGACTAGCGACAAAATGTTATTTGTTATACCGTGCCGCCCGGGTGAGTCCGTCACTCGCAACTGGAAATACTCAGTTTTGGGTATTTTGAAGTCCAGAGAATGCTATGCTTTAGCAAGCTACGGAGTATAGCTTAACGAATATGAAGACATCGTTTTAAACAGTTAGTTTTTTGACTTACCTAGATGATTCTTTGGTGGCTTTATTGTTTTAACTAGACGTGCAACTAAGTGACAATATCTCTTAAAAAACAGCCTCTTCTTCATTAGTAGGTATTCACCATAGGACGGATAACATTGTTTTAAATAAGGTTAGCATATTTTACAATTATTTTTCTAGATGTCTTATATCTACCACACCTCATCTATATGTCCTAAACCTTGTAGATCGACCCGTGCGGTTGTTTTTATTAAGCCAGGCACCCTACTTCACATAATACATAACATTACGCCTGTAATGCCCTAAGGGTCACGCAATGGTGTAAGTATCTAATAGTACAGCCACATTTTACCAGTTATGTTTAAGTCCCATGTAATAGAGGGCGAGCCTATTGCTATCGACCAGGCACATATCCAGACTCCTGACGTGGCTGCTACTGAGAAATTCCTGATGGAAAACCACAATAACACTTTTGCCCGACCTGGGAATCGAACTCGGGACCTCATAAGGTAAAGGGCCCAATAACCGTGAAGTTTTGAACTTCACTGACTTTGCAGGTGTGCTATACTAAAACTAGAAGACTTACAAAAAAAATAATTACATGACTAGAGAGATAATTTAAACTAGTTTTAGTGTAATATTCTTTTTATTTATTAGTCTATATTTTCTTTAACAATAATACAAAAAAATGAAACAAAGGGCTAAATGTACCAGTACCCGGTAGATTTGTACTAGTAAACGTTAAAATGTCCCTGAATCCGGTAATTTTAACCGCGAATTTGAACTCTATTGCTTTACGTTAAAGTTCACAGAAATGCTATTTTTGCATTTCTGGTAAGCGAAGTCTTGATTCTAATTTTATGAGTGGTAATCTGAAAAATAATTATTATAACAGTGTAGTATTTCCCTTACGAAAGTATGGACTCGCGCTGTGTAAAATAAATAAAAAACGGTTTATCCAAAGAAGAGACATTTTTTGTTCTCCTAAGCGCATGCTTGGAGAGAGACCAGTTCTCGCTTCGTTGGAAGACGGGGAATCTGGTCCTCATTCGGAAGCCGGGGCGCTCTGCGGACTCTCCGTCCGCATACTGGCCCATTGTGTTCCTCGACGAGGTGAGCAAGCTCTTTGAAATAGTCATTGCAAACCGCCTCGCCGGGCACCTTGCGGGGATGGGACTGGATCTTGCGGACCACCAGTTTGGTTTCCGCAAGGGGCGCTCGACGGTGGACGCCATCATGCGCGTGAGAGCCCTCACGACGCCGACGGGGGATGCGGTGTCCCGGGGTGGGGTCGTCTTGGCGGTGTCTCTTGACATTGCCAACGCCTTCAACACCATGCCCTGGAGCTGCATTAGGGAGGCACTCCTAACGAAATGCTGGTGCTGGCACAAGGGAGGTTGCACGAGGTGGCGGCCGAAATTATGACACGCGGGGTTGCGATAGTCATAAATAGGATCCGGCAATTGGGTCTCGAGGTGGCATTGCACAAGTCCGAGGCCATATGCTTACATGAACCTTGGAATGCGCCACCGTCATGATCCATGCTGACGGTAGGAGGGGTCCCATCGGCGTCGAGTCCACGTTGAAGTACCTTGGACTCGTCCTCGACAGCCGGTGGAACTTCGTGGAGCATTTCCGACGTTTGGCTCCCAAAGTGGAACGGGCCGGGGTTGCCTTCAAGCGGCTCTTGCCCAACCTGAGGGGTCCAAACGCCTCCGGCCGGAGGCTCTACGCGGGTGTCGTGCGGTCGATGGCCCTTTACGGGGCCCCGGTGCGGGCGCGATCCTTGAGGCGGCGAGCCGCCCACTACCTGAACGCGCCCCAAAAGGTGGTAGCCGTAAGGCTCTACGATCTCCAACGAGGCGGCGAGCCTCCTTGCCGGATTGTCACCATGGGATCTGGAGGCATTAGTCCTCGCGCGCCTGCACGAGGGGCGCGCGGAGGCACTACGTCGCGGGGAAACTCAGCTGCCGCGGCAAATTGTCGCTCAGCGGACAGACCTCCGGCGCTATCTCATGGCGACATGGAGAGAGCGACTGTCGCAACCCTGTGCAGGGTACGCCATAATAGTGGTGGTAAGTTCCCTCTTTGAGGAGTGGCTAGAGAGGCGCCACGACGCCCTCACATTCCGCCTGACACAGGTCTTCACCGGACACGGTTGTTTCGGGAGGTACCGGCACCGAAACGGGCGGGAGGAAACGCCCGGGTGTTATCATTGTGAGGATCGCCCGGAGAACACGGTGAAGCACACCGTGAAGGTCTGCTCCGCTTGGGCGGAGCACCGCCGTGTCCTCGTAGCGGCGATTGGCGGCTCGCGTCCGGCCCTGGTAGGGAATGGGAAGCCGTCACTTCCTTCTGCTAAGCAGTCATGCTAACGAAGGACGTAGCGGAACGTGAGAGGTATATATAACCTCACGTCCCAGCCGCCGCGGGAGACGCCCCGGGCGTCGGGGGCCACGTGGTGGCTCTCGGCCACCGTAGGGGCGGGCCTGTGGGCGGTGAGTAATGGGGTACTTCGCCGTCCGTCTGTCTTATGACGACAGGCCGTGTCGACGGCGCGTTCGTGTTCCACGCGTGCCTCGAAGAGATGTCAGCAAACAGGAGGGGCCCGCAAGGGCCGATGCCTGCCAGGGCTGCGGGACTGTTCGAAAGAGATACCGCGGCCCTGAAACATAAAGGGCAAAAGAAGGAACATGGATGGGTTTTAGTCAGTAAAAGTCTGACACTCCCTTCCGCTCCGCCCAGAGCGGGAGGAGTCATTTGATGATTTCCCATCCCAAAAAAAAGAACAACGAAAAAATTAGTCGGGTATCCACAGATCGAGTCATGTAAGTTTACCGGTCTGAAGTTTGCTTCAAATTACTGCGTGGTTATCAATATGCATACTAAAAAAGCAGCGCGACACACGATGTGCATCGAAAAACCTGGTTTCAGAACAGCAGAGCAGTAACGCGAAACGTGCAAAAATTTGAAAATCATAAAAAAAACTAAATAGGCAATCGAATCCAAGTGATTACAACACAAACAAGGAGCATAGAAACTACATTCTATTGATTCGAAAGAAAAGAGGACTTAACACAAGGCAATAAGGACGCTGTCGGGTTTAAATGCAACTGTTATTTGAAGTCCCAATATCAGGCAAAAATGTATTCTACAGTTTTAAAGGAAAATGAGACCTATTTCAAGGCAATAAGTACACAATAACGGGTTTCGGTACAACGTGTATTACCGGGTTGATCGTGTACCAATATCCGTTAAAAAAACATACGATTTTAACGGGTACTAGGTCAAGTAGGGGTTTGTTAGTACCAATAGATGTGAACGGCAAAAATATTTATTTCCCAATTAGATTCACCTCGATTTATAAGTTATATCGCAAGATAATATACTTAAATATCTTAGAAAATTAACACTCTTACTTTAATGTTATCCGTCGCAGTATGGCTAGTTGATCAATGCGACGTGGTGGTTTCGTAGTTCACTGACAGAACTTTGAACTTTCATAATATTCAGTTACAGCAAACTTTTGTTATCGCATGGTTTTGACGCCATTGAACTTTTTGGACAATGATGCCATTACAATTGTACAAAATATTACCGAAAAGGTATTGCCCTTCACAAACTTTAATTTATTATTGGTAGAAAAGAGCAATAATAAAAAAACTGACTTGTTACGACCCTGACGGGTACTGGTACACTAACGGGAATACGTACTTTTACCTTACTCAGCAGTCGTGCTTGCGGCTACTAGACCAATCTCAATAAATAATGGTAATCTCATCCCATATCCTTCGCCTCGCACTCACTACTCCACAATCTCTAAAGGTAAACATCTCGGAGTCCACCATTGTCGAACTAGAATTAGGGTTCCTTACCAAATGGGATTGCGGTCAGCGTGAAATATATCAAAACGTGTGGCCGCAAGCACAGGGGTTCTCTCTTTGTTAACCTTTGAAAAGGTCATTGAAAAGGTGCCCATAATTTAATATAACGCCTGGATTGCCCTGTGTTGCCGTTTTGTTATTTTTTTTTTGTTTGTTATTTGCAGGAAATTATTGTTGGGTGTCGTAAGTACTTAATAGAAATGTTGAGCTTTCTGGGAATTGAAATGATGGATTGGAAGAAAAATCATTTTCTCCTCTGTGTGGTGTTTTGGACTTTTTCTTAAAAGTTAGGTATTGTGTCTGTCCTGGACAGTTGCCGTTTCATCTGGCATTTTAAATAAAAGTATTTTTGTAAGGTTTTACTCTTCGTAAAAATTGTGATGGCCCAGAGGTCTCGTCACGCCTCTCACACACGAGGTTGGGGGGACAAATCCGAGCAACTTGACTATTTCAATTTATATGTTTAGGCCTTTGCCCAGCAGTCGGACAGTAGTAGGCTGGCATTCACTTTTCGTACAATGAATTCGAAACCCAGGAATTCATATGAAATTCTTATAAACTACAGTCACTAGACAAGACACGCTACTACATATATTCGTCACCAACTTCCTTCATTTTCACCGCCACATTAATAACAGCAGCCCACGATGACGTAATGAGCGTGACGTAACAAAGGAACATGAACCCGAGTCCCCTATTAACACGAAGTATATAAAAACACGATGTCTATCTGTTCTTAAACATGTAATGTGTATGTCGTGGTTCGACTCCCAACAGTTTATCTTGGATTCGGTTCGAGTTGAAGGCGTGCGCGACTTTTTAGTTTAAAACTTATATATTTCTTTTTTTTCAATGCTGGGTAAAGGTCTCGAGACTCGAGTCGATGTTCAGGTTAAGCCGCGCTTGCCTAGGTTGGCCTGTGGATGGATCCATAACATACCGGTGTCCTCCGTGGCTCGGAAAGCACGTTGAGCCGTTGGTCTCGGCTGTCAATTGTAGATCTATGACAGCAATGACCGACATCATTGTGTGACAGTCGATTTCTGGAAGGTCAAGTTATAAGTAGGTACATAAGTACTCATTTTTGCAAGCCAAATTGTTGATGAATGCACTTGGAACCAAACATAATATTGTAATAACTCATATGTGTAGTTTTATTTTTTGTTATATTCTGTAAAAACTAGCGGGA
Source organism: Eurois occulta (assembly GCA_950022335.1). Classification (NCBI taxonomy): domain Eukaryota; kingdom Metazoa; phylum Arthropoda; class Insecta; order Lepidoptera; family Noctuidae; genus Eurois; species Eurois occulta. The sequence continues at coordinate 2,361,769 of OX465482.1, forward strand.
AGAAGCCTGTATATTACACTACATCAAAGTTGATAAACTTCCAACTCTTTTTGTAAAAAGTAAAACTCCACTGAAGTAAACTTTGGTGTGGTGTTACGTTAAGTAGCTCACTTGCACCACACGAAAACTTGCATGCATGACGCAACGAATGCCGCAACTAATTGTAGTTCGGCAGTCCTCTGTCCCAACACCTCCAGACACCTCCAACACCCCCCGACACCTCCCGGCACCCCCACAGACCGCCATGAATTCATTATCACGACGTACACACCCGTTTACAACGTACGTGGGTTGAAAATCACGAGGATTTTGTATCCTTCTGGTAGAATTATAGTTGTGTGTGATATTTCGTTCTTATATCATATTTTTTTTATAAATACTGGTTTCATTGTTTCCTCTTATTAAGGTCCTAACATAATATGGTCGTAGTCGCAATAGTTTCCTTGCGAAAAATGATCTCTGCAGCCCAATTTATATCTGGCCAGTACAAACCCACTTTTTCGAACTGACTCGAACGTTTCAGAGACATATACCAACTCATTAGTCTCAGACTCCTTGTAAACAATATCATCCGTCCTTTTTGCGCTCAATTTAACATTAATCGCCGTACCCACGGACCCTCAGTCACTTCCATTTGGTTACCCCTTGTCTAATCACACAATTAGTCAACCGCATTCTCTTCCAAAATTACTAACACCAAGAAATTCTCCAAGAATGTTATTGCAAATTAATCTATACGTCTCTTGAAAGTTATAGAGAACCGACGATAACGTTTGACATACAACAAAGGACATTCCACCCTAGCACCCGGGTACCCACTACCCGGGTAGTCGAGCCGTTGATAATTAAACTACGGATATCCGTGATATAGGTGTCTTCCTCAGATCTTGGGAACAAGGGTGCGTACTTGTCGGTCTGATATGCTTAATATTGGATGGTGATTATTGATGGAGTGTATGGGCTACTGCCCATCTAAAAACTCGAGTGGTTGTTGTATGGGGGTGTGATTTAGCTATGTAGTTTTATTTTTTCTTGTTGTGGTCTGATTTTTTTTTAATGCGACAAATGTGTTATGAATCGGCAATAATGCATAACAAAAATGTACTAGAGACGCAGGTTTTACGAGGAGGCAGTCGGTCACGGGCTAAACAAGTCTTATTTCAAAACGACAGAGATACGTTGTTGGTTTAATACGCCGAGTTTAAAACCTCCTCCTTTTTGAAGTTGGTAAAAAACGAAGGAAACATTTCTTATTACAAAAAGCCTTGGAAATACCCTACCTCTCTAAATAAAAATCACATCTAAACGCCGTACGTTGCATGAATAATTAAACCATATTCGAAGCGCACGTCGCATGCAAGTACTAGGGTGACATAAATACAAGGCGTTCTGTAGTGCTGTGCAAATCATTAGCCGGGCCACTCCGCCGGCACGAAGACTGGGCCTTGAAGCTCAAGCTAGGCGCTCGGGGCGCGTACGATGAGTGTCTTCGTATTGAATTTGTATGCTGTGTAGTTATGTGTGCCTGGTAGGAGCCCTGGGGTTATGTCGACCTTTAGTTGAATAAATAATTTTGTGGGATAACTAACAATCATAGGAGTGGAAAGGTTGAGTAAGTTCAACTTGATCGTGACTAAGTTCAGTGCAAATGTCTAATACGACTGAGTTTAAGCATTTTGGCATTTTTTTATGTAACAGGAATTGCGTTAGCATAGGGGAGTCAAATGTGTAACAGACTCCATTCACAATAGCTCATTTTGGCAATTATTTTGAAACTGAAAACTACCACATATTTCTATCTCCACTATCGTACGTAACAACAACCACTAACTTTTCTCACTAAAAACAAAACACGACAATGTCCCCAATTCTCCAATACAGCTACCCCAAGCTGGGGTAAAGTTTATCAGACGATACCCCAATCAGCATGCTACAGCTAATCGAAACGACACTAACAAGACGGGGGACATGTTAAGCCGAGTTCTTTGTGATGTGTCGTGTGTGCACAACACTACAACTGTCAATGCCTATTTGAATGACATTCTGAGGAATGACTTGAAAATGGAGTAGATCGACAACTTGGTTTTTGAAAGTGAATTAGTGATTTTCGTAGTGTAGAATAAATTCATACCATCACGCCTGTAATCTCCGAAGGGTCGGCAGAGGTGTACCTCATTTCACCAGTTATGTTGAAGTGTAATAGGAGACGAGCCTATTTTCATCAACTGGGCAACTCAGACTCCGGGCTGCTACTGCAAAATTCTTGATAAAAAACCAGTGACATGTTACCCAGCCTGGAAATCGCAGAGAAGGCTTAGCAGTAGCTGTGCGACCGCTAGACCAATGATCGAGTCAATCAATACCTTGCAAAACACTACCCAATTTTTAGCGCCATATCCTTTTTTCCCCGCACATATTATCGGAAAAGCACGCTTCGTTTATAATCCCCAAATATATCACTAAGAAAAAAAATAGTCCAAAAAAATATGAAGGACCTAAAATCCACTAACAATATACGACACATGCTGTTGACAAAAACGTTTTTAGAACGCGTTTGGCAAACAGAATGGCACCGTAAAGTGCATAGGGGCAAACACGACGCGTCGGAAAGGTTGTGCAATCATACAGGCTGTATGCAGTCACCTATAGATAGAGGTGGAAGATATAGATATGTACTTTATTTGGTAGGTGGCTAGGCTATGTTCCATGGGATGTGTCCTTAAAACAAAAAGATGTAAGGTTAGTAAGTACTAAAAAGCGAGTCGTCACACAGTGGGTGCGTTGAAGTAGAAGACGGGTGTCGTCGCCGAGGGAGGCCTAGAAAACGCTGGCGTGAACTAGAAGCGTTAGTGACAGATTGGCCGGATAAAACCGTACGGAGAGAAGAGTGGAAGGCTCTGGAACAGGCCTTTGCCCAGCAGTGGGACAATAAAATAAAAAAAAGTACTATAAAACAGGCTAATAGAAAAAATTTCATAGAAATACTGTGATTCCATGTTTTAGTGGAGCCTTAAAGTAAAATGACATGATTGCCACGTTTGACATGTAACGCTTATGCCTATACAAACCAGTTGGTTGTTGCAAGTCGACCAACCGTCTTTCATAAGGATATTTGAATGTCGTTGTCTTATAAAATAATTAAATTGATTTACGAAATTACTGGAAGTTAGTTCTCTTTTTGTAAAATTCAAGTTTAACTTATTAACAGACAACAAAAAAGGGAGACTCTCACAAACAAAAGAAAACATTAATTTTCAATTTGAAAAATGAACTTCTGGTCAAACGATAAGAATATCGTTTGACCAGAAGTTTCAAATATTCAAATCTTCGTCAGTCGTTCCATATACGAAAATACGTGTAATAGTGGCCAGTACAGCATTTACCAGTACTTAGCTGCAAGTACAGCTCGCAGACAGTATCACTCCAGACCTCGCCTCAACAAGACACGCCGTTCTCTTTTGTTTCACTCCTCCATTTAAATTCATCCGAACATTACGCCAGCTTTGTTTCCGCGCACCCGTCGCGATTTTAATCACTTAAGCGCGGCGCGCGCGCCTCCCCTACCCCGCACTTGCTCTTCAAATAAACTCGTAAAATTCGTAATAAAACCCGGTTTTATGGTATGACGCTCAAAACCGGAGCTCATTATTTGTACGTCAGTTTCAGTACTATGCTTGATTGCGGACTCTTGTCCTACCAATTAAACGGATGCGTAAATTAAACGGAAGGAAGGGTGGTTTTTTATTCTTTTCGTGTTGATCGGTGGCACGCGACGCGTGGCGTTTGTATTTTTTAATGTTGCATTTAAAATTGTAATTGCAATAAATTGGGACATATCCTTCAAATCAAGAGGAGACGCCCTAAAAAGGCTTTCATTAACCTTGCTGGTGGTGATCTTCAGAATGGTCTAAGTATAAAGAATATATGTGTAAGGATCTTTCCGAGGTTTCTGCGTGGGTTTATGCATGTATGTGCAACTCTCCAAAAGCTCTGTCAAAAATCCTTACTAACATTAATCCCTCATTAACCCATCCATACCACACAAAAAAATTAACCAACAACAATTTCTTCAAACCAACTTGCCGAAACACGGTTCAACCAAAATTTTACAGAAACAAGTAGACTGCAGTAGTTGTGAACTGATGGCGGCTTCGCGTTCCGCGATTATGCATGAGCACACACTGCAAGCGATTTGATTAAAGCCGAAAAAACGCTAGCAATGCATGTAACTTTATTCACATAAATGTATTTATTAAGTGATGGCACGCGAAGGTTTTTTTAGGGTTAGTCGACACTTGTGCATAGGTGGGCGTATCGGACTTGTGCAACTTTATTGAGTTCGTGTTCGCCTGCTTGCATGAGCTCGTGCAAAAAAAACACTAAAACTTCATACACAATGTACTTGCAACTTCTTGTCGAAATTTTATTTTACGCGTTTAGGGCGAATTTCACAGATGAAACAGAACACGACCGGCACATTTAAACATCGTTTGACAGCTGTCAGAGCTGTTAGTGTCAACAATGATGACACCGACAGCGCTTGAAAGTCGTTAAGATGTTCCGATCATGTTAAAATTGACCCTCAGTGAAGGAGTGCTTTGTGTACCAAAACAAATTAAGCCTCTAAATAGTATTAACCTTTAAATTAAAAGCTCGCCAATATAACGATAATGTTTTCATGAAATTACCTACTACCTACCTACTCAATTTAATCAATCAAACCCACCTCCACATCAAATTAAATTATCAAGTAAACAAAATCAAAATTAATCAAATCTTACCAATAACAAGATATTATTAATAAGCTTAAGTATAGCAACGAAGACCTAAAATACTCGTTCAAAATCATTCCATCAACTACACACATATCTAAAATCAATTTTAATATATTTCACCCACGTTTCAAGTTTCACCCACATCTTTTCGAACCGTGTACCCTGGTCTTAACAAAAGGCTCACATATTTCACCAGTATAGTTCCAATAGTAATTTTTGTATCGTGTTCATGCCACCCAAGCTTGCATTAATTTAAATACCCCTTTGATTTATCGAGTTCCGGAACTATGTAGTTTTATTTATTTTTGCTACTATGATGTGTTTTGGCAAAGTTTTTTCACTGATTAATATTTATTACTGTTTATTCGGATCATTATTCTTGTGGTTACACACGATTTTCTCATTAGAGTGTGGTTTTTAGTTTTTTTGAATGTATTTTTCGTAATTGCCAATGTTCCGTTCTTTCTCACATGCGGATGTTTGTGCCCTTTAGTTTCTGTTCTTAAGTGATAGCGGAATGTGGTGCTGTTCTACGAACGATGGGGCACTTAATATCGTGTCCTGTTGTTTGTTCACTACAGGAACTGATGGACGCTACCGAAAGCGCCAAACTAGTAGCTCAGTTCTAGGCTGACACAATCTAGATTGCTATCGACACGCTAAGAAGAAGAAGTGGTAGCGGAAACGGCATAAAAACGTAGAACGGATTGCTGATGGAGAAGAGAAGTTCTGGAATTAATACCACGTACGGGAAGGCGTACCTGGGGATGTAAATAGTAATCAGTTTATGAAACAAAAGTAACAGTACAGTTGTGTCATAGTCGGTGAGCCACAAACTAAGTATCGTAAGGCCTCCCAAAAGGTGAATTGATGCTCTTGTGATGGACTCAGGAATCCATTGAATGCCAGAAGTACAGGACCGGTCAACTGGCGACGCTTGAAAGACAGAAAGAAAGAAAACGTATTTTTTTGTTTGGCACAGGGCAAAACAAAATGAATAAATTAATAATAAAACGAAATTATATGAAAAGAAAACATAAGAAAAAATTAGAATAAGAAATATATTAAACTAATTTAGTTCTGTACCAGGCCAAAAGGTATCTCAGTATAACATTTAAAAAATGTCACAGCGCTTGATGAGGACGCTCGACAATGACAATGATAAATGAGTCTTTAATAACATCCACTTTGAGTCTATTTCCCAATTAACAAAATTGAATCACCACTCAGTACGCCTTGATAATCTTCACTTGTTATTATCAGACAAGGCTTACCTTTCACACTGACGTTAATACCGTAATTCCCTTTTTCGCCCGTCTTTAATATAAAAGAAAATATTTGGAATTTTGTATTTTGCTTCCAATACAAAGGCTTGACGATCGGACATTGACGGCTTTTGTTATACGAAGTATCAAATTCACGAAGCGCATTCAGTGTTCGACGTAACGTTATACGGAGAGACTTAATGAGAAATATCCAGTTACTTACTGATATTCTATTTAAATAGCACACACAAGTATTTTGTAACTGTTACAGAACCAAACATAGCTTGCCTCTTTCGTCTATGGTCGCATGTGCTGCTGATGATCATGATGAGCTCTGGGTCTGACTCCCAAGGGCAGAGTTATTGGGTTTTTAGCATAACATCATAACAGGCAGGTTAGGCAGAGGTGTACCTTAAAGTACACCCACATTTCGCCAGTTATGTTTCAAGTCCCATGTGGGGGCGAGCCTATTGCCATCAACTGGGCGCAAATTCAGACTCCGTGGCTGCGTGGGAAATTCGTGATGGAAAAATCCAATAACACTGCCCGACCTAGGAATCGAACCCAGGACCTCATGCTCAGCCGTCACTTGCGACCACTAGACCAGCGAGGCAGTCATTGGGTTTTTAGTCATGGATTTTTTGTCTTGTCCGATTTGCACTCGGTTGATGGCAATAGGCTTACCCCTTATTACATGAGACAGAAACGTCACTGGCAAAATGTGGGTGTGCTATAATTACTTCTTTGCCTTACTCTTCAGTATTTACAGGCGTATTAAAACGAAACAACAAAATCAAATATTCATGCAAAACGAACAGCTGCAAAATTACTCACGCTACACAATGTCGCATTACACGTCAAAAGTATAGTTCCGTCAAAAGTTTCGTGGCAACCCTACGGGCCGTCCGACAGGGCTGGGACACGCGGTGTGTTCACACACGACCTGCAATTTGCGACGGCTACCGACCGATTAGCTTGCATTAACTATGAGAATACAAATAGCGTTTAATCGCACCGATTTCATGCTGCGACAGCGACTTTTAATACTTTCAATGTTCCATGGCTTCCTTTGTTTGAAACTCTGTCATTTTAATTAAATTATGTTATGATTAGAGGAATAGCTATCAATTAAGCTTTTATGTATTTCCTTTGATTTTGTGTTTGTTGGCTTGTCATTATCTGTTGTTGATATTTTGTCCCCTATTCATTAGTCTGTTTGTCTGTTATTAATGCTTTGTTATGTGTTAATTAAACATTTGGCAAACATTTCCCTGTCTCGGTTAAGTGGTCGCAAGCGCGACTGCTGAGCATCAGGTCCTGGGTTCGATTCCCAGGTCGGGCAAAGTGTTTTTCCATCAGGAATATCTCGGTAGCAGCCACGGGTCTGGATTTGTGCCCGGTTGCTGGCAATAGGCTCGATCTCTATTTCATAGGACTTAAACATAGTAGCGAAACATGGATGTACCAATGGGTACACCTCTGCCTAACCCTTCGGGGATTACAGGCGTGATGTTATATAAAACATTTGTTTTTAAAACTGCACAAACATTGCCGTTAATTTATCATAAGCAAAGTTATCCTAAAACCTATTGAACTTGTCCCAGTCATACGAAGTATAATGTAATAAAGGACGATCTTAATACCATCAAAAATCTGGCTGCTAAAATCCAATAACCCTTTGCCCGACTTGGGCATCGAACCCTGAACTTTACAGCAGCTTGTGACCAACGAGGTTGTTCCAGGTTTTTCGTCTAATTAAATTTTAAAGCAGTGTGAGCGAGCATTATAAAACATGCAGTGTAAACCGGCCGGTACAGGCTACCTCCGGTGATCAGCCTACCACTCTAGTATCAGAAGCCTTTACAGACAATCCTTTTTTTTGTTACTTAGCCTATTCTAGCCCACTGCTGGGCAAAGACCTCCTCCACTCCTTTCCAACTTGGCTTGACTTTGCCAATCAGTCAGGAACGAGTCCAAATGCTAAGACATAATAATATGTCGCGATCCTCAGAACTTAGGAAACACTGCAGAAGACTATTGTAATACATAGTGTTTAATTACTATTTTAATTATGTAACGTTCATACATGGTTACTATGTAACATGGTACTTAATCTCAATATCAAGTATGACGCCTGGCGCCACACAATCTCAAGAGGTACTCGAAAACTAATTACGTAAACATTAATTAACATTCTAAGATATCTTCTCGATTGATAACATCTGATAGCACACTCGAAATTCCAGAAAACATAATATATTTGAACAAACTAAAGAACAATAAATACAGATTTTGTTCTAACATGAGGAAGTAGTGGCCCAGTAGGTACAGCCCTGTGTTTCACGTGGGTTCGAACCCACGCAGTTTTTTTTTTCTTTGTGTAATTTATATCATCACTACTGGGGGCCTAAAATGGCCGCTTTAGCAGAATCTTAGTCAAGCACTTATAAGCCACTCAAAAAAACCCACCTACAATCTGTTCCCTTATCAAAAATGTACCTACTAACGCAGTTAGCACTATATAGACAACATTACCACATACACCGTTTATATCTAAAACCTATCATTATCCATCGTGCATATCATGAAATAAACCACGGAAATCGGGCATTTCCAAGAATGGTTAAGTCGATCGCGCTGTCCATAAGAAATTATATGGCGACAACCTTATTGTGCGTCTAAATTATTCACAGGCTTTAACTGCTTGCCCACGACCTACACGGTCAAGCGATGCGCGTGTTACGATAGTGAGGCCCGGGCTCCACCAAACCGGAGACGAGCGGAGATGTGATGTGTAAAGAGAGGAGATGCGTAAGAGATTACGATATCCTATTGGTCGTTTACAACACATCTTCTCTCTCGTCTCGTGGAGTCCGGCCGTGACTGCAGAGATAACAAATGCCAGTCACCGCGAAGGAAACAAAAACCGCGCGCGCGTTTGAAACACGTCGCATCGCTTGAAACCATGAACAGGACCTAAGAAATCATGCCGCGACAACCCTATTGCGCGTCTAAATTATTTACAGGCTTGTAGGGTTGGTAGCGATGAGATTTTGAGAGTATGATGACGTAATGCTCCTCAGTAATTATGTTGCATGGCGATCTAAACGGTATGATGAATAGGAGAGGATAGTTGAGGAACTTAAATGAGTTCCATGAAATGTGCTTGCATATTGCCGGATGCGCCTTGTCTAATAAAGGCTTTTGTTAATCTTCTCAAGTAGTCTCTTACTTCCATGACGTAAATTTCACAACAAAATCGTAATCTGCTTGCTCGAGCGAACTGGCGATTGCTGTCTCGATAGGTGTTAGTGTATCGTGTCTAAACGGGCAAATATGAAATTTTGCTTTAAGGCTTCAGTGACTGAGAGCCATGTTTCAGTGAGACCACTGCCATGTTCAATTTTTTTTCTATGACGTCTCTTCTCTGTAATATCTTAAGGGTGAATTTCACAAATTATACTAACCGCGACCAGCGATAGAAGAACTATCAGCGTCATCATTGCTATGAAATATTAACAGCTCTTGAAAGCAGTTTCGATATTCTGATCGCGTTCATGTTAATTGATGAAAAAAACCACTACTTTCTTTGCTTTCTTACAATTATTCTTAGCCTGCCAACCCTAATCACACAAACACACAAACGTGCCACACACGTCTAATGCACTTATAGTTTTGCCGTTTCATTTATATTAGATTAGGACGGCTGTGTTTGAGACATGCATTGTGAAGTATGAAACTGTTGCGGCCCTGTCTTTATTATAAATGCAGGATTTGTGGGGAGGCTAAATATAGATTCTATTGCGTTGTTAAGGGGGAAATGGTAAAAATAGACGTCGATTTGAATAAAAGACTTATTGAAATAGACCTTCTTGTGGAATTAGAAGTCTGAAATTTTCCGTGACGTGCGTACCTATTTGTAGCAAACAGCACTGTTGTATCCTGGTATATAACGTGATAACTGAAAAAAGAGAACCAAGATAGAAAATATATCATAACAGCCTATATCGTTCCCAGATCTGGGACACAGGTGTCCCAGCAGGTGTCTCTATGAGAGGGAGTGTGCTGTAGTCCACCACGCGAAGCCAGTGCGGGTTGGTGGGTGTCATATTTCTTCGATTTTTTGGTTCTGAGACACGGCGGATTCCTCCACCCTTTTGCTGCACTCTTTTGAGAATAATGATGAAGAAGTAACTTACACAAAGTAAATTGCTCTGTTGTTACAATAGAAAATTAAATCTCATCTTGACTTCGTGTTGTCGCCTACCAACACCCACACTCGCAAATCTCTGATAATTAAACACTATTATCTTCGGTTAATCCAATTTGTAATCAAACTATTTATAGCTTAAAACATAATTTAATTACATCGATATCACTTCCCACGTCTGATCATTAATATTACACATCCCTTTCCAAGTGAAACGCAGGTTCAAAGCAATTTGCTTGCATGCGCGGGCGCCGCTTTTACGCACTTCTTAGAACTTTAAGAGTAGCTAGACCGGACTGTGGTCATGGAGTAGATAGGATCAGAAGGCCTGCTCAAAATAATGAGAGAAAATGCACACACACATAGACAAGCTTCACGTACAGTAAGTAAGAGCATTCATGATCAACGTTTGTAAGTATGGGAGAGGCTCACCAAAACTTTCAACGTACTTTAAACACCATGCTTGTATTTCCTGAAGGAGAAGGCAGGTCACCTCTAGAAGATGCCCAGATTTCGCCAGTTGTGTCCCATGTAAAAGAGGGTGGTTCTGTTGGCATCTATTGGTCACAAAATCCTGGTGAATAAACTCGGAAAACTCTGCCGGACCTGGGAATCTTACCCATGACCGCATGCTCAACGTTTTCGTGCGTGTGCGTCTTATTTTTGCTTATTGTATAAAGAAGCCTTCTGGCCCTACCTATTCTGTGGTCTGGTGAAAGTGTAGTGCAGTTAACGTGATTAATTTCGCTATGGTTACCGTGTGATTATGGGATAGGCAGATATTGATTAGATTGAAATTAATAACGGGTATACTGCATAGGTGGTTAAGGTTGTCGGCTGGGAGTTGATGTAGTTTCAATGCAATAGCTTGCTTGCTCAAGAATCATGCGGTGTTTCAGATCATGTCCCGCTTACAGGTGATAAGTAAGTGCTCGTTTTCTTTCCACATTTGATGAACTGAGGAATGCCGCAATCAACTTAGCCACTTATTAGGTTCTAAACTATATATTAGTAGCCAAATCAAAGTACATTAATATTTATATTTTGTGTTAAACAGCTTAATTCGGACAAAAAGAAACTTTAAATAAATACAGTTTATTTTTGCCCTGATTTCATAATACCTTTAAACGAAAACCACTCAAGCATTGAAATAATCCTTTTAGTTACAGGCAATTTAAATATTTAGATAAAACTATAATAAATCTTTACCCACTACCAATTTATCTTTATTATAAAACAGTAATCTAAGGATTTTGTCATCCTATCACACCGTAGTGTAACATTATAGCTTACATTCGTAATTAATGGATTTTTGTCACGATTTTATTTAAATCACTGAGTTTGGTATGCGTTTGTGTTTTTAATGTACTTTGGGCGTAATGGGTGGTCTTTAACTTTAGAAGGGCTAAGAATTACGACTTTAAGGCTGTGCATTTTAATTGCTTGATGGCTATAAGAGTAGAGAAAGCCTAAAGAAACTACGTATGAATGGACTGTGTGAAGGATGATATGGCTAGAAAAGAGGTGACTAACAAGATGAGGAGTAATAGAGAAGTATGGAAGAAGAAGACAACGCCGACCCCAAATAAGGATAAGCAGCACAATGATGATGATGATTTTAATTGCTTGGAAGGAAAATAATAATTATCTCATTGACACACTAATTGGCTGAGTAATTCTTAAAAACACTAAATGTTACACGTAATTGTTCCAGTCGGCACTATAGGTACAGCCGGACGGTAATTTAGAAAATATATTTATGTAGTACTTACGTATGCTTCGGGTTGTTTTTTTTTATAAGCAAATACTGCCGTATTTATTGTGGTACCTGAACAAGTGTTTATAACACGTCAATATTTCGATGAAATGCCTTGATTGTTCCGAAATACTCTAAAAAGACATTTTATGAAACAAACATTACGTCAAAACCAAAGTTCAAAATATTCCCAAAACATTCACGTACCATTCTGTTGTTATAGTTTTGGATAAAAACTAACCTAATTTGCCTATCATCCTTTTGTAACCCCTTTGTTTCGGCTACTTACAATCTTCTTTGTTCCAACATTCTTTGTTAAAAACTTCATATTCCATACCGACTTTAATTTCAAAGTTTCAAATGATACGGCGACGCCAAATAGTCTGCGACTTTTTGTAGCAAAACTGGATCAAATCTCTTTGATAAATTACTTTCGATAAAGTGCAAAGTTCGTAAACAGGGTTTATTTAACTTTAAAATAAACTGTCTATTTAATTACTTAATCTTAATTTTGACATCATTTATTTGATACACTTCGGTGAAATATTATTTGGCGTGAATAACGATCTGCGCAATTAATTTGGTCTTCGATTTATTTCGCTGATTCATTGAAGAATTTTAAGTTTAATAAGGAACTAAATAAAATAGACCATAGAGGCTTATATGAAGTGTGAAGAAAGCTGTATAATCTTTTCGATGGACTTAAAGAACTACTTCATTTTCACTCCAAGTTAGTTTGCCTTGAAATGAAAAAGTTGAGCTAAGCTCCCGGACTAAGAGATTATTCCAAGAATCAAGAATATGGATAGCGTCCTCTTCTCGGCTTACTGCTATAACTCGAGGATATTATAGTATCTTTGAAGTAATCATTCGGAAGTACCTACTATGCTACTATATAATACATCTTCCTGTAGATAATTATCTACAGGAAAATAGATTATCAAGAAAAATCGTATTCATTCCCTGAAACACAACGCAATGCCTTCCTTTGGGTCTAAAATTATGAAATGTTGCCCAAGAATTCCTTTAAACGAAGATGAGTAACTAAGGAAGACTTTTTTTTTAAATAAATTTCTTTTAGGGGTTTAATAGGGGAGACGAGCTCGTGGCTAAATAGTAACAGACACTCGGATCGATCTACAGGTTAAGCCGCGCTTGCCTAGGTTGGTCTGTGGATGAGTGACCACCCATTAAACGCACGGTGGAAACACGACATCGAGTTGCCTCGGAAAACAAATTAAACCGTTGGTCCCGGCTGTCATTTCTAGATCTTTGACAGTCGTTACAGGTAATCAGTGGCCCGAAAGTCTAACAACCAGTCTTACCAAGGAAAATCATATTTCCCAGTACTGACTGGGTTGTAGAGGTCAGATAGGCAGTCGCAGCATGTAAAATACTGGTATTCAGCCGCATCCGGTTAGACTAGAAGCCGACTCCAACATAGTTGGGAAAAGGCTCGGCAGATGATGAGGGGTTTAATAGTGGAATAAAGTTTGTACAGAAGTTCGTCATATTACCGATTTGAAATCCTATCATCAATATATCCTACACGTCTTGTAATCAAATGATTCTTTGTCTGTAAAACAAAACATACATAAATTAATCAATATCATATCTCATAGGATTACACGTGCATCGCTTATTTATACCTTAGACCTGTGTGGATCACAGTCGCATTATATATTGCATATGTCAGCTTTGTTCATTTTAGGCTGGTCTATTTTAACGGTGACCTTTGCACGCCCCTTTTGTTACTGTACCGTGTCATGGGCGGTCTATTATGGCGGGGTTGCTACTTGATTTGATATTTACATTATCAAAGATTGATTGGTAGAGAGGGTTGGCTTTTGAAGCAGTTAGAACATCATTTTCGTCATCCTTTTTTCATTAAAACTGCCTCGTCAGTCTGCTCTTCGCAATCGCGACTGCTGAGCATGAGGTCCTTGGTTCGGTTCCCGGGTCGGGCAAAATTGTTATTGGGTTTTTCCATTACGAATTTCTCAGTAGCAGCCACGGAGAATGAATGTATGCCTGGTTGATGGTAATAGGCTCACCCCCTATTATACATAACTGGCTAAATGTGTGTGTACACCTCTGCCTGTTTTATGTTTTTAATTAGGTTGAGACATATTATACAAATTTACCTAGTTGCTTATCTGGAGTCTGCTAAAGAGTAGCAGACTCCAGATAAGCATACGTGTTATTTTTCACAATATTTTCAAGATTTTACATAGTTCCACTGAATAATTATCTTACCAGTTTTTAAACTGTCATGGTCACTAACATTATAATTAACACTAGAAACGGGATATTTTAATATCGGGAACTCAAAACAAACAGTGGACATGGTAAATATCCCGTTTCTAGTGTTAATTATAATTATCTTACCATCACAAAATATTAATGTCTGTTGCCTTAAGTAAGGGCACAAGACACTATAAGTATAAAATAAATTATTCGTAGATAAGACAATTTAAAGTAAAAAAATACATCGCAAAAAACAGAAATCAAAACTCCTAATGAAAGAAACCTCCATGTCCTGAGCAAGCTAGAGAACCAAATATTCGTTTCCACCCTGGTTACTGTACGTCTGCTCCATAATGCTATCCTACATTACGTGTCCTAAAGAAAGCTCACAGCAAAAAAATACACTTAAAATGTAACTACCACTCATTTCCTTTGTTCTCTAAAAATCTTTTATAGCCCACCTCAATCAATAAATCCAAGTCACATTTAAAACTAGACCGGCCTGTCAGCTGCCCCCATTCCCACGTTGCATCGTACCTGTGTCATTATATTGTTCACATGTAGCCTTCTTTGCGATTTCCTTCGGCAGACTATTTAAATATGTACATACGGAACCCTCTAATGGGTTTAGCGACGTGTGGCCGGCTCTTATTGGTGGCGATTTCTATCGATTGATGGGTGGGTAAGTGATTATTTTAAATGCTTGCTAGTTTCTAGAATTGCGTTTTAAACTTATGTACATTTTCTATAAGTAACTAAAATGACTCATGTACGAATTCGAAATATTAAGTTTCTTATTGCTTTGAGAGAAGCATGCACGATCGTTGACGAGAACATCGCTTACAATGAGGAGGAATAGAAATAGTTCTAAACCTAAGTTACACAAGCTTATCTTATCTAAAAATATTACCCTCCTTTTGGCTCTTCCGCTGTCGGATAAAAACACACGCAAATTGATAAGTATAATGTTTTAGATCCTGTTTACACACAAAGCATAAATCATATTCAATTTCCCCAACTATAACTCATCCTACACCAAAACCAAACGACGCAAACAGTTGAAAAATCAACGAAAAACATAAAATAAATCATTTAAATGTACCGACGAACATCAATTAATAGCTGAAATTGCAATTAAAGCCCACTTTCAGCGGTAATATCGCTATAATGAACACAAAGAGAGTCATGGTCACGTGGCCAGTGGCCATTTACATAATACGGCCATGCTGGACTATTAAAATGATACATAATGGGTGATAAATGGTACGGCGCGTTCGTGTTCCACGCGCGCCTCAAAGAGTTGTCAGCATACGGGAGGGGCCCGCAAGGGCCGGTGCCTGCCAGGGCTGCGGGACTGTTCGAAAGAGATACCGCGGCCCTGGAACATAAAGGGCCAATGAAGGAACATGGGTGTTTTTTAGTCAGTAAGAGTCTGACACTCCCTTCCGCTCTGCCCAGGGCGGGAGGAGTCATTTGATGATTTCTCACCCTCCAAAAAAAAAAAAAAAAAAAAAAAAAAAAAAAAAAAAAAAAAAAAAAAAAAAAAAAAATGGGTGATAAATGGTTCGGATTACGGTTTATCAAGTAATGTACTGTAATAAAAATGCATATTCTTGGTAATCGGTTAATACTTGATTATTGCATACAGAATGAGACATCAGGTTTGGTTCGTTAGCCACACATCAAGAATAAACAACGGAATGAGGTAAAGTGACGTCACTTTACCTCTTTACTAGAGCAACTTTAAAGTCTCATAACTTTTTCATTTCTAGAGATATTTTAATGAATTTTTCACATGTATACATGTTTTCGTTTCTTCTTATTTAAATTATTAAACTTATCCAAAAAAAAATGGAGACTTCTCCAATCTGAACACCCTTATCTTACAATTCTTAACATTACTTAGCAACAATGCCACCCGAAACTTAGCACGCCAAGCTAATAGGTATCCACCATCCAAAATATTTCCAATCCAGTCTACCAAGTTCCAATTTTCCAGGCATGTCCCAAGTGGTCGTTACCAAGTTTGGTCGTACGTGCTCCACCGGGCCGCAGATTCGATACCTGCGCTATGCACTAGACGTGACCTGTTACTGTTCCATGAGTACTGTTTGTGTTTAACTGTGGGTCTAGTTCGCTTTGTTTTAGATTTATGTTAAATACAAGTTTGTGCACAGTTTTGGTTGGAAATGGAGCGTTTTAGTTGTTATCTTTCAGTGAGTGTATAACTAGAGTTGGTTCAGCGAAGTTTAGATGGTAACTCAATTATTTAGCTGTATGACAATCTGCATAATATTTATCATCCGAGTACACAAAGCAGGTAGTATGTTTTTTTTTAATATTTAACAGTTGTAGTTCCGTACAAATTGCAGCATGTAGGTTTT
This sequence comes from Eurois occulta, assembly GCA_950022335.1. NCBI lineage: Eukaryota > Metazoa > Arthropoda > Insecta > Lepidoptera > Noctuidae > Eurois > Eurois occulta. Next base: position 2,378,406 of record OX465482.1, read on the forward strand.
GCTTCGAACGCAAAATATACCTACTTCTGCTAAAGTTATCTTCTACCAAGAAATACACGAGAAAAGAAGTGATTTCTATTTACCCACTTATTTATTCTTTGATTTATTTGGCAGAATTGAATTTCCCATCGGCATTATTGTGGCGATGTTGACGTAAAACAAACACTGTTTTAATAAAAGCTTTCACAGTTTGTAACATACACTGTCACTTACAGGATATCTTTCGTGATTTTTAGGGTTCCGTACCCAAAGGTTAAAACGGGACCCTATTACTAAGACTTCGCTGTCTGTCTGTCTCCAGGCTGTATCTCATAAACCGTGATAGCTAGAAAGCTGAAATTTTCACAAATGATGTATTACTATTGCCGCTATAACAACAAATACTAAAAATTAAAAAAACAATATATTAAGGGGGGCTCTCATACAACAGATATGATTTTTTTGCCGTTTTTATAGATAATGGTACGGAACCCTTCGTGCGCGAGTCCGACTCGCACTTGGCCGGTTTTTTTTTAATTCTGAGGTCCCGATATTTCGACGCTACTGCAAGCGCCATGATCGCGGGATGACGCATGGCGCTTGCAACAGCGTCAAAATATCAGGAGCTCAGAATAAAAGAAAATCACGGAAGATATCACGTAAGTGACGTAAAACAATCAAAATCTAACTTCAATCCATTCCTCAGTAATCACACTCAGTCGAAGTCACCATTTTCAAGATTTAACTCTTTAAATCCACCATTGCACTCACAGTGTTCCTCAAAAAACTCCACAACAGCTACCCTGACAGTGTACATTAATTTGACATTAAAAGAAGTCGATGAGCACATTGTGAAGATTCCTGGCGCTGAGCCAGACCGGAGATGGCGGTTCAAAAAAACCTTTTAAATTCATATTTATCCTTTACTGTTTATGATACTGCCAGCTATAAACAGTTGGGGATTTTGTTGAGTCATAAATCGTGATGGTTTTGAAGTTTTAAGTACTGCTTATCAAGCGCCAATTTAAGGATTCAAGACCTACTTAACAGTCTGCTGTAAGTTTTAATCAGTTTGCTGAAGAGGTGATCATCTTCATCTGCGTAGCCTTTTCCCAACTTGTTGGGGTCGGTTTCCAGTCTAACCGGATGCAGTTGAATACCGGTATTTTTCATGGAGCGACTGCCTATCTGACCTCCACAACCCCGATAGTACTAGTTAATACAGTACCCCTTGGAAAGACTGGTTGTCAGACTTTCGGGCTATTGACTACCTGTAACGACTGTCAAAGATCTACAAATGATAGCCGGAACCAACGGCTTAACGTGCTTTCCGAGGCACGGAGGAAACTCGTATAGTGGCACCCATCCACGGACCAACCTAGGCAACCGCGGCTTAGCCTTAAAATCTTCCGGAGCGACTGTTATTATTTAAAAGTAAACAACTACCTTCATATTTATTCATAACCTACCGGTAGTCGTAATTTGACACTTACATGTCTTAAGCTACTTATAAATGACTAACTAATCAGTAATTAAGTAGTTAACAGTAACTAATCTGATAATCTGGTGTTATAGTTACTTAATTTCTCACTGCGGCAAACACTTGGTAAACAAGAAACATTTTATGAGTACAAATAAAATAACAAATTCAAACCCGTAATCCGTTTGACGGTCAAAAATAATCCCACGAAAACGAACTACATGGATGTGCTAGCCCAGATCCCGGTGCCATATGTTTAAACTATCGTTTCCCTGCGACTTTCTTTTGCATACAAAATTGAACTCTGGAAGTTCGTCATAGGATTGGTTTTTGAGTAGTGTGACCAAAAAACAAAAAAAAAAACACCGACACCAACGAACAAAAGAGAGATGAAGAAACACTGACCACCTGTGTGCCAATTTTATTGTAATGATTTCCTATTAAACATTTTTATACTAATTAACTGTTTCTTTTTTTTCAGGTACGCATCAATGTCTAAACATCTATTATTAAGCTGTAAGAAGGTAACGGACGAACTGAGTCGCTTTTGCGATTATTAATATAATATGGTGATTGGTGTGCGTGCCGTATGACCAGATGTATAAACGTGTTCGAGGCAAGTGGAATATGTAATCATTGTAACATGTAACCGAGTCTTTCTGCCTACCCGCAAGGGAAAAAGCGTGAATTTCTCTGTTTCCCGATCATTATAATCTAGATCTCTTCAAAGTTAGAGTGAATCGGTTTCTTCTAGGCAAGTGTGCTCCACCCTAGGCCGCGTCATCGCTTCTCATCAGGCGAGTTGCGGCCAAACGCAAGGATATTTACAAAAAAAAAAATGACTACAATGTAAATGATTTGTTATTTGAGGCTGCTCTAACCCACTTTAACGTTCACAACAAAACCAACCTTCTACCGAAAAACCCATTAAAATAAACTAACATAACCCATCGTCGAAAAAACCAGCCATCGTCGACGAATGCGAATCGTAAAAGTAACGCGCGAGCATCGCACATCGCGCGATAAATCGTCGCGTTTCGCCAATACTGGTAGTTAGCCGCATGTGCTGACAGCGGCCGCCGTTCACACCGTAACGAGCGGGTAAATGGATGCGCGAATGTAAAAAATGATTTTATGTGGTTTAATTGTGAAAGGTTTTGATTTCCTTTTTTTTACGCAGTTCAACGAGAAGGTTGATTTAATTAATTTATTTGTATGGTGATAAGTATCTTAATTTGAACAATATCTTGTAAATAAAAACGATGTTACACATATTTTATTGCAAGACACATTCCGACATAATACAGTAATATCCTAATTAAAACCAGAGTATATGTATATTATTTTAAAAATGTTGTACATGAGAACTACATATCCATATTCTCCATCATATATATATATATATTATTCTCCATATTTCAGGCAACCAAATGAATCTGAATCTGAACTGCCCTAAAGTGCCAAATAACCTTACACCAATTTCTAACGTAAGCACAAGTAGGTCGGTTTTTCTCTCAATACAAAAGTAAAACAATTATTTACGCACAATACCCGTCTATCTCTCTTAGCCATTCGCTGCCAAAATATACTCACATAATTGCTATCATAACTCACGAAAAAAAAACTAAACTAATAAGCGCTACAGATGTCGTTGTTAACGGGACATTTCACACTAATCTAGCTCGTTGTCACAGTATAAAAATAAGCAGTAAACCAACTAACGTTGACATTAGTCTAGTGGTCGCAAGCGCGACTGCGAGACCATAAGGTCTTGGGCTCGATTCCCAGGTCAGGCAAAGTGTTATTAAATTTTTCTATCAGTAATTTTTCAGTAGTAGCCACTGTCAGTCAGGATTTGTGCCCAGTCGATGACAATAGACTTGCCTTCCGTGTGAGCTGATTTCGACCACTTCTTCAAAGTTGAAACACTGTGTGTTAATACTATGTTGTCCTATACAAAACAATATTCATAAATTGTCGAGACGTAGTTTGTGGAACAAGTACAAATGCGCATCGTTGATGTTCATTCGTTGTGTGTGGAGCGGACGAATTGATGCTGAGAGCCGTGACGCTTCACGAGTCAGGAATTTAGGAGTCAAGGTGTGCATTATAATTTTTATATCGAATGTTTTAGTGTTTTTTACACCTGACGCTTTTGCCTAGCCTTTTCCCAACTGTATTTGGAACGGCTTCCTGGCTTGTTTTAGTGATTTTCACCGATAGATTATTTTGGCATAGATCGTTCATTAGACAATACCTTCAAGCTTACGGAGCTTTTAAATTGTAATTATTATCATACTATTACTATTTCACCGGTATCGGAAACAGGGGCGGTCAGAGCTCCAGAGAGAGGGACCTCCTTACAATACGAGCCGTGTCCAACAGTACCACTTCCTGAATCAAGTCCTTGATCCAGCTGCCTAACGACAGCCTCCTCATGTATTGTTCGAGGCTCATGGCAATTAAGCTATTGGCTGAATTTACTATCGGCACAATGATCGCTGAGTTCACATCTCACATGTCGACAACCTAGGGCAGCTTAGCAGGGTGCTCCTACTCTAGGCAGCTCGCCACATCGATGGTAATTGTAAAATACTATTTCAGAGATAGTTCACGTTTGAGATGCAATTCAAATCTTTATTAAAACGATTATATTCCTTGCAATAGGTGATAGTTAAATTTAAGAGTAGCAAGTGTGCAAACGAGTTTTCAATAAAATAAACTGAAATTCAGAGACACATTAGTTTTTATAACTTTCACTAAAGGATCAGTTTAGTTTTAGTGAAATTGCTGTAATATTAAAAATCCTTTCTATTTATTACAGAGAGGATTTTTATTTTCAATGAATTATATATTTTTTTAAGGATACCTTTATTGTGACATACGTAAATTTCTAAAAGTCCTACAATGCCCCGTTTCAATGTCATTAGAGCGCCAAAACATCCTTCTAGCGTTTTAAACTCAGTGACAAATAAAGAAACGTCGAACCATGACCCTTCGGTGTGATAGGCAGCCTATATTCGCGTCTATCTTTACTGCGCTTTCCCAGTAAAAAATAACGGTCGGGTCGTCGGATGCATCTCTTATCTGACGCCGCCAGTTTACCAATTAGATTATTTTAACTAACGTTCGTGAAATTAGTTTTTCGCTGTGAGGTTGGTAGTGCCGTTAAACTTCATCGCTTATGACCGACGCTGCAGTTTTTGGTTAGTTTCGTTTTGTTTTTATGTTGCTGTGTTATTTAGGAGTTTTTGTCCTTTTAAAATGTGTTTAGAATTTTCGTTGTGCTGAAAACGCACGTGTTTGCTTTATTTAAATCGTCTTAGATAGTCACGCCTATTTTCCACAGAGGCAGGCAGAACTTATAGTACACCACCCATTGTGGACTTTCTAATAATACTATACTCGTTTATTAAGGGGTCCAAGTGCCACGTGTTTCCAGCAGATTTAGCAAGAAAGCTTCCCATTTTCCACAAAAACAAACAAGAACAAGAATTAAACCTTTTAATAAAGAAAATTACAAACAAACAATAAAGAAAACTATAAAAATCCAACGCAATTGAGCATTTAATATAACTAACTATTCTCTCAAGTCTTTTGTAGCTTTCTAATGAAATGGAGGTCCTCCGCCTTGTAAAAATAAACCTCTGCCGGAGGGGGTGAAGTGAGGGGGTCGTCTTGTCGCGAAGGAGGGAATACTCTCGATTAATTACAGTCGTAATCCAACTCGGTTGACTCCCTGTTTACACTCAGTTTGAATGTCACTGCTTGAAGTTTGACGGTTTTTTTCGTGACGAAAATTAATAGGGAATTGAGTTGTTTCCATTATTTTTTGTCAGAGTTTCTTGTCAAGGAAAAATCTGAAGATATAATAATTAACAATTCACATAAAAAGGGTGCCTCTAAATGGACTAATTAAGATTCTGGCTAACCGTTACGGACAAATTACGGACGCCACTCCGGACACTCACAAATACTTTTTATTTCAAAATAAGTACTTGGTCCGTATCTACTAGTTTGATTGATCCTCAAAACAGGCTACGGTGAAAAGACAGGTCTACTACCAATATCTGTAGACTTTTTTTTACCTGTTCACCCTATTCGGTCCCACAGCTGGACAAAGGCGTTCCTTTCCAAGTCTCTCGGTATTTTGCCTTCTCTGGCCAATCAGTCAGGAACGAGTCCAAATGGTCACACCAGCGTTTCTTCTTCCTGCCTCGATGACGACGACCGTCTTCATCATTCATCTTCATCGTCACACAATGGGTCACTGTGTGACGATTCTGGCCTATCTCTTTTTTTAATTTTGTTCCCGGAGTGGATAATCCACACGGATGTCTTCCGCCCTGGGGCGGGTGGAGGGTTCTGTCGGACTCTAACCGACTAAAAACCACCCCGGTGTTCCCTTCCCACACTCGCACCGGGGATCGTCCTGACCCATCATGGAAATGTGACTAAAGCATAGTCCTGATATATTTATCTCAAGCCACAATCTACTTACACCAGGCAAGCATGATCTCAGAGAAAGTTAGCAAATTGTAGCATTAAATCTTAGAGTCGGACAGGACAGCCGCACTACCTACAAACATAAGCTATATATCGCATTTAATAAATTGGCGCGACTTTAACGAGCTACCAACGAATGTTTCTCCTGAGAGCTATACCGGGAACGCTAACGCTGCGAAAAACATGGATTTCTGTGTAAACATACCTTTATATATTACTGCTGGAGAAAAAATACAACTCCTTGATTGCTTGGGCGCCTAGTACCCCGTTGCTTATTTAGGTTATAAATGAAAATGTTTTCTTTCGCTTATGTTTTCTAAAAAGCAATTAATATTTGATCGTACGCCTACGACAGTAATATGAGTTTATTAGTATTACTTTATTGCGGGGTCTAAAAGAAAAAGTAAAATAACGTCGTATATTTTCTTAGATAGGTTTTACTTTGGTTTATTTAGTTCACTTACAAAATTAGTCTTTATTGCAAGAAATAAAGTTAGGTCCTACTCAATTTCAGCATCGAAATTTATTTCGATGTTACTTAAAATGTTTTCTATTTACTATTAGACTCCGTAAAACGAGACGACATTATTTTTTACTGGCAGACTTTTATGTGAAGATTCAGTTGTTGTTTTTTTTTATAAGTTTCAATAAAACCTAGTATTTATAATAATAACAATCTTGAACTTACGAAGTCGCATTTTCATTAATCTTCGAAGTTTGGAAGTCGCACTAGCCGGGCACATTAAGGGTGGCTTCCAGTCAATTGCTCCCGAATATCAGTAGTAATGGCTGCTGTCAAGTGTCAGTTCGTGTTATAATATCTATTCGGGGTGAAACGCGCGGTAATTTGGCCTCTACGCCAAAATATAGGAGAAATTCTGTCCAAAAAACCGAGCAATAACGTTGCTAGTTTTGTGAACATTCCATAAAATATTGTGTTATATTTTTATTCATGAAATTTTTCTTTTACATTGAATTGAATCATTTCATTCTATACCTTAATTAAAAACATAATTTCAGTACCACTCACATAATTTGCTTGGACGACCGCCCAGTATTCTAAATCGACTAACATCCCAGAAAAAAGTATGCATAAACAAAATTCTTTTTAAAATGTCCAGCGAACTCTTAATTGAATACACTTTGAGGCATTCAAAGTATTCAACGTTTTTCCGCGAATAAAAACGGTGAGCCGTGAAATAGCAGTGAATACCGAGGTACCGGAGATACGAGCCAATGGCACACCGCACTGCAGATTTTGAGAAAAACGGGAAAGTTTTTAAGTCAGGAAAAAGTAAATTTAAATCTGAAATCATGGTTGTGAGCGTGCCTTGTAATAATCGTTTGTATTTCTCTAATTATGCCGAGCAACAACGAATATATTACATGTTTTGTTTCAAGAGAAAAAGAACAAAACCTTTCCCTTTTAACAATACACTTTGATAGATTTGCAACAGTGCTTGAAGTCATAAAAATATGCATTACAACAACATCTAAAATCTAATTTGTGTTTTAATCTAAATATGTTTTAAACTATTTTAAAACAGCATCAGTTTATTATTTTTAAATTCCGAATAAAACCAATGGATTTTACCTCAGTCTAATTCTAGCAGAGTTTCAAACCCAGAGCACTAGAACCCAGTCTAATTTAATCTAACAAACAGGCTAAACATCAACACCGAAGTACACAAAACGAAACCTAAGACAGAAAAAAGAGAGAGAGAGGCTAACCATGTTTGTTTCTAGAGAATTTTCTAACCGGTAGATTGAATTTAAAAGTTTGTTGGTTCACTGCAGTCACCGTAGTTACCCCAACTAGAGTTCAGCTGCTGGAGTTAAGTGATCACTCGAGACTTCCGAGATTTCATTTTTTTTCTACGCCCTTCGGCAGGTCGACTCAGTGGGTTTTTTTTTTAAAGATTTTGGTGTTAAGTTTCGATAAGGATTGACATAAAATTGCGTGATATTTTTTCATGTTTTATGAATTTGTTCTGAAGATCCTTTTTTCTTCGAAGGCAAGTAGATTTGTTTTTCTACGTATTTTCGCTCCGATTAAAGTTTTAATAATACTCCACTTGCAAACCACCAGTCAGATTTTTTCTTAATAAGTATACTAATATTAAGAAAAAATCTACAGTAAACAACCAACTCTGCATGTAACTAATTGGCAATGGAATGACCTTTTTAAATAACTCAAAGAGAAACGGAAGCAAACGCATTCCCTTTGTTAAAAAAAGAAAATAATTAAACCTCGGTTTCAACAGAAATATACCTCCCTTTATACCAGTACAATCCCGTTTCGTGTAATGCAAGCGAAATCTAATTTATTACTACGAATGTGCGCACACTGAAAAGCTTTTATTTTACTCTTTAAATAAACATCCAGCTTTATTATTCAATTATACGTCAACACAGAAAATTACGATTTTCGTTGTAATGCAACCGAAATTCGATTCATTGAAACAATCGCGCCGGGCCCAATAGGCTTCGGTTTAACAAAAGAAATATGAATCGCTCGGAAAAGCAATCATTTTCACTGAATGTAATGCTGCTACCATATAATGTAATGCGACGCCTAAATGCAAAAGCGTTTTGGTTTCAAGAAATCGCATGAAAACGCAATAATTTTGTCCGAATTGCTTTCGTTGAATTAAGATGACGGAGCTTAATCGATCCGGCGAATGAACAAGGGCTCACAATCACAAATAAAACAAATGGCCATAATTAAATGCGCGAAAAAAAATAAACTGCAATTGGATCCAATGCGACAAACACAAAGGCATTTGGACGAAAAAAAGAAACCGCCCAAAAAAGCTATAATTAAATTTACACGGATTGCTCTCAAACATTTGCGATGCATTTTTTGGGTGGCGGGCGTTGTAAAGAGAAATTGATTTGGACAACGCAGGAGGGGCGGGCGGATATCGAAAGCTCATTTCCGGCGAGCGGGGCGCTTCCGCCCCCGCCCTACGGATCCGCTCGCTTTTTACTAATATAGTGTAAATAATACGAGCGGATTCTTTTTGAGTAAATTTGCTTTTGTAAGTCCGTTCTGTTGTAACGTTACTTTGGGTTTTTCGTGATTGGTTAATTGATTAGCGTGAGATGGGTCTATTTGGAGTTTTATTTTCGTATTTGAGTTGCCTTTGTGTTAACTTAGTAGATTAATGTCCGTTCAAAAAATAAAGATCTTAAAGATTACGTTCTTCAAACAACGACCTGAAGTTTTGCAAGAATCAAGGGCTTATTTTCTCATTTCTCTTTCTAAGAAAACATTCTTGCCTCGATAAAATACTTCTAAAAATAAATTAAATATTGAAAAGCACCTAGTATTTTTAAACAAAATTCTCTGCCAATTTATTCAATACTTCCCCTCTCATATCAAGTAAACCTTCCGATTGGCTACACAAACGTCTACCTAGATGCACTCCCCACTACCTGCACCACCGTAGCCTGCACTCAGTGCGTTCCATTCAACTCGACATTGATATTCGCTACCGGTATTACCTCTTTGTTCCCCATCACTTTGTTACCGAATGTAGCCGTACAATTTTATTGCCAATGAAATTACGGAAGGAAAGTAGCTTTACGTTTTATATTTTTATGGTTTTATTCCTGTTTATGGGCTGTGAATGTGACGTGGTTACTTTGAGTTATGATGGCAAAATGTTACGGCTAAAAATAACTTGGAAGTAACAAATTAACAGCTGCCTGAAGACCCTGGTTTGAAGGTCATATTAATTGATATTAAATCTGTTATCGGGTGTTATCTCAAGTTATTGGGCGTTGACATTTTAGGCTAATACGATATTCAACATTAAAAACTTAACTAGGCTTTCTACAACGGAGGCTAAAAATAGCTCTTCACGCCGTTAAGAGGGGCAACACAAAAAAAAAAGTTGCAAGGTTTCCTCGTTGAAATTATATGTTTTTCGTTCTTTGCTTAAAATAACAATTACTTGCTTAACATATGAATGAATGAATGAGACATTTGAATGAATGAATGAATGAGACATTTGAATGAATGAATGAATGAGACATTTATTTTCAAGAATATAGGTAGCTAAGGTCTTAATACATATGGGTTTCACTATATTCGGCATTTCAGCCGTAAAAATATTTAGATTTTACATCTTGAGCTATTCGCATGCAGTACACATTTAGTAATTAGAAATATCAAATTCAAATAACATAGTTCGTTTTCTCTACTACAATAATAATAAAGCGAATTTTAAATAACTTATTTATTTATTTAGTAATCATTATCTCGGTGCAAGATTAGGTAAAAAATCACGGAGCTCTAATTTGTAGATTCTATTGAACATAGACCCCTTTTTTTTTCTTCTCACAAGTATCCTAGACTTTTATATTAATAGAATACATTTTCGTTATAACATATGCCAATTAGGTAAATTATTAAATTATCGTTACTCCAAAATATAAGCGGGCTCTTAATCATTCTTTGGAACTTTTGAGCATTTGTTCGGGAGCCTTCGGTAATGTTTGCAGTCGTCTCAAACCCGACTGCAAAGTAAAGGTAGGATAAGTTGCGGAAACCAAGATACAACAACCTAATTCGTTTCCTTTTATCGTTTTTCCACAATCTTCCATTATCCCGCTATAACCTTGCAAACAACGCTAACTATTTAGACACAGTTCACACAAATTTTACTAGACCAATAGTGGTTCCATTACCTCAAGAGTATGGTAACAATAGGAAAACACTTCTAGTCTAATTGAAGACGTACGTGGCGCACTTAGGGTTGACAGCGTAGGTTTTTTTGCTCTGCGAAACCCAGGTTTTTTTTTTAAATTCCTGGTTAGTATTTTTACGGTTTTATTTATGGTTGGAATTAGAGAAAGACGTACTGCGTTCTCGCCAAATAATGGGATAAGAGAAGTAAAACGATTAGACATTTTACCGTAGCTTTAATTCATTTAATACCATTGAAGGAGTTATTCATGAAATAGTCATTCAATGGGATTAAATGAACTTAGAGGGTTGTATTAATGATTTTAATTATTACAATTCTGTAAATACATATGTATTACGGTTGCAAATTATATTTTGCTCAACATGAAGCCTGACGCAGACCTGCAAATTGCAAAAAAAAGCAGCCAAGTGCGAGTCGGACTCGCCCATGAAGGGTTTCGTAGCAGCAAGTAACATAATATAAAAGTTCTTGTAGTTCGTTGTAACTTTGGTCAATGTTTTTATTATATTTGAGTTGATTGAAAGAAAGGTAAATTGCGGTTTACAATTTATGATGTATTAAAAAAACTACTCATTAGATCTCGTTCAAACCAATTTTCGGTGGAAGTTTGCATGGTAGTTAATGTACATCATATATTTTTTTAGTTTTATCATTCTTTTATTTTAGAAGTTACAGGGGGAGGGACATACATTTTACCACTTTGGAAGTGTCTCTCGCGCAAACTTCAGTTTAGAAAAAAATGATTTTAGAAACCTCAATATCATTTTTGGTGACCTATCCATAGATACCCACACGTACGGGATTGATGAAAAAAAAAAATTGAGTTTCAGTTCTAAGTATGGGGAACCCCCAAAATTTATTGGAAAAAAGTGGCTGTGACATATGTGACGGACAGACAGACAGACATGACGAATCCATAAGGGTTCCGTTTTTTGCCATTTGGCTACGGAACCCTAAAAACGTACGAAAATATGGATTTCGCGGGTTACCCTGGCGCTGCCCCCTAACAGCTTTTGATAATAAATATCATAAAACTCACTGTGATTTTGAAAGTGATTCAAACGTCGTGATGATTTGTTATAATACTGTAACTTAGTAATTTAATGCAAAATCAAAATCAAAATATTTTTATTTCACATAGGCCTACATGGGCACTTATGAAACGTCGACAAAAAGGTGCACGGTTCGGGTTGGTCGTTTCCTATGGAGAAGAACCGGCAAGAAACTCCATGGTTACTCTTTTAAAATGATTAGTTTTATAATGCATATCTATTATTCCGAATTTATCGATCATGATCCCAGTTATCACGCGACAGCCCTGCGTGCAACTGCAAGTGGCCGGCACGTCTGTAGAGAATTTGTTCCCGCGTTCGGCAATGCACTGTTTTGTTTGAGACGAGTGCAAAGTAAAAGTAAATGTTTGCTTATTTACAATTGGGTCGCGCTATGTTCTGATATGGATCTTTGACATGTATTATGTTCAGACATACGTAAGATAACACCACTGGTTCTTCATTGCTCATGCCAACCGTGTCTTTGTTCTTAATTCTTATTCTTTATTGCACAAAAAATTAAAATATATACCCATGAAATTACAATATATAGCTTATATACAACGGCGAGCCGCGAGCGGTCTTCTGTTGAAATATTTTTGTAATCTACGTAATTTGACATCTTGTCCTTTTATTTTCTCAAGTCCGTACGAATATATCGTGCTCAGCGAAAATAATTGATGCAGTTGTGAAGTCAATGTGTTCAAGTTGTATTTTGCGAAAATGATCATCCGTTTTGCCTGTCTTTAGCTTAAAAACTTCATTTAAACGGTTTCAAACCTCCTTGTTAACAACGCCAGATAAAAATAACTGCTAAGTAACGAAATATAAAATAAAATAAATAAAACATATTATTTCCTGCCCACCGTTTTTCCTGGATGTTACTAATAAGGTTTTTCTTGGGAATTTCTCGAAATACAAACATTACGACGACTTATTTCCCAACTTCCTGACTTGCCACGTGCCGCCTTTACTTAGAATTCTCCCTGAGAAATAATGCGCTTCAGCAATCATCGTCTCATTTCAGAGACACGAAACGCGATGAAATCTATTATAAAGCTGTAACAACGTGGTTACAACCATGGCAGTACTTTGGTGCTTATTTTGTCTTACCACGATTTTAAGAGTTTTAAGATTTTAAGTTTTAAGATTTTACAAATTTAAGAGTAACAAGCCGTTGCAATTACAAAAATCTTTTCAAAATTCTTGAGCAAGTCATATATGTGACTGGAGTAGCTAGTACGCAGTACTACAAAGCTGCAGTACACAACTTAGAATCGTTTACGCGGCGGTTCCTCTGTGGTACGTTCGTACTAATTCGGAAACACAAACATTACCGAAGCCCATCTAGTTTAGTTGCTATATCAGGTATCTAATAATATCTCCTATGGACTAATTAATATTTTCTGTAACTCAATAACAGTTTCCTTACAGCTAGAAATAAAAACATTAATTAATCTACCTTATTGTTAGTTTTTCTTAGAAATAGAATAGGGGGTTACTTAGCAACGGAAACATAATCAAAAAACAATAAGAAAATAGTGATAAAAATACGGTTTTTGTATCCAATAATAATTGTTTTTTCTTGTTATTCCTATCAGGTTTATGTAATAGATTGGTGTTGCTCTTATTTTCTTTTAAAGGTACAAATAAGTCTATATTTTTTGATCAAAACATAATATCGAATGTAGTCTTGTTTTTAAAGATCTTACAAGTATTTGAAACGATCTTCACTAAGACTAGGGGTTTGCTAACTTGTTCAATCTGATGTAGGTGCCAAGTGACATCATCAAAGCATTATCAGCCTTTAATGTTTTCAGTGTGTGTTTAGACAGGAAGTGCACAGACTGTGAGAAGAAGTGGGCTATGCGGTAATCCACCACGGGCGCAGTGTGGATTGGTAGATCCGATGTGTTCGAATTTTTGTTTCTAGAGCCTTCCTCGCGATGTTTTCGCGATTGAAGGGTGAAATAACATGAAATCACGGTTGTAACCCCGAAGGGTTAGGCTGAGGTGTACCTAATAGTACACTCACATTTCGCCAGTTATAATTAAGTCCCATGTAATAGGAGGCGAGCCTATTGCAATCAACCGGGTACAAATCCAGATTCCGTGGCTGCTACTGAGAAATTGAAAGGTGAAAAATCAGTGATGGTCTTCATATGTATCTCGTTAGACTGGAAACTGATCCAACATAGTTCGAAAAAGACAAGGCAGATGATGATGAACTAAATAGTACTTACTACTGTGTACTACGAGCGTACTGACCATGAGGTCCTTTTTTTTTTTTTTTTTTTTTTTTTTTTTTTTTTTTTTTTTTTTTGGGGGGGTGAGAAATCATCAAATGACTCCTCCCGCTCTGGGCAGAGCGGAAGGGAGTGTCAGACTCTTACTGACTAAAAAACACCCATGTTCCTTCATTGGCCCTTTATGTTCCAGGGCCGCGGTATCTCTTTCGAACAGTCCCGCAGCCCTGGCAGGCACCGGCCCTTGCGGGCCCCTCCCGTTTGCTGACATCTCTTTGAGGCGCGCGTGGAACACGAACGCGCCGTCGACACGGCCTGCCCGTCGTCATACGACGGACGGACGGCGAGCTAGCCCATTACTCGCCGTCCACAGGCCCGCGCCTACGGTGGCCGAGAGCCATCACGGCGTGGCCCCCGACGCCCGGTGCTTCTCCCGCGGCGGCTGGGACGTGAGGAGGTTCTCTCCCTCTCACGTTCCGCCGCCTCCTTCGCTAGCATGACTGCTTCGCAGAAGGAGGCGACGGCTTCCCATTCCCTCTCGCCCCGGACCATGGCTTGAACCAGGGCCGGACGCGAGAGGTCGCCGCCGCCAATCGCCGCTACGAGGACACGGCGGTGCTCCGCCCAAGCAGAGCAGACCTCCACGGTGTGCTCCACCGTGTCCTCCGGTCGATCCTCGCAATTGTAGCATCCGGGCGTTTCCTCCCGCCCGATTCGGTACAGGTACCTCCCGAAACATCCATGTCCGGTGAGGACCTGCGTCAGGCGGAAGGTGAGGGCGCCGTGGCGCCTCTCAAGCCACTCCTCAAAGAGGGGACTTACCGCCACTATCGTGGCGTGCCCTGAACGGGGTTGCGATAGTCGCTCTCTCCATGTCGCCATGAGATCACGGCGGAGGTCTGTCCGCCGCGCGACAATATGCCGCGGCAGCGGAGTTACCCCCCGGCTCTGTACCTCCGCGCGCCACTCGTGCAGGCGCGCGAGGACTATGGCCTCCAGATCCCATGGCGGCAATCCGGCAAGGAGGCTCGCCGCCTCGCGGGAGATCGTGCGGTATCCACGGATGAGCCTTACGGCTACCACCTTTTGGGGCGCGTTCAGGTAGTGCTTGGCACGCAACCTCAGCGAACGCGCCCACACCGGGGCCCCGTAAAGGGCCATGGACCGCAAGATCCCCGCATAGAGCCTCCGGCAGGAGGCGTTTGGCCCCCCCAGGTTGGGCAGGAGCCGCTTGAAAGCAGCCCCGGCCTTTTCCAGTCTGGGAGCCAAACGTCGGAAATGCTCAACGAAGTTCCATCGGCTGTCGAGGACGAGTCCGAGGTACCTCAACGTCGACTCGACGCCGACGGGAACCCCTCCTACCGTGAGTATGGATCCCGACGGTGGCGCGCTCCGAGGCCCATGAAAGCACATGGCCTCAGACTTGTGCAATGCCACCTCGAGACCCAATTGCCGGATCCTCTCAACGACTATCGCAACCCCGCGTGTCATCAATTCGGCCGCCGCCTCGTGCGACCTCCCCTGCGCCAGCACCAGCGTGTCGTCAGCGTAGCAGACTACGCTGACGCCGCTAGGGAGGTCGGCACGCAGCACATAGTCGTAGCCGATGTTCCACAAGGGCGGCCCCAGAACCGATCCCTGTGGAACACCGCACGACATCTCTCGCCGGTTCCATTCTCCGTTGTGACCGGGATATATGACATACCTGTCCGTCAGGTAGTCCCCGACCACACGACGAAGGTAGGTCGGCACCCGGTGATACCGGAGTGCCTCCCTAATGCAGCTCCAGGGCATGGAGTTGAAGGCGTTGGCGATGTCGAGAGACACCGCCAAGACCACCCCACCCCTGGACACCGCAGCCCCCGTCGTGAGGGCTCTCACGCGCATGATGGCGTCCACCGTCGAGCGCCCCTTGCGGAAACCAAACTGGTTGTCCGCAAGATCCGGCCCAATCCCCACCAGGTGCCCGGCGAGGCGGTTTGCAATTACTCTTTCGAAGAGCTTGCCCACCTCGTCGAGCAACACAATGGGCCGGTATGCGGACGGAGAGTCCGCAGGGCGCCCCGGCTTCCGGATGAGGACCAGCTTCCCTGTCTTCCAACGAAGCGGGAACTGGCCTCTCTCCAAGCATGCGCTTAGGAGCCCCTCCAGTCGGGGCCCGAGAGCCTGCAAGGCCAGGACCCAGGCTTTGCCAGGTAAGCCATCGGGTCCCGGGGCGGTATTCCTGGCCTTAAGCCGGTTTACCGCCACTCAGACCATGAGGTCCTGGGTTCGATTCCCGGGTCGGGCAAATTGTTATTGGGATTTTCCATCACGAATTTCTCCGTAGCAGCCATGGAGTCTGGACCTGTGACAGGTCAATGGCAATAGGCTCGCCCCCTGTTACAGGGGACTTAAACATAACTGACGAAATCGGTGTACTATTAGGTACACCTCTGCCTAACCCTTCGGGCATTGCAGGCGTGATGTTATGTTATATTACACTGAAAGAAATATCTGTTTGTATTCGACAAATATGAAATTATTTCAGTATCAGCCCAAACATTATTAAATAGTTTCCGCGAAATTCAGAACTAATTAAACACAAAGTCAATATCAATTTCTGTGGAATCCGTGAGCCAATGCGAAATGCAATACAGACTCACTTAGCTCATATTAACGAAATACCAAATTAAATCATTATATTAAAATTATTTCAGAGCATCCCGGGATATTGAAATTCAGTAGGTACTTAGGTAACAGTCAAAACTGTTCATCAGGCAAAACTACTATTGACTGGATAAAACTATTTAACAAATTGCTAACATTTACTTAAAAACCTGAAGTTACTGTCTTACCTTGCAGAGTAAGCAAACTGAAGAAACAGTGGGTTGACCATGTCTGTCAAAAGAGAATTTAATCCTAAAGACCACGGACAGACAAACCTACATATTTGGTTGATAGGTTTCCTTCTTTATGACCTATTTTAACAAGCTTTTATTTAACTTTCATTGTTAGTGTGTTAGTACGTGTGGGTCTTGCAACTGAATTTCAAACCAATTCCCCCTAACCAATTGAACTGAAATTTTGCGCACACCTTTGGTTTTGTTGGTAATACATTTTTATGATATACATTACCTGCAAGAACCTGCAGCCACGTTGGTCTCCTCATGAAGAAACGTCTCAACGGTTAATAACACGGACACGGAATTTTTTGTACGCGTTTATTTTTTTTGTTTTGATTCTAGTTATTGTCGTTACACAACGTTAGTCAAAACAGATTATGACCGGTTAACAATTTTGTCTGTGACACAATACAATGTTAAAACCGGCTGACAACAAAACAAATAGCTTCGATATATCATCGCTCTGTACATGATTTATTTGCGTACATTGATTCGTATTTATGGTACTGTTTTAATGGAAATCGTGTGGAATGAATTGAATGGGATGTAAAGCTGCGCTTGCCGGCGACAGATTATAGATGGGTGACCGATGTCTTGTAAATATATAAAAATCACGTATCACTATGTACGTACATGCTGATATCCGAAACCACCCATGCGATTTCAATGAAATTTTGTTACTTCGAAATTGAAAATATTTATTTCAGACCAAGCACACATTAATACATACAAGTCCATATTATGTTAGTAGGTAGATACTTATAGCTATGTCAGTAAAATTTAAAATAATGATTATTTTGGACATCATGAGCGGCCAATGCCTCAGGATTTTACTGTCTACTCTGTCCGGCACCACGCTCGGAAGCGTGTTGGTGCTACCCTTTACCCGAGATCGCAGGGTCCCCGCTCTTTTGCGAAGCACCGCCTGTGTATGGTTGGTTCCAGCTTGAAGATAAAATAGTTTTGGACCCAATAGTCGTTGTGCGAAGAAGGGCGGGTCGCTAGTTTTTTTTTTATAATTATGAGATGGTTTTTATAAGATAAATCACAAACCGTACCAGACTTCTGCCAGCACTCTCCCACTGCTGGGAAAAAGTTTTTTTTTATGCCGCACTGATAGGAAACAGCGGCTAGGCTTAGACTCGAATTGTACCGAACCTGTCGAACATGATTTAGTGATGTTAGATGTCAAGCGGAGCTTACCGAACATCATGAACTGAATAAAATCCGAATTGTATGTAGTAGGGTTTGCTTCGGATCGGCTTTTTTGCTAAATAAGGACAGCCGAATCGATTGTGCCGTCACGAAAAATGTAGTACCCCAGTTAGTTGTTATGCAACAGTATTTAGTTTTAAACCTAGTCCTAACTGATAAACAGCTAAACTAAAACGAAGCGCCATGTAAATCGTAAACTTTTAACTAGTACTTCGAACTTATCATGTTTTTGCTATAGTTGCTTTAAAGCTCCATTAGCAAGAGGTAAGCTAAGCTTATGTATAAACGGCAAACTTTTGGCTCCGGCCTGGTCTGCACGAAGTTCGAAAATAGCCCTCGGGAACGCACTACTGGCATAAAAAGTATACTTAGCCCTAACCAAACTGTTGATAACCGTTGTATTCGGACGTAGAAAAAAAATCGGCCAAGTGCGAGTCGCGCACGATGGGTTCTGTACCATTATCTATAAAAACGGCAAAAAAATCATGTCTGTTGTATAAATAAAAATATTTAAGTGGGGCACTTAAATATTTTTTATTTGTTTTTTAGTATTTCAATTGTCTAACTATCACGGTTCATAAGATACAGCCTGGTGACAGTCAGACAGACAGACAGACAGCGGTGTCTTAGTAATAACCTTACCCTAAAAAAGGCGTTATCACGTGTTCAGTACATCATTCTAAACGGTGGGGGGTGCAGATAGAAATAATATGTCATCGGTGATTTTAAATAAAATCTGCTGTTTCCTACATAACTGCAATACGTACACGACGGTCTATATGTATGGAATATCTGTTTTTTTTTGTTTACTGATGAAAAATTTCTGTGTAATCGTTCATGCGTCGGTGTCCCTTCCACTCTCTATTCTTTTCTATTCTAGTAACTTCGGAACTGACCGTAGAGGTTCCGTCTCTACAGGGGGTCTAAAATGGCCGCTTTAGCAGAATCATAATAGGATAATAATATGAATTACGCTTAAATTCTTAAAATGGTCATAGACGTACCTACTATTATGAATTATCACCTTGTGACCATTTTACGAATTCATATTATTATACTATTATGATTCTGCTAAAGCGGCCATTTTAGACCCCCAGTAGCGGCCATTTTAGACCCCCACTACTTCACAAAAATCCATTAACGCTTGCAATGAAAAGGTAACAAGATAGAGTTATCAATCTATTTAAGTCGCGAGTTAATAGGCTTCTTTTGGGTTAGCTCGTTCCATCGTCGACCTCATCTCTGTCTTCAGGACTAGACTGAGGTCAAGAGTAGGGCCATATATTATTATAAAAAGTTACTTACAATATCGCATTCGCATTTGTAATATTAGTATGGATAAATGGAACTTAAATGTTTTTGGTTTCTCTAAGTTGTTAAACAAAACTTTTTGTAAACTTGCTCATTATGTTATAGCTGTTTTAGTAGTTTAATATCCGTTCGTGTATCATGGAGTAAACGATATTCAGGTTTCATTATATTTCTCGCATTCGACATACTGGCTTTTTGTGTCGTCGCGTCGTCCAGTGTCTTTGTCTACATTTGTCCGGACTACTCGACTTAACGGTTTTATAAAAAAAAAATATATATAAAGAATAAAAGTGTGTTTTTTGCATTTCACCGGTGTTTTTTCAAGACCCTATCTATGTAAATAGTAACCCTAATGATCACTTCCAATTACATAATGAAATCACCATTGCAAACAAAAAGTTCCACCAAACCTTATCGTCACGCCTTTACATCTGCTTAGGTAAGCAGTACACTTGCAGAGGTACAATAAAACTGTCGTTCGAAGCTATGTATATGACAAAGGGTGATATTTTGTGGGCTCTGTCGTTTGCATCCGAATGTCAGGCGTTAGTTTAACGTGGCTTTTGTGGCTATGAAAAAGGCGATTGACATTTCTTTGTCACACGCTGTTAACAATCATGGATAGATGGTTTATTGTACATCAGAATAATGTATTACGCTTTCACTTTTTAAAACTAAATATACTGTCAACAGCGTAGAAATATCGGGAGCTCAAAATCATGAACAATCACGGAAGATATCCCGTAAGTGACAGTATAAGTTTACCAAATAATGTTAAGATTTCGGCTGAAAATTCTCAACTACTCCATAGAAGATACCATTTTTATTTTGCTAAATTAATGATTATATATGGTCTTAAAAAATATAATTTGAGAACACAATAACCATTTATAAGAAAAAAAAATTAATGCCAATTTACACCCAAATTAATGTTTTAGTTTTCATTATGATTACTTGAACTGAAAACTGAAACATCGCTTCAATAATCATTGAAGACTAGTTTATTTATTTATTTAAACTTCGTGTACAAGAGTGGTACATAGGCGGACTTAATGCCACAAAGCATCTTATGCTGGACTGGATTTCTCACGCCAGACCTCATCTGATTTCCAGTTGACTCAACACTATGACAATTTTTCCCGCTGACTTCAAAGTCCCACCCGAAAGCTTCATGAATGATGTATGTGAGCCATCAGTTATCTGATCACGCAAGGTATTACAGCGCCACCTATATTCTGTGAGTCACAACTATCGTATTTCTTCATACGACGGACATTCATACGTGGCTCTGTAAATGTTTAGGCACACTGGGGTGTATCAAACTCATGATGTTTTAGTTCTGAAATTATATTACGTTTTAGACATAGATACAACGTATTAAACGTTCACAAAATTATTCCTGTATTTGCATGTCTCTTCACATTTCATAAATTCACAGATATGTTGACATCAATTTGGTGAATTTTATTGACTTGTTATAGTATGGGAATATTACAACAAACTAACAACCAATTAAACTAATAATTAGTCTACTGCAATTTTGCGTTGTTTTGTCACCACCTCGACTAATAATATACAAAACACTCGTTAAAATAATAACACTCGGTAAACATTTACCCAATTCATGCGAGCCCTCACAGCAATCAACTCATCCTAACGCAGTCCACTCCTGGATATAGGCCTGTCTTAAGCGTACCAACACCCTGTCCTTTGCTTTCATATCCAGCTTGTCCCGGCCACCTTTTGAAGGTCGTCGATCCATCCAGCTGTAAAACAATTACCCTCAGTAAACATGTACTACATGAGAACCACCACAGCATATGAACGTAAATGTTTACTTAAAGCACTTTATTGTTTCTTGAAGTATAAACGAACATGCACTCAAACAAAAGCGCCTTACCGGGCTCACCACGTTCACTCCGTTCTGTCTCAGTGTGCTTTGACCCCAAAGGTTTACATTGACACATGTCGCTACGTTTATCCCCGGAAAAATATTACATGTGCATTTTTTATTCCGTCCCCCTATTCGACCTTTCAGACTTATATTTGTTTAAAAAGAGCTTACGCTTGTGTCTGCGTTGATGGGTGTCACGTGGTCTTTCGTTCAATCATTCTGTTATTTATGTAAGGCTGTATAAATACAACATTATGGCATTCAATGGCCTCGATGAAAGGAAAGTCAGTGTGGAATTTCGGATATGCCAACGAAATGTCCCGAGTATATTTTGATTCCTATGTGATTACATGAAGAATCCGCAGTCCGTCTTGTATGTTCGTACTGCTGACACACAGGCTTCCTTCCAGACTGTAGTCTAGCATGCGGACAAATTGTGGCTTGCAGATAATAAATAGTGAATAACAACCGGATTCCGGATTGGTCCTCGGTTAATGGCAATAGGCCCGCTCTTTTATTTCGGACTTAAGCCTAACTGGAACATGTAGACATTCCTATTAAAGTTACACTTCTGCTTTAACCTCCAAGGAAAGAGGCGTGGTGTTTTGTGAAGTTTAATAAGTGAAATCCATTAAAAAGTAACAAATTTTAACATCAACCATCTTCTTAACGCCTACAATAAACTGACTTCATTACATCGATAGCAAATTTCATTGGACGTTGAACGAATACCAGCTATTCTAAACTCCGGTTTAAATTAAACTTCACGTATTAACAGGAAGTTAACGGAGAATTTAACTACAACTAATTTGTATTCAATATTTTAACGTAATCTATTTATTTCCGAGAGGAATCGAAGAGAGGAGGTTGGTAATGGATGAATGCTTCATTTTACTGTTTTGTAAGTTATGTGCAGAAATAGGTTACATAAGTCGTGGTGGAAAGCTAAATCTTTGTATAGATGTTTTTAATAGTGAGTATTATTAATGTGCTATAGGCAGTGATAGCCTAGTTGTGTGATCGTCGGACTGCCAAGTCATAGGTTTCAAGTTCGACTCCAAGACACGCACCTCTCCACACGATAAAGAAGTAAGAATAATGTGATGTTCTTCAGAAAGCTCAAGTGCGTAGTCGCAACCTGCACAGCGTTACTTCTTTTTCTTTATCGTGTGGTTAGTGCCTAACCTGGTGTCAGAGTTTTTATGCCACCCATGGGGCTCTGACTGACTTTACATGCTGCCAAGAACTATCTCTCAGGAATGCTGGTTTTCTCACGATGTTTTCCTTCACCAAAGCAAGTGATAATTATGGAACGTTACTTGTATGACTAGATGTACATTATGTACGTATAAACGTGAACGAAGCAAAGAGGGTGTGTAAGGATCGCAGCAGGTGTTGAGTTTAATGTATGTAATCTGTAAACCACATGAAGGAAAATAGGGAAAGTTTAGCGTTTGCGGCCTGCACAAGTTTATGAAACAAAATGAGTGGGTTAAGTTTAAATAAACCTGTCTTATTTTTAAACAACACCCTGTTTCTGAAATTAAAATACCAGATTATAAATCTTCTAAACCGAGGAATAACGGAAATGGATAACGTGCTATGCAAAGGGTCACAATGAAGATATAAAAAAATAAATCAAAGCGAAGTCGGGCGTGCAAAAATGTTAAGATATGCTTTAACCCTAACGTGACGATCCTTCTGATGGTTAGGGTTGGTCCATTCTTTACCGGGACCTTTCTAATATTAAATCTAGTAAAACCTGTTCAGCAGAAATGACTTCTTTGGAGTAGGTACCAAGGTCATTTTAATAGTATTTGTATCAAACCACTAACAGATTATTTTGAATTTTTAAACCTAACTTACCTGACGATTAGGACTCGTTCCTAATTGATTGCCCATTTTGATCAGAGAAGGCAAAACACTGGGAGAGTTAGAAAGGAATGGGGCAGACCTTTGTCCAGCAGTGGGACAGAATAGACTAATAAAAAAAACGATTTTAAATTGTCTCCATGAATTTTCTTACCCGTTCTTCTCCCTAGAGATCTACGTTTTGAATCGTTCACTATTTTCAAGTTTGATCTTAACAATTGTTATGGAGCATAATTTATTATAGTAGGTAATTAGGTTTAGGCACTATTAAAATGTCACCGAAATATCGCCCTATAGTAGTAAAGTAGTAATAGTCCCTAGGATTTCGTGACATCCCTACAACCGCCGTAGGGCGCAAGTTTCTTTCAAATTCATCCATCTTTTGACAGGCCGGGGTGGGTCAGTTAGACGACGGACGTGCCAGGGGGTGAGGGGGTAGGAAATGAGATCCCCACCCCTCGGGACGTTTTGCATACAGATTGGGTTGGACCGCCAGTCCGCTGGATATGGGGACATACGTGTTTTTGGGGAAAACGTAGTGCAGTAAGCAACGGTGGGTCAATTTGGTTTTGGCAAGTTGCCTTATTTCGTTGTTTAGTTGTTTTGGGATTTTGTTACAGGTGAATGATAAATAGTTTTGAGTTATTTATCTTGTTGATAATATGATTTATCTGCTAGAGGAGAAAGATTTTTTCTTATAAAGGGCCACGTGTATAACCACGCTGCGCTGACTAACTGATCGTTTAAGATTTGAGACAATCAAAACCACCTTTTCATAGTTAAAGGTCTGGCAAAGTGTTATTGAATTTTTCCACCAGAATTTTCTCTGAGACAACCCGGAGTTTAGATATTTTGTGTCCGGTTGATGGCAATAGGCTCGCCTCCTATTACACGGGACTTAAACATAACTAGCAAAATGAATGAACTTCGAGAATCAAAGGCGTTATAATAATCATGTATTCAAGTTGACGAATGAATAAGTCATACTATGTGTGTGTGTGTCTGTGTGTCTTTTGTTTTAATATGTTGATTTCATTATTCTTTTTTTTATAATAATTACTAATAATATAAAAGAGTGTACACCTCTAAGGTAGATTTTTGAGGAACTAATTATTTATTATTAAGATGTCATGTAAAATACACCAAAAATCACACCAATAAATGAATTTGAATTTGTGTTATATTTTTCCTACCACTATACACCACTGTCTACACACAGTGGTGTACAGTGGTCCACAGTTTAAAAGAGGTCCGTGGTCATTTAAGCACCATTACCGTTTGACCCTCCCTTTGTTGCTCTCGTTGCTGTCCAAATGGACTATTTGCCTATCTACATAATTTAGACATGAGTTCACACAAGTATCTCGCTTTTTTAACTTTTTTTTGGCTAACAAAAACATTTTGGTAGAAACCTTGGGTTTTGACGGGAGTTTATTAGGCAACCTTGTATGTTGTAGCTTAGTTTTTCAGTCCGCAATTTGTTGGGTAAAATTGTTCGTAATTTTGTTAGGGAAAATTACGAATGGGCAATTTTTTTTTCACTTCATTTTTTGTACATGAAATACGTTATTGTGACTGAAATTTACACTCCGAGAAAAGTTGATTTCCGCCAGATTTTACGCGATGAAAAACCTTTCAGTCGCTCGGATTTTGGAAATACGCAAAATTACTCAAATCCCATCTAGCCTTTAAAAATGCTTGATTAAAGCCTTCCCTTTGATCTAGCTAACATAAAGTACGGATACCACGAATTCCCTACTGGTTGAAAGTATAATTGGATTTTGTCGGTTTAAAAAAGTGGGATCCCAATAAATTGGTATACTCCCCGCATCACCTGGGACCTAACGTATCAGCACCGAGTTGCGGATGTACGATGGGCTGAAAAAATGCTAATTGTGTTAGGCTTTTGTTTTATAACGAGTAAAATTATGTCAACAGTCATTATCTAGCTTGGCAACGATTTGCAATATGTTAGCATAGTCGGCATCCTCCAATTTATTTTATAATCAATACAGTCATCGTAGAAAGCGGCCTCTTATTACTTCAAGCTTGTATAACATGCTACATTTTATATTTGAACGCCGTTCAGGCAAAATATGACTGTCACATAATTTGATGTAACATCTTGCATGATATGTGTATACTTATGATTTGGACAAATATTAATAAAATTATTTTATCTTCAATCGCACGCTATGTTAGAGCCTCGGTCTCAGCTACCATGTTGAAACCACCACCCTGTCGGCAAAGCTAGCGTAATATTATACTTTTCTTCAATCTACCATAATTTATCCCAACTACGTTTATTTTATTTATTAAGGGACAATAAACAGCTACAATATATAATGTTTACAAATAACAATAATTACAATGTAGTATTAACAATATTCCAGCCCACTGCATTATCCGCATGTTAACAAAATTGAGTTAAGGTAAGTGCCACTAGATTAGACTCAGATATATAAAATAAAATAGAAAAGAAATAATTGATTAAGTATCAAAATACAATACAATTAATTGGTTACTTAAAAAAAAATGGGTAAAATTGGCCAAATTGGCTAAATTGGGTTGATTGACTTCCAGTCTAACTGAATGCAGCTGAATACAAGTACTCGTACTTTACATGGAGCGACTGCCTACCTGACCTCAGCAACCCAGTTACTGGTTAATACGATATCCTTTAGGATCGTCACGGAATTAACTCAATTTCTTCAATAGTGAAGCTCATGCTATAAAACCGTCTTTCCTTCTTAGGAATAAGAAATAAAATCTCCGACTACACAGTAAGCCAGTATAAACCTTTTAAAAATCACTTAACTTTAAACGATAAAGTAAGTGACGAGCGATTATTCACACGGTGACATTATCGCTCGCAGCGGGCATGATTGATTGAACATTGATTCGTGACAGTGTGAATGCAGCCGCGGGCGGTCTATTACGGCCGTGTATCACACCGACGCGTAACGTGGAGGGGGAGCCATTTCCTTTTTATTGTTACTGATAAATAATATGATTTTAGGCAATGATGTCGCTGTTTTTTTAAGGGATGTGTGGGATATTGTTTTTCGATGTGTTTATTGAAATTTTGTTGCGGAAATTAAACTAGGATTCAGAAATGTAAAGTAAAATGATGTACCCAAGGTATCTATGTATATCATTTTGTAATGCTTCCACTTAAGTATCTTAAAATATCTTCCACAAATATCGTTACATTCTTGAATACAAAAGTAATGGATACAGGAGCAAAATATAATACACCAATGTAAATAAAATAAAAATCACGAAATGTGCCGATAAACATAATTTTATTCCGAAATAACATGAACATTTTCGTAGCAAACATTTGGGGCTACGAACGTAGCGCGTAGCAACTCCGTAGCGACTCGTAGCCGGTGCTACGCAGGGCGCGGGCGGTAACGTAATTATTGAATAATATGGCTCGAGCTTGCTACGCCGATTGCCGTAGCGATAATCGTAGCGCGTAGCGGATTTAATGGTAGGACTGGGTGTTTTTACAATTACCAGGTTTCTAATGGCATATAATACTAGGCTTTCTGCGTGTAGGTATCCTCATATTGTCACCCTGTATTTTGCCTTATTATATGAGTTTTTGATGGTAGAAAAACATGAAATAAAACTGAAGTTTTTTCCTTGAATTTCAAATGTGAATATTTATTTATAGATAATCAATAAATATCCTTCTCATTCCATTCATCACAACAACAAACAAAAACACGAAAACATTGACAGAAAACCAATAAAAAAATATACTGTAAGTAAGTTTTTATCTGTTTTCTTTAGTAGTGCCTTGTAACAAAGAAATATGTACAGACAGAAGCCAGCAATCACGATAACGAGGGCATTTGTAACGTTACGACACGACGACGACGTATATACGACAAGAATACGACGGATATACGACATGAGTTCGACACTTTAGTAATAGCGGTTGGCGATCATAAAAAAATGTTATAATCTTGAGGGTAGTTAACTTTTGACAAAAGTATCAAGAATTTTGGTAAAAGTATAAAGACGTTTGTGTATCGTTAAATAAAAATATTAAGAGTTTTAGTTATTTCTACGGGAAGTGGAACTACTTCCCGTAGAAATAACTAAAACTATATCTTTTATTAGACTAGATATAACATTATTATTTGAATCATTTTGAAGTTAACAGTGTCCGGAGTTTCACTGTCTACTATAACAACAATTGAAAACAGGAAGAATAAAATATTTTCGACCTACCCACATCATCATCTGCCGAGCCTTTTCCGGATTCCAGTCTAACCGAATGCAGCTGCGAATATGAAGTGACTTCCTATCTGACCTCCACAACCCAGTTAGAATTGTTTAATACGATACCCCTTTAGTAACACTAGTTATCAAACTTTCAGACCACAGGCTACCAGAACAATACAAATCTTAAAATGGTCACGGACAAAGTGAATGTTACGAATTCTCACTTTGTGACCATTTTACGAATTGTAACGTGATTCATATTATTTTCCTAAAATGATACTTCTACAGCGGCCATTTTAGACACCCAGGTAATGACTGTCAAAGATCTACAAAGGACAGCCAGTCAACATGAGTACTTGTTGATAAATTTATTATACGAGTATTTAAATGGTAAACTGACTGACTGACTGACTGACTGGGTGATATATCAACACACAGCCCAAACAGCTGGTCCTAGAGACATGAAAATTGGAGGGTGTGTTCTTTGTGAAAAGAAAGTATCCACTAAGAAAGGATTTTTGGTAATTCCACCCCTAAAAGGGTAAAATAGGGGATGCAAGTTTATATGAAAGTCCCGTCAGTTTTGAAGATAGGATCTTCAAATTTTGTGTCTAGGCTGACGACGATTGAAAATTAATTTAAACGTGTCTCAGCGTTTTTGATAATTCTACCCCAGAAGGGTTAAAAAGGGGGATGAAGCTATGTAACTATGTTTGTTACCGTAACCAGGATTAACCTATAGGTTTCTTTTTGATCACAGTCGTACGTTCCCGTCGGATATTTTTCGCCATCCACGCGGGCGAAGCCGCGGGCAAAAGCTAGTACATTTATAAATTGGTACCTACAAACCACACAATAATATAAAAAACTTCTGTCCATCGACTCGTTATTCGGTACATTGCCTTAATCCTGTACTTAACATTATACATACTGGTTTTATCTGTTACCCCGCAATAAACAGCCGGCACTAACCTTAATGTTTAATAGTTGGGTGCGAAATTATTTGCGAAAGCCTTCGCCTGTTGTAAGGATGTGGCTTCATGGAGTTAGAAACTGTTATGGTGTTGTTTTTAACCGGCTTGATAAAACGAGGTATTCGTATCAGGTATTTGGCCGTACGCGATTTCCTCATAAACGTATAGTTTTGATTTCTTCTACTTTTGTAACACACACGAACATCACGCCAATTATCCCCGAAGGGTTAATCAGAGTTGCACCTCTTGTACAGTCAACTCACGAGCACCAATATATATACACGCAGCAACTTTTAAAAATTGATTTTCATCTACTATTTTGATTAACGGTTTAAGTTTTCACGAACATAGTATTTTAGCAGCCATGTTACGAAATAGGTCTTATCTCAATGTAGAAAATGTTATTTCACGAGATAATCACATTTGAATTTTGCTAAGTGTATACATATTAGTGCTCGTGACTATACATACATAATATATAGTACTAACGTTCATTTAGTAGTTACGTTATTAGTTTTAATTAGGAGAAGAAATGGCTATTTTAGAAAACTTGACTAGTTGAAGCTAGGTCTTGATCCTGAGTACCCTGGTGAGAAATTAGTGTTCATTTCAGTATTTTGTAAACAGCAACTAACCTCGTTTTGTCTTTATTTATCTACCCATCACGCTATCAAGAGTATAAAAGAAGTCGAGTCTAATACCATGAGTAAAAAGTTTTGAACACACGACAGATACGAACGCCAGCCAACTCAACAACATATGTACATCAACAACTCCAATTAATTTCAGCCTACCCTGATACACAACACACAAACAAATTTCCCCCTTCGCGACCCCTCCCGCAGATGATCCGCCATTTTAACCATAAACAAAACAGTCGCAGGTGCGTTGTCGCGAAAAAAACCGTCTCGTTTGCACACACCCTTAACGTCTCGTGCACGACCTCACGTGATGCAGCTTGCGACGCGAACGACAGTGCGTGTGTTCTTGTTTCTTTCGCGTGAGCACCGTAACGTCGCAGTGGTATGAAGGTGCCATAAGCATTTTCTTTAATTTGTGCCGTGGTGACCCATAGTGGTAATGGTTTTTTTACGAGTTTGAACCCAGGCAGTCGCGTTACTTTGTGTAATTCATTTCATCACCACTGCTCGCAAAAAGTAGTAGGAAAACATCATGAAAAAACGAAGACATGTGATATCTATCAACCCGCAATGGCCCCGCGTGGTGAATTACAGCCCACTCTCTGTCACAGAAAGGAGGTTTGTGTCCCAGCAGTGGGAACATTATGATATGTATACAAATCGCGTCGCGCTGACTCGTGGCAGGTTCTAAGCAGTTTCTTTTATTTGATTTCCCGCTGTCGCAAGACGCATGTCGCTCGAACGAGCACCTCGTGGCCATGGGCTAAACATTTACTGTAGCTGCCTGCCGTAATTACAGCGTTTGTCCGACATTATCATAGTGGAGTACGTCCAATTTCGGCTTGACGACTTTTTTACGAGTTTTCGACTCCTAAGTAATTTACGAGCTCGTAAAGTTGCCGTGCTCGGCATATCGCGTAGATAACAATGTACTAAGATATTTTAGTGAATTGTTCCGCGGTGTCTTGTTGTGGGGAGCAGGTGGAGTTGGCTTTTAACATGATAACCTGGAAATCCAGTGCAAGTTTTGTGTAATACTGAACTGGAAGTAAAAGCAAGGTCATTCTTGGACACATTTATGTCACGTGTCTGTATAGTATGTTAGGATCCTAACATGTATGTGGCGTTTTATAGATTCTGCTTACCTCCATGAAAAATCGCGTGAGTTTGTATGTCTCTTTATGTTGTATGTACAACATTATGGTCTTTTATGTCTTCATAAGTCGGTTTTAAAAAGCAGAAAGAATCAGAATCAGAATCATTTATTTGTAAAACATAGGTATAACATTAGAGATCTAAAGAACCAAGTAAATTGCCTATCTGAATCATTGCAATTGATTAAAATTGCGTTCTAGTAACTGGCATAGTCAGAACTTGTTACTTCGAATTAAAATTAGCCCCAGTATCACCTATGCATCTTTATGAAAAGTTGATAAATTTATAAGGATGAATTTAAATGCTTATGCATGGAAAAGCAACAATAATTAGCATGCCATGGACCCAAACCTGTACTCGACACGTGTTTCGCCCCTCCACGTGTCCGGTGGAGGTCGAGTATGAGTTTGTAGATTTCCTCTTAATCATTCCTTGGTGTTCACAAAAAGTATGATCGACTAGCTATTGTCCGCGACCTTCGCGTGAAATTAGTGTAAAAAATATTACTTCCCTTTTTGAATCGAATTTTGTTACACGGAATGGAACTCTAATTGTTTTTCTAAAATTAAAGTAAACCTATATTAGACCTTATAACATCAGCTATCTGCCAGTAAAAGTCTCGTCAAAATCCTTCCAGCCGCTTCGGAGATTAGCCAGAACAAACAGACAAATAGACAAAAATTTAAAAGAAAATGTGTTTTTGTTAAAAGTGCCGTATATATTCTCATTTGCATTCAGTAAAAAGCTGTTATTTTGATATTACAAATAGACACTTCAATTTTATTTATTTGTTTAGATATGCCAAAGAAGCCGGCCTCAAAGTCCTTTACACTAAACCTACTGCCACACTCCTTACCCAAACGGCCTGGGTTCCCAGTAACCGGTAGGCTAAATAAAGTAATTTACGATGCCGTAAACTTTGGGCATATCGTGGTGATAACAATGTGTTAAGATATTGTAGTGAATTGCCACGCGATGCTTTTGTTCACGAGGGGCTGAAAGTATGGTAAGAATGCATATTTGTTGGAATTGTGTTTAAGTTTTGATGTGTAAGTATGCTGCTATGTTGTTTCTTGTATTTAATTGAGTCGAGTTGTTGTTTAGTATGAACAAGAATATTTGACCCAAGTTCGGGCAAAGTGTAATTGGGATTTCCGTATGGAATTTCTTAGAAGCAGCCCAGAATGTGGATTTGGGATATAGGCATACTATACAAGGTGTAAACGAACTCTTCACAAAGCCGTCAACCAAGCACTCTGTACTCTGTTTATCAGAGTTTATGAAAGAAGACAATTTTCTTCGTTTTTGAGATGACAATGTTGTATTTTTTTTGACATGTTGTTGTAATCTATTATGTATTTTTTGGAATAATTGTAATTTGGAAATGAAATTTTAAGGATTCATATTTTTATTAACTAATTGACTACTTTGACATTTAATTTAACAACAAAATATGCTCGCTAAATTGTAATGATACCTAATCTTTAATCAATAATTATGATTTAATAAGTACCTACATAATTTCTATAATGTAATTTTGATGAATGTTATCACGGTTTATAAACCATCTCTTCCTACCAATTTGTACATCACAATATTATGCGGCTAAACATGTTGAACTTTTTCTGTATCTCATTATTGTCATGTACACCATGTTTAAACAAATGAAATTTTACTAACTACATTTTTTACAAACCACAGCACACACCACACATACACACACATACTCATTTTGTTTATATTGTCTTTATTCTCTCTCTTTTTTATGGGTACCTTATAAAAGTTAGAAATTTTATTTATTTTATTATTGTTTAGAGTTGTCCTTTTTTAACAGTTCGGAAGAAGGTATGGTTTAGAACAAAAAAAATATCGCAATGATGGGGAGAACAAGTACCTTTCGGCTTCGTCAAGGGTACTTTTACACCCATTATACTACATACCTACGGTACAATACATTACTGGCAAAATGTGGGTGAAATATAGGCACTCCTCTTCCTAACTCTTCGCCGCGATCTTTATTGGCGCGAGAATCGCTGCGATGCAATTCGTGATGGAAAAACCCAATACCACTTTGCCCGACCTGGGAATCGAACCTAATGCTTAGCAGTCGCGATTGAGGCCACTAGAACAACTTCAATTCAAAACAAAATAACAGGCCAAAGTGTACCTTCCCCATGAAAGCGGAGCCGATATCCGGCAGGAAGAGGCCGGGACTAAAGCGCGTCCCAACTCCCGGCAATTTGCATTTACTCCCTAACTGCATTTAGCTAGCCTTATTGAATTGCTCTTCGACTTTGAAGACTATTAATGTTATTGTTTGTTATAGTATTTTAATTTAATACAATCGAAATAGTTAAAACTAGTTCTTTTTTAATGTACAGTTTTAGATCCTCTGTTAGATGGGAGTTTGATTCAATGTTCTTCTTCAACCTAAGTAGAAACACTATCAAGTTTTATATAGGCTGTTTTGTAACCGATAATACAAAGAAATAATGACAGATAGTTTATTTCAAAATGTGCAGTGATTGGCAAATGTTTGACTGATCTATAAGTATATTTATTTATATGTAAAATGGTAAACTGGCTGACTGACTGACTGGGTGATATATCAACACGCAGCCCAAACCGCTGGTTTTAGAGACATGAAACTTGGAAGGAGTGTTTTTTGTGAAGAGTAATTATCCACTAAGAAAGGATTTTTGGAAATTCCACTCCTAAAGGGGTAAAATAGTGGATGGAAGTTTATTTGAAAGTCCCTCAGTTTTGAAGTTAGGATCTTCAAATTTTGTGTTTAGGCTGTCGATTGAAAGTAAATATATATGTATCTCAGCGTTCTTGATAATTCTACACCAGAAGACTTAAAAAGGGGGATGAAGGTATGTAACTATGTTTGTTACCGTAACCAGGATTAACCTATAGGTTACTTTTTAATCCCGGTAGTACGTTCCCGTCGAATATTTTTCGACTTCCACGCGGGCGTAGCCGCGGGCAAAAGCTAGTTGTAAATAAATTCATAACAATACCATAAAATACAACAAACGGAACTGTTATTTGGTAGACAGCACTGCCCATACTTGACACAGTTGGAGAGTTAACCTAAACATTATACTAAATTACCATCCCCCATAATTTATTCAGAAGAAAATTGTATTTATTTTTACCTAACTACACAAAAACCTATTTTCAATGTCTCATGATTATTTTCACGGAATCTAATGTATTTTTAATACGGCGTAGGTACACGTAAAAACTTGTTTGTATATTTTAGTGGACGCGAGGGGAGCCCCCTCCCTCCCCCTCGCGTCCTGTCACCGCTACCTGCCAAGTATTAGTTTTATTTCTCCGTTAAGATACCAACGTTATTATTTTTTGCCTCCGAAACGAATAACATGGTAATAAATTTACATTTTTCTTAGAAATACCGTGTAAGATTTTATGAGGGTAGATAGGAAAGGTAGATATAATTAGGGATATAGATGTATATGTTGGTATGCGGGTGTTATCGCGGAGACAGCGGCGGGGACAATATTAATGGCAGCAAACAGCGGTATAGAGATATTTTTGGGACATAAATTGGCGATATTAGAGCTTATCTCTGCATTATCGTCTATTTCTTTCATTCCACCTGCAGTTATGTTGAAAACCAATTTGGGAGTTAAGATTTATCTTATACTAGCTTTTCCTCGCTGCTGCGGCCTCGTGGAGCTCAGAAATTATCCCGCAAGAACGTGCTATCGGGATAGAAAACGTATCCTATTTCCCAGTTTATTTAAATGTTTTCAGCCATTAAGGCCTGAAAAGATAAGAGGTAGACACAGCCAGGCAGAGTTACTTTCAGATTTATAATATTAGTAACAAAGACATAACCGTAATCTGCTTGCTAGAGCCAACTGGCCATTGCTCGCTCGTCTTCTTCTAGTGTAACGTGTCCAAATGAGCAATTATTATTTTGGTTCAATGCATCGCTTATGCCCAAATTCTGTTATGAGCGTTTGATTTTAGAGCTACTTAAGGCATTTCCTTCAATGTCAGAAAACGGCAATATGACATCACACGTGGGATCACATTCTTTCTATGTCATTTCTTCTCTCTTATATTATCTTAAATCTCTTTGATAAGTATATATGAATAATAGTGGCTCTAAAATTAGATCACAACCCTTGGAGGTTTAACTAACCAGAACACTACATTTGCAGGTCGGCACTTCGGCAGTACAATGCTAACAAAGTGCGGAAACGAGGCTCCCTAAGGATTGTAGGTTAAACTGTACCCACTTTTCGGGAAAGCCTGGAACTCGTCATACCATGCCCTGGGGAGACGGAGGTCTGCTTAAGATAGTCCGCCTACTTCGGTGGGAATATTCGCCTCGCATAATTTTTGATCTGGAGAAGTTGGAAGGTTAGGGAGTTCTTCGATGCTACCAGTATTTGCTATAACCAGCACTTAGATATTGCTGTGTTGGATATAAGTAAAATCATTCCTAGATACAAATGCAGAAAAATATATCTAATACGAGTCCACAAGTTATATAAAGTACTTGAAGAGTCTTGTTTTTTTTTTTGTAATGATGACGTCATATTACTAATTCTTCAGAGGCTCGGAGGTCACGGCATAACGCAACGCGATTTTAAAGTGAAAAAACTCGTTTCGCACATAACCTTTACTTAGTTTTAAGACTAACTGTACTCTACCGGCAATTGGCGGCAGCGACCTCTCGCGTCCGGCCCTGTTTCAATCCATGGTCCGGAGAGAGTGGGAATGGGAAGCCGATATCTCCTTCTGCAATGCAGTTATGCTAGCGAAGGAGGTGACGGTACGTGAGAGGGAGAGAACCTCACGTCCTAGCAGCCGTGAGAGCCGCCTCAGGCGTCGGGGGCCAAGTGGTGGCTCCCGGTCACCGTAGTTTATAGGCTAGCTCGCCGTCCGTCCGTCTTATGACAAGCCGTGTCAACCGCACGTTCGTGTTCTACGCGCGCCTCAAAGAGATGTCAGTAAATCGAAAAGCAATCGTAACACAAAGGGCTAAGAAGGAACATGGATGGGTTTTAGTCAGTACAAGTCTGACACTCCCTTCCGCTCCGCCCAGAGCGGGAGGGGTCATTTGATGATTTCCCATCCGAAAAAAAAAGACTAACTGTACTTGTTACAAAATGTCAAACCGAAATGCTATACGATAGTATTTTTTTATTCAAAAAATGTTTTTAATTTACGTTTACGTCACGGGTTTGTGCAAGAGCTTCTTGTTAGCTTTGTTTTTTTCACATTTTCGTTAGATTAATTTACCCAATCCATAAGCCAAAGTAACTCCTGAATACACATCAATTTATAGAGCCCTTATTCCAGAGCATCTAGCCTAATCCAATTTCTCCTAAAACAACAATAATAACCGCCCATTATAACAACAAATAATTGTTAGTACGTATAATGGAGCAGTGGTTCAAAATTAGTGAGCGTGAGTGTTCAAAGTCAAGCGGAGTTGGTTCGGGGGCACGCGCGACTAGCCGACGTCGCCTTAACAAAGCTTATTTGTGATCATACTACCGGTTGTCGAAATGGGGCAGTCGAAAGGTAGGCACTTTCGAGTTGCCACAAAAACTTTGGAGATGTGAATTCGATCATTCGAAGTAATTTTGTGTGTTTAAACACTTAAAATCGAGTGCTCTTCAATGTCTTCTCCTACTTTGACATTGCAACATTAGTTAAATTATTAATCGAATGTTCTATAACACTCACAATTTGTGCTTTTTCGTAATTTTAAGTGATTTAGCATCTTCATGTATCAACATACTAACTTTTACCCACGCGCAAATTTAGAATTCGACAATCAATTCGGGTTATACTCTGCTTGTAATAATATAATTCCATCATGATTCGAAAGACACGTGGCGCCATCCATTATCATAAGAACGTTATTGTTGTTTTCCTCGGGAACTGTACAAAATTTACAAAATACAAAATTTCAGGATGATCGGTTCAGTGGTTTAGACGTGAAAAGGTAACAAACAAACTTACTTTCGCATTTATAATATTAATAAATTAATAAGAGGATAACAGGACCCCGAATAATTGCAACATTTATTTATTTATTAAAACTTTATGCACATAATGTACAAAGGCGGACTTAATGCCTTGGGCATTTTCTACCAGTCTACCTTAGGGTGATGCAGAGACAAAACAGTAGGTGCAATAATAATACAGAAAATTACCAAGAATAAAATATAATAATAAACATAGCATTTATCTAGTCTACAAGACCGAAAGACTACTTATACCATTACAAAAGCAGCTTAAAAATAACCAAAATAGACACTAAATTCCTGAAACTCTTAGTAGTAACCACCCAGTTGCAAATTTCGCCAAAGAGAACGTTTATGCTGAGACGCCGAAAACGCCCGTAACTGTAATATAATACGCTCTTAGTGGCTGAAATATAACTGTATTGTATTATCATGTATGAGCACTATTAGGTACTGAGAGAGAATTATGTAAGAAGTGCTACGGAATTTGGGCGTTCTGTTTTATCTGATATGAAAGGTATTATTTTATATTTATTTTGTAAGTTTTGGGAGAGACGTTTGTGTTTATGATTTCGGTTTGTATATGGCTTTTGAATGCGTAAATTGTTGGGAAATCTGGAAATTTCCATAAGTGTACCGAGCGATATTATATTATTTCATTTAGTTTTATTGGATTAATCAAAACAGCGTAATTTAAGACAGTTATTTGCGACGTTGCCAACAGTCAGTGTGCACCCTCTTTTGATTATTATAATATTCACGATTTGAGTGATATTCAGCCATATCAAATAATTTGCTATATAAGGCCATGTGCCTACCTAAACATACAGAAAAATGTATGTGTAATTTCATACATACTTCTCTCTATCTCATCAAATACATTCAGCCATTCATCAAAATGAGCCCAAAACGAAAATGATGTCCTTATTACTGTAAGTGCTAGTTATTTATGTCAGTGTTGCCATACCAGTTTGCCAGCCGCCACTACAATTAGGATGGGGGAGGTAAATAATCTTCCTCGTAAAAATGCTCTGATGGCGTTTGTCAGTGTTGTTTATATGATTTTATTATTGCTTCCTTGTAGGAAAGAATAGTGTGATTATTAAGATGGAATATAGATAAAAGCCATTACCCTCCTTTTGGGCTTCGCCGCAGTCGGTTAAAAAGATGGCGACTCGTATGTCATCTATTAGTTTTCGTTTCAAAGGTTTTTAATATAAGCTTTTATTTAACTTGCCTTGTTAGTAAGTTAGTATGTATTGGTCAAATCTTGCAACTGAATTTCAAACCAGTTCCCCCCAACCGATTGAGTTATAATAGTTTTGAGATATTAGTGTGAAGAGCAAAGAAACTCGTTTCGGTATGCTAAAATATAAACTCGGGAGCTTAACGTGCGCTAAGTTTTCGATGCTTTAAACTTACTAGACACACATTTCATTGAGTCTATCCTTGAGTTGCTGAACAAACGTTAAATATTCAATATATTTGTTTATTGATACTAGGTAGTTTGGTTAGTTCGAAAGTAAATTAATCTAATAATTGGAGTGAGTGATTTTATCGCATTCTTCGAAACTTGTTTGTTTTACTGTAAATATACATAAATGAAACTTTCTTTAGGTATATCGTTGGCTGTATATCTTCCCTTGTTGATATGATATTTTGTTGAAACTTTGAAACTATGATATTTTGTTGAAACTATGATATTTGTTGAAACTATGTTATTTACACGGTAACTAAACTAAAGGTGTCGTAAGCGTTTTTACTAACATTTTCGTTTTTCGTTTGTTACAGGAGAGCACACCTAAGAAGTTGCTTGGAAAAATTAAAGGACATGGTACCTCTAGGCCCCGAATCGTCACGACACACTACTTTAGGATTATTAACAAAAGCCAAAAGATTTATAAAGGTTAGTACTAATTATAAGTTACTAATTACCGTTACTGCTAGCCTGCATCTTCTCACTGCCGGTCACTCTAATATACCCACAGATGTAATATGTATGTAATATACTATTTGACTACAGTAGACACCTCGACATAGACTACGTAGAGTGCCTTGTTCCCGAAGGGAAGCTAGCAGGAATCGGCTTTTTAGGTGCCTTCGGGCCTGCACTCCACTCATGTGGAGGCCTGCGTTTGGCCGATCTCGTAGGAAATTGGCCAGTGGTCCATATAAGCCCTGGATCGAAGTTTATCATTTCTAGAAGAATATTCAGGACAAAGAAGGGGACTGCTGGGAACTACTTCCGAGAACGCCAGACGCATAAATTACTTATGATCAACTTGAAACTGCTAAGATTTACTTTTCTTTGCGAAATTATTTTTAAGTACTTAATAAATACATACATAGATGCCGTATCTGTCCTATTTGACCTTAAGCTTGTCTGGTAGAGAATGCCTTATGGCATTAAGTCCGCCTATGTACCTACCACTCTTTGAAGTTTAAATAAATAAACGCATGCCGTTTTCCTATCGAATATCGAGATACAAAACTCTCCAGCGTCTCGTACTACGGTTTCTACAAACTAACTTTTGCTTCGTCTAAGTCCATGCATCTACTCTTATTAATTACTACAAACTAACTTTTGCTTCGTGTAAGTCCATGCATGTACTCTTATTAATTACTCACAAACTAAAACTTCTAATCAAACGCTACTTTCAAACATCTCACTCTAAGATCTCAGTAAACCAAACTACGGGTAAAGTCACATCCGTACTATTTGCATTGCCCAGTCAGATGGTCTGTACCAATACTGTTTCTAATTTCGCCCATCCTTAATATAACTTGACCTAAGTCAGCATTAACTTAAGCTATCCGTTCCCAAGTTGTCGGGCAGAGTTAGAACTAGAGACGGTTGCATAGTAACACTTCTATTGTTGTATGTTTTATGTGATGGTGTTATTATTGTGTATTTAGTCCTTGTTCTTATTTGAACGTAAAAGTAGGTAATATGTGTGGAAAATGTAGCTTATTTCAAGATGATGTTAGTGAATCAAATATACGGTTACATTCAGCGTCGTTTCAACTACCAGATGTATGAACGTGGACGAGGCTATATACAGGCTGTAACATTATAAACGCAAGGCCTCCCGTGTGGTCCCTCAGACCATGAAACTAAACAACTTTTGGAAATTCATAACTTTTTTTATTCGTTTTACCAAACATGTTGACCAGCTTATCGCATCAGTTCCTATAGAAATACCATAATTTTTTTGTGAATTTCAATATTTCGTAGAACAAAAGTCGTTCAGTGTCATGGTGCGAGACACCACTCGAGAGGTCTTGCGTTTATTATGTTACACCTTGTATAGAGTATGTAGGGATCGTAGCATTTCGTGTTCTGAAGCTTCTGCCTAACCCCATGGGAAAGGGCGCGATGTTAAGTTAGTCTTGTGTAGTAATTCTCAATTTATACCATTCAACGTGATCCATTTCAAATTACACAAAAAAAAAATTGTATCTTCTTCGACACAATTTTATTTAAACCGACCATGTTTGCCTAAATATATTGAGACATTCTTTAGGTCAGAAGTACAAAATATACGCATACAAGCACGAATAAAACAAACTTATGTAATACTACATTCAAGGTTGCTAAGTTGCTAAGCGAAGCAGCCAATTGATAAATTATTTGAGCAGTAAAACTTTCATAATTATTAACTTTTGTTCTTAGGACCTTGGCGCTAGGTTCACGTTGCCAATCACCATTATGAAATAGCGTTTTAATACTGCAGTGAAACATTAATTTGTCTTTTCCAAGCCTTTATTTAACTGGCAATGTTTGTATGTTTGTTTGTTTGGGTCAAATCTTGCAACTGAATTTTAAAACAGTTATCCCTAACTGATTGAGTTGAAATTTTACATACACGTTTAGTTTGGATGACAATGCATGGTTACTTAATGACGTCTAAATCAAATATGGCGGACTAGTTATTTTTTATGCACCCCGGGATCTCAATTAAAAGGATTTATCTCTTATTTTTAATTTACGGTAGTTATCTTCTATTCTAATTTCCGATCCTCCAAAAACATCAAATTCAAAAGTCAAAATCGAATAATTTATTCGCTTAATATGGGTACATAGATGTTACATTACATAATATAACAATAGCGATCCTCATATTAACCATTTCTGGTATACGAAACATTAACATACTTTTTCTATAATAAGAGGCATTCTAAGAGGAACATCTTACAGCAAGCGAAAATAATTAAGTTAATAATACCCCTTTGTTTATTTTTTCTACAACTTCTGTTGATAAGCAGATGGCATGCAACTTTGCCTTCACATAGCATATCTGTTACTTGTCATCTAGGGAGAATTTCAGCAATAAAACTGCGTTCAAGAGCGGTCAGTGTCAATATTCCACAGCAATGATGAAACTGACAGCTTTAGATACTGATAGCCTTCAATTTTATTGATGTAAAGCGGTCTTAGTAATTTTTGAGACATTTAACATTTACATATCAATATCACTAAGTGCTTGTCAGGTATCAATGACGCGATTGGAACTTTTGAAAAGCTCTTATAGGTATTATGTTGAGTTGTGTGTGACATATATTCAGGCGTGTTTACGACATTGAACTAATATCTGGAGAAGAATGGAGAATCAGAAGTTAATAATAAGAAGCATTGTTTCAAATGCTTGAAAATTATTTTCCATATATTGCTCATCAGCATAAAATTTAGACTTTTTATTTACAAGTTATAAAAGGATTTAATATAATCAAATTAGTGGTTAATTAATACAACACCTCACGACCATTCTTTGTTATGAAATTATCTTCAAAAGAAGACGATTACCCTACTTTGTTGTCATCCCCAAAAAATATTCACGAACAAAAGTATGATCATTATTAAGTGCTTCAAAAACTCGACGCTGTATAAATATTTGATGTTCAAAAATAAGTACTTTACAGCGGGCGTTTTCTTTTAAACTTTTTTCATTAAAGACTTGCTGAAAGGGCGAATTTCTGGATTATTTGGCGCCCTTAAAGGCGATGTTTGGTGTCGGTCGCAACGCAGCAACGACATCCGTTTCCTGTTCTGCGTAATAGTTGTGAGAAAACCTTTTGTCGTGGGGAAATACGGACAGTATATCAAGTGAGGCGTCGCCAGCCCCATCTGGGGGATATATTGTTGTAATACAACTGTCAAAATGGCTTTTAGCTGTATCGTTTTGAGGGAATATCGTTTTTTTTCGTAGCAGTTTTGCGTTGACAGATCGCGTATAATATTGTTATGATAGTGGAAGATTAAAAATATTAAAATATAATTTATGGAAAAAATGGGGTATGTTTATTTATAATTAAAATGCCATAAAACGTTAAGAAAGAAAGCGTTAATTTTCCGTTGCAGTAACAACAAATAGGTATACTAGATTTATATCTCAGGTAATAGTCTCATTTCCTTTGACTTTAATTGCGTTTTAACTTCGCAGCACGTTTTACTTTCAAAATAACGTAGTATTGCAATTTTACAACTGTGGAACAAAAATTTTTTAATTGATGTATTGTTCCTACCTTATAACCTAGGAGCCCGCATTATATACATATATACATCTTTCGGAATACATGCATACATCAGAGACATAGTTATTACTTATTGTGCTGTGCCCGAAAGGGTCCATGTGTTCTAATGATAAGTTTACCACCTAAGAATACCTACATGTCATCATCATCTGCCTACCCTTTTCCCAACTATCTTGGGGTCGGCTCCCAGTCTAACAGGATACAGCTGAATACCAGTATTTTACATGGAGCGACTGCCTATCTGACCTCCACAACCCAGTTAGTACTGGGTAATACGATATCCTTGGTAAGACTGGTTGTCAGACTTTTTGGGCCACTGACTATCGTAACGACTATCAAAGATCTACAAATGACAGCCGGGACC
The DNA here is from genome assembly GCA_950022335.1 of Eurois occulta. Classification (NCBI taxonomy): domain Eukaryota; kingdom Metazoa; phylum Arthropoda; class Insecta; order Lepidoptera; family Noctuidae; genus Eurois; species Eurois occulta. The sequence goes on from OX465482.1 coordinate 2,420,483, forward strand.
AACGGCTTAACGTGCTTTCCGATGCACGGAGGAAACTCGGTATGTAATGGGTGGTCACCCATCCGCAGACCAACCTAGGCAAGCACGGCTTAATCTAAAGATCGACCTGAGCGGCTGTTATTATTTAGCCACGAGCTCCTCTATTATTTAGCCACGAGCTCCTACGCCAATACCTACATGTGGAATGCAATAAAAGTATTGAATAAATTAGTTCACATGAGTTATAAGCTGTAGGTACTAGGTATTATTGTCGCGTGGCCACGATCGGAACACCATCATCAAAAAATGTGCAACTACGCTTCTATCAGATTTAATCGAACACAGATCCGTGTATTTTTGTATTTAGATAATTTCCAGAAAAAAACTAAGCCCCCCCCCAGACAAGTCATACAAGGCTAATCTCCACCTCACAACCAATCCTAAAGACAACGCAGCCTTAACTTACTGCTTCTAGCTCCGGTCTCTATAAACAAAGGGCGAGCCAAAGGGTTCGCGCGCTTCCGCCCGGCGCCGCTTCCGGCCCGTCACTTCCGTGGACCCCCCTCCCCTACCCTGCCCCTGTCCTCTCAGAAAGATCCCGGAGGTATGTGCCCTCGTCGACGGCGTGTTTTTTTTTCAACTACGTATGCTTTCCAGTGGTAATGGTAAGTGCTTTGTCATAGAAACTTGGCGAGGAGTTCACAGAAATGTATTTGATGCGATGGGTTTTTTGTGTGTGTGTATGTGTGGGGGGTATGTGTGTGTGTTTATTTGTTACGTGTTGTTGATTAGGTGGATGGTGCAGCTTTGCACTTACTAAATTACGATTTTTGTGGCTGACATCTTGTCTTGCTCTTAATCGGCAATGTTAGAGAATTTTGGACAGATAAATGCAACTCATTTGTATCAATACAGGGTTATGTAAAAGCCAGCGATCGATGTGGAAACTAAATAAAAGTAATGATGAAAATTAAGACTACCTTGTCTTGTATCTTGTACACATACCTTATCTTGTATCTGTTGCAAAAACAATCCATACCTTGTCAAAATATTTTCGATAGCTATAAACGTACTGATTGAATCCATGTCATTATTAATTTAGATTTTTATTTGTTTAAAACCCAAGTGTTTATAAGTTCCGACATGACCTCTTTCACCAGATATCCACTCCAAGCCCTTGTTCCTCTGTCACATCGCATTTCCCTCCGGTTTTCGGTTGATCAACTAATTTTGAACTCCCCACGACAACGACCGAATTTTAAAACTTTTATACAATTTATGAAGTTGAAATTAAGTTGGACTAATTGTTAGATAATTGAATTTTAAACTTCACTTTCACATTCAATTTGAGCGAAAGTTACTCTCGTTTTAACTGGCAGAAAACCCGGTACATCGTCGGTTGAGTTTATTTTTTGGGGTACTGTGCCAGAAGGGCAGTGGTAAATCTTTTAATTGGTATTCCAAATGGATCTTATGAATTACTATTCAATGGTAAATTGTGTCACCCTATGTAATTTTTTTTTTGTAATTCATCAATGTGGTCCATAATAAAGGGGGTAACAAAACCCTTAACGAAGCCGAAAGGCACTTGTCAGATATTTTTTTTGTTCTAGACCATACCTGGGAACCTTCTAGTTACTGTGATATTGTGGGTCAAAGTTGCATCTTTATTACAACTTTTTTTTTAATTACATTTTTTTAATGTTAGTATTTTACTTTGAACACCTCCACGACCCTTGCACTATTAAAACCATCCATCAGCACAATGTTGAGTGCGTTTCATTGAGTCCTACCGTAAAACGTGATTTTTCGCTCCAAAAAAGAAAAGTCGTTTCCCAGCAATATTTTTTGCGTAAAGTTACTTAGTTTGATGTAAATAATGCTTGGTTGACGGCTTCGTGGAGGGTCCGCCGTTTACACCCTGTATATAGTATTCTATTCCATTATTTTAAGAACATAACCCAGCGATTATGCGGTCATCTGCTTTTACGAATAGTTCAACCGTTGATGTTATGTATGTTAAGTAACTAAGCTAATAGATATGGTTTATTACAATAATCTCTACTAATAAGCCATCGCTACCATTAAAAGCCTATTCAATCGAACAATTTTCAAATACACAACACGTCAAAGATGACCGATGTCCGCACATTGACTACGAATAGGCACATATATTGCGAGGCTGGCGTTTCGGTGTGTTGTACGGCGTCCGGGTGTCCGCGTGTCCGGGAGCCGTGAGCGATGACCGAACACCGGACACTGTGCGCATTCGTCACCGCGCCATTGTGTGGGGACACTACTATGGGCTGAATTGGAATCTGGTTTGAACGGTCTGCTGTATTGGGTAGGGCAGGGTTATGTCTGTGTGAGATTTTGTTTTAACTTTTGGTTACAATTAAACATGTAGCATATCATATGATTTATTAATTTAATTACAAAAAACATGGCTACTAGTTGTTGTCATTATTATTATCGTGTATTGTAGTAATCTGTATAAGGATTTTATTGTAGCTATAATTGTGTATAATTAAGTTTGTTGTTGCATCTGTTTGTTTCCTAAATAAAATAAATTATTGGGAAAGCCCTGAATTCTCTGAATATGTTCACATCATCTAATTACTGGATATATTTTTTGCTGTTTTGTATAGCGCTGTAGGTCTCACACTTAGGCAGCAGACTTTGGGAAGCAGTAACTATTTCCCTCAGTTTTCCTTTTCGTTACTTAACTTATAATTTCATTCCCCTCTCTACTCCCAAAACTCACTCGAATCTCACCAAACAACGCATGTTACAGCACTTACAGCTGACCAATGGTACCTTCGACCCTCCCCCCTCTTACCGGCCGTCCATACCCCACCCCCGCGCGACACTATTCGTTTTACACGTCACATTAAACATGACGCCGCTGCTGACCGTACACAGATATGACGATATAAGTGTGCGACGTGTTTTTTCTGACCGTATCGCAGTGATATTTTTCTTGTTAATGTTTTTTGATGTTAAGAGTAAATTAAATGCGCGTTTTTTTTTTTGTTTTCTTCTGTGTGGTCATTATTTTTGTTGAGGTGACAGAAAAGGACCGCAAAAAAATGGTATTTGAGTTCGATTTAAGTTGACGGTGATTATCAAAAAAAATGCTTGACGTTTTTCTCACCAATTAGCTCAGTAAAGGCAGCCGAGTATTAAGGTAGCCATACAAGCTAGGGTGTACCTGACAGGTTTACCTGCACAGGTACAGTCACAACTTCTAAAAGTGTTTTTCTCCTACTGTTCTGATTTAAATTTCATATTGTTACGAACATAGTATTCTGGAACTCATATTTTTATGAAAAAGAGCCTAGCTTCAAGTTACAATCGTTATTTCTCGCAAAAATTGCTTTTTAAATTTGGAAAACTGTATACATATTGGTGCTCGTGATTGTACAACTGTCAGGTAAGGTTGAGCTGCCTCTTGAGGAAACTTGTACAGTTTTGCAACCTACATGCTCCAGTTTACCTGTACAGTCTAACTGTACAGGCAAACCCGTCAGTACGCTATGGTGTACCTGACCGTCAGGTACACCATAGCGTTCTGACGGGCTTGCATCGGTGGACACATAACAATATTGATCGTAGCAGAACGTATCTCATCATCTGCCTAGTCTTTTCCAAACTACGTTGTGTTCGGCTTCCAGTGTAACCGGATTTAGCTGAATGCCTGTATTTTACAAGCAACTGTCTACCTGACCTCCACCAGCCAGTTACTGCGTACACGATACCTCTTGTTACTTTAATCTAAACATCTATACTTAAATATAATTATACTAGTTTTCCGCCCGCGGCTTCGCCCGCGTCGAATTCGGTTATATCGCGTTTCCAAGAGAACTCTTCAAATGTCCGGGATAAAAACTATCCTATGTTCTTTCTCAAGGTCAACTCTATCTCTGTACCAAATTTCATTAAAATCAGTTCAGTGGTTTAGACGTGAAAGCGTAACAGACAGACAGACAGAGTTACTTTCGCATTTATAATGTTAGTAGGGAAGTAGGGATAATTTCAAAATAACAGCTGTTTATTGAATGCATATGAGTCTCATACTGTACTGATAAAAAAATGGCCTGTCTTCCGGCTTATCTCCGAAACTGGCTAGACCGATTTGGACGGGACTTTTACTTTTTAGTTCCGTGCACAAAAAATAAAACCTATGAAATTGTTAAAAAAATCCGATTCAAATAGGGAAGTACATTTTTTATAATAATTTCACGCATACGAAGTACGCGGACAACAGCTAGTTTAAAATAAAAGATACTTTATACAATGAATAAGTACTGCAATGAGGTTACACTTAGTACAAGGTTAGTACCCCATCAGTTAGGAAAACATCCCATTACCCCTAGCCTACCCTTGTAACTGCTGTGCGGTTAAAAAGGGACCATTTACTCAGCATATACTAATAGCCACTTAATTCCAGGAACAGAGAACATAGGTAGTTATGTGATCATGACATACATAAGAAGAAAGAAGTCAATGGGAAAGTATTTAATATATATATTTTATTGCTTCGTTGGTGTAGTGGTCGCAGTAGCTGCCACTGAGTCTGGATTTGTGCCCGGTTGGCGGCAATAGGCTCGTCCCGTATTACATCGGACTTAAATAAACTGGCGAAATGTCAGTGTACTTGTTAGGTACACCACTGCCAACCCCTTCGGTGGCCAAGACGTGATATTATAGTATGTTAAAAATCATCTAGTCTGCACGTAGCTTTCAAACTAATCTCAGTCAAGCACACAAATAACAAAAATCAAGCTTCATATTCCGTAACAAACACAACACACAAATTAAATTTCTATTACCTCCTATGACATGGAGCTTAGTCCACACACCCACACACCCGCACAATCCTGTTAATGTCATTGCAATCGAGCCTTAACGCAGTTCATCCCTTCGTGGATGTGTCGCTTTCAATTACGGACAGTAGTTACAGTACCTAGTGTTGTCACCTGCACGTTTTCCCGGGATTTCCCGGGCTTAAATTATACGTTCGGTCAGACGATGCACGGGAATTTTTGTGCCGTTCCATTTTTAATGCGGGACTTTTTTAATTACTGTGGCTTTTATTTATTTCGTTGTGTTTGGTGATGTTTGTGTGGTAATTAAGGTAATTTGTTGTAGATATTTTAGTGTGGTTTGATAATAAAGGCTAATATAAAAAAAAAATGTTTACGATAATTTCCATTAGTAAAGTAATTAAATCAGACGTAGACTAAAATACTTTTTGTTATGTACACGATAAACATTAACAGTTTTATTAAAATAAATGTAGAAATAGGGTGATACATTGGGCGGTATATATGTATATTGTTTTAAGCTGTACACCTGTAAAAATCTGTTAAAACTGAACTCTATTCCCAGCTTGTTCCCCGTATTATACAGACAGCACTACGTGTGGAACTTTTATTTGTAGAATTTTTCACCTGAACATTGTAAAATTCCAGGGATTACTCTTAATCGCCGACTCGCTCGGACGAGTTCGATGGAAAATGGATTTCTCTATATTTTGGCGAGTGTAATGGTCCGTTGTAAATCCTATCTGTCAATGTTCCGTTCACGCATTAAAAGTATAACAGATCCAGCGAAGCATTTATTTCTCTTTGTTGCCGGTACTGTTCGTAGAAAAGTATTGCAGCTCAAAATTAAATAAATATTACGTTCGTGGAAATTGTGGAATCCATTAAAATCAGAAAAACGCCAGAAGCCTTATTTTTATTTTAGTCGCTATTTGCTATTTGAAGTAAATGTTTTTTTTGTATGTTTACTCTTAATTATATTTAATATTAATGCTTTCCAAAGAAAGAGAGAGTATTCAATTTACTAATGGAAAATAATCATTCTAAAATAATAATTTCTTATTCGCTTATTAATATATCAATCCCGTGAAATCACAACCCTATGCACGACGTACTTTGATATTGGATTTTAGCTGAAAATTGAAACCATGGGGTTTACAGTATAGCCATAACCCTCTTTGTCTGGGGATACCATTAGTGATGATTATTTGGTAGACCTGAATACATGGTCTTTCGGGTAGACGGTGTATGTAACAGCTTGTTTGAATTTGACGCAATTTCTAGACAATGTATTGGAGTTGACAGGAAGATTTGATTGGTTGGCTTATTTATGCGCTTGATGATTCGACAGTTTATATTTAAATGATGTAATTTGCTATTGCAGTTATCACATAATTACTAAATGAAGAAAACACTGTCCACATATCGGTTGTCTTTCAAAAAGCGCATATTTTCGATAGTGTCATTTATTTGGCTGCTCATTTTACCCTTAAAATATTTAAACTGCAAAATTGAATGCAGTATTTGTTTCAACAGAAATAAATCCACATACAATGCATATAACAACAGTCTTTGTTCCCTGATTTATATTATACAAAGCTCTCCGCCTCATTTTAATCAGTGGAAATGAGAACAAAAGACGATATTTATTATTTACCACCTATATTTGGGAAAGCACTGAAAATAATTATCAATTTCCCCTTCAACCATTATGGTTAATAAATTTCTGTGAAGCCAACACCAAGATTTACAATTTCCGCGGGGTACTGGGGAAGGGGCGAGGGGGTGATGACGGGGGTGATTCCGGACGAAGAGGGGCGTGCTTGCTAATCGGAAAACTTACAGATTCAACGCCCCGACGGTTCCTAATAGATTATAGTTAGATTACACCATCTCGCCACTTATGATTTATATGTGACTTGTGACTGTGACACAAAAATGTTAATGTAAGGCCTCGTTTACATGCGGCGGCGACCTCTCGCGTCCGGCCCTGGTCAAGCCATGGTCCGGAGCGAGAGGGAATGGGAAGCTGTCATCTCCTTCTGCGAAGCAGTCATGCTAGCGAAGGAGGTGGCGGAACGTGGGAGGGAGAGAACCTCACGTCCCAGCCGCCGCGGGAGACGCCCCGGGCGTCCGGGGCCACGTGGTGGCTCTCGGCCACCGTAGGCGCGGGCCTATGGATGGTGAGTAATAGGCTAGCTCGCCGTCCGTCCGTCTTACGACGACAGGCCGTGTCGACGGCGCGTTCGTGTTCCACGCGCGCCTCAAAGAGTTGTCAGCAAACGGGAGGGGCCCGCAAGGGCCGGTGCCTGCCAGGGCTGCGGGACTGTTCGAAAGAGATACCGCGGCCCTGGAACACAAAGGGCAAAAGAAGGATCATGGATGGGTTTTAGTCAGTAAAAGTCTGACACTCCTTTCCGCTCAAAATTATACCAATCACAGGAAAAACATCATCATCTGCCTAGACTTTTCCCAACTTTGTTTAGGTCTGCTTCCAATCTAACTGGACATCTGAATGTCAGTATTTTACATGGAGCACCTGCCTATCAGACCACAACCTAGTTATATTGGATAATACGATACCGATGCAGAAGTAACGACAGACGCGATGTGGATTTCTAACAATGTGATTGGTCGATTCCCGCGCTCCTCTCCGCTGAGCTCGTGTCCGCTTCGGTGGAACCAAGCCTAAGGTCCTATTAATATATCATTTGCTTTTCTCTCAGAACTAGTAAGAACTAGATGAAAAGGCCGTCTGAATGAGAGGAATTGTATGGAGGTCTCGAGAGGTGAAACAGCATTGATATTATATTAATTTCATATTTACGTCGAGGAAATATTTTCGTAGCAACATTTATTGTGGTTCACATGTTCTTTCCTAGGTAATTACGAAAGATAATACTTAATTGAATATTAAATGAATGTGGACGCAAAAGAAGTATGGGGAGAAAGCGTGAGCTTATGTATATTAATTGAATATTTTTAGTAGTTTATCGTTGGTAGACATGAAAAATAACCCTCCGTGCTATTCTATACAAATAAATAAAATTAAAGTGTCATGTCAGCAGCTTTTTACTGAATTCATATAAAAGTATATACGGTACTTTTACTTGCTTTTTTTTGTCTGTCCGTCTGTTTTTTCCGGGTAATCTCCGAAACGACTAGACTGATTATCATGGGACATGCATTACTGGCAGATAGCTGATGTTAAAAGGAGTAACTTAAGCTACTTTTAGAAAAAGGAGTAGGGTACCGTACAAAAAATAAAACCCCGTGAAATTGCTAACAAAATCCGATACAAATAGCAACAGTTAGTAATAAATAACGATTAGCGACTTCCTAATTCAGTAAAAGATGCTTCCTCGAACCCAAAATAGACTAACTTCCAATCACAAAAACATTCGATCACCCAAACCGCATGAAAATACGTAATTAAGCGTTTAGGGAATTCTTTCACAAAATAACCATAGAAATGACCTGAACGTAACTTTTTACGTTACGTTACGGGCACAGACGCAGTGTCAATTAAAGTATCATTAAGTATACACGTTTACTGGTCTACATGTGAATAAGTCATTACCATAATTATCCCGAATGTTGGACAAAGTTTGCGAGTGTTCTATTACAGTGTCACTGAAATGAAGAACAGAAGGTCAATAAGTGGTCTCAAGGTCACTTGCAGCTTGTACTTGAAGAACTGAATAAACCAGCAAGACTGGAAAGTGATAGATAGAGACCTCTTCTTTTTTTTCGTGTGGTCAGTGCGTAACCTGGTGTCAGAGTTTTTATGTCGCCTCTAACTCGACTTACATGCCTTTGACAAATATCAAACTCAAAGTATTTATTTCAATTAGACCATTACGGCTATTTTTGAATGTCAAAAATAAAACAAAAAGAAGCGAAGCTACAGTCCCAGCCACAAGGCATAATAACTTGAGAAAGTACTGCAGTTGCACATTCCAAAGCGTAGATCTCTACGGAGAAAAAAAAAAAAAAAGTCATGTCTGTTGTATGGGAGCCCCACTTAAATATTTTTAACCGACTTCCAAAAAAGGAGGAGGTTTTAGTATTTGTTGTTATAGCGGCAACAGAAATACATCATCTGTGAAAATTTCAACTGTCCAACTATCACGGTTCATGAGATACAGCCCGGTGACAGACGGACAGACAGCGGAATCTTAGTAATAAGGACCCGTTGTACCCTTTGGTATGGAACCCTAAAAAGACCTTTCGACAAAGAATCAGTAGCATTTATTTTGTAACAACCTCCAACCGTTCTTATTATTTGTAAAATTGTATTTTAAAATCCTCTCATAATATAGTGACGCTATTTGTTTCTTTTCTTTCATATTTTTCTTTTTCCTTTCATTATTTAGTTTCTCTGCATTGGATTAATCTGTGACTTGAACACAGTTTTTATGTCGCGTTCAGATTCATTGGTGTTTTAGTCATTTTAACGTTAATGTAACACTAGCTTAGGCCCGCGGCTTCGTCCACGCCGAGTTCAGCAATCATCCCACGGCGTCGTACTACCGGGATAAAAAGTATACTATATATTATAAACTATCTGTGTGCCAAATTTCATCCAAATCCGGTCAGTAGTTTTTGCGTGGAAGAGTAACAAACATCCAGTCATCCATACATCCTTACAAAGTTTCGCATTTATAATATTAGTAGGATTTAACCCGCCTGTTTTTAAGTACTTAATGACCACACTTTAGTTGTTCTGACTGTTTTTATATTTACAAAAAAGTTAGAGCAAATTAATTTGATCCCACAGCGTGCCATGTTACGATGTTATGATAATAACCTTTGCGTGTAAATAGTCCTTCATAAAACTAACAAAATTAAGCCATTATTTAAGACTAACACTAACGTTATATGTACTTTGTATTTACCAGAGTATGTAAACAACTAATGGCTAGTTATGGCGTTTTATTTTAATTAAAGTATGCGATTAACATTTCGTTCATCCTGGCTTGAATTAGGCATATTTAAAACAGCTGATCCTAAGTTTAACTGTGTGCGAGCCTATTGCCATCGATAAGGCACAGTTTCAGACTCCGGTCGGCTACGTAAAAACTCTATATAACTTTTCTCGATCTGGGAGTCGAACTAATACACGCTCATGCAGCATTTGAGAGAGAATTAGGCAGGTAAAGAGTCAGGAAGTTACAAATAATCACCATACAAAAAACCTATAATTAAAAATTACCCAGTATATTGGGATGTGGACATAAAATAGTTCGATGTAAAATACTGGTCGCCACCTGCCTGGCTTTTTCCCAACTAATATGTGGTCGGCTACCAGTCTTACCGGATGCAGCTGAATGCCAGTATTTAACTCGGAGCGACTGCCTATCTGGGGGTCTTAAGTGGCCGCTTTAGCAGAATCATAATAGGATAATAATATGAATTACATTTAAATTCTTAAAATGGTTATAGACGTACCTACTATTACGAATTGTCACCTTGTGACCATTGTACGAATTTAAACATAATTCATATTGTTATCCTATTATGATTCTGCGGCCAATGCGGATAATGCGGCCATTTTAGACCCCCTGACCTCTAGGTACAGCAAAATCGTTTTTCTCCTTTATTACAACTGGCTGTCAAACTTTCGGGCTTCTGACTATTAAATCTAAAAATAACAGTGGGGACCAACAGCTTAAATACTGGTAAATACATCTGCTGTTTAGTCTGCAAGGCTACCCCGACATAGTTGGGAAAAGGCTAAAGATGATGAGAAATGACCCTAACAATATTCCACATATCTAAACATTGTGTACCACCCCTAACATAGCGTGTATGTCATGCTAGTATTCCTTGTCTACTAAATTAATAGCTCGGCCGTGATAAATGTCTCCCCATACTGGTATCATGCAACGTTCACGACAAAATGACAGGTTTTTGTGTCAAAACAGTGTGTTTGACGTATGGCGGTCTCGCTACGTCGCCTGGTCATGTGTCAGGGATGAGGTTATGTGTTGTTTTTATTTAGTTTTAGCTGGTGTAGTTGCGATGGTGATGAATTTAACTTTAAAGAGAGTAGAAGAGTACTGCCTTGACTATGGAATGAACAAAACATTTACTCCTTTCGGCTTCATTGTGTACTTGGGTAAAATATTTACTAAAGGATCTGTGAAACTGCGGTACCGACCAATTCTTCTTCTTGGCGTGTCGATGGCAATCTAAATTGTGTCAGCCCAGAACTGAGCCCCTAGTTTGGCGCTTTCAGTAGCGTCCATCAGTTCCTGTAGCAAACAAACAACAGGACACGCAGACCACGATATTGCTAACTGCAGATTCTCCAGTGTCTTCCTGAAGTATCTGCCAGTGTGGATACTAACTAGGAAGTAGTACAGTGAAGTTATCCGTGTCCAAGTTCAAGAAAACGTAAGAAAAACAGTTTACAATGAGATTTTGTGATTTGAACCCAGAACTTTCAGCAGAACCTGCAAGTTTTTTCGTACCGATTTGACTCTGATTCAAGATAGTATAAAGCATCATCAGATAGCAACTTTTATAGGCTTCAAACAGAGAACCTTTTCGATAGGTTAGGGTTAGGCAGAGGCGTACCCACATTTCGCCAGTTTATTTTAAGTCCCATGTAATAGGGGGCGAGCCTATTGCCATCAACCGGACACAAATCCAGACTCCGTGGCTGCTACGGAGAAATTCTAGATGGAAAAACCCAATTATAATTAAATATATACAGATAATTACGAAAATTAAATTATATTTATCACAGTTGAACGAATAAATGGAATGATTATAATTGGATCCATTAGCCGAATAGCTAATTGAGATTTTGCTGAAGTTTACACATTTATTTTTGTGAAATGTATTTTGTACCTTCACTAATTTGGCTTATTATATCTGATTTTACGTTAATTTGTTTAAAATTAAAACGCCCATTACCTTATTCAAAGCTTTTAATCCCTGATAATAGAACGAACGTATTATAAAGACCAAACTAAACCTGGTATTAAACAGTTTTTCACTATCTTACTTAGAAAAGCCTCATATTGTTTATTTGTTTCTTTAAATGGACCAAATTCTAAACAAAAAAGTCAACGGAATAATGGACAAAACCAATAACCTTCTATGATTGTGACATCCTAATAAAAGGCACAATATCTATAATTACTATTTCTTTCAACACCATTTACACACTCACAATAATTCTGCCCACCCTCAATTCAGTCAAATCTCAATAGAATTCACCATCAATACATCGTCACAATTCTCAATAATATGTCACCGCTGACTTTCTTAGGTAAAGAATAAGTTATATATGTCCTCGATTTGTGCCGACATTGACTGATGGTCCTCATTCATCCGCGGAGGTAGGGACACAGAATAGATAAATACAGAATGTTAGGTCCATGCAACGAATGTAAACGTACATACACAGATACTGCGAGTGTAAGTGCAGTTTGGTCGAATCATAAGACTAGATGTTTCGCTTAGTATAATGCTTTGCCACGTGCTATGTGGCGCATGGTTTTTCTATTGCAATGGCCAAACTAACGTTTGGTACTAATTTACGTAACTAATTTATTGTTTGAACTACAGCTGCCTAAAATGATTTTTGCGTGTGGCCATAACAGGAACTAAAATCGCCATCTGGTTTTTTCAATGCATTTCACAAAAGATATTAATAAATGTTTACCAACAGCGCCCTTCTCGTCGTCCAACGTCATTCGTGCGCAAAAGATCGTTGCAGATCTACACGTAACTCACCAAACGTGCCACCAAGCGAAGCTAACCTGTGTAAACACTGTTTTAAGCTTTAACTGCTTTTAAATAAACTTATACTTTCACTAACGGAATTTCTTCCGTGATTATCCATTATTCTGAGCTCCCAATCATGGTGATCATAGCGCTCAGAATAAATGGATAATGAAATTACGGAAGATATCCCTAAAAGCCAGTATAAGTCTAGTCTGTGTAGTTCGGTGTTTTGACATGTGTCTATTTTCACTCATTGTGGAGAGCAGGCCTTCTGGTGCCTATCTACTCCGTGTCCTGGCCTTCGTATCGTTTCGTATCGTTTGAATCAGTTGTATCACTTGTACCCAATAGTATCGGATACAGAAGATTTACTAGCATGTCACAGTTGTGTAGGTTTCGTGCGTGAGTTAGTTTCTGTGGGTGAATAAGAATGTTTGCTTTTTGTGTTTTCGTACGGAACGAGCGGTATTAATGTCTCGTAAGTATCGTATCTTAGTGAAACTTGTGAAAGGGTTTGGATGTTTTTCGCCTGTGTTATGGCGCCATATTTAATGGTAAGTAATGCGTGCTAGCCCTTATAGGATCTATAAATTCGTTTTAGCTTTACACCTTTATGAGAACATAAAAAAATATATGAAATTACAAGCATGGCACTTTCCATAGAATCAGTATATTGCTTGCAATTTGTAATTTTGTAGGCGTCATTAACTTCAACTTTACTGAATGGAGGGTTTTTTTAACTAGCTTAAACGGCACACACGCTTTGCAATATAAACAAAAATCGAAACACACGTAACCCACACCACCCACAGTACCGAAATCGCAACAAAATTAAAAACAATTTCCCATTTTAAATCTCACTTCTTAAATTCTAATAAACGCTCGGATTACTGCTCACCCCTCACAGTCCACATCTCATTCACCCCATAATATCCGAAGTTAAAAAAAAAACTGTAAACTTATTCCCTCTCTCCCCCTTATTTTTTCCGACAACTCAATTTAGCTGCGTAAAATGAGACTGTCAGTGTCAATTTGAGCAGCACTGATGACGTCACGGGCAATTTTCTAGAGTGTTCTCTTACAGTGTGCCTAGGTAGGTAGGAAGCCTGCTTTATAACCTAAAATATCGTGTTCGTAAACGAGGGAGGTGTATTGCAAAAAAGTGCTTTGAGGGTTTTTATTTGTTTTTTTGGACGCGTTACGAACTCAACTATAAATGGATGGTAAATATCGTCATCATTCTCTTGCCCTTATCCCAATTTATTTGGGGTCGGCGCAGCATGTCTTCTTTTTCCATACCTAGTTCTCTATTATTCCCAATTCATACGGATGGTAAACACACCAAAGTTAAATATTAAATACGCTGTTTAACTGTGTATTGTATGGTGTGTTCAATGTGTTTACAAGTTATTAGATAAATAAGCATAAACTGATCCTTATTTCCCCAATGCTAACCCATACCTTTATGACATGGGGGTGTAAAAGCAGATAAATTGTTATAATCAAATAAATTAACCGGTTTTTTTCTCCCTTTTACAAAACCACACATCACGTAAAATACCTAGCAATAGCTGGTTAAGATAAATCTAATATACTTTTTACCTATCCTGAAAAACATAAGGATTGTAGACAAAAGAAAGAGTATATAACATTATATTCTAGAAATAAGCAATTTCTCTCTGCTCTTATATAAAATAGGCTCTCACGAGTTACTCCTTTATTACTCCAGCTACCAAACGTAATGTACCCTGAACATATTTAGGTACGTCATGTGTTTATCATCGTGAGTTTGATAAAACACCTCGGAGAGGTGGTTATTTCGTTTCAGGGATGCTACATACATGTTTGGATTTGCATGAAAGCATATAATCAGCTTATAATGTGCCCACTGCATACACAGGCCTCCTCAATGAGAGAGAGTGGGCCGTAAAGGAATCCACCACGTATACCGCGTGGTGGATTACTTAACACCTTCGGAAAAATGCATCTGGGCATAGCTCGAATGGAGAAGTTTCCATTTTTTTCTCTGGATTCATTTCACATTTTTATTTCTTCTTAGTTACATTAATAATTTAAACAAGAAATGTGATAAAATAATTAAAATATCTCTAGAAATGAAAAAGTTATGAGACTTTAAGTTGCGCTTGCAATGAGGTAAAGTGACGTCTTGATGTGTGGCTAACGAAATCAACCCAAGAGAAGATATATAAGTAGGTTCTTACTTGGAAAGTTCAACTCCTTGGATTTCAGCACTAACATAAGACGGATTTAAAGAAAAAACGTCCAAAACTGTGTATATGTAATTTTTTAATTTATTTAGTCCGAGTTTAATAAATAATCTATTTCTCAGTTGTTGGTGAATTTGGTTTTAATCCGACTGCATGCGACTTCATCCGCGTCGAAATAGTACAGTTTGATATAAGTGGGGAAACTTTGTTATTGCATTCAAGGCGGAATTAACACCCGAGCTGCAGGCGAGGATATTATGGAGCCAAGAACTGCAGGTTCAACCAAATTTTCTCAGTATATCAAAGAGATAATAGCTGGAGTGTACATGGTGGTACTTATTGCACAGTATGAATAAATATAGTGTTATCAACATCATGAAACTTTTCCATTAAGCCGAGCTAATGATGATTCGACAGCGACGTTAGATGCCGAACGGAGTTTCCCAATCGATGCAAGCTGAATATATGTACTGGCGTCGGATCGGTTTTGTTGTTCAATCAATACTACTGAATAGAATATTGCCAACCCTTAAAAGTATGTAGCACCCCCTCAAACATTGTTACATCGCTTTGGAGAACTTTTAGGTTTAATAACGAGCTTTTTAGATGCTAAAATGTGATGAAGTTTTTTATTTTAGTCGTCAAGGTTTTAGACGGAACCTATTTTCGTGTTTTATGATTTAATTTTTCAGCCGTAACAAAAGTAATCTTTTTTGTCATAATTCTTTAGAGCAATTTCTTGTTACCTACTTTCTACACTCATAAATCACTAGCTTATACCCGCAGCTTCGCTCGCATGGAGCTCGATAATTGTTCCACGAGATCGTACAACTGAGATAAAAAGTATCATATGTGTTATTCCAGGTTATAAACTATCTGTGTGCTAAATTTCATCCAAATCCATTCAGTGGTTTTTGCGTGAAATAATTACAAACATCCATACATGTATACATCCATACATCCGCACAAACTTTCGCATTTATAATATTAGTAGGAAAGTAGGATAAAACAAAACATTTCCACGTTAATTGCAACGATTATTCTTTCATAATAGTTCACATTTTCTGAATCAGTGAGAAGGAAGCTATCTGTATCATGAGACGTGTGACCTCATCAAATACCCACCTACACACGTATATATAGGAAAAAGTAACAAATCGTCGAACAAGCCATTCTCCATTAATAAGTGCTGGAGCTCGCCGCATCCTAATCCAGGGGCAGCCGTATTAATCACCAACATAATTAACTCTACTGGGCAGGCTAGGTGGAGAAGTTTCATTTGGATAATCCTTGAATAAGGTCTGGCATAGGAACGGTTACGTTGTAGTAATTCATTTGTAGTTTAAAAAAAAAACATACAGGGTTGATTCATTAACACTACTTAAAGTTATTAAACAATGTTTAAACGTTACAAAACGTATAGTTAAGCAGACGTTAATCATGACTTAACTTAAGGCATCGTTTATTAATTTTCTCAACAAGAATGCACTCATCATCATATTCCTGCCCTTGTCCCATTCTACTTGGAGACGGCGCAACATGTATTCTTCTTCCATTCTCCCCTGTCAGACGTCACGGCATCATTTACTCCTTTCTTTTTCATATGAAAAAAAGTGAAAAAAAAATGAACCAAGAAACTATATTATTTGTGGATTACTTCACAACGCTTCGGATGCTAAACGGCTACACAAGATAAATCACAGGTCTCCTTTATTATCAACAGTTAAAGTCTGTAGAAAAATCACCTAGTTGTTGACGTTAACCTACTGAACTTTTTATACTGTGACATCACCTATTCGACCGTTCCCTGCTACGTACGGTTACAATGAGGTTGGGATCTTTGCACGCACATAAATATCAGCTGACATTGGCTAATTAGATGACGATTGCCCCGTATTCCGGTGGCTGCAAACCTTTTAGTAATATTCGTTTATTATGTAGATCAGTGGTCCAATTTTAGAACCCACAAGATAAAGTTTGTAAAAAATATTGTGTTTATAGAAACTTGCCTCGCACTGGGCATTTATTTAACATACATATATTTAAGGTGCCTTAATATATAGATAGATAGATAAGATATAGTTTATTGTTCACCAAAATTAATATACAGTTATTTTACAATATTGATTAATCTGTGGGTACAACGGTGGTCTTATCGCTGACCTAACCTAACCCTTAGATGGGCTATGCTTTTGCAGACACAAATCTTATATACACTAACGTTTAAAACTATGTATACACATTTTCAGCCTCTGCGCAGCAAAGCACTTCTTTTCATCGTTCATTGTTAAAACTGCATAACAATGCTGTTTGGGAAAACAAGAAATACGTAGATGAAAGTTTAGAACTATGAAACTATACATCGTTAAAACTTTATCATGTTAAAGCAGCATATTCTAAGAACTGACTAGTAGTCAGTGGCCCGAAAGTCTGACAACCAGTCTTACCAAGGGGATACCCTTTGGTAAGACTGGTTGTCAGAGTTTACCCAGTACTAACTGGGTTGTGGAGGTCAGATAGGCGGTCGCTCCATGTAAAATACTGGTATTCAGCTGCATCCGTTTAGACTGGAAACCGACCCCAACATAGTTGGGAAAAAGCTATGATTCTAAGAACTGCTTAAATCTCTTTGAAACTTAATTTTATCTTGTAATCTGCTTATCTTATTCAGACAAAAAATATTCCTCAGTTTCTTTAGTTTTCATTTCCAAGGTTTTTATAACAGAATATAAAAACAAACGCTGGGAACATCTAAAAGCAGTTTTCTTTCCGTCCATTGCTTACGAAATAAAAAACGCTTTAAAATAATTTGATTCGATGGCTCGAACCAATGAACCGCGTAAATTGTTTAGTATTTCAAATATTAAAATGAATAATATTATGTTCATAGTTTTTTAGGCAAAGGGGATGGGTGGAAACTTGGGTAGATTGTTTTTTTTTCATATATTTTCTGATTTTCTTTACTTAAGTTAAACTCGCTTTTTGTGTGTATGTGTGGCTGCGTTTTTATTTATTCAGGAAGGTTTATGTGTATAACACATTAATATTAAACTCACATATAATAAATAAATACATACATAAACTCACACCATTTTCCCATGGGGTTAGGCAGAAACTACAGAGCGGTTGTATGTATACCAGTAACGAAGGATCAATTTTGTAAGAGGTAAGCCGAAGTACATATCTTTAATGTGATTATATTATTTGTCTATAGAATACTGACTGTGCCATTTTTCAAAGAGAAGCCGGTAGGAATGGAGTTGTGTTGAACCTTCGCCACTGATACTCCTTTTGCCTCGTCCACGTTCTTACATCTGGTCATGCACGCATATACTTGCACGCCGTTTGCAAGTACTACGACCTTGACTTTTCTGAAGAACTACACCAATATGTTCAGTATATGTCCTTCTAGGGCGTCGCCTCCGGGCGTTGCCACTCACTGTAAACCTTTTGTTATGTATCCGTAGTTTGTAAGCCCTGGCTGGGGGCTAAAGTAATTTTTGGCCACCACAGGATTGTCCGGTTAAGCAGCTTTAACCTTAGTAGAGCTGTTGCGCTGCGAGAGGCCATTCAAAAAAAAAAAAAGCTTTTGTTCTTTAGTTAGTCGCCTTTCACTCGTCCTCTCCACATGACCAAACCATCTAAGCATACTCTTTTCAATTGATGTCACTTCATCTTCTTTTAAACCGTAATGTTCTCGTCGAACCTTATTTCTCAATTTGACATTTTGAGGATATTTGTATGATTTATCAAGTTTTATTAACATGCTAAGCCGGCCCGGATCGCTAGTTAGATTTCGTATTATTACTTTTGATTATTATTGTGTAATGAATGAATCTGATTTAATTTGTTTTTACATACTTTATTTGACATACATTATTTAATAACTTTACTATTTTTATTTACATTATATTATACTTTTAACATTAATTGTAATGGTGATCTTAATTTGTTTTTATATAATTTGTTTTTTTTTTTGTTATTTAACATATTATAACAGGGGAATTGCATATATTTTACTTATTAATTTATTTATTTGGGTTAATAATGATTTCTATTGCAATTCTTTAATCAAAAATTTTAATCAAAATTTTGATACGATGTTAAAATTGTTACTGAAATAAATGAAACGAAATAGCAATAAAATAGACACATTCAGTCTGTTTGTTACAAGTAGGTACTCTCCGTTATAAAAAGACTAGTTCAACACTGAAATTCGCTGAATACAATTTATATCTCTCGGCGAAGAATAAACATGGCGTCGCAAGTTCGCAACCTATTGAAAGAGACCGGCAACAAAAACAGAGTTCATTATAAAAAACTTTTTAAAACATTTTTTATGAAAAGATTATTCAAAAGGACACTCGGAAACCATAAATCTTGAGTTACAGCAATAAAAACGGACACGAAATGATGTATTACCAGAAGTTTTGTATACAAAATATCAACTTGAGTTGATATTAAGAATAAGAAATATATCAACTTTTGACATTGGCCAACTTTGTTTAACTTTAAACATGGTCGCGAAAGTACTCAATCAATTCGCAAAAATATACTTAACTTACTTTTGTCCGCGGCTTCGCCCGCGAGGTTAGAATTTGACGCACGGGACGTACTACTGGGATAAACAGTATCTTATATCATAACCTAGGTCGTATTCTTCGGTGTCCCATTTTATCGAAATCTGTTCAGCCTTTAATTAAACTTAACAGACGGACAGACTTACCTTCGCATTCAAAATATTAAATAATGATGGATGTTTCCATGAATTGAACTGAAATGTTTAATTTCAAGTTTCCCTTTTGTAAATTCATGAATTATGGACAATGGAATTATTGAGAAGAAGGTATTACAACGAGTCTAAAGTTCTTTAAAAGCTTTAAGAATTTGAAGTTTTACTACTAAATTATGAACGAAGAAAGCTCGAATTAAAATATTTTAATACCTATTTAGGTTTACTTTCGTGTAATTTTACGAGAAGTGTCGCAAAATCAATAAATCCCTTAGGGGTGTACCTAATAGTACAGCCACATTTCACCAGTTATATTTAAATCCCCGTGTAATAGGCTCGCCTTCTATTATTGCCATCAAACGGCCACAAATCCAGATGGAAAAACCCACTAACATTACCCGAGCTGGTAATGCTAAATGTTACTTATTTTGATGAACAGAATCTGTAGATAACGTCAATATAATGGTACTTTTTACGCCCTATATTGAAAGCCATTGCCAAAACAGTTCATAAGATAAAAATAATAGTCCTGAAGCTCTTACCCTTTACCCCAAACACATAGGCAGAACACTGCACCCTTAAAGGCTAACACCATGAATTATGTAAGTGCAGGCGGGGACCTATTCTCTGAGCGATACAATGTTGATTTACGACAACTCGTAAACTCTCGACTGATAGTAACGTTTAAATGGAGCGATTCTCCTGCCTTTGTTGTTTCATTTCCGATGTTCAGTCGTAAAGATTATCTTTGTTATGAATTGATTGAAGTATCTGAATGTGAATGACAATTGGCTGATTGCATGGCGGCGGTGTGGGTTAAGTCTTCGATAAATGGAGAAATAAGAGTTTTATTGGTGGTAGTAAAGTAGGGGTGATTTAGCTGTCGATTTTTTTTTTTATGTTTAATGGGCCTACTTTTGACCTCAATCTAGTCTTAGAGGACAGAGATGAGGTCGACGATGGAACGAGCTAACCCAAAAGATGCCTATTAACTCGCGACTTAAATAGATTGGGGTCATATGAACTTGGGAACACCGACAAAGGCAGGGAATTCCACTCCTTAGCTGTGCGCATAATAAACAATGTAGCAAAGCGTTTCGTGCGAATGTGTGGAACATCGATAGATGCGTAATTAGAATTTTCATTTTGTATGAAGTCGGGCCTCCCTATTCTCCTTCCATACCTCCTGTGCGATATGGCTTTGTTAGCCCCAACATGATCAGATCGTCACGCCGCCATCGCCGCGGTCAACCTCGACGGCGGCGCTGTCCTTCCTCAAGTGTACAGGGGACACTAAGGGGACTATTTAAAAAAATGAAGTTTCTCGGATTGTGTTGCCACAACGCAAGCTAGTATATTGACACACTTACCCAGTTGATTAAAGGCATCGTACGAGTAAGTACTTAATTGATTACCAGACCTATCTGTGAATCAATATTAGATACAGAAGGCAAGCTATGGCAACAAAGCACGGGTAAATACGCAATGAACACAATCAGCGCATCTCAACTGCTTCCAAAAGCTGTCAGTGATATCACTGCTATAGAATATTGATAGGGTCAGCTCCAAAAAGCGGTTTACATATGCTTATTAAGTGCGTGTTTTAGTTTCAATGTTTTTTGTCCTAAGAACGATACAGCGATTCAATTCCATTCTCACTTACCTAACCCAAAACATAATAAAAAAGAAGCGGCAATTTTAAACTCATTCCCAACAAAGTCCACAGTTTCGAATATCGCCATCGAAAGTCGTTTCACACGCGACGTTTACGAGACAAAACCGATCGATCCTTACTATTTACGACAAATAAACGGCCCGTTATTCTGACGCTTCCCCACTGAACTGACGTTTACTGTCGATAGATATTAGCTATCGTGTTACAGTGTAAAGATTTAATTATGAGAATAGGTATCTCGTTGCCCTTTACGATGTTTTGGCAGTTAAGTTTCTATTTATGTGGTATGAAATTAAATATCTTGAGTGTTATTGTGGTATTTAATGGAAATTTATGAAATAGTCAGTTAAATTGGAAAAAGGACCAAATATTTTTTAGCTGCAGAAAATAAAAATTAGGAGTTATAAACAAAAGATTATCGATATTAAAATTTTAAATATTTTTCATTTCTACTTAACGATACCTAAGATAATGCCCAAACATAATTATATTGGTCGAATTTCGACTCTTCTTCTTCGCCTGAAAACGAGCATTAAAGTATCAATTAAATTCACTCCATATGTTGAATAACATATAATATAACCTTATTCATGAATCAGATACAGAAGTTAACATTCCACAATCATATTAATAAACTAAAAGCACCAATATCGACAGTCGATAAGGCCAAAAACTCAAACAATATTGTAAGACACACTACCAGGCTATTCAAATGTTAAACTCGGAATAAGAGTTAAGCTTAATCTTGAGAGCCAATATTTAAACTGCAGCGAACTTGCCAGTAGGGTTACCATTTCGGAGTTGGAAAATTCATGACTAAAAGCCGGACATTTGCACAAAAAAATCTGTTCATTCTGCTTTTCAAATCTATGAGTATTCATCATCCACGGCAATTCTCCTAAGCAATTCTCTATAGGCCTCTCTTTGCTTGTGACAAGCTCCACGTTCTTGTGCCAGCCTCATCCAGGATATTCCCGCGATGTACTCAGTTAAATTAAAAACTTAACTTTTAACCCGGCTTCGCTCGCATTATGGCCGGAAATTCCTAATGGAAAAACACTTTGCCCGACCTGGGAACCGAACCCCGGACCTCATGCTCAGCAGTCGGGCAAAGCCGGCCATGTCCGGGACAAATCTTGACGCATGGTAAGCGTACTTGCAAGCCAATAACCACGTTCAGATCTAGTTTGCACTTTGCCGATAGAACTTGTATACAACGTTTGTGTTCATGAATATGTGTGTAGCAATCATGGCGAGTCTCATCTTGGTCTTGTGCTAAGTTGTCTGCGTCGACCAGGGGTTTGAAGTCGCGGCAAAAAGTCTGTTTAAGTTAGTAAAGTACTACTTTGATTTATTACGGCTGCCTGGAAAGACGTTTCGTTTTAGCCATCTTCATCATTCTCTTGCACTTATCCCAATTCATTTAGGGTTGGCGCAGCATTGCTTCTTCTCCCATACTTCTCTATTACTCGTCATCTCATCAGTCACCTTCTTTCTTACCATATCGTCCTACACACAGTCCATCCATCGCTTCATCATGAGCTTTTTAATATGTATTGTGAAGTCTATTTCAATTCGTCTTTTTTCTTCATGATTAGCTTCTAAAATACCTTTCTGTTTAGCTTTTAAAATAAATCACCTTGTGGCATAAAGCCACAATTATGTATTTCTTTCCTTTCCAAGTCCAAAGCCTTATTTATTTCATTATAATTAACAAAACATAGCCTTACAAAGCGCTTCTTCTAAATTATTATCCCCGAAAACTGGGGAAAATTCACCAAAGATTTAATTACCACATTTTTATTAGTAGCTAAAGGCCGCTCCTTGCTATCATTCATAAGTTGTGTAATAAAGAAAATTTGGGCAATAAAGCGAAGATACGGGCCGCAGGGGAACACGGCTGCCATTAACCACGATTTTGGCATTGTGGCCAAATTAATATGTGCCAGGGTACGCACAATACAGATAACATGCCATAGATCATATTCGCACAAGATCGCAACATATTATTTTGTAAGAGGTTTGAGCGCCCCAGAATTATTACCGCAGGACCTACTTTAATGAAAATGTTCTCTCTCTTCATCAACCTTTACTAACTAATGCTGAGTGTAGGTCTCTTCCAAATGTCTCCACTTTTGGCGGTTTTGTGTCATGGCCATCCAGTTACTTTAATCAGATCGTCGGTCCACCTAGTCGGTTGTCTTCCCAAAAAATTTTTTTCATGACCAGTAGCGGCTTATGGACTCATCTATGAATTTTGGGGATCATTTGCCAATCCTTATTCTAAAAAATGCACCCTCATTATAATGATGGTGCATTTTTTTGCTCCAAAAGATATAGAGAGATTAGAGAGAGAGAGACAGAGAGAGATTTCAATGCATCCTATAGGATGCATTGAAATC
Source organism: Eurois occulta (assembly GCA_950022335.1). NCBI lineage: Eukaryota > Metazoa > Arthropoda > Insecta > Lepidoptera > Noctuidae > Eurois > Eurois occulta. Next base: position 2,444,065 of record OX465482.1, read on the forward strand.
TAGGACTAAAATGGATTCTGGAAAATAGACCTGGGTTTTAGGCTAGCTTAACACACACGCCTATAATCACTGAAAAGTTAGTCAGAGTATCTATTATAGATATTTATTATAGTATCTATTGTACAGCCACCACACTTTTACCAACAACTCGCATTTTTTTGTACTGGCTGAAAAACCTAACCATTAAAAATGTATCTTCCTTTGCAAATAAACCTCATTTATAAGTCTTCTTGTCTTCAAAATTAGAACGTTCGACTTCCTTATTGAAACTCCTACTCATCAAGCATTAGGCTACGTTACAATTATCAGTAATGCCGTCAACTTCCCCATAGTAATTCTGAAGGGGGATGAAATGTTTACAGCCGGGGTTGATTAAAGACCGCGACGTAAAGGATGCAATTTGAATACATTCGGCCTTTTGTTTCACGGTCGTTATATGTAGGGTACATGGAAATTAATTACGTTAATACATGTGTATATTGAGGGTATATATGAAATATATGTGAGTGAATTAATGGTGACGCGCTAATTTTAGTAGATGGTTCGATTGATACTGAAATTGGTGCAGAATTAATACTGATTAAGTAAAAGCTGACGTTGATAAACTTTAACCAACTTCTTGATCTCGTTTCAAATAGAATGATAGACATTAGCATGTGGAACCCGGTTTTCCCATAGTAAAACCCGATTTTTCCCGGGTTTTATAATGGGACCGAAACCAGATTCCGCATGCCAATGCATGCTTAATAGTCATCTCCTACTTGTGCATAATTAAAATAAGCCTCTACGATTGGCGCGGCTGGGAATCGGGCGAAAAGAGTAGGATGAACTATTTGAAATGTTTTCCGAATTACTTTTTGCATACCATTGCTGTGTACCGTCAGTATCTCTGAAATTCATTACTTTACTATAGCAGCCATTTCATCTTTCGGAGAATATAAAACATTTGATCACGCTATACGAGAGAGAATTATTTCAGTATTCAATTCCTTTCTTTTTGTTTCAAGTATAAAAGTTTCCTGTTGATCGCTGGACCGTATAACCTGCGCAGCATAATTGCGTACTTCCTCAGGTTGTCTGCTAGAGATAATTGTGATTCTACTTCCTATTGAATGTTTTATTATTATCTTTTCTCTCTGTTGTTGACTTCCTCCTTGTCTTCCTAGAAATATGTATCTTAGTATTTTCATTTTCTACTAACAATAATTTAAATGGATAAAATAGATTTACCTTGGCTTGGTACGCACCAAGGTAAATCTATTTTATCCATTTAAATCGAACTAATTCTACATAATCTTAAAGGAAACATTAAAATAATAAGTAAATCATATGATTTCTTGATAAAAAAAATTAATAAATTAAAATCCATCTACATCTTATTTCATGTACCTACAATCTATGCAAATAAATTTTACTTTACTTTGCGTAAAAAGGAGGTTTTTTTTTAATGGCATTTCGCAGGTCAACCTATGAAGTGTCATCCCCTTAACCGGAGCAAAAGGTGATACCGCGGCATTGATATATAAAAACCCAAGATGCACAGTCAACGTCTCAAAACCGTCCGCATAAAATGAGCGCAACATTCTAAATAGTGCGCTCATTTCAAATAGTCTCGCGTCACTCGCGTCTAGGTGCACTCGTCAAAAATGCCGAAGTGTTCTCTGACAAATTGTAGAAATATTACGTCAAAAAGGTTATAAAAGGATGGGATATCATATTTTCGGTAAATAAAAGAGTTTATTGATTAGTTTTTGTTGTTTTTATGACTGAATATAGGAAGTAAATATGCGATTTTGATTTATTTTTCTAAAAACTTAATTCAACGATCAAAGTATAATACGGCAAATTTCAATAGCCGCTTTTTCAGTTTAAGAACGATACATTTTAGACTCCTTCTTATTTTAGTCGCATAATAAAAATGACCCTGTTCTTGTTCAATGGAGTCGATTTTTTTTTGTTCTGTTTATTTTTTTAATTTTTATTTTTATGTACCTTTGAACTTTTTTTATTTCGTTTGTGACGGATATGTTTAAGTTATAAATAATTTAATAAAGGAGAAAAGGTAGTCAATTTGACGATTTTTTTAAATAATAAAAAAATAAAATAAAAACTTCTTGAAAACTTATTAGCGTAATTTTTATAATATTTTAGTTTTCCTCGTGATCCTATACGATGTGTAGAATGGAGATCACTTGTTAGTCGACAAAGGCGTGAAGATTTTTTAAGCCGAGTAATTCAAGCGTCGTTTGTTCAGAACATTTTTTGGACGAAGATATGTATGTCACTGCAAAAGGCATAAAACGTCTTCGTAAAACGGCGGTTCCTCGCGTAGTGGTAAGTAACTCGTTAGCCAGAAAAATGAATTTGTCAAATACTCGTAGTATCGTAGTATTCAATTATTTTTTGTTTCGTGCTGTTGTTTTTTTTTTTAAATACTAAATAAATAAATATTACGAAAAAAAAATATAAAGATGTTCGTCTCCACTCAATGCCTTGTCCTACCGACCACTGTCAATCGCAAAATTTTATTGTTTTTCGAACACTGCGTTGTAAAAACAACTTTATACAATTTGCGTAAGGTTGAATTTACAAAAATATATGCGTACAGCATAACTATAACTAGTAGGTATAATTGGTGAGTGTTTGGTGACAGTTTCGAACGTTACTTTTATTCGAGACTGTGCATCTTGGGTTTTTATATATCAATGTACCGCGGCCTCTGAGACACACAAATGTCACAGTTGCCATGGAAACGCCGTCTACAAGAAGTGTGAGCTCACTCTTCTCATTATAGTCCAGTCAAAATAGACATTCGAGCTTGCATTAATTCCCAACAAGCTGGATTTTTGTGCACGCCTTGAATACGTCATTACAAATGATATGTCAAAAGTCCCCATCGATCCCGCTTGTGCGTTGTTTTTTATTCGAGGTCAAAGGTCACAAATTTGCGTTTTTTACGTATATCTCTGAAACAACGAGAGCTATCGAAAAATGGTTCAGACAAAGTTTGTAGATCGTTAAATTGTCTACAAAAAAGATCTCAACACTTTTCTTCTACAAAGCATCGCTTTCGAGATATCGTGACTTCAGACAGCAGGAAAGTCGTATTTTCGACTATATGCACACATTTCCGCACCACCTCTGAGGTAGTGTACACGGCGCTTTTTTTTAACGTGGTTTCCCCAGTCGGAATATAATATAATAATAATATATAATATAATATATTATAATGATTCTATTACCATACTTTAACTTGAGTTTTGACTTAATTGTTCTATTATCGATCGATGGTTCTTTGCAAAAATCTTTCAATTCTTGTATTGAAAATTGACAATCATCATGATTTTCAATAAATGCAAATACTTCTTCCATCGCTGAAGTAATAGAATCACTTTCAGGACGACCGATTTTACCTCTACTAATGGGTTTCAGAAACGAAGTGTAACAATCACTGTGGTACTTAGCCTCAGCAGCAACTAAGTCATATTCATACTGAATGCGGGCAATGACACTTCTTGCTAGCTCATCAGAACGAGTCTGAGCTTCCTTCAAGATGGTTTTCTTGAAGTCAAGGGTTGGAACTTGAGACACTCTTCGTCGAAGATGCTGCGCTTTTTTCATTTCAGCCGTTTTATCTGTTTCATTGCCACAGAACAAACACTATTTCTTGAAACAAAAAGACGATTCATTACCTCGTGCTCTAGTACGAGGAGGACTAATCCCAGATGTGGTAGCTATCTCCGCCTCACGCTGTCTTTCAGCTACAGCGATGCTGCTCTTCCGGGTGTATGCTTTACGACACAGCTTATGTATCTTTACAGATGTTTTGTCCTTCAAATATTCATCGAACCCATCACCCCTTTCAGTACTTGAATCCATTAAAGTCTTAAGCCCACGATCAACAACCACAATTTCACTTTCAGTCAAAGATTCATTGCAAATAAAGCAAACTTCTGACATTTTTACAAAATTTTGTAACGGTACTGTTTAAAAAGAGACACGATACGACACGTCTATTCACTACGAAAAACCGTTCAAAACTGACTGCATTTACTAGAGCTATGTCCTTCGGGAAAAGCAGGTATACGCTGGTTTCGACCCGAAAAATGGAGTGTCGCAGGCAGATGTTTCTCAAGGCCAACCGCCCAATAGAATTAGGGACGGACGATGACTCTCTCAGAATTGTATATTTTTCACGTACTTGTGTGCATGGGGCAAATAAAACTATGTTCTAATATTTTTTGTTCAAATGGTTAACCCGATGATGCATACTGGCCACGTATGAGTGCATATTCGTATTTTCTATGTTTAAAATAGCCATAATTCGAGAACAGTGCACCGTAGAAGAAAAAGTGTTGAGATCTTTTTTGTAGACAATTTTACGATCTACAAACTTTGTTTGAACCATTTTTCGGTAGCTCTCATTGTTTCAGAGATATACGCAAAAAACGCAAATTTGTGACCTTTGACCTCGAATAAAAAACAACGCACAAGCGGGATCGATGGGGACTTTTGATATGTCATTTGTAATGACGCATCCAAGGCCTGCACAAAAATCCAGCTTGTTGGGAATTAATGCAAACTGGAATCATAATTTAGTCTATTTTGACTGGACTATTATTGACACGCAGTACCGTGTTGCAGTAGTTGTTATGTTATCTTATGTTGTGGAGGTCAGATATGCAGTCGTTCCACTTAAAATGCGAGTATTCAGCTGCATTCGGTTACACTGGAAGCCGACCACAACATAGTTGGGAAAAGGCTAGGCAGATGACGTTATATTATGTTGTTTATGATACACTAGCTTAAGCCTGCGGCTTCGCCCGCAGGAGTTAAATTGACCCACGGGATCGTACTACCAGGATAAAAAGTATAACATAAATGGTAATCTAGGTTATAAACTATCTGAGTGCCAAATTTCATCTAAATCCGCTCAGTAGTTTTTGCATGAAAGAGTTACAAACATCCACCCACACATCCATCCCCACAAACTTTCACATTTATGATAGTATAAGTAAGAATGATAGTGCGGTGACGGCAAATCTAACGATATCAATCTTTTGATTCAACAATTTCCTAGGCAAACGATACATTTCTCAATTTGTCCACAAAATTATTGTATCAAGTGAAATACGATTGGTAAATATTTTCATTAGGCTTAACGTAGGCGATGATGTAAGAGTCTGTCTTTAGTCTAGACGACCAATTATTATCTGTTAGGAAGGTATTATGAGCTTTATTTTTATTCAATGTAATATAAGTAACAGTGGGTAACATAATAAACGCATGTCCATGAAACTAAACAACTGTTGTTCTATGACTTTTGAAAATCGATAACTTTTTTTTCAGTTTTACCATACACGTTGATCAACGGATCGCGTGAATTCCTATAGAAAATCCAATTTTTTTTCCGAATTTCCAGAACTCATAGAACTAAACTTGTTCAGTGTCATAGTCCGAGAGACCACACGGGAGTCCTTACGTTTATTATGTTACACCTTGTATATCGTTACTATGCGTATTCATCATCATCATCTGCCTAGCCTTTTCCCAACTACGTTGGGGTCGGCTTCCAGTCTAACCGGATGCAGCTGAATACCAGTATTTTACATGGAGCGACTGCCTATCTGAGCTACACAACCCAGTTAGTGCTAGGTAATACGATACCCCTTGGTAAGACTGGTTGTCAGACTTTCCGGACACTGACTACCTGTAACGACTGCCAAAGATGTACAAATGACAGCCGGTACTAACGGCTTAACGTGCTTTCTGAGGCATGGAGGACTCGGTATGTAATGGGTGGTCACCCATCCACGGACCAACCTAGGTAAGCACGGCTTAACCTAAAGACTTGACGGCTTAACTATACGTATTCATCATCACCATCATATCAGCCCGGAACTACCCACTGCTGGGTATAGGCTTCCCCTTTCTTCTGCCACACTTCCCAGTTCTGTGCGTCCCTTATCCAGGTGTTTCCCGCGACTTTGACGATATCGTCAACCCAACGAGCTTTAGGACGGGCCTAGTATGCGTATTAGCATCAGTCAAAATGGGCCCCTAAGATGATGAATGTTTCTAATAGTATATCTACTGTTATTTAGTCTTTGTTAAGTTAGGCTCATCCTAAAGTTCGTGGGGCCTCAGTGCTATGTTCGATAACAGTTTTCATATGCTTCTGTGGTACCTAATGTGTTGTCATCATCAGCTATAATATGTAGTTTACTAAAAGAAGTTGCAATTCCTATTTTATTCCACTCCTTCATTACATTATTTTAGAAAATGTCTCTTTCTTCAATAACTAAAAGTTGTTAAAGCATTCTACCAGAAAACGAACCATTACTTTATTCATCTCTTACTACCCGTTTGTCCCATATCAGCATCCCCCCAATCCTCCTAATAAAATCTTCGGAACTCTAAACCAATAAACGTCAGTACATCGCCACATCAGCGGCGCATCACGTGACAGCGGGACGTCAGCCTACAGTTCGGTTTCAACGTCGTATCAAATTCGAACGCCAATCAGCGTCCGCCGTTCCGCTGACGTGGCATTACGTCACTCGCGTCTGATATTGGCGGTTGAAGCTTTTGATTTTAGAATTTGCGTATTTTTAACGTTTTGTGGTACTTTAGGATGGTTAATTTTAAATATGATTCGCTTTAAATGCTTAGACCGGATTTCAGTAATGAAACGAAAGTACCAGAGCTGTTAATGTCAATATATCATAGCAATTATGACTCTATCAGCTCTTTGAAAGCAATCTAGATGTGCTGGCCGTATTCAGTTTCTTTAGTGAAATGCGCCCTAAGACAACCTAAAATTTTACTTAAAGTGCAAGCTCCAGGATAGCCCGCGAAATTCAAATTTTCTAACCTTTTAATAGTTATAATCATTAAAATCAGCCATGGGTTTAAATGAACTTAGAGGGTTGTATTGATGATTCTGATGAATTTCGCTGGCTACCCTGGTGTTTTCACCAGAAGTATTATATTAATGTGGGATCGTATGGTGAAATAAAATAGTGGTTTTCGTATTTACTGGTGTATTTTTGAAAAAAACAAACATAGAATAAAAAAGAACACGTCTATCCTCGTCAGTCGTACGTACGCTCATTCTCTCCCTCTCTTTTGCACCTCAACCTTTCACTCGCACCTTTGCATACGTTCCCTTTTACACAAAATTCATTCCACACTCGGTCATCCTGCACACTGTCTGTCCTCAGACACAATGTTACACATACTATGAATCTCGTGGAATCATCACCCCTTGCATAAACAACTTTAATTAATAGGTACATAACATTTTAAGTTTAGCCTTACTTAAGCAACAGAAACATAATTAAATCTTAATCTTAAACAATAGTCTCAAACAATATTTACTTTAGATAGTGACATATTTACTGAACTTTTGTTTCTCCAACATAGCCAGCTTACATCTTATTATATATTTTCCTAGAAAAAGAGATAAAAGACAGCATGTCAATTACAAACAGATTATAATTTAGGCTTGACATCTTATTACATCTTAGCTTACCAAAGAAATACAAAACACCTTAGTGACACAATATGACCAGTTACAATTTACTGTAATGCTTAACAAAACGTATCTTAACAACTCTGTATAATAACGAATCTAGAACATATCAAAATAAAGAAAATACAAAAACAAAAAAAAACAAAAAATCTTTCTTGACACCTAACACTTTCATACAGTCAACACACACCAAACACTTCTTAAACCCTTACATACTTACTTGATTTTACTCCTTGTCATCTGGCCATTTTTTCATATGGTCTGCAGATGTTGTGGTTTTGACCGGACCTTCTGCCATCATATCTATTTTTTCTACGTCGTACCTGTCGTGTCGTTTCGTCTTTGTTACCTGATAAGGTCCCAAATATTTAGGTTTGAGTTTTAGCCCTGGCCCAAACTGGGTTCGCTTTATAGCAACTAACTCCCCCTCTTGATATTTCCTACTGTCTTTCCTATGCTTATCATAGCTCTTCCTATTTTCCTGTTGTACTTCCAGTATTTGCTGTTTTGCTCTCTTTCTCAAGTCTTCTCTATTTTTCATGTAGCTGTCTCGTCCTTCCTGTTGTAGTAGTTCATATATTTCTATGTCGTCTTGTCTCTTCATTTTCTTTCCTATTAGCATCTCAAATGGAGTGGTGTTCACGCTTCTCTGGTAAGTACTATTTAATGCCATCTGCACTCTTCCTACATTCCTGTACCACAATCCTGGTTTCTCAATACATAGCTTGGTAAGTACTGGTATAATAGTTCTGTGAACCCTTTCCACCTGACCATTGCCTCTTGGTACTCCTGTAGTTATATGACATAACTCTATTCCCTCATTCATGCAATACTGCTGAAACTCGTTGCTGGTGAAAGCAGTACCTCTATCTGTGATGAATCTTTCTGGACTTCCAAAAGTATGTTGTAGTATCTCCAATTTATTCAATACTTCCCTCGTTGTGGTACTCTTACATGGAAACAACCATACGAACTTCGTGAAAGCGTCAATAATGGTAAGTATATGATTATATTGCTTATGAGTCTCTGTCAGGGGTCCAACATGATCTAAATGCAGAGTATGCAACGGAGTGTCTCCCTTCTCAATTGGATTAAGGTAACCTTCCTGTTTTCCTTCTTTTCTATTCGTTAGTAGACATGGTATACATGATGCTATATAATCTTCAACTTTCTTTCCTATTTTTTCAATGTAGTAATCTTTGCTAATTAGTTCTAAAGTTTTCTTCTTCGCGAAATGACCATTACTGTGTGCCCTCTTTATAATTTCATTTTCCATTATACTAGGTACAACAAGTTGTTGATCAGATCCTTTATAAAGTAATTCCTGATTCAGACTATAATCCTTAAATGAGTTTCCGTCTTTCAAAATTTGTATTATTGCCTTAAGACCCTCATCACACTCCTGTGCACGTCTTATATCCTGGTGTAAGCTAGATGTTATGGCTGCTACATACGGGTTTCGACTCAATGCGTCAACATGCCTCATTCCAGTTCCGTTACGGTGTTCTACTGTAAAATCATAGTCCTGTAGAAATAAAATCCATCGTGCAACTCTTGTTGATGATGCTAAATCCTTCTTGTTAAGTGTCATTTGGAAAGCTTTACAATCAGTTACAATCTTGAAGAATTTTCCGAATAAGTAGTGTCTGTACTTTTTCACCCCTTCAATTATAGCAAGTGCTTCAAGCTCATAGCTTGTGTACTTGGCCTGCGCGTCCGTGGTCCTTCGGCTCATATAATGAACTGGGTGTAAATTTCCATCATCACCTCTTTGCATTAAAATAGCTGAATAAGCAATACCTGATGCGTCAGTATGGAGCTCCGTCTCTGCTTGTTGATCATAAATCTTCAACACTGGTTTAGTAGCCAACTTCGTCTTCAATTCGTTGAAAATAGCTCTGTGTGCATCACTGAATTCAAACTTGCATTCTTTTTTCAGCATATCTGTGAGTGGTTGCGCTATATGCGCATACTTAGGTATAAATTTCCTGAAGTAGGAACAAAGTCCCAGAAAACTATGCAGTTGCTTCAAGTTCTGAGGCTCAGGGAATTTTATAACAGCATCTGTCTTCCCTGGCGACGGCATTACTGCACCACCTTCAATAATGTGGCCTAGGTATTCTACCTTTCTGGTTAACAGCTGAGACTTCTTCCAGTTGATTTGTAACCCATATTCAGATGCAGTATTCAGAACTTCCTTTAGGCGCTCAAGAGCCTGATACTCGTCTTCCGCTGGAATTAAAATGTCGTCAATAAAAACAATAACAATGCCTCTGGCAATCAATTCTCTGAATATGATTGTGATGAATCTCGTAAAAACCTTTGGACAAGTTGCTAGACCAAATGGGGCACGTAAAAATTCATATTGGCCGGTCGTTGTTACAAAAGAAGTATACTTAATTGAATCTTCGTGTATGCGTAGATGAAAGTAACCATTCTTTAAGTCTAAAGCACTAAATATTCTAGCTGAGGACAACTTATCAATATGATCATCTATTATAGGGAGTGGGTATTCATCTTTAACCATTTTACTGTTAATCTTTCTATAGTCAATGCATATTCTTAAACTACCATCCTTTTTTCTTACTAATACTAATGGACTGGAATACTCTGAGTAACTCACCCTGATAATTCCATCATCAAGCCATTCTTGGATTTGGCGATTAACATCCTCTTGTTCCTTGCATGAAATTCGTCGTGGCCGCTGAGATACTGGTAAGTCATCTTTGAGAACAATTTTCAATTCAATTGGAGCTTCTTTACTTTGTCGTGGCACATAATTTGTTACTAACCTTATTACTTCTTCTTTTAGAGATGGATTACTGACGTGAGATAAACAATCATCAGAGCTAGAGAAATATGCAATATCTTTCAACCACTCATAGTTTGGGTTCATCCAATCATCTTTCGGCAATAACCACACCATACAATCTTTCATAAACATCATAACATTTCGCAAAAAAGCATTACCAATTATCATTTGAAATGGTACAGAGTCGTTAGGCATTACATAGAACGTAGTATCACGATATAAACAATTATCAATCGTTATGTCTAACTTGACAACACCACATGACTTTACTTGTGAATAGCCTAAACCGGTTAACGTAATGTTGTTCTCGTTACACTGCACAAAGTCTGACTTGCTAAGTTCGTTACAAAAGTCCTTTGACATCAAATTCACATCGCAGCCCGAATCAATTAACGCACTAGCCATTTTACCGCGCACAAACACTGGTTTTAGTGGTTTTACACGACGTACAATGCGTACAACCGGTACTTTTTCGTCAGGTTGATCAGGTTCATTGTTTTGTTTGTTTACATTGTAAGTGTCAAACTCAACAACATGGCCGCTGTCCCTATAGCCAATCGCTGCCCTGCTCTGTGGTTTCATATCGCCAACATCGTAACACGAATCATTCGTCCTTGTCGCTGTGTAAACAGCACCATGAACATCGTACTGAACTTCGTCATTTGCGCGCGCGCTGCTGGCGGCGCCCTCTTGCATCATATTGGAAAATGCTTTCTTCGACATCTGATTGGTTGATCTTCGTTGTTCAGCAGAAGTGCCAACCTTCGGAGATTGTTCGTATTCTCCGACTGTGCCCGAACTCGTCATCTTTTTTAATGGGCAATTTGGAGAAATATGACCAAATTCATTGCAATGGAAGCACTTTTTTCCTTGCGACCGATGAGGACAATTTTCCGATGAATGATTCTTTTCTCCACAGTTGAAACATCGCATCATTTCAGCCACGTTTCTTCTATTATTATTGCTGTTCTGTGTGCCACTAGCCGGCTTACGTCGAATATCTTTAGCTGAGTTTTTCTTGAACATCGCGTACAACTTGAGTTTTTCTTTCAGGTCCGCGTAAGTTGTGATACCATATAACATAATCTTGTTTATCTCATCGTCTATGATGCCGTCCACTATATACTTGATAGCCACATAATCCGGCATTCGTCCGCGTTTGCCTAATTCCTTCATAATTAACATGTAGTCAACACATGACTCGTCTTTCTTCTTACGTCTCGCGCTCATCAACTCATGTATCCTCTTCACATCGAGAGTATCTGCGAATTCTTTACCGATAGCCACTTTTAGCTCATCCCATGATTTATACACTTTCTCGCTGCGTAGCCACAGTGCTGCTGTGCCGGTTAGCGAACGTCGAGCCACTAACAATAGCTGAGTCTGACTCCATTGAAATAATTCGCCATTTTCTTCTATTTCTCTTATCCACATAGACACTGTATGCGTCTCGTCTTGTGCACAGAATTTGCGAATGAGCTGTTCCGTGAGGTGCAACATGTCGCCGTGTGCCACTCGTGCCAACGTAGGTGCCGCATCTTGAAAGTCAAGGTCGGATTTTTCCGCCATCGTCGTAATACTCGTAATTAATTCCTCGTAGTCGTCGTAACCAGAATATCGTCGTTGTCCGTAGGATCTTGAAAATCAATCGGCGTGCGTCGTTATGGCGTCGATTGTGCTCGTGCGTCGTTTCGTTCGTGCGTCTGTCGTTCGGCGTTTTAACTCCACTTATTTCACCGCAATCCCGGACGAGCCCCCAAGTTTGTGGGATCGTATGGTGAAATAAAATAGTGGTTTTCGTATTTACTGGTGTATTTTTGAAAAAAACAAACATAGAATAAAAAAGAACACGTCTATCCTCGTCAGTCGTACGTACGCTCATTCTCTCCCTCTCTTTTACACCTCAACCTTTCACTCGCACCTTTGCATACGTTCCCTTTTACACAAAATTCATTCCACATTAATATATTAAGTATTTCAACCAGAACACTATACATTAATAACAAAAACCTTTCTCCTGAAGTAAGATGGAAAAATTTAGCTAATTTTAACTAGCCTAAAGGGCAATTCATTTTGTGTCCCCTCGACACTTTTTCATGGGAAATTTAATAAGCGCCGTGGCATCAATGGGAAGGGAACGCTATAAGACCCGGGATATTCTTCTCGTCGCATTACTCAAAAACTGACGGCGTGCTACAAAAATGGATGGGCTTTTGTTTAAGTTTAATATCATTTCTTAATTTACTGTGAAGACTGAATGAATACATATATGATGTGATGATTGACGGTTTTGATTGACGGGAATCAAAAATAGTATGTTCGAAATTTTTAAGGCCGTTGATTAAAAACAGTAGCATTAGTGTTCTTTTTAAAAGAGAAAGTGATCGGACAGTCAACAGCAAATTAATGTATTTCTACACGTCGGTGGGGCTTAGAGAATTGACTGCCCTTTCGGGAGTACATTTTAGGCAGTGCGAAGACGAGTGTGAGTGAGAGAGGAGGAGACAAGACGATAAGTGAATGTCATTGAGAATCTCAATTCAAAATCAATCCACTCTTCCAATATGTGCTCTCGTTCCAAAAAGATAAAATAACGACATTCATACATCAATCACAATGCCTACAAAATATACTCTTTAAACTTTTCACGCTCTAACAATTTACAAAGACATATATATTCATAATCATTCTCCTTGTAATATATCAAAAAATTGTATCATTGGTCGTTACATAACTACGGCACACAAAAGATACCCGAAAAGAAATCGCAGAACAAAAAAAATATTTTCGCTTCAATAATCACATATAACGAGTGTTTACTGTTTTCTCAGATACCTCCGTATATTATATCGATGATAGGTACTTACATGTCGTACACAATGCTCGAAATAAGGCCCTTGTCGAAACGACCAAATTATCTACCTAAATTATGTACGAATCTTCGGGAGATAGACAAAGCATTTGTGAACCCTCTGTCGTTTAAGAAGAGATTGAGGGAAAATTGTTCTAATTAACACGGATGGCTCAATGAAATTACGAACGTAATGATTACAAAGAAAAGTAGTACAATACCTACAAAGGGAAATTCAAATAAAAAGAAATATTCAAATCTTAAATGTCCGCTTTCTCGAAGCGATAATGATTTTCTTGTTAAAATAAGATGGAAATTATTTCTTAGCTTTTCCTGATTAACACAACAAACCTTACTGAAATATCTTGGAACAATACAATTACAGAAAGGGAAGATAACAAGAACAATAAAGATGGGAAGGAAACATTGCTAGAATGCCTACAAAAATCGAAAATCCAAACAATGTAATCAAAATTCTCCGACATTTTGCCGTGTGCCGTCACATGAGCACAGCCGCAGCATACTATACATTTACGCAACATTTTCCGCCTTCCCTCGCCATCATACCCTCCAGTATATCGATGGCGTGATTTATTTTTGTTTTCACGTAGTTGAATAAGTCGGAATTATAAGGTTGGGACCGCGTTATGGCCCATAAAACCTATAATGACTCACCCATGCCGCGCTGTAGGGTAGTATTTATTTAAAAAATTACCTGCCGCTTTCTGAAAAAATATATAATTGTTTTTAAGTAGGTGTAACACCGTGTGAAATTGGTCGGGCAGGTGCCGATTGAGCTTTTAGAATCGACAATAATTGTGTATTGATATATCAAACATAAAAACGTAATATTTTGTTGACGGTATCATGTAGGATATTCTTTTATTTATTTGAAATGTATGCGTTTCAAAGCCGCAAGCAATATGAGTATTACTAACGAACCGTATTGTGCTTAGATCCTTCTCTTGGAAAGAAAACAATACGCCGTTTGACTATGAGAAACTCTCATTAGCCATTTCAAGTAAGTATTCACAACGTTAAACAAATTACATCTTCATAGCCAAGTTTGAAAAAACCTTCGGTGCTAGTATAATGTAAACATTTTTTGCTCGCTGAGAATAAAAGTTCTAGGAAAGTATTATTTATTTAGCCAACAGAAATGTTGGACTTAAAGAATTCATTTGTACACTTAGAGTATTTTCTAGCGTAATGAAATTTAATAAGTCTATGACAGAAGATAAAAATATTAAAACCTGGCTTTCCAACATTGTGAGGTAGAAACCTCACAATGTTGGAAAGCCAGGTTTGGGATATATATATGGAGGATAGTAAAATGCAACTAGAAAATGACAAAATCATTTCGTGTTTGCTTAAACAAAAATACAATATAATGTAATTCAAATAAAAAGGGCTACAAATTACAACTTCGGTTTAACGATGGCAAATAAGTCCCCTTGAACAGTGAACCGTTTGCCGTTTTTCCCGAACGTGACCGAGTGTCAGATGTGTTATCAGTACCCGGAATCTGCCCAATTACAAGCCTCCTAATCTCCTGTTATTTATAATTCACGGTAGAACCACTGAGTATATTGTTAGTAGTCACGTTTTGTGACCCCAGTTTGAATATTACGTTGTACACCTTGTGGTTTAGCGGGGGGTCTTTATTGTGATATATCAAATGTATGTGTTTGGTTATGACTTGGATTGTTTTATTCAATTACATAAGTAATTAAGTAGACTACATAAGGGACGATATATCCCTACTTCAGATAGTAAGCTTACTGCCTTAAAGCCCTCACTTCCTGCCATAACACACCTACCTATCGTTAAATTGAGATAACTGAGGAACATTTGTGAAAAGGAACGGCAGGTGGCATTCGACAATATCGCTCGGGTGAAACAATGCGAAATCGGGTGGCGAGAGGTACGAGATGTTCACAGGATGGTTTATCAAGGTGTTTCGACCGCTGTCGGGGTTGTAACTTCGCTTTATTGCGTTATCAGGCAATGTTAGTGGCGGTAGGTGTAAGGGTACCGCAAGGGACGATTCTTAGCCCAAGTTTATGTTGAGTAAATGTTTGATGACACATTTTCGTGTCGAAATTAATTTATTTGTTTGTATATGCGAGAGGATGCTGAAGTTGAGCTTCTGTTGTTATGTTAGACTTAGAGAGTTGTGTCTGTATACTCTCAAAGCGTATACCGTAAATACCCAGTCATGTCAACGTTCAACAGTAAAAACAAAGTAATTATTAAAGGACCACGAACAACTATCCCTTCAAATGTCCTTCATACTTGTTTTCCCACAAAATTTGCATATAAGAGAGAATACGTTTAAAACAGTAGTACAGAATTCACCACACCCAAACCGGGAGCAGACACTTAAAGGGGTGTGAGGTGGAGGGGGTGTAAGGCTCAGGGACATCACGTGTGTCGTTCCACTAATTGAGCGTAAAGTAAACCGCTGTCAATGAAGCGATGCGTTATTATTCCAAACTCGCTTCAACAAATATTACTTACCAGACCTCGGAAGGAATTTCAACTTTACGTCTAGTAAATAAGATTGAGTTTACTGAAATGTGACAGGAATTATGGAAAGCGTTTTATTATTATATGAATTTTCATTGAGTATAGTATAAACTTACTTACTGTTAAAGTTATTTCCTTTGACAATTGGTTTAGACTTGACGTTGAAACCAAAGAGGAATTTCTCGAAACAACAATCAGTTTGCAAAGATTTTCCAATCCTTAGTTTTTCTACTATATACTGTGTGTGTGTGTGTGTGTTTCTGCGTGTGTGTAGTTGCGACAAAGTAGTACTTGAGTCTTATATTTATTCACGCATATATAATTTCAATCGGCCATTTTCCCAGACATCATTAATTAACTAGTTACTTAAATTGCCGAAATTCATTTGGAATTTTCACAACGCATAAGTAATTAAAACCGCGCCGTAAATAGGTTCTCGTCTGAACGAATCTAATATGTTAATGGTCGCACACTTTGTTTAGTTTAGCCAATTTATTGTCAGTGTGGAAACATACGGCTGCTAGGGTATAGACATTGGCGCCTTTTAGTTTTGGATTTTTGTCCTTCTTTATTAAACACGTGAATCTCAAAATGTGTATCTTGGGTTTACTTTCAGGTGTCAATGCGGTAATTTGTGTAACGTTTCATTTTGCAGCTTCATTTCCAAGTTCATGAAATTCATTCTGTCCTTCATCTAGGTTATGAATTGGGCACCAGTCCCTCACCTCAACCAAGCATAATTAAAATATGACCACCTAGCTAGTGCTAGATATTCATTTTATTATTTGGCTTTAATTACTTCAGTCGTTACGGGTAGTCAGTGACCCGAAAGTCTGACAACCAGTCTTACTAAGGGTATCGTATTACCCAGTACTAACTGGGTTGTTGAGGTCAGATAGGGATATATATTCAGAGATATATTCAGCTGCATCCGGTTAGACTGGAAGCCGACCCCAATAAATTTGGGAAAAGGCTAGGCAAGTGATGACGTACCTTGGGCACTCTTTCCTACCAATAATCAAAATGAACTTCGCTTCTCAATTCTACAGTGACACTAAATAAAACTCGTCCGCCCCAACCGCTAGCCAGTACATTTTCAGACTTAGACCGTTAGTCTGATTAATATGCAGGACTAATTAAAAGGCATCGTAGGAAAGCGAGCACATCGCTACCGAAGGCAACGCCACTTTTTATTTGCGTTTCGCTGAAATTCAAAGCTTAGGAGAATTGTAGTGATGGCTCGAATAAGAAATGTCATTACAACGAAACATGTCGGATGTTGGAATTCTTTGTGGCAGTTAGAAATCTTTTGGGAGACGGTTGAGTGGTTTGTGGTAAGTATACTTAGATGTGTAGCTTTCTATTGTGTTCTCAATTGCTTGGTTGTATGTCGATTGGCTCTCACATTTTATTGAATTCATCAGCTGCGTTACGGTTGGGACTCTGATTTGAATTTTCGAAAGTCTGGCAACCAGTCTTACCAAATGGTATCGAATTACCCGTAATTAGGTTGTGGGGTTAGTTAAGCAGTCTCTCCAGTAAAATAATGGTAGACTGGAAGCCGATCCCAACATTCTTTTGAAAAGTAAGCAAATGATGTTGATGAGTTTTAGTCATAGAACAATCATAATTTGCTAGATATATAACCACAGATATTTCAAATAAAGCTTCAGTATCACCTACACACATCCTACCAATATCTTTTAGCTTACGTAGGTAAATAAACTAGACTCCTCTACACAGGCCCAAAACACAATAATTATCAACATTATCAGACCCGCATCATCGTTGATCTACACTCCACAAGCCCAGTGAAATAATTAAGATGAATTCGCGAGTGATAGGGCACATGGAGGCTCGCGACTCGTAAATCCACGATTACGTGCCCCGCGTGAACGTTTTAATGAGCCGTACGGAACCCTAGGGTTGCTGCAAGCGGTGATACTGCGAATGTAAGACTAGATATACATAAAGGAGGGTTGGTAGTAGTAAGAGTAGAAGAAGATAAAAAAGATATGATAAATGATATATAAATACATCTTCATGATGTGTTTAAACAGAGTGATGGTGACAAGATTTGAATGTTATTTGCAAGTGGATATAGTGCAAATATAAGACTAGATATATGAAAAAGAAGTTTGGTAGTTAAAAGTGAATGTTAACAAAGATTTAAAAGGTAGTTTTAAATAATTCAATTTATCAATCTGAATCGAATTATTTAATCAAAAATAATATGAACACAAATTATTCAATGAATACGTTCATTAAAATTGTTAATTGGTGTATACTGTATAGAGCACAAAATATATTTCTAATTGATTGCTTGCTCCATTTAGATCATTGCTTTCAATTAGTATGGACCTCAAAACCCTTGATTGACGTTGGCCCATGAATAATTAGATTTACAAATATATTTCCTTTGCATATAGAAATGGTTTCTCGTTAAAACCCTTGTTGTAACTTTTCCGATTGTTAGACCGACTGCCTATTAGGTCCAGCGCGGTCAAGCAAGCGTTTTTGGGTTTTTTAATCAGAAATTCCTAGCCAGCAATCCTGAGTCTAGATTTATATCAGGTTGACGTCTACAGAATTGCCCCCCTATTACATGGAACGTAAACATAGCTGATAAAATGTTGGTGTACTATACTTAAAGTACAGTAACAGTTTCACCTACCTACAATTCTGCCTAACTCGTGGGGAATTCGGGTGTGATGTTGTGAGAATTAAAAAAAAAATACTTAAAAAAATGCCCCCATTTTCTCGACAACCCTCCGTCGCTTCCCCTTGCGAGGCGTTAAGCTAGCGAATTGCCAGCAACTTGAGACAACACCATCATAGATACAACTTACATACAGTCGCAAAGTTTCACAAAATTGCTCTCTCAGAATACCCTCCATCATTTTGTGAGGCCATATATATATACAGACATTTGGGTTGTATTCCATATTTATGTGTTGATAGAAGTTAGATTTGAAAGGCTCAAATACCTTAATTTATCAAAATCAGGTGCCACTATGTTCGTACACGCTATTCTTTGAAACAGATGCAATTTTTTAAATGTGTATGATTGGTTCCAGCTTGAAACATAAGACAGTTTTGGACCAGTATGTGGCGCAGTGCGAAACCGGGGCGGGTCGCTAGTAATATTTAAATTGTACACCAAAATTGCTACGCAGCGCTTTTACGATATTTTAATGGGTACAATGGTCATCCCCCCATGGTACATACCTGCCTAGCTTTTATACAACTTTGTTAAGGTCGGTTTCCATCCTTACTAGCTGCAGCTGAATACGAGTATTTTACATGGAGCAGCTGCCTATGCCTGCAAAACCCGGTAACTATTATGACATTGACAAAATACATAGGACATTCCTTGGATTTAGCAACGTATGTTCTTGTACTCGACTTAAAGCGACTCGTTTTCTTAAAGCATCTCAATCTTTTCAAATGACAAGTGCCCTTTGAAAAGATCCTCGAAGCAATTTTACCTGTAAACGCTTGTAAAGGATGAAAGGCGTCCCCCTACGCTATGAAAATGTTATACGCTTTGATATTGACAGAGACTCACCGGTGTTCGGTTTAGCCAATAATGATCGCTAGGAGGTTGAAAATAAGGATATAATTAATATGTATTTATAAAAAACATAGACTTGTGTCAAAAATGTAGATTTCGAAGCTTACGAGTTGCTTATTGAGATACAAATGGTGAAACACGAGTTATCTCTTATGGATCCGCTTACGTATGCCATTGCCTAACTAAACATTGATTTGCTTGACGTTAGTGAAAACGGGCGCTGTAGTAAACTAAGATACATAATATTCATTCTCCTGCCCTTATCCCAATTATTTGAGGTCAGCGCATATTTTCTTTTCCATATTTGCCTATTACTCGTCATCTCATCAGACACCTCCTTTCTTGGCATATCATCCTTCGCAAGTTAGTAAACAAAGATTATTTTTATCTTTAAATCTATTTGTACAAGTCTTAGTGTAATATTGTGACAATCAGCTATCATAGACCGAGTATATGTAGAATCTGTCAGTATGTTAGAAGACGTCCACACTATTGAATGGACGCTTACATACTACTTCAGCTCAATACACGGCGCCGTATCCAACAGATCGTCGCAAACGTTTCCAGGTCAGCGGTCCATCTAATTTTCCACCCTCTGATCACCTGTCGACTATGATTGAAAGAAAAAATAGAGCATATCAAAGAAATTCACGTGAAATATTCCTCCAATAAACCTACCTGGATTTCGAAACGAAATTGATCGTGTTTCGTACCGACCAGTCGCTGTTACGCAACATTTATTCCGAGCTTCAAAAATTCCAAGATAGACAGTATCAAATAACTTGCCCTGCGAAAGGTCAAAAACCGGTCAAATTGCTGAGCGAACTCCTCAGGCGCTTTCCATCAAGGCTGCCTAAATAAACAATGTCGGTTATATTTTACAGCGGCTAAAAATTCCTACCACCGAGCAATTCCTCATGCAGATTGGAAAACTTTTCTAATAACCAATTAAGTTATAAGTGATACTCCGAAGTGTTGTTTAAAATTCATCAGCCTCAAAATTTACATGTTTTAAGGGTAATATTCCACGTTCTCCTTCGGTATTGTTCTTTCTATAATGAGCTTGTTTTAATTTAATACGAAGCTCTTTTGATTCTGGTGTGGTTATGTTAAAATAGGTCAGTTGTGTTTTAAATACGCTTTTAGCGAGAATGGCGTTAAATCGACCATCTTGATTGTCACTTACTACCGCATCATTAAGAGCGAAACATTCATTTTTGCGCCCATTTATATTCACCCTACATTGAAAGCAGGCGTCACTTAACATTTTATTTCCGATTCTCTCGAAAATTCTTCAAAAAGCATCAAAAAGCTGCAGAGTGCAGAGATTATTCAGCATCACCGGGTTTTGCAATCCGAGTGGATTATTTGAAGAGGCCAAATCTACTCATATTAAACGGGGCGGTGGTCGTAAAAAATAAATAGCGTGCAATAACGTGAGGGTAGGATGGCACCAGTAATCCATAATATATAGCTATATGACATAGTATACGTATAGCGATATGACATAATTCGGAATCGCTCGACGCTCAAATACTCTGACAGGAAATCGATAAAGCAAAGGTTGTGGTTTGTGCCTATGTGCGAGTGTATTGGAAATCTGTCCATTCAGACGTATAAATTGGATAATTTCTGCTTGTACACGTTCGTTATATATTGAGTGATTGGTTTAACTAGCAATTCGTATGATTTATTACGTTATAAACAGTATTGGTAAAGGTACTACATTTGTCTAAAGTATCTTTTGATAAAGTGAATTAATCTTAGAGTTTTGTGTTCCAAATATGTAAGTACATGCTTATAAAAATATCTGTCTGTAAATCGCTATTATACATATGTTTTATAGTCCACCTTTCGATAATAATATGTAGGTGCACGAATAAATACTGTAGGAGCCACCAATAAACTTTCCATTCCATCTTATACAGCTTCCAGTTTTTAAATCTCCCCACAATTTTTCACAAAAAATCACAGAGCTTCATATCCATCATCCACAAACAATTTCCACGGCCATTTCTCTCCATCCATAATTTAATCACGCGCAAAAGCAGCGAAAATTTAAAATCTCCCCCAAAAGCATTTAACATTTGGACTGCAAAATAAGGACAGGACTGCACCGTCCGCTGACTTTTCGGAGATTTATGATCAGATATATCATCTCAGGCCTTCCCGGGTCGGCTGTAATGCCTAAGGGTGGCTACCACCCGGCTTTGGAAAAATTAAAAAAGAATACGTGGCTTTTGGTGGCTCTTGCATTGTTTTGACAGAAAATATTATGGGTACATCCCATTTGGTAACTTTCCCGATTTGCCAATTAGTGCCGTCTCGTTGATGCCTTTAGTCACGGTTCGGCAATTCAACTAGTACATTAGGGGACTATTCAACAGTTGTGTAATCAAACGTAATTTCAACGGCGAAATTAGATTCGTCAAGTAATAACCCGCAATCTATTTTGATTACCGACTCATTACTCGCTTCATTTCTCCCCAAAAATACATCAGCACAAACAGCTAATGGTAACATTCCGAAAATTATACTAACCCGTACTGAAAATAACCTGAATTATTCAACATTAGGGCTATTAATTCTAAACTCGCGAAGAAATTCAGCAACTCCCATTTAAGTATACGTAGTATAAACCCATGAACACAATGAGAGAAAAACAAAGACGTAAAATTCATCGACTACCCGCAGTGTTGGAAGTTGCCCGAACTTATTCGTACATAATCCTCATTTTTTTTCCGCGGGTCGGTCCCGGGTGTATAGGGCTCTAGAAAAAGCCATTTTCTTAAGAGCCTCACAAAAAACTGCTATGTGCAGAGTCTGGCGGCGCTGTGTAGGGGCGACTGAACACACGCCAAGCCGGCTAAAGTTTATAAATGTTTTGTGTGCCGTCATTAAGTATTTATTGATAGAACTTGGTGGAATATTGTGTTGCGTTTGTATCGTTTTTGATCCCCGGAAACGATGAAATAAGAGGCTGATGTTCTTAACTGTAAGATCAAATTATCTTTTGAAGATACAATTGTTGTAGCTACGGTATTATATTGTATTTTGTGAATAATGTTTTTCTCCTATAAGTTACTGTAATTGAAGCACTTCCAGTAATAATATAGCAAGGGTATTTGCAATAAATCTTTTCTTACTTATAATATTATAAATGCCAAAGTTTGTGAGGATGGATGAATTTTTGTTCCTAATTCAAGCGAAAACTACTTAACAGATTTGGATGAAATTTGGCACATAGATATTTTATAACCTGGATTAATGTTAATCCATAGGATACTTTTTATCCCGAATTTCACGCGGGCGATGCCGCGGGTATAACCTAGTACTACTATACGACCCAAACCACATTCAACGCCAGTTATGACTAATACTAACGCTAAACGTCGAAAGGCCTAAGTTAGTAAATCAGCAGCTAGTGATTAATGTGTTTCGAGAAGCACATTATGTGCGTCTAATTACCTAATAGTTTCTTGTTATTGATACTATTAATCTCTTTCGGAACTGTTTGTCCGACGTGCCTGGGCACTGCTAATATGGGTAGAAGTTTAACAGTAAATTACTATTTGTTTCCGTTGATGGGTAATTGGAAGTTCTTTTTGTGAACGCTAGAAGTTGCGTTCGTAAAAGTAGGAAATTAATAACATTCTGGAAGTGCAGAATTTGGTGCTCAAGCCATTCTGAATCTGCTGTCATGAGTACAATACAATATAAAAACTTCATCACAGGAATCAGTGTCGAAAGAAACTTAACTTTAAATTCTAATACTAGGCTTGGTTTATTGACATTTCAGTTTCTTTTGACGCATAATTAATTATCAAAAATCTTGCACAGCAGAATTTTAAACCAACCACGGCTATCCAACTTATGTCAACTTATCCTATCTCAGTACTCTGCTGGACATCGGTCTCTTCCAAGGGGCGCCCCAACACTGTTCTCCTCCGTATCCAGTCTAACCTTTTAAGGTCGTCGGTTCCGAGCTATAACACCATGACTACCAATTCTCACCCTGCAGAGTTTTACTCCTGTATTCTTTCCATTCTGAATCTGCAGAGTTCTAACCCCACATTCTCTTGTTACAGAGTCTGGAAGAGCGAGAGAAGAGGCACGTCAGTCACAAGGAGCAGCTGGCGCGAGAACAGCGCTACCTGCAGCGGCGGCTGAACCAGCTGAGCGACGCGCCCAGAGACTCAAGATTATCGGAGAGTTCGATGACCCACACGCACTCGACGAGGGCCGACTCGCTGTCGTCGCTAGAGTCGTCGTCGTCGGGTGTGTCCACGGCGGAACGGTCGCCCTCGTCAGTCTCGGAAAGTGGTGAGTTTTTGTTTGCATTCTCATTTATTTATTTAAGTACAAGAGAATCCACAGCTATAACTGAAAAGCTGAGCAAGCGGTTGAATAAGTAACACAAAGCTTTGTTAGGTTGGTTTTAGCGAGAGTCGAAAATAAATTGTAAATTAATTGAGATGACTTGTGTAGCTTCGAAGATCGAAGTCTTATCAAACACTCGACAACTAATGCGTATGAAACTACTTATGCAGATAAGGATAAGCAAAAGGCTTAGATAAATTGATACTCTATCAATGATAACAATGATGAAAAGTCAACAATGTACTTGAATGGCGTATAGCTGAGGCCAATCCTTTTGGAAGTCTTTGTTGAAATTCGAAATCACGTGTCCACGCTCTTAGATCTTAGAAAAAAAAATACAGGAAGAAAAAGTAGAAGATAACTTTATGAAAAACTAATCCTTGTCAAGTTCTTTTAAAGAACGTTAGAACGAACGAGATAGTTTAATTAAGGACCACGCTAACGCATTAGGAATTCCCTGTAATGTTAGTAGTGTTTGTGATGAATAAATAAATAAAGGATTTATAGATATAGTCAGAAATTTACAAAGAGGAGATAATGAGTTATGAATGACTTATTACTTTAAAAGAAAATAACAAACTCATCACAAGCTTCAGCACAAAACGAAACTTTAGAAAAAGCTGTTGGCAACACCAACAGATTTTTAATATACTTGCAACATTGTTTGGGTTTTGTCAAGATTTGTAAAAATACACAGGCGAGTTGTTTGTCCTACAATAAATACTATCTTTGTGAAGAAATCAGAGTTCGCATTCCAGTCACTAACACCCTGCCGCCAACGCCAAAAAACCAACCCTTACAACATACATAGTCCTCACATTAAGATCCCAACAAAAGCGTCTAATTGATAGCTCCTATGCCACGTAAAAGTAAAATAAAAATTTAATGATGTGCCTGATAAACTGCTGTTGCTTACAATAAAAGCGAGCATTTTATGAGCCCGGTTAAGTTATAACCTGCTTCCGTAGCGTATTCCGACTTATGCGAGACAATAAATATGATTTTATCTTTTTGTAATAGTTTATTCGTTTAGATTAAACGTTCTGTGTGTAACAAGTTTTAACCTTTTCAACGCCAGAGCATAAACGCACGCGCGTGCCCTGCACGCCAAGCCACAATGTTACCTACCATTTTATCACATATTTGTCTCGTTTGGCGTACAGGGCACGCGCTTGCTTGTCACTTATATGTGACACTGGCGTTCAATTGTTCAAAAGGTTTTAGTACTATATGTATTAAAATACGTTTTATAATTTATCGTTGTCATAAATTTGAAGATTCGATCTTCAGGTTAAGCCGCGCTTGCCTAGGTTGGTCCATGGATGGATGACCATCCATTATATTAAGCCGTTGGTACCGGCTGTCAATTGTAGATTTTTGTCGTTAAGTAGTCAATGGCTCGAAAGTCTGACAACCAGACTTACCAAGGGGTATCGTATTACCCATTACTAACTGGGTTGTGGAGGTTAGATAGGCAGTCGCTTCATGTAAATTACTGGTATTCAGCTACATCCAGTTAAACTGGAAGCCGACCTTGGGGTTGGCTTCTAGTCATAGTTGGGAAAAGGCTACGCAGATGATAATATCGGAAATTATTGCTAATTGATTTTATTTATTCATTTTTTTATTTATTTTAGTACATGGAGGACTTCAGCTAATAAAAACAAACAAAAAGGGAACCATAGTCATCAGAAAGCCAATTACAAATCTTCATGTATAGACTTATAGTAAAAAAATATGGTGTGAGCACAAACACAGGAAACACATCGATTAAATCAAAGTAAGAAGAATATAAATACTTGGTTTGAAATTAAATGACTAAAATAAAATAATAGTGAAAAAGGTAAAATAAATAATAAAAACATAATACAACCTACCGCTACTTGAAAAAATTGAGGCTTAAGCACCTTCTAGCCGAATTCACACTAACTGTGAACAAGAAGAGCAACCATAGAGTTTCGTCATCCATAGACAATTCAGAAAGGTTCTATTAAGCACAGCCCTGTAATTAAAAAAGTAGCTAAGCACAATAAACAAATGACAGTAAGCAACACCGCCGAAACGCGCGCAGTCATTACAGGAAAACAAAAGAGCGGGATTTTTGGAAAATTAAAAACAGCGGTAGGAAGACAAAGCTGATTACTGAGGTCCTAATGAAAAACCGGTAAGCCTTCACTGTCTAGTACTAGCTAATGTGACAGCAAGGCAGGGTTGCTAGATCATGTTTCTGGATTTTTTCCAATATTCAAATGATTATCTAAAAAAAAAAATATTTTTTGGAACTTTATTCCTTGTATAAAAAACCGGCCATGTGCGAGTTGGACTCGCGCACCGAGGGTTCCGTATAAACTTGTAGGTATTTTGTAGTAGGTTGTAGGTAGTTTTGCCAAATTTCATGATTCTAGGTCAACAGGCAGTACCCTATAGGTTTTGATTCCCTTTTGAAATCGCAAAATGTGCGACATAAACGGTCATATCTTTTGATCGTGTTGACTTATAATTTTGATTTTTTCATTACTACAGGGGGTAGCCTGCGCAGACCTATTTGTTATTGATTCATATTCAGCTTGATACCTCCTTGTGTTCCTGAGAAAAAGGGTCTTGACAGACGGACAACAAAGTGATCCTATAAGGGTTCCGGTTTTGCCGACTGAGGTAGGGAACCCTAAAAAAAACTAGAATGTGCACAAAACCGGTCAATGGATATTTAAACTGAATCATAGATGATTATAAAAACTTGTGACATTTCGTCTTCGTAAAAAAATATCACCTAGACATAATTAGTACCTCATTTATGCAAAAGTTAGTAAGTTGGTTCTAATTCAGTCCACATTCATTGGTTTTCTTTTACCCCATGATTTAATTCCTCTAAATTTTTACAAGGACGATTTTTTCCCGAAATAGTGATAATACCTGAAAGCGCTGTAAGCTGGTGCGCATCGCTGAAAGGAACCGCGCCCTATGAGAGAGTAAGTCCAAAACTGCAGTACTTGCAGACTGGTTTATTTATCTTTGCCTAAATGGATTTTTTAATGAGTTTTAACACGTGAATTTGAATATTGTAGCTATGGATATGAACAATCACGACAGGTCATTAGTAAACCTTTTTTCTGAGAGTACCACAGCTCTGAAGCTATATCATTCATATTTCAGTGTGTACTCTGCAGTTGTAATGTCCTACTTAAGACATTGTCGTCATGGAGCCGAATTCGTGTCTTTCTTGAGCTATGAGTTGAAGAGAATAAATCTCAACTAATCCCTATTTTAATACAACATAATGACCGTCTTCTACTCCACTTCCCAGCCCTTAAAACCAGCCTTTATTGTTACCTTTTATTTATGCATTAACTTAAGCAATATAACTGTCGCCACCACACTTATTCTTAAGGCGGGGTTCCCCAAATAAATTCGTAATCCATTGTCGGTCCCCATCTTAAAAAACTTCCCCAGTCTTCGGAACACAGGCCTTTATTACGTTTTTATTCGTATCGAATTGATATGGTAAATAAACGGGTTTTATATACCGTATAAATAGTCATTTGGAGTCTATTAATCGTTTCATTATGGCTTAACGATTGCGTACATCTGTTTTCGGGAGTAAAACGAAATTTAGCGTGGGTTATGCCAAAGTTTTAGTATTAGGCACCTAACTTATGGTACTGTTTTTTACACTAGCGTAAATTCTAGAATTTTAAACTTTATGTTACAGTTACTATAAGGTCTAAAGCTAACTATCATAAAGTATCAAGGACCAAAACAAAAAGAACACACAATCTCGTGGCGTAGGACATAAAGCGTAGCGCCGGGTTCGTAGCACATCACCTACGCCGTAGGCGCCGTAGCGCTACGTAGCAAATGCTACGGTGCGTAGAATAACTCGTGCTTTTTCATATGGGGGTAGGCAGAAACTACGGAACGCCACCTGCTACGATCTTCACATACTCCTTTTGCTGCGTCTACGTCATACATAAGGACATACACGCACGCCGGGTACGAGTACTACACACCTAAGCCACCAAACTCAGTATTTTTTTTAAAGTTCGTCAAGACTAGACTAGGTCTAGTCTTGACGTACTTTAAAAAAAAATGTAAACTTTGCATTTAAGTTACTTTCAAGGACAGTAAGCCACTTTTAGGGTTCCGTACCTCAAAAGGAAAAACGAAACCCCTTATAGGATCACTCGCGCGTCTGTCCGTCTGTCACAGCCAGTTTAATCCGAAACTACTGGACACATTGAATTAAAATTTGGTACACATATGTAACTTGGTGACCCAAAGACGTGTAACATAAATTAATGAATTTTAAACATTTGGGGCCACTTTTGGGGGTAAATTAGAAAATGAAATAAAAAGTTTAAAAAATACAAAAAAAATAGTTCTTTATTAGATTATAGGAAAACCTATAAGACATCTTAGATTTAAAACAACTTACGGAATTTTGAAAATTAACGTACGGAACTCTCTCTACTCGAATCGAACTCGCACTTGTCCGGTTTTTATACACCTTTTCCTTTAAAAAAAATCTAATGTATTGATTTTAATGGAATTTTTCTTAACGGCCTAATAACCCTATTCATTAAAATTCCGTGATGAAAACACGCACCCATTTAATGATTTCCGATACCGATTAATGTGATTTTGCGATCACATAATTAACTCTGCCTTCGGTGGGACCATAGCCTCACTATTAAATTTAACCCTAAGCTTTTTAGCATAAAGTTGAAATTTCTCTGTTGCTTGGTTAATTAAGGGCATGCGCACATTGCCGACGGCTAGCGCAATGACATTACGGTAATCGTGTATGTGAAGTGACACGAGGCGACCGTTTGGACATATATTGCGTTACGAGGCTATAAGCATACTAAGGTAGACAATTGGTCAAAAAATTTTTCGGGGTAATATTTTTGGGTGACGACGGCTTTTTAATTTTTTTTTGGATGTGAGATTTTAAAATCATCATCATCTGCCTAGCCTATTCCCAACAATGTTGGGGTTGGCTTCCAGTCTAACCGGAGACAGCTGGATACCAGTATTGTACATGGGCGACTTCCTATCTAACCTCCACAACCCAGTTAGTACTGGGTAATACGATACCCCTTGTCAAGACTGGTTATCAGACTTTCGGGCCACTACTATTTGTAACGACTGTCAAAGATCTACAAATGACAGCTGGGACCAACGAAACGGCTTAACCTGCTTTCCGAGGCACGGAGGAAACTCGATATGTACTGGGTGGTCACCCATCCAGGCACCGTCCTAGGCAACCTGAAGATCAACCCGAGCGGCTGTTATTAATCAGCCACGAGCTGCTCGAGATTTTAAAATATGTTATAAGATTTGGGTTCATGGGTATCCGAAATGCAGTAACAACGGCACGGGTCGATCTTCAAGGTTAACCAAAGCTTACCAAGGTCGATCCGTGGATGCGTGATCATGACCATCCATTAAACAATATACATACGCCAGTAATCCCCGAATGGTAAAGCAGAGGTGTACCTACCTAATGGTACACCCACATCTCTAGTTGTTAAGTCCCAAATAATATGGGGCGAGCCTATTGCCATCAACCGAGCACAAATCCAGACTCCGTGACTGCTACTGAGAAATTCCTGATGGAAAAACTTTGCCCGACATGAGAATCGAACCTAGTACCTCATGCTCAGCAATTGCACTAACGACCACTAGACTAACGAGGAAGTCGATATTATTATATAGGCTAGGAGGCTACCCAACGGTTTCGATAACTTCGACAACATGGAAAGCCTTTATTTACTTTATGTACTCTTTTTACATAATATACAGGGTGTAAACGGACCGAACTTCACGAAGCCGTCAACCAAGCATTATTTATTTATTTATTTAATAAATATTATATATTAAGTGTACCTTTCACAACGACCAATTAAGTGAAAAATGTTTTTTCAATAAGGAGTGCACTAGTTTTTAATAGACTTTCTGGGGACCTTGATATTGACTTGTTCTGCACCAGTGTGGCGTCTTTGCGACGGCAAATGGCACAGATCTTTTTCGATAATTAACTAACTTCGCTCGTTAGTAATTAATTGTTGTCTGTACTTTTATTTTTATTTTATTTTAATCGATATATTATATGTATTTTTTTTTGTCGACGTGTGGAGGCTTGTAATTAGCGATTTGAAAATATTACACTTGTTATATCATTTTTTTTTGTTAGTCTGTAAGCCTTCTTTAAAATAAAATAAATAAATAAATAATTATGTACATCAAACTAAGTAACTTTACGCAAAAATTATTGCTGGGAAACGACTTCTTTTTTTGGGGTGAAAAATCACGTTTTCAGTTAGGACTCAATGTAACGCACTCAAAACATTGTGTCTTCCATTAAAAACAAGTATTTTAAAAATATCTCCGTAACTAGAAGGTTCCCAGGTATGGTCCAAAACAAAAAAATACGACAAAAAAGACGGGGAGAACAAGTGCCTTTCGGCTTCGTTAAGGGTCTTGTTACACCCTTTATACCCAGCCAGCATTGATTCTGAATTTAAATCGCGCTTTAAATTCACTCACGATAAATTAAAACTACTTACTGCAGAATAAATCGAAAGCGAATGATTTATAAATATGGTTGTATGTGTGTGTGGTAGTTTGTGTGTGTAGGTGTGGGTGTGTGTGTGTCTGGAGTGTTGTTTGTTTGCGCTTCGAGAGAGTGTTGAGTCTTTACAAGAACGTATGAGGAATAGAAGTGGCTTTAGTTTGATAAGGATGAAGGATGAAACATATGACTGTGTGCTGCGATTGCTAATATTATACATTGAATGAATTTCAAACTGTAGGTATCTTTTGTTCGTTAAAAAATGATGTGGTATAGATGATAGATGGCTTATGTTCATGCTTATATAGGGGACCTTTTGGCTTCGTACAGGACGTGTCTTGAAAGTTTTTTTTTGTTTCCGTCCTGTGAGAGTCTAATAAATACTTTTTCTTTCTTTCATGTCGTTAAAGCTTTTGATAAATAAACAAAGAAATTATTTATAACTAGCTTTTGCCCGCGGCTTCGTCCGAGTTAGTATAAACATTTGACAAACAATGCGGGTTGTACTCTGCTTGTAATAATATAATTCAATCATGATTCGAAAGACACGTAGCGCTATCTATTATCATAAGAACGTCATTGTTTTTAACCTCGGGAACAGTACTTTTTTTTAGGGATGAAAGGTACCCTATGTCCAAATGTATGTAACAAACAAACAAACTTACTTTCGCATTTATAATATTAGTAAGGAAAGCATAAGGAAGTAAGGATATTGACAAAACCTTATCGTAAGCTTATTACTTATACATATTTCCTTTGACAAGCCCACACAGACTTTGGGAATAGGTTAAATTCACATTTAAAACGAAACCATTTTACATAACAAGCAGATATTAATCAAACGTTAGACAAAAGTGCGATCCGCAGCAAAGGTACGAACCCTATTCATTACCAAAGTTTACGAATTAAAACCGGTAAACATTTTGAATTATGTGCTCTCCCGGCGTTATAAACCAACGGTGAATTACTCTGAATTACGGTGAAATCCGCTGAATTTAGCAAAATCCGGTGATGGTCGAATGAATGTTTGTAGTTTAAGTGGTTGTATAGAATTATTATATGTAGTTGAGTAGTATTGAATGTGGTGAAATGGTAGATTACGATTTAGTTTTGTTCTGAATTTGAATATCTTTATTTTCTGTAAATGCGAAGAAATTTTATTTATATCGATTAGTAAAGAATTACTGACAAATTTATGTACAAGCTGTAATATAGTAAATGCAAGACCTCTCGCGTGGTGTCTCGGACTATAAAACTGAACAACTGTTCTACGATTTCATTATATTCGCAAAAAAATAGTCTTTTTATAGGAATTGACGCGATTTGCTGATACACATGTATGGGAAAGCTAAAAAAAACTTATGAATTTCCAAAAGTCATAGAAAAAAAAGTGTTTCACTTTCATGGTCTTAACGATACGACACGACACACACACGACACGAGACACACTTTGGACACGAGAGTTCTTGCGTTTTATTCTGTTACACCTTGGATATCTCGGATAGCATTGAAGTGTCATCATCATTGGTCCTTTTTGACTCTCCTCAGACACAAAAATAAATACTTCATAATCACTATAAAAATCGGAAAAAAACCATGACAACGGGATAACAAATAAATGATTCATGCAATGTAAGTTTTTCTCATGTCATTACAATAATTGTTTTCACAATCTTTAAAGCAGTGTAAAAAACAGATGAACAGAGAACTACGTAGAATAGACTTCTAAAGCCTGTATTAGAAATATGCGTCCAGTTTTTAAAATTACAGACTATCAAACTGAACTAGGTACTTTAACTTTCAACTTGGGACCACCATATTTTTTTTCCTAGCTCGTCGAATGTCCCACTGCTGGGCAAAAGTCAACATCATAATAGCTAAAAAAATATTCAGCTGTTCCATACCCAAAACCTAACCTGAAAGTCATTTCCAGTTGTCCACACATCCACGTCGCATGGAGCGTCATTAGCGCGAGTGATTTACGAGAGGCGCTCAGCTTATCGCTCTCTCTCTCACTCACTCTCACTAGCGCGCCGCTTATCGCCGTCGCTCTCTCTAGCGCGTCGCTTATTAATTACACCGAGAACGCACGCCTCGAAGGGCCAGCGTGTGACTATCAGCTAATATGGTCCTTAGATTTCAGAATGGATATTAAAAGTTAATACATACTAAGCACATCTCCCATGGGGGCTAAGCAGAATCTGCAGAACGCCACCTATTCCGGTCCTTACATACTCCCGTCTACGTCATACATCCCATGATACACGCACGCCGGTTGCGAGTACTACGCACCTGAACTGTTTAGATACCAGAAATATAGATGGCTTAATAGATACTTGTACCTTAGATAACCTCGCCCTTAAAGTATCATGTTACTGTAGCATTAAACTCGCCTCTTCCTGGCAAAAAATAAATTCGTAAACCTTAAAACAACGTATAAATCATGAAACTCTTAAAGTCGTGGAAGACAGCCAGGAAAAATGGTTCGTCTACCGAAAAATATCGTCCCTTATCATCATTTAAGAAAAATGCCCGGATAATCCGTACCTAAGGCGAAATTATCAGATCTCTGTCTTGCCGATAGAAGGCCAGCAAAAAAATTACAGCAATATCTCAGACAAAGAGCAACATAGATAATAACTATGCGAATATCGAGGTAAGAAAGGGACGCCACTATACACCTTCACACAAACTAAAAGGAGACAAACGAGGAAGGCCGTAAACGGAAAATTGGTTTATTCTTGTTTTTATGAACATAATATATCATACAGTAAAACTAGGAAGCCCTTTCCTTGTTTTGAATAAACAAATTCAACATATTTATGATCTCCTGTGCACTTTATATTACACATGATTCAATTTATAGCCGCCATTTTGGATATTTATACGTACACTGAATTATTAAGCTGGCCTCAAAATATACGATATTCACATCATCCCGCCCCTTGTCAAAGTCCGAACATAATTGATACTGATTTTTCAGTTTGGTAGAATTTATTTTATTCCCAATTCTGGGCAAAAACCTTCGTTCGACGGTGATCCCACTTATTGGATTTCTTTTATTGAACTTAACCGACAGGTAGTCGAAATGTTAAGGAGTATTCAATTATGTATGGACCTTCCGGTTGGATATTTTCAGAAAGGGTCCAAGTTACATAACCGTCGACGGCTTTGTCAAAGAATTACATTACAATACCTTTTGTTGCATACTTAAAGAGATATTTATTATAGAAATGGATCTCAAGAACGACCATATTTGAAAGAAAAAGCCACATTTCATAAAACAAAAACCTACTTTCTTTAACTTAAAAGAAAAACACAACTACCCCCGATTCACATCAGCCGATAACTTCCAAAACAGAGGCAAGTTTCACACTTTGCGTGTCCAAATATCATGTAGCCTGCTTCGAAGCACCCTTACACTGATAAGCCTTCCGTGTTCCGGTATTATCAGTGGCCTGAGGGTTCGCGGGAGGCGCTCGGTCGCTAATTACCCTAACTATCCAACTTTAATTAGGTCGCAACACACTTGTTTATGTTGCGGGTAGTTCTGGGACACTTCGTATGCACTGCCAATTTGATGTGTGGATAGGAGGGTAGATGGAGAATTTTGATGAAATATCAAGATGGAAGACTTTTGTTTTATGAATAGAAAATATACGAACTTTTGTTTTTTCTTCTTTAACACAAAATTAAAGAATTCCAGATATGAGTAATGATCCAAAAATGTTAATAAAGTAAAAATATGTGAATATCACCGACATAATCAAAATTACTTCACTGTTGGCGCCCAGCAGGGACTACTGAACTCCAACTAAAAATAACTCAAATAAAGATCCTAAACTATGAGTAATACAGTAGGAATCTAGTTAAGATAATGGTCGGTATCTCGTCGGGAGTATAACAAGATACACGACTTAGGGACACATAATGTGATGTAATCACGGCATAGCGTTAATTCTGTTGAGATGAAAATGTTAGCGGGTGAAATCTATTTTGTAGCGCTATGTTAGGTCGGGCTTTTATTGAGATGGATGAAACTTGGTAGTGGATTATTATGCTTAGGTTTAATCTTTATGGAGTTCAGGGAATATGTGATATCGTATACTTATTCCTTACTAATTAGGTGATATGACTAAGTAGAAATGTAAAACTTAATCTACTTTGCTAGAACTTATTTTATCTAAGTTCGAAATATGAAGACTAAAAGTTCCTACTGTCAGGAGTTCAGAGTTGAGCTCCCGTAAACAAAATTGATTATACCAACGTTAATTCAATTACTACCCACCTTTACACTAAACAACAAGCCTGAATATCCGTTTATTAGCTATTCAAGTACGACAATTAATGAACTAAGTTAGAATAGTCGGAAAACTAATTTAAGAGAAAGGGCAAGCTCTAATATTAACGTTCTTAGAAATCAGTATACAATTCAGGGGCCAAATTAACTAAATTGGATAGTACGATTTTCAGAATGTTTTACTACCTACCCTACTTGGCTAGAGACTCGTAACCTGCTGCATAAGATCTAATTCGTCCTTCAATTTGAATAGAATCCAATTTTCTTACGCGTCAAATGTCTTATAAAATCCTAATTTTGCCAAAATAGCTTTCTGTATTTTTTCTCGCATCAACCCGGATTTTTTGTTGGAAATTGTAAAGACTCTTTTGATATATCGGGGACATGTATTCATAAACAGCGTTCATTTTCAAACGAGGAGAGATAATGTGAATGTTATGTGATCACTGATACGGAACGTTGTTCACAAAATGTTGACGAAGTAAATAATGTGGAAACCAACATACCGATTGAACATATTCCCAATTAATTAAAAATGTTTTCAACCGTTAATGACGCCCAGCGTGGGACTTCAAACTCAAAAAGATTGCTATTAATGTTTAATTCGAATTTTATTATTCAACTCCCAATTTTTTTTTACAATGACCCTTTCTCACACCCGTCACTCTACATCGACCTTCCTACTCGAAAATCTTCCGATAAATTCCCGAAGCAAAACAAATAAATAACTTAAAGTTGCGGAGGTGCAAACGCCAGGGTCTGTGACGTCAGCGAGGAATTTATGTGCCGAGACAAACAATCAGTAAATTATCGGCAGGAGATTTATCGGCGCTCTCGAAAGGGACAGGTGTCTTAGTCTCGTATAATATAGCTATAAATAATTCATTAATTATACATGTTCTATTTGGCGCTGAAGTGTTAGATGGGGGCCTATTAATTTTGCGTTTGGTTCTTATATTATGATTTTCTTTCACAAGTTTGTTTTCTTTGATAGTACGGATAGTTTGATACAATACGCAGCTAAATACTGGAAACCTTTGCCTACCTAAAATATTTTGTAACAAAACTGATTTTCCTATTGTTAGACATGGGATCGGCTACAATCCTACATTCAATTCCTAGACTCAACTCTCAAACTATATATAGCACTTGAACCAAATCTTTAAGCATCAATCGGGCCTCACAATGTAACCCTGCACTAATACCCAATACAAAAGCAATGCTCTACACACAATACCTAAATACCAAACACCATTAAGTATTCATGAAGACATCAACTAATAGATTAACAGACTCGGGGTAGAGTTTAATGGCTGTGTCTAAGTGCGTATGTAATATCAAAGTGCGATGGATATTCGGATTTCGGGCGTAATGAACTTGGTGGCCCATTACAGAGCCAACCGTCATCCAATCCTCATTCCCAGCGGGTAGACAGATTTTAACTTTCGTCTACCCAGTTTTCGCCAATTAGTGTTAGATCTCGACGTAACGAGGCTTTTACTATTTATGTGACAGATAACGTTCAACGGTAACCAAATTACAGCCAAACTTGAATATTTCCACAGATAAGTGAAAAAGTCCGAAGTAATACTAAACTCAGCCATTACGTGACGTCATTCTTTGGAGGTACTATGTGGAACCAAAATAAGTTATAACGTGTTGAAACTAATTATGTTTGGAGTAATCGCATTAAGAATTTAATGTTGATATATTGTCTGTCGGCTGACACTGATTAATTGGCATTAGTCATTATCAACTCATGGTCCCACGTGGGCGCCATTAAAATTGTCTGCGTGAAGTTCATTATTATAATTTTGTAGACATGAAAGATAAAAGGCATGTTGATGAGTAATTTAGACTTTACTCTCATTATTTTATAGTACGAAAACCATTCGAAGTAATCACCAATAATCACGGCAATATTCCTCAAAATAAAACGCTTAACGTAATACAAAATCAATATCAAAATCTACTTCCTCATTATGGAAATTGCCATTAACATTACCTTGGTTAAAATCTAACAAAGCAAACTGTAATACCTTCCACCGAAAACCTTCACAAAGTTAATTGTTACGCAACGTCAAAACAACACCTAAATACGTATCTACCCTCCAAATTGTATGTTGATAACAAATAGCGTGGTTTAGAGCCCGCAGTTCCGCACCTGAGACTGTAATAGTGCGATCATCAGTTACATTGTTGCATTTTGGATAGCAAAGCGAAAATAATGTTTTGTGTGTGTTTAAACACAAGTTCGCCTATATAGTAGTAGCAAAATTGTCCGTCATTTCATTTGTGTGGTGTTTGAAAAGGTTTCATACCAACGTATTTTTTTTTCATTTGGCCATCGATATTGACGCTATCGTTTAAAATAAAAATGTCATACGTCCTATATGTTTCGTAGCTGCAAGCAACAACAGCCTGAAACTAAACATGAATCCAGCCTGCAACACACAGTATTCGAGTGTAACACGTTAACACAGTTTGGCCGCTATACCGTCCTATTCAATTTCTGCCGGAAATAAATTCTTGTGACGAAATATTGCGCTGCAGGGCTTGCAGGCTCCGTGCTTTTGTATGCGTGAATCGTGGAGTGATTCATGTTCTGTATGTGATGGTAATAACTTGGTGGGATTTATTTCGCGGTCTATTGAGGTGTCTGCTTCTATGCAGATGAGCTTTGGCTTTTGTAAATTATGAATGGCGTGTGGGAGGAACTTTGTGGTTATGGGTTTTGTGTGAGGCATGTACGTTTGACCTTCATATGAACTGTTTAAGCTCTAACTGCACATTGACAATATGGAGCTACGTATTTAGAATCTTTAAACCATACATTAAACATATCTCATAATCAGTTCATAGCTTTCACTTCTGGGACACAGGCCCTGGCCAAGTGCAGGTTGGTAGATATTCAAAATATCCGCTACACTTTCATGGATCACTTCACCTTTTACCAAATCTTCGTTCCACGTCCGAAAAATTCCATTAATCCATTTATTTATATCTACCCTCAGTTTCACGGGCCATGATCAAAGGTGTGGCAGACAAGGGCTCCTGTCGTGTTTGAGCTTTATTCATTGCGCTTTAACTAGCACGATGTTCAGTGTTCGTATTGATTACGTATTAAGTCTACAAGCCGCTATTATGATGTCAGTCTGCGGCCCGTGCTGGGCGCCATTACCGT
Source organism: Eurois occulta (assembly GCA_950022335.1). Lineage (NCBI taxonomy): Eukaryota > Metazoa > Arthropoda > Insecta > Lepidoptera > Noctuidae > Eurois > Eurois occulta. The sequence goes on from OX465482.1 coordinate 2,481,800, forward strand.
TTCCGACCCTTTGTGTTTCAGTGTATAATTAAAACTGTATTATCGGATTTACATTAATAATAGATTCGGATATTAAAGCATGTTGGGTGGAATTGAAAATCTAATTTCAGTTTGTTGATTAAAATTGTGTTGTTGGAGCGAAATTAAATTTTGCTAGTAATGAGCACAAAACTGTTTTAACGTGAGGATTTATTTAGACTATAAAGTAGATGGTCCGTGCTGTGGGAATATCAATATTGCAATGCTGAACCAAACACATAAATAATCTTGTCATCATAGGACTAACTTTAACAACATTGATGTAGAATGTTGAGTTAAACCAAACTACTTCAAATCGCTCCAAAATAAGTTCAACAGAAAAGTGTCAAGTAACACACAAAATTAATAGCACATTATACTTTCTGGAATTTCTAGTTTAATTTTCAAGCAGAGCTCCCGGAAGGGGCGTGTTGCTCGGTCGGTGGCTGGCGCACGATTGGCAGCCATTTAACATGTATTGCAGGAAATTGGCGCGCGCCGCCATTGCGATCCGCTCGCTTGGTGCCGTTTGTGTTATAATTAGTCTCAACAAACTTGTGCACGGATGTTAGGGATGCCACGTGACAACTTTAATATGGCTGATGTGTTCGAGTTTTACTGAGAACACTTTAGTTAGCCTAAAAACTGATTTTAGTAAAGGGGCTTCTCAGTAAAAAGGACTTTACACAGGAAATGAATCCCTGAGAAAATAACTTACTGATTCATTTACTATGTAAACTATTACGTGATTCTGCGCGAAAAGTCCTCCGAATCAGAATTCTACTCCATCTTTCTTTGTAGACATTCAATTGTTCTTTGTTCTTAGTATTCATTAATTTACATCGAATTTTACCAATGAAAAAAAACACGATCAATACACGTAAACGGCCTTTAAAAACAGTCTAGCGTCATTAGTCCATATTATTTCGCATTATTTTTCAATTATGTCACTGACCGACACCTTTTGAATGGAGTTAAGAGTTGTTGATCACGTTCAGTTTATTAGGTAGGGTGAGCCAATATAACCTCAAAAATAATCTGAAAAAGACGTTCACCACATTCCTTCTATCCGTTATTTGAAACTCACAAACGAAATACCCTCACTGAATAAGTTAATATGAATGGCTATGTAGAATTAGCGACGTGGCACGGCAAACTTGTTTGTTTAGTAATTTGCGAGCTCAAAGCGGATTACCTGTTAATAGTTAGTCGCAAACATACTGCCTGGTTCGTTCCCACCTGTGAATGTGATTTGCTTGCTGTATTTTGGATGCTGGGTTCGAAATACATAGGTATTGAGGCGTAAACCATGAATAAGAGGACCTAGACGCAGTTTATTAGCGATAACCATAGATAAGCCAAAATTCTATTGGTTTGACACCAGCTACCGAAAAGCTTTGTTAATCCAGTAGAAATTATTTGTAGAAAAAACCGGCCAAGTGGAAGTCGGACTCGCGCATGCGAAGCCCTTTAATTTTTAATTTATTTTTATTATTAACAGAAATACAAATTCTGTGAAAATTTCAACTGTCATCCTATTACGGATCATGAGATACAGCCCGATGACAGACAGACGGACGGACAGAGGCTTAGTAATAGAGTTCCGTTGGTTACCCTTCAAACACAGAACCCTAAAAAGCTACTGCCGCTTGCAAAGGCGTTCAGAAGTATGTGTATGTCAGGATTGTAGCACGTGGCAATATGTCTAAAACGTGTATGTTTAAATCATATTTGTTAACTAGCGTAAAATAGTTACGCTATGGTTGTTAATTTTTTGGCCGCCATAGTCACATATACGTGACAAGCAAGCGCGTGCCCTGTACACAAATATGTGACATAATGGTAGGTGAAATTGTGGCCTGGCGTGAAGGGCACGCGCGGGCGTTTATGCTCTGGCGCTCAAAAGGTTAAACAAGGCCTTCGCTAACAAACGCGTTTCCAGCTTTAAAAAAAACTAAAATGCAGCCATACTCACTTACTCATAACTTTAAATAAATCGAAATCGCATTTAAGTGACTGTTGAAATAAGTGACTGTTGAAGTGGTATTTTTCTTATTTATTTTTTGTACGTTATCACAATGCTGTCCTATTTGACCCAAAGGTTGACTGGTAGAAAATGCCTTATGGCATTAAGTTCGCCTATGTACCACTCTTGTACATCAACATCTGCCTAGCCTTTTCCCAACAATTTTGGGGTCGGCTTCCAGTCTAACCGGACGCAGCTGAATACCAGTATTTTATATGGAGCGACTGCCTATCTGACCTCCACAACCCAGTGACTAATACTGGATAATACTATACCCCTTGGTAAGACTGGTTGTCAGACTTTGGGCCACTGGCTATCTGTAACGATTGTCTAAGATATACAAATGACAGCCGGGACCAACTGCTTAACCTGTTAAAAGTTTAAATAAATAAGTCACAGTCAAAAAACAATCTAGAATGCATTTTGAATTCTAACACAGCTTATTAGAATTTTCTCGAACTTGAATATACCTGACCTAACCTAGGACACACAAGTAAGCCCCAAGAGGTATCAAGAATATTGTGTTATTCTAAGTGCACAGGGCATAAAGTATTCTCGGTAGGTATTATTGAATGTTATACTTTGTTAAAGTGCTTCTGATATTTTCTCAGAAGAAAACAAGTACTTTAGTAATTTATGTTCTAATACCTTCAACAGGTGGAGAACTGAGAAGTTCTTTCAGATTCCAAGAATAAGTTCTAGTCGTGTTCCATATTTCTATGAAAAGCCTCATTTATTATTCTTACTTGGAAAATAGTAAGTTTTAATAGAAGACAATTCACGTCTAAATACCACCATTTACAAAGTTATGCTACAATTTTAATATCATATTTTCTATCTTTAGTTCGTCAAATAAAATTTGCTTTCATTGAAATAAAAATTATATCCCTTTTGAGAGGTTAAAAGTCCCGGGAAAAGTAAGGTAAGACTTTATAGCAGGTTTTAGCGTATCCCTTCTTAGTAACATCGCTTTAACTTTTCCCTTCAAAATCTTTTATGTATCTTTCTTACCTTGATAGATGAAGAAGTGAACTTCAAAGTATAACATTTTTTTCTTCGTTTTTCGATCGATAATAGACTTGAGTACTGACAGACTAGAGATTAAAATCCAGTTTATAATACCAGGCGGAAAATGGAATATCCTCATTTTTGAGTATTTTAAAGTATAGGTAACTTTGGATTGCAGTTGAAGGCTAGTAAAATCTGTAGGATTTTTTTAGAATATGATTTGTAACAAACATCTTTGGAGGCTCACTCTCAGACATTTATCTCTATTCATTCTTCATGGATTTCATCCTAATACATACTCACACTTTTTTCCCATGAGGGTAGGCAGAAACCATAGAACCCCACCAGCTACGATCCTTACATACTCCTTTTGCCTCGTCCACGTTCATACATCTGGAATTGAATTACACCCCGAATTTAATTAGAGCGTGATTTTTCAATAGTCGGTTTTTTTAGTTGTATATGTCGCAGGCATTTTGTATTGACACGGCATTATACATTTTGCCTTCGGCATTTTTCATAACAGCGAGCGTTTATAAATTGCCGACGCCGTATGTAAATGGCGAAATCATACAATAACAACAGAGAATCGAGGAGCCCCGCGCAGCGGGGATCCGTCGACCTGCTGACGGAAACGCTAACCCTAGACGGTCGACGTCAGGGGCACCCCGAGGTTCGGTTAGTTAGGTTCCTGTAAACCTTGCAGACAGAAATAGGAGCCCCGCGCAGCGCGGATCCGTCGACCTGTGTTTCGGCATATTAGATAATGACACGGCATTATACATTTTGCCTTCGGCATTTTTCATAACAGCGAGCGTTTATAAATTGCCGACGCCGTATGTAAATGGCGAAATCATACAAAATGCCTGCGACATATATACCACACGAATTCTTGTTATATTCTAAAAGAGAATCTTTTACCGGTATAAATACTTTTTTGTTTTGGTGTAATATAAAACAGAATAGAAATAGTGTAGATCGAAAAAAATGTTTTAAAATTGTAATGGAAAATTTTGTTCGGTATCCATTCAAATATTTGCCCTGAACTACAGCGCCTTATAAAATCACAATTGCCCCACTTAGTAAACTACAAAATTCTTAATTAAATTCTAGGGATTCTAGAATATGCTTTCATCTTAGTAAACTAGTTTTCTTGGAAGCAGTGATCGACAGCATAATCCCTTTTCCCACTTTACACAGTCTAGAAGAAAATATAAGACTAAAACGTACGAAATGTCTTTGTTAGAAAATTTCAAAGGAAAATTTGGAGACTTTGTCAGTAGTAGTTTTAAGACGAGTTCTGGGACATAAGAGAAATGTGTAAAAGTGAATGGCGCAAGCATAATCAGCCTATAATGTTCCTACTGCTGGGACACACGGCCTCCTCCATATGAGAGGGAATGGGCTATAATCCACCACGCGTGCCCAGTGCGGGTTGGTAGACGTCACATGTCTTCGAATTTTTGGTTCTAGGACATGCCGGTTTCCTCACGATGTTTTCCTTCACCGTATTTGAGAGCAGTGGTGATGAAATAAATTACAAAAAGTAATGCGTCTGCCTGGGTTCGAACCCACGACTTAATGTTCGTAAGTCGGGGCCGCCACCACTGGGCCACCGCTACTCTCGAATGGCGCAAGCGTTAACTTAATAGAGTAGTAGCCATAGACACACGGAGAAATTCCTAGAGGGAAAAACCAATAACACTAAGTACGACCTGTGAATCGGACATATGAGCTCATACTCATACCTTTTTCCTTCTTAAATTCGTATTTATTATACATTACATATTTATATTTGTTTATTCGTATCTGACGGGATTATTTTAGGCCCTATCAGATACCAGTATTATATATGATGGTATGTGCTGTCAGAATAACAGCGCTGTGACTTTTTTTTTTTAATGTGACGGCACCATCCTGAGATAAGGGCCTTTTAGCCTCGTTCAGGACCAATTTAGTTTGTGTTTTTTTTCTTATATTTACTTTTTATATATTTTTGTGTTACTGTTAATTTAATTTTTTTTTTCGTTTTGTCCTGTGCGGACTAATATACTACATTTTACATTCGAGGCGGAATTAACACCCGAGCTGCAGGCGAGGGTGTTATGGAGCCGAGAATTGCAGTAACAAATCCCCACGCGCAAACGACGTTTCCCAATACACTTTCGAAGAAATAAAACAATAGATCGGAAAGTATTTTTGTCAGGAATTATTAGGAAACTATGATTTAATTTTCTTTGTCCCGTGCTCTGCTTTCGCCAGGTTGAAGAAGAAGCAAAGGTATTATGCCACTAAACAGCTTAATATGAAAAATAGAAAATTCCAATATTTTTAATTTAGAACACAAATAAATGTTAATTTGTTCATAAAAGTAAATATTTGTTTTAAATAATCATGTTTATCATGTTTTTGTGTTTTTAGAAACACAATTTAAATACTCAAAAAATATTTACGCCGTAAAGACGCATATCTCATTGCCGAGATTAAAAAAAAATCACCGCCCACTAATAGTCATTGAACCCATTTGGACTTAGTATAGGTATAGTTATGTGTGGAAATTTTTATTTCCGCACATGTGTGGAATTTTTTATTTCCGCACATGTGCGGAAATATAAAAAATCCACGCGTGTGAAATATATTGCATGTTGAACCTAATCGTAGTGCAATAAGAACCAGTTTTCGAGAAAGTGTATTGAAAAATACTTTTTCGTTATTTCTTTCATACTTAGCAGTAGAACAGAATTAAAAAAGGAAAATCATCGTCGTGAAAACAGTTATGAAAGGAAAACATAGACCAAAGTTTACCCAAGTGAAAACTGAATACAAAAATACTCAGATAGTTCAAATCAAAAACTTAAAAGGCTACCTAGAAATCAGAGAAATTCAAGCTTTTAATTAAAGATCCAATAATTTAAAGCGGTGTAAAGAGTAGCTCGTACGATTTCGGCGGCCTACTCAGTGAAAACAAGAGGGCTCCGGAATTGGGGCACCTGCAAAATAGCCTGTTGTGAAACTGACCGGCTTGTAGCTGAAGGTTTAATTGTGATGCTGGAGTAATGGAACCTTTCCTTTGTAGGTTTCTTTTGAATGTTAAACCTTGTAAAGGAGGTCTTTAAATTGAAAATGTAATAAAAGCTTTTATTTCATTGTGATATTTATATCTTGTTCATATTTTGACGTCTCCTTTGATAGGTTTCTTAGAGACTTGGAGCTTTTATTCGGAATTAACAAATACACTGGATTTCTACAGTTCAAAATTTTGGGCATTTTGGGTGTTTTTCCTAACTGCACCTAAATGTTCATACGGTGTAAAGTCAGGTACTTAACTAGAAAACTCTCTCTCTCTCTCTTGTAACTTTAACTATTTGATACTACTAAAGTACAACTGTTTTACCTGTCATGGGAAAGACGGCTGTGTGGACCCCAAACCTACGCAGCTCGATTTCTACGCCTATTATGTATTTGTGAGACGCTATTTAACTGAAATCAGGCGCTTCACTTAAGTGACAAGGCCACTTCACGTTAACTTTTGATTCATTGTCGTCACACGTTAAACTTGGCAAAAGAGGACAAAACGCAAATAAGCGCCTGATTTCGGCTATAGTGATAGACTGAATTGCCTTCCCAACATTAACTAACGCAACCTTTTCCTAATTCCAGATGAGGTGGACGTGATCGGCTACACGTCGAACCAGAGCGACAGCGAGTCGCTGGTGTCCGGGCACAGCCGCGACAGCGGGGTGGGCGGCGGCCGGCGGCGAGCGCGCACGCCGCTGAAGACGCGCGCCGCCAACGTGCCGCGGACACGACGCAATGCTCGCCTCACGAAACTTGTCTAGGTGGGTGTTCCTTTTTTCACAGCATCTCACGCTACAAATTATCTGCTGATTAACCTCGCAGTCTTGTGAAAATAAAGCCTCCACCCAAGTGGAAAAAATCTTAAAAAAACTAAGCGAGTACACGCTAAGGAACCAAAAGGTGTGTCGTTGGGGAGAGAGCAGTAAGGGACAGGCTCGATTGGAGTGCTACGTGTGTGTACAGCTCTGTTTGTGGCATTTTCAAGGTCTACTTGTTCCGCAGAACAGACTTACTTTTGGGTACCCATCAGAACTTCCTGTTTTAAAATTGTAATACCACTTTAAATTGTAATCGCCCGTGTAATCTTGTTTCAGGTGTGCGATGCGCGGTGCGGGGCGAGCTGCGGCCACGTCGGCCCGGCTGACGTTATTACATAACGTAAACAAACGTAGAACATTTTGTTGATACATGTACTAAGGCGATTGTTGTTTATTGTGACTGAACTCGACGGCAGCGATACCGCGACCGTTCCACGCGACAGAGTGACTCGGCGACGACACCCGCGCCCGCGCCGCACACACCCACACACACACAATACACACACACTGTACACGTGAACACACTACACACCTCTGCGAACCATCACTAAGTACAAAATTGCCAAAAATTTATATTCAAAGTTTATTTTTCACATTTCAGACGAATTTGTATTTTTTTTTCTTTATTTTCTTTCTATTTTAATTGTACCGAGCCTAGCTCGATTGGATGAGTTGCAATATTGTGTAGTCTCGTGACGCGATGTGTATTCCATTACGATTTTACATCGCCGTCACATATTCCACTGTGTTGAAAACACGCAATGTGTGCAAATCTTTAATATAATACATAATGTCACTATAATTTAAATATTTTATATCACACGTTTATTGTAATATGTATGCCTCGGGGGGCGGTCATCGCGTTTTATAACAACTTGTACAAATGTAGAAATGCCCCCAGTACGCCTCCCTTATCAAATGACCATGTTATTTTTGTAATTTTATTCAATTTTTCTATCGGACATTTGGAATATAAATTTTAATGGTCTTACAAAAAATCGTTTTCGAAAAACTCTCTAGGTACTTATTGTTATTGATTTCCACAAAAAAAAAGTTGCTATTATAGTGTATGTTGTATAGATATATCAATTTTATATTTTGTATATAATAATTTTTCTTGTAAAAATTAATCAAATAGAATTAGATCTGTGAATGTTGCGCCGATTTGGAGAAAACTTTGTATAATTGGGTCGAACACAAAACAAAGGGAACCCACCAAAAATTATATTGTTTTTAATATTTTTAAGTCAATTTCTAACGAGGATTTCCATCTAAACTCAGGTACTAACAAATTCGGCTATGAGAATTAGTTTTATAATCGCGTTGATCGACATGAGCGTGACCTGTCTGTGGCAACATTGTTTTCTTTTTTTTTTTATTAAATCATTGAGTTTTTTTGTTGGCAACCTTTTCACGTACCTATACAAACTCGCCAAGTAATACAGGTTATGCCGGAAAGCCTGGGTGATTCGTGACGTCATTTATATCGTGTACATCGGCGGATATAACGCCATATTTCTCGTCTAGAAGCACGTCTGATAGACATGATGTAATTCCCGTCTGATCACCTGAGTGAAAGGCTGCGTTAGTGTTGATCACCACATTCACTCACTCATATATACTTCCTATTTTTTAATAAAATACGCGGTAGTTGTAGACAATACGATATTATGTTAATTTTGACTCTATATCGTTTAGAGATACAGTTCAAAATCACATAACACCCAACTGCTCGTAATACATCACCCACTAACCATCGTATTGTTAAGTATTAATATTGAATTATAATTAATGATCTCACTTCATTGTCACACAATATCGGCTGAGTAAATGTGTCATACACCTACTTACTGATACAGATACATTTTTGAACAGAAAAATAATATTACGGGTATCTATCTACCCGTACAATTATCTAAAGCATGTATCCGAAGGGTCTGGTCATATTTAAGGATGTGGCACAGACCAGCGTACAGGATAACTTTCTTTATGGGACCATCATCGTAATCGGAAAAAAGTATTCAGCTGTCCCATACCAAATTCGACCCAAATGTGTGGGACAGCTGTTTTTTTTTTCGATTATGGTGTTCGTCCCATTCAGAAAGTTGTCCTATATGATAGCCTTTTCGATACATGCTGTATAGTAAATATTTCCCAATGTTATGTAATTAAATGTTGCACTAAACTTTTTTATCACCTGACCTGTACAGAACACTTGTTACTATTTAATTTTTACTATCGCGCATCTCAACTCCGCGACATGTGATGACGTCACATGCGAGGCGTGATGACACAGTTATTTAGTTGCGATTTTAATGTATGTGGACATTCATGTACCAAAAAAAGTAATATATTACCTATACACGACTAGAGCTGGACAATACAATGTGTTACAAAATTTGCACAGAACACCTTAATGAGTACACATATATTTTTGTTATGACTATATCTTGTAATAAATTGTTGATTCATTTCTGAAATGAACGACTGAACTTTCATTGTATTATAATAATTTCAGTAAATATCTATTGGCATTCGGTGGGGCTTGGTTCGAGTCAATCTCTTCTGTGCCCGACTGAATGAGTTATGTTTATCTAAATATAATTTGCATAAAATATTATTGTAAATTGTTTTAGGTATGGATGTTTATAATAAGGATAGTTGTAAACGTATTATCATTTGTAAGTATAATGTTTGTTTTAATGACAGTTTGATCTCTTACGGTAAAATGGCGGCGTTGCCGTCGGGCGAACACTCGCTCGCTTACTGTGTCAATCTCTGTTGATACAGTTATAAGTATGTTTTATTACATCACATTTGTTGAAGTGTTTAAGTGTTACATTATTAAGGTTATCTCACGACTCTCGACTGACTGACTCTGTTGTATTGAACGATTCCATCCATCCGTTAGTTCAAATGTTCAACTACGTAATGTTAGTGTTGCTGTTGTGTCGACGACGCGACGTAAGCGCCGTGAGCCGAGCGCCCGATGTCCACGTCAGCTACCCACGCTCAGACTTACACCTCTGTCAGAATATTTATATCAAAAACAACTATATTTATCATTCGGTTATTATTTATGTATCAAGAAAATTATATAATTTATTGTTAGCCCAGTGCTTTGTCGTTTTAAATCGTACCAGTGTTTCGCTTAGATCAAGTCACGCCGTCTCTTGGCCGGCCCCGCGGACGTACGGTCTCGCGGTCTGCGGTCGTGTGACCGTGCAGTCGCGCGGTCGTGAGCCACTAGTGTAGTGTTGTACAGTTGTTCCGCGTACGAGTGTCACATGGGTGCAAGCGGCGACGGGACGCTTTAAGAGTACAAATTCTGTATAAGCCCCTCAACTTGTGTGTTAATTCTAAATATTAATTTTAAAACACGAAACAGGGAGAAGGTATCGTCAGAATACGAATAGTTAGCGCGGGCGACGTCAGGCCACGGAACCAGTCAGCTCTGCCTTTGGTGTTGTCTCTTCATTATTACGTTGTGTCTGTACTCTATTGCTACAGTGCGTTTAGTTGCTGTATCTTCCGTGTCTCTTCACTTGTAGTACGCGCCTAGAGCGCTCTAAGTTAAGAGGTGTACCACTGTAACGATAGGGTATTACAAATGTTCGCGCACTATATGCGCGCACTCTTATTAGATAAGAATGTGTTATTAGAAATGAATTGCAATAAAAACTCGTGTTTCGCCCGCGTCTCGGATCGCCTCCGCGACCCTTTACTCAACTTAGTCGCTGTAAAAATTAGTCCGGCGTTGTAAAAAAAATATCAGTGCATTTGTAAATATTGGAGCCAAAATTTTTATACAAATTATTTCATAAATATATTCTTGGACCAAGTTGTGTGCGGAGGCGAGTCGTTTCGCGGGCCGGCTGCCGCGCTCTCCTCGCTCCTGACGTTTGACAAACGCAGCTGTCACTGTCAAGAAAGGCTGCGTTCGTCAATAACGTAATGATTCCCCCGAATGCGTTGTACTCGGGAGCGTCGAATGTCCGATGCTATGTGTCGTCGCGGGCAGCCAGTCGTTGTCGGATCGTAGAGGCAAACATTAGGTACTATTGTAACTATGCTGATGTGACATGGCAGCATTATTCAATGTAATTGACGAAACGTGGCACATATAATTTACTATATGTAAAAAGTTATAGAAATAATTAATTTAATAAAATTATAAATAAAATTTTCTTTTGTATTATTTACCCTTATCCAACATCAGACCATTAGTTAATATATTATAGATGCCAAACAGTACAAATAATACTGAATCAACAAATAAAACTGATTGCTTTTTTGTGTCAGCGTTAAACCCATAATATAATTGTGATTTAGCAAATAATAAAAATCACTGCGCTTTAATCAGAAATAAATAAAATAGCAGTGAAAGGACTCCAACAACGGCGCACATCTGAGTAATTAAGCCACTTTTTTTAATATTAAATAACTGATGTGAAGCGATGATGCGGCCTAGGGTGGAGCACGCGCGCTTAGAAGAAACCGATTCACTCGAACTTTGAATAGATCCAGAATGTAATGATCAGGGAACAGAGAAGCCGGCAGTGAATTCCACAGACTGGCGATTCGCACAATAAATGTGGAAACATAGCGCTTTGTTCGGGTCCGTGGAACTTCAACCATGTAACCGTGACTTTTCGCCGTGATGTCTGCTCGTCCGGTGATAGAACGGGGATGGAGGAATTAGATTGTGTAATTCTTAAGCACACTCCCCGAAATGTAGGTAACCGATAAAAAACCGATAGGCTGGCAACTTTGCGGCGATGTTCAAGGCTTTGGAGTTTGGCTTAATATAAATGGGACTGCTAAGATGCAGGAGCACACTTTTTCAAAATAACTGCTATAGTATGTCTGTCAAAGTCTACAACAAAATACCTAAACAAATAAGAGAACTCCCATTTACTTATTTAAAAAAAAAACTAAAAAGATGGCTGTTTAATAATGTTTTTTACACAATAAGTGAATGTTTAACTTTCAAGCCCAACTGTACCTAATGGTTTCACTGTACGTACCAACCTAACTATGTGTAAAAATACTACATAATATAAATATTTTGATAGGTACTCTTTAGTAATAATTTTAAGTTGAATTTGTAACTTTTAACACTGTTTGTCATCTAAACTTTAAATTGTTAACTTATATTTTAGATACCAATATTTGCATGCTGAATTTTTAGTAAGCGGAATATGTAGAACCTATTCATCTTTAACACCTCAATTTCACGCAAATAAAGATTATTATTATTCTATTAACATTTGCTGTCACTAAATGACTCAAATACTAAAATATCTCAGGTTCAAACTCAATAGCCGTAGTCATTTTGAATTTTCAAATACTTTCCAAAAACTACAGAAAACCGTATACCTATCCGGTGAATTGGATAAGCAGCAACCTCTTGATCAAGCTGGCTTCCGGCCTGGCCTTTCTACTACAGACTATATACATGCAGTCAACCAACTAATAGATGAACACCAAGAATACAAACTCCCACTAAACCAATTCCAGCCGATTTCTCCAAAGCCTTCGACAGCATCAAGAAGCTTTAAACAACCAAAACATTGACCCCACCTTGTGTGGCGTGGTCAATGTTTTGGTTGTTTACTATTATCTACTCCACAACATTTACAGAAATAGTACAGCCGCAATAAAATTAACAAACGACAGGTTCAAAATGTAAAAGAGAAAAGGAATCAAACAGGGCAGTTCACTTTCTCCTTAACTGTTCACCAGTACCCTTGAAGTGTTCAGGAGTAAGTTATATATAGGATAGCCATAATCATTAACAGCATTTACATCAAAAGGTTGATGTGTATGACAAAGTGTATGATATAATCAGAAATATTAATTGTTCGTTTCTATGGACGTGCGAAGCAAGGGTTAATAAGTTTATTAAATAAATAAAATCACATAATCAGAATCAAATATTTCTTTATTAATCTATCGACAATCCGGTTATATCGACCAGCGAATGACCAGAGATTACAATATTATAATACAAAACATAACCACACTAATATAAAACATTGGCCTACTCTTTGGTTGAGGTATAGAAATGTTTATAGGAAAACCATTTGGAACCTAAAATTGACTGGCAACAAGATAAACTTTGGCTTAAAGACTACTTTGATGGACTGGATGGATTTATTAAAGCTGGCTGTTGACCAAGAGCTAAGACAAATAGATAAGATAAATCTAGCTCAAGAAACAAAATCAAATAAAATAATAATAGTCGTGTATATTGACGGCATGCAGCTGCATGTCGCAAATTCAATCACCGCACGGAACAAATAATTCTATGGCCTACAGGTAGTTGTTTTGGATCTGGCTGTCTGTGAGTTTAAAATGTTTAAAAGTTTGTAAACGCTCCCACGATACAGGAGAAATGGCTAGTGTGGGGCAACGTTTTAAAAAACAAAAATACCAGACGCGAATATGGTAGACAAATCATCATGAGCAAAGTAAAAAAGGTCCAGCTATCAAAACGGTGAAGGAAACCATCGTGAAAAGGCCATATCGTTAGAACCAAAAAATCGAAGATATTGTGACATGTATCACCCCGAATAGGGCCCGCGTGGTGGATCACAGCCGACTCCCTCTCAAAGAGAGGACGTCTTTGTCCCACCAGAGGGTTTATAGGCTCTTGATCGACAATCAGCTTCTAAGTTTTATCAAATTGGTACGTTTTAAAATGATCACATGTTATAGTATGTTTTTATTACAGGTATACACATAAGAACATTTTTCAAAAGAGATAATTAGAATTTTCACATAAACTCATCGCCAGTAAATTCTAGTTTCGTAAACAACACATTTTCTAGAAAACATACATATATAAATTCACCACAAACTAATACTAAAGGAGTATTTACTTTGGAATGTCATTCAATAAAAACTTAGGAATAGTAACATCTGTCCTTGGAAGACATACAGCATAAACGAGTGAAAGTAGATAAAATTAACCTCATTATACTGTGCCCTATAAATGATGGCTCTTATGAGCATTTGATACATAAATAACAATAAGAATCATACATACTACCACCACCTCTGTGACTTTTTATGTATTTCATACCACCAGTTCCATGTTCTTGCGAACGTGTCACTTAAGTCATCATAATATAAACCGTAAACAGTTTACAGAAGATTTGTAAGGTCAACGCACACTTATCAACTTGTCACCGGATCCGCGTTCAGTGATGCTGATCCGGATCCGAGGATCCGAGCTGATATATGTGCGATGACCTTCAATCATGACATTCACTAACTATCGCTGCATATTCCTTAACATATAAAATAAAATAATGTAACAAACACACATAGCATTTACCAGGACTAAATCATGTCTTAAACAATCTTAAATGAGCATATAGTTATCTCAATTAAATCAAAATAATGATATCTGCTTACATTTTATCTTTCCACATAAACTGGACAGAGTCCACGAAGTCAAACTCCGAGAGGAGTTTCACTACGTGGTTTAATTAGAGCTTGTGTAAAAACTGAAGGTTTCTGAGACACGAACAATACATTCAAAACCATGCATAATAAATAGGTATATCAAACAGAATATGTAATTGATTTATTTAATAATTATGACACGTAAGCTCGACTACAGAATAAAATATCATCACATAACATCATGCCTGTATTTCCCAAAATGGTAGGAAGAAGTATAGTACACCTACATTTCACGAGTAAATAATTAACAAATGAAGAAGAAACTACTAAATAATTGTCCCATAAAATAATATCAACAAATAAATAATATAGAGCATTGAAACAAAAATCTACTTACTTGAGAACCTCCTCCTTCTTTCGTCGGTTAAAATTAATTGTCCATTAAATCGAAGACAAAGCCAAAATCAAATTTCAGCGGTAACAAAGAAATTCCCAATTCCCAATAATACTTATTTTTTAATTAATTATTTTTACATACTTTATTGTATAATCATAACTACAAATTACATTTTAATAATGGTCTTTTCCCTAAATTATATTTTTGAACAAAAATTGTTTTTTTTAGTTTAAACCGCAATTATCGAGAACAACTTTTTTTCTTAGAGAGGTAACAGGTATCAAATTAAGTCCTGGCCAAACCGAGGCAAACCGAGGCGGGACGGAAATTCACGAGTCGGTTGTTAGGAAATCACGCTACTATTAACGCCAGTTGAAACACGTCTATCCAAGTTAGTTGACACAATGGATGCAAGCGAATTATATTCCACATTCCGCACCACATTTGGCTAAGTTTGACGATAAAATCATTCATCATAATAACCGCCATGAACGGTTTGCCTACGAACCTCAATGGGTTAGGCAAAGGTGTACATTTGTACACCCACAAAGCGAAGGATCACTTGCTTATCCTAATAAATCCCTCTCCGACAGACAAACCAAAGAAACTATTGGAAATATTTCCTTTTTATATTAGAAGAGACAATTTAGGGCTAGATTTTTCCAACTTCTTTAAAAACGGACGACATAATATATTTTTTGGGGTTTGACTCATTACAATAATAACTAATAAACATTTTAAGAATTAAACATCGAAATTATATTTACCCTAACCACCACATACGTAGCGATTTAATCTTAAAAACAATATTATAATATAATAAGTACAATCAACACCACAAAATAATAATTATTTTATAATTTATTTAAAACACTTGTAAAAATAAGCCTCTCAATTGAAATAAAAATTATATTTTACTAGACACACAATATATGAACAATATAATACACGTAGATTTTACTAAAGACCTGTATAGTCATAATATACATTTAATTATATAAAGTGGCTGATTTTTAAATCTGGGTAGATTTAACTAAAAGTTTCTTTTCACAATTGTCTGATCTTGGCAATGGATCATCTAATAGAACAGTTTTTAATATTATTAGCATTACATTTTATACAATACTTATTTTACTGTTTACCTTACCAATTTCATTTTTTAAGCAAACGCAGAACCGAAATATTTCAAAAACATTACTCTCCGTTTGGGCTCTGCCGCAATCGGGTAAAAAAATGCATCTACATTTTTTTATCGGCAATGTGTTTCAAACGCTTACTCCTACAAACTGCTTATTTTCTATCTTCATTCCTTCACTATCATTATTCTCCATACACGACAGAAATTCTTATTATTGCATCAATATTTGATGCTGACTGTACTAATTTGGATTAAAAATAAAAAATAAACGATAATGGTGGGATATATTTTGAACTAACATAATAATTCGGTAACTCAATATCAATATCTACTTTCCTATATAATTTTTATAATCTAAGTCTAAAAACACTTGCAATATATCGACGAACAAACGAACTATCCGACGCAAAAACTTCGTTAAAATGTTTAAAAAATATCATGATTTAGAATTGTATTTTTTTTTTCATTATTATTTTTCGGAACTAAAAATAGTCCTCAGTTTTTTTAATCTACTTCAGCGATTCGCACTAATCTATAATTTAACTAATAAAGCTTATGGAGTAGTAACAATAATACTATAGTCTAGTAACTAATGGTCTAAATCCACCTAATTTAAGACAGCAATTATAACTACAGTGAGCATTTTATAGGAATTTATGTGGTGTTCGGTTACAGGTCGCGGCCAAGTTCGGCAATATCGCGGTAAAATTTCAGCAATATCACGGTAATAATCTGGTAATACCGTGGTAATAGTCGGAATACTTGTCAATATCATGGTAATAATAGTTTGGTACCGTTGTATACTTGGCAATATCGTGGTAATAATCGGATATTACCGTTGTATACATGTCAATATCGTGGTAATAATCGTATATTACCGTTGTATACTTGGCAATATCGTGGTAATAATACTGGGCCAAGTTAAGATGTTCTTCAGGCAATTAATTTCGAAATTCTTCAATTGAGTATAATGACGTACGCCGATTAATTTACAAAATACTCGTAAAAATAATTGCAAAGAATTGCACAATTGTAGCTATACGCCGAAGTGCTTATTCTAGGCAATTTTATGGTATTATTGGGCAATTTAGTAGTGATACTTGATAAATACTTGTTAATAAGTTTTTTACGTCTTGATGTAATTTCAACATATTTCTTAAGTGAAATAGTATAGTTTTTAGATTACTTCAACAGTGTTCCTAAGTAAAACAGGCTAATATTCTAGCTATTTCTTTAAGAGATTATTAAGAGGGCTAAGGTCTCCCCGTGTTTCAAACACTGTGCTTTTATTTTCCTATGTATAGGTATTTTCTATTTTGCGTGCCGATATTTTTTTTTCCTTAATTTTTTTAACAAGACAGTAAAGTCTGCTAATTTCTCTCGTTTTTCAAAATACTTTTTTCTCTTCTTAAATATAAATCAATACTTTTTTTAAAGTTAAAATTTTTAGTTTTTCGTGATAGAATTTTACAATCGGTATATAATTTAGTAACATTTTCTTTATTTTAAATAATTGTAGATTAGAAAGAGATTGCGCCACAGAGGATCACATTTATTTTACATACAAAAGTGAACGCAAACTTATAAGCTTTGGCATATACCAAAAACACGTACTACCCTAAAATAACGCACAGAACATTCTTTGCTTATAAGTGTGCGTTAACCTTTATCACGCAAATAGCCGAACAGCCGCCCATTAACATTCCACATTCAATTCCGTACACATTTCAAATAACACCGGACTATTAAACATTGACCCTGGCAGTTTAACAGCAACCTCGATCCAACGTCACCGAGCACTTATCGTAATACAAGCAAATATTTTCCGAATACCTTGGGAAAGTATTTCTTAGTTGGGAGTCGAGAAATTATAAGTTCGTTATGAGTATGACCTTCGATTTCAAGGTCAAGGTCATCGAAAAAAAATCGCTTGTATATGCCTGATTTATCAGGTTTTGCTTTTATCATCGATTAAACCTTAGGTTCTGTATTTTTGGTACAGATAATAACTTGTGGTATTACTTATCGCAATCTGGCACGAGTTGGACGCTGTCTTCATCCCGTCTGTTGCAATGGGGCCTCCGTAGAGGTCGAGGGTGTTGTAGGAGGGAGAACCTCTCGCTTTGGTTACCGCTCTGCTTTTTGCTTAGCGCATTCCGGAGGTGACTTTCTCCTGTAATTGATAATTAACATTTTGTGAATATTTTGTGTCTGTTTAAGATGGCGAGTCTTTTCACAGATATTTGTGCTTTTCACTTTTTTTTTCAGCGTCACTATCGAAATCAAAGAGCTCTTTTTACGCGTAACAATAAAGTTGCTATTGAGCTGCTACCACTGACAAGTCTGTCATAATCATGGTCTCATCTTTATCCTCGTTACAATACGGTCGCTAATGGGCTGCTGCTATTGGAGGTCAAACAATAACTATGAAAGGGCCTATGTCTGGAGTTACATTTAATGACGTTAGAAAACTAAGTATTTCAACAATACTAAGAACGTTTCTTATCAATACATTCACAACGCCACATGGATAAAATAGCACCCGAGCGAAGTGGGGCGGATCGCTAGTCGTAAATACATGTAAGCTTAATATCTGAAATAGCCAACACGCAGTGTAAAGTAATTAATGCTCATACCTTCTCGGTATTAAGAAAGGAATTTACTCTTAGGAATTTACGAATTTTAGGCAAGGGATTTAGCCTGCAATGTGCCAATTACGAGTCGGTTTAATAAGTTTTTTGGAGGAAGTGTCGTTCTAAAATGAACTGGCTGCTTAGAATACGATACGTCCAGACGTACCTTAGTTTCATCACTCTTGAACACTCGTGGAAACTGTTTGAGGACCATAAGTTTTCGAGAGGCCACTTTAAAAATAATTTTATAAAATGTAGTTGCATTTTGAAAGACAAAAATATGTTCGTAATCTGATAACCCACACGTACAACGACGTAATACGTGTGGGTTATCAGAATCAGGACTTGTCGTTCTATGAATGATCCTTATTTAATTATACCCTTTTAACTTTTGGAATCACAGACCTTGTCTGCGAGGCTACCACTTTTCAACCTTATTACTCAGGGCATAAGGATGAAAAGTGGTCGAACGTCAGCGAACTCAGTAGTACCTCCCCAGTGAACCTAGAATCATTGGGCAGGCTCCCTAATGTGGATAGTTTAATAGCTAAACCGACAACTTCTAATTACTTGTTCATTTAAACAGCCCCAAATAAGAGACACAAATAAAACCAAACCCCTAATGATGTTTTACCTGGTAACGACAACGGTCGTCCACAGAGCGTGAGGTCATGTGACCTCGGGGACGCGGAGCGCGACGAGCGCGGGCGGCTCGACGTGTTGTTGTTGCGGGACTCATCGCATCTGGTGTTGCGACGCGGAGAGCGACCGCTTAGGAGCTCCTGGAATGTTAATGTAGGGGATGTTGAAGGGAAGATTGTTGTTGTTTAGGCATGCTGATAAAATAATCATAGGAATTATAATAAATTATATACAACAAAAAAAATACAACCTGTACATGAAAAATAATCTTAAGTACCGCATGGTGTTTACACCGTGTATTTATTTTGATCATATAATTAAAGTATTTTTATAGACTTGAAAGTATTAACCAACTAAAATAAATAAACATTTGTCCAAAATACAAATAGAAATAAATAAGGAATTGCTTCAAAAATTAAGCTTTAATTGTAGTGGACTGCAAATCGATATTTCATCATTTAAATTATTAATATAGACAAATAAATCCAAATCAGTGAAATATTTGACATTTATCAGCAATGTTGCCAAACTAAACTTTTTTGACCATGTTACTAAACTCTAACCACAGATCAAATATAAATAATAAAACGTAAAAATCTGTAAAAAAATATATAAAATCAGTGCAAAAAGCAACAGTGGTGACACACAGACACAAAGGACGCTTAAAAAGTAATGTTAGTAACCTTTTCCTGGGAATTGACAGAGTAAGCGCTGTACGACACCGGACTGTCGGCGGCGAAGTCGAACGCGCTCGCCGCACGATACGACAGTGAGTCTTCATGGAAAGCGGGAAATGGCAAACATATTATTATAGAAGTTAGAAAATATCTACTCGTGACGGCCGCGGTCATAAAATGTGCAAGTAGGACGGTCAACTCTGAAAAGAATATTAAAAAGGAAGACATCACCGACTATGTATCAGAGTTGTTAAAGTTAAGCTGTAGTAAGATCATATTGTGTGCTTTTCCATATTTTAAAAATTTAAGTAGTAGAAAAAACAATTACATACATATGTTAAATAAGCATGTACATTTCTTAGTAGGTCACTATAGTGACAGACTTATATATCTGGATATCAACACTATTGTTGATAAACTTAAGTCGACACGGGGTAAGGTGTATCTACCAATTAGATGTAGACACAAAATAGCTAGGCTATTAGCTTATAATATTCACACAGACATAAATAGTATGTCTAAGTTTAGTTATATTATTAACACCGCGACTATTAGTAATCATACTAATAAACATTTTTATAATAACTGTAAATCGGAGGATCCATGCGTAATTATAGATGATTCTCAAGTAGAATCCACTGGTAGTAGAGTCTCGGGGCTCACTCCAGATATTAATATTAATTTAAACTAGGTAGTGAGACAAAAGAAGGTACCTTTAACAATATTGTTAAACCTATCAACAACAAGGTATCTTCTTGCACTCAATTAGTTAGTAAAAAAGGGCCTCAGCAGAACACCTTAAAATTATTCCACCAAAATATCCAAGGCATTTCTTCCAAATTATTAGAAATTGAATTGTTTTTAGAAAAAAATATGTTTGACATTATTTGTTTTACCGAACATTGGCTAAAAGATTACCAAATGCTGATTAATTATGAGAACTATACGGTTGGTAGCTGCTTTAACCGTAAATCTATGCTGCGTGGAGGTTCCCTAATACTTTTGAAAAATTGTGTTAAATATAAACAACGTATTGACATAGTAGGTCTCTCGGTTGAACATTGCGTCGAACTGTCCTGTGTTGAGCTAGATAAGCATGTAATTGTGTGTGTGTACAGACCCCCAAACTATCAAAACTTTTCCTTATTTGAATCAATAATGGAAGATGTCCTGGCAAAACTTGCAGCCAGTAATAAATCTACAATTGTTTGTGGTGATTTCAATATCAATATTTTAGAAGACAATTCAAATAGCAGTCGGTTATTAAATCTTTTTAAGTCATTTGACTTGACCAACATTTTTATAGAACCTACTAGAGTCACTCCATCTTCTGCTACTTGTATAGATAATGTTTTCTGCGATTGCGATTACTTAGATAAAGCCATAGTAAATTGCCTGCCGTCTGACCACAGCGGACAAACTGTAACTTTTAGGTGTAACACACCATTGCAAAATGTTCAGATTAAATTTAGACCTATAACTACTAGCAAATTAAATAGGTATAATATTTCCCTGCAGAACAAGTTAAGTGTTATGAGCCATCATATGGACGATATTAATATAAATCAATTGTATGATCATTTCTTTTCAATAGTTCACACTGAATACAACAAAACTTTTGAAAAGAAGACAAAAAGTATTTGCCCTAAATTTATATTTAGTGATTGGGCAACTAGAGGTATCAGAAAAAGTAGGGAAAGACTATTTGAGCTTTATGACCTTAAATCTTATATAAACACTGAAACTTTTAATAAGTATGTTGCTAAGTATTCAAACATTTTTAGAAATACATGCAAGGTTGCCAAAGCCCTGCACATTAGCAACAAGATCAAAACAGCAGAAAATAAAATAAAGACAGTTTGGAAAGTCATAAATAACGAGACTAACAGGAAGAAAATACGTAACACTAGCTACACCTTAGATACAGCATGTGGTCCTAAAAGCTCTAATCAGGCAGTAGCTCAAGAATTTGTGAATTTTTTTACCGATATACCGTTAAAAACTACGGAGTCTCTTAATTCCTCTCCTGAAGTAGCAATTGGTTTATTAAAGGCGAATGTGTCTGGCTGCCCGGCTGAATTTAAATTTAAACACATAAACCCTATGATAGTTATTAAAGCTTTCCGGCAAATAAAAGTCAAACTGACCGAAGATCTTTGGGGAATGTCTATCAAAGTTTGTACATCCATAGTTGAGACTGTAGCACCATACTTAGCTTTAATTTTTAATTTGTGTGTAGACCAAGGAGTTTTCCCTGATTTAATGAAATACAGTAAAGTCATACCTCTTTTCAAATCCGGGGATAGTAAAGATACTAATAATTATAGACCTGTATCCGTGTTGCCAGTTTTTAGCAAGGTGTTTGAAAAAGTAATGCTTAATCAAATGCTCAATCATTTTAACACCAACAGAATCTTACACGACCAACAGTTTGGTTTCACTAAGGGACGTTGTACAACTGACGCCGGTGTAACCTTATTAAAGCACATATTTTCTGCGTGGGAAGCATCCCAAGACGCAATAGGAATATTTTGTGACCTCTCCAAAGCATTTGATTGCGTAAATCACGACACATTGCTTTTGAAACTTGAGCATTACGGACTAGGTAAACTTGCACTTAGTTTGGTAAAATCTTATTTAAGTGATAGACAACAATATGTTCAAATAAATGGTGTTAATTCACAGGGTTTAAAAGTAAAAATGGGGGTTCCGCAAGGCTCAATATTGGGTCCTTTCCTCTTTCTAGTATATATAAACGATCTACCCTATTTATTGAAAAACCAACCTCAAAATATGGTGTTATTTGCTGATGACACTTCTCTAATTTTTAAGATAAATAGACGGGCCCAAAATCTAGATGACGTAAATAATGCCCTACTTCAGGTCCATAATTGGTTCACAGCAAACAATTTAGTATTAAATGAAAAAAAAACGAAATGCATAAGATTTGCTTTACCAAATGTTAAAAGTAACGAGTGTGATATAGTATTGAATAAAGAGAAACTTGAATTCGTGGATAAAACCGTTTTCCTGGGGCTTACGCTTGATTCAAGGCTACAATGGGGTTCTCATTTGAAATCTCTTGCGGGGCGCCTAAGTTCAGCAGCATATGCTGTTAGAAAAATCCGTCAATTTTCTGATGTAGATACCGCTAGACTGGTCTATTTTAGTTACTTTCATAGTATAATGTCTTATGGCATTCTGTTATGGGGACGGGCTGCAGACATTGAGTCTATATTTATTCTGCAAAAAAGAGCCATCAGAGCCATATATAATCTTCGTAGGCGCGATTCTCTAAGGGAACTGTTTAAGGAAATCAAAATCATGACGGTACATTGTCAATACATCTACGA